>FR997820.1:5156775-7656775 GCA_905475355.2 Clostera curtula
TTGGGCTTCTCTGGTCGTTGTTTGGAGTTCTGTCTGTGGCCTTAATCACACACGTTCTGCTCGCTTTGTTGCTTGTAAAAAGCCGGCAAACAACGTGAACAAATGACCTTGACGCACTAGTAGATTTTTCCGTCTCATTAGCGGAGAAAGGAGTAACCTGTGCGATTGGTTGACGACCGTGGCACTCATTGCTCAAGATGTTTTCCGGCTACTATACGGAACGGCTTAGTCGACACATAAACAAATCAAACGCTCAGTATCATACAGTTTTGCTTTGAGTGGCGTATACACACGAACATTGTTCTAAAGATGTTTTATTGTCATGTCAATTTCACTCGCACGTCTTTGCTATAGGTGAAATTCAAAGTAAAATATTTGAATAAACTCGTACCAGGAACTTGAATCTCTGAATGAGTCTGCACATAGAAAAAGTGATCAGGAAACTCTGCGGTTTGAATAAAGACATTATATAGTTCTGCACACGTGACGTACATATTATGTCTGAGAGTCAGTACGAGACAAAACATGTGTGTAACAATAAGATGACAGGTAATCAAATTAGCAATATCATAAAATATGTCAAATATATCATATCTTTTTTGTGAGTGATATCTTTGTGTCAGTGCAATCTGTTCACCTCCACAGCAACACAGACTACAAAGATATAACACCGGAATTTAAAAAAAAACATCAGATCAATGAATGGAAACCCTACTCTTGAAATGCTCACCTCAAAGGTTTCTTGGAATGTGATAATCTCTGACGCCTAATAATAAATCTCTTTGTATGAGAATAACCTCTTTGTGAGTAATACTTCGTATTCAGTACTTATGAACCTTAAGACTATATTTTAAAGAAAGAAAGAATTCGAATCGATTAAAATTATAAAATGGAAATTAAAAAGACATAGCATACGACCTACCAAATACTCATAAAAAATCAGTTAGCCGTTTCGAAGCTGTTATATTACGTTTAACTAACTGTTACCCGCGAATTCGTCCGCGTAGTATTTAAGAATGTGGAAAACTCAGTATTTATTGTCTTACTTACTTACTACCCACTTGCGGCTAGGTTTTCGGCCTTGTCAATGTAGTTAAACGATAATTCAAAAAAAGTAGTAAATCGTCGAAAGTTAGTTTGTCTACGGAGATCGAATAGAAAAGCTCATTTTTGAAGTCAATTTAAAAAGCTAATGTTCTAAGCTTGGCGGCTGCCATAATTGTTAGATTGATAGATATCATGGAGAGAGTAATATGTCCTAATATGAGGATCATCCAACATCTCAGTCAACAGTATCTTCCAATATGCAAAACCCTCGTCTCGTTTATATTAAACTGTGGCTTAAATATAGTTACGTTGCATGCCTAGAACGCAACGTAACCACCATATTTTAAGAAGTTGAGGCCATGTGTCGCGATAAGCATAAACTGTGTTTTATGGAACGCGTTTCCCTGCCTGGGTTGCAATTGGAAAGGAAGCTTAGGGTCAGCGTCCATTTCCACGTCCACCCGATCAGCGCAGTCTCACATTACTATTTGGGGTTGGGTCTCCGATCCGATTGTTCCGATTGGACAAGCGTCTCTGTGTAAGAAAAACTTCATCTAGGCCTGCGTGTCATTTGTGCTACATTAGTTACCGAACGGATTTATGCTTAAACAGTTGGCGGTAAGCACTAAAAATTATTTAGATTTGTAAACTTTAACTGTCAAATTTTAGATAGATGATGTTCGTATGGGGATTTAGAATACATAAAGGTGTCGTTAGAGCCAACTAAAAGATATTACATGTCAGAAAACCTAGCCGCAAGAAAAGAAAAACTCGAAACAAAATCCAGTACCAACCTGTCAGGCCAGCGGGGCATAGTGGGTATTTTACGGGTTGATAATGGAGACGAGAATTGTCAAATATTCATCATCATCACATTAACCGCTTCTAAAATATATCGTGTGGCAAAAAAATAAGCTTTTTGAGAGCTTTTTATAGAGAACTAGCGACCCGCCCCGGCTTCGCCCGTGCAAAGCGGGGGTGGGTTATACATATAAACCTTCCCCTTGAATCACTCTATCTATTAAAAAAAACTGCTTCAAAATCCGTTGCGTAGTTTTAAAGATTTATGCATACATAGGGACGGACAGAAGAATGCGACTTTGTTTTATACTATGTAGTGATAGTGATGCATTAGGACCCTAGGGTCCCAAAGTTTCGACGCAAATAAATATGACGCAAATAAAAATGTATTCGGCCCCTATATTTATGAAATCTGAAAAGTTCAGCCGTTGCAGCAGCGCCAGCTCTTTTGCTTGTTCCATGAATATGAGACGGGGCCAATGTGTCAACACAGGTAGCAACCCACACTAGCGCCCGACCCCTAGCCCATGGAACAAGAGACATACCGTCAGGTCTCTTACCGTCATCACGTACTAAACCTTTCGGCTCTAAAATAGCCGGTACGTTGATGGTGGCAAGAGAACGGCGGATAATGTCATTCAGAGCGGCATGACGAGAGAAACGACCGTAGCTTTTCTGACAGGAGAGATCGTGGTGACCAAAAGCATAGATACAATTTTTAATTGTATCTGACATTTGTTTTTCGAGTTGCGCTGTGGTAAGGTCTTCGTCTGGACGGATTATTGGACGCTCATCTTTACGTTTCGGAAATTTCTCTTCGTGCGGTTAAACTTTCGTCAATAATATTGTGAACTTGGACCGGTTGGCGTCGTGCATCTGACCTTCATAGGGAATTTGGGGTTCCGACGAGGCTGACTCATTGACGCAATTTTTTTTTTGGCCTGCGCTTTAAAAACGTTTCGTATTGTATTGTACTTAAAAAGACAAGATGTTCTAGAATGACTGGATGCTTTTAGATAGGGAGTTAACGAATTGTCAATGACGAATTATAATACATGGGTCTTCACCCTATTCCATCCTGAGAGTGTCGTAAGAGCCCACAGACGGAAATGACAAGGCCGATAACTTAGCCACAACACAAAGAAAACTTGATACGAAACCCTTTTTTTTTTTTCTTTTTTACGTGGCGATCCTCGAATGTCCGAACCAGGGATACACTCCCCGATAGGAGAGCATGCTCCGGGACCCTGGGGACCTCGGCCAGCCTCGTTTAGTGGAGCCCCAAGCTCCGAGGCGGGCCCCTTGATACGAAACCCTGTGTCAACCCGTCTGGCCAGCGTGGTACAGTAGGCCGATTACTCTCTATGTTATTGGAGGAGGCCCTACTCAGCAATGGGTTGATTGATTGATAATTTATGGGCTGCAATGATGAATTGATAAATTATTTACTAATAAAATGAAAAGTATTATTTCTGCTGCAATGACTAATATACGTAGTACATGAAAATAGTGCGGAATTTTGACAAAAAAACTCAAAATACGATAAACAATAAGTGTAATGAACCTGTATTCGCTATAAGTATCAAGTGCCTCGAGTTAAAATCGTAACCGACGCGGATTTCATGGCGCTTACGACGTTCTTCTCGCGAATCATTCTAAGCTATTGACACGGTGTGAAGGTAGCGGCCAGCAATAGTTACACAAATTGAGGAGTCGGTTCAAACGTAATAAATAACACAATGAGTACAGTGCGGTCACCCACAAATAATGCATCGGGCGGAGGTTCGCAACCGGACTTGTCCAAATTGTCCAATAATATGGAGTTTGACACTACGAACAAAATTACGCAGCGTAAAAGGAAAAATCCATTCGAACACGACTGTAAGTGCGTAAACGAAATTAAAGAATTAAGAACAGAGTTAAGTCGTATGACTTCACTCCTCGAAAAATACACTGAGTCAAATGAAAATCTAATGGTAAAAATGCAAGATAACATTGCCGAAGTGAAGACACAGGTATCTGAGATGAAAGCAACCACCGAAAAATCAACCAAATTGATACGTGGCGATATTACTGAAATAAGGACCCAAATAACTGAAATTAAATCGTCATCTGAAAATATAGCTACGGAGCAAAAGACTATGAAGGCCCAAGTTAGCTTACTGGAAAGTAAAATTGCAGAAAATGATATTAAAATCAAATCGATTGAATCTAACAGTGCCGCCATGAAAAGCACTTCGGCCCAATCTCAAGCACATATGAACGAAGAACTATTACGGGAAGCCCAAGAACGTGTCGACAGGGAGCGCAATATCATCGTGGTAGGGCTTCCAGAACAAACGTCCGAAACCCCATCGCAGAGAGCTTCTAAAGATGAGGCTGATGTTATTCGAATTACTCGCTCCATTGTCCCTGACACTCCACACCCACTGAGGGTCATAAGAATTGGCAGATACAACGAAAAAAAAATCAGAAGAATAAAAGTTTCCTATGAGCATCAATCTTACGCAAAACAAATTTTACGAAACAAACATAAACTTTCAGAAGATATCAGCATCTATTCTGACCAAACTCCTTCTCAACACAAGTATTTACTCAACCTGAAAGAAGAGCTAGCCCGTCGCGTAAGTGATGGCGAAACGGATCTAACAATAAAATATATCAACAACATACCCAGTATCGTTAAAATCACTCCAAAAAACTCCAACCTTTAAGTATGGAAAAAAGCTCACCTGCAAATACTAACACTTATCAACTTGTTAATGATTATGGAGATCTACAATGCTCTAAAAGTAGACTGTCATTTTTCTACTTAAATGCCAGAAGTATACGCGCTAAAGGAAAATTTGATGAACTAAAATGCTCGCTCAAGGCCATCCCTACAACAATACACATAATTCTAATGACAGAAACTTGGATCGCAAACGAATCGCAAGCCTTGGACCTACAACTACCAAACTACACTCATCACTACAACTACAGAACAGATACAAAGGGCGGAGGAGTATCAGCCTTTGTACATAATAGTTTAAGGCACACTTTATCCGAATCAGAATACATAGACGGGAATAATTATCTATGGATACGACTTGAGAAGTTTTCACTGGAAATAGGAGTGATCTATTACCCAGGTCACACCAACTATCAAAATTTTCTGGAACAACTTGATCATCAGTTGCAGAGAAGAAGCAGAGCAATGTTATTTGGCGATTTTAACATAGACCTACTAACAAAAGAAAGAAAAACAATACAGTACAAATCCACACTGAAAGAAGCGAATTTCAAGACAATAAATAAGATTAGTAAAAAGTACTGTACCAGGGACTCCGAGACTCGTAAGTCTATTTTAGATCACGTTAGCACGAACTTGAAAGATGATTATTTTCACATGGCGATTATTGAATCGGCCATGTCCGACCACAGACAAATATTTATTGAGCTAAAAAAGTTCAAACAACCAACATTAACCAAATCTACGTACAAAGCCATAGACTACAGGAAGTTGTACACGTCTTTCGAAGACATCGCACTTAACAATGATGAAGACGACTACATGACACTTGAAAATGCTATCAAGGACCAAGTAAACAAAAGTAAAGTTGTGAAAACCAAAATACTCAATCTACCGCAAAAAGACTGGATATGTAAAGATATTATTAATGGCATAAATCAGCGGAATCTATTATGGAAATGTTTTAAAGAAGATCCTAACAATGGAGCAATAGAGGCAGACTTTAAATCAAAAAGGAACAACTTAGCTAAACTGATACAAGATACCAAAGATTCATACTACTACAATATGTTTATGCAATTTACCAACAAACCCAAGAAGATGTGGAATTTAGTAAATACATTAGCGAATAATAAAATAAAATACACTTGTGCACCTTCAAAACTCATACTACAATCTAAAGAAATTACACATTTAACGGAAATTTGCCAGGAATTCAATAATTATTTTTCAAGCATAGGTTCTCTCTTAGCGGCCCAAATACCTAAATCATATCACAATGATTTCAAACAAGCACTGCCAAAACCTATAACTAACTCGAAATTATCTACTTTAAAACCGTGTACCACTGATGAAGTCCGTGCAATTATTAATAAACTTGATTCGAATGCTAGTGCTGGCCTCGATGGAATAAATTCAAAATCTATTAAGTGCATAAAAGATTTCATCGCAACTGAACTTACACGTTGCTTTAATAAATTGCTGCACCTAGGGACGTTTCCAGATTCTTTGAAAATCGCAAAGGTCACCCCTATATACAAAACAGGAGCTAAAACAGATCCGGGAAACTATAGACCAATCTCAGTTCTGCCTGTGATTTCTAAAATTCTGGAAAAGATTATTCATAGCCGTCTATATGATTATTTAAACAGCATAAATTACCTTTTTGAACGCCAATACGGTTTCAGGCCCAAAAGTAGTACCTTAACTGCAACAATTGACGCTGTAACTAAAATCAAATCAAATATAGACAAGAAAAATGTTGTTTTAGGTATATTCATTGATCTTCAGAAAGCCTTTGACACCGTCAGCCATAATTTACTATTAAAAAAACTAAAACAAATTGGCATCGATGGCACTGCACTTAAAATATTCCAGTCCTACCTTGCAAACAGATATCAAGTTGTCAAAATAGATGATATGCAAAGTTCAAAGCGCGAATTGACATGTGGAATTCCACAAGGATCAATTCTAGGGCCTCTGCTGTTTGTGACATACATAAATAACATCCATGAACTAGTTCTGCATGGCCACGTATCATTATATGCGGACGACACTTGTCTGTTTTACTTCGGATCTACAATTCACGAAATAATACCAAAAGCTCAAGAAGACCTGGATAAATTATTCTCTTGGTTCCAGTACAATCTCCTTACAATAAATGTATCAAAAACATGCTATGTTGTTTTTAAGGCAAAGAATAAAAAAATACCTTCACATGATCCACTTAAAATAAATAATACTGTGCTGCAAGAAAAAACACAAGAAAAATACCTAGGTCTTCGTATAGACAGCAGCCTGACGTGGAATACACAAATAGAACACATACGCACCAAATTATCGTCGCTCACTGGTTCCCTCCGACGTATCACAAGTTGTATTCCGCGTCGCATACGCTATACAATATACAATTCCCTAGTCAAGCCGCACCTACTTTATTTAATAGAATTATGGGGTAGTGCAACGAAAACAAAATTAGCCGAACTCCAAATATTGCAAAATAAAATAATTAAAATACTTTTTCACTACAGACCGCGAACATCCACTTTACGCATATACCAAGAAACCAAACTCATGAACATAAAACAGCTATACATTTATAATACATGCATCCTAGTCTATAAAATGTTACACAGCTCACTCCACACTAATATATCGTTCATAAAACAAAAACACATAAGAAAACGAAACACCCGCCGCGCAAGCTTTCTGGTATTGCCAAAAACTAGAACCCAATTAGGCAAAAAAATGTTCACATACGAAGGTGCACAGTTGTACAACAAATTGCCGTCAGTTTTAAAAGGTGTAGGCTCGCTTAATGTATTCAAAACAAAATTAGCATTACATATTTATGAACACTACTCTCTTTAAGAATACCTTAAGGGAGCACACACTAATTATTTAAATATTTTTATAAAACCTGTTTCTCTTTTAAAATTTACTTAATCTGTTTTCTCATGTAAGTGACTTAAATTGTCTTTTTTGAGAATAAATGTCTTTAAACTGAAACTGAATACCTATCTTACTAATATTATAAACGTGAAAGTTTGTAGGTATGGATGGATGGATGGATGGATGGATGGATAGATGGATGGATGGATGTTTGTTACTCTTTCACGTAAAAACTACCGTATGGATTTTAATGAAACTTTACAATAATATTGCTTATATATCAGAATAACACATAGGCTACAAGTTATAAAGATATTATGTGAATTACAACAATATAAACAAGTCGAATTCAAAATTTCTAATTGTCAAATTTTCGGCCATATTAAACTATAGACAACATAACGTTTCGCTGTCAGTTGCGTTTTGTTAAAGTAGGTTTTATACGGACGGGATAAAAATCTCAGGTATCCTATGTCCAACTTTCTTTTTGTTTTAAATATTTATAATGCGGAACAAAGTTCGCCGGGTCAGCTAGTTATCTATACTTCTATACTAATATATAAAGCTGCAGAGTTTGTTTGTTTGAACGCGCTAATCTAAGGAACTACTGGACCGATTTCAAAAAATCTTTCAGTGTTTGATAGTCCATTTATCGAGGAAGGTTATAGGCTATATTTTATTTTCAAAAGAATTAGGGATCCGTATGAAAATTGCGATTTTGTAAACCAAGGTGTAAAATCGAAAAACTATTTATGCGTGCGCTGCAAAAACTATTGACAATAGAACAAAATGATGTACTACGGGTTTCTAGGTCCGCGAGAGAACATATCTAACTATCATAGTTTAGTCACAATAACCGATTTTATGTTCATAAACATATGCATAGAGATAAGCACGGGTTCGAAGCCCACGCGGGCGAAGCCGCGCGCAAAAGCTAGTACATAATATAATGAGGTCTGGGTGTAAATTTTTTCGTGACATCAAACTTATATAACATCACACTTGTCAAGGCTAATATATTATGTTCTATTAGTCTGCTAGACGGGTTTACTAATAAAGATGTCTTCAATAAGTAACTACTGAACATTAATATATGTGTATAGCCAACAACCTATACTGGCTATTTCTACCAGAACACGACATGCCGTAAGTCGGCGCGTCTACCTTGAGCGAAGAATGTGGCTAGAAGACGATCTCTGACTTCAACCTTAGGACCCTTGTAATAGAGTTGAAGTTTGCTCTTCAGTATCCGACTCTAGTGCACCTACGTAGATGTTTATCTCCGTCTAGAACTGACTTTTAATATCATTAACTGATTATTGATATCTTCAATGTGTTTGTATTCATCTTCTGTATATGGAGAGTATTAATTTTGTACAGAATTTTGATTGTTGCGTTTGGATCAAGGCTCGACAGTATACTAGACTCGGACTCAGTCTTCGGACGCCTTTAACAAGCCATGCTCATTATGCCATCTGTATGTATGTAATGTAAAAATGTAATTCACAAACACGTATGACACCCAGACTCGGAGTTAATGCCTCTGGTTTACCCAAAGACACTTGCCCTACCCCGGAATCGACACGGGAACCCGTGAACCCGGCATTAGTCACATCCGACCCCTAGGCCAACAACGTAGTCAAAATTTGTCAAAAGTCAAATTTGAATTCTAAACCTATTTTGTGCCTTCAACGAAAATATTTTTTTAGGGTTTCGCTATTATTACATATTGACATTAAACACTTTTTAACGCGATAAATCCGTTAAAAAGTGTTTAATTTCAATATTTTTTATGTTCTATGTCACCTTCAAATAAAAGCCATGTAGAAAACAACAACAGTTGCGTTCCTTTTCTTTCAGCTAGGTTCTGTGCCCCTCTGGTTACTTTAGTCGCCACATCCTGGGAATGACCCTACATATTTAAAATGACTACATGGATATCTGTGAATCTGGAAGGCTTATAGTTTGCATTTAATCAGATCGACATTGATACAACCGGATTGTTAGTTCGGACACCAAGTAAAAACTGAAGTGCTTGTTACTAAAAGCACGACAGACATTATAATGACCCGTGGATTACAACCTACACGCCGTGACACAGATAAAAAAAGTTCAATAAAAAGTGCGCTCTAAAGACCAAGCCACCGTGACTCTGACCTCCCTACATGCGTACCAGCTTCACAATCGAGTTGTGAGGCTTCAAAGAGAATGACCTCTAGCGGACCAAGGTATGCTGGTCGTGGCACGAAATGGCAACGACCGCAGACTGAGGGAGGACGGCATGGTCTTGAAAGACTTGTGTTACTTAACGTATGAACGTCGTCTGTGGTACTATATTCTTATAAGAAATCGTTGGTCAAACGTTGACAATGTTCGGTATTTGGAAGCGAAGGCGGGTATTTATAAATGATGTAACATATCAATCTAAATTATATATATTTTTTTTACTATACCTGGGTTTCAAGTAGTAATGTTAAAACGTTAAATAATATGAATCGTTAAATATTAAAAACAATAAAAATAACTCGTTAAGATTTAGAGGCTACTGAATTTAAAGGTGTGTCTATATTTTCGACACCACCGTTTTTCAATGTCAAGTTAAATTTAATGTTTTTTGTGAAAGTTATAACGACTAAAAGTCAACTCAGTTAAGATTATTAAACCGAGAATAGCATACCGAATTATGAATTATACGTTAGCAATTCGATAATACAGGGCACTGTCTAATACATCTATCTCAGCCCATAAAAGACCCACTACTGAGTCGGGCCTCCTCCAACTACATGGAGGGTAATTAGCCCACTGTGCCACGCTGGCCAGACGGATTGGCACAGGGTTTCGTATTAAGTTTTCCTTCAAATATTATGTGCAGAAGTTTTGTAAGTTACTACTACATCTTTTTTACCAACTCAAATTGGAGCGAGATGACTTTAAATGGTCAAGTGTCTTTTCGGTTCTAAACCACTGCTCCTCTGTCGACTAACCTCATGTCTGTCTACCACTACTAATATTCAGTTAATACATGACAGCCTCCTCCAATTACATGGAGGTTAATTAGCGGCACAGTACGCTACTGTGAAACGGGGGTTCGTATCAAGTTTTCCTTGTATAGGTATAGGTTTCTGGCTTTCTATTATTTTTGTCGGCTCACCGTCCTCAGGGTGGAACGGGGTGGTGACACCATATAGAATACATCACCACGTGGACAATGTCTGTTGGTCTCATTAAAATGTGGTTTCAAATGATATGTATCAGTTCTATCGGCGCTTATCTTTTATGGCGTAAGCTTAAAAGATTAAATTAATCGGGCGATGATAAAACGAATCGGTAGATAAGGATTTTCAAACATTACAATGGAATATAGTGTGTAGCCTAAGCAATCATTGGAGGGTACCTTCCTGTCAATAGTTTAATTAACTGTTATTACGATTATTGAGGCTCAAAGTCACCCAAAGGGCAATGGAGAGGGCTATGCTCGGAGTTTCCCTGCGAGATCGAATCAAAAATGAGGAGATACGTAGGAAAACCAGGGTCACCGACATAGCCCACAGGATTGCCAAACTTAAGTGGCAGTGGGCAGGGCACATAGCGCGCAGGACCGACGCCCGATGGGGCAGAAAAGTCCTGGAATGGCGACCGCGTTCCGGAAAGCGCAGTGCTGGTAGGCCTGCCACACGGTGGACCGATGACCTGATTAAGGTCGCCGGAAAACGATGGATGCGGGCGGCCCAGGACCGGCCTTTGTGGAAATCTTTGGGGGAGGCCTATGTCCAGCAGTGGACGTCTTTTGGCTGAAATGATGATGACGATTATTGATACTGCTTAGTGTTATTCTTACTTTACGTAATTACCACGTGTCGTAAGAGCCGACAAAAGCCTGGCCTTCTCCAGTTACATGGAGGGTAATTGCCTAAAGTGCTACGCTGGCCAGATGGTTTGGCGGCACAAGGTTTCGTGTCAAGTTTTCGTTCTGTTGTGGCTAGGTTATCGGCCTTGACATTTCTTGTTGTCGTCTCTTACGAAACCCTCAGGGTGAAATGGGGTGGTGACATAATGTATCGATATCCGTCATTTATGGGCTGAGTAGTAGTAATAATAGTAGTAGTCTTCAGTTTTAAGTATAAAGCCGAACGTCCACCGCCAGCTAAAACAAGTTACTTTAGTTTAGCTTGCATAGCTGAGCCAGTTTTTCTTACATGGTAGTTCACCGCCGGTGGACGCATATATATGAAAAACTGACTCAACTATGCAAGCTAAACAAAACTAACTTATTTTAGCTGGCGTTGGACGTTTGGCTTCACGCAGGAATTACTCAACCGATTAACTTACATAATTCGTGACAAAATCTTGTAACTATGCAGCCAGACTTTCTTCCCTGACAATTCCCACACCGCAATGCTTACCCAAGGAGTGATTCACTCGATTATTCATTCGATTATACACAACGGTTCATTACGATTCGGGGCTCGTGCGTATAGTGAAAATTTTGCGGTGTTTATCAAATTATTATTGAATAACACTCGGACTGCACAAGGTATTGTGTCGCGAAAGGCGGCTAAATGAAACGATAACATTTGGAGACATTGAACTCTAACACAATACAATTGAAATCGAATATTCCATAATCGATTGTGCGGCTTAAGATGTTTTTGCTTAACCCAACACTTGACCCGTTTGTATTCTTGGTTACACACACAAATACACGGATACATATCGAGTTGTTTACAAAACTCGAATATTATGAGCGCTAATCGATTTGTATCGGGTTCAATCAAACGATTTTTATTGATAATGTTGCGTGCTTACGGAATGTGAATAGTTGAAACATCCAATAACAACCTGTGAGTCATAAACTGAGTCATAAAGTAAATGGACCTTGTTCTTATGTAAATGGTGTGTGTACATACATAATATGTTATTGCAATCAAGTGTACTATTGAAGTCAAAAGACTGACTATAAAGAGAATGTAAGAGTACTACTACGACTCAGCTCATATGTGTATGACCCACTGCTGAGTCGGGCCTCCTCCAGTTGCATAGAGGGTAATTAGCCTACTGTGCCACACTGGCCAGACGGTTTCGTATCAAGTTTTCCTTCTCTTGCGGCTCTTGCTAATTTATTTGTGTAGGCTCTTACGACACCCTCAGGATGGAATGGGATAATATTAGATTTTATTATTGAGAGGGATGGATTGTGTGTATGACAACAGTTTGACTGCCTCGTCGGTCTAGGGGTTGGACTTGCCGCCTTTGGATCACGAGGTCCCGCGATCGATACCGGGGCCGGGGCAAGTGTCTGTGTAAACTAGAGTCACTTGCTCTGAGTCTGGATGTCGTTTGTGTTCGTGAATTCCATGTTTTTAAACTGCTGCCGCGATACAGTACAGTTAATAAGCTAGTGCAGGGGTTACGTTAAAAAAAACCTGCATATGAAAAACATTAATGTAGATATGACGCCGATAGTATAAAGACTACGCACGCCCTAGTGTGGGACAAGACCCAAAAGATGATGATGGTAGTTTTGAACATGACGATTAATGAGATTTGTGATAACAGTAATAAACATACAACAATATAAACAGCAACAGTAATAAAAGTATGAAGAAAGATGTTGTTTGAACTATTTTGTGTCTGACTGTTAGATAAAGTCGCTGAAAACTATCGGCAAAACAGATAAGGCAAGACGAAAGAAGAAGATCAGAATCAGATCGAAAGAAGAAGACGAAGAAGATCAGGCAAGACAGTATTTTCGTTATGTTTTATTGCTGCTTTACTTGATTAATTATTTGATGATAACAAAGATGACTCGTAACGCGTTCTGTTTTTGATAATGATATGGCGCGCTGGTGCTTCCGGGTAGGTTTGGGAAACGGGGGCGTGTCCAGGATTTAAAGGGATGGGAAAGGATTTAATCTTGAACAATATTAGCCAAATTCGACTGGTAGCCATCCTAGATGAAAATGGTAAAAACAAGTTACTTTAAAAACTATCCAGTCAAAAGTATTTTCTGTTTAGTTTGTATATTCCTGGCTTTTTTTATTACCTAGTGTCACGGTTGCGTGCTTCGAGACGCAAGGAATCAAGTTTTCTATTCACGAAAAAGCAAAATGTTTTACTGAGGCTTTATAGTATTAACTTGTCCTGCGCTGGTAATTGTCGCTAATTACATAAGAACACGTATACATTGACACGCTCACTAATTAGTTCTAACGTTAATAAGCTTGGAATTATCTGGAGATTTTTACGTTGGTTTCATTTAGATATAGCTAGCAGACCGGCGACGCGTTGCTGTAGTGTTTATGCTATTAAATTGTAGCTTTTAACACAGCGCTATCTATTGAATACTTACTCAATCCAGTCAACAGATATCGCCATCTGTTAGCATCGTTAAAATAATAGACAAACAATGTGCAATAAAATAATATTGCATCTATACATAATATATTGAGCACACAGTGTGCAAATTTGATTAAAATCGGTTATGTAGTCCATCGCGGACAAAGAAGATGAGAAAGATTGTGTGTGTATGATAATGTGTTATAGGAGGCGACGAAAGGAGCAATATACTCTTACATAGATATACGATCTAGTCGACCTAGTCTAGCTTAGGTATAAGCCCTTTGAAGCCCAGTGTGGTCGGCTCAGTTCCCTCTTATTAAATTGTATAAGGTCTGACTCGTCAGTATGACGTTTAAGTGTTGAATTATTCAGTAGTACAGTGTAGTAATATTAATTGTAACTGTATATAAAGCTTGATTCCAGCGGGTTATATTATTTTAAATATAAATAAATATCCTTGGACATTCCACACAACGCCATCTCGTCCCAAGCTAAGCAACTTAATGCTTGTGTTATGGTAACGAGATGGATGATAAACTACTTAAATTTATACATTTTTTATTTTTGTAAATAACGGAACAAATACTTGTAGGTCGTACATATACTTCTTCCGTGCGGGGATCGAACCCGCGACATGCTGCGCAGCAGTCGATCGCTCAACCACTGCGCCAACCTTAACTTGCGTTGATATGGCCACCCTTTGTTAACACTACACCTAGGTAGGTTAACCCCTTCGTTTATATTATCGATTGCTGGGACCCTCAAACTAAAAGTTTAACCCTAACATAGGATTCAAACACTAGTGTGTATCATTTTTGAAGGTTATTTTTAACCTTTTTTTACTAATATGTCTCCGGGTTCTAGATCGTCCCGCCACACTCTCTGTCCTTCTTGGTCTGCCTCGGTTACGATGACTCTCCCGCGGATGCCAACCTGTGCCCCATATCTACAGGCTGTAACAAAGGCCTTCCAAAACGAGGGCATAGAGCTAAGCAAAATAATCAGTTCTGTGTTTAAAATCTTGCAGTACGAGCGAGCAATGGACGTTTATCTGAACCAGAATTTTACCACAAAACATGGGTTCCAGTGAAATACAACCAACTTCTACTACTCAGCCCATATATGACCCACTGCTGAGTCGGGCCTCCTCCAATTATATGGAGGACACGCCACGCTGGCACGACGGGTTGGCACAGGGTTTGGTATCAAGTTTTCCTTCTCTTGCGGCTTGGATTTTAGTCTTGTCATTTCCTTTTGTCGGCTCTTACGACACCCTCAGGGTGGAATAGAGTGGTGCAAATATGTATTCTAAATGATATGCAAAAAAGATGGAAGAAAATTCTTGGTAAATGTCAGGTATTTTTATCCGTCACAACAGAAACATTGTAGGTATGGGTAACTGTAAACGGGCTGACTCAAAACTCGAGCGGTCGAAACCGGTTGGCTGTGACGCGGGTTCAATTCCGAGCGGGTTAAATGGAAACTGTGGCAATGTGTGACTCATTGTTATCTATTAGCCAGTGTCTAACGGTTAAGTATAAATAACTAGTTGTTCCGCAACACAATGGTAGCGAAAGGCGTACTTTGTTGTCGCTCGGTAAACTTTAGCGTCTAGATAAGGGACGTTGATTTTACCGAGTAGTTAGGGATGTTTGTGTAATTATAACTCTGTGGCATATGCCCTCGGCTACGCTCTCGTGGATCTGGTATCTGATAAGGTATCTGGGATCAGGATTTGAGCAACTATTTGAGACGGATTTGTCGCGTCTACATATTTTACATTATTTAATTCTCGGCGTTTCGAATGCTTTGCCGCAGTCTTGGTTGAGGGAGAGACTAGATAACAGTTGTCTTCAAAATTACAAAGATACAATTAAATCTACTACTCAGCCCTTAAGATGGATTTATAATATTTGTATAGTGTCACCGCCTCATTCCATCCTGCGGGTGTCGTAAGAGCCGACAAGGCCGATAACCTAGCCGCAAAAGATGGAAAACTTGAAGCCTGTGCCAACCCGTCTGGCCAGCGTAGCACAGTACGCTCATTGCCCTCCATGTAGCTGGAGAAGGCCCGAGTCGCCGTTTAGTTAACCTTGGCATACACACGTACAAGTTATACTAACAATCATATTTTATCCCACGTGAAGGTAGGTAGGTTTTATGCAGTACCTAACATTTTAGATATGAGATGATCGCTAATTATAACCGGTTCGTGTATTTACTTCGTCTAATTAAATACTTGTTACTGTTTTAAGAGTTTTAACTGCCTTGGCCTCTTTACAAACATAAAATTCATCTGCAACGGTCGTACGGGCGGAGGGTACTATAGCTCGTCCCTTTAATATTGGGCTTGGGGCTCCACTCAACGAGGCCCCAGAGTCGCGGAGCATCTCTTCCATCGGGGAGCGAATCCCGTGGCCCTGGTCGGAAAGTAGAGGATGGCCGTCGGTCTTAGCGGGTAGGCCCCCAGGAATCCCGCATATGGAGTATTTCCTACGAAAAAAGGGGCTGTATCTCCTTTTCTTCTCATATAGAATTCCGACTGGATTTTATTAACAGACTAGACACTCCGAGGATGTCGTTTATTATATGGTATTACAGACGTCCACGTGTGATATTTTTAACTTAAGAAGACTCACAGGAAACCCGGGCACAACAGCAGACTATTTTCTGGTGAACCTGCTGTATCTCAAAGTGACTCAAAGTTTTTTTGTGGGTAACCGGGTTGTATCGCGTTTCCCGGATATAACCTCCAACATATGGGAGGCGGTTTAGATTAAATAGAGAATAGGATATAGTTAATATAGTACTTGATTTATTGTACACCAATAATAAAGAAAGTTATGATCCAGAAACATCTGAGCAAATTTCCTATACCGAAACAAAAATTTTGACCTCTTTCTCTTCTTCTTTCTCTCGATCTTCTGATTTCTGATTCTGATCTGCTCAACAGCCACAGTGTCATGGTGCCGTAGAGTGACAGAGAGACCGTCAAACGGAGGCGTCAAACATTTATAATGTAGTACCACTCTTTTTTATCAGAGGTTAAAAATACGACTCATCTCTAACACGAGTTAGGTACGGCGCAGTAGTCGTTTGCAGGATGCTTGGCGCGATAACGGGTGTACAATACTCGGCAGTAGTGCGAATTCGCGTTGGTATCGTAATGTTGGCACCTCACATGGCCATTCAAAGTCGCTATGGGAGGTAGGTTACTATTTGGGCTCCATCAAAAGGTTTAATGTCACCCGAAGGGGAGTTTCCCTGCGTAGTCTAATTAGAAATGAGAAGATATGCAAGCGAACTAGAGTTACCGACATAGCCCGCAGGATTGCCAAACTAAAGTGGCAGTGGGAAGAGCACATAGCTCGCAAGACTGACGCCCCATGGGGCAGAAAAGTCCTCGAGTGGCGACCGCGTTCTGGAAAGCGCAGTGTTCCTAGGCCTCGCACACGGTGGACCGATGTCCTGGTTAAAGTCGCCGGAAAACGCTGGATGCAGGCGGCTCAAGACAGGCCAATGTCCAGTAGTGGACGTCACATGTCACGGACGAACATGCTCGTGTCGGACATTGGAATCGAACCGGAGACCTGCAACCTACAGCCGAAGTCCTAGACCAAAGTGACGTCATAAAGAATTGATATTTAAGCGACTGGCGCCTCGTCTATTGCATGATGAGGTATCTGTATTTCAAACGCATCGCAATGGAAATTAATGTCTTTACGTCGGTAATAATGACGCAAATGATTTGCATGAATCACTAGTAATAATGTTAATAGGATACGACGAGAGATGGTCGTCGGGCGCAACTGTAATTTAATGGTAGCTCTTATTACATCTGCACTTTGCATGGCTTTTCGGTTTATAATACAGCTTTTACTTTACTTAGAAGACTCGTTAATATGACGTTTCTTTTGTTGACATTACGTCATCTTTTAGTAACACTAGCGGATCCCGCAAACGTTGTATTGCCAAAAAAAACACCCTCCCCCTTTTTTGGAATTTCGTATAATCTGTTCTTATCTGACTTCTACTTGGTGAAAAGAATATTCCTACCAGATGTCAAGTCTAGCTCTTATGGTTCCAGAGATATCGTGATGAGTCAATCTATCTAGAACAGCTCCCAAATATATATGTATAGATAATTACATCTTATAACTTTATGACGTTATCATTAAATGACATCAAATATTTGTTACATGCAATAATGGGGCTATTAATTACTTATTTATGTATACTGCTGAGTTGGGCCTCCCCCCATCACAGGGAGGGTAATTAGCCTACTATGCCCCGCTGGCTAGGGGTATAGGGTACATAGTGTCACTACCCTGTTCCATCCCGAGGGTGCCGTAATAGCCGACAAAAGGAAATTACAAGGCCGAAAACTACAAAGGAAAAATTGATACGAAACCCTGTGCCAACCCGTCTGACCAGCTTGGCACAATAGGCTAATTACCCTCTATGTATTTGGAGGAGACCCGACAAAGCAGTGGGTCATCTATGGACTGAGTAGTAGTATGGTTTGATCAATCATACATAGTTTTTGCATAACAGGATTGACCTTATTCACGTAAATATTGCGAAAATAGAAATGGAAATTTGTAACAATGCTTTGGTAAGTGTTACATAAAATTCTTTTACTGCAGGCGCGTGCAAATGTGCATGCAATGATTCACTGTTTCCCAACCTTTCGTTATCGCGAACCACGATACGGTGATACATTAGATTTTTATGCCACTTGACCAACTAGCGTACAGACCGGCTCATAGTAATCGTTTCTACTTCTCAGCCCATATATGACCCACTGCGGAGTCGGGCATAAGGCTTTTTATCAAATTTCCTTCTCTTCCGGCTAGGTTTTCGGACTTGTCATTGTCGGCTCTTACAACACTCTCAGAATGAAATGGGGTGTGATACTACGTATTCTAAATTTGTCACCACACAGTAATGAGTTACCGTCGCCAATATACGTTTGAAATACCAGAATTGTCATTCCCGACCTAACTTACGAACAAGAACATAACGTTACCAAATAACCTAAGGATTAAGGGTTTTTATTTATAAATATGGTGTTTGTTACGCATTGTAAATAACTCAAATATCTCTAAGGTGAAAAATCTCACAAGCTATTTTATAACAACGAACGTAAAACTTTATATGCCGAAGACGCCGAAGACTGTAAAAGTTAACGTTACTTTTTTAATTATCTGGTTTAACGTGACTGCTGTGTCGTGCAGCAAGTTCCTCGAAATTAGAAGCATTGTTGCTTTAAAAGCAATGAATGAAAATACCAAGTGAAGTCTGTTGGAATCATAGTGGAATATGGTTTCCACCTTGTTTGAAAAATAGTTCAAGTGACAGTAAGTAAATATATATGTTCTTAGGTGAACCATGTTCTCACCTAACAGAACAGCTGATGTTAAACCCATACAGTGCTCTATAAATATTATAAACATTCAATCCGTTTTTATCTTAAATATTTCAGTTGGAAAAATGTATACGTTAATGTATAGAGGCCACTAATAAGATTGCAATGAGTGAATTCCATTAAGTCTTTCGCTAAATCGAAACATTTGTAGGAACTGTGACGATAATATATCAAGTAATATGCTCTTAAAGCCTGATATTTTGAGTAGGTATTATGTAGAAACTAAAAATAATTTGGAATTAAAAGACCATTTTTGTTAGACAAAGTGGTTCTACAGATAAAAAGGTTTAATGTTGCCAGTCAAAATCTATGCAATTGCAATTTACCCTTTCAAAGCTGACGTAGGCAATTGCGTAATTCTTATTAGGTTTCGATCTAGATCACTTGTTTTGGTCGTAATATTCTATTGTGTTGGAATAAGCTGATGTTTACTTTTACTATTGTCTGTATTTACGTTCGCCTTTTGATTGCGTAATGCTTCTTGTGTTGATTTATATCCATCGTTGCTTGAATTTTACTTTTGTATTAAACGATGAAAATAAATAAATGCAAACATAATTAACGGTCTGCCTAATTTTCGCGAGTCTGAGCATCCTCTTATTGTTGTAATATTCACGGAGGTTTTTTCGTCAGACGCACCAATTAATAATTAAAATTATATTGATATTGTAATAGAGGGGCGCGTTCCGGAAATCGCAGTGATGGTAGGCCTGCCACACGGTGGACCGACGACCTGGTTAAGGTCCTCGGAAAGCAATGAATACGGGCGGATCAGTACCGGCCTTCGTGGAAATTCTTGGGGGACGGCTATGTCCAGCAATGGACGTCTTTTGTCTAAAATGATGATGATGTAATAGAGTTTTTAGTAATACTAAAACCCGCTTAAATTTTTCGCCACGATCTATGTTTACAAACTTTTAGCTTTTTGAGCCTTTTAAAATAAAGTCCAATGCTTGGTAACTAGCTGAGCTAGTATTGTTGCGTGTCGTAAGAACACTCGCAAAATCATGATATTCTTGGCACATTGCATTGCTACAAAGAAAAATGATATGATCAAATTACATACGTTAATTAAATTAGGCACTCTCCCTCAGATTGAAAGATACTATTTAATAGGTGGTAATTTATAATTTTAATAAATGTAATATTCTGATAAAACTTGATAACAATCCAAGTTGCTTTCTCTAATATGCCAAATTTAGCATGTTTCTAAATAAAACCCCTATTACCTTTAAGTCTGCTGCATGTGAACTTTCCTATATGCCAGCGAAGGTCTATTCAACATCTACAGTTAACTTCCCATGCTCCGGTTCACAGACTTCCTGCTATCTGCAGCCGCGACCTTAGTGTGACAGAACTGGATTATTGATGTTATCCAAGATTTCAAGACATTTATAATTGTACTATGCCGCCTCGTGTCGTGTTTTTGTCTATTTAGGGTCCTACCCGTGTGGGGACGGGTCAGAATATTAAACTTTCTCACCGCACGCTGGGAAAAAACGCGTGTTGTAAAAGTCAACAAAACCCAGCACGCTTAGTGTTAGGATCTAATAGTCCGGCCGGCCAGCTACCACTCTTATAAGTTGTCATATTTAGTACTGCCATCATCATCTTTCAGACCCACGCTAAGTGGTAGTCTCCTTAACTCCTCATATGCACATTCACACCTTTCATGCACTATGTCTCATCCATACGATCCATTCATCTGTGTTGGTCTACGACAACCCTTTCGCGCACCCACATTCATAAAACTACCACCGTTGCTTTACAGGCAAGAAACTCTGTAATTGTTTTTTCAGATTATTGTTCCTAGAGCAAGTATATTTTGGATAGTAAGTATTTTATAAGCTGGAGGTATTTGATCCGAGGATAGCTCTACTCCGATGTATTCTAAATCAACACCGCACGTATCATTTTATTAAAATTATCGCAATTAATCCTTCAGTTTTCTAGCTGTTCTTAGAAATCATTATCTTTATCGGCGTTTGATATCTGGTCACGTTTGAATAATGTGAATAAAAAATCGAATGGAACGCAGCTTAAATTTATTGTCTATCAGACATAAAAGCATTTAGAGTGTTTGAATTAATATAAAACGACTTTCACAAGGTACATCAAGATGTAGATTATGCTGGATGTAATATTGTCTTTTCCCTTGCAGTCTATTACCACCTTTAAATTTCAACGTTTCATGCGGACTGACGACCTGGTTAAGGTCAACGGAAAACGATGGATGCGAGCAGCCCAGGACCGGCCTTTGTGGAGATCTTTGGGGGAGGCCTATGTCCAGCGGTGGACGTTTTCACGCATCCAGGATACTTTAATCTTGATGCCAAGTGAATATGGCGATGCGGATGGATGGGTTCGAAATGCTCGCGAAGCTGCGGCCAGAAACTGTTGTTGTGAATGTACGAGGGTGAATCAAAAAGTTCTTAGAAGTGCATATATATGAAACCTTTTTGGATCAAGTTCGATATTCAAATTAAAGAGTGTCTATCACACTATATTTATGCAGACTGTCACTTGTTTTTGTCAGTTCGTTCGCATGTAATAAATTTTTTTGTGCAACGAGTTGCTAAAAAGTCAAAATTATGGATAAAAGTGAGTTACGTGCGGTGATAAAATATCTCAGTTTGAAAAAAATGTCTACGAAGGAAATTTTTTTGGACATTCAGCAGACATTAGGGGGTGATGCTGTACCCTATTCTACGGTTGCGTACTGGGTGGCTGAATTTAAAAGAGGTAGATCAAGCTGTAAAGATGACCCGCGTTCTGGGCGGCCTTCAACCTCCGTTACAGAAGAAAATGTCAAAAAGGTTGAGAATCTGGTTTTGGAAGACAGAAGAATGACTATAAAACATATAGCTGAGATCCTAAAGATATCTTTTGGTAGCGTTCAATCCATTTTAATTGATTCACTGGGGTTCAAAAAAGTGTCTGCAAGATGGGTGCCACGAATGTTAACCGACGAAAACAAAAAGCGACGTTTGGAAATTTCCAAGCGTAATCTCGAAATGTTCCAGCGTGATTCGGATAATTTTTGCCGTCGTCGTGTCACCATGGATGAAACGTGGGTCCACCATTTTGATCCTGAAACTAAAAGACAAAGCATGTCTTGGAAACGACCATCCTCTCCATCCATTAAGAAATTTCGAGTTGCTCCTTCCGCTGGCAAAGTTATGGCCTCTGTGTTCTGGGATAGTGAAGGAATCCTTTTTATTGATTACATGCCAAAAGGCCAGACGATAACTGGACCCTATTATGCAAATTTAATCCCGAAAGTGCGTGAAGCGATTAAAGAAAAACGTCGTGGTAACTGTCGTTGGGCGTGTTGTTCCTTCAAGATAACGCTCCTGCCCATCGATCGGAAGTTGCGCTCAAGGCAATCCGCTGTGCTGGCTTCAATCTCCTTGACCACCCACCATATTCTCCGGACTTAGCCCCAAGTGATTTTCACTTATTTCCAAAATTAAAAGAGGAAATTCGTGGAACAAAATTTCACGATAATGACGCGGTTATAGCTGCCGTAGAGGACTTTTTCGAGAGTCAAGAAAATAATTTTTTTTCACAAGGAATAAGGAAGTTAGAAACGCGTTATTCTAAATGCATTGCATTGGAGGGAGATTATGTAGAAAAATAAAATATTATTATTTAAATCTTTGCATTTTTTAATATTGATTCCAAGAATTTTTTGATTCACCCTCGTAAATTACTTATTCAAAAAGTGACCCAGACAGTTATTGAGCAAGACAAACGAATGATTGACACAAAGCTGTGGCGGCAGTGGTACCAATAAAAACTTTGAATAAAAAGTATTGTTTAGATAAGTTTGAGGTGTAGACATACGATACGGCGGCAACTGACCACGAGCCCGACCTCGCTTCGCAAGCGTTGTTAACCGAACACCATAAAGGAGACAATTTTGCTTGTTCGATGAATAGGCCCCCTATAAAATTTCGGTGTATAGTAATGAAACATATATTGATCTATTCCTTATAATCTTTGGATTACAATGGTATAGTCAGATAGACATGGTTTAACCGGAATACTGAGAAATACGACAAAAATGTGAACATCAAAATAACCTAAAAATCTAATCTAAACTAGAGGGCTTGTCAAAAATACCTAAATAGCCATTATAAGATCATTATAATTTCATAGTCGTCTCTTAAAATAAGTATATCATGTAAATACTAGGTAAGGTCTTGTAAGTAAGTACTTAGGTCTGTCTATTATAAGAAGAAAAAACACATTTTTATGTAGGTATGTAACATAAATATTTATTAATTAAGTTTTTTATCAAGTTTTCACCATTTTATTATTATTTTATGATCTCGGTTAGACTTTACAAAAAAATATGCCCTGTTTTCCATAATAAATTATTTACATTTTGATTAGCATCACACGGTTAATAAACGTCACCATATCCAGTGGGCCTAACAAAAATGGACTCCTTTTACTCTTTCGAAATAGTTTAATACATCCGTATTAACTCCCGATTCACTATTTAACCAGAAGATTTATTAAAAAATAAAACTAACTACTTAAATATATTTTTAGATGAAAATAACCTACATAAAAATGTTTAAAAATTATACGAGGGTGAATCAAAAAGTTCTTAGAAGTGCATATATATGAAACCTTTTTGGATCAAGTTCGATATTCAAATTAAAGAGTGTCTATCACACTATATTTATGCAGACTGTCACTTGTTTTTGTCAGTTCGTTCGCATGTAATAAATTTTTTTGTGCAACGAGTTGCTAAAAAGTCAAAATTATGGATAAAAGTGAGTTACGTGCGGTGATAAAATATCTCAGTTTGAAAAAAATGTCTACGAAGGAAATTTTTTTGGACATTCAGCAGACATTAGGGGGTGATGCTGTACCCTATTCTACGGTTGCGTACTGGGTGGCTGAATTTAAAAGAGGTAGATCAAGCTGTAAAGATGACCCGCGTTCTGGGCGGCCTTCAACCTCCGTTACAGAAGAAAATGTCAAAAAGGTTGAGAATCTGGTTTTGGAAGACAGAAGAATGACTATAAAACATATAGCTGAGATCCTAAAGATATCTTTTGGTAGCGTTCAATCCATTTTAATTGATTCACTGGGGTTCAAAAAAGTGTCTGCAAGATGGGTGCCACGAATGTTAACCGACGAAAACAAAAAGCGACGTTTGGAAATTTCCAAGCGTAATCTCGAAATGTTCCAGCGTGATTCGGATAATTTTTGCCGTCGTCTTGTCACCATGGATGAAACGTGGGTCCACCATTTTGATCCTGAAACTAAAAGACAAAGCATGTCTTGGAAACGACCATCCTCTCCATCCATTAAGAAATTTCGAGTTGCTCCTTCCGCTGGCAAAGTTATGGCCTCTGTGTTCTGGGATAGTGAAGGAATCCTTTTTATTGATTACATGCCAAAAGGCCAGACGATAACTGGACCCTATTATGCAAATTTAATCCCGAAAGTGCGTGAAGCGATTAAAGAAAAACGTCGTGGAAAACTGTCGTTGGGCGTGTTGTTCCTTCAAGATAACGCTCCTGCCCATCGATCGGAAGTTGCGCTCAACGCAATCCGCTGTGCTGGCTTCAATCTCCTTGACCACCCACCATATTCTCCGGACTTAGCCCCAAGTGATTTTCACTTATTTCCAAAATTAAAAGAGGAAATTCGTGGAACAAAATTTCACGATAATGACGCGGTTATAGCTGCCGTAGAGGACTTTTTCGAGAGTCAAGAAAATAATTTTTTTTCACAAGGAATAAGGAAGTTAGAAACGCGTTATTCTAAATGCATTGCATTGGAGGGAGATTATGTAGAAAAATAAAATATTATTATTTAAATCTTTGCATTTTTTAATATTGATGCCAAGAATTTTTTGATTCACCCTCGTATAAATGTGCTAAACCACTGTCGCAAAGTAGAGTTCCCAAAAGGCTGGCTGCATTCACGCGTTGGATAGCGATACCCAATCTCTGCGCGAGATATGAGCCAGCCTAGTTCCCCGTGACCTCAATCAGCCTCCTCGACAAATCCGAGAAGACTTGATGGGCACCTGGGCCCCATGGTCCCAACGTCTCTACAGCAAACGGCGTAATAAGATTTATTTAACATTTGTTTTTCAATTTTCGTACGTATTTTTGTATTTTCTTTTACTGGCATTTACTACTACTACTTAGCCTTTAAATGACCCACTGCTGAGTTGGGCTTCCCCCCATCATAGAGTAATGCCACAACAGGGAGGTTGGCACAGGGTTTCGTTTTTAATTTTCCATCTCTTGCGGCTCTTACGATATCCTCAGGGCGAAATAGGGTGGTGACACGATGTATTCTAAATCCGTCACCACACGGAGAACTTTCATTTCGTCGGCGTCGTCGTCGTTTCAGCCCATGAAGGCCCCACTACTGAATCGTGCCTCCTCTACAAGGGAAATTAGTCGACTGATACTGAGTACTTACATATGGTCGCCCTTAATGTTCTATATCAAATGTAGTCATATGTCATGAAAAAATCTCACATGTTTTTCTTTTATTACTTTTTTGACAGAAGTTCATCATCGTCATTGTCAGTCGTCATGAAGCTTAGTAAACTGTGTTAAAATTTTACCAATTCTGATTAAAAATCTTTTCTACTGTTTCCAATAAAATTTAAAAAATGTAATGCTACCATGGCAATTTTTAGTTTGAACAAGATTGGTGGCGAGGCATTTTAACGAACAGAAACAACAGCACTATCTCGGATGTTGACTTCGATATCACACTACGACAAAGTAGTCTGTCGTGTTATTCAATAAACGTACGAGCGTAGTTCCATTCGTCTAGACGAGCCGTCACCTAACTCACAATTTAATGTTGTGAAGGTATATGTGTATACGTGTCTGTATGACTCATACATTACACGACTTTTTCCCTACGGACTTACCCTATTTCCAAGTAAATGGCACGTGTAATTTATATACTGCCCTATTTAATGCTTTGACTTTTTTATAGCAATGAAAGTGCACTTACGCTAAGGGGCTGACAAATATATTACGCGAGGTTCGGAAGGGGGGGGGGGAGGTGTATATAGTAAAATATCACGTGCTTTTATTTTTTCGTCAAACGCGTGATTTCTAAACCTAAAAGCGGGCGTGTAGTGTAACCTTTGAGTGTAAGATTCTTTGTAGGTACTAAAAATCACCAGAAGCTATTTGCGTCCTATAGTTTTATGAACCGTTATTACTGTTCAGATAATAGATCCTGCTCGAATAACACCTGTAAAGAACCAGGCCACCTCCCATCATCTTAAGTAAAGTCCATCGCTTAAGATTTTAGAGACTACCACTGTATGATCTCTTACCTGAACTGTTCCATGCTGTTCAAAGAATTAATCCTGCTCGAACAATATCAGTAAAGAACCAGGTCACCTCCCACAGCCCTAAGTCCTTCGATGAGATTTTTTAGATTAGGTACTAAACCTGTTTCATAAGTAAGAAATACGCTTATAGCGCTACACTTGGTCGCCACAAATTCCCAATTATTTGTAGGTCATTACGAGTACAAGAAGGCGTATCGTTCGTTAATGTTTGCTGTCTAAGGTACATGAATTCCTCGGGTCAATGTTCCTCTAATCGTATGGGCATCGGTTCGACGGTCTGTGAGCTCATCGCTAATGGCTACACGCCATACGCCGTATTGGCTGGAGTGTACCTACGTTTATGGTATATCTGTCATCGATTTCCTTAATGCTATTTTTCTTGGCCATAGATTGTGCCAAGGCCTTTGCGTTAGTAAAAGACTGATGGGTTTTATTAAGTTAAAGCGTCTCCTCTCTGGTGTCGTACCTAGTGATGCCAAGAGTCGCTTACGGATCATGAGTATTAAGAGTTTACTGGCTTTGGTCTTGTTCTGCCGTCAGCCGCCGAGATACATGGGTCATAGAAATAACTAGAATTAGTATTTATCTTAAAAAAAATATAGAAAATAGCACCCTACTTCCAGGCAGGTACATCCAGATTTGTCTTGTTGTTTTTCATGGAAAGTGTCATGGTATAGCCCGCCAAGACTTTGAGAGAGTACCAAAAGAGTAGAATTCAGACCTCCTCTCGTCCAGTCACCACCTATCTCGAGAAGTTCCACGCAGGTGGTTTGCCTCGGGATCGGGACGTTAGTGATAGGTTTTTGTGGGAAACCCGGGCGCACTCCCCAGCCCCATATTTATTAACAGTTTTGTGTATAATTAATTAAATACATTGCGTATAAATCATAAAGTTATTTCTACGAATTTTATAGAGCGGTAATAGTAGGGTAGATCCCGTTGGACACACGGGTGACGTCATGCTATTTACATAACCATAATGTGACTAAGTACAATTTATTCATATATTGTGGTGTTGGTACTTATCTTTAAAATACATATGGTGTGGTCATTGTGAGTCATCCGCTATGAGCATATAGCTATGAGTGTATTAATAAAAATGTGTTCCACCGGCTGCTTGGGTCTAGTAGATTTTAACCTTGCTGAACGTAACTTCTCATAGCTTTGTTGGAAGTTTATGAATATTCCTTCACATATACACTCGAATAAGAGATTCAGTTTCAATGGGTCAACTATTAAATGTCATAGGCGAACGATGAACGTTCATCGCTTCTGCCCACCAATGGCGCACTACTTAGTCGTCTATTCCCGAAATTCGACTTCACGGCATCAAACTTTCTTAGTCAATAGATCAATAGAAAAAACGACAATCAACGTGCTACTCATCGATTTCGATTTTAAAACATTTAGTAACTTCCTTTTTTTACTTACCACACGCTTTTGACACAAACACTTCTTCGAAATCTTTAATTTGGCAGAATGATTCTAACAATTGCATTTCTGTGGTGACTGATTTAGAATACATTGTGTCACCGCAACATTCCGTCCGAGAGTGTCGTAAGCGCACACAAAAGGAAATGACAAACGAAACCAAAGTTTGGGTCATATCCCGCCTGTGCTAGAATCTTGCCGTCACGGAGCAAGATCCCCCAATGGGGAGCGCAACCCACGACCCTGAAGTGGGCAGTCGAGAAACGCCGTTAGTTATAGTGGGTTAGCCATATTTCTACGCCCCGGAGTCCCACATACCTCGGCTATGTGAACTTGGCACCCGACTCTGGGAACCTTCCTTAGTGGATTTGGACTTCCTAATAATCGATTTTACATTGGAAATAGATTGTTTGTTATCAAGATCGTTTTGATATAATGCTCATAAATGAAAAAAGCTTTCATACTTTTTCTGTTTTACTTACGATTAATAATAGACATAGTTAAAAAAAAAAAGAATCTTCAAATTTCGGGACTCAGATTTTTTTTGGAATTACTACCAACGCATTCTATTTTCACTACTTTCCCAAATCTTTCGAAAAAGTACATTGTTTTGCAAAAGTCGAGTGCCAAGTTCACATAGCCGCCTACCCCGCTTGATTATAAAGGAGAGACGTTAGATTAGCCACTACTGGTTTAAAAAGAAATTTCGATTACAATCCTCGTTCCTCATCAATCGAAGCATCTACAACTGTTGGTAGTAATGACGTGTATGTTAGCACAGGTGGCCGGACGCACTAAATTCGTCTTCAACAAACTCGCACACACGCGTTGGTATTTCGAAACTCTTAGATGTTGGCTAAGGCTCTGTTTACGAAAGATTTGGTACGCGGAATACGTGCTAAATAAAATTCTACTTGGTATTGCTGCGATGTTCTTGTAATAGATAGGCCAGGTTTGAAAGGATACAGCGCCTAGCTTTTTTTTGTTTGCTAAATTTGTACTAAGTTTATACATATTTTCTTACTGAAATATGTTGATTACTTAAAAGCCTACCGTATTGATTTCGAAGTTACTACTACTACTTAATCAATACATACTTTCTTTCCCTTGTGGCCAGGCCTTCTCATTTCCTTTTGTCGACTTTTACGACCTTCTAAGGTTGGAATGGGATGGTGAGACTATGTACGCTAAATCCGAGGCAACTAAAGGAACGCAAAATACATCACCCCTAGCCCGAAGAGGAGGAAAAGATAATAACTGTGTGTGCATTTTAGGCTAATTTCCCTTAATGAGTTTTGGAGGAGGCTTGACTCAGAAGTGGTTTATTTCTGAGCTGAAACAACACAACATTCAGAACGGACGTCACCTTTCGCTAACACGTTTAATTACACTCCACGTACATTTCAGTGGTACGTTGCGCAACGGTTAATAAGTGTAATGTTTATTGGTTCGCGTCTAAATGCCGCTAATGCGGTCATGCTCTGTTTGACGCCGAATGGGGGGCCAAGGTCGCAGTTTGGTTGTACGAAAGAATTATACAACAAACCCCTTGCTTTTCTCCACGTCTCATGTAAGAAATTAAATAAATATCAATAAATATCCTTAGACATTTCACACAACGCCATCTCGTCCCAAGTTAAGCAGCTTAATGCTTGTGTTATGGTAACGAGATGGATGATAAACTACTTATATACTTATTTTTTTTTGTAAATACATACATATTATAGATAGAAAACACCCAGACCCGGAACAAATACTTGTAGGTCGTACAAATATTTCTTCCGTGCGGGGATCGAACCCTCGACATGCTGCGCAGCAGTCGATCGCTGCGCCAAGAAATTGAAAAATGTCGCTGAATACGGCGTGCACACATAATTGATTATCCATTTAGTTTTAGGCAGCTTTTATTGTAACACAATATGTAACAATTTATGTAGGTACCATATATTGTCTCTGTAGTGCGCCGTGTTCATTGCACAATAAACAATTTATCTTGCTCTCTCTCTTTCTCTCAAATTGAGACAGGCGAACAGTCTGGAATGCTGGATTCGGTATGCATTCACCATCATATTAGGTGAACCTGTGCCCAGGTTCTAGTCTCGACCCGTGGCCCTGAAGTGGGCACTCCAGGAACGCCGTTGGTTTTAATGGGTAGGTCGGGGCGCTAATCACCATCTATTCGCGCCCCAGAGTTCCACATACCCCGGATAGGCCAGGTATCCATGAGGATCACTAACCTAAATCTAATCTGAAATCTAATCTCGAGCCCGGTTGTGATAAAACCGAACTGCATAATTATATTCCTGTTCAGGAATTGAATTCGATAATAATGAAAAAAAAATGGCACGTAGTTTATTAATGCCTAATCCAATATTATACTGTCCGTAATATGGATCAAATGCTAGAGGGTCATATTATATTTTGGAAAAAAAACATGCACATTTTTTACTTAATGAAAACACTGCGACAGTTTGCCTCAAGCTGAAGACAGGTCACTGTGGCGCACTTTAGGGGAGGGCTATGTCCTGCAGTGGACTGAAGTGGGCTGATGATGACGATGAAAACACTTAGCAGTTGTAACATTGAACATGTTTGTCCTCTTTGTTAGTTGTGACTATAGAATATTCATTATCATGGTACTTATCTATTTCAAGTTAACCGACCGATTGCGTAAATGACTACAGGTTGCAAATATACGATAAGATTGATAAGAGATCGATATGTGGGACGCAAGCGCACACAGCTGATATCGACAAGGCCATCATCATGATGTTGGTGCATTTTTAGATTCTTGGTGGATCTACACCAGCCTGGGGTGCAGAGCGTGCGGGTTTCAGGTTGTGAGGGGCACCTTTCTACCCACTGTGTCCCGTACTGACTGTCCTCTGGGTCCTGAATAAATAACCCACTCATGTACATATACTCTTCCATTTTGAAGGAGGCCTTCTGTCCGAGGATAGATGGAGCGGCAGAGCATTAAGCTTATCTTCTTACGCTCTGTAGGTTTTCTTCCTATTCTGGAATATTCGCCAATTGTGGTCTAAGAGCTCGTGGCTGCCAGGCAGTTTCTTATTACAGTTTTGATAAATATCGGCGCAAGCCCAGATTGGAATGATGGCCAACTATGATGCTAAGGTTTGGTAGATAACAAGACACAAAGATGTGAAATTCTCAAGCCTATTTTCGTTGTACCGCATGTTTTTAACTGTATTCCCTCTGGATAGAATTAGATGACGACGTAACCTATTGTCTGATACTTAAAAAAAGGATTATCGAATGTCAATGTTTATTTGTGTTCCTCCACGGGCACATAATCTTATTACAACTTCCCCACTGCACGCTGGGAAATAACGCGTGTTGTAAAAGTCAAAACCCAGCACGCTTGGTGGTAGGATCTAATGGTCCGCCCGGCTAGCTACCACCATCACATCTAAGTCCGGCGCCAAGCAGTTTTACTGTGTTCCGTCGTGTGTATGTGAGAGCCGGTGCCCGACAGGGCATTTCCTTGAATTGCCTGCCCCATCTTAGACCCTGGCGTTGCTTTCCATCACGCTAGCCTAGAGTTAGGCATTGAAATCACTGATTAAAAAAATGTTGACTGAACGGTGGTATGTAAATCGTAATTAAATTAACATACACATTCTTACACCATAACCCGTAATGATACGTTGTTAGATTTAATTTGTGATTGTTAAACCGTCCGTTCTTCAGCTACAATCGTATGCCACGATCTCGTCGTTTTTTTTATTCGTACGGTGCGTGTATCCAACGAGCGCGCCAAAGTACATGGTCACAAAATATAACTGCGATTGTTACACGAATGTTCTAGGATTCCTCGCTGTTCTTATGGGAATTAAAACGTCATAAGCTCTTTTCACTATATACTATCCCGCATAATAATCTTTAATTGATTCAATCACAGATAATAAAAAATATATAGTTTTGTCTGTACACACCTTTTCATTGGATGGCATTTTGGATGGCATTGGATCGCCGTCTGCCGTCCGTGATCCTTCCAGTGGGATAACTGGTGATTATTTGATTAGAAGATCTGCGATTCCAGGCTGCTGACTATGTGTAACGACTGCCATTGGTAGTAGAAAACCAGCCGTGATTTAAGGTTTCATGTTCCCACCGAAGCACGGCCAAGTCAGTCGTTGTACAAAGAGTTATGCACTCATAAAAAAAATCATCGATTGAATATGTAGTGCTCATAAATGTAAATTACCATTTTACAACTTCGTCTTTTGTCTCTTATTTCAATCACAACTATATCTCAATGTTTTTTAGTTTTCCTCGCGATCGGTCTTCAACGAAATCTCGTTGCCAATGGGAATTTACGCGCGCTTCCAAACGACTCCATCTCGCGTACCGATAAAAAGCGAACTCGGAAATTCCCATTACCATAAATACAAGTGTCGAGTGACTCGAACATTGCCACAAAAACAGAACTAAACCGGCCATTCTAAGCTTAACTTACCAGCAACAAGCTCGTTTCGTAGACCATTACTTCAAGGGACACGACACTGCAATAGTCGTATTAGGGTTGGTATTTATTTGTATTAGTTTAAACAAAGGATTGAAGTACGATGTCGCCCATTATACAGACTATTCTTTGATAATGTTTCCAGTAACAGTGTAGTATGTAAAGTTTGTATATTAAGAGCTAAGAAATAAACTCAAACTCAAAAGGACTTTATTTACGTAGGTTTTATCACAAAACCCATATATATCGTCATATTTAAAGTTACCATTATCATCTTACGACCCCTGTCCCACGCTAGGTGGTAGTCTCCATACACACCTATCAGTCGTCATATCTACAGTCACACCTTTCATACACAATTCCTCATTCTTACAATCCATCCATCTCTCTTGATCTCCCACAACCCTTGCATCCACCCACATTCAAAATAGCTCATCCTAATTAAATTGGAAACATAGCAAGATAGTTGTAGGAGTAGGCTGATAACGATGATGATGATGATAATTATTACTTGCTTTATTACTTTCATTTACCAAATTCTCAAAATACGTAAATCCATCGCGGCCTCACTCCGATGAGCATGGCTGAATTAAAATGTTTACAATTTCATGGTCGGCAGGGTTAAAATCAAAAGTTTTATGTTTTAGTTCACTCCGAATTACTTGCTTAACAATTAAGCGTTTAACAAGATTACACAAATGGTAATTTTGTTGAAATCGAGAGTGCTTTTGTATTTAGCTATCAATTTCGAAGTGTGCATGGTTGGTGGGCGCTATTCTCATTTAACACCAGTCTGCTGAAAATAATCTTCGTATTAGTAAAATAGAGCGTCCCACGTCCATTTTACTCCAAATCATGGGTATAAAATACTAATTTCAAGTTTAATAATTTGAAAGATACATACAGAAACCCCGAGTAACATAAAATACAGACAACTAACTAGATTTAAAGATGGATAAATTACTTATTTATTTCCGATAAAACATATTTTTTGGGAATAGAAATAAACACTGCTCTTCCCAGGACTCGCGGGGCAGTCGGCGCGGGACGGTATACTGGGTTTGCACGATGTATAGTAGGTAGAGTGCCACTGACATTACTGAGGGGTGAACCTGAGTCCCACACACGTTTCATGCCCTCTCGTTTGACAGCTATCTAACTTGTTTTAACCTGTATGTATTATCCATCTGTTGTTTTAAGCCAGCCATTCATTTTTTTGTTTGTTCCAGTTGGACACAAGTGGCAATGGCTTCATCGACCTCAAGGAGTTGAAAGACGCGCTGGACAGCGTCGGCTACAAAATTCCACAATGGAAGGTGAGTCAAAATAAGACATCAAAGGCACGGTGATGGACGATTGTCGACTCTATTCCCATCAACAACTAGTTTAAGTCCAGGGATAAGTGTATCTGGCTTACAGTAGCTTGCCTTGCCTCGGTATGTTTGTAAAGACCCTGACGGTGTCGTAAGAGGCCACTTAAGGTGAATGTTCCAGGGTAGCCCGCGAAATTACGCAAATTTACTTACGTTTTTTGCAATTTGCATCATTCTTGCACCTTTATGCGCTTGGAGGGTTGTATTGATGAGTTTGATGATTATAATTCTATAACTACATACGTCTTACAGTCGCGAATAACATTTTAATCAACATACAACCTAGCACTGACCTGCAAATTGCAAATAACGTACGAAAATTTGAATTTCGCGGGCTACCCTGGAACATTCACCAGGAAAACAAGAGGCAGACAAGCTAGCCACAAGAATATGAAGCCTGCTATGCCAACTCGAGACACAGTATTCTAATTATCCTTCATGAAGTTAAAGAAGGCCCGATTCGGAAGAGGGTAATTTATAAGTTGGTTCTCTTCTCTGCATGTTGCGTCCTTTCAGTCGCCTCTTACGCCACTCTCAGATTGCTGATATTATGTATTTTAAATCCGCAACCACAAGTACAATGCTTGCGTGCTAGTCAGTAAGGTGATGACATTTATAATCCACTAGCATTTGCGCGCGGCTTCGCCCGCGTGGGCTTCGAACCCGTGCTTATCTCTATGCATATTTTTTATAAACATAAAAGCGGTTATTGTTACTAAACTATGATAGTTAGATATGTGCTCTCGCGGACGTTTTTGTAGATCTTTATAAGACCTACAAACCCGTAGTACATCATTTTGTTCTATTGTCAATAGCTTTTGCAGCGCACGCATAAATAGGTTTTCGATTTTACACCTTGGTTTACAAAATCGCAATTTTCATACGGATCTCTAATTCTTTTGAAAATAAAATATAGCCTATAACCTTCCTCGATAAATGGACTATCTAACACTGAAAGATTCGGACCAGTAGTTCCTGAGATTAGCGCGTTCAAACAAACAAACTCTGCTGCTTTATATATTAGTATAGATAGTGTCACCATTCCATTCCATCCTGAGGGTTTGCAAAAGCCGACAAAAGGAAATGATAGGGCCGATAAGATAGCCTTAAAGAAGGAAAAGTTGAAGCGAAACCCTGTGCCAGCCTGTCTGGCCAGCGTGGCACAGTAGGCTTATTACCCCCTGTGATGGGAAGAGGACCGACTAAGTCGTGGTTTATGAGCTTAGTAGTAGTAGTAGTCAGCAATAGAGAAATCTATTCAAATACTCCAAAAATTGTCGAAGCAAATGCTCCCCTGTCATCTTATACCGAACTTATACGATAAATCCAAACGTTCATCAGGTCCGGTGTATGATCGAAGAGTACAATGACAACAGCAACAAGCACGGGCGGGCAGTCAACGGCAACGTCAACGGAGACACGCGGAAGAATGGCATCAGCCTCACAGAGTTCGAGGATCTGTGTGCCAATCTCAAAGCGCAGCAGGTAAGATAATAGACTGTCCTAGATAACCCCCGCTAGAACTGCAGCTGTTTGAGTGGGGGAAGGATATCCACCTTGCTGTGGGGGAGGGATCCCCAGCTTGCCTTTACTTTCTACTGTTTAATGCCTGGTCTGAAAGAAGATGTAGTGACTAAAATTGAGAAAGGTATGCTGAGATGGTTTGGCCATGTCGAGGGAATGAATGAAGAACGATTGGTGAAAAATGTATATACGGCGAGTGTGAATGAAAGTGTTGGAAGGGGTAGACCGAGGCGGACATTTCTTAGGAGGGAGCTCCGGCTGACCCGCGCCGCGGATGGAGGCAGGGGTGGAGGGGGGTCGTGACGATGCGAACCCCTTCTGCCCTCGCCTGAGAGGCCGGTGGTGGTTCGGGGGAACCGCCACCGACGAAAGCCTCGATGACTGGGGGCTTCCCAGTGTACCGGGACGCCCTCTCTGACAGTCGCTTGCCCGATGCGGGCACCACGCCGGGGCGCCACAGTAGAATGCGTTTACGCGAACTTGTGGCGCTCCAAGCGCGCCGTGTGAGGGTATACCGCTGGGGTTTTAGTGGGTAGACGACCCTTGTCGGAGTCCCACATAATCACCGACCTCTCCCCCGGGAGGCGGTGGTATGCATAAAGCATTTCCCCAGCGACAACAAAAAAAAAGGCGGACATTTCGTGACCAAATCGGGAACGTCTTGAAAAAAGGCCAGGTCAAGAGCACCCTAAACCGAAGAGCATGTATGAAGGGAATTATGAAAGTGGACGAAGCGATACAAGTATGCAAGGATTGTAGCAAGTGGAATGAAGTGGTCTCTGCTACCCCTACGGGAAGGAGGCGTGATTACATGTATGTATGTATGTTAATGCCTAATTTGTCAGTCGGTTCACATGTTTTGTAAAAATGTTTTATTTGTCGAGGTAAAGTACAAATAAATAACAGTATCGTCGACATAATACAAATGTTGCCTTCTAACAAATCTTTGTTGATTACTTATTTAAAGTGTTCTGCAAACCTACTTAACCGATTTCGATTAAATATATGTCGCCCCATCCTAGACCTTCGAAATACCAATCGGTATCGGTTTACAAATGACGAATATAAAATAACACCACCTTCTTTAAGCAAAAAAATGGCGATGGATTACGAATACTTACTGTCATCCTGAGGGTGTCGTGTGAGCCGACAAAAGGACATAAGGCAGATAACCTAGTCGCAAGAGAAGGAAAACTTGATACGAAACCCTGTGCCAACGCGTCTGGTCAGCGTGGCACGTTTGACTAATTATCCTCCTTGTAGCAATCAATACAAGCAAATAAATAATTAATAAAATCTTGACCGTAATGCGAACTTCCTGGTTTTTTAAGTCGGTTGAAAAGGAGACAGTAAAAACCGTAAACTATTTAAAAAAACCCAGTACTCAATACTAAAATGACCAGCCGGCATGATAAGGCGTAGACCGAACGCCTCGAGGCGTCAACAGCGCATTAAATAACGTCGCACCATTTGACCCCAATGATTGGAGTTTATCATTTTATTGACTTGGGGTTAATCTCCGCGCGTAAACTGCTTAATCGGATAGCCGTTGGCTTGCCGCTACTTATAGCATAGTTTGTTTGGTAGGGGCATTGCTGGGCGGGTAATGCCCTGTGTGTTAGCTCACTGCTGGCCTTTTCCCAGACTCTGGACTTGAACATTGAAACACAGTTTATAGATTCGATTGTTTACTTATAAAGACGCCTTAGTTGTACGAGTATATCCTTGTTAGGCCAAACTGAACAGACAGACACCTTCTAAGCAAACGTGTATAATCTTGGGCCTCATCTTCGCCTTCTATCAAGCGACATTGAGGTCAAACGTAAACCTATTCATCTAATGTTGTCTTTGTAATGTAATGTAATGATGTCTTTTGTCTGTAAACTATGCATTTGATCATATAATATGATGATGAGCAAAGTGTTGTGCATGAGTCCAGGAGTCTCTGAATAAAAAAAATAATAATTGTGTAATGTCTTTACTTCAAATTTATTTTAGTTAGTGGCTTAGCAACGCGTGCAGGGTAAAGCTAGTATATTATAGAAAAAAAAGAAATCGACCATTATACCGAGAATCAACAGAAGTGACAGATCAAGTTGTGAAGAAAATATAGGCGTAATGAAAAAGATTTCGCTAAGAGAAATTGACTCTGGTTCTAAGCCTTTTTAACCCCCGACGCAAAACAAGGGGTGTTATAAGTTTGACGTGTCTGTCTGCCTGTCTGTCTGTGGCACCGTAGCTCGCGAACGGATGAAGCGATTTCAATACAGTTTTTTTGTATGACAGGTGAGGTACGGGCGAGTGGTCTTAGACATGTTTGATGAAAATCGGTTGAGTCGTTTAAAAGTTATGGGGGGTGAAAGTGGGGAAGAATAACCGAAAGTCTGCAAATATAATCAAGTGGGGTCTCAAATGAAAGCGCATCACGTGCACATTACAAACATCATAATAAGCGTGTACCTATAAAAAGCAAAAAATAAAAATTTAATAAAAAATTTAAATATTGGGGGACCAGGGGTCAGGTAATAAATAAATAGGAGCGGTCCCCCAACGCGATGTATTTTTTTATTTTTTACTTTTTATAGAATACTTAGGTCATCGTGTCGGGGGTTTATTTAAATTTTTTATTTAATTTTTATATCTTTTGGACTCGTACTCCGTGTGGAAACGGATTTAGAATACACAGTGTCACCAACCCATACCATCCGTAGTGTCGTAAGATGCGACTAAAGGAACGGCAGATCACCTTAGCCGTAGAGAAGGAAAACTTGATACAAACCCTGTGCCAACCCGTCTTGCCAGCGTGGCACGGTAGGATGTTTAATAGTAGTAGTAGTAATACGTCAAATAGGCATTGGCCGGATATACGAATTCCTCATTTTAGGTAATTGGATTTATTGCCAGATTATGCGGCTGATTCAAATCCGTGTGTTGCGGCATTTATTGGAATAAATAGTGTGATAAACACAAAATTTCAAAATTTCATCCTGTGTGTATATTCCGTATGGAGTGTCTAAAAGAATAAATCAAAGAAGAAAGAAAAAAGAATAAGGAATCAAATTTTTAACAAATTCAAATCATTTATTTTGCTTGGGTCACGATGGACACTTACAAAAAGTCAACACGATATTCATAAAGATTCTATATAATACAAACTTGGATGCAGGCGTCCCACAAGGTGGTATCTTATCTCCTTTATTATTTTCTATCTTCATTAATACTATTGTCAAATATCTTCAGTGTTCGTATCATCTGTATGCCGATGACTTGCAGCTATATTCGCATGCGGGGTTTGACCACATGGCTGAAGCTGTTAACAACCTTAACCGCGACTTGAGTGCCATCAAAAATTGGGCCGATATGTTTGGCGTCCATGTTAACTTAGATAAATGCCAAGCCATAATCTTAGGGAGTCACCGAGCCATCAGCAAAGTTGACACCGACAAGCTACCACCCTTAACTTACAATGGCAAACATATTCCTTTTAGCAGTACGGTCACTGACTTGGGTCTAGTTCTCGATAGGACACTCAGCTGGAGGAACCAAGTCGCTCGGGTTAGCCAAAAAGTCACGGGATCGCTGCGGTTGCTGTACCGTCTGAAAAACTTTCTGCCATCGAACATTAAAGCAATGCTTGTGCAAACCCTAATCCTACCGATACTCGACTATGGTGATGTATGCTACTTCGACCTGAATGCCGATCTACTCAATAAACTTGACCGTCTTCTCAACAATTGCATTCGATTCGTTTTCAACCTCCGGAAATTTGACCATATTTCCGAACATCGGACCCTTTTGAAATGGTTACCCATTAGGCAACGCAGAGAAATGCGTGCTTTAACAATGTTATTCTCACTTCTTTTTTCTCCTCACCCTCCTTCTTACCTAACTTCACATTTTGATTTCTTGTCCTCATGTCACGATAAACACCTTCGGTCCTCAAATAATCGTCTTCTCGAATGTCCCACTCACCGCTCCGATTTTGTACACTCGACTTTTTTCGTGCAGTCTGTCCTTTTATGGAACGCGCTTCCCCTCGAAATCAGGATGGCTGACTATCTTCAGACGTTTAAAGTTAAGCTACGAAAGTACTTTCTCAATAAGCTCAATATGTCTCAGGTTACTTAGTATAGTGGAATATATATTTAATATATTTATGTATATTTGATATAAGTATATTGTATCTTTATCAATATTCTTATATATGTATATAAGTATACGTATGTTTATATATGTATGATATTTATTCTTAAGTTAGTTTATGTCATTATGTTAATTTAAATCTATACAATACTTTCGCAATTTTCCAATGCATCTGCCAAGCCCCTCTCTGCACCATTCAAAGGTTGACTGGGAGAGAATGCCTCTAGGCATTAAGTCCGCCATTGTAAACTTTTGCATAAAGTATTAAATAAATAAATAAATAAAATGGTCTACCGTCTACCACCAGTTCGGAACGCGACCACTCTTGAGAAGAACTGGCAAGAAACTCAGAGGGCTTGTCATTTTTTTTTGCATTTCGGTCCTATTTCTTATGTATATATACAATAACATAATTGAATAACGTAAAAATACTGGCACTGAACAGCTTAGTCCCAAGCAGCTGTGTCGTTTACATAATCAGCAATGCGGTAAAACGCTTTTTTGTAAAGTTTTGTCTTGACCGTCTTTTTAAAGGCATTGCGAGGCAAGTCTCTAAGTTGCATGGGCAGTTTGTTATAAAAGCGTATACATTGACCCATGAATGAGTTACTTATTCTGTGGAGACGAGTACAATGGACAGCAAGATTATTCTTATTTCGTGTATTCATATTATGTATATCACAGTTCTTACCAAAGTTATGAATATTTTTATGTACATACAACAAATTTTCAAAAATATATTGAGATGGCACGGTTAGAATATTTATTTCTTTGAATGTATCTCGTAGAGATGTTCTAGGAGCAAGATTATATAAAGCTCTTACAGCCCTTTTCTGTAATATAAATATGCCATATTTGGGGTACCCAAACCTGATATTGGAGTGCCTATCCAAAACGATAAGTGTATTAATAAAAAGTTCTCGTGTCACGTAGCGTAGCGTAGGTCCAGAACTGTAACTGACTGGGGACGGGTCAGAATATAAAACTTCCCCACCGCACGCTGGGAAAAAATGCGTGTTGTAAAAGTCAAAAAAACCCAGCACGTTTGGTGGTAGGATCGAATGGTCCGCCCGGCTAGCTACCACGCTCACATCTAAGTCGCCAAGCAGTTTTACGGTGTTCCGTCGTGTGTATGGGAGAGGTCCTTGAATTGCCTGCCCCATCTTAGACCCTGGCGTTGCTTGCCATCACGCAAGCCTAGGGTCAAAGGCATACAAGTAATTGGTAAAAAAAAAGTTTGATTAGTAGGATAGCAAAACTGTCAATGTAGACCTACAAAAGCGTGGGGATTGTCGATTTTAACACTATTGAATTAGCAGGGCTTGAGGCTCTAGGTTGAGGAGTACTACTACTCAGCCCATAAAAGACCCACTGCTGAGTCGGGCCTCCTCCAATCACACGGAGTGTAATTAACCTACTGTGCCACGCTGGCCAGACGGGTTGGCACAGGGTTTGTGTCAAAGTTTTCCTTCTCTTGGGACGAGGTGATCTGCTTCTATGTTCCATTAGTCGCCTCTTACGACACCCTCAGGATGAAATGGAGTGGTGGCACTGTGTATTCTAATTCCGTCACCACACGGAATGACCAAACGGTGAAACTCGCGACCCTGGTGTTTGCTTTAGTGGGTAGGTTGGGGAGCTTATCGCCATCTTTCGCGCCCTAGAGTCCCATATACCCAAGGGGTACCCAACGGTCGGGAAATAAAAAAGGCTTGGGGCACTAGTGTTTTCAGACAACATCATAAGTTTTCTGAAAACACAATACAGCGATGTCGATACAACAACGAGAGGCGTTTGGATGAATGTATTGGGACATATTATCGATATGATTATTTCCTTTTTTTTTCAGGTGTCAAGCACATTCAAACAGGCAGTCAGTAAAAAGGAGAATCTGGAACACTTGGGTGGTATGAGCGAGGCGTCTAGCGATGGTGAGTGAGATGCACTTAGATAGATAGATAAACTCTTTATTGTACAAAAGAAATAAAAAAAACAGTACACAATTTAAGCAACAATCATTTGTACAAGGGGCGGTCTTATCACTAAATGCGATTTCTTACAGACAACCTTGAGATGGACATTGTTAGGAAGAAGTTAAGAAAGGGTAGTGAAGTACAATATTCAAAAATTTAGTAAACAAAGTTATGCAATTACAAAAAATATTAAAAAGAAAAGATAGTTTAAATATTAAATACTGTGGGAAAGTTTGTAATACATACATACAATACATACATTCTAATAGTTACTTAATTCATTGAATACGGCGATGTTGTATTGAACCGTGGTGTCGATAGCCGTTTCAAACTCAAATCATTTATTTCAATTGAACCTATTTACTGGTGTTTTTGAAAAGTCAAAAGTGAAGTTAGGAATCTAGTTGCATGTTCCAAAAAGTAGATCCTATGGAGAAGAACAGGCAAGAAACTCCATGGACACTCTTTTTATCATATTTTCTGTTCAAGCATCTGATTGGGTTACATTGATTTCGTGTTTATTTATAGTAAGCTAAGATGCGAGGACAATGTAACATATTGCACAACAGAAGTGTCCAGGAGACTTCAGGTGATTCTAACCGTTTGGTGACATTTAAAACACATAGTGTAACCATCCCATGTCATCGTGAGGGTGTCGTAAGTCATGGCACAGTAGGTAGAATAGAATTAGCCTCCATATCGTTGGAGGAGGTCAGACACTTATGGGCTGAGAAGTAGTGCCAGGCTGGCCAGACAGGCCAGGGCTGGCACAGGGTTTCTTAACAAGCTTTCCTTCTTGGCCTTGTAATTTTTCTTTTCTCGACTCTTACGACACCCTCACTATGGAATGGGGTGGTGACAACATGCATTCTAAATCCGTCTTCACATAGATTACGAGCATACAATCAGAATAAATAGGAAAGTACGAAAACTTTATACAAACCTTAGTTAGCTTCGACGCGCTTTAATAGGCGGCTATTTGAAGTCCCTGGTTCAAGTCTCGGTTTTGCCATCTTCCAGGCACAACACACTCTGTCCGTCTGGAGGAGCAGATGGCCTTCTCCGGATGGATCAACAGTAACCTAGAAAACGACCCGGACCTAAAGCACCTGCTGCCAATCGACGCCGAGGGAAAACAGCTATATGAGAAGCTAAAAGATGGACTTATTTTGTGGTGAGTTACGTATGAGATACTTAGAGGTCAGTCTAAGTTCACGCGTACAGGTCCTCCTCATGGTAATCCATTTGGGGATTGAATGATGGGGCAGAATATAAAACTTCCCCACCGCAAGCTGGGAAATAACGCGTGTTGTAAAAGTCAACAAAACCCAGCACGCTTGGTGGTAGGATCGAATGGTCCGCCTAGCTACCACCCTCGCATCTAGGTTGTCGCCAAGCAGTTTGACTGTGTTCCGTCGTGTGTATGTGAGAGCCGGTGCCCGACAGGGCATTTCCTTGAATTGCCTGCTCCATGCTATACCCTGGCATTGCTTCCCATCACGCAAGCCTAGGGTCAAAGGCATTCAAGTCACAGATAAAAGAAAACATCCACAACTAGAGAAGAACCGGCAAGATTTTTATTTTAACGAGAATGGAAGCAGTTTCCTCAATACTGTTATTTTTTCGCAGCAAAGTGATAAACCATTCGTGTCCAGACACGATAGACGAGCGGGCCATCAACAAGAAGAACCTTACCCTCTACACCAAGCACGAGAACTTGACCCTGGCGCTGGTCTCCTCCCAGGCTATCGGTTGCAATATCGTCAACATAGACGCCCACGATCTCGCCAAAGGTAAGACTCCAACGTCGATTTCATACCTTATAGTCCACTGCTGAACTTCCTTAATGAGCAACATACTACCATTTTTTTTTGTTTCGCTGGGGAATTGCTTCATGCATACCGCGGGGGTGGGGTCGCCGATTATGTGGGACTCTGGAAACTACTCTTCTACCCACTTAAGGTGGATGCTCCAGGGTAGCCCGCGACATTCAAATTTTCTTACGTTTTTTGGAATTTGCAGGGCAGTGCTCGGTTGTATGTTAATTAAAATGTTATTCGCGGCTGTAAGACATATGTAGTCATATAATTATAATCATCAAAATCATCAATACAACCCTCCAAGCTCATAAAGGTGCAAGAAAAACTTTTTCAACGTCAAAGTCATTCTTGCACCTTTATGAGCTTGGAGGGTTGTATTGATGAGTTTGATGATTATAACTCTGTAACTACATACGTCTTACTGCCGCGAATCAAATGTTCATCATCATACAACCTAGCACTGCCCTGCAAATTGCAAAAAACGTAAGAAAATTTGAATTTCGCGGGCTACCCTGGAGCATCCACCTTAAACCACATCGGTATACCCCCACAAGTAACGCTTGGGGCGCCACAGGTTCGCGTGAACGCATTCTACTGTGACGCACTGACAAGCGACTATCGTACGTTCTCAGTCAAGGAGGCTTCCGTCGGTGGCTGGACCCTCCAGCCTCTATGGCGGGAGCAGGTTTGCGTAGAGTCGCTTCCGTCTGCAGCCTCGTCTGCGGCGCGGGTCAACCATGTTATGTGTAAACATTGTGGGGGCCTGGACGGTATAAGCCCTTATTGTTATTTGAAATTTATATTTTAACCATGTGAAAACAGATTTATAATAAACAATGTCATAAACACATACGATCCTGATGGTAAGTGGCGACTAAAGGAACGTAATAAGCAGATCACCTAACAGCACATAAATGTGCTTAGTGATAAGGCCGCCAATTTTATCTATACATACAAATAAATAAAATTGGAGTGTCTGTTTGTAATAATAAAATAACCACTTTTTACTAAATGCGTAATTATGTATACACAGTACGTAGACCAAAACAACATTTTAATTTTTTTTGTCTGTCTGTCTATCTGTCTGTCTGTCTGTTTGTTCCGGCTAATCTCTGGAACGACTGGAACGATTTTGACGGGACTTTCACTAATAGGTAGCTAATAGAGTAACTTAGGCTACTTTTTTAGACTAGCTTTGCCCCGCGGCGTCACCCGCTGTACGACAATAAGTAAGCGCGGGTGAAACCGCGGGGCGCAGCTAGTGTTTTATATAATTTCTCCTCTAAGCCATGTCGCAAATCACTTTACTTTATTACTACATAGTATAAAACAAAGTCGCTGGCGTCTGTCCGTCCCTATGTATGCATAAATCTTTAAAACCACGCAACGGGTTTAAAAGCGGTTTTTTTAATAGATAGAGTGATTAAAGAGGTAGGTTTATAAGTATAATATATGCATAATTACACGTGCGAAGCCGGGGCTGGTCGCTAGTATACAATAAAGATTTACCTATGTATCTATCTAAATGACCCACTACCATATTTCCTCCAATTTCGTGCAGGGAAGTTAGCGTACTGTGCCATGATGGCAAGACAAGCTGGCAGTGTTCGTATCAAGTTTTCCTTCTCATGTGGCGAGGTGATCTTTGCCTCTTGCGTTCCTTTAGTCTCGTCCTACGACGCTCTCAGGATAGTATGGTTTGGTGACATTTTGTATTCTAAATCCGTCATAACAAGGATAGCCAGTGTATTTTATTGATATTCTTCCGCAGGCAAGCCTCACCTGGTGCTGGGTCTGCTTTGGCAGATCATCCGGATTGGTCTCTTCAACCAGATCACTCTGGAGCACTGTCCTGGCCTCACGGAGCTTCTGAACGATCAGGTACTGAAATTACTTGTGCATGCCTATGATGGTTCTGTTTTCAACCGATTGCAAAAAGAGTTGGTTATGTTTGTTACCTCATAACTCTGTCACTTAAAAATCGATTTGTGAAAATCCTTTTTGTTTTTGAAAGGGGGGAATGGGATGCGGCTCCAGATTTCAAATCGATTCAAATTCAATTTAAATCAATGTGGTTATTTTACGCTTTTGATAATGTCATCACAACATACATTGATAGAACACTGGAGGAAGATATAATATATTTTTGTTCAGGAGCGCATAGAAGACCTGCTGGCGTTGTCCCCCGAGGCGATCCTCCTTCGCTGGGTGAACCACCAGCTCCAGAGCGCAGGCGTGACCCGTCGCTGCACCAACTTCCAGCAGGACGTCTCAGACTCGGAGATCTACTCGTACCTGCTGAAGCAAATCGCGCCGACCGACGCCGATGTCACCATGGACGCATTGAGGGTATGTTCCGTTGACTGCTATATTGTAACTTCGTGACTAACATATACAGCACTCGACAATCTTTATGGCCGCTCTGAATGTAGCCGTCGGTGCGAACTTGCTCATCGTACATTCGATAACCAAAACGAACATAGCACACTCACTCTCACACTTATGACTGCCTCGTTGGTCTAGTGGTTAGATGTGCCGCCTTTGGATCAACGGGTCCCGGGTTCGAATCCGGGGTCGGGCAAGTGTCTTTGTCTAAACCAGAGGCACTGGCTCGGAGTCTGGGTGTCATTTCTATCTATAATATGTATGTATTTACAAAAAAAAAAATGTATATAAGTAGTTTATCATCCATCTCGTTACCATAACACAAGCATTAAGTTGCTTAGCTTGGGACGAGATGGCGTTGTGTGAAATGTCCAAGGATATTTATTTATTATTACTCTAAGGCGCGGGAGGCGAGGACGCGGAAGACAGGGGGGGCGTGCCCTGCCTCCTCGCCCCGCGTACGTCCCGCTGATACCTAATTTTGGGTTCTGCGCTGCGTAATGGGGCTAGGAGAAGAGCGGCCATCAAGTTTGGCGAGTGCTGTACTTGACTGCCTCGTTGGTCTAGGGGTTATATGTGTCACCTTTGGATCAACGGGCCCCGCCTTCAGATTCCGGGGTCGGGCAAGTGTCTTTGTGTAAACCAGAGGCTCTTGCACGGAGTCTGGGTGTCATTTGTGTTCGTGAATTACATGTTTGTAAACTGCCCCCGCGATACAGGTCATAGCTAGTGTAGTCTGATTTACACAAAGACATTTTCCGGGCCCCGGAATCGAACCTAGGACGCCGTTATCCAAAGGCGGCGCATCCAACCCCTAGACCAACAAGGCAGTCGGCAGCAGGCAACTGTCGCATTCGTAGGCGATTCTTTCTTGATGTTGTTAGTTCACATTTTTTGTGTCAAAGTATGTAGCATTCTAAGGCTCAAAGTCACCCAAAAGGCAATGGAGAGGGCTAAGCTCGGAGTTTCCCTGCGAGATCGAATCAGAAATTAGGAGATACGCAGGAAAACCAGGGTCACCGACATAGCCCACAGGATTGCCAAACTTAAGTGGCAGTGGGCAGGGCATATAGCGCGCAGGACCGACGCCCGATGGGGCAGATAGTCCTCGAGTGGCGACCGCGTTCCGGAAGGCGCAGTGCTGGTAGGCCTCCCACACGGTGGACCGATGACCTGATTAAGGTCGCCGGAAAACGATGGATGGGGGTGGCCCAGGACCGGCCTTTGTGGAAATCCTTGGGGAGGCCTATGTCCAGCAGTTGACGTCTTTTGGCTGAAATGATGATGATGTAGCATTCTGGTCGATACATAAGTAACCTCGTTTCTTTCTACATCCTCAGGAGACGGACCTTCTACGCCGAGCAGAGTTGATGCTGCAGCAAGCCGCGAAGCTGCGGTGCCGAGCGTTCGTCACTCCGGCCGACGTGGTGGGAGGCGTGTACAAGCTCAACTTGGCCTTCGTGGCCAACCTGTTCAACCAGCACCCTGGACTCCAGAGGAACGCGGACACGGAGGAGTACCATCAGCTGGATGAGACTAGGGAAGAGAAGAGTGAGTTCAACCCATATATTGCCATTCATTATCATTACATAGTTTAAAACTAAAGTCGCTGTCGTCTGTCCGTCCCTATGTAGGTATCTTTAAAACTACGCAACGAATTTTGTAGCGGTTTTCTTTTAGTAGATAGAGTGATTCAAGTGGAAGGTTTATATGTATAATAAATGCATAAATTTAGATGTCCATCATTGCACCCGTGCGAAGCCGAAGCGGGTCGCTAGTTTTTAATATTACTACAGTATTAGGAAACCCGAAAATATCGTTCCAGGGGTTCTCCATGGAGCTCTTCGATTGAGGATAGACCACTCCACCGTATAGAGTACCATACCATACCTCTCAGCCCCATAAATGACCCGCTGCCGAGTCGGGCCTCCTCCAGTTACATGGAGGGTGATTAGCCTACTGTGACACTGGCCAGATGGTTTGGCACAGGATTTCGTGTCAAGTCTTCCTTCTCTTGCGGCTAGGTGTTCGACCTTATCATTCCCTTTTAGCTCCTACTACACACTCACAATGAATGGGGTATTCTGAATCCGTCACCGTATGGAATACAATATCATACATAAAACCATTGGTTGATGTCAAGCGCAAACTGACCACCCCCCCCCTCCGGTGGTTTCTGCTGGGAAGAATATAAATAAATAAATATCCTTGGACATTTCACACAACGCCATCTCGTCCCAAGCTATGCAACTTAATGCTTGTGTTATGGTAACGAGATGGATGATAAACTACTTATATTTTTTTTTTTTGTAAATACATACATATTATAGATAGAAATGACATCCAGACTCCGAGCCAGTGCCTCTGGTTTAGACAAAGACACTTGCCCGACCCCGGGACCCGCTGATCCAAAGGCGGCACATCTAACCACTAGACAAACGAGGCAACGAATAACGATTTAGCACATCCAAATCCAATCGTCTCAATTGCCCTCCATGTTAAGGGAGGAGGCCCGTCTCAGCAGTGGGTCTTTTATGGGCTGAGTAGTAGTAATAGTAAATCCTGTTAACGTTATGTTGATCAAGCCGGCCTTTCTTATCACTACATAGTATAAAACAAAGTCGCTGTCGTCTGTCCGTCCCTATGTATGCTTAAATCTTTAAAACTACGTAACCGATTTTGATACGTTTTTTTTAATAGATAGAGTGATTCAAGAGGAAGGTTTATATGTATAACCCACCCCCGCTTTGCACGGGCGAAGCCGGGGCGGGCCACTAGTTACATATGTTTTTGTTTTCTTCCATGACGTTATAAGCTGATGATTTATGTTTGTGTGTGTCCCCAGCGTACCGGAACTGGATGAACTCCATGGGCGTGGCGCCTCACGTCAACTGGCTGTACTCCGACCTGACCGACGGGCTCGTCATCTTCCAGCTGTACGACATCATACGTCCCGGCATCGTCAACTGGAAAAAGGTATACTTGGGAAAAATATTTGAGCCACAACATATACTCTTCAAGGAGTAGGTTCTCCATTTGCTTGATGGTTTTTTTATTATGTGTCATCATCGTCGTAGCCCATAAAAGAAACAATGAAGAGACGGGCCTCCTCCAATTACGTGGTGGGAAATTCACCGACCAGTGCAGAAGCTTGAGAAAATGATGAAAAGTGAAAGAAAATTATAGTAGGTTGAAACCCGTTTTAAAAGAAAGAGAATATAACAAAAATTATAGGGAAAATAATTTACGGCCGATCTGTAAATGTTCGCAGAAAATGCAAAGAAAAGAACTAGATTCTAAACCGAATTTGTTTTTAAAATCATATTTACAATTTTCAGCTATTTAGTTACAGTTATACTTTAATTACTTGATCACTGGAAGATTGCATGTTACACTGATAAAAAAAATTGCATATCGTCATATTTATAATGTAATAAGACATCTACAATATTTTAAGAAAGATGTTCTTTTCATTGCATTTTCTGCGAACATTTACCATAGTAATGTATATATTTTTTTTTATATCATCGGAAAGATGCGATTTCAAAGAACAAAATGCCCATCGACTTTTTTAAAAAAGCTGATATTTTGACGTGAGATTTTTCGATTGAAAATTAGGGTGTTTTTTCGATAATAAGTCAAAATAAGGTGAAAAAAAAATCAAAACAATTACAGTGTATTTATGACATAAAAAGGCAAGTTTTCACTTAATTTCGAGAAAAAGAATATGTATTTGCATAAGATAAAAAAAACAAAAACTTGGTTATTTGAATATGTGAAAAAAGTGCCAATACAAGAGTTGTAGATCTTTTTATAACCTACAACTTTGTCCTATATTTTTTTCCATAGTGTAACGCCATCTCTCGACAGCGTTACATATTACTAGCTCTCAGGTGTAAAGTTTGATAGTTTCGCGCTTAGGTGTGTGCGCGTACGTCGGATCACACACACACTTACGCAACCCGGTTTAAGGGAGGGAACGCGGGGTGAGTGTCGTGGCCATTTTGCTCGGCCATTTTGCGCGAAGAGCTTCGACCGGGATGTAGTCGCATTACGTCACCGGCCACGCTCGGCCGCGCTGGGCTCCCTGCCCGAAATTTTGTGATTTTCTTCAAGTTTATTTTTCGTGTTGCGGCTCTGCCGTTTAGACTGTTTATGCGGGCAGATGGAGATTTTCCAGGTAAGTCCCGTAAATATCATATTATCCATGTTGAGATGCCACGCGGAGGTCCCAATCCTGTCATATTTCAATAATCTTATGGAAGTATCTTTCGTTGCAGACTTAATATGCCTCAAATGATCCAGGCGGAGATACGAGAGGGTTTATTTTCGGTTTCCCGTGAGTATTTCTTAAAATATTTGGAAAATGCTCGTGGCATACGTCCTTTTTGTTGCCGGTCTAAAGACGGTTTTTCTTTGTCCGCAGACGACCGCAACGTGGGAATTTGTTGGGGAATCTAATTAGATTTTGATTTAATTTGTGGGGAATTTAATTTACTTTGTTTTCCTTTAAATTTATATTTAAATAATTTGTGGGGAATTTAATTTACTTTGTTTTCCTTTAAATTTATATTTAAATAATTTGTGGGGGAATTTAAATTTATATTTAAATGAATTTGTGGGGGAATTTAATTTACTTTGTTTTCCTTTAAATTTATATTTAAATAATTTGTGGGGGAATTTAAATTTATATTTAAATGAATTTGTGGGGGAATTTAAATTTATATTTAAATGAATTTGTGGGGGAATTTAATTTAATTTGTTTTCCTTTAAATGATTTTGTGGAGGAATTTAATTTGTTTTCCTTTAAATAATTTGTGGGAATTTAATTTTGTTTCACATTTGTTTAATTTGATTTTCATTTGAATTTATACTATCGGATGTATTTTAAATATCTAAACGTTATTTAGTATTTTCAATCTCATTGGGAACTTTATCCATTTAAACTTACTTATAAAATGGAGTTCTTGCACTTTAACCCGCCGCCGTGTGCTGGTGTTGGAGAGTTCATCTGAGCTTCACTTCGATTATTACAGTAGATGACTCTAATTTAGTTTTACCTTTATTATAAGGGAAATGCGATGCAATCAACCAGATCTTTCGGTTTATAATGTACAAAAATTGACTCAACGAATTACAAAGTTTTAAATTTATGGTTATTAAACATTTTGGCCTCCTCATAGTTTGGTTTTTATAGATTCACCTCGCCCCTTCCGAGATTTAAAAGTTAGATGTTTTACTGCTGATTTATCTTAGGCACACTTTCTTTTTATAATAATCTTTTATTATTGGCTTAACGCCTGGCGCCCGAACTTTATATATTTGTGATCATACAGTGATAATTTTGAGGTTCTGGACTGTAGGGTTATACATTCCACCATCTAACCCACATCACAATATAAATATTTCTTTATTTTAATTTTGCAGCATTAGAATAACTCTTTAAATGGGTCGCATAATATCATAAGGCTCATACAGCAATATACTTACAGTGAAATTAAACTACATACATTTGGTCTTGTACCATAAAATAACAATATTTTTTTCTTTTTTTTATTTATTACAATTGACGCCTCGGAACAGGGACTTGAGTTGAGTCTTTGGCTTTGGATGGTTGCATCATTTTTGTTATTTTTTAAGTAATTGTAACATGAGGTTATGTTCCCTTTAATTTACTTTTGATTCATACATATTATGTAATCTACTTAATTTGTTTGTTTGCATTGTTTCTACCGCGCCATATTGTCACGTCCTAGTTGACCGGACAATCGAGGTTTTAGAACATTGTTGTTTGTTTGTTAACATTCTTATTTGAATTCAAGTAGTAATACCGTTTTTGTTATTGTTTTATGGTGATAGGAAGTGGATATAAAGTGCTATCGGTGTTATACAGTGCATTTTTATTGTATACTGGTGATATTTAGTGTAAAATCTTATCTTTTTGTTAATTAATTTTACATAACCTCAATTCAATGTCAATGACTTTGCTTGTTTTGTAGGTCAAGGTTATGCCTGCTCATATGTTTGGTTTAGTGACACAATTGTGAAACCTGAGTGATGTTTAACTTGTTTGCTATTTGAAATAGACATATTTTGGTATAAAGATAATATAATAACTTAACTTATAAGTTGTAGTTAACATAAAAACTTTATTTTCATAACATTACCATTTGCAAAGTGTTTTTTAGATTGTTTGGTTTTAATATAACATTAGATTGCCTTTATGTGGTTTACTTTAGCATTTTATTATTATATTTGATATGAAACTTGTTTGGAACCTTGGTGAACAAACTCAAGTGTTCGGTGAATCTGTTCTTGGACTTAGAATATTTTGTTAAACTATGGACTTATAAAAATTAATTGTTTTAGTTTGTTGGTTAAACCTTTTATAAGTTGTTTATTTTAGAGCTTTTTAAGTGAGTTCTATTGGAGTTGTTCCAATATTAATAATTAAATTTAACTTTTATTGTATAACTTTTGTTCATCATCAACTTTGAACTTTGAGCTTTTGTGTTTGAACTCGGGTAACTGGTTACATTGTTACTATTTTACTTTTAAGGTGTGTTAAACAATTGTTATTGGTTGCTTGCATCACTTATTATTATTGTCTGTTTTCAGCTTAAATGAACTTAGCTATATTTTTCAAAACTTTGAACTTCAATTAATTTGATTGAATTTTTTTGCCGTTGCAATTTACTTTAAATATTTTAAATTTGAATGGGTTTCTAAATTAACTTGGTAACTTTTTACTTTAATTAATCGGTGACTTTTCACTTTGATTAACTTTATAACTTTTTAAATTACAACCTTGAATTTGATATTCTTTTGAATATTATTTAAATATTTTGGATATTTTCCTTTGGTATTGACTTATCGTTTCAGCCTTTGGGAACTTTAATATTTTCTTTTTTTGAGTTTTTGAATTTAGTTCTGAAGATGGATCCTGCTTCGCTGATTGCTGAGGAGGATGGACGTATGGAGAATGATGCTGCTGGTGTAACTTTTGCTCCTGGCTCTGAAGGTTTAATTTCTTATCTTAATCCACCGGAATCTTTTTCTGATCCTGCTGCTAATTCTTCGAGGTTTTGTCCCCCAGCTGGTACTTCGAATGTGTCACATCCTGTGCTTAGGAAAAATTTAAATTCAGTTGTTAAACTACCTGATCTTCGGAAAAGTAGAATTTCGTTTGATGGCAAGTCTTGTGTAAGGGAATTTATTACACAGGTGGAGGAGTATTTTCTAATGAAGAATTTTGATGAAAATGTTTTGATATCTTCTTTTACAGATCTTTTATCTGGTGTTGCTACTAAATGGTTTAGAATTGTGCGTTCACAAATTTCGTCTTGGTATGAGTTGAAGGTTGCTTTGTTGAAACGTTTTGATCAAATAGATTATGATTATTTTCTTGAACTTGACATTAGAACTCGTAAACAAAAATTTAGTGAATCTCTACCTGATTTCATAACTGATATTATGGATATGGCCAGTCGGTTGACCATGCCCATTTCTGAATTAACTTTAATTACTATTATAAAACATAATATGTTACAACTATATTTGCCTTACGTTTTGGGTAAATCTATTATTTCTTTAGAATCTTTTATTCAATTTGCTAAAGAGTTGGAATCGTGCGTTAGTAGGAAACCTCCTAAAGATTTTAAAGCTGTTAAATTTGAGAAACCTCAAACTTTTGCTATTTCTGCTGACAGTGTTACATGTCTTAAATGTAAAACTGTTGGACATACTTTTAAAAGCTGCCCTACATATCCGGGTATCATTTGTTTTGACTGTCGTAAACCGGGAGTCACAACTAGAGACTGCGATTGTCGTTCTAAAGTTTCTTCTCATTCAAAAAACTGACTAGCTCCCATCGAGCACGGTTTTCTGAGAAAACGCCTTGTGTCTCGATGATAAATAAAAATTCTAAAGCTAATTTGAATAAGTCTACAGTTGCTCCTGATGACTTCACTATTCGAAAAGAATTTAACGATTGGTTAGAATATTTAAAAGTTTATTTTAAAGTACATAGATTTGCGCCTGTTCTTTTTACACCTCAAAGAGATACTAGACCTTATTTAAAATTTTCTGTCGGTTCTCATAATTTTTCTGGTTTGTTGGATAGTGGTTCCAATAGATGCGTTCTTGGTTCCAATACTTATTTAACTTTTATTAAACTTGGTTTTAAATTAAATTCTATAACGAGCTCTGCTTCTACTGCTGATGGCACCTCTAGGGAAGTTCTCGGTACCATTGACTTACCCATTACTTGTGATAACGCTATTAAAGTTATTCAATTCTTAGTTATACCTTCTTTTAAACCTGATATTATTCTTGGTTTCGATTTTTGGTTAAAGTTTGGATTGGCAAAGGATTTATTTAAAAACATTACTCTTGTGCCAGTTAACGATACTTGCGTTAATTCTATTTCTTCTGTTGAATCTCTTTCTCCTTCTGAGAAACAACAATTAAATAAAGTTATTTCACTTTTTGAAGATATTTCTTATGAAAAGAAAGGCTTAGGTCTTACTCACCTAGTAGAACACAAAATCAATACTACTGGTGAACCATTTAAACAACGTTATTGGCCTCTGAGCCCTGCTAAACAAAAGGAATTGTATGATGAAGTGGAAGTTTTGTTAAAGGAAAATATTATTCAACCATCTAAATCTCCTTGGTGTTCTCCCGTCTTAGCTGTTGAGAAACGCGATGGTGGAACTCGTTTATGTTTAGATTCTAGACGACTTAATTCTGTTACTGTTAAAGATTCTTATCCTCTTCCATATCCTTCTAGAATTTTAGATAGCCTTCGTGGTGCTAAATATATATCCACAATAGATCTTTCGAAAGCATTTCTACAAATAGCCTTGCATAAATCTTCCCGCGAGAAGACTGCTTTTGTTGTCCCCGGTAAAGGACTATTCGAATTCGTTCGTATGCCATTTGGACTTACCAATGCGCCTGCTGAACTTCAAAGATTAGTAGATAAACTTTTTGGTCCTGAATTTGATAACGTAGCCTTTGCTTACTTAGATGACTTAATTTTGGTAAATTCTGATTTTCCTACTCATTTAGAATATCTAGAGCGTATTTATAGCATTCTTAAAGATGCTGGTTTAACTGTTAACTTGAAAAAATGTGAATTTTGTAAAGATAGACTCCGATATTTAGGATATATTGTTGATAAGGACGGTCTTCATACTGATCCGGCTAAATTAGAAGCTGTTGCGAATTTTCCACGTCCGGAAACCGTTAAACAGTTGAGAAGTTTTCTTGGCTTATGTTCTTATTATAGACGTTTTATAGATACATTTTCTGATATTGCATCACCTTTAACTAAATTAACCGCTGGAAGTAAAAACTCTAAGAAATCTCTTAATTCATTTTGGAACGATGAAGCTGAACATGCATTTCACAGTTTAAAACAAGCCTTAATATCTGCTCCTTTGTTACGTTGTCCTAACTTTGAAAAACCTTTTTATTTGCATTGTGATGCTAGTGCCGTTGGCATTGGTAGTGTATTGTGTCAAGAGGATGACAATAATGAACAACATCCTGTTGCTTACTATTCTAGATCTCTTAATAAATGTCAACGTAATTATAGTACTACTGAAAGAGAATTGCTTTCTATTTTAGAATCCATTGAACATTTTAGACCTTATATTGAAGGAATGAAATTTACTGTTGTAACTGATCACGCTTCTTTGAAATGGCTCTTAAAGCTTAGTAATCCTAGTGGACGTTTAGCACGTTGGGCTGCTAGAATTTCACAATTTACTTTTGATATTATTCATAAAAAAGGTTCTCTTCATTTAGCTCCTGATTGTCTTTCTCGAATTGAAGTTGCTGCTATTGATATTTCTCCTAATTCTTTTGTCCCTCCTGATGAAGATATTATTGACCCTTGGTATAGAAAGATTTTTATTAATTGTCAAAAAGCTCCTTGCAAGTATAAGAACTTTAGAGTTGAAAATAATACTTTGTTTAGATTTTGTAAAAATAAATTTGACCCTAAAAGTCGTTTAAATTGGAAAATTGTTATACCTCGTGAACACATCATGGACACGATTCGTTCTAATCATGATAATATTAATTCTGGTCACTTAGGTATTCATAAAACTTTAGCTAAATTAAAGTTTCATTATTTTTGGAAAGGTATGTTTAAAGATGTTCAAAAATATATTCAATCTTGCGATATTTGTAAAGCTTATAAAAGTTCTACTTCTGCACCACACGGAGTTATGGTCTCACCCAAACAAGTAGATAAACCTATGTTCATGCTTTCAATTGATATTATCGGCTTATTACCTAAGGCTTATTCTGGTCACAGATATATACTATCAGTTGTTGACGTTTTTTCTAAATATGTTTGGATTTTCCCAATGCTAAATGCTACTTCTAAAGTTATTTGTAAACTCTTAGAAAAAGAGATTTTCTTGAAGATGGGTACACCTTTTATGATGGTTTGCGATAATGGTTCTCAATTCACCACTAGTTATTTTGTTAATTTTCTTAAAAGCTTTAATATTACAAAAATATTTTATAATGCTCTTTATACTCCGCAGAATAATCCCGTGGAAAGATACAACAAAACGGTTGAAACTTGCATATCTTGTTTTGTTAAAAATGATCATAGAACTTGGTCAAAATTTTTGCCTCATGTTCAATTTGCTTTAAATAGTAGTGTAAATTTGGCTACCGATTTCACTCCTAATTATCTTGTTTTTGGTAGAGAGCTTATTATTGATGCCTCTCTACATCGTTTTCATAATATAGATGATATTTCTCAATTAGAGCTTGGTTCTCGTCAGGATTATGCTCATTCTTTAAATTCACTAGGTGACATATTTTCTAAAGTTCAATCTAGTTTATTAAAAGCGTATAAACGTAACGCTAAATATTATAACCGTGGTAGAAGAGAAGTTTCTCTTGATGTTGGTGATGTCGTTTGGCGTCGTAGTTTTGTTCAGTCTAATGCTCCTGCTTTCTTTTCAGCAAAACTAGCTCCTAAGTTTGTTAAGTGTGAGGTTTTGGAAAAAGTCTCTCAGAATGTTTACGTTTTGAAAGACTTAAGTAAAGGCCACTCTGGTCGTTACCATGTTAAAGATATTATTAAGTATTAAATTCTTTGTTATGGATGTTTTCAGTTTGGGATTTTGTTTTTCTAATTTTGGTGAAGGTTTGGACTTCTGAATGTGGATGAATAAGGTGATGTTTGTACGTAATAGTCCTATGAAAGAGATGTATGTAGTGAAACTTCTTATCATAATATTTAAATCAAATCTTAGCTGATACTAAAGTCACTTAGGACAATTTTCGGTCGTGTAGTATGCTTCGCCGTCAACGATGTTTCCTTCATTTTGAATTTTGTTGGTTGCTTTACTTGCGTTTTCCCCCCGCAGTTTTGGCTTCTTTTGTTTTTATTGCACATCTTTTATTAGTGCCTTCTTTATAATAGGATCTCCTATATTATTTCCGCCTGGATATTTTTTTCTTTTGTAACATTTAGTTACAATATTTTTTTGTTTTTGTTTTTTGTTAGATTTATAACACAAAATATACTATGTGTTATCTTTGTTTGTTAGAGCCTTTGTGGCTGGGCCTAGTTTGTTTAGGTTATTTTGGTGTTCCTGCTTTCAGCGGAATTGCTTGCTGACTGGAGTTTGGTGCTATTCACCTCTGTGATAGCCACCTTTTCTTTGTTGTGCAGATTGCATTTGCATCTGTCACATTTTTTTTTTGTGCTGTTCACCACTGTGACAGTCACACTCTTTTGCTTCTGCGACCGGAAAGATGGTGGTGTTGAGCCGTCCGCAGTTGTCAATCTTTTTTGTGCTATTCACCTCTGTGATAGTCACGTTTTCTTTGTTGTGCTGTTCACCACTGTGACAGTCACACTCTTTTGCTTCTGCGTCCGGAAAGATGGTGGTGTTGAGCCGTCCGCAGTTGTCATTCTTTTTTGTGCTGTTCACCTCTGTGACAGTCACACTCTTTCTTGCTCTTGCGTCCGGAAAGATGGTGGTGGTGTGCCGTCCGCATTAGTATTGTTCTCTCTTTTTCAGGAGGCTTTGCTTTCGTGAACCACTTGGTTTTCACGAAGCGCTGGAGTTTTGGTGGTATTTCTTTGAGTCGGCGGCGATAGTGCCTCACCGAAGATATGAGAGGTTTTGGGTTTGCTTTCAGATGGAGATGGATTCTATTGAGTGGGTGGCGATGGTGCCCAACCGCACTTACATTGATTCATTTTCGGCTGAATGAGTTGGTTTATTGAGTCGGTGGCGATAGCGCCCAACCGCACTTACCTTGGTTTGTTTACAGATGGAGATGGATTCTATTGAGTCGGTGGCGATGGTGCCCAACCGCACTTACTTTGGTTCGTTTTCGGATGAAGGAGTTGGTTTATTGAGTCGGTGGCGACAGTGCCCAACCGTACTTTCATTGGTTTGCTTTTAGGTGGAGTTGGTTTTCTATTGAGTCGGTGGCGACAGTGCCCAACCGAACTTAGGATGGTTTGTTTTAGAGGTTGTTTTTTTGCTGTTTCAGCGTCTGATATTTTTGAAGTCGGAGGTGTTCGTGCCTGTCCGGATCTTCCTTTGGATGATTGGTGTTTATAGGAGTCAGTGGCGTTGGTGCTCACCTGTACTTCCTTCTTATTTCTTTTTTATTACAGAAGTTTTCTGTTTTGTTTGAGTCAGTGGCGTTGGTGTTTAACTGTACTTCTTTCTTCCTTATTTCTTTTTTGTTACGTAGCGTTGGTGCTTGTCCGAGCTTCTACTTTTTTCTTGTTCTTTCTTCATTAAGGATTAATTTTCTTTTTTACATTTTTTTATTACTATTGGGATTGTTTGGTTTGGGTTTTGGTTCTTTTACACCGGAGATGCTCTCTGATAATCAGAATGTCATTCTTCCTGGTAGCTTGTGCTTTTCTCTTGGAATTTTGCTCTGTGAAATTTCCAACGAGCCTTTTTGCTTTTCTATTTTCTCTTTTCTTTTTGTCAGGCTTAGGCTTTGGCATAAAAGAAAGATTTCATCTTTCTTTTATTTTTTTGGGGAGGGATGTAATGTAACGCCATCTCTCGACAGCGTTACATATTACTAGCTCTCAGGTGTAAAGTTTGATAGTTTCGCGCTTAGGTGTGTGCGCGTACGTCGGATCACACACACACTTACGCAACCCGGTTTAAGGGAGGGAACGCGGGGTGAGTGTCGTGGCCATTTTGCTCGGCCATTTTGCGCGAAGAGCTTCGACCGGGATGTAGTCGCATTACGTCACCGGCCACGCTCGGCCGCGCTGGGCTCCCTGCCCGAAATTTTGTGATTTTCTTCAAGTTTATTTTTCGTGTTGCGGCTCTGCCGTTTAGACTGTTTATGCGGGCAGATGGAGATTTTCCAGGTAAGTCCCGTAAATATCATATTATCCATGTTGAGATGCCACGCGGAGGTCCCAATCCTGTCATATTTCAATAATCTTATGGAAGTATCTTTCGTTGCAGACTTAATATGCCTCAAATGATCCAGGCGGAGATACGAGAGGGTTTATTTTCGGTTTCCCGTGAGTATTTCTTAAAATATTTGGAAAATGCTCGTGGCATACGTCCTTTTTGTTGCCGGTCTAAAGACGGTTTTTCTTTGTCCGCAGACGACCGCAACGTGGGAATTTGTTGGGGAATCTAATTAGATTTTGATTTAATTTGTGGGGAATTTAATTTACTTTGTTTTCCTTTAAATTTATATTTAAATAATTTGTGGGGAATTTAATTTACTTTGTTTTCCTTTAAATTTATATTTAAATAATTTGTGGGGGAATTTAAATTTATATTTAAATGAATTTGTGGGGGAATTTAATTTACTTTGTTTTCCTTTAAATTTATATTTAAATAATTTGTGGGGGAATTTAAATTTATATTTAAATGAATTTGTGGGGGAATTTAAATTTATATTTAAATGAATTTGTGGGGGAATTTAATTTAATTTGTTTTCCTTTAAATGATTTTGTGGAGGAATTTAATTTGTTTTCCTTTAAATAATTTGTGGGAATTTAATTTTGTTTCACATTTGTTTAATTTGATTTTCATTTGAATTTATACTATCGGATGTATTTTAAATATCTAAACGTTATTTAGTATTTTCAATCTCATTGGGAACTTTATCCATTTAAACTTACTTATAAAATGGAGTTCTTGCACTTTAACCCGCCGCCGTGTGCTGGTGTTGGAGAGTTCATCTGAGCTTCACTTCGATTATTACAGTAGATGACTCTAATTTAGTTTTACCTTTATTATAAGGGAAATGCGATGCAATCAACCAGATCTTTCGGTTTATAATGTACAAAAATTGACTCAACGAATTACAAAGTTTTAAATTTATGGTTATTAAACATTTTGGCCTCCTCATAGTTTGGTTTTTATAGATTCACCTCGCCCCTTCCGAGATTTAAAAGTTAGATGTTTTACTGCTGATTTATCTTAGGCACACTTTCTTTTTATAATAATCTTTTATTATTGGCTTAACGCCTGGCGCCCGAACTTTATATATTTGTGATCATACAGTGATAATTTTGAGGTTCTGGACTGTAGGGTTATACATTCCACCATCTAACCCACATCACAATATAAATATTTCTTTATTTTAATTTTGCAGCATTAGAATAACTCTTTAAATGGGTCGCATAATATCATAAGGCTCATACAGCAATATACTTACAGTGAAATTAAACAACATATATTTTATATTCGATAAATTGTCATTTTTTTTTTATTTATTACAATAGGACTTGTAGTTTTGCCGGAAATCGAGATAAACAGTTTTTTACCCTTAAAATCCGCCCCTCCCCCCTTCCCGACCTCAGATGGCACGTAAATTATATTTCCTATAAATTTTTTTTAAAACGGGTCTTTCTTTTGGAACGGGTTTCAACCTACTATTTTTTTTTGTTTCAAAAATTATCTGCCCTTGTCTATACTGTAACACGCTGGCCAGAGACGGGTTGATAAAGGGTTTCGTATTTAATCTCTTGCCGATAGGTTTTCAATCTTGGTATTGCGTTTTTTTTTCTTCTCACCAACCTGAATACCTTTGACCCTAGGCTTTCGTGATGGAAAGCAACGCCAGGGTCTATGATGGAGCAGACAATTCAGGGAAATGCCCTGGCTCTCGCATACACACGACAAAACACAGTAACTGCTTGGTGCCGGAATTAGAAGTGAGGGTGGACCATTCGATCCCAACAATAAAGGTGCTGGGTTTTGTTGACCTTTACAACACGCGTTTTTTCTCCAGCGTGCAGTGGGAATGTATAATAATCTGCCCCGTTTAGTCGCCTATTACGACACCCGCTGGATGCAATGGGGTGGTGACACTGTGTATTCTAGCAATAACAGTCATTGGCATTGCTATTGACAGGTCCACAGGCAGTTCTCGAAGCTGCGCAAGTTCATGGAGCGCTTGGAGAACTGCAACTACGCCGTGGAGCTGGGCCGGCAGCTGGGCTTCTCGCTCGTCGGGATCGCCGGCGCGGACATCAACGAGGGGAACGCCACGCTCACGCTGGGTAACGAAAAGTTTAAAGCATTTATTTTGTTGTGGTCCCATCTCGCCACAGTGTTACAATAATAGGCTTCTGTATTTAGAGGAGGCCCCACTAAGCAGTGGGAGAAGTTAAGGCATAAGTAAGATGCAACTACAGAGTATCTTGCCGGCTCTTCTCTGTAGAGCAGCATTCCGAACCGGTGGTAGTTTCAGCATGAATGTGGGTGGGCGCAAGGATTGTAAGAATGAGGAATTTTGTATGAAAGGTGTGACTGTAGATGTGACGACTGATTGGTGTGTATGGAGACTACCACCTAGCGTGGGACCGGGGTGAAGATGAGGATAATGGTAATTTTAAATATGACGATTTATAAGAGTTTTGTGATAAAACCTACGTAAATAAAGTTCCTTTTGAGTTTGATGATAATAGAATAGACATTTTAGTAATAGCCGTTTCTCCCTGCAGCTTTGATCTGGCAATTGATGCGCGCTTATACTCTGTCGGTGCTAACGCGACTGGCCAATACCGGTAATCCCATCATCGAGAAAGAGATCGTGCAGTGGGTGAACAACAAGCTACAGCAGGCTGGCAAGGCCTCATCCATCAGGAGTTTCCAGGTAAATCGGTAGTGGTGACGTGTGGCGGGTCGGACACTTCTCCGACTTGATAAAATCACGGTCGTTTTTTGGCGATACGGTTGGCGCAGTGGTTGAGTGATCGACTGCTGCGCAGCATGTCGCGGGTTCGATTCCCGCACGGAAGAAATATTTGTACGACCTACAAGTATTTGTTCCAGGTCTGGGTGTTTTCTATCTATAATATGTTACATACATTTACGTTTACAAAAAAACAAAAAGGATTTAAGTAGTTTATCATCCATCTCGTTACCATAACACAAGCATTAAGTTGCTTAGCTTGGGACGAGATGGCGTTGTGTGAAATGTCCAAGGATATTTATTTTATTTAAGTATTTCATTCGAATAATATTTGACAAGGTATTTTAAATTGCCAATTTATGTACTATCTGGCTTCATCGTAATTGTTTCAGCACATAAATGACCCACTACTGTGTCGAGTCTACTCCAAATTCATGGAGGGCATAGCCTACTAGTTACATGTACACGGACATTGTAATGTGGCGTTTGAAAAAAAAAACAAGCCCACTGAGTTTCTTCCGCCAGGTCTACTCGGTTGGTGCCGCGTTCCGACCAGGGGCTCTACTCTTGACTCCAATAACGATTTTAATCCAATGCCAATTCATAACCGATCCTGTCAAATTACCATACTCTATAAAACAATACTGCCAACATTGGATTGAAATCGGAATTGCTCATATATAGGCTAGCGAATGTGTCATTACACATACAGTTTGCGTTTGGGAGATACCCACGTTAGTCAAAAACCGTTATAGCAATAATAATTATTTTATAAAACGAATATTAAATTGAATCCAATAGTGATTACTTCATCCAATATTGAAACAATTTAACGCTAGCGTCGCGTTCAAGTGTGCTCAAGAGTACGAAACGTCACAATTCCAATCCCGATCGATCGGAATCGCGTTTGAGAGTAAGGCCCGTGGTAGTAGTTTCTATCCGTTAACGATTGTAAACGCCACAATTAAATAAATAAATAATAATTACTATTCTTTTCTACGGTGTCACCCACGTGACGGATTAATTCAGAATGCATAGTGTCGCCACCCAATTACGTCCTGAGGGTGTCGTAAGAGCCGACAAAAGGTAATGACTAGGTCGAAAAACTAGCCGCAAGAGAAGGAAAACTTACGAAACCCTATGCCAATACATCTGACCAGCGTGGTACAGTAGGTTAAATACCCTCCATTTAATTGGAGGAGTCAAGAAAAGTAGACGGGTGACAATTTTTGACGTAAATTAATTATGATTAATTGTAGGATCTTTTTTAAAAATAGAATATAATTCTTTTAAATATAGACTGCCTCGTTGGTCTAGTGGTCAGATGTGCCGCCTTTGGATCAACGGGTCCCGGGTTCGATTCCGGGGTCGGGCCAGTGTCTTTGTCTAAAACAGAGGCACTGGCTCGGAGTCTGGGTGTCATTTCTATCTATAATATGTATGTATTTACAAAAAAAAATGTATATAAGTAGTTTATCATCCATCTCGTTACCATAACACAAGCATTAAGTTGCTTAACTTGGGACGAAATGGCGTTGTGTGAAATGTCCAAGGATATTTATTTATTTTATAAACCCTGTAGTTAGCGGGATATGAAGAGCAACACGTTGGATAATGTTAATTGTTTTGCTCAGGATGAAGTACTGGCTGATGCTAAAGTGGTTCTGGACCTGATAGACGCGATCAAGCCGGGCTCCATCAACTACGATCTGGTTCTACCCGGTGCCAACGAAGAGGTATGCTATTATTATACATACATCACTACATAGTATAAAACAAAGTAGATGTTTTCTGTCCGTCCCTATGTATGCTTAAATCTTTAAAAATACGCAACGGATTTTGAAGCGGTTTTTATTATTAGATAGTGGTTCACGAGGAAGGTTTATATGTATAACACACCCCCGCTTTGCACGGGCGAAGCCGGGGCGGGCCACTAGTATTATTATATTCGATGACACGGTTGGCGCAGTGGTTGAGCGATCGACTGCTGCGCAGCATGTCGCGGGTTCGATCCCCGCACGGAAGAAATATTTGTACGACCTACAAGTATTTGTTCCGGGTCTGGGTGTTTTTCTATCTATAATATGTATGTATTTACAAAAAAAATGTATATAAGTAGTTTATCATCCATCTCGTGACCATAACACAAGCATTAAATTGCTTAGCTTGGGACGAGATGGCGTTGTGTGAAATGTCCAAGGATATTTATTATCTATACTAATATATAAAGCTGCAGAGTTTGTTTGTTTGTTTGAACGCGCTAATCTCGGGAACTACTGGTCCGATTTCAAAAATTCTTTCAGTGTTAGATAGTCCATTTATCGAGGAAGGTTATAGGCTATTTTATTTTCAAAAGAATTAGGGATCCGTATGAAAATTGCGATTTTGTAACCCAAGGTGTAAAATCGAAAACCCATTTATGCGTGCGCTGCAAAAACGATTGACAATAGAACAAAATGAAGTACAACGAGTTTGTAGGTCTTATTAAAATCTACAAAAAAGTCCGCGAGAGCACATATTTAACTATCTTAGTTTAGTCACAATAACCACTTTTATATTCATAAAAAAAAATGCATAGAGATAAGCACGGGTTCTAAGTCCACGCGAGCGAAGCCGCGCCCAAAAGCTAGTTTATTTATATATAATCACGCCTCTTTCCCGTACGCAGAGACCACTTCTTTCCACTTGCTACGATCCTTACATACTTGTTTCGCTTCGTCCACTTTTTTTATCCCCTTCATACATGCTCTTCGGTTTAGAGTACTCTTGACCTGGCCTTTTTTCAAGACGTCCCTGATTTAGTCTTGAAACATTCGCCTAGGCCTAGGTATTATGAGCTATTTATTAGTTACTAGCGACCCGCCCCGGCTTCGCACGGGTGCAATTATACATGTATTATACATATATACCTTCCTCTTGAATCACTCTATCTATTAAAAAAATGCTTCAAAATCCGTTGCGTAGTTTTAAATATTTATGCATACATAGGGACGGACAGACGACAGCGACTTTGTTTTATACTATGTAGTGATTATTAACTAGCGGGTAACAACGACTTCGATGCGTGCGGCTCAGGACAGGCCTATGTGGAAATCCTTGGGGGAGGCCTATGTCCAGCAGTGGACGTCATTTGGTTGAAATGATGATAATGACGTAAATAACACTGATAAATAAATTTGCCAGGAATGCCTAGCTAACGCGAAGTACGCGGTGTCGATGGCTCGTCGTTGCGGCGCGCGAGTGTACGCCTTGCCCGAAGACATCACGGAGCGGAAGCCCAAGATGATCATGACGCTGTTCGCTTGCCTCATGGCCCTGGACTACATACCCGTCATGGACGCGCCGGTCAAACAGTAAGATCGTAACGGGATCGATTGGGGAGTCCTGGGACGAAGAGGCAACGTTTTAGACGGCTCCGCTTATGTTTCGGTCGAGAATACACTAGACAGGATGACGACAGTGTTACCAACTTCAGGGTTTTCAATAAACAGGGTCTTTTCACTGTAGCTTTTTCTTGTATCTTTTTTTTTGGTGACGCTGGCGTAATTCTTTATGCATACCGCCGCTCCTCGGTTGGGGTCGGCGATTATGTGGGACTTCGGAAACTACTCGTCTACCCACTAAAACCCCAGCGGTATACCCTCGCACGACACGCTTGGGGCGCCACAGGTTCGCGTAAACGCCTTCCACTGTGACGCTGTGAGTCGGACCTCTTCCAGGGTCATGGAGGGAAATTTGCCTAGTGTATTACGCTATCCAAGCGGGTATTTCTTGTATTTTATTGTAAAATGTAGGATAAAAACATTTAACGAAAACATTTTTTTATGTGTAATTTAGGGAATTTTAGAAATTTTGGAGAAAATATTTTCGAGAGTTGGTAACACTGGATCGCTAGCTGTTTGTCAAGCTTTGATCGAAAATCTACTGTATTCTTGTTCGAAGATGTTGTAATGTTATGGCGCCCTTGTGTTGTCTCATGCTTGACAGATGTCGTTTCCGGGAGATGTGCTTAAATTTCTGACTATTCATGTCAATGTAGATACAGCTTATTGCTATTCACTACTCCACTTTTGATTAAAATCGGTTATGTAGTCCATCGCGGACAAAGAAGATGAGAAAGATTGTGTGTGTATGATCCACTGAAACGCGCGTGTTTATACATTGTGTTACACATAAAATACGCGACGCACTATGCTCAGAATTTTCGGCATTTCTCCTTACGTAATAAGTATATACATAAAAAATTGGAATCTCAATGACTTTTATGATAAAAGTCGGTTTAACAAGGACGTAATATAAGTTTAAAAAAAAACTGTCAGACTAAAATATTGTTAACCCATTCCAGTTTTATAAAAAAAATAGAGCCTCTCACCTTGGTAAGCGTACGGAAACATTTGGTTACCATGTCGAACCTTATTCTAAATGTGCTAAGACAAGCAATAATTTGATTCTTTCGCAAATCAGTATTGTACGATACGATTTTATGTTTATGAATATAATCAAGCCAGATTAATTTGAAACGAAGCCCACCTAAAGTTATCATTTCATTGAAGCGAGGTAAAATGGATAATTTTTATTGTAGACCTCGAAATATATAGACATGACAACCTTTTTTGTAGAACAATGTTTATTTCAATAGTACACATTTTAAATATGATTACATTATACAACTGTTTGTAGTTCGTGAGAGCCGTTCGTTAGTCCAAAAGAAACTGAATGTGACAAAATTGTCCCTCGTACCTTGTTTCAACGTTACATTATAATCGCTATTTCGAAACTTGGGTCTCATATCGACTGAATGTTTTACATTCCAAAATGAACACCTGTGTGTCTTTTGGTGAAGGATTTCTGTATTGTGTTGTCTTGTGTCAGGCCATGGCGCTAGGTGGGTGCCAACATACAATGGGCAATGAAAATTATAGACCTGATTAGAACTATTTTAGATTAAGATATTACAATAAAATACCATTAAAGTTCCATTCATACTACAGAGTCAATTTTGTATTGATAACATTGAATTAAACTAATTGTACATCGTAATTAAAGCAATCGGTATTCTTACTTGGAACGTCTAATATTTTCATTGTCCATGTTGTTTATTGTACTAAGTATATATTAAATGTGTACGTAAAAATAACCAGTATAATTAAGAATAACTTATTAATAAATTAGTTTATCTAAACGCTAAACGTCGATCGTTTTCGTAATTTTAAAGCGTAATTCGTACAAGAGCACTTGTACGTTTACAGAGCGAGAACACGCTGAGTTGTATGCGGAAGATACGTAGTTACTATACAAAATGTGTTTTTTTTTTATTCTAGTATAAGTAGTCGGCCACATTAACTTTGTTTTTAATTATAGAATTTGGAAATTTCCATATCTTTACCATTGCGATTGAATTTAACAATATACTTCTAAGTTTCAAACACATATAAAAAGTGTGTTTCTGTGCAAATATTTGAAATCTTTTGATTGATCAATTTGACGCCTAGCTGGCTGGACCAAGGGTAGATTCCGGGTCGTGCACCTGTATTTGTGTAAGCTAGAAAATACTCCCTCTTGAGTGTGGGTGTCATTTGTGATGGTGAATTATATGCTTGTCAAATATTTGTCAAAAACAAATAATTGTCTATAAAAATACGTTTCGAAATTAGAAATTCAATTATCGATGAGACAGTATTTTTTTTATTATAAATCTTTAAAAAATACGTATCTCTTCGTACATCGCAGCCTAATGTGGGATATATATAAATTACTATATTCGTATTTAATACTTATGAAGGATTAGTATTATGAATGTGTCAATGTTTTTATACATTTTTACAACGAACCGTATTGAGTTTTGTATTAGATCAAAAAGCTATTGCTATGTGTATCACGCTTTTGAATATAAATTCATAAGTCAGCTAGATTTATCTCATTTTAGCCAATAAGCTACGGAAAGGTAGACTAAAAAATGATTTAAGATATTTTTCCGTGTCTATTTTGTTTTAGCATCTATAATGGGATACTTAACGAAGAACAGGCCTACATTTTTGCACTGAAATCTTTATGTTATGCGCTTCCAAAACGGTGTTGGCATTTTTAAAACGAATGAATTGGATTCTGTATCGATTGCATCGTACATTTGGCAATACCTGGAGAGAAAAAAATCGAATTTAATTTGAGTCATTCCCGCCTTCATCCTCCAATTTCATTATAATTGCTGGCAGTGTCCACACGGTTTGGTGGACTACCAGTTTTTACAAGGAACTATCACCATCTGCCCCGTGATCTCTATATAGTGGGAATACCGGTAACATCCCCTAGGTTACGCCCTTTTCCAATAATTAAGTTTATTATCCACCTATTTCTTAAATTCTTGAAATAACTTCAAAAATGAAGGTCTGCTTTAATTGCTTTGCTGGTTTAGATGTAATCACGGGCCCCCAGTTCCATTCTCTCTCTCTCTGGGAGTGGGCGTTATTTTTTATATTGTCTTTAAATAATATGTAACCCAGTTACCACTCTAGGTCTTGCCAAGTGACAAGTTTTACTATTCGATATTTGCGTTTATGTATGGGAATTGGCAATAATGTGTGTTGTGGAATTGTCTATAATATAGTATACAGTTTGATCATGTTATGTGTAAGTATAATATAATATGTGCTACATTCCTTCCGTATCCACCATTCCCAGTATCGGCATTTATTTCAAAAATACCCTGTGTTAGGTTTTAGACAAAAATGTATATTTCTTATGTTAAATAATTTTGAATACTGTGAAATATTTTTGTAGCGTTTTATTAGGTTTAGAAATCCCGCGGGATACAACGATTTACAATCATATTTTTTTTTATTGTAAATGTTTTATTTTGTTAGACGTTTTAAGGTTAACTCTAGATTTTTATTGATTGCGTAATTTTTTAAATCTTTTATTTGAAATCGACTTTTTATTATTTTTTTATGTCCGTAACAAGGTTTAATTTTATACTTTTTATTTTATGAATATCGGGTTATTTAACATGTCTATAACTTTGATTACTCTGTATCGATGATAGCTATCCTAATGTTAATATACCGAATGTAAGCCTAAAATAAAACGGAATTGGTAAAATATTTCATGCTTTTCATTAACACCTAAATACTCCATTAAATCATCTTTGTATTGTCCATGTTTGAAAAAAGCTTGGCTTGTGGTATGCTATAGCAAATCTTAATATGTATATATAATTACGCGGCACGTTGTTTGACCGCGATGGATTCCCGATTTTAATCAAATTTAAAATCGCACACCGTGTGCGGTTTGATCCAACTTGAAAGATTTATAGTCGCCATATTATTTATTGCAAACTAGCTGACCCGGCAAACTTCGTACCGCCTCAGAATCAATAAATAAGAAACCTGAATGATATATTTTCATAGTTTCTCACATTTTAAACCTTCCCTGGACTTACACGAATATTTCAAGACTAAAATTTGCCAAATCGCTCCAGCCGTTCTCGAGTTTTAGCGAGACTAACGAACGGCACTTCATTTTTTAAATAAGATTATTTGTCTGTTATTTCACAGTCACTTTATCAATCACAATTATCTGTTAGTTTCAAACGATTCTAACAGGTGGCGCTATAATGTTGAATGGGAGATAGAGTCAATAGATGATAGAGATTAAATTTATATATGTTAAATGTAATAGGTATAACAAAAACCTTAGCCACAGCTACGCGTGGCCGGGTCTGCTAGTGAGTATATATACCATGAAATATGTATTGGCATATACAACATCCGGGTTGGGACGGATTTGGGATACATAGTGTCACCAGCCCATTACAGACAGAAAACCTAGGAACAAAAGAAGGAAAATTTTATACGAATCTCTCTGCCATCTGTTGGGCTGATTTTTGAATCTAAACCAACCTCGGTGCCAACCAAACGCATACAAAAAAATCATTCAAATTGGTCCAGCCGTTTAGGAGGAGTTCAGTGACATACACACGTACAGTAGAATTATATATACAAAGATGACACTGGTCTGGATCGCAGAAATATTGTGAAGCTTACTACCTATATTTGCCTGACGTTTAGGTGGGGATTACACCAGTTGTGGTCACAGGCGGACTCAGTGTCGTCTTCTTGCAAATGTATGTACCTTCAGGCAGATAAAGGCCTATACAATATCTCCGCCATCTAGACCCGTGTCATAAATATACAAAAAGCATCCCTTATCTTACGGCTAGCGTCTCTTTTTACTTTTATCGCCTCTAAGTATATAAAAATAAATATTCTTGGACATTTCACACAACGCCATCTTGTCCCAAGCTAAGCAACTCAATGCTTGTGTTATGGTAACGAGATGGATGATAAACTTCTTATATATATTTTTTTTTGTAAATACATACATATTATAGATAGAAAACACCCAGACCCGGAACAAATACTTGTAGGTCGTACAAATATTTCTTCCGTGCGGGGATCGAACCCGCGACATGCTGCGCAGCAGTCGATCGCTCAACCACACACAAAAGCTACGTAACAACAGAGTCTAGTCTAATCATTATACGTTACATCCACAACTTTTTGGTCACCCTATATAACACATATAACGAATGTATATACCTACTTACTACTACAACCCATAAAACACCCATTGCTGAGTCAAGCTTCCTCCAATGACAGATGGGAAATTAGCCTACTGTGACACGCTGACCAGACGGGTTCGCAGAGGATTTCTTTAAATTTACCTTCTCTTGTGGCTACGTTTTCTGTCATAACCTTTATGCAATGGTGGCAAGCGGGTTTGCATAGGGTTTCGTATTAAGTTTTCCTTCACTTGCGAATAGGTTTTCGGCCTTACCATTTCCTTTTGTCGGGTCTTACGACACCCTCAGGGTATTACACTATTTATTCTAAATCCATCATTGAATGCATAATATTTTATAATCTATAGGGACACCGTAGATCCAGCAGGATACGACACCTTAACACGGGTGACGGTGGAAAGAAGCGAAAGTACCTGGAATGAGGTCGTGGAACAAACAGAGTCTACCGTCAGGATCATAGAGACTGTCACCACGATAGATGGAGATATCGAGGAAGCTGTTACAGTGGAGAGCGATATTAATGGTGCAGCGTTCGTCAAACCAGAACTTCCTCCAAAGCCAGAAAACTTAGCATTAAGGTCTGCTTCAGTGTCTTCTGATAACTAAGCTTGATATTTATTTACTTTTTATTGCACACAGTAAAATATTTATAAAGTGAGAGGCTACTACTAAAGTGTCTATTGGGCAGGCAACCTTTGTTTGTAGAATTAAATGATAGGGAGGTGGAAGTCAATACTGCGTTATCTTAAAATACAATTTTGTATCAAACTATTTGTAAATAAAAAAATGAAGGTAATCTAAATCCTATAAAACCCGATAGTGTTGTTTTAACAACTTTTAATATCGTCTAATTGATACTTAAATTATTGGTTCAAAATTAAAACCGTTATGCAATTGCATGCAGTAAATAGTTCTCAGAAATAGCGAATATTGGTAGGTACTGATTGGCTAATCTTACTACTCAACCCACTGTTGAGTCGGGCCTCCTCTAATTACATGGAGGGTAATTAGCCTATTGTGCCACGCTTGCCAGAAGGGTTGGCACAGGGTTCCGTATCAGTTTCTTTCTTTTTCGGCTATGTTTTCGGCCGTATCATTTCAGTTTGTCAAGTGACCAATAATAACAATATTTTTTATATTAAGGTGATCATGACAGTAGTAACAAAATTATAAGTGGTGTGAATGTAATGTAATTTTCGAGTTTGTATACTATTTACACATTAAATAATATTATTTAATTTCTTGTATTGACGTTTTCATAAAAATATATTATTTTTATACATCTCTCTTGCCTTTGGTTTAGGGTAATCTACCCTTCTCCGCTACCAATTTCCACTTTACGAAATCATCAGTCTCGTGGACACCAGACACTCACAATCTTACTTAGAAAGTAAGGACCTCCATACAAAGACTATTTTACTGTCAGAGCTATCAGTCTATTATATTTTACTAGCGACCCGCCCCGGCTTCGCACGGTTGTAACGATGAACCTCTAAATTTATCAATGTTTCTCTACAATATAATGCATTTATTATACATAAAAACCTTCCTCTTAAATCACCCTATCCATTAAAAAAACCGCTTCGAAATCCGTTGCGTAGTTTTAAAGATTTAAGCATACATAGGGACGGACAGACGACAGCGACTTTGTTTTATAATACCTATGATACCTATGATGATGATGATGAAGTGAAGTAAAAGGAGCAATGGACTCAGAATAGACCCCTAAATTTATTCCCTTTTCGAACAGACACTCCATCACAACATAACCTACCCACCCTCCCTTCCTATCAATACTCGCCGATGTGCTAAACAATGTACTATAAATTACTTACATTAAGTGGGCTTCCGACGGCACGCACCGAATAACGATGTCTCATGGCCACCAATATGTGCAGTCGTCATCACAAAGATGCATACTCACTGACTGCCTACTGAGAGAACCCGGTTACACAATGAAGGTCGGAACAGAATAATGTCTCCGCGCTCGCACTATCAGCACACCGGCAATGACAATCTGTTTATAAACTACTACCCACATTCATTTTTAAATAATACTGTAAAATAGGACAGTCTACCCTGCAATTAAAGTTAGAAGAAACTTTATTTTATTGCCTGAGCTATAATTATAATAAAAAAGTTGATAAACGATCATTGAGTTAAATGTACTTCGTACTAGAGGAGACACCTCAACTAGATTGTTTGTAACACGCGTTGGAGCGCGCGCACTCCAACTCATTTAGTCTGTGACAAGCGCTTGCTGCAACATCACACGTTTGAGTGTTGTTTTGTTTTTTAAACTATGCCTTAGTGTGTATTGAGATACTGTTCAAACAATTCGAGAAATACAAGTAAAAGTCAAGTAGTAACTTTCAACATTATTATCTTTAAGACACGCTTAATTTAGTCATATTTTATCAATTTATTGTAACTCTTGACGACACGCCTCACTGCGGCGGCCATGTTTATGTGAATATCAAAGAGTAAGAACATTTGAATGCGCAGAGTTGACACTATCGACGTTAAATAAATAAGGACACTAAATAATAATAGGGTTTACTGCGAAAACCAGCTAAGTGCAGTCAAGTTAGTTTTGAGATATTGCGTTTTAAAGTATAAGACTAATACAATGAGTTTTGAAATATTGCGTTTTTTAAAGATTATTTAAAATACAAATGCTATAGTTTTAGTAGGCCTTGTATCCAGTATACAGTAGGTATATTTTAGTAGTTAGGGTATTATGTAAAATAAAGATTTTATGTTTGTTTGTTTTTATCATTATTTATCTCGTAAACCACACCATAAATTTTGTGTTGAACTAAAGTTTTTCATTTTTCAAGTAGTTCGGTTTTGCTCAAAATAAGTCAGTAAATTAATCAGTTGTCGCAGTAAACTCTCGATATTGTCAAGTTATGAATAGTTCATCCATATTAAAATAAATTAATATATTGATTGGATTTTAGATTTACAGATTTACATTTACAGTACACACAGTAACTAGTAGGCAGAATAATAAAATAAAGTCGCGTCTCTCGCGTCTGCGCGTTTTGATTTTATCTATGAAAGCATCACACCCCCCGCTTGCCCCGCTGTCATCAAGTTACGCGATACTTTTTGTTTGAAATAGCTTCTCTATATATTTAACTCAATGTAAACGATATTGTTTATTCATAATGCAGATGTCGTTTATCCAAATTTTAAATAGGCATTGCATACTAGCCAGGGTAAGTGAGACTGCGGGGTGCAGAGAGATGGTAAATACCCCAACCTACCCACTAAAACCAACCGCGTTCCTTGGCTGCCCGCTTCAGGACCGTGGGTTGAATACTCCGCGTCTGAATATTGTAATAGTATTTCGCTGCTTTACAGGGTATATATAACCGTCAGTTTTCCCGTTGAAATTATTATGATCTAATCAAATATTGTATTACACTGTACGATGTGTGGTAGCTATTTGTTAATTCATTACCAATCCATCTCGATTTTGCGCGCTTATATACGTCATCACTGACGAAATGGGTGCCTAGCTAAGTTAAGACTTACGTACCCGTACGCACTAGCGGTTGGCCGCCTAGGCGGCTAGCCGCTTTTCTAATTTAATATGCAACCTCGTATGATTGTACGCACTGGCGGTTTAGTGCGTACAATCATAGGCGGTTGCATATTAAACTGGAAAAGCAGCAGGACGCGCGGTTAGTAGCCTCCGCGGTTCAACAGTTAGTGCGTAAGGGGGCTAAGTAACAAAGGTAAAGTAACTTCGAAACGAAAGCCATTTGGCTACAGGCCCTTTTAGAAAAGTCACGAAAGTGTATCAATATCTGTTTGAAATGACATGAGAATGCCGATAACCTAGCCGCAAGTGAAGGATAACTTGTTATGCTCTTATGATACCCTCACGATAGGAGGGGGTGGTAACACTATGTATTCTAAATCCAATACCTCACGGATCCCCGAGAAACATAAACTATATACCAAGCCGAGATGGGCACGGGTGTGTAGCCCACACCGGCGAAGCCGCGCGTTTAAACTAGTAAATATATAAGTAAAACACAATACTGGATAAAATTGTGATGATTTAATTCCATCCATAACCGGCAAATTAATCTATACATACATTTTCATGGACATGAGTACAATGACATAAATAAACGAGAGACCAACTGATATTTGTACAAATATTGTGACTAAACATTTCATTATCTGCTGTAGCAATAAACTCTGTTTAGAAAAAAAAATAACTAGTTGATAACATTCCCAAAATAGACTTTGACAAGTAGGTTACCTTTAAAGTCTTCATTCGGAAAGTATGTGATGAGTTGAGTCGTTTCAAAATCGCGCCGTTCGAGTCTCATGTTAAGGAACAAGTTTCATGTTTTGAAGTTAAGAAAACAGTGTTTTATGTTAAGTACTTTCGTAAATATATATAACTCTGCGTGCTTAAAGTTTATTACATTACTTTTTACAAGTTGTTTAAATGTTTGTATTACAGTAATATATCGAGTAACTGTCAATTAAGGCTTTGTTTGAATTGATGGTACATAATTTAAGCGAATCAATTGTAACCTTTTGGTATATCACAAAGCTCACGTGACGTAAGGTGACCACCTTTTTTATGTTGGAAAAGAGTACACTACTACAAAAAAAACAATGGTCGGCTAATACAGTCTCGCCATTGTGCCAGAGTTCAAAAAGAGTGGATAAGGTTTTAGCAATACAAATGAGTACGTTCAGAGTACAGGATTTTTAAAGAGTACGGTTTGCGAATAAAGAGTACAAATCTCTGTAAATGAGTACGTCCAGCGGTCAGAGAACGTATCTAACGTAAGACCAACCGTTTGAAACGACCTGTCCGTAAAGCCAAAGCCAAATTATCGCGACTGGAAAATATTAGAACATGAACACACAAATTTCCCGATTCCCATTCCCGATGTTACTTACATTGTCTTACTAACAAAAGTTAAAATAACATAAATAATTGGAACATACTGTAGAGCTCAACAAAGTTTACATAAAAAAATACTATAAAAACCAAGGAATACATTTAATTGATAACAATTTGATTATTTTCGCTACATCCACGTAGTTGTTGCAATAAAATATATTTACAGAGGACATAATATACACAACGAACCTTGGCACAATGCATTTTGCCAATTAAAAACTATAGTAGTCGCTCTTCGTCTTCATATTCAGTTTCATGGAAGGTAATAACCGTACACGCTGGCACATACTTTCCCTTCTCTTGTGTTCTTTTAGTCGCATCTTACAGCACCCTCGGGATGGGTTGGTGAAATTGTGTATTATAAATCGATCAATGTACAGAACAGTTACGAACAAATTGTAGAATAGGAATTGTTCTACAATCTAATAGGATATGTTCACCAAACTCAAGTATTAAGGAACAGTTGGCGCAGTGGTTGAGCGATCGACTGCTGCGCAACATGTCGCGGGTTCGAGCCCCGCATGGAAGAAATATTTGTACGACCTACAAGTATTTGTTCCGGGTCTGGGTGTTATCTATCTATAATATGTATGTATTTACAAAAAACAATATAAGTAGTTTAATTATCATCCATCTCGTTACCATAACACAAGCATTAAGTTGCTTAGCTTGGGACGAGATGGCGTTGTGTGAAATGTCCAAGGATATTTAGCTGTGTGTCAACTAATTTTATGACAAAATGAAATAAATAATAATAAATAAATAATAAATATCCTTGGACATTTCACACAACGCCATCTCGTCCCAAGCTAAGCAACTTAATGCTTGTGTTATGGTAACGAGATGGATGATAAACTACTTATATACATTTTTTTTGTTTGTAAATACATACATATTATAGATAGAAATGACACCCAGACTCCGAGCCAGTGCCTCTGGTTTAGACAAAGACACTGGCCCGACCCCGGAATCGAACCCGGGACCCGTTGATCCAAAGGCGGCACATCTAACCACTAGACCAAATGACAAGGCCGAAAACCTAGCAGCAAGAGAAGGAAGTGTTGATAGGAAACCCTTTGCTAACGCGTCTGGCCAGCATGGCACAGTATGCTAATTACTCTCCATGGTATTGGAGGCCGCCCAGCTCAGCAGTGGGTCATGTAGATGAGTAGTACCTAATATTTGTTTTAATTCTTCAATCTTATGGTGAGCAGTTGTTCTGAAAATAATCGGTTGATTTGTCTAATAATACATATAACCATTTAAATAATCTACACTCCATTATTTTCTTATAAAACCAGTTATAGGCAAAATAAATTATGGTATAGATTTTAAATATGTGACAAAATGCATTGTTTTTACCTTAAAATATTTAGGTGACACCCCAGATGTAAATTAAATAAAAAAAAAATTGTACAATGTTTAATTTATACAACAGAAAGTAATATTGTATACTAACTACTTTTTGTGATACTATTATATTTCATTTAATACAAACTGGGAAGCCTTATCAATATTACCTGATAATTGATTGAAGGTATTATTAAACGAACGTAAAACAAAAAAGAAAAAGTAAAACGACCAATACAGGTAGTATTGGTCGTTTTACTGCAGCCGTGACATTTTTTTTAAATATTGTTATCGTCTATAGAAAGAAAATGAACCAAGTCATGAAAAGGGAAGTTTATTTATAAAGTAAGTTTCGAGCTATGGAGTTTATATGTTAATTGCTTGGCTTGTAATACTGTTAAATTAGGGGAATAAGTAAAATTTGTCTGGAATTAATTACAACTTTCATGTTACACATACAAAGAATTAGCCAGATAACAAATGATCTTAAAAACAAAATTTATGAAATGAGTTGACAACACTATTATGACCAACTCCAAAATGGAATACAAAAATAACCGCAAATTTAACAGAAAATATCAGGAAAAATGTACCAATCTCAATAGGGCTTCCCGTTTTGGATGTACAGCGTAGTTTACAAATTAATAGGTAAGAAAATTTGGAATGTACTCGCATTAAAAATACAACATCATCAATTTAACAGACCCACAGTTATTATGGTTTTGTCTAATATAGTTTTAAAAATACTAGAGTAAACTATGTATTGAGATAAGAAAAATATACAAAACCCTACAGTTGCTTACAAAACGTATTGCAAAGTTAACCCAAATTCTAATGTTCAGAAAACCTACTGAGATATATATAGAAAAGCTACTGTGATAAAATCACAACATGACATGTTGCGATTTTATAAATTTCAACAAATAAATGGTTTCAAATATCGAATGTGTGAGACTAACAAATCTACTATGTAACTAGCTGGATGTATAAAACAATATTTAAAAAAAACCATTAATATGTATGTTTAAATGAAACACTTAACAGATCTATTGTGTAAAATTTACATTGCTTTAAGTTTCAAGGCTGCTAATACGTTGCAGAAACTGAGGCCACGGGATACAGTTAAAAATAAACGCGATAAATCTGTTAAAAGTATTTTCCAATGAAAATATCACTTGATGCCGCCATAAATCTCTAGAACAACTCACTGAAACTTTTTTCCACCATCCTTATTAGCATAATTTCCATTTTCACTGTTTTTGTGATGCCTTGCCTACTTATATCATAGGGATATAACTGGTAAAGCAATTGGTAAACTTTGTACTAATCACAAAGCTGGCTGGCTGAAGATCCAAGTTCACATTCAGTATTGTATGGAATTTGTAGGTACAATATAATAAAATTATAAACTAACTGACATTCAAAGACGTAATATTATATAATATATTTTCAACTGGAATTCTTATATAATGACGTCTTAGGTTATCGCAATTATTACACATAGAAATTAAACATTTATCAACTGATTTATCGAGTGTTTATTACATTATTTAATTCCCAACGTTCGAATGCTTTGGAGCAGTCTCAGTCACGGGAGAGACTACATGGCAGTTGTCTCCAAAGTACAAAGAAACAGTTAAATCTGCCGCCTATAATTTTGTTTTATTGATAACGTTCCCTGATCGTTTACGAATCGTCAGGAATTAAATAATGTAATATACACGCGATAAATCCGATAAAAAGTGTTTAATTTCAATATTATAAAATGTTGAGTTACGTCACTATATTATTAAGCGTGCCAAACTGAGAACGAATCAATGAATCGGTAGTATTTTGTTTAAGAAATCGAAAAATGAATATTATCTCGATTCCACGCTGTTTCGATACATGATTATGAAGACACAAATATGTATATATGTAATGTACATATACAAATATGTACATCATCAGTATTTATTGTATAAAATCATAGTACAACATTAGCAAATTAAATACTTTCGCCATTCATTTATAAGTTATGGTTAAAGCTCGATTCACACTACAACGGGCCGTGCCCCGTGCGTGGAATTTTGTATGAAGTGGTCCCGACCGGGGCACGGCCGAGCATGACTCACTTCATACAAAATGTATGAAGTGGCCCGTTGTAGCGTGAATCGGACTTTATAGTATTTAACGAACAGCGGGCGATTGTATGTAAAACTCATGAATGAGTGAATGAATTAAAATTTACTGAGCAATATATCCGAGGCACAATCGTGTGTATAGGTTAGAACAGCAATGTCCCTTAAAAATATAGCCCCAAAACGCCCATAGAACTAACCATCAAACATTTATCGCGGGTCCCAGCCCCTTATATTAAATTGTTCATGAAAAATCACGATTTAAGCTGCATGTGAGTGGACGTGGAGTGAAAATAATTTTACAAATTGTGACAAGATTTTAGTCACAGCAATTATTTTACATATGGACAGAAAAGAGCCTCAGTGGACCATGATTTGTAGAATGATAAATGTTAATCTGAAAACAAATGTTGTTACTAATGCCATGTACAGTCCTCGCCAATCTTTATGGCCACTCTGAACGTAGCGGCATTACACTGCGCACAACACAAAAACAAGTATCAGGGGGACGTGCGCGGGGCGGGGACGCAGGGCACGCCCGTGCGCGCCGTTTTTCACCAGCGCGCGTCCTCGCCACCCGCGTGTTAGTGTGAGTGAGCTATGTTCGTATGGGTTATGAAATGTACGATACGCAAGTTCGTACCGACGGCTACATTCAGAGCGGCCATTAAGATTGGCGAGTACTGTATTTTTATGCATCTTTTAGTAAGCTTAAGATACATTTAACCTTATTCTGTTTCAGATAACAGTTACTGCAAACCATATTTTTTGTCTCATCACTACATAGTATAAAACAAAGTCGCTGTCGTCTGTCCGTCCCTATGTATGCTTAAATCTTTAAAACTACACGACGGATTTTGAAGCGGTTTTTTTTTAATAGATAGAGTGATTCAAATACATAGGGACGGACAGGCGACATCAACCTTGTCTTATACTATGTAGTGACAGTGATTTATGGGGCAATCTAAATTAGACTCTAAGACCATCCACTCACATTACAGACTTCACACATACAAAATAAACGAATATCACTGTATTGAAGTAAGTATACATACACACACCAGTACGATGCCCGTAGTATGCTGCTAATCGGACGGTTTGAACCCAGTCTGCTAGAAAACCGGATAACATAAACGATACATACGTTGGCAGACATTTAAAAAAAAAACTAACAGAACAATGAATATTGCAGAACGCCATCTAGTGTCAAATAGAGACAGTTCTTGCAATCATACACATTGGATTACGCTAACACGATTAGGTAAAATAGTTTGCATTCCGTTTCTATCCATATGACCTTATTCGAACAAATTTATATGTTTAAACAACTACAATTAATACCTACCAACAAATTCAGCATACTACTGGCGATGAAAATATATTACAACTCTACCACTTAGTTAACCTAAGTTTAATTTCACTAAACCACCAATCAGAACTGAGATTCTGTAAACAAAAACGGCAAAATAGTGTAATTATAATAAATATATACATCACTAAGTTTAGGGAGCGCGACAGTTCACCGCCAAGTCGCGTCCCAATATTGCAACTCTCAGTACATCCAGCGATTTTAGCTCAACTAAGCGGTATTCGTTAATAACCTTCTAACGTTCAACGGGATGCATCCCTTACTTAATTTCAATAACATCTTAATTCCACTAGCAGCAGTGTTCAAACAATCAACCACATAACGACTTGCACTCATACCTGCGACGAACAGAAAAAAATATAAAGAAAATTAAACAAGAAACAATAAAGATAACGCTTAAGATAATGCTTAACTATTTTAGTGAGAATGCAATTAATATTACATATTATACAAAAGGTACAAATTAATATTTTACCATAATGCTGGCAACATAGTTTGCTTTCAGTTAGATTATACTAATTGTACCAATATTGAATTTAATGTTAATAATATTGATATGAATGGAGACATCCTCAGAATGTAGCAGATGCCAGATAAAAAGGTTAAATCTGCAAAAGGAACTTGATGTCTTTACCGCGTCACACTTGAGGATGACTAATCTCTATACATACACAGTATATTTATTAACAAAGCATGTAAAAATCAATGATCGCCGTCTATACAATGTTCAGTTAAAAAAACAATACACTAGTATCTACTTGATTTTTTTAACTACTTTAAAAAAGTAACGTACTTTTTACGACCACATTTGCGAAACGTTAGGAACTTGGCGAAGCACTGCCATGCAGCACTTTGTTGGATAAATACCGAAGCATGCGGTTAGTACTAGATTTCCTTGAGCAGTATTTGAATGTGTCAGCATTAATTCCGCAGCAATAAGAAACCAAGTTTTATCGATGAATCTGTTGAACGCAATATCTCCGGCAAGCCCAGTATTTGTATTAGGACATCAGAAGATTCCTCAACTTAGGAACACGACTTGTTCTACAATGATCACGAATAAGGATCATATCTTTATATCTATAATGTATTGCACTTCAGTTACGATAAAACTGGCACGTAAAGAATGAAAATATAGGTAATACAAGAACAAATTGTAAAGATGACGCTTCTTCAAAGTTACTTCGTCGGTTCCCTATTCATCTGTCACAGAGATCAAGCTATATTTTATTGGCTTTAAGTCGTATTTCTAATGTTGCATGAATAGTTAATAGGTTAGATATATTAAACTGCATGAATGATAATCAGTTGCTTCATTTCCTTGATGATTCCACCAACTTTTAAGGTTAGTACAGCATATTGAAGCTTCAGGAGTCAGCCATCGTTTCGAAGCACGCAGGCTAGGCAGATGCCTCATTACCTGTCGCGTGGGGCGTCCAGTAGGTACTCTTTGAGGCGCCGCACCAGGTGCTCTGACAACTGCGTCACCTCGGGCCACTGTTTGAGCACCATCACGCCCAACATGACGACAAGGCTCGTCGTGAGCACGCGAACCCTGGTGGAAAGTGGAGAATAAATTAACGGATTTTTTTTACGAAATCCCTGCACCTGTATCGCTCGGGCAGTTTACAAACATGAAATTCACGTACACAAATAACACTCGGACTCAGAGCAAGTGCCTCTGCTTTAGACAAAGACACCCGAACCTTCTTTAGAACCATGATCAGGTGAGGCCAAAAAAAAAATACTACGTAGTAATTTTATAAATTATATAATCTTAGAGTATTTTAGCATCGACTCGTTAGCAACAAGCAATAGAAACTAACTTTGTTTTCCAAATTACTCAAAATTACATCAAACCCAAAAACGATCATCAGTAATTTTCACTATTCAGTAGCCGAAAACGTAGCCGCTAGAGAAGGAAAACTAGAAACGAAACCGTGTGCCGCTACCCTCTCTGTGATAGGCCCGACTTAGCAGTGAGTCATTTATGGGCTTAGTAGTACTAAGTAGATAATTTTTCTTTTTGGTAATTTACCTGGTTCGTAAGAATGGCATGGCTACGCCCGCCACCGTGGCCACCAGCAACAGCACCAGCTGCAGGAGCGTGAGCGCCACGTTGAGCAACTTGACCAAGAGCAGCCGCGGCGGGAGCGTGCCCGCGCCGCCCGCGTCGCCCCCCGCGCCCCCGGCCCCGCCTGCGCCGCCCCCACCCGCCATCCACTGTTCTAGCTTGCTAATCTACACTCAAGTAAAGATGCCTCTAATCAAATATACATTTCCTAAGTTTCGGGTGCAATATACTGAACTAGGGTCGTGTTCTGATTATTCTGAAGCTTCAGACAACATCACTGATTTAAAAACGGCTATAAAACTTAGAAATCGGCTTGTATATCCAATTAGATAGCTTCTACTTATCGAAATTATACAAATGTTACTCACTACATTTTACAAACAATGAAATAAACGTGTTTTATACATATTACAGAGGGGTGTACTTTAAGGATCATTTTTCGGCTTCATTATAAATATGATTATTTTTTTCAACTTACTTTAGTTTGACAGAGATCGAGTGCTTCGTGTATATCTCGTATTCTTTCTTCGCTCTGGTATTGAACTTTTTCTTCTACGTCTGTTAAGGCTTGCTTGAGGTTTTCCACCTCGTTTTGATGAAGTTCGGTGAGATCATTGATTTGCTCCTCCAGTCGTTCAGTCTTAAAACGTTCCTCTTGTAGCGCCGCAGAGAGAAACGAAACCTCTTGTGTCAGGTTCTGTTCATGCATTACATTATTAACCAACACATATTAACAATTTTATGAGTATAGCTGCTGCTACAGAAGTATTAGTAATAACCTTATATTATCAAAGGCTAATAACAGAAAAAATCAAGGCAAACATAATAAGTAATAAAATAAATTAGTGAGCAAACTTGAATTAAAATATAAGAAAGCAATAAAATTCTTGTCATAACACACAGGATGACGACATATACTACAGAGCCAAGTTAAAAATATGTTCATTAAACAGTCTTTGTCTTTGATGTCATGAAGCCTTTAGGCGTAGAGTAAATAATGCTACCTTGAGTGCGTCTATCTTCTCTGTTAGCCGCTCGTAGTCATCTCTTCGCTCGCGTAGCTCATTTAATATTGGTTTCAGAGTAAAAGTTGTGTCCGCAATGTTATTTGTCGTTGGCTGCGTTGGGTACCTGTAACAAACAGTTAGTTAATATGTAAAAAATATGGATCCCAAAACGATATTGAAACTTTTAACTTTGCCAAGCACTGTGTCTGCCACATTGCAAATTAAATTTAAAAACATAAACATTCGAACTGATATTGGCAATACTCACGGCGCTCCTTCACTAGTGACCGATGAGCTTGGCGAGGCGTCTGGTGAGAATTTGGGCGCCGGCGAGGTTGCAGCCCGTGGTAACGTAGAACCCCGCGGCGCCGCAGCTTCGCCTGCCTCGGACGCTCGCGAGCCTTCCGATGACGCGTTCGCTGCCGTTGTAGCAATACTCAATACACATTTTACAAAAATCTATGGGCATCCAACACAGAAAATACGAGTAACAGGAGTTCGAGGTTCTGTTATTTAAGCAGAACCCGTTCAGTGTAATATGTGGTCATCGAATATTTAAATTGAAATAAGAAATAAAAGTAATAGTGAAATTTTATGTTGACTTTTCTGTTTTCAATACACTGACATGGTTTTTAAAAAGTGAATCATGTGACAGTGGAACTAAAAATAACAGGATGGTGCTAATTGAAAAGGCCGACATATATAAACGGCGTGTTGATTCAGACAGATGTAGTGTAAATAATTTACAGGACACACAAATTAGTACTCATAATGACGACAATAGGAAAACATAAAGAATCTAACTGTGAAACATGAAATCCTAAATCATTGATGTGTGGGAACAGTTATGAAATTTGGACAAGTAATCATAAGTAAACGGACGTCATTATAAAATCTTACAAATGTCTATATAGGTACAAGTACTACACCATATACCTGAGGTATCTGTTACAAAAATCGACGGCTTTGAAATATACTATAGGATTCATTTTGTAGGCAAATTAATATAATTGGTTACTAGTGCAAGAGCAAATAAACTGAATCCTAAATACTGTGCTGTTGTTGTGAGTAGCGTAAACGAGAAAGTGTTAGTGTTTTATTTACACAAGAACCCCAAATAAAATTAAGTTATACTTAGTAATATGGAGTGTGAAAAATTACAGGTGATCTTTAACATAAGATAGCAGATAAATATTTCTTATAATAAATCCAAAGTCTATGGGAATTCTTAAACACATATAACGAGTTATTTACCTCTCAGCTCCGCGTGTGGTGGGGCTGGCGTGCAAGAAGGAGACAGCATGATAAGCGACAAAGTACACAAATGTTTTGCATGGCATGGTTATGTCGATAATTCATCATTGGCGAAATAAAAGCTTTCACGCATAATTGAGAATGAAGCAACTTACACTTTGCTTCCCGAGTGAAGTTTCAGATATATTATAAGCACACATTACACCCATTTTAGTAACATCTAACTCTACAATGAATATGCATAGCAGATTTCGTTTGATTCTGAAACCTACATCAAATAATAAATAACGTAAAATAAACGCACAAACAAAAAGCACTAAACATGATTTACAGTGTCTGGTAAATATTCATATACTAAACAAGTTTATAGCTATAGAAGGGCATATAGAGATAATTTAGGAAAATAATATAAAATGCCTCCCCAATTTTGATGATTAAGCAACTATACATGAAAATATTCGCAAACGTAAAATATCATTATTATCTACGACCTAGAGTACGGAACACAGACATGAGCCTTGAGGCACACCATTTAATTACCGTTCCTACTACGAAAAACACAGCCTTACAGCGTAAAAGTTACTTTCAGACAAAAAAATCTAGTAGTTTATCAGAAAATAAACAAGATATTTACATTTCTTCCGGCATCTTTTGCATTTCTTGAAGAACATCTAATTATACGTTCAAAACTACGCCACGTCCGTGCAATCAGAGATCGTGTAATCCAAGTTACATAAATAATCCAAAGCAATAGCAATAGCTGTACACGATATAGCAAGTAAGACTGATGATAACAGACTGACAGGCGACCATCAACTTCTTATGGAAACACTCATTTACACGTTTTGTCGGTTCACAAATGTCGATAGCTAAGCTGTATCTATATCTCGAGTCATTTTTCTGGGTCGCCTTTATCGTTTTGTAGACGAAAATACCATTGATAAGTAATACTTCTGTCTCAACAGTACATGTCGGGTATAACAGATAAATCACGAAACCGTCTAAAACAACTGTTAGTCACTATGTGGCAACTATTGGTTTGCGTAAATATTTTACTGATGAGTGTTATCATTCATGCGATCTAAACTTTAAACAAAAACTAAAACTGAGGATATATTATATATTTCGGATATTTATGTTGTTATTCAAATCTATATGTGTGAATTGAATCAAACGTTTAGTATTCCTTAGAGAAATTTAGCCACATTATTGTGTTTATGTTTGAATTATTTATCAACCAAATAAACACAAATATACTATACTAGCTGTTCATGGCGCGCGTTGCTACGCCACTAACTAAAATAAATTTGAAGAAAAGATTTTTTTTTTTGTTTTTCAGAAACCTTCCTGGGCTCATGCACAACACTGATGAAGATCATCACATGATCGAATGCATAGTGTACGTTTCTATAAAGATAGATTTTTATATATATAGATATAGTTCAATGAGCAAATTCATTGTATCTTTATGTATTCTAGAATAATTATAGCGAAGCAAGTCTTTGGTGGGACAGTAATAATTTCGACGGCTTTCCCATTTCGAATTCATTGAGGAAAGCATTGTTTGTAAATGAATTCTAATTATATGTATAGTAAGTGCAAATAAAATATGAAACGTAGCTTTACCCTGTATATGTCAGTCATTTGGCATCCTTCATATTTTTTTGGAAATAACCTTTTATCTATTTTCATAGAACAAATTACGTAAACTGCGGAAAGTGGAAAGACACCGCTTTAGCGGTATCAAAATTAATGTTCATTAAAGTCTTCAAAATAGTGATTACCCATATGTGTAGATAACACACTATTTTGAAGAAAAACATATTGGAATAAGAAAATCGACACATGTAACTTATAGTATCATCTTCGAGATGAGAATCAATAGTACCGCTCGTGTTGTCACGGATGAGAGATGGCGGCGTCAATGCCGTGTAACCGCGACCGTGAGATAATGAGTGCTATGTTGTGCAGGTAATAGCCATGTGTATTGTAGGTAATTATACAATGTTGATACTACGATACCAACCCGGAAAGGACTTGGGAAGAAAAATAGATTTCTGTTGTAATTTTGTTTATAGCTGACAATTACTTATTCACGAATGCGAAAGATTATACCGGTAATCCGCTAATCCACTTATCTGTTAGACTTGTTTGTAACCAAGTTTCATTTAAATGAGCAATCATCAGTCTATCGGCGGCTCCGAACCGATGGTAAAGACGGCTTTTTGTTTGTGTATTTTTTTATTTATTTGAATATTTGAAAGCATTCTTAAGAATATATTAGAATAAAAAAACATGTTCTATTTTGATATCGTTTAAATCCTGTCTAGGTTAATACATAGAATAATATATAATCTATTTGGTTGTACGACTTAACGGTTTATCCGTTTATAAGAAACCTGACACCTGGCCAAGTGACTATCGAGGCGCGCGCTTGGGTAGAAAGACAAATGTATGGGATTGACATTGGCTGGTCGTGTACCTACATTAATATGCTGCCTTGTTGGTATAGGGGGCGCATATGCCGCCATTGGATCAATAGGTACCCGGTTTGATTCCGCGGTCGGGCAAGTCTCTTTGTGTAAACCAGAGGCACTTCCTCTGAGTTTGGGTGTCATTAGCGTTCATGAGTTACTTGTTTGTAAGCTGCCCTACGATACATGTTACAACTGATGCAGATGTTTCGTTAAAAAAAAACACGCGGTTTGATAGTCATTTGACTAGGTCCCCTGGTCTAATAATTACCACTCCATAGGATCACTCCGTGGTTAGACTGGTGCCGACCACAAAGAAGAATTGTGAAAGGGCAAGGAAAAAGGTTCGGTGATACTACAATTCGTGGAGTAGGTCATTTAGTATGAAATCAGTTAAACTATGTGTTCTCTAGTACAACACACTACATATGGAACGGGATGATGACACTGGGCATTCTAATCACACAGGCTAAAACAAGCTGGTCTGCATATCATTCGGTAATAACAATTTAAAATTATTTTACATGTCAGTGATTAAGTTAAAACGGTATAACCCCTGTATCAGTGTGAAGTTAATTTGGTTTCTATGGTAGTCAACTAAGGTTAAAAGTGGTATGGAAATGAGGTTAAGTACAAGGTCTACTCTATATACACGTAATATACTCACAAGGACCCGTGTTCTCTGTGAGACAAAATATATAAACGTTACACAACACGTACATAAATAAGCATACAACATATATAACAAAACATTGACCCATTTAAATAACAATCTTATATGTATATACTTGGGCGAACTTAAATAGAAATGAGAATGTTGAATGATGATCCTCCAGTAACTTGGGGTCAATTTGTTTCATCAGTTATGGAATAGAAGATCAGACCACCCGACATCCCAAAACACCCGTTCCAAAGAATAAAGACCTATCTGCAATACTGCTTTGAAACCATTTTGAACTCTATTCTTCGGAACAAACGAAAATATATTCATCATTTCAGCCAAAAGACATACACTGCTGGACATAGGAGGAGTTCCACAGTGGTAGTCCTGATCTATAATTTTTTAGCAACATTAACCAGGACATCATTCCCCGTGTGGGAGCCTACCAGCACTGAGAGTTCCAGAACGCGGTCGCCACTCAAGGAATTTTCTGCCCCATGGGCGTCAGTACTGCTACGTACTAGTGAGCTATGTGCCCTGTCACTTTAAGTTTGGCAATTCTGTGGGCTATGTCGGTTGCTCTGGTTCTCCTGCTGGTATCTCTTCATTTCGGTCTCGCAGGAAAATTCCGAGGATAGCCCTTTAGGTCCCTTTGCGCCTTTTGATAGAACCCAAAAGACAATATTGTAGTTAAATCAAAAAATAAGTTGGAATAACGTGACTGATGCTTCGCTAACGCTTTGTAACTTATAGAAAAATGGCAATTTAAAAAAAACAACTACAGAGTAATTAAAACAGAATGTAAAATGTATATTTTGCCAAAAGAGCTAAATTGAATAAACATATTTTTGATTTCATTTTTTATCCTTCCTGCCCCTTGGATCAAGTATAACAATGTTTTTCAAAAACCCCTTCCTTCACAAATTCTTACCCCATTAGTAAGTTGAAAAATTCTAACCGACTTCAAAAACAACACAGTACATTCGAATATATCAAGTTTTCTAAATTATCTTTCAAAATATAAATGAAACGGTTTGAACCCTGGTTTTTTAAGTCTTTAAATCTCTTGTAGTTTATACCAGACTTGACACTAAATCGGATTAAGTAGTATTATTTATAAATATAGTTGTTGTATAAAAATATGTTCAAAACCCACCGATTTATGTTACTGTACAGAAATAAATGAAAATGGAAGCCCAAGCTTTAATATAAATCACAAAAGTTACTGTACCCATAAATTACAAACTACTTAGTCGGGCTTCTTAATTAGCCTAATGGTTGGCACAAGTTTTCCTTTTCCTGCGGCTAGGTGATCTACCTCTTGCGGTTCTTTAGTCGTCTCTAACGACAACCTCAGGATAGTGTGGCTTATGAATACAAAAGATACGTGGAAACATTAAAAGCGGGAAAAGAACTAAGCTGACAAGACACATACAGAACGTATTTGGTTTCCTTATGACTTAAGAAGAAAAATAATCTCTGGAATATTTTTTGAAAATAGATCTTGAATTTACTTGAATATTGAATATTTAATTGAATATCGATTCCGGGGTCGGGCTATATATAAGTGTATTTGTGTAAGCCAGAGGCGCTTGCTATGAGTCTGGGTGTCATTTCTGATCATGAATTACATAATGATTTCTTAGGTTTTCGCGATTATTGCACATTGAAATTAAACACTTTTTAACGGATTTATCGCGTGTATATTACATTATTTAATTTCCGACGTTTCGAATGCTTTGCAGCAGTCGTGGTCGCGGGAGAGACTAGATGACAGTTGTCTTCAAAAGTACAAAAAAAGAAAAGAAAAGAAAAAGAAACAAAATTATAGGCGGTAGATTTTAACTGTCAAGCTGCAAAGCATTCGAAACGTCGGAAATTAAATAATGTAATATACACGCGATAAATCCGTTAAAGTGTTTAATTTCAACATGAATTACATGTTTGTCAACAGCCCCGTGATACAGGTCTACCTGCAGCAGGGCAGGGATTTTGTTTTTATTAAATAAAATAAGAAAGAAAAGATACAGAAGAGAAAAAAATACCTATTGGTCTAGGTGTTGGGAGTGCCTCCTCTGGATCACTATCCGATCCCGGGGTTGGGCAAGTAAGTGTCTTTGTGTAAACCAGAGGCATTTGAGTCTGGGTGTCGATTGTGTTTGCGAATCACATGTTTGTAAACAGTCCCCGAGATACAGGTCATAAGATGCCGCAGAAGTTACGTTTAAAAAAAAATTTGAACAAAATCCTCCAGTAACATAACATGGGACCAGACTACCGGACCTCCCAAAAGATAATCATAAGTTCAGTCCAAAAGACATCCACTACTGGACATAGGCGTCCTCTAAGGATTTCCACAATTTTAACATCCTACCTCTATCGTAAGACCTATATTAGTCCAGTATTCCATTCATATAATTTCACGCTTTTACAGGATATATGGGACAGTTTTTTTACTTCACTACATACTATAAAACAAAGTCTTATTCTTCTGTCCGTCCCTATGTATGCATAAATATTTAAAACTACGCAGCGGATTTTGAAGCAGATTTTTTTATAGATAGAGTAATTCAAGAGGAAGGTTTATAGGTATAATATAATTGCACACGTGCGAAGCCGGGGCGGGTCGCTAGTTAATAATAATCTGTATCGCGGGAGCAGTTTACAAACATGAAATTCACGAACACAAATGACAACCACACTCAGAGCAAGTGCCTCTGTTTTACACAAAGACATATGCCCGGCTCCGGAATCGAACCCGGGACCCCGTGATCCAAAGGCGGCAAATCCAACCCCTAGACCAACGACAAAATTCGTAGTCAAACGGAGATCGCGATACAGAAACAGTAACACACAACGAGCGTAAAGCTCATAAAGACCAGAAGTGTTAGCTACAGACCGGCGAGCTGCGAGATGTTGTCTGCGGACCCGAAGCGGTTGGACCGCGAGAACAGGTGCGCGAACTCCCGCGGGGCCGCCATCACGCTGCCGCCCAGCCCCGTGATGCCGTCCCGGATATTGCCGCCCACGTTCCTTTGGAAAAATGTCACTTCACTTCGTAAATGGCTCGCCATGTTGTTACAGCTCTTATAGCTCCGCCAATCTCATGTGTGGTCACTACTATTACTCAGCTCATACATGACCCAACGCCTCCTCCAGTTATATGTACCCTTCATTAGGTTCATCCCCGTCGGACGGAGTGGCAACAATTTAATTTAAACCTAAAACGCTTCAGAATACATCTGTATTTAGAATACGCTCGCCGCGCGTCGCTCGCCGTCATTGTATTTCGTTTTACCAAATACAGTTGTATTCTGAAGCGCTTTAGGTTGAAATTAAATTGTTACTGAAATAGCCTCTTCGCCGCCAATCCGCTGGTGGGCGCTGAGCCTTAGCCTACTGTGCCAGGCTGGCCAGGTGGATTGGCACTGGGTTTCGTATCAAGATTTCCTTCTCTTGTGGCCATCATAGGTTATCGGCTTTGCCATTTCCTTTTGTCGTCACCTAAGACACCCTCAGGAATGTTTTTAACTCTAACTAACCTCTGGAACAGCTGGACCAATCTTGACGGGACTTTCACTGATAGGTAGCTGATGTCATAAGGAGTAACTCAGGCTAGGTTTTTAGACTAGCTTCACCTCGCGGCGTCACCCGCGGTACGAGAATAACCGCGGGTAACATCGCACCTGGGCGAAGCCAGAACGGGCCGCTAGTATGTAATAAAGCCAATATCACTTACTTCAGTCCCTGTCCCATGTCTCTTAGTACTTCGCGAGGCTGCCTGTGCGCCTGCCCGCTTGTACCGTATTGCTAAAAAAGAAACACACACACACATACCATTTATATTTACTCAATACAGGACATCCGTTATTTCACATCTTACTGTTTACATAATACTACTACTACCACCCCAGCCCATAAATGTCACCACCCCATTCCAGCCTAAGGGTGTCGTAAGAGCCGACAGAAGAAAGTGACAGTGCCGAAAAACCTAGCCGTAAGAGAAGGAAAACTTGAAACGAAAAGCTGTGCCAACCCGGCTGGCCAGCGTGGCACAGAAGGCTAAAATTAAAATTTAATCATTTAGTTTTTACTTCCGGTTGAGAATGCCATTCCACAGAGAAGAGCCGGCGATACTCCATGGTCAGTATTTCCTTCTCTTGCGGCTAGGTTTTCGGCCTTGTTATTTCCTTTAGTCGGCTCTTACGACACCCACAGGATGGAATGGGGTGGTGATACTGTGTATTCTAAATCCTTCACCACACGGAATAATCTAATAATCAGCTCATTACAGTAGGCTTATTACCCTCCCTGTGATAAGAAGAGGCCCGACTCACCAGTGGGTCATTTATGGGGCCGACTATACAATTTTTGACTATTTGAAAGCATTCGCGAGTATTTATTCGAATAAAAACATTTTGATTTTGACTGTAGTCAGTATTTTACGCAACTGTGTAGAATGGGAGCCGGTAGGGGTTGGGTAAATTGTGGAAAATCGGATAAAAGGTCCGAATCTGCTTTTAAATAAATAATAAATAAATATCCTTGGACATTTCACACAACGCCATCTCGTCCCAAGCTAAGCAACTTAATGCTTGTGTTATGGTAACGAGATGGATGATAAACTACTTATATACATTTTTTTTTGTAAATACATACATATTATAGATAGAAATGACACCCAGACTCCGAGCCAGTGCCTCTGGTTTAGACAAAGACACTTGCCCGACCCCGGAATCGAGCCCGGGACCCGTTGATCCAAAGGCGGCACATCTAACCACTAGACCAACGAGGCAGATTATGATAATAATGATATTGTATTGACAAACATTTTCTATCTGATATATCGTGTGTCATGCTTTGCGGCAGTCGCGGTCACTGGAGAAACGACGGGAATTAAAAAATGTTAACTACATGTTAAAATCATTAAAAAGTGTTTAACTTCAATGTGTAATCGTTGCGCAAAACCTTAGACATCGCTACTGGTCATAAGGCTCCCGTAAAGAGCGCCATAGGGCCCTGTCTTCAGCTTGACGCATACAGCTGCTGCCCGCAACCTTTCGCAGATCGTCGCTCCATCTAGCAGAGGGCCGTCCTACGCTTGCCGATTCGCGGTCTCCACTCAAGACCTCGTCTACCACAGCGGTTGTCGGTTATTCTACTGTTAGCACCAGCCCACGTGAAATTCACGAATACAAATGACACCCACACTTAGAGCAAGTGCCTCTGGTCTACACAAAGACACTTGCCCGGCCCCGGAATCGAACCCGAGACCCCGTAATCCAAATGCGGCGCATCCAACCCCTAGACCAACAAGGCAGCCACTTCAGTTTGCTAAATCTCTGACGCATGTCGGAGCTACGTCTCACCTCCCAGCTTTTGATCCGCTTGTTGTACCCCTCCAGTTTCTTCTGTAGCTGTGCGATGCACAGAGCGCTCTTCTGGTTCTTCTTCTCAAAGACCGCTTTAATACGCTGCAACTGCTGCTTATCGGCGTTCGCCGCTAACTTCAAGTACTCGTTCACGTTGTCTAGTAAATAAAAAAAAAAAGTCGTCTAAAATACTTAATTGTCTAACCGTGGCATTTCACTTAGCTATTCGTGTATTAGATTTTAAGGGCTATATGTGGATGAAATATTTGTCAAAAAAAATAGCAAACAGCATCTAATTACTCTTAGTTAAGGCGGCAACTACTTAAGGTGATTGCACCAGGGTAGACCGCGAAATTCAAATTTTCTTACGTTTTTTGCAATTTGCAGGTCATTGCTAGCTTGTATGTTGATTAAAATGTTATTCGCGGCTGTAAGACGTATGTAGTTATAGAATTATTATCATCAGATTTAAAATACATACAAACCAATACAAGGAGTCAGCTATCTTATCGAAACAAGAATTTCACTATAAAATAAAATATAACATTTTGAAAAATGATAAGTTCCTCCCAAAATTGTATTTGTTTTCTTCTCGCAATCACGACCTGCGGGATCTCTGAGAGTATAACCCATGAACAACGCAGCGTAAAAAATATAATAAATAGTATTATTTATAAATAAATAAATAAATATCCTTGGACATTTCACACAACGCCATCTCGTCCCAAGGTAAGCAACTTAATGCTTGTGTTATGGTAACGAGATGGATGATAAACTACTTAAATACATTTTTTTTGTAAATACATACATATTATAGATAGAAAACACCCATACCCGGAACAAATACTTGTAGGTCGTACAAATATTTCTTCCGTGCGGGGATCGAACCCGCGACGCTCAACCAAGCAAACTTCGTTCAGGGAATCAATATGTCAAAAATCACCCTGTGTCACCAACCCACAGTATCGTACACCCTCAGGTGAATAAAGGAAGGCAAGGGGCAGATGACCTAATGACAATTTCCTTACCATCCCGTATAGTCTGCTCCAGTCTGATGAGGTCTTTCGTGCGTTCGATCTTGCTGTTCAAATGCGCTATGGCGGCCTGGGCTTTCGACGACGTCGTGTTTCCACCGTCGCTCTCATCTGAAACAATATCGGAAGCCTTGAATAAGTTTTACAGTGGCGTCTCATATTAAGCCTCGGTGTTATATAATATTGTCAATTATCCCTGCCTCGTTGGTCTAGGGGTTGGATGTTGCCTTTGGATCACATTGTCCCGGGTTCGATTCCGGGACCGGGCAAGTGTCTTTGTGTAAAAAATGCTCTGAGTCTGGGTGTCATTTGTGTTCGTCAATTTCATGTTTGTTAACTGCCCCCGCGATACAGATTATACCTAGTGTTAGGGGCTCATCAACGAATAGAAAAGCTTTTTATCGCTAGTGATAGCGATAAAAAGCTTTTCTATTTCATAGTCTATAACAAAGTCGCTTTCGTCTGTCCGTCCCTATGTATGCTTAAATCTTTAAAACTATACGCTATATAAATTTAAAACTATACTAACTAAACGGATTTTGAAGCGGTTTTTTTAATAGATAGAGTGATTCAAGAGGAAGGTTTATATGTATACTACATGCATAAATTTAGATGTTCATCATTGCACCCGAGCCAAGCCGGGGCGGGTCGCTAGTACTTAATATTTTTTTCTCAATATAAATACATATCTTTGAGTATGCTAGTATGTATACCGCGGATAGCGTGTAAGTAGCGCAAGGAGTTATAAATTAAGTATTTATTCAATTGTTTCAATTCAACTGTGTTTTACTCCGAACAGTAACAGAAATAACACTACGACGTTCCCAAGTAAGTTTAAAGGCTTAAAACGGTTACAACCAGTAACATGAAGCTGCATACATCTATGATATGTATACCTTGTTCATAAATGGAAGACATCGCAGGCATGGTGTTCCTTCGTATCCTCGTTACCACTCGCATTTCCATCTTAGGAAATTAGTTTCAAAGCAATTTGATTCTAAACAACACTAATTTATAGTTCCTATTACAACCAGGGCACTTTATTCACGGAAAAACAGCTGCGCACAGAAACAAAAATCAACAAATAAGGAAAACTTGGATTAAAATTTTGTTTTCAACGTTTACCGTAATGAAATTAATTAACTTCGAGGCGTAATTTCGTATTTTGGTTAGCATTAAAACAGTTATGAATATATGTTGTGATTTAGTTTAGGAATTATCATGGTTAAATATAAATTGTTCATGAGTACAAAATTAATGTGATATCAACTTATTAAATCTACACAAATAAATAAAACTTGAGTGTATGTTTGTAATATTAAAATAATCTCTTTTTACGAAATGCATTTGAATGTATTATACAGCTTGTTTTGGCTAATCTCTGAAATGGCTGGACCGATATTTACGGGACTTTCACTGGCAGATAGCATATGTAACAAGGAGTGACATATGGCTACATACATATGCTTTTACCCGCTTTTCAGGAATCCATAGTCACTGCGTTTTCCACACTTTGGTGGAAAAGTTAGCCGGATTTTTCAAAATGTTTGATTGCTTTTTTGCGCGAAATACAGAATTAATAAGTTACAACAACGAACGACAATATTGTTTTCTTAAATACTACGCGATCGACGTTGCGCGGTCACTGTTAGTAAACTATAAATTAAACAATATTAACTCACGGAAAAACATACAACTGTAATATTCCAATAACACTGCCACACAATCGAATGCCTTATCGAAATCCGAGCAGGAAATGTGAACCTTAACTATAATTTATAACTAACTAGCGACCCGCCCCGGCTTCGCACGGGTGCATGATGAACCTCTAAATTTATAAGTGTTTCTCTACAATATTATGCATGTAATATACATATAAACCATCCTCTTGAATCACTATCTATTAAAAGAAACCGCTTCAAAATCCGTTGCGTAGTTTTAACGATTTAAGCATACATAGGGACGGACAGACGACAGCGACTTTGTTTTATACTATGTAGTGATAGTGATGATAATCGGCAGCTACTTTGGATATATGGTTTTATAATATAAAAACCACTCACGTATTCGCCCGCGCAGATTTCAGCCCTACGTCAAATAAATGACATGTATTTTTATCAACGAATGAGGAGTAGGCAAGAGAAGGAAAACTTGATACGAAATCTTGTGCCAACCCGTCTGACCAGCGTGGTACAGTGGGCTAAGTAACCTCCATGTAATTGGTGGAGGCTCAATTCAGCAATGGGTCTTTTACGGACTGAGAAGTAGTAGTCATATGTTTACCTGTGTTTAGTTCACTGATAGCAAGTAAGTTCGGCATGGTACTGGACCGCATCTTGGCGAGTGTGTTAACGTCATCCGAAGATTTTGCTTTTATTCGCATTTTTATAAAAGTTTTTAATTCAGTCACTTCACACCACAGTGGCTTGTTATACAAAATAAATAGACACAAGACCGATACTTAAACTTTTTTTATTGAGGCACTTACACGAGCTGGGATTGAAACGAAAATATTTAGCGGGAGCTTTATATAAGAAAAAACAAATACACCGTTAAAAAAAAATGGTGTCTGTATTTATAACCAAATTGCGCAACAACGGAAACAAAAACGCAGAGACTACAATCTAGATATAACTTCCAATAAAATCACAGATGCTAGCACTGGTCGTTATACAACAAAAACACTATTAGCACAAAATATTATTGGCAAAGTGACTGCTAGCGTACTGAGTCACTAATTGTTTTTGCCAATTATTCTCTTAGAACAAAGGTATCTTACAGTTGGCAAAGTTTGATGGAAACATTGAAAAACCACAAAAACAAACGTATTCACAGAAATCTGGAAAATAACTGGCATTGCAGAATCATGATTTTTTTCGGAGACTGTTAAATTACATAGTGACACAGTGGATTAAATAAGGCAGTACGAAAACGGTTTTTTTAGAGAAATATTTTTATTCATTTATACCGCTAGTATTACCATTCCCAGCAAATTATTTGTTGTATTCAAAACTACCATGGCCAGCGACGAAGGACATTCAATTTCATTTTCTTTTTAATTTCTATGAAAACGACCTGTATCTCGGGGGCAGTTAAAAACATGTAATTCACGAACACAAGTGACACCCAGTGAGTGACTCAGAACAAGTGCCTCTGGTTTAGACGAGACACTTGTCCGACCCCGGCATCGAACTCGGGGCCCCTAACCTAACCTAACCCCTAGACCAAAATGTTTCAAATTTTAAGGGGCGTACCACATTTGTACATACACCTGTAAATAAATTATCGTATTTACACACAAAATATTGTGTTAGCTATTATAGTTAGTATTCCGTATGGTGACGGATTTAGTGATACATAGTGTTTTTATTACATTATAAATTATAGTCTCCATTATAAAGACTACCAGAGTATTTGCTGACTATCTACATTTTCATTATACCTGAAGAAACATGCAGATTTGTAAAATACAGAAACCCATGGATTGTATTCATATTTAGTACTAGCTGACACGTCAAACTTAGTCCGCCGCAGAATCAATAAATAAAAAACCCGAATGTAATTCCATAATGTTTCAACTTTATTAACTTAAAATAGCTATTAGCCAAATCGGTCAAGCCGTTCTCGAGTTTTAGCGAGACTAACGAACAGCAATTCATTTTTATTTATATAGAAGATCTAAGATAGATCTAAGATAGTCTTAGGTTTTCACGATTATTACACACGGAAAGAGACTGACGCATGGGCGCCCCACCCGCGGCCACGACTCTTTCAAAGCATTCGAAACCTCGGGAATGAAATAATCTAAAATACACGCTATAAATTCGAAGTGTTTAATTTCAAAACATTACTTATTTTTACGACACTGACAACATCATAAACAGTCTCACAGTTGTTTCGGACATTCATATGAAGTGCAGATACTGTCTATACATTTATTGTGGTTAAGATAATGTATCATATTATATTGTCCGATACGCTACGGTGCTTCGAAGCAAATCTGATAAAAATCAACACAGTCGAGTTTATACAATTACTCGTAAATACATTTTATATTCAGTAGAAATAGCGCAGGCTAACCATTGGCACGTGAAGGTCCAGCGATATACCTATGTACAACATCCAAAGATACTCTCCGATGGTAAAAAGGCAGTTCGTCATTCCGCGTACTGACTTAGCGAGCAGCCTCGCGAGGCAGCCTCGGACGTTTGTCGCAGTACGCATGCCGCGCGCGTCTGCCTCGCGAGGCGGTAAATCCTCGGTCTGTCAGCACGCGCGGTCTCTATTCGACTTCAAGTTAAACTGAGCGTCGATGCTCACGTTGGCTCGGCCTTGCCGCGCGAAGCAGCCTCGGATTAGAACTTACAGACCGAGGCCGCCTCGCGCGGCATGCGTACTGCGTCAAACGTCCGAGGCTACCTCGCGAGGCTGCTCGCTAAGTCAGTACGCGGCTATTGGCCCTTTGCGACTATTGCGCGAATTTGCTCTCACAAAACTGTCTTGTACCTAAAAATGGCGATCTAAAAATAGCAACTAATGAGATTCTTGCCGGCTCTTCTCTGTAGAGCTGCATTCCGAACCGGTGATAGATGGTAAATAATCAATTTCCAATTTTAAATGGTAAATTTTATTTGATTTTTTTGTCTTGTCTTATGAGCTCTATTGAGCCAACTTGATGAAAAGAGTTTTGATTTTGACACTATATGAGCATAAGAGAGAGAGAGAGAGAGCCTGAGATAGTTAATTTCACTGAGACACTGAATGTAATATGTATTAAAATGAATATCCTTGGACATGCTCCTGAGTAGCGATACACGTCATAACTTTCTCTTATAAATAAATTGAAGTTCAGTGTTCAAAGTGATTTATTACTATTAAATTTGATAACAGTGTGTGTGTATAGAAGAATTTTTAACCCAGTGTACGAATTTCATATGAAAATTGAATATAATTACCATAATAAAACAGAAACAAAATAATCTCAAAACATTTTAAAATTATTCTCAGTGACAACTACAGTGCCGTGTCAAAACGCGTAAGCGACACGCATTCCCCGGCGCTTAAGACCTTATGGGCGCGAACTCGACAAACTTAGTCAGTGCATTGTGCGTCTAGGATCGACCGCGCCGTTACTTTTGAATTATTGAATAAAGTACATGTACATCCAGCGTAAAGCGCTTAAAACACCCAGTTGCTTAATTATAGTATTGAAACTACAAATATTTAATTTTTTTAATACATAGTATCGTCTTCAGACGGTCATTTGATAAAAAGAAAAACTCATTACAGTAAATTATAATGAATACTTTCTTGGAAAACATTACCCTGCGACGAAAACGAGCATCACCGGAACCAAAAGAGGATGAGGACACCTTATTTAGCGAAATGCATGACAACACCACCAATAACAATACGAGCCTACCGGACATATCAGACGATGACGATGAAAAAGTGATCGAACTTCAAGCACAAATTAAAAAACTGGTTACAGAGTTAAAAAGTGCACATTCTGTTATAAAAACACTTTCTGAAGAAGTATGCAAACTAAAGGAAGTAAATAAAGTACTGACCATGGAAAAAATGGTTCATGGAAATGTTGTTCACAAAACAAAAACCCCGAAAAAAAACAAAACAAAAAATGTAGTTAAACCCAGCCAGTCTAAGAACCCAAATCAATCCACTTCAAATTCGGAAAATGAAAATTCTTTCTCTGAGATGGATGCTGCAAACAAAATAAATAAATTGGAAATTCCTCATAAAATCCAAAAAAGTAAGTTATGTATATTAAGTACTAACAAGAAAAATAAGGTACTCTCAATAGCTGAGGATACATTTCAAGGTAAATACGATGTGTGTCACTATCTGAAAACAAATGGCAACATAAAGGAATTAATACGTGGTATAAAAACAAAAATAAATAACTTTAGTTTAAATGATTTCTGCATTATAGTTCTTGGTGAAGAAGATTTCTCAGCAACAAATAACTATCATAAAATTATAATAGAACTAAGAGAAGAACTACAGAACATTCAAAATACAAATATCATCATTTGTTTGCCGACATATAAATACGGATACGACACTACCCTATTTAACACTAGAGTGGAAACTTTTAATAATTTGTTATATTTGGATATCCTGACACACCAATACGCATTTTTACTAGATAGCAACTTGAATCTGAAATGTGACGAAAATATGTTTAAAATATACTCTGGAGCAGTTAATAATGCTGGAATACGGACCATTTTTAAGGATCTGCGTTATTTAACCGACGATATCATAAAAACGAAGACCGCTGATACTGGATGTAATGATGATAAAAACATAAATAATCTCCGCAACTTAGATCATTGGGAGAATAAAACTAGCCCACAAAATAGTAATCAGTTTTTTCTATAGTTATTTAAATGTTCTCCATCAGAATATAGCAGGACTTATTAATAAATCAGAAGTACTAACAGTAAAACTAGATGAATTAGAGAGTAAAGGAACACCTATTCACGTTGTCTGCATAACAGAACACTTTGTAAAATCTGGTTATGAAGAGCTATTGCATATACCAAATTTCTATCCAGCTGCTTACTTTTCGAGAAATGTAAAAAGAGGAGGCACATGTATTTTTATTAGAACAGGGCTACAAAGTAAACAATTACCTCACATTGCCAAACAATCTATATCGGGTATCATTGAATGTTGCGCAGTGGAAATAACAGACCATAGTACTATTGTAATCTGTGCTTACAGGGTTCCCAAAAATAACTACACGATATTCTATGAAAAACTAGATGCTATATTACAAAAACTGTGCCGACTATCTAATAAAAAAATAATTTTGTGTGGCGATTTTAATATTGATGTTATAAAGAGAAATAAAATTACATTAGAACTTGAATACTTTCTCCTAAATTATAACTTGAAACTAGCATTAAACCAGCCAACTCGATTAAGTAGCCAAACCTGCATCGATAATTTTGCTCATAACATTAAAAAAGGATGCAACGCAGAAATTGTTGACCTTGTCCTTTCTGACCACACATCTCAGATACTTAAAGTTCCAGTAAAGCAAACATGCAATATAAAATTTTGGAAACTAATTAAGCAAGACAACTCTAAAGAAAATTTGATTAAATTCAAAAATCACTTAAATTGTTTGTCGTTTAAATCCGTATACGATGCAGATAACGCAAACGAGGCCTATGAAAATTTCATAGAAATGTTTTCTCTTCTTTATAAACTATGTTTTCCTAATAAAATAATAACAATTAAAACAAACAAGAAGACGAAATGGATATCTCGTGGAATTAAAATATGTAGTCGTAAACAGAGGCAACTGCTATGGTTGTATAGATTAAAACCGAGCATAGAAAATAGAATAACATTTAAAAAGTACACTACACTCTATAAAAAAATTATAAAATTAACCAGGAAAGCACAAAATCAGCACTTTATTAAAACTTCTTTAAATAAATCAAAAGCTACGTGGCAGGTTATAAATAAAAATAAGTCGTGCTTTCCACAAGACGAAATATTAATAATAGAAAAAGATAACTCAAAATTTAACCACCCTATTGACATTGCGAATGCATTTAATAATCATTTTATTGACGAAATCGAACGTAACGTAAAACATGACATTAATCGACATAATATTAATAACAATTTGACAATGCAATCTATGTTCATACTGCCTGTAATTAAGGATGACATCGTAAAAGCAATCTGTAGTCTAAAAAATACCAATACTATCGGGTATGATGGGATATCCACTAAAGTAATTAAGTTTGTCAGTGAATTAATAGCAGATCCATTAACACATATTATAAATCTGTGCATTTCTGATGGTACTTACCCGAATAGTCTTAAACAAGTAATAATAAAACCCTTACATAAGAAAGGTGATAAAAGTGACATAAAAAATTATAGACCAATAGCAAAAATTCCTATTATATCGAAAATTTTTGAAAAAGTAATCTCTAAATCAATTTATGCTTATTTTGACAAATACGAATTATTCTCTGTTGAACAAAGGGGTTTTCGTAAAAATATTACAATTAATATGACAATTTTTGACTTAATCTATAATACTATGACATGTGTAGATAAGAATATCCCTACATGTGCAATATACACTGATATGACCAAGGCCTTCGACTTTGTTGACCATAATACACTTTTGGCCAAACTTTATGGGTACGGAATAAGAGGCAACATTTTGGAGCTTCTAAAATCTTATTTAAGTAATAGATATCAGTGCACAGAAGTCACTAGATTATGCCCCAAATCAAGAGAACTAAAAACATACGGATCTACATCGAGAGCAATTAAATACGGAGTACCGCAGGGAAGTGTATTAGGGCCCCTTCTGTTCTTGATCTATATAAACGATCTACCCAAAATTACAAAACATAAAATGGTTCTTTTCGCAGATGATAGTACAGCTTTAATTAAATGCACAAACATAAAAGAATATGAAAATGATATAAATAATTGTTTAACTGACATTATAAATTGGCTGAATGATAATAATTTAATAATTAATTTAAATAAAACTAAAATAATGCACTTTCATCAAAAATATGACGTCCCAAAAATTTCCTGTTCCTATAACGACATTGAAATAGAAGAACTAAAAGTGACCAAGTTCTTAGGTATAATAATTGACAACAAACTAACGTGGAAACCCCACATAGAAGAATTATGCAAACGAGTAAGTAAATCTGCTTATGCGCTTTTCCAACTAGCAAAAAAAGTAAATATGGACACACTTCTAACAGCATATCATGGACTTGTAGTTTCGGTTCTAAGGTTTGGTATTATTTTATGGGGACACTCTACGGATAGGGAACTGGCATTTAAAATTCAAAAAAGATGTCTGAGATCAATGTGTGGTCTGAAGACAACAGACAGTTGTGTTCCATATTTTAAATCATTAAAATTGTTAACTTTGCCATCACTTTATATTCTAGAAGTGTCATTATTTGTGAAACAGAACCCAAAATTATTTGATAAGGTTTCTACAGTACGAGACATTCCTGTTCGCACACAATATAAGAATAAATTATGCTCAGTTAAATGCAAAACAGCTTTAGTCAAAAAAAGTATTCTTGGTATGGCTCCTCTTGTATACAACAAAATTCCTGATAGACTTAAAAATATGACATTAGCACATTTTAAAAAGAATCTGACTTATTTACTTATCGAACGATGTTATTATACTGTTGACGATTTTCTTAATGATACAAACCCAATGTGAAATTTTATTCATGACATTATGTATAAATTGTAACTGTGTACTTAATTATTAATTTGCACACCTCTAATGGTTGTAATACAGCGGACATTATTTATTTGTAACATCTGAACCTACTTACCTGTGTTATGCAAATAAATGGAATTTGAATTTGAATTTGAATTTGACATTTCACACAACGCCATCTCGTCCCAAGCTAAGCAACTTAATGCTTGTGTTATGGTAACGAGATGGATGATAAACTACTTATATACATTTTTTTTTTGTAAATACATACTTATTATAGATAGAAATGACACCCAGACTCCGAGCCAGTGCCTCTGGTTTAGACAAAGATACTTGCCCGACCCCGGGACCCGTTGATCCAAAGGCGGCGGCGGTATTGGAGCCCAAGTTTTAGGCAAGAGTCAATATCTACAATCAATATTAAATTGGTTGACAGTCTCGGTAACTTACTAGTACTATAGTGTAATTGTCCATGTGGTGACGGATTTAGAATACATATTGTCACCACTCCTTTCTACACTGAGGGACGTAAGAGCCGACAAAAGGATATGTCAAGGCCGATAACCTGGCCTCAAGAGAAGGAAACCTTGACACGAAACCCTTTTTTTTTTGTTCGCCCGGGGTAAAGTCCTCTCTATGGACTATCCCCGTCGGCCACGGGGATGGCAGAGGGGGGCGTGTGGGACTCTCCCCCAGAGTGGGGGCCTACCCACTAAACATCCCCGGAGTGCTCCAACTCGCGTCCTGTTGCGGCATTGTGGGATCTGAAACCCTGTGCCAACCCGTCTGGCCAGCGTTGCACTGTAGGCTAATTACTCTTCACGTAATGGGTGGAGGCCCGACTCAGCAGTGGGTCATTTACGGGCTGTGTAGTGTAATTTCGGGAATTATACCACACGCTTTGGACACCGACACTTGGCAAAAACTTTTGAATTTAGCACAGTAATTTTGCACAATTGCTTCGTATCGGTTAGATACTACAATAGATAATAGCAGTGTTTTAGATATTCACGGTTTTCGTATAAATTACAATAAACATTTTAACATTTCCCGCGATCACGGCTTTTGGAACAGCGTCGAAACATAGATATATCCGGAGTTCAAAAACATCTTGGACATAATCCCGTAATAAAATAGCAGGTTAGTTAGGTAGACCCCCAGTCTAGAGCAGTTGTGCAAGTGGAGTTATTCCTTTCTTTTAAGAACCAAATCCCATGCTTTGGCCCGGTGGCAGTTTACAAACACGTAATTCACGAGCACAAATGAAACCCAGGCTCAGAGAACATGCCTCTGGTTTACACAGACACTTGTCCGAACCCGGAATCGAACCGTGGACCCGTTAAAGGCGGCACATCCAACCCAACAATATTGATCTGTTTAACTCACCTTGGTTTGAGTAGTCTCCGTCCTGACCTGTAATCAATATACGTTATCGTTACTTCTTAGTTTATAAATGACTCTCTGGTCTCCTCAATTTTTGTGGAGAAATATCATACGGTGACGTCATGGGGCCTTACTCTTGAATCCAATAACAATTTTAATCCAATGCTTCATACTCGTATAATCGCGATAAGAGGGTTAAAAAGTTCATAAGTTCTTGCTTCGGCGCTTATATCCAAATGTTATTATTGTGATTTTTTCCGCCAAGTAGTTCTCTATTTCCCTTAATCGCCTGATAGAAACTTACAGGTTGTAAACGTATTATTAAGTTGTGTTCCGGATAGTAAAATATTTTTGGTTAAGGTGGATGCTACAGGGTGCCCGCGAAATTCAAATTTTCTTACGTGAATCAGAATGACTTTGACGTTAAAAAAGTTTTTCTTGCACCTTTATGAGCTTGGAGGGTTGTATTTATGATTTTGATGATTATAATTCTATAACTACATACGTCTTACAGCCGCGAATAACATTTTAATCAACATACAACCTAGCACTGACCTGCAAATTGCAAAAAACGTAAGAAAATTTGAATTTCGCGGACTACCCTGGAGCATCCACCTTAATATAATATCATACACCGTAATTTTTATTATCAGAAAAATAAGGGTGTAAATAAAAATAAAATATGCTTATTAGGTCGTTGTAACTAGTGAAAGTTCTGCGTGTGGCGTTCCATTAGTCGACTCTTGCGATAACTCCAGGATAGTTTGGGTTAATTACATGTTTGTAAACTGCCCCCGCGTTACAGGGTATAATACCTAGAGCGGAGGTTTCGTTTCGAATCGATTGTTTTTAGATCCGTCCGTGTTTTCCAGTACATAGCCAAATACGGGCGTAAAAATATTCCAGTTACCTCGGTACGCCGGTGAACCATACTCGTCGGCCGATGAGAGTGCATACGACACGTTTGGGCTGTACACGGCGCCCGAGTAGTCCGCTGGCGCTATGAGAGGCAGGATCTTCTGCGGTGAATCTTCCAATCTAGAAGAGATATATATTTTCCTTAGATTACTTACGCTGCTTCTCTAGTTCTAGTGTCCAAAGGTGTCAGATAAATGATTCAGTTTTCAGTTAAATTTTGCCGACGGTATCTCAAAGGAAATAAAATAAATAAATATCCTTGGACAATTCACACAACGCCATCTCGTCCCAAGCTAAGCAACTTAATGCTTGTGTTATGGTAACGAGATGGATGATAAACTACTTATATACATTTTTTTTTTTGTAAATACATACATATTATAGATAGAAATGACACCCAGACTCCGAGCCAGTGCCTCTGGTTTAGACAAAGACACTTGCCCGTCCCCGGAATCGAACCCGGGACCCGTTGATCCAAAGGCGGCACATCTAACCACTAGACCAACGAGGCAGTCAAATCAAATATCTTTTTATCGAAGTTCGCTCATCTGAGCTCTTATGACACGTTCATATACATTTAACATTTTCTATTCCCCACCAATACATAATACATAAGGCTCTTCTGAGAAGAGCTGTCAAGAAACGTTATAGTTATTTTTTTTCATGCACCATTTATGTATACAATGAATGATAAGACCGATTTGCGAGAGCGAGCCCGCGAAACAGCCACAAAGGGATAAAACATCAGCAAATACAGCTCTGTCAGTATTAAGTACTGCATGCCTGAGCAATAGCTGTCCGTGTAGTGACGGAGGTTAGAATACATAGTGTCACCACCCCATTCCATCCTGAGGGAGTCGTAATAGCGAATAAAATGACCCGTCTCGCCAGCGTGGCACAGTAGGCTAATTACCTTCGACGTAATGACAGGAGGCCCGCCTCAGCAGTCAATAATTTATGGGTCGAGTACTAGATAAATAGTTTGAAAAAAAAAAGCAAGTACAGAGTTTCTTGCCGGCTCTTCTCTGTAGAGCAGCCTTCCGAACCGGTGGTAGTTTCAGCATGAATTTGAGTGGACACAGGGGTTGTGAGAGATCAAGGGAGATGGAGGGATTGTAGGAGTGAGGAATTGTGTATGAAATTTGTGAATGTAGGTATGACGACTGATTGGTGTGTGTGTGGAGACTACCACTAGTGTGGGACAGGAGCCATAAGATGATAATGGTATTTATAAATATGAAGATTTATAAGAGTTTTGTGATGAAACCTACGTAAATAAAGTTCCTTTTGAGTTTGAGTTTGAATGACTCGTCCACCTCGATTCCAAATACGTAGCAAGACAATACGCCATGCTACGCGCTGGTAACTCGTCAATATTTACGTAGCGTACAGAGAGCTGACGACGGTAACATACACTTGACCTTTGTCGCTCGGTATCGTGTCACTCAAGCAAGACGTTATGCCTGCATGAACAGCCAACAATTTCATAATATTGTAGGTTTTATATAAATAAATAAATATAAATAAATATCCTTGGACATTTCACACAACGCCATCTCTTTCCAAGTTAAGCAACTTAATGCTTGTGTTATGGTAACGAGATGGATGATAAACTACTTAGATAAATATTTTTTTTGTAAATACATACTTATAATAGATAGAAATGACACCCAGACTCCGAGCCAGTGCCTCTGGTTTAGACCAGTGGAGAGGCCTCCTCCAGTTACATTGCCAAACCAAAAAGGGCTCCGTATCAAGATTTCCTCCTCTTGCGGCTAGGTTATCAGCCATGTCATCTTCTTTTGTCGGCTCTATGGACACCCTCCGGATAGAATGGTGGGTGGTGACACAATGTATTAGGAAAACTTAATACGAAACCTTGTACCAACCCGTCTGGCCATCGTGGCACAATAGGCTTCCATTTAACAGTGTGGGGTGTAAGGGCTGACTAGTAGTTTATATGTTTAACCTATAGATGGGATAGGATGGACACAAACTTGTGGAACCGGGATTTAGACTTAGCAGAACTAGTAAAAGTTTTATTGGAAATAGTATTAGATTCTATAATAAAATCCCATCTCACATTAGTGAATTACCCGTCAAAAAGTTTAAAGCGATAGTGAAACCCACTCTACTCTCCAAAGCATACTATAGAACTAAACAATATATGGATGATAAAAATGCTTGGTCTTCGGCCCCCCCTGCATACGGCAATTATTTTTATGATTTTTATTTTTATTTATTCTTTTTTTTAATGTATGTTAATTAGGGTTATTCTCAACTGTGTCCTTTTAAATACTTGCATTTCCTCGGCCTACTGACAAATAATATATCAATGTTGTGTTGTATAAACTCTATTTCTAAAATCAATTGATACATGTTTAAATAAAAATGTTGACGTTTTAAAAGTGCTTGTTACTCAGGCCTATTTGAAATAAAAAAAATTGACTTTGACTTTTATGTCCCAAAAATAGCGTCAAGTGGAAGAGTCCAGAGATAGAGCATCCCTTGGGGTACCCGAATCACCCCCATGACTGTTCTGCGATTTTACATAGTTTTCGTGTTAGGATTTCAAAATTTTTGATAATTTTCGACATACACAACGCACGTAATTTTTTTTTAAGTAGAATACTTTTAATTTTATTTCTTTCGTTAATAGATCTTGAATCTCGAATTGTACTTTTAAGCATAAAATAATCATCATAATAATACTTAATACGGAACATATATTTCTTACTCTCGGGAATTGTTTCCAGTTGTGTTGGCCGACAGTGGACTGTTGCCCAGGTCTCTAGAGTGCGACTTGACATGATGTGGCCTCTCGTGTCTTGATGATGTACTGGAGGACTCCTGGAATTAACATACAAACTCTTCAAATGTACATACAGACATAAGCCACTGGCTTCTCTTAAATAATGTCCGGCCAAAGGATGCACTGGTTTTCCTCGTGGTGGAAGCTTTGGATCAACGGGTCCCGGCTTCGAGTCCGGGGTCGGGCAAATGTCTAGAATGTGTCCAGAGGCACATGCTCTGAGTCGGGGTGACCTGATGGATACCCGGCCGTTGGCGACTGGCCGAATCATGTGGGACTCCGAGGCGCGTAGAGATAATAAATTGCGCCCCGACCTACCCACTAAAACCGACGGTGATCCTCGACTGCCCGAACCAGGGTCACGGGATTCACTCCCATTGCAGAGAGCATGCTAGAGAAGTGGCTTCTTAAACCTTTACAACTTATTAAAAAAAGTAACGAGTTCTACATTTGTTTTTTTTTTGTTTAAAAAGGTTTTATTTACTGTAGTATCACCCAGATATAATCCGCTAAACTAATATACAGTCTATTAATTGACGCAAGTCCCTGACCCAAAAAAAATGAGACAATTATGTGACGGGCAAATAAAATAGATAAGTTTTATTGGCGCAATTATCCAAAGGCCACAACGATAGTGTTTATGGTACGTGTATTGACGTCAAGCCTACCTAGAATAACCACATACGACAGCTGCTTATAAAATCGATTGGTACAGTAATTTTTGGAATAGCTTTGCTTATCAATCTTGAAATTAAACACTTTTTAACGGATTTATCGCATTAATTAATTCCCGACGTTTCAGCGTGCACAGGGAACGTTATCAATAAAACAAAATTATAGGCGGTAGATTTTAACTGTTTCTTTGTACTTTTGAAGACAACTGTCATCTTGTCTCTCCCGCGATCACGACTGCTGCAAAGCATTCGAAACTTCTGATGGTTAATCTAGGTTATCGGCTTTGTCATTTATTTTTGTCGACTCTTACGACACCCTCGGGATGGAATAGGATGGCGACACTTTGTAGTATAAGCCCATCTTCATTATCAGCCCACACTAGTCCACTACAGGACATACGCCTCCCCCTAAGGAGCGCCATAGCGTCCATATTCTAAATCCTTCACCACACGAATTTTTTTTAATAGTATAATGTAATAGTATAGATTATCTGTTACATTTCTATACCTATTGCAATGTTCCGATTTGAACAGATAGAACCTATAAGGTGATCGCGCATTTATTTGTACTGAATCCTATAAAACCTCGCAGACCTATCCAAGTCGAATTGCCCGAACAGTGTGCGTGGCACTAAAGTCAATTCATTCAGCGCGTGCAACTGTGCGATCACTTTAAGCCAAAAACTAAAACTTTACTCACACTGACAACATGGTGCGTTGACGGCGATTGGACCCTCGACCTGATGACGGCGTCATCCGTCACCACCGCAGGGTCCCTGTTCAGGTCGGCGGTGGACGGCGACTGACTCCTGCTCGAGCCCTTGCTCTGCCCGTGGCACACGTGCAGGCTGTCCATCACTGGTAGACTCATCACACTGTAGGAACCATCGTTCTTTGCTTCATAATATCGCAGCTACTGATAACTCCATTGTTTCTTGAGTTATCTAGAAAAAAAAGATAGCCTGTTCCATGATAGGTATAACGGATAACTATCGGCTCGCTGCAGCTGGGGCAAGACCTTACAGAACACCACAACCAAATAACATCGCCCTCGGGTGTCGTTGTGTTACTAAGGTGGCCAAAGCTCTTTCAGGGGAAACATGGTGTTGGTTGCTGAATGACGTCAGACATCACCATCACCTTCGTGGTATCAAAAAACTCATGGTTATTTGATCGCACCTACAGTCCAAGCGAATAAACAAATGCATTAGTCCGATACGCAATGGTGTCGCGACGCGTGTGTCAGAGCTGAAAATCAACGCTGAGCTGGTGGCCCTAGGGCGCTAATACTCATTTTGATTAGATTTTTCTTGTTAACTTAGTGTCAATAAATGGATTGTCTTTGTTTCTTCTTTCAATGTATCTAAGCCGCGAAAGAAGGAAAACTTGATACAAACCTAGTTCTTGTCCGTCTGCCCAGCCTGGGAAAGTCCACGACATTGGAACAGGCCCCCCCACATTTATAAGATGAAATGGATTTTGTTATAAAAGGTATTTCGTTGTATCGCAGAGAGGCTTTTTACATATATATAATTCACGAACACAAAGACATCCAGACCAAGTATCTTTGTTTTACAGAAAGACGCTTTCGCGAACCCGGGGTCGAAAACGTGATCCAAAACGTACATTCAACCAATAGACCAGCAATGTGTCAATCCAATATTTGGTAAAAAAAAACGATGAAATATTTGTTAAATTCAATAATGTGTAAATTGGTTAATTATTGCTATAAGTATGGGTAAACATCCCGAAGGAACCATGGCTGCACCCCATAACCCTGGCGGCTGACTGTCTAGACGTTGTGAAAAAATAGGAAAGCCCAGATCAATAGGGCCGAAAAGACTGGGTGAAGTATACTGTTTTAAATTAAAAAACAATTACGTTTTATAAGTCTGTGGCATAATAGCTTCTAGACGGATAGATGTATATAAATTTGTCAGGTGTGATAAGCCTGTTTTTCAACCGTTTGAAGGTTTTAACAGCTTTCTGGTAGTAGATCGTGTATTTTTTAACTAGGTATCAATTTACATCATTATCAAACTAGGTTGTGCGCAGCACGTATGGGTTAGGAAGGGGAGCATCAAGTTTGTCTTCTCGTTTGGTCTTGTCCAAAATATCTAAGACTAATAAAAACAATAACATATAACATGTTAATTAAAAAAAAACGCGTACAGTAAATAAATAAATATCCTTGGACATTTCACACAACGCCATCTCGTCCCAAGCTAAGCAACTTAATGCTTGTGTTATGGTAACGACATGGATGATAAACTACTTATATACATTTTTTTTTGTAAATACATACATATTATAGATAGAAATGACACCTAGACTCCGAGCCAGTGCCTCTGGTTTAGACAAAGACACTTGCCCGACCCCGGAATCGAACCCGGGACCCGTTGATCCAAAGGCGGCACATCTAACCACTAGACCAACGAGGCACTGTAGTTAGTTTAACGTAAGCACAGCTATGCAAATTACCTAGCCGTGGACTCTACATTCACACGCTCCAGCGATAATAGCACTCAAAATATTTAGATTCGTAAACACGTCATCTGTATAACTGGATCTTCGACGTCACAGACGCGACGCCTCTAAATCAGATTTACGAGCAGCAAAAAGTCTTCCTCAGCTAATATTTTGGCAAATACTAGAACATGGCAATCTGGCTGCTGTAGTGAAGCTAATAGGAACGCAAATACTGATACCTAAGTATAAAAACAAACTGTCTGAACGTAATGCGATCTTTGATTTAGGAAATTTAGGTGCTGTTATACGAGTATTGTTATGGGAAAACAAATTTATATAGTCGCTGCTGAGTAGGTCAATGATAAATTTGTTTAACAAATTCCACAAGATAAAACAAATATATAATACCACTAGCTTTTGGGCGCGGCTTCGCTCGCGTGGCTTCGAACCCGTGCTTATCTCTATGATTTTTTTTATGAATATAAAAGTGGTTATTGTGACTAAACTATGATTGTTAGATATGTGCTCTCGCGGACTTTTTTGTAGATTTTATTAAGAACTACAAACTCGTAGTACTTCATTTTGTTCTATTGTCAATAGTTTATGCCGCGCACGCGTAAATAGGTTTTCGATTTTACACCTTGGGTTACAAAATCGCAATTTTCATACGGATCCCTAATTCCTTTGAAAATAAAATATAGCCTATAACCTTCCTCTATAAATGGACTATCTAACACTGAAAGAATTTTTGAAATCGGACCAGTAGTTCCTGAGATTAGCGCGTTCAAACAAACAAACAAACTCTGCAGCTTTATATATTAGTATAGAGTAGAGTATAGATAACAAGAAATGGTACACGCAACACCTTTGGCAAATTGACTGCCTCGTTGGTCTAGGGATTAGGTGTGCCGCCTTTGGATCAGTGGGTCCCAGGTTCGATTTCGAAATCGTCACCTGCTCTGGAGTCTGGGTGACTTAAGTTCGTGAATTTCATATTTGTAAACTGCCCCGCGGTACAAGTTAATACCTACGGCATGGGTTACGCTATGTTCAAAAAAAAAAGCTAATGGCGCCTTTGGTATGGCAGGGAGTTATCAACCTATCGCCGTGTTAATGTTTTATGAGGAAAATATGACTATGTATATCATGTTTTACTTTATTACCAAGTAAGTCAATGTTACTTTATTACAAGCTTAGCAACGCACATGAGTATACACCATTTGGACACTTTTTAACTTTATTTATTCAATATTCATGTAACTGTTTAGGTACATAGGTAGGGCCAGTCTACTAGTAACCAAATTCAAAACAAAGTGATGCTTGTCAAAGAGCTACAGGAATTGAATTCTGAGGACTGCCTCAGAATGTACGAAGCTAGACACCACAGCTTCAATCCAGAAGGAAAGTTCAGTTTGAGCTTTCCTAACGTCAAAAGCCCGTTCCAGAGTGTTATCGCTGTAACAGCGAACTTTTATTGTCGACCCAACTGTCCCAGAAATATTGCTTACATCGTATGTTAGAACAGCTGGTAGTCATTACGTATCTAGCTCATATATGTTTCTGTATTACAATAACATCTAAAATATTCAATCGGAAAAAGCAAGCAATATACAATTCATATAATCGTTTACTTTCTGAGATCTAACTCCCGTGCCAAAAGCTATCGCTGCCAAAACTCTATCCATTCACAAGTGACGTTTACTTCCAATACTGCATGAGTTATTCAATAGTTAATGACGTTGGATTCATCTCTCGTCACGAAGCACGATCAAAGGTATGATTATCAAAGGCGTAAACGTAAAACATTACACTAAATTCGTGCATTATTACGGATATAGACACACAGAGCCCTATAACAAGTAAATACTTTAGGAATTATAAATAAATAAATAAATATCCTTGGACATTTCACACAACGCCATCTCATCCCAAGCTAAGCAACTTAATGCTTGTGTTATGGTAACGAGATGGATGATAAACTACTTATATACATATTTTTTTTGTAAATACATACATATTATAGATAGAAATGACACCCAGACTCCGAGCCAGTGCCTCTGGTTTAGACAAAGACACTTGCCCGACCCCAGAATCGAACCCGGGACCCGTTGATCCAAAGGCAGCACATCTAACCACTAGATTGGCAATTGATGTAGGATTTGATGCTTGATGTCAGTACAGTTGCTTATTTATTTATATCAATGACTTGAATGCCTTTGACCCTAGGCTTGCGTGATGGAAAGCAACTCCAGGGTCTAAGATAGAGCAGGCAATTCAACATACAGTTAAAACTGCTTGGATTGACTTAGATGTGAGGGCGGCAGCTAGCCGGGCGGACCATTAGATCCTACCACCAAGCGTGTCGGGTTTTGTTGACTTTTACAACACGCGTTATGTCCCAGCGTGCGGTGGGGAAGTTTTATATACTGCCCCGCTGCGATTTCCTCCGCGGCCCCATTTCATCCTGCGGGTGTCGTAGGAGCCGACAAAAAGAAAAGATAAGCCCGGAACTGCTGCTGCACTGCTGGCTGAGTCGGGCACCCACTAACTACTTGCACTCTAACTACTTGCTTAGCTGGCTATTCCGCCTTGGAAATTCCTTTAGTCGGATCTTACGACACTCTAAGGAAGGAATGTGGTGGTGATATTGTGTATAATAAATCTGTCACCACTTTACTTACTGTTGATTTTCGCATAAAATACATCCGACGAAATGCTTACCTGCTCGCCGAAGGAGCGTGATTAAACCGAAATTTGCATATTGCCCTATTTATTGCGGTCTCCAATGACAAAGTAATATGGTGATTAACCTAGATCGGATATGGCGGTGAGGTTTATAGATTTCCAATGCCGCTCAGGTTGATTACTCGCTTGATTAATGACCTAGGCACAGCCTACGTCATATTAATTTGAGTACTAAAAAAAATCTGACTACCACCGTGGCGGGGTAACGCTCGAGCATGACGTCGACCAATACCCGGGCTTACGCGTCACTTCTCGGCCAATCACCGCCACTGGCACAATAATCAACTTACGCGTAATTGTTTGTCCACTACTGTATAATATAGTACTTAAACAAAAAGGCCGTGTGGTGACGGATTTAGAATACACAATGTCACCATCCCTGTATGGGTCTTGAGGGTGTTGTAAAAGAACGCAAGAGGCAGATCGCCTAGCCGCAAGAGAAGGAAAACTTGATACAAACCCTGTGCCAACCCGTCTTGCCAGCATGACACAGTAGTCTAATTTCCCTCAATTAACTTGGAAGAGGCCTGACTCAGTAGTGGGTCATTTATGGGCTGAAACGACGACAAAGAGGCCGTCAACGGACACATCATTCTATAAAACTACTACTACTCAGCCCATAAATGACTAACTGCTGCGTCGGGTCTCCTCCCATCACATGGAGGGGAATAAGCCTACTGTGCCACGCTGGCCAGACAGTTTAGCACAGTTACGTATCAAGTTTAAAAACTCCTACCAGCTCGGAACACGGCACCAACTGAGAAGACCTGGCAGAAGGAATTCAGTGGCTTACCGTTTTGGTTAGATGTGCCGCCTTTGGATCAACGGGTCCCGGGTTCGATTCCGGGGTCCGGCGAGTGTCTTTGTCTAAACCAGAGGCACTGGCTCGGAGTCTGTGTGTCTTTTCTATCTATAATATGTATGTATTTACAAAAAAAAATGTATATAAGTAGTTTATCATCCATCTCGTTACTATAACACAAGCATTAAGTTGCTTAGCTTGGGACGAGATGGCGTTGTGTGAAATGTCCAAGGATATTTATTTATTTATTATCTATTTATTTATATTCCAATGATCTTGTACATACAGCTAACTAGTTGCCTTTAGTTACGAAAGGCGCATCACTACATAGTATAAAATAAAGTCGCTGTCGTCTGTCCGTCCGATTTAGATTTATACGTAGGTATGCTTAAATCTTTAAAACTACACAACGGATTTTGAAGCGGTTTTTTGTAATAGATCGAGTGATTCAAGAGGAAGGTTTATGTGTAATCTGTATATTTGTGTGTCTAATAAAAGCATTTTCTTTCTTTCTTTCTTTCAAAATTTAAGATATAAGTGGCTTTAATTGGCCAAACATTTTTAATTTAAGTGGCCAGAAGCTACGATTTATAAATGTATTGTGTGTGACGAATCATCAGATCAAGTTATGGGCTTAGCAATGAATCACGCGCCCTTATGGAGTACTTGAGTCAATTGAGTGCGCAACATTGAGTCTTTGTTCGCAGACATTTTATGGTACAGGCTTAAATTAGCTCGCTTGTGCGTCTAGCGATCAATACTCAATAGAGGTTTGAATCAAACTCTATTAAAATCCCAGATATAAGTAGAAAGGATGTTATAAGGTTCAAATTGTGCAGCGATTTTGTGGAAACGTAGCTTCTACTTCGGTTCCAGGAGACTCGTTTAAGACACATTTAAAAAAGGAAACTATATCAATATCGTTTCGTTCCGTGAAGGTATGCAACAAACAGACGTGTCCAACTTGAATACTCTTGGTTGAAAAAAGCAATTTGTCAGAGACGGAAACCCTTACATGATAAGACCTGTTGATGATGTTTTTTATCGTATGTTTGGATTTCTATTAAATTGTTAGATTATAATAAACCAATGGCATTATTTGTGTAGTAGTCACATAGTTGTTGGAATGTGTTCATAAAATACTACTACTACTATTCAGCAATTTCAGCACTTTTTTTTTTATTTACAAAACGAATCCTCTTTTTTTTTTTTTTGCACTAAATATAACCTGTATCACTACATAGTATAAAACAAAGTCACTGTCGTCTGTCCGTCCCTATGTATGCTTAAATCTTTAGAACTACGCAACGGATTTTGAAGCGGTTTTTTTTAATAGATAGAGTGATTCAAGAGGAAGGTTTATATGTAATACATCCTTATTATTGTAGAAAATCACTGATAAATTTAGATGTTCATCATTGCACCTGTGCAAAGCCGGGCGGGTCGCTAGTTAAGATTCACGAACACAAATGGCACACAGACTCAGAGCAAGTGCCTATGGTTTACACAAAGACACTTGCCCCACCCCGGAATCGAACCCGAGACCCGTTGATCCAAAGGCGGCACACCTAACCACTGGACCAACGAGGCCCTGGTGCTGAGTCGGGACTCCTCCAATAACATGGAGGGTATTAAGCCTACTGTGCCCCGGGTTGGCACAGGTTTTCGTATCAAGTTTTCCTTCTCACGCAGCAAGGTTGTCGAAATTGTCATTCCTTTTGTCGGCTCTTACGACACCCTCAGGATAAATTCCTTATCATATAAATAACGAAAACAAAATAACACGAAAGAAAATATCACATCTACGCCCTCAAGATGGCCTAAACATACACAGAGACGAAAAGCAAAAGTGAACAATCACTTGAACTTTGGACTTTTCCGCGAACCGTAATTTGAAATGTCTGCATATTTCATAACCACTGAGCGTCGATCGATGACTCAGTAAATGCGTCGCAAAAATCGTAAACACGAACCCATTTGGAAACGTAAAGTTATCAGCATGGCTTATCGATAGGTGAACTAAAATCATTTACAACTATGTTGAGTATAGCTCCTTAGAATTAATAAAAATTAAATTAAAAATTTAAATAAACCCCCGACACAATAACCTTTACAAAGTAAAAAATAAAAATAAATACTTCGCGTTGGGGGACCAGGGGTCAGGTAATAAATAAGTAGAAGTATTCGCGAAGTATTAATTTTTTACTTTTTAAAGGTTATTGTGTCGGGGGTTTATTTAAATGTTTAATTTAATTTTTATTTTAAACAAAAAAAACTTTATTGAAATCGCTTCATCCGTTCGTGAGCTACGGTGCCACAGACAGACAGACAGATAGACAGACACGTGAAACTTATAACACCCCTCTTTTTGCGTCGGGGGTTAAAAAATGTAAACAGACTTCAGCAACAATAACAAATCTAAAAAGTCGGAGCCTTGGTGATACCTATATCCTAATTAACATCGGTGTCATATTTTTGTTTCATATTATTTTGGATTTTTAGTATGCTTGTTAATTCTGATGTCTGTTAACATTTTTTGTTTAAAAGTTTTTATTTTATTTATCTCCATACGTCGGCGAAAATTCAAAATGTTGCCTTTCGACAAATAGCTATAGATATACCTATAATTGACACTTTTTTAAGCTTTATAGCAAACTACTGAACAAATTGCGATAAAATTTTCTATGAAAAAAATTCTAAGGCAATACTAATCGACCTAAGAAAAGAATTTCCCAAATAGCTTCATAAATAACGGAGATATTCGGCACACACACAATATACAGACGTATTAAGATCCTACTGGTTGAAGTTAGATATTAAAAGTGTCTCCTGGTACCACAGCTTCGGGAAAGAAACTTGTGAGACAGGGTAGCGAGAATCCGAGGAACTAAAGGCCGCTGCATACGTGACGGGTTTTTATACGGACGGGACGGGACGGGAATTATTGCAAACATCGTTTTGATACAAAATGTATATGAAAGTGCATATTTCACGGACGGGACGGGAACTTGGCACTCACGGGACGTGCTAAACATCGTCGGCGACGATTTTATATACATTTTGTATCAAAACGATGCTTGCAATAATTCCCGTCCCGTCCCGTCCGTATAAAAACCCGTCACGTATGCAGCGGCCTTAAGCTTTTAGTGGGTCGGGGACACACTTTAACTGTCCTTCTTTTTGAGAGATATGCGATCCAAAAGCCTCGCCTTGCAACCTTCAGACAAAAAAAGACAAGAAACAACATGTTTTTAAATCTGGTTATTGTAGCCCAGCCTATGCTTTTAGCCTATAAGCTCTACTGGTATGGATAAAGAGCAACACCTTTAACATAAAATAAATTTGTATATAACATTTCATCATTCTTTCAACTACTTTAAATTTTATTTTCTTAGTAAAAGAACAATTGTAATATATTTAAAAATATTTATGTATGAAAAAATAATAAAGAGAAAGAGGTACTTTCACGTCTAAAAATAAATGACATATTATCTTTTATTCGAGCAAGCTTCGGAAAGCACCTATAAATTATATTCCTTACTACTACTACCTAGAGTCTAAAATCCATCGAAGCTAATAACATTATAGTTAGTTATTAACGTTATCCGGCCATTAGAGCAGATGCACTGTAATAATTGTCGATGTACAGAGGAAGTGATACTTGCATGGACCGGGTTGACTCATCTCACTGTCCAAGATTACAATTTGTTAGTAATAGGACCGATAATACTTGTGGAGCACTTTTATATTCAGTATTCAATCTAGAAGCTTCTGGAGCATTCTAGATTGTACAGGGTAACAATGTATGGTTCGACTGCGTATTTAGATATTCATCATTGCACCCGTGCTAAGCCGGGGCGGGTCGCTAGTACTTTTATAAAATGTTCAAGGACCGAATTGACATGAGAGGTCAAATATTGATGTGGATCCTACACGGATACTAGTTTCACGCTAACGATAGTCCATTGTTTTGACATGGTTTTTTATCCCGGTCTAATCACCGAACAATGGATGCAACAAAAAATTAAATAGAATAGTTAAATTGTGTTTTAAGGTCTCTATAATGACTATGGTTTTTTTTTGCGCCACTTATTTTTTTTACTATAGAACGTATTGTGTGGATTAATAGTGGTGTAAGTCGTTAAAAATAAATTCTTTATGACAATGTCGTTGACTTCATGACGTTGCCATCAGAAAAAAAGTTGATCGATTTGTTCCGCTGCCATCACCATGTGTCCTGTCATAATGTATTCTGTCGAATTCTGAAGTTCCTGTTCGGCCTATCGCCATAATCGAAGAAGAAGAAGTTCCTGTATGTCATAGGACCCAAACTGATACCTCAGCAGTATTAATAGGTTACCTAATCTGACAAAATCGACAATCAAAGCCACGGTGATTGTCAATTTTGACTATATTGAATTATGCTTTGGGCTCTGGTAGAAATAAAAATCGAAAATCATTTATTCAAGTTGGCTGATGCGAGTTCTTTTGACAAGTCATAAATACATATGACTGCGGTGTTGGTCTAGGGCTTGGGTATGCCGCCTTTGGATCACGCATCCCTGGTTCGATTCCGAGGTCGGACAAGTGTCTTTGTGTAAAATAAAGGCACTTGCTCCTAGTCTGGGTGCCATTTCTGTTCGTGAATTATGTTTGCAAACTGCCCCCGCGTTTAGCTGTAAGGGATTGGGTTGCTTTAAATAAAAAAGAAACATTAATACGTCACTAATTTAATTACCATCGGTTCGGAATGCTGCTCTACAGAGAAGAGCCCTTAAGAAATTCTTTTTTTTTTCAGCTCTGGCAACCTTGCAAATTCTGTAAGGGCCTCGGCGCATTATGCGGCCCAGTCGCTGCGGCCAACTAATTCTTCTACGATGTATGTAGCTGCGCGCATTAGGCGGCCAGGCCGCGCGGCCAACGAAAAACATCGCGACACACACGCGGCCAATTGGCCGCCGAGGCCAATCTAAGGTGTAGAGGGGGCTCTAAGGGGCTCTAAGGTGTAGAGATAGACCCTTTTTAGATACGGTATTAAAAAGCCTAAATGTCTAGCTGCTAATTGCTGCCCGGGACCCGTCTTTGGATCAACGGGTCCCGGGTTCGATTCCGGGGTCGGGCAAGTGTCTTTGTCTAAACCAGAGGCGCTGGCTCGGAGTCTGGGTGTCATTTCTATCTATAATAAGTATATAATATATATAAGTAGTTTATCATCCATCTCGTTACCATAACACAAGCATTAAGTTGCTTAGCTTGGGACGAGATGGCGTTGTGTGAAATGTCCAAGGATATTTATATTTATATATTTTTATATATAATTGCTATTACATTGCTAATTGAGGAACATGTCTCGTTAGATAACTCAACACACTGACACTATGACCTATGACTGCGGAAAAAATACGATAGCACTAATTTGTACTCGATACCGAGTCGGGGTACGATAATTGGCATAACATTTATGGTTGAATGTTTGTAACTCCTTATCTACTATACATTTCGTATCCGAGTGGTGACTGATTTAGAATATACGATAATTTGCGAAACAGAAAAGAAAATTACAAAAAAAATCCGAACCAAAGAATAAAATACAAAAATTAACGCCCCCGCTAATTCGTCTAATCAGTCGTTTCACCCACTACTGAGTCGGGCCTCCTCCAAATTCGTGGAGGGAAATTAGCCTTCTGCGCCACGCCTGCAAGACGGGATGTAGCACAGGGTTTGTATCAAGTTTTCCCTGCGGCTACGCGATCTTGCGTTCCCTTAGTCGCAAGATCGTAACTCGTCTTACGACACCCTCGGGATGTTATGGGCTGGTGACACTGTGTATTCTAGTTCAGTAAACATACAAAAAAACAGAAACATTATTTTTGAAGTCTGTAAATGAAGCTAGACAATTAAGAAAATCTAAGAAATATATTATTTGTCACGCCAGCGTCGCTTATATTAACATCCCTCTACGAATAGGGAAGAGGCCTGTCGATGATGATGATGACGTACTCCCAAAACGCACATAGCGGTTCTCAAAATAAGCTATAGAGCCCAAATAAACGAGACATACCAATAAAATATACAAGGCTTGTTAGCCACGTCATCTATTTCTACCTTCCACGTGGTGCCCACTGTAACTTCCAAACAGGACTGTGTATCAGACGGTTTTGACCTTTAAAAACATATAAATAAAGTCCAAAATAACGCAGGCATGCTCAGTGTTATGATGCGATCGGCGTGGGAGACTGTACGGCTCTAATTAAGGTGACAGAGAATTGAGAGCGATTCAAAGATGATATTTCTATACTATTGAAACGTGACCTGGTAGCATTTTAAATTCCATTGTTCGTGACTGCTGTGCAAAAATTTATTTGCAAAATGTTCAGTACTGATTTGACTTACAAAAAGTAAAGATTCTATAGCAAAGTATTGACTGAAAACTTTTTTTTTTATTTTGAAATTGTCATGGATAGGATACCCGACCGCTAAGCGCCAGTCGGATGAAATTCCGGGGAGCGGAAATATGGTAATTGCGCCCCAACCTAACCATTAAAACCAAGAGTATCCCACAACTGCCCGAAACCGGGCCACGGGCTTAGAGAGCTCTGGACGCCCCCTAACCCATCGAGTACGTACGGGACATTGCACGTGCCTTCGTCAGGCGCCGGATGAAGTGACGCCCGATCCACGCCTGGCCGCCTCTCCAGTGCTAGCGTTTCCGTTCTGAAGCTATCGTTTCTATCGACGTGCCCATCCTACACCATGCAATTGCTAGCATTAATCTGCTAAATTCAAAAGTTCTTGCAAAGTGCTTGCGTCAAAAACGTGTAGCATACGCTCCGCCCCGGGACGTGTTACAAAAACCGACAAAGATAACAATCAATAGACGTTAATTGTCGATTAACGTAGTGACCCTCCGACCTTTTCTTACGCGCCGAAACGCTGTGATTTTGTTTGGCTGATTCGCTTGCCTCACTTAATATGGAACGTACTTGAGTTTCTTGCCGTTCTGAGTTCTTCTTCTTAAACGTAGAGCAGAACTTCCGAACCGGTGGTAAATGGTAATTAGTAAATATAAAATGTATATCGAAGTGTCAAAAAGAACTCGCGTGAACTTGAATAAATAGATTTTTGATTTTGATTGACTGCTATGTTCGATCGAATGACAGCGGGGTCAGGTGACGGCTTATAACTCCAGAGCACAGAGCGGATAAGCATATTATTATAATAGGAGGAGGAATCAGACATTGCTTAACCGACAATTCAAGCACCCCGCACTAGCCGACCCGACAGCTACGGTTTCTTACTAGAGTGGAGTATGAATGAAGTATGTATGAATGAAATTAATTCCTTTATTCCTACTTTGTGACTAAACATATTGAATATTAAATATGTATGAATGAATTTCATACTTCATTTGTACTTTGTGAAGGAGGAATAAAGGAATGAATTTCTTTCATACATATTTCATATTCGTATCTATAAAAAATATTAAGTCAACAGTTATGTGCCAGTGAAATGTTTTGAGTGATAGCCATATTTCTCTATGATTACTTTCTCTGATCTACATAGCTTGCATGCGTACTAATATTCGGCAGAATAACTGTTTTGTATAGTTGAATTTTACTTTAGTGTCATTTTTCAAGCAGAAGTTTCTGTTATACTGTATGTATGTATGCTACAGTACGTGTGGTCACGGATTTAGAATACACAGAGTCGCCACCCCATTTATCCTGAGGGTGTCTATAAGCCGACAAAACAGGCATAAAAGGGCCAAAACTTGATAAGAAACCCTGTGCCAACCCGTCTGGCCAGCGTGGCACAGTAGGCTAATTAGTCATTTATGGGCTGATATGAAAATTTTTTAGTTATGAAAATTTTGTCGCCTAGTTTCTAATAATACTTTGCATGTTCGATAACTTTTTAACGATAACATTACTCTGTCGATAAGAGACCGTTTCTGTGTTGGAGAGCATAAAAAGAGTTCACTTGCCATAAAATAAAAATGTTTATTCTGCTACAGGCGCCGTTAAAATAAATGTAAAAGCTAAATGGCTCAAGCTGAAGTCGTAAAATGGCCAGACGAATGCACATTTGGGTTCCTTGGGGAAGATGGTAAGAACCGGTGGTAGTTTCAGAATGAATGTGGGTGGATGCAAGCATTGTGGGAGACCATAAGAGATGGATGGGTTGTGAGAATGAGGAAAGGTGTGAATTTAGATAACCGGTAGGAGTGTATGGAGTCTACCACCTAGCATGGGACAAGGGCCGATAGATGAAATATAGTGATGACTCTATATTCTGTTAAATTAATTGAGATAAGTTATATAAGTTACAATCCAATCGATCTGCAGGTTAAGTGTCTGAAAGGGCTTACTCAAAAAATCTCATCTTTCGCGACTCTCAACTTGATAAACTGGTGTATAATACTAATTGTAAAGCAAATTCATTATTATTGACATTGGGTTTAGTAATGGTGTTATTTCTAATTATATAACAATAACAGAAGACGCAGAGATTAATAACATTTCGCCCACTGCTGAGTAACTTAACGGTCTGCTTAAATTGTTCCGCCGTGGGCGAAATGGAGTGATCGGTTTCAACCAGTTTTGAGGAAAAATAATTGTAATATAGACCGAGTCAACAATCTCTTTATCGTAAATGCAAATATAATATGATTACATATGAACATGGCACTGATCTTGATAATTTTTGACAATATTATGATGTTTCATAACGTACCGCTGTTAAGAAATTCTAAAAGTCTGTTAGTGTATGCATTTTATCTCGGAGTTCCAAAGGAACCGGACAAACCTGCCAATAAAGGTTTGTGTTGTGAGGTTCGTTCATGGTTGTACAACGCACTAGATAACTGGAAGGTTAATTACACTCTTTAATTCACAGCCACAAATAACGCCCACATTAAATTTCTCTGGGTAACTCAAAGATATGCAGCGCGATCCCGGAAGCCATCCGGGATACAGTTAACCAAAGGCAGCGCTTACAAACCCTAGATCAACAAGGGATCTATATTATAGTGTTTAGAAGTTGCTTTGTCAGAGAAACATCGCTTTCCCTTAACGACTTGATTATGATACTCCAAAAAGAAAATAAATAGAAACATAATCTAAGTAACCGTACTTGAAATGGACGCCCGGTTTACGCGGTAGGAGTCCATAAATATCCTTCTGTCGGTTGATTGAAGAGTGTCGTAATTGGAAGATCAATGGGAAGCTCACAAGCAATTCATAAACATCTAGATGGCGAACCGATAACTAGAGACGAGGCTGTGGTCATGATGAATCATAAGAGGCTAATTTTAGATAAGAGGATTGTGGATATAAAAACCTGGGATTTAATTAAGACAGCAATTTCAGAAGTGAATAGCTTACAAAGTCATATATCAAAACTAAATGATATGAACCAATACGTTTCCACAAATGTTTAGGAGGAATCACCAAAGGAGGATTAAATGGACTTTTATGCAATATTTCATCACGGAAGCTTCACGGAATCATGGAAGTTTCTTGTCATGTAAGTTAAGTCGCAATCTGAAGCGTTGCATAACTAACTAAAAGACATTTACGAAGATGTAATTTAAGCCCAGAGTAGTGAAATTTGTCCGATTCCTGAATCTAACCGAGGACCCGTGTTCAGAAAGTAGCACACATAACCAAGATCATCAAGGGCCTCATTGACTTTGAATAACGTATCACAATAATACCGATTGGAAGCAGAGAGTATACTATTTTATGCAAAGCCTTTTTTGTGCATATACGACCAAAAACTGAACTCTTTAAAACGAACCTGCCATGTAGCGAGACCGAAAACGTCAATATAACATTATGAATAAATCAGGAGCAGACTCCAGGAGCTAGGGAATGTAAAAGGAAATTGGTCTAAATTCCCTAACAGGCCTTACATTTAGGTAAGAATGTATTAAGTAATAAGGTTTTGGAAAAGCAATTATGTTCTTGCGTTTTAGGAGGGCTGAATAATCTTTAAGCTATATTCCCTTGGGACAACGGAGTAATTGGATCTTTTTGGGTTTCAAACCTAATAAATGTCGTAAACTGAATAAGTATTTGCGGGATTTATCATTGTGTGATCCCGGGGTGGGACAAGTGTGTTTGTGTAAGCGAAAGATACTTGCTCTGGGTCTGCTCTTTATTTGTGTGTTCGTAAATTATAAGCATTTAAAGCAACCCGCGATACTAAAAAAACCCACTCATACCATAAACACACACAATTAACAACAGCTGTTTACTGTCTTCCTAAATTTGAAAGAATCCATCTACTAATCGAAATCACGGCAATGTTAGCAATCTATTTGCAGTTAGATCTTTTGTCTTATCACAAGCTTGGTTTGTACTACTTGTGTACCGTACACAGTACTTGTACACAAGTACTGTGTACGCATTCTTGCATACCACAATAAGCCAATGGTGACTGCGTGAAACCCCAGGTGTTCCGTTGAGCAACTTTGATACGATTAATTTATATGACTCCGCTTGTAATTACGTTAGAGGATTGGAAAACAGGGGGAGCGCATAACTTATCGATTGCAAAACTTCGTTGCCAATGCCAACTATAACAATAACTTTATTGGTACAAGACCTAAGTTCAAGTCGAAGGAACGTGTACGAGGGTGAATCAAAAAATTCTTGGAATCAATATTAAAAAATGCAAAGATTTAAATAATAATATTTTATTTTTCTACATAATCTCCCTCCAATGCAATGCATTTAGAATAACGCGTTTCTAACTTCCTTATTCCTTGTGAAAAAAAATTATTTTCTTGACTCTCGAAAAAGTCCTCTACGGCAGCTATAACCGCGTCATTATCGTGAAATTTTGTTCCACGAATTTCCTCTTTTAATTTTGGAAATAAGTGAAAATCACTTGGGGCTAAGTCCGGAGAATATGGTGGGTGGTCAAGGAGATTGAAGCCAGCACAGCGGATTGCGTTGAGCGCAACTTCCGATCGATGGGCAGGAGCGTTATCTTGAAGGAACAACACGCCCAACGACAGTTTTCCACGACGTTTTTCTTTAATCGCTTCACGCACTTTCGGGATTAAATTTGCATAATAGGGTCCAGTTATCGTCTGGCCTTTTGGCATGTAATCAATAAAAAGGATTCCTTCACTATCCCAGAACACAGAGGCCATAACTTTGCCAGCGGAAGGAGCAACTCGAAATTTCTTAATGGATGGAGAGGATGGTCGTTTCCAAGACATGCTTTGTCTTTTAGTTTCAGGATCAAAATGGTGGACCCACGTTTCATCCATGGTGACAAGACGACGGCAAAAATTATCCGAATCACGCTGGAACATTTCGAGATTACGCTTGGAAATTTCCAAACGTCGCTTTTTGTTTTCGTCGGTTAACATTCGTGGCACCCATCTTGCAGACACTTTTTTGAACCCCAGTGAATCAATTAAAATGGATTGAACGCTACCAAAAGATATCTTTAGCATCTCAGCTATATGTTTTATAGTCATTCTTCTGTCTTCCAAAACCAGATTCTCAACCTTTTTGACATTTTCTTCTGCAACGGAGGTTGAAGGCCGCCCAGAACGCGGGTCATCTTTACAGCTTGATCTACCTCTTTTAAATTCAGCCACCCAGTACGCAACCGTAGAATAGGGTACAGCATCACCCCCTAATGTCTGCTGAATGTCCAAAAAAATTTCCTTCGTAGACATTTTTTTCAAACTGAGATATTTTATCACCGCACGTAACTCACTTTTATCCATAATTTTGACTTTTTAGCAACTCGTTGCACAAAAAAATTTATTACATGCGAACGAACTGACAAAAACAAGTGACAGTCTGCATAAATATAGTGTGATAGACACTCTTTAATTTGAATATCGAACTTGATCCAAAAAGGTTTCATATATATGCACTTCTAAGAACTTTTTGATTCACCCTCGTACAATCTGAAGTGTCGTCGTTACAGCCCATAAATTACCCACTACTGGCCTCTTCTAAATTCATGGAGGTAACTTAGCCTACTGAACTAATCTGAAGAGTAGCATTATAATTTTATTAAATATAGAATTAGCGGGTAAGTTTCCATCTTTCCGCGCCTCGGATTCCCACGTAATCCGGTTAGTGGACCTGCAATGATAGTTATATGTAGCTGTATGAAGCAATAAATAAATAAAGTAATTCACTTCCGAGGTAATAAATAAGGACGACCTTAACTGTATGGAAAGTGTTAGTCGCTTTCACAGCGTCGCTAAAAACGTACGTGCCTTAACTAGGATATCCGTGTGGTGACAGATTTAAAATATATGTATTCTAAATCCGTCACCACACGGTCACCTCCCCTCTCATTCTGAGGGTTTCGTAAGGAAATAAGTTAATGACAAGGCCATTAACCTAGTTTGGCCAGCGTGGCACAGTAGGCAAATTATCCTCCATGTAAATGATAGGAGGCCCGACTCACCAGCAAGTCATTTATGGACTGAGTAGTATCTAGTAGGATAGTTGAACTTATCAGTGAGATATAGACCTCATATGCATGAACTAGCTTTTGCCCGTCGCTTGAGTCGAGTCGATGTGGGACCCACGATATTTACCACGAGGATCAATCAAACACTGTTATCGGAAGCAACATAATTTTAACCCATATATTCCTGTTTTTATTTTCATCATTCTTTTCTTGCTACCCAATGCTGAGTGTATGGGTCTTCGTCTAATGTACGCCAATTATCCCTACCCCGGGCTATTTGCATCCAGGCCTTAAAAATCTTAACCCCGCTATCTTCACCAAGTCATCGGTCCACCTCATCGGTGGTCTCCATACATTTCCCTGGCGAATTCTGGGTCTACATTCCTCACATTACCCATGGCTGAATCAGTGCTGCTTCAATTTCATGGAGCGAAACTAATCTACTGTGTCACGCGGGCAAGTCTCTTTATAAGCCATACATTCTGGGCCTGGGTGTCGTTTCGGTTCACGAATTACCTATAAGTGTAAACAGCCCCAATAAAACAGGATAGCTAGAAAAAGTATGATACTGTCTGTAAATTTAGTATCCGGACAATTCGGGACCGGGAGGGCGAGAATGACATTTCTTTTCAGAAAGGTAGCGTCTTTGAGTTGAAATAAGATAGTAATCACAAGATTTATGATTTCTTTCAAAATCCTTCTCTAGGTTGTTATTTTCTACAACCCGATGACCGCTCGACATAGCGATTCAGCGGTAAATATCTGACTTGATGCTTCAAAATACACAAAATATGTACGAATAACCTAGAAAGCGCATGACTAATCGTCAATTTTCCGAACTATCGTTTTTATCGTCACATTTGTCGAAAGATAATGAGCAGTCCCTATCTTATCTGCCGCGACCCATCTAGCAACATGCCGTTGTTCTAGGAAGGACCATAATGCACACTTTCAACAGATAAAAGGTTCTATCATTTTAGTTCCATGGCAGCGCTGCAGATCCTGTGGAGAAGCAAATGAGTCGATGCCAATGTAACGCATTGGTACGAAACAGAATGAGTCATTTGGGACCAGCAACCCAAATGACTGCAATCTTCCCGCTGACAACCCTCCTACAAAGTGTGCAAACTATATTTGGAGAAGATGAGGAATAAGGACAACGGGACTGGTACATACTCGTAAGATCCGCAGTGGTCGAAGTGTCCGATTAAAATAAAGAGTTTCACAGTAACTTCTTGAAAATATTAAGTAATAATTTCATTATATATTAGCTCGATTTATGGGCTAATTGAGTGGTGGGCTCCTAGTTCAGCTCATTTCATGTAGCCTAAGTTGCCCTATCTGGATGGTTTCAAAGATGTTTTTATTTGATTTCACTAGGTGATATAGCGATGTAAAGAAGTAATTTCTCATCACCCCAAAGCATTTTTGCGTACGTCCATTTCCGAATTGATATTTTTAAAACTGACAATAACGCGTAGGCACCACGACAGTTTGGCCGTGCGCCATTCTAGATTCCAAGTGGCGTTCTTTTTTTAATATTGAGCCGTTTTAGTGGTTAGGCTTTTTCATTGGGGTTTGTCATCAATAGTAAGAATTGCTCAGAGCAGAATTGTCCGTTCTGACTCTACTCCGTTCTATAATAAGAGTATCGTAAGAGCAGACTAAAATAAATTATTTTCAATGTAAAGACCAGACGGCAAAACAGATTTAAGTTTAAGTCCCTGGAGTATCATACTTATAGTGAGACAAAGAGACTAAATATCCGAATTCCAGACGTACAATTATCAGAACATTGCGTGTCTAACAGAAACCAGTTTCCTGAGTCATCAAGCAGTTGACCTTTAGACTAGCAAAGTTAAAACGAAACTTATAATGAGATCTACGCTGCCTTCTCTTAAAAAAACACCTTACTACCTGTATGTACCTACTTAAATACAGGGTCATTTAGTGTATCATCATGATCATCATTTCAGCTAAAATATGTCCGCTGCTGGAAATTGGTCTCCCCAAAGGATTTCCTTCGTGGCCGGTCCTAAGCCGCCCGCGTCGATCGTTTTCCTGCGACCTTAACCAGGTCGTAGGCCCGTGTGGGAGGCTTACCAGCACAGTGTTTTCTGGAACGCGGTATAATTTTTCGTTCTAGTAACTAATCAGTAGTGTATTCATCACAATAAGTCTCTAATTTCGGTGTGCCTTACGGCATAGGCCTCCTCCAACATCTTCCATTGTTTCCTATCTGTTGCAATTCTCAGCCAAAGGGGACCTAGAGTCAACTAGTCAACTACGGTATTAAGTTAATAGTAAACATTTATTATAATAATACTTATGTTATAGTTTGCTCAGAATCAAAAACTCTGTTGTTTATAAAATATTCTATATAGGGTAATTTTTAAACACATAAAAAAAATATCAGTAAATGTCCATCATGCTGGTAGGCACGGTGGACCTATGACCTGGTTAAGGTCGCCGGAAAACGATGAATGCGTGCGGCCTAGGACGGGCCTTTGTGGAAATCCTTGGGGGAGGCCCATGTCCAGCAGTCGACGTCTTTTGGCTGAAATGATGATGATATATCCATCAGAACCCAGTAGAGCTAAAAGAAAAATGTTACTTTCTCTAATTTTAGAGATGTCAGTCAAAGTTATTCTTCTCCATATATTCATTCAAACAACACATAATGATGAATCACACCAGAACATTAAAAGCTAGAAGGGGCTTGTAATCAACAAAAGGGTTCCATTACTGTGTTTGTGGTACTCCAAAAGTATCATAAACATTCTGACAACTTTGTTCATTGACATTAGTTTATGTAAAAATGTTTGTGACAAAGCAATGGGTCTCTTGCCTTGTATGTTTAATCTAAATCTATACTAATATCATAAACAGGAAATATTTCTCACCAATACAATGCTACATTATGTGTGAGTAATATGGCTATATGCGAGATAAGCATGGGTTTGAAATCCCTGAGAGCAAGGCAGAATATTTAAGTTTCTTGTAAAAAAAAAGATATTGTAGATGTCTGTTTAAGAGTGTGTTCTCTCACTCGTGAAATGGTGAATCTATTGGAATTTAATTATTATCTTTTATTAGAATGGTCTTTTCTATGTTTCTATCAATTGACTAGATACTATTGATTTGGCCCTTGGTGACTATTGCATGAGCTAGCTCTCACAAAGCTGTTATCCATTTTTGTATAAATATAATCCATTGTAACTGCCTTCCTAACCAGTGATGATATATGTATCATGTCCAACATGACAAATGAGTCAATCTGAATAAATAGATTTTTGAATGGGGGTTTAAATGGAAAAAGCTGTCTTAAGAAGACTCACTCACTATCATAATGGCAGAGACACTTCCAGCTTTATAATGATGAATGGATACATTTTCCAAAGTTTGAGTACCTCATAGAAAAGTTAAATTAGGCAACACTTAAAATAAATGTGGTTTGATATGCTGCTTTTGAATCATAGGACCCTGGTCCAATTCCTAGGTTGGGCAAGTATCTTTCTGTAAACCAGAGACACTGGCTCCCAGTATGGGGATCGTTTGAGTTTGTGAATTACATGTTCGTAAACAGCCTTCACTTTACGGAAGATACAGTGGTTTGGTTTTATTTTAATCATCATCACATCAGCCTATGAATAACCCACTACTGAGTTAGGCCTCTCCTAATTTCATGAAAGGATATTAATATTAATATAAGGTATTAAAGAAAACACCTCTTATGTATCTAATAGTTCATGTAATATTGTATACCAACATAAGGTATTGTGATTGAAAAGTTGAACTGTCAAATCAGTACAACTAAGTAGTTTAGTAATGATTATGCAAAACAGGAATAAATAAAATACTTCTGACAAAAAATAATATTTTTAGGCAAAAATATTACTCATTAAAGTTTATTGATCTCCATACCATCCCTATGATACAGATTTTTGTATCAAACCTTCAAGTTCAACTCATAATCAAGTGAATTAAGTTGGTGTTGACAACAATGTTGACCAAAAAAAAACAAAGAGTTTAAGATTGCTTTATCTTGTTTCACTGCACTTAAGGGCCGTGTAAATGTATGATGCACTGGCAGATAGCCAACTTTGACATGATACGTACTGCGTACAGCCTTGGTTGTCACGAAGATATGGTGTTCAATCCAGGAAGTAAAATGCTATGTCAGAAACCAACCAGCCACTTATCATCTCCTTGGGAGGATCATGCTCCTAATGACGTACAGAACGCAACGTATCAGGGTATTGTCGATAATGAAATTATAATAGTTAGCGAAACACGAGCTATAAATTATTAATTTATGATGGAAACGAGCCGATTTTATTCCCGGTAGTCATTGCGATGGGCTGTAAAGGCATGAAATATCAATCATATTGAAAAAATAGACAACGTACGAGATAGTAAAATTAGTATACCATTTGTTTGGATGATTTATGAAATCATAGGAAAAAATCATGCTCAAAAAAAGTACTTACAATTTGTTATCACGATGGTCTTGTAACTATCACTGAATTTTCTTATGACACATGTTATTATAAACAGTATTTTGCAACGATTTAACTTAACTCAATTTCAACGTAATATGAATATAGTAACACACGATAGAAAACAATTAAAACAGAAAAAGACGTGTAGGTAGTTCAGCTGGATGGTTCAGACGTTCTTTGTTTGGTTCTCTGATCTACGATAGATGGCGCGTTTGTGCATATGAGCATAGACAATTGAACTGAGCAATATGTGGTTTGTTGAAAGACCTAATAATGCAGCCCCTGCAATAAAAAAATATGATTATTGCAAATTCTACTGGGGTAAGATGAGACAGACTTATACTTTCGTTGTATCTATGGTTTTATATAAATAATATGAAAGTGTTATTATACAAGACATCAAAATACAACGATACGTACCTATAACTTTTTTTTCTACATTTACCTTTTCGGTAATAAGTCAGTCAATAACAAATAAATTTACTTCTAATATTTTCCTCTCCAAAACCCTAGGCCCAAACATTTATTTTTTCGGTAATTAAGTTATTTTGTCACTATACATTTATATAAGTGAAGTGATTTTGATTTATTCGTTATGCTTTACATAGAAATAAAGTCACTTTATCAAACCATAGTTTGAATGTTTCTACATTTTTTATATTAAAAAATATTGATTGTCTAGTAGTGGAGATTATAATGTGATCCCTTGCTTGAAGTTTCGGCTAAGGCATAATGTACATTGTTGTTTTATAACATTTTATTTCAAAACGTAATTGTTATATTAATCACTGTACATTGTATTTTTTTATGTACATTATGTTTTGTATATTTTATTCGATTCTTAATCAGGTAATCGAATTAAAAAATTAGAAAGTATTACATTTTTTTCTTATCTTTTGCGGTCTCGCATAATACCTTACATTTTGCTATTCGATTCTTGAGCGCGCCATCTAGTGTTAGTCTGAAAACGTCAAACAGTTGCTCCGTCCCACTCACACTCGAGAGTTCCGCGCGGCCGAGCGGTTCAATGACTTTGAGGACCGTTTCTATTTTCTCTCTGGTTTTGTCGTCGGGTCGGCCTGCAACGAAGGGGTCTTTGTTTGCGTTTCACGTTCGCGTCGTGCGGTAATAACTACGGTCGCGGTTCCATCGTATCGTCGCCGTGACGGAATGTGCCCGCATAAGTGGAAGCGTGGGTCTCGCTCCTCTCGGTCGACGTGAAATGCCGTGCAGCGTGCCAGAGTGGCGCCTTCTTTCAGTGCAAGTGCAGTGAGGTGCAGTGGAGTGTGCGAGCGAGCGTGGGTCGAGTCGGCCACGACAAGCGAAGTGCGTGGAAGTGGCGGGTCTCGCGCGATGACCGGCGATATGCCTCTGGGGAGCGTGCACCCGTTCGGGCGGGCTTTGCTCCGCGACGGGGCGCTGCCGCCGCTGGAGCCCGGGCCGCCGGCGCCGCCCGCGACCAACGCGCAGCCGCCCGACAAGCGGCCGCCGGCCGCCGCGGCCAGCCCCGAGCAGGTCATGAAGCTCTACATGAACAAACTCACCCCATACGAACATCGCGAGATCTTCGATTACCCCCAAGTGTACTTCATCGGCGCGAATGCCAAGAAGCGGCCCGGGCTGGTCGGCTTTCCGAACAATTGCGACTACGACAACGAGCAAGGCTCGTACATCCATATCCCGCACGACCACATAGCGTACAGATACGAGGTGCTCAAGGTGATAGGCAAGGGCAGCTTCGGTCAGGTGGTGAAGGCGTACGACCACAAGAAGCGCGAGAACGTAGCCCTCAAGATGGTCAGGAACGAGAAGAGGTTCCATCGCCAGGCGCAGGAGGAGATCCGGATCCTGGAGCATTTGCGCGAGCAAGACAAGGATAACACGATGAATGTCATACACATGTTCGACTCCTTCACGTTTAGGAATCACACGTGTATAACGTTTGAACTGCTCTCGATTAATCTATACGAGTTGATCAAGAAGAATAAGTTTCAAGGGTTCTCGCTACAGCTGGTACGCAAGTTCTCTCACAGTTTGTTACAGTGCCTGCATGCCCTCAACAAGAATAGGATCATCCATTGTGACATGAAGCCGGAGAATGTGCTGCTGAAGCAACAGGGACGCTCCGGAATTAAGGTTAGTACCTGATTAGTACTCACTTTGTATTTGTCTATAGTTATGTCGAAAGCACGCGCAAAAACATAACCTAAACTATTAGGCCAATGTTCTTGATCTTACCCTACTTTTGTTCAAAGTCCAACCTTGAATATTTTAAAGAGTCAACAACTTTCCACAACCAAACACGTTTTATTGAAATGTCAAGCAAACAATTCGTATGGTTTACAAAATGTATGTTGTATAAAAAATTTAGGACACCAAAATCGTCCCAACAATTTACTACGTGCCATGTTTTAGGTTGTACCAAATCGATAATGGCAATCCAATATCGGATCTAGGTCATAAAATCTGTGACTATTTTCCAAATTATAATAACTTCGAAGACAGTAAAACCACGTTATTCTTCAGGCGAATTTATCGCACACGTTTTGAAAAACAAAACCGACATCGTTTACATTATTACGTACTCGTTTTCACAATATCGTCACCTTATCGCATGATAGTTGGTCAATTGGGACAATTCGGTGACAGTGTCCACGTATTATTTCGCTAATTCCAGGCAAACATGGCACTTGCTGGCTGTCGCAATTTAATCCAAATATGAAATTAAGTAGGCTATAAAACTTGTAGACATGCTAGACGATAGAATTTATACGTTATTGAATTTAATTTTGGATTTTTTCGCTTGATTCATCAAGTCCTCAAACCAATACGTAAACTAATAGTGGTATTTTCTAATTACAAAACGTATAATCGAGTGTTACTAATACGGCGTCAAATGCGTTTCTAAGAATTAATAACACAATAGTTATCTCAATACTAGGTTATCGAAAAATATCTGTTCCGTAAACAAAAGATATTATTCGACGACTACAAGCATCATGGATAAATTATTTATGATGGTAGAGTACGAGTCTTAGTCGTAAAATTAAGAAAATACTAAATTATTGTTTCCTCTTCATTCCTAAGGCTATGTCGGACGTGCTGTAAACAAGTAAAGATATAACACCTGTCCTCTTGCAACAATAGAGGATAAAATCAATAGAGACGGCTCGGTAACATTTTTGGTAAACATTTGCAGCTGTGTGCGTGCGGTGCCGATCAGCTGGCTACCCCCGCTCACCCCCTTTTCCTCCCCTTCCCGTGACCGGGTTGAAAGTCGTGTTTACAAGGATCGTTGTATTCGTGACTGTTTCATGAATTATTAATCGTTATTTTTGCTACTTTGCGACGGTTCACTATATGCAGGTAATGGGATGATTAATCACCGAGTTTATTGTAAGGTTTTTATTTGTTTGTGACCAACAGTCTAGAATTCTCTTTTATAACACCGGAAGGGAGAGGTTTTTTAGATTCCGAATCACGCATAATCTGAAAAATTAAGATCTAATGCAATGTCGAGGAGTCAGTAGCTCTATTGTCTTGGAATGCATTTGTATCAGAGACGGTCGAATGATTAATTATACATATAAACGTTATGAATAATATGCTGACAATTTGTGAGTGGTGACGGATTTTGAATACATAATGTCACTACCCCATTCCACTCTGAGGGTGTCGTAAGAACCCAAAAAAGAAAGTGTCTGGCCAGCATGGCACAGTAGACTAATTGGAGACCCGACGAAGCAGTGGGTCATTTAATAGTCCATCGTGATCTAAACAAAATAAATGATTCGAATTTATCACGCGCCCCGGTCAGCCAGGCCGCACATGCTCACACTCGCATTGGATGCCACGATCCGCGTGCGAGGCGCAGTACCAAACTCCGCATGTACGCGTGTGCGTAGACACGTGAGAGCAAATGCGGAGCTTGGTACTGCGCCATAGGTTTTAAATACTGCCACTCGCACGCGGCTCGTGACAGCCAATGCGAGTCTGAGCATGTGCGGCGGGGCTCATAGGCGTACAAGCGATTCAAGACACGCGTTAGTCCAAATGTGAACAAATCTCGAACGTTTAGAAACCTTAAAATTTAAACACGTTATGATATTCATTTATATCGCGACTGATTGCGATAAACGTTATCTGTGGTCTTGCGTTGCGAGTTGCTCGCCCGACCGCGTTTATTTATAAACCTTCCCGATACATTCGTCTACTCGGGTCTCCCGCCTTGTGATCTTAAACTGCGGTTATTTACGTCACTGTATATCCGCGTATAAAAGCCCCGTCCCTGAAACGCGTTCACTTCCATCAAGAGCATTTGAAAAAACGCCCGAGAAAAGCACGTTTACTTTTGTGGAGTTATTTCAGCCAATCACAGCTGTCGCCGAATCACAGATAAAATATTAATTTCTTTAAGCGCGCAGTTGTATAGTATCTCAAAAACTTCTCGATTCGAAGCGCCCTGGTAGGGGAACGTGCGCACATGTCACCAAGCAGTCACGTGGCATACGCCTCCCTTCTTAGCCAATCACCGCTGGAGATCCAACCAGTTTAACCTGCATCTCGGGGGCAGTTTGCAAACATAAAATTCACGAAGACAAATGACACCCAGACTCAGATCAAGTGCTTCTGGTTTACAGAATGACACTTGCCCGACCCCGGAATCGAACCGGGGACCTGTGATCCAACCGCAAGACCAACAAGGCAGTCATTTTGCAGGATAGATTTTGGCCCTAGGTTTGTTAACTACCAGGTCCGCTATCGCGACGTATTTGAGTTCGATTCTCTTCTGATGGTCCTGTAACTAATTTTATGTTCCCTATGTTCCGTTTCTGTTCCGGTTGGTAACGTATTTAGTGAATACACAGTGTCACCACTTCATTCCATCCTGAGGGTGTCTTAAGAGCCGACAAAAGGATATGACAAGGCTGAAAACCTAGCCGCAAGAAAAGGAAAACTAAAAACTTTCCCTGTGATACCAAAAACAAACTAGCTTTTTGTTCTTTAGAGAAAAATCCTCATCGTTTTTTTACTTCATTCACCGTTAAATGCTAATAGAGAAAACTAACTGTACAAAGCATATATTAACAAGATTCTCGAACGAAACACGAGCCAATGTCGCGATGCTGTTAACTAAAACGTAGCAAAAAACGACGTGAAAACCTTCAACCATTCACCGACGCGACGGCAAAAACTGTGACCTACAAGTTGATTGAGTCGCTTCGAGCATTCATAGTCGAAACTTCTTGTGCATCACAACGGTATCCAAACACACAACTAACTAACTTCAACCCGCAGCTGCGCCTCCGTGTATTTTATGTGCATTTCTAATAGTACTGTTGGTGTGCTAAATTAAAAAAAATAACCCATTGCTGAGTATGGCCTCTATAGTGTGGGCCATTACCACGCTGGCTAGACGGGTTGGCTGGCATAGGGGTTCGTTCCCTCATGCATGATGAATGGGGTGGTGACATTGTGTTTTCAAAATCCGTCACAACACGGACTGTGAACTGTGACGTCAGTAAAAATGCCGTCAATATCGGTCAAGCTGCTTATGATATTGATAGCACTAATCAGACATGCAAATAAATAAACAATTGTGTTATTGTTTTTACTAGCTTTTAAACGATCATTATGCATTTCATCATATGCAATATGAAAAGTAACTTTTGTTTTTAAATTTTATATTTTAACAGACATTTCAATATTTATTTAGATGTAGGTATAGACTGCTATGTCATCCGCGGAGAAATCGTCTATGGTTTATTGGAACGAGACATTGTGCAAAAAATGTGCAATTTATTTTCACTGCTTCGCGATATTTATTTATTCAACCTTACGCGCCTTTCTTGCATATATATTTTTTGTGACTGCGTAGATTTCGTACCGGTGCGACGCTAAACCTCCGTGTTTTTATTTGATCATTGCATATACGATTATTATTTCGAGGTAAAATGCACCCCATTCCTTTCTGCGATTGTCGTAAGAGACGGCAGAAAGTGACAAGGCCGAAAACCTAGCCGCAAGAGAAGGAAATGTTGATACGAAACGCTGTGCCAACCCGGTTGGCCAGCGTGGCACAGTAGGCCTTTTACCATCCATTACCTGGAGGAAGCCCGACTCAACAGTGGGGTACAATCCAGTATCTGGAGGAGGCCCGACTCAACAGTGGGTCATCTATGGGCAGAGCAGTAGTAATTAATCTACGGCACATTGTTAGACACACGGATGGTGTCAAGCTTTTTTTTGCTACAAAAACAAGGAGGAGGTTCTGAATTGCTTGGAATATTTTTATGGATACACGCATACATGACCGGTAATGGAATACGCCTGAACCGATTTGTACAATTTTTTTTTACCTCTCCAGCCGTTAGCCACTTCCCAGGTAAAGTTAGTGGTTAGATGTGCCGCCTTTGGATCAACAGGTTCCGGGTTCGATTCCGGGGTCGGGCAAGTGTCTTTGTCTAAACCAGAGACATTGGCTCGGAGTCAGGGTGTCATTTCTATCTATAATATGTATGTATTTACAAAAAAAAAATGTATATAAGTAGTTTATCATCCATTTCGTTACCATAACACAAGCATTAAGTTGCTTAGCTTGGGACGAGATGGCGTTGTGTGAAATGTCCAAGGATATTTATTTATTTATTTAGTTTGTCTTGAGACTAAGTTGGCCTCGAGCTCTCTAAGTCCGTCAGTATAGAATGGGCTGCGACACAGTATTGTAAATCCACACGGATAAAATGGACGCTGACTTTTGGTGCGCGAACATTGTGTAATATAATGTCATTGACGCAAATAAAATCCAATATGTAGGTAACCTAGATGCAACAGTGCATTATTTGTGCCCATTCCGAGAAATTGGCATGCGTGACCTGCCCCGCGTATTTCTTGTCATGGGTGTAGGCAATATTTCACGTACCTGTGAGAATATAGTCAGCTGTCATAAAATAGCCAGGAAAAACTGTGATGTACATAATATTAATACACGAAACGAGAATAATCTTGCTGTCCGTTGTACTCGTCTCCACAGAATAAGTAACTCATTCATGGGTCAAAGTAAACGCTTTTACAACAAACCGCCCATGCAACTTAGAGAATTGCCTCGCAATGCCTTTAAAAAGACGGTCAAGACAAAACTTTACAAAAAAGCGTATTACCGCATTGCCGATTATGTAAACGACCCAGCTGCTTGAGACTAAGCTGTTCAGTGTCAATATTCTTTATTTATTTTATTGTACATACATATATGAAATATGACCGCGAGGAAAACAAAATGACAAGCCTGAGTTTCTTGCCAGTTCTTCTCAGCAGTGGTCGCGTTCCGAACGGGTGGTAGACGGTCGGATGTTTTATTTTATAATATGTTGACTATTTTTAAATGTCCATCATGACTGACCGAAACAAATTAAATGCTTTGAATTTTAATTTGGCCATTACAAACGAACATCCCAATTTTATGTATTTGTATTAATAAAAAGATGGCCCCTAAGCATACCCTTAACGGTATAAACCGTGTGCTTAACCGCAGCAATACATACTACCATTCCTTTTGTCTTAACATCATATTACCTGAGAACCTTTAATATCTTTAACCTTTCCTCATTAAATATAACGATAAATACACATTTGTTTTTAATCAACCTTCATATGTTTTTTGTAAGTAGCGGTTGTTGGATTTGATAACAGGTCTTAAAGATCTTGCTGTTATTTTTTTTAAGGATTATGTTTATTTGCAGCGCGTTTCGTAAATTCTCTTGAGAATACCAGTTTTTTGATGTACATATACTATAAGTACTATACAGATTTAGAATAATACTGGCTTAGCGATAGGCTTCTCACGCGTGGGCTTCAAACCCGGTCGTATAATTAGGCTTCGTATAATTTAACATAGGAATTATACGAAGCCGAGATACGACCGGCGATAATCGACCCAGCGATAATGTAAACTACTAATGGTGAAATAATTTCTAATATGGGTCTAGTAGTTTGTGAGTGTTTAGGCGCAAAGGGATGATCATCCAGCCAGACGTGGTGGTACGTCTGGCAGAGGGCCACGGCGCCTATAACTGTAGTCGAGGATTTCTTAACCGTGCGAATTGCTCTATAAACTTCGTTATCGCGGTTTAGGATTCTTTGGTAATTCTCGCATTTGTTTTGTTATTATTTTCTTGATATTGATAGTTCTGATGTTTCGGGTAAATTGTGTAAGGTATGTAGCATGCTGGTTCGTTAAAAAATACATAGGTACCTATCCATTTTATAATTTATGTATAGATCATGAAGTCATTTCAGCTTCACGGCCAGATAGTTAGAGGACCTAAGGCAAGAGCACGGAAACCTGACCTGCCAACTCGTCTTGATAGTGGCTTAGTTAGATTTAATTCTTTCCATGAGCTTTAGAGAGGCCTAAATTAACACCTGGCCCTTTATAGCCGGCTGACATTTTTGCGCGTGTTCTATACTAATCTTTATTGTGTTATCAATGTAAGTTTAATGACCAGAATTAGTTGATTTATTATTTATTTTGATCAGGAAATATCTAGGTTTTAATGCAGGCTTTGACTGTCAACTGCCAAACGCAAGCATCTGCCATCACTAGAAGTCTTGAACACGTGCCGGTTATATCCACTTACACAAATTAAAATGCTCGCGCTTAAAACTCGCGACATTTTCCTGTGTTACTTTTTTGTATGTTGAATTTGTGTAAATTTATTAAGTGTTGCCAAGATAGATATGCCAATGCTGTGCATGCCTATAACTGACATGCTTAACAGGCTTAGACCTATGTAACTGTAATGTCATAAATGTATGTTGTTGGCGTGTGCTGTGAAATAAATAAAAAAAAAGCCCTTAAACAGGGGTCGTTCCACACTTCGTTGTCCCCATAGACTACGATTGTTAAGCGTGAAATCGTGTAGGGTGACGACTCGTCAGACAATTTCTAGTTATAAATAACTCGCGTAGAAGCTAGAAACTATATTGCACGTATATTTTAAAACGAGCCTGGTAGCTCAATTATTTCCTATCTTCACACACCGTCAAGCTAAACTGAATTAATCATAACGTCTCTAAAACTTGCAAACCGCGGCATTGTGGCATTAATTGCTGATACTCGGTGGAGCCAACACTACCTGGTTACTCAGGTATATTAATACAGTACATTGTAACGGGGCGTTTAGTTCCTTGATTTTAGATGATGTTTTTAGGCGCGAGGCGTTTCGTCTTTGTGCTCTCGGACAAAGAGTTCGTCGTACAATTACGCATAAGCTATACGAGTCAATGTCGTAGGTATTCGCGATATTTACACTATGAAATTGAATACTTTTTATAACACTCATCTATTTATACGATATTTACACCTTTGGATACCGTGAGCTTTGCCTGCGTGCACACACAGGAAACAAATTTTTGATTGAACTGTTTCTTTGTACTGTATAAGACAACAGTCATCTAGTTTCTCGAGTGATCACGACGGCTGCAAAGCATTACACACACGGGGAATTAAGTAATGTAAAAGAGACATGGTATAAACTTATATCACTATCACTACATAGTATAAAATAAAGTAGCTGTTGTCTGTCCGTCCCTATGTATGCTATAATCTTCAAAACTACGCAACGGATTTTGAAACGGTTTTTTTAATAGATAGTGATTCAAGAGGAATGTTTATATGTATAATACATGCATAATTACACCCGTGCGAAGCTGGGCCGGGTCGCTAGTCATTTTATAAAACTACTACTACTCAGCCCATAAGCCCCGCCGCACATGCACACACTCGCATTGGCTGTCACGAGCCGCGTGCGAGTGGCAGTATTTAAAATTTATTACTGCAACCTACAACTAAAACGGGCGGGTTGACATACTTTGATTATAATGGTGTACAAAGATTTCAAGTCGAACAAATTCTGACATGTTTCAAAAATATTTTACCATACTACTCCGTCCTTAGATGGTCCCCAGCGCTGAGCTAGACCTCCTCGAGTTCCATGGAGCGTAAATAGCCTACTGTGTCACGCTGGCCAGACGTGTTGGCACAGGGTTTCTGCATCAGATCCCACAATGCCGCAGCAAGACGCGAGTTGGAGCACCCTGGGGAGGTTTAGTGGGTAGGCCCCCACTATGGGGGAGTGTCCCACACTCCCCTCGCTGGCCATCCCCGTGGCCGGCGAGAAAGTCCATAAAGGATTTTACCCCGGGTGAACCAAAAAAAAAGGGGGTTTCGCATCTAGTCCTTCTCTCGGCGAAGTCATTTTCTTTTGTTGGCTCATATGACATCCTCAGAATGAAATGGGGTGGCGACCTTATGTATTTTAAATCCGTCACCAGACCTTAATGAATAGTTTTTCAAAACCTCAGCATTATAACATTAGTAGGATCAAGAACTTGTTTCTGAACTCGTATAAGATGCACTTCGTTATTATTTATTAGTTATGGCATTCTGGAATTGGGCAGGCCCACATGTTGGCAGCAAAAAATGGGCGAGCCGGGATGTGCGCCGACCTCGAAAGAGACACCTGTTCGTCAGGTAGATTTTATAAATAACAGGAGCAGGTTTGTGCGCCGTAAATGACATGAGCAAAATAGCGGATTTAAACCATTCCCGTCACTGACATAATTCATGGTGTAGCGGCCAAATATAGCGCCATAACAAATAATAGTTGTGATGGTTTTGTGTTTGTGTCAATACGTATAATATAACTAGCGACCCGTCTCGGCTTCGCACGGGTGCAATGATGAACATCTAAATTTATCAGTGTTTCTCTACAATATTATGCATGTATTATAGATATAAACCTTCCTCTTACACTCTATCTATTAAAAAAACCGCTTCAAAATCCGTTGCGTAGTATTAAAGATTTAAGTATACATATGAACGACAGCGACTTTGTTTTATACTATGTAGTGATAGTGATTAGCTTTAGTTCAAACCTAGTTTTACATACTTATAGAGTTAGCTACATTGGTTCTATGCGTTGTGTCCCATTATGTTATTGTTAAAGTAATATATTAAAGTTATTTTCATTCTACTACTAATACTCAGTCCATATATGACCCACTGATGATTCGGACCTCTTCCAGTTAGTTACATGGAGGGTAATTGGCCTACTTTGACACGCTGGCATAGGGTTTCGTATCAAGTTTTCCCTCTCTTGTGGCTTATCAACCGTCATTTACTTTTGTCGGCTCTTTCGACACCCTCAGGATGCGATTGGATTGTGATACTAACGAAGTTGCAGAAGGTCGTAGCCTGGCAGACTGTGCGTAAGACAATCGATCTGCAGGTCAAACAACATCTGGATCTGCTGGATGTTAGATGGGTGCCCACTATAGCCATCATTTGTGTGTAATATCTGATCTTCTCCGTACGTCGGAGTATACGTAAAGCTGTCCTGGCTGCACTTCTACTACCAATGGCAGTCGTAACGCTTGTCATTAGCGTTAAAACTGGCAGTTGGTCTAACCATATAATTACCGGCCACTAGATGGGTTGTGGTGGGTAGATGGCAATTGCTTCGAGTAACTGATAATAAAATTGGGAAAATAGAAAAAATATAGTTTTTTTTTAATTGCTTTTATAATATCCAGGCCATTGTGTGTTGGCATCAAAGCAGGTGTTGTACCACATCGGCCATAGTTTACACTGTCACCTACTCTATTTTAGCACACTTGCGTCCTTGTAAGGATAGACAGATATGTAGACGGTAAACTACCATTGTGACACGTGTTCTGTGGGCACGTAAGACGATAATGGCTTGCGGTGTAACGTATATGGTGATCGCACGTGAGCATGTCATCTTTCATTTCCGCGTGTATAGATGTATCGGTGTGATGTTTGTATTAGACGCTAATGTCTTAACCCAGGGTCCGATGTTAGATGTTAGGTTAGGTTATTAAAAAGATTTAAAAAAATACACCATTTTGATTAAAATATAAATAAATAAATATCCTTGGACATTTCACACAACGCCAGCTCGTCCCAAGCTAAGCAACTTAATGCTTGTGTTATGGTAACGAGATGGATGATATACTACTTATATACATTTTTTTTGTAAATACATACATATTATAGATAGAAATGACACCCAGACTCCGAGCCAGTGCCTCTGGTTTAGACAAAGACACTCGCCCGACCCCGGAATCGAACCCGGGACCCGTTGATCCAAAGGCGGCACATCTAACCACTAGACCAACGAGGCAGTCGTCATTCGATTATGTCATACGAGGCCATGAAAGCAGCAATACAGGTCAGCACAGCAGTGAGCTTGAAATGAAACCCTACGGATTAATAAAGCCAAGATTGGGTAATTATCAATATGATATTATCTCTTTATTCTGAAAAATATAACAGTTGGTCTAACCATATGATTACCAGTAGTCTATCTAGCTATGCGTCGTGAAGGGCATACGGCAATTGCCCAATCAAGTTAGACCGATATCGCAATGAAAATTGGGGAAAAAGGCCAGATATATATGTAAACATATAGATATGTATAGACATGGGGGCAATAATTTTAACTGCCTATACTAGGTATCGTTTCCAGGCTCTGTACCAAAAATCAATTAAATTGGAGCAATAGTTTAGCCGCAAATTATTTTTTAAATGTTTGCCTCATTTGAACATAATGTTTCTTTCCTAACAGATGTTTATGCCTAACGCATCGTTTATTAACCTTAGGGGCTGTCCATTAATCACGTGATGTTTTTTTAACATTTTTTAACCCCTCCCTCCCCCTTGGTGATACCTGGTGAGGTTTAAGACTACCCCTCCACCCCCCATGAACAATCACGTGTATTTTTTTTGTACCGTTTCGAATTCATACTAATCACATATAGTATACGTAGTGTAATTTAATGCCCCTCTGTCATATCAACCCTGTATATATATATATCAGTACTCGCACCATTGAAGTAGTTTTAACACTGTGCAGAGCAGTGATTGTCTCAACTCCTTGCAACATAACCTGTCCTGCACACCCACACTGTCAAGATTAACCTCAAGTACAGCAACACCACAGTACACGTAAAAGCTAAAGCAGTAATGCACTTTGCAATTCACTCGCTTACTCCAGACTTGTCGTGAACGTGCGCACAGTATATTTTGGTGCTTTCGATACGCAAGTGAGTGGATGAACAAACGATACTAGACTGTCACCGTTTTCTACGGGTATTGACTATACTTAATGTATAACACATTCATCACTAAAGGAAGGTACAATTTGGGGAAACTTTAACAAGACAAGCTTTCATCCTCTATGCATTACTCGTACTCGTCTGTGTAGGTGTGTGCACTAGGAGCGTTAAGTACGAAGTTAATTTACTGGTTCTAATGTATGTACTGTAGCCACACCGACACCGTGGGTGGGGAACAGCTTTCAATCAGATAAACCCTGCTTACCTAGTCTGGCTAAAGCTTTTGTCAGTTCTATTCACAAAATGTCTGTTTATTGGTAAAATTTTAGTATAACTTTATACTAGCGTTTATACCATAATTGGCAATTAGTACGGCCTTGAAGTCTCGCAATTGAGGGCTAGTAGCTTTTATAGGAAGGAGGTCTAGACGTTTAACAAATTAGAACGTAAAATGTGTTCTTGCAATAGAAGAGGCTCGACTTCGCTAGCGCGTTGTAGGCCGTCTTCGTATTCTGCCGTTAATTTCCCGATGCTTTTTCTTGACTTATGCTCAACTTATGTAGAATGGTCTAGTGGTTAGATGTGCCGCCTTTCGATCAACGGGTCCCGGGTTCGATTCCCGGGTCGGGCAAGTGTCTTTGTCTAAACCAGAGGCACTGGCTCGGAGTCTGGGTGTCATTTCTATGTATAATATGTATGTATTTACAAAAAAAAAAAAATTATATAAGTAGTTTATCATCCATCTCGTTACCATAACACAAGCATTAAGCTGCTTAGCTTGGGACGAGATGGCGTTGTGTGAAATGTCCAAGGATATTTATTTATTTAATGCAGGTCGATACGTATGTAGTATTTGCTCAGCTATTTAAAACCAGTATGCAAAATTCAATATTAAAATGTTCGTCGCGTCCTTCCGATAATCGTCCATGATTATGACGCATTCTCGAGTATCGGTTATGGCTTGTCCACACATCAACGTTTCGTTATTTATGCCGGATCATGATTTAATGCGATTCGTTTCGAATGAGAATTTGATATGATGCGTTTGTCACATCGTCTGAATTTATTTTACAATTTGTTTTGAAATCAATTCGTTTTCGCAATGAACTCGCACCTTTGCAATTATTTTTTTTTGTTTTTTACTCAGGTTCATTCACAGATCGGTGCAGTATACCGGTACATACTCATGTTTTTTGGGTTTGGGTGTTATAATTTGATAGCTGTAAATAGATCATTCAATACTCCAATATTTGGGTACTGTACATTGTGTACTGTACCCGCCATTCAAATTTGCATCTATCCAGGAATAGCGTCTTTCTCAATCTCTGACGTGTTAAGTCGCCGGGCTGCCTCTATCTGCACTTGTACTGATTGGCTGATTCAGAATTTGTTCTGCTCACTTCATATAAACAATGTTACATGACGTACCGTACGTCTTGTGACGTTAAGTGTGAACTAGCCCTTACATACTGCGTATGCGTGACAAAGAGACTTGACCGTAATATATTTGCATTACAAAGTAATCCCTGCTATGCTATATTTGAATTAATATGTTTTATTCTAGTGCACGATGTTTTGTGTAAACACAGTGAAGACTACCACGGTCGATTCAAAATTAGTTTTAGTTTTGTTAAAAATATTTAACAAAGAGATTATGTACTGTGAACTTTGAAAAGGTTTGTACCATTGTCCTCAAGTACAATTACTGCCGCGTTACACAGGTGTTTACGGTAAAAATAACGAGAAATATTTCCTGTTTTGAATGTTTTCAGGCCATTCGTGTTACACTCACTATTGAGTCGGACTTCTTCCAACTACATGGAGTCGCCTATTTTATCACGCTGGCCAGACAGGTTGGCAAAGGGTTTTGTGTCAAATTTTTCTTCTCTTGCAGCTAGGTTTTCATCCAGACACCCCCAGGATGAAATGGGGTGGCGACACTATGTCTTCTAAATCCGTCACCACATGGACGGTAAATATGCGAAATGTAAATAAGAAGACAACATGCCAAACAATTAATTGAGGAAATTGCCTATCGTGTACTTAGACCCTTAAACGCAACACGGAAGGTGCATACAAGGCTTAACGGCTCAAATGGCCGATTAGTACGCTAAAGTATGAGATTGCCAAGCATATAATTTTCACATTTGATGCCATCCCGATAGCTATGCGGCCATTTAAGGCCTCTTTTGTTCATTGGCACATTTATGGATGCTCGAGGGTAAGTACTCCTTACTCATTTCTTCCGCGTTGCCGCCTTGGAACACATTCAAATCATAAACCTTGCTCTATACAAATAAATGAAATTGAAATGTCTGTTTGTCATCTCGAAATAACAGGTTTTTCGTTTGATCGTTTCAGCCCAGGGATGACCCACTACTGAATCGGGCCTCCTCCAAATTCATAAAGGGAAATTAGCCTGCTGTCCTACGCTGGCAAGACGGGTTGGCACAGGGTTTGTATCAAGTTTTCCTTCTATTGGGTGGGGCTAGGTGATCTGCCTCTTGCGTTCTTTTAGTCGCCTCTTACGACACCCTAAAGATGGTATAGGTTGGTGACATTGTGTATTCTAAATCCGTTACCACACGCCAACAGATTTTTACTTTGTGCAAATGTAAGTGTGTCATTTACGGTTTGTATTAGACTTATTTTTGGTTAGTCATTTTGTTCCGGCTTATCTCGGATACAGTCACACCGATTTTTATCTAGTAGTAGATGTTATAACTCCAACCTTGATAAATCTATTAGGGTGCCGCAAAGCGTTTACCACGCGCTGTAAATGATAATGTTTGCATTAGAAAACCAATGCATATTTATATTTAGAAAGGCGATAGACTAATTTAGTAACATCAGCAGTCATTAAATTCCATTCGGACGCAATACCCTGGCCGAAAGAGAAGGACAATTTTATACATAACTTGTGCTAATCCTGTCTGTCTTTGGCCAGCGTGGCACAGTAGGCTAATGTCTCTTCATGTTATTGGTCGAAGCCTGACAATTGGTTTTTATGGACTGAATTCCGTACATTCTTATGTGTGAGGCTTATAATCAACTAGCGACCCACCCCAGCTTCGCACGGGTGCAATATTGACATATAAACCTTCCTCTTGAATCACTCTATCTATTAAAAAAACCGCTTCAAAATCCGTTGCCTAATTTTGAAGATTTACGCATACATAGGGACGGACAGACGGCAGCGACTTTGTTTTATACTATGTAGTGATTTTGGTAAAGCCGCGTGCAGTCATCGCTAGTCCAAGTAATATTTGTATGCCTACTTTATGGAAAGCGTTAAATTCAAGGGCTTTAGTTAAAAATGGCGTTCAAATGGCTTTCAACAATAAGTGCCTGATGAATCAGTGTCTTGCGGTACTTCCTTATTAACGGTATGGTTATGCCTCCAGATGGAAATTAGAGCTTATGTCTTTCTATTTTGGTCTTTATTTTATTATCATCTTCATTTCTGTCCATAAATAACCAACAGCTACCTTGGGTCTTCTGCAATTTGATGGAAGCATTTGTTACCTCTGCCCATAATTCACTGCCGTGTCGATCTTTCTCCAGTTTCTTCTTCTTCGTCGCCTCGTTCCCATAGATGTTGGGACGGCAGCCGCTAACGGCGGCTTTAAATATCCCTCGGCAAGAAGTAGGTCAGATGTTACAAATAATGGACACCCATCCAACATCTAGCAGAGCCAGACGTTGCTTAACCTTCAGATCCGCACGTACTGCTCAAGTTTAGAGGAGGGTAAACTTTCTATCGTGCAAATACAAAAGTGAAATGCACAATGGGCGGTATTATCGCACTAGGCTGGGATTTTGTCCAGACAACCTTGCTGGCTAGACGAGTTGGCGCAGGGTGTCTCATGACCGGGTGGGTGATCGCCCACCACCCCCAGGAGACTAGGTCTTGGCGTGTTTCCTATACCCACTATACAAAAAAGTGTCCCTTATCAACCCACATAAGCGCCGATACCAAGCATTGGGTGTCATATCAAGTTTTTTTACTCTAGTTCACGATGTCTTCTAAACGGAATAGGAACCCTGGCCCGTTCTCTCCACATAATTGGACGAAGACTCCTCAATGAGTTTTTTAATGCGATGATGATGACGAACACATCGGAATACTTGCTGAAGTATATAACTTTTTTATTTACGTATATGTCGGTATAAACAATCTTTGTATTACAGTTAAGATTAAACACGGCATGTTTACTACTCGCACTTCAAATTGTATTAGCACTTAACACGACGAAAAGCATTAACGTTGCTGTCGGATAGCTACGCAAATTTGATTACTCGGTAATCGAACATGGGTATTAATGAGACACGGAATTGTTTTCTGCGATTTAATGGTTAATAAAGCCATATAAACTGTAATACTACAACGTTTTGCGATGAAAGCCAAAATCAATCTACGAGAGGTGACATTTGGAAAATTGTATGTCACCAACATATAGCTTAGAATGTAATTGATCCTACGCTACACTAAGATAGGAAATAAGTGTAGTGTAAGACCTGATTGATCGACGCTCTGTGAGTGGCTGGGTGGTCAAACATCCTTCAAGCTGAGGTCCGTCCAGCATCGTTGATGATGATGGTGATGTCTTTTCCATAGGTATATTTCTTATATACCATTTAAAAAAACGCTTATTGTTTGTGCGACATGTTGTATTTTTTCTAATGTATAGTGTTTTGAATATTTACAATTTCAATAAAACTGTAATTTAAAAACTTTTTTTTTATTTTGAACTAGCGGACCCGACAGACTTCGTCCTATCAAAAAAATTGACTCTTTGACGTTAAGAACACACCTACATTGCTTAGACAACAGTGAGTGGTTGTAATTTAATATGAACTTTATATAATAGTTATAAAGCTCAAATTGTCTCGTTGTCAAACGTCAAACAAGTGTCAAACGTTTTAGTTAGAAAACTTTTGTATGGGAAAAAGAAAAAGGCTGTTTTTAGTTTTTTCCGGCAATTCTTCGAAATTTTCTCGCCGTAAAAACCATCCTTGAACTTCAAAGAACATTTTTAAAAAAGAATTGGCCAAATTGGTCCAGGCGTTGTTGAGTTATGCGGTTACCAACACATTTTGCGATTTACTTTTAATATTATATAAATATAGTACAGTCTATTATCTAGTATCCAAGTACCCTTCTTTCCCTTAAAAAAAACAATCGAAACGGGAATAACAAAATTAAAAAAAAAATGTGGTAGGTACCCCTTGTCCATCTGGAAGAATCTCCCATTGGGGAGAGCAACCCGCGGCCCTGAAGTGGGCTGTTTGATTTACTCGGTATACATGAGATATACATGAGGAATTCCAACGAAAAAAAAAAGAAAATATAATATACACCTCGGCCGGTAATGTATGGAGGTCATAAAGACGACTAGTGAGTCTGTTCGGGGTTTATCGCGATATTCTTCGAAAGGTCGCGACATTTAGACATTGTGTATTATGGCATGACATGTGACACTGGTTTCTGAGCTGGTTCTACACCGCGATGTAATATGTAAACTAGTTAGTCCCTAACACGAAACTAGACTAGTATTGCTATCTGAATAATCTTGGAACGAGTTGTGCTAGCTATCGTAACCGAATGTCTGTTACATTTTTCTTGGATAATTTACGATTTTGACCTATTTTTTTTACGGAGCGAGTTCTATAGCTAATCTAGTGGGTAGCATGTAACTTATCTGCATGCAACGTCAGGCTCAACTAGATATTGGATGGTAGAACATTATTTTATAACATCTAGGAAGAATGAAATTGTTTATTAGACACAATAAGAAAAGCAGAAGGTGGCAAACACTAGTATACGTTGATATGTCTAAATGGCTGGCAGCATCTGAGCATAATACTACAGTTTCCGGTAGAGCTGATATTCAGCTATCTGACTTATGTGTTTCACATGACATATTGGCCAGTCTGACAAAATGGTCACAAGAAGTTAGTGACGTCAGCACTGATAGCTGGTCTATCCCAATGCGTATCGGTAGTTCCAGTATATGGGTCTCCGAGGTCGGAAGCCAATTACTAGCTTATGCCCCCGGCATCGCCGGCATGGGCTTCGAACCCGTCCAAGCCTGGGCTTTGCATATAACCTATGTTACTCAGGGAGTATGAACCATTAGCCGTTTTAATGGGTAGGTTGGGGCGCAACTTACCATCTCCACGCGCCCTGGAGTTCCAAATAACTCGGCCAGTCCCGAATCCATGAGGATTTAAGATGAAAATTAAAAAAAACCATTCTTATGGTGAAAATATTTTACAAAAAGGACCAGTATTTTTTTTACTTTTTATTCACACACATGCAAATTAAAAATCTTATTTTTTTATAATATTAGTACAGAGGTATAGATAGTATTATCCAAATCCGGTTAGGTCGGTACTGACCCGATTAAACTTAATACTATGTGAATTAATGGGCGGTACGTATACTTTTTTTTACGTTCGATTACGTTTACGTTCATGGATACCCTCTGGGGCACGGAAATATAGTAACCTACCCACTCAAAGTAACGGTGTCGCTCAACTGCTCGCAACAGGGCCACGGGCTCACTCCCCAATGGGGAGTGTGCTCCGCGATCCTGATGGGGTGGTACGTATACTAAAACAACTTAAATTACTCACGATAAATCCGTATCAACGTAGAGATTCATCGAATCATTTTTCTGTTATCACCGTATTAATTAATTATTTTGCGCAATAATTTTGCACTCGCAGATATTTTGTGTGACAGGGTCCTTTGAGATAAAATTGGGTCATACGGTCGCAACGGCTGTTATCGATTTGGCCTCAAACACACGGATGCTGGATGCGCGCGTAGGATGACGCTTCACAGTAATTTGTTGTGTTTATTATGATTAAAGCATGACAAGATGGATATTATATCTCCTGATGTCCGTGCTTACTATGTAATGTGTGTAATACACGAAATCAATGTAACCCAATCAGATGTTTGTAACAGAAAATTGATAAAAAAAGTTCATGGAGTTTCTTGCCTGTTACTCTCCATAGGATCTACTTTTTGGAACAAGCAACTAGATTCCTAACTTCACTTTTGACCTTACAAAAACACCTGTATATAGGTCCAATTGAAATAAATGATGTGCGTTTGCATGAAGTGGCTTTTTAACCGTCTTTGAATAATAAATAATAATAAATAACTTGGACATTTCACACAACGCCATCTCGTCCCAAGTTAAGCAACTTAATGCTTGTGTTATGGTAACGAGATGCATGATAAACTACTTAGCTATATATTTTTTTGTAAATACATACTTATAATAGATAGAAATAACACCCAGACTCCGAGCCAGTGCCTCTGGTTTAGACAAAGACACTTGCCCGACCCCGGAATCGAACCCGGGACCCGTTGATCCAAAAGCGGCACATCTAACCACTAGTCCAACGAGGCAGTCGAATAGGATTTGTACTTTTGTAGGCGATTGTTTCTTTGATAGTCGGATAATTAATTCCTTGTGATTTAGAATACAGTGTCGCCACACCATTTCATCCTGAGGGTATCGGAAAAGCCGACATAAGTAAGTGATAAGATCGAAATCCTAGCCGTTAGGGAAGGAAAATTAGATTTTAAACCCATACGGCTAGCTCAGTATGCTAATTTCCTTCCTGTAATTAGAGGACGCCCGACTAAGCAGTGGGTTGTAGCAAGCAAGTAAATAAGGATAATTCGAGAAGACCAGAGTCGGTACTGGGTTTTTGGGTTGAGTGTATCCCTTGACTGAAAATAAACTGATAAAATCTTCACGGACATGAGTGGCAAGACAGTAAAGGTTGAAACTGAAAATACTTTATTGAAAGGTATTTAACAACATAACTATATATAATAAATAATAGTAAATCTATATCCAAATAAATAATAGTGGATTGTCTGTTTGTTATATTAAAATAACAAAGTGCATTTGGATGTGTACACGGTACCTACCAAAATTTTTTTTTAAAGTTCTGTCTGTCTGTTTCGGCTAATCTCTGAAATGGCTGAACCGATTTTGATGTTTACTGTCAGATAGCTGATGTCACAATGAGTAACTTTGGCTACTTTTATTAAAAAAGCCCCTCCCGCTGTTTAAGATACCATAGTTATTAAGCTTTCCACATCGCTAAATACCATGTTTTTTCTCTTTTAAAGAAAAGAAAAAAAAAATATAAATTGATCAATTCAGGAGCTCTGGTGCTATTGTCTGTTTGGCACTCGAATGTTTTATTTTCTCTCTTACTCGGGATTAGAAAATATCTTTATATCTTTTAATAGACATTACTCGGTATCAAAACTAATCAGTGAACACTTTGTTTGCAAAACAACAAACATTTAGACATCGAAGGAACATATTATGTGAAGTGATCACTCAGTGACGAACGGAGTGTAATATGTGAATAGTGATATCATAAACTGTTTATCAAAAATTACCGAAGAATATCAAATTACATAAAAACATTGTGATAATTGCCACCTCGTAGAATTGACTTGAACTACATACTGAATATCGATTAACTTATAGATCAACTATAACGCCATCTCATGAAATCATCGTAAATAATTTATTTAATTTAGTAAAAATTAATTTGCTCTCACGAATTTTAATGCCATCCCTCGGAATGGCGAGGAATTACATGCATACATGAACACTCGTCAATAAGTTGGGAAAGAAATACAGTGATATTCACCAGGGGGCGACACTACCACGATAAAGATAAAGGTTGTTATATTTAAAGGCTGATAATCACCCTACTACTCAATAGAGGGCACTACCTACAATTTAGTCGATAATTGTAATATACAAGGAGAAAAATGGCAACAGAAACAAGTCAATTAATGAAAGCTTTAAAAGAAATGGAAGAACGAATAACCCAAAAAATTAACAGCAACACAGATGAAAAAATTACTAAATCAACGCAAGATATGGAAAACAGGATAATTAAGAACATTAATACTAATATAGATAAACAATTCGACTACATTTGCAAAGAAGTTGAAGAACTAAAAGCGGAAAATTTAGACAAAGAAAGGCGGATTTCGCAAATTGAAAAACAGTTAAGGGAGAGAAATTTGATATTTTTTGGTATTCCGGAACAAGAAACATCATACGAGGGACTCGAAAATAAGCTGCTAGAAATTATCAATACAAATCTTAAATTGAATTATGATAAGAGAGATCTTGTCGCAGTTCAAAGAATAGGTAAAAAGGACAAGGATAAAATTAGACCAACTAGAGTTACCTTAGCTACACTGGGTGAAAAGATAAATATTTTAAAGAATAAAAGAACTCTTGCACATCTAAAAATTTATATCCACCAAGACTATCCACGGGATATATTAAATAAAAGAAAAGAACTACAAGAACAAATAAAGATTGAAAGAGAAAAAGGAAACACTGCCATAATAAAATATGATAAACTTATAATACTAGACAAAAACAGGAACACAGCCAATAAGAGAAACCTCTCAATCTCTCCTGACAATGTTCATATTCAAGATCATAAAACAAAAAAGAATAAACAACAGCAGTCTGGCTCAAAAATCAAGGCCACAAGCTCAAATAGCGTCACTGAAGGAGTTATAAAACCAAGCATGTTGAACTTCTTGACAAATAAAAATACAACACATAAGAATGCATAGCAACTAACCCCCTCGCCTCACACCGATACCACAAATAAACAAACTATATTAAACAACACAAAAAATCTTCCAACCCGGCTGGTCACCGTGGAAGATTATGACCAAAACCCTCGAAAGATACAAAACTCAAAATCAAACTCAACCATAAAAACGTCAAAAAATTACACAAATTTTAGCTGTCAATTAAAAATTATAACATACAACGTCAGAACCCTATCATCATACGACCGACTAATAGAACTGGAAGAATGTATAAGTAAAATTAACTATGATATCATGGGAATTTCGGAAGTTAGACGACAGGGTCACAAAATAGAAGAACACGACACCTTTATACTTTGCTATATGGGATCAACACCCGGAAAATATGGAGTGGGATTTATAATACACAAGTCACTGAAGAACAATATTGAGAGCTTTGTAGGAACAACAGAAAGGGTGGCAACTCTCAATATGAATTTTGAAGGTAACAAGATATCAATAGTACAAATATATGCACCTACAGAAACAGCAAACGAACTCGAAATCGACGAATTTTATAAGACCATGGAAAAGGCCCTTGAAACAGCACATACACACATTATCCTGATGGGAGACTTCAATGCAAAAGTTGGAGCCCCTCGAGAAAATGAATACCTGGTCATGAAACAATATGGATACGGCGAGAGAAACAATAACGGACAGAGACTTGTAAACTTTGCGCTAGAACATGAGCTAACAATTATAAACACTTGTTTCAAGAAAAAACAAAACCGCAGATGGACTTGGCGATCTCCAAATGGACAATACAAAAACGAGATTGATTACATTCTTTCAAATCACCCGAAACTGGTCCAAAATATAGAAGTTTTGAATATAAACTACGCATCAGACCACCGTCCTATTAGGTGTAAAATTAAGCTCATCACACAAAAGAAAAACAGGACCAAGTTCACAAATAATAAAACAAGTCAACTCAAAAGCGAAGATGAAATAACAAAATACAAAGAAAACCTATCAAGCTTTCTTTCGGAGCCATCGAGTCAACCAGCCAGCCAAGAGAACAAACTGGTGCAAATCTCCTACGACAAAATAAAAAAGGCCATCCAACAAAGTTTGATCCGCGCTAAACCTAATTTAAACAATAACAAAAAACATAAAATACTACAAGAATGTACACTACAATTATTAACAAGAAGACAAGAACTACAAAAAACCAAAAATAAAACACGCTCATTGAAAAATGAACTCTCCGCACTGTACAAATTGGTTAATAAATATATCAAAAGAGACTATGCGAAATATAGACAAGACACAATAGAAAAAACTCTCCAACTTTGCGGTAGCTCAAAAAAAGCATATAAAGAACTGAGAACGAACCGTTCTTGGATAGAAGGACTAAAAACCATTAATAAAGATCTATATAATCGAACGGATATTGTCAATACAGCGACAGAATTCTACAAGAAACTCTATAAAGACCAAACACGAATTATCACTAACAAACTTGAAACAGCTATTGCAGACTGCCACTCTATACAACCAATCCACGAAGCCGAAGTAATAAACTCAATTAAGAAATTGAAATTTGAAAAAAGCCCGGCTTCGGATAACATCACAAACGAATCACTAAAATATGCACACCAAATGTTGGCAAAACCATTAACTGAATTGTTTAATTCTATACTTTTAACATCGGAAACACCCATAGAATGGTCTGAGGCAGATATCATACTTATATATAAAAAGGGCGATCCAAAGAATATCAGCAATTACAGACCAATTAGTTTGTTACCAAATATATATAAACTTTTCTCATCGATTATAAATAACAGAATAAGTCCGATAATAGAAGCAAAACAACCTATAGAACAAGCAGGCTTCAGAAAAGGGTACTCTACTATCGACCATATCCACACCATCGAGTTAATTATAGAGAAATACCAAGAGCTCCAGAGACCCCTTTACATAACTTTCATTGACTACCAAAAAGCCTTCGACTCGGTCACACACTCAAGTATATGGGAAAGTTTAAAGGAACAAGAGGTGCCAGATCAATACATAAAGGTGATTAAAAGTATATACAATAACAACAAAGGAAGAATAAACATAATCTTACTCCGCAAATAAATAATCATATTTACTATAAATAATAAACTGTAACCATCGAAATTTAATGTAGACTGGAACCAATAGTGCAAAGTTTAAGTGACAGTGTTTGCAGAGTGATCAGTGCTCGTTTTGTAACGTAAAATATACAAAAAACAGCAAAATTGTGGCATAGTTAAATCACGTAATAAATAGTGTGTGGGTAACTGCGAAACTTTTTAAGTTATGTCAATAGCTTGAACATAATAACTGTCAAGGGAAAAGGTACACTCTACGAATTCAGCATTAAGTATTATTGAGCGTACGGCACATTCGTGTGAGTAGCCGACCGATCTCAAGAGCACCTGAGATCGAATCCTGGCAGCGGCCCCGAGTTTTTGTGAACACGGTGTTTATAGATTTGCCTTTTTGTACTTTTTTCTTCGTTGATTTTTATTCAAAATGATATGCGGCGGATGTAACAGTACAATTCTTGTGACACACAAAAGAATAAAATGTTCTGCCAACAAATGCACGCTACAGTATCACTTGGAATGTGTGAAATACGATGAATCGGTAATGCCTAGAACGAAATGGATTTGCCCTAAGTGCGTTGCTAGCCGCCCGAAATTAGATAATACCAATACTCCAATTCATAATAAGGGTAATGCGCATCCGTCATCAGTGCATACTTCACCAGACTTACCGACATTGGGACAGTCTAGCCTGTGTGATCAGGGGAATGCTAGAGTTGTCGTTGACGTCCTCACTATGCCTGGTGAACGGTCAATAGCTTCTCCAAAGCATTATCATGGAGAAATAAGCCATAAAGATGCAATCCTTTCAGAAATTCGTGAGATGCGCAATGAAATGATTAATAAATTTGACAATCAGCAGGCGATGATATCAAAGTTTGAATATACATTAACAAACGTCCAGAAAAATGTAAACGAACTGTCCTCGAAGTTTTCTTTAATATGCAAAGAATTTGAAGAGTTTAAAGGGTCTGTAGTTTTTCTGTCGGAAGCACATGACGAGCAACAAAAATTGAATTCAAGAAATAATTCATTAATCACGGAAATTAATAATAAAAATACGGAGCTGAGCGCACTTGTAAGGGAGTTAGAACTAAAAATACATCAAATTGACCAAATCGCACGTGAGAGTAATATAGAGATTCAATGCATTCCTGAACATAAGTCTGAAAATCTGCTGACGGTAATAAAACAACTAGGAAAAGTTGTGGGTAATGAAATTTCTGATAATGAGATCCAGTCATTCCACAGAGTTGCGAAAATGAATCCGGACTCAAATCGCCCACGAAACATTGTTGTTAAGCTAACTAGTCCTCGCATAAGAGATAATCTGCTAGCTGCTGTAAGAGTTTTCAACAATAAGAACATGAACGACAAGTTAAACTGCAGTCATATCGGCATAAGCGGTGATAAAAAACCGATTTTCGTATCTGAAAATCTATCACTGGAAAATAAAAAACTGCATGCGGCGACAAGAATTGCTGCTAAAGAGAAGAAATATAACTTCGTTTGGGTTAGGAACGGTCGCATATTGGTCAGAAAAAATGTAACATCAAAGTCCTTCGTAATTAAGAACTTCGATTCAATAAAAGCAATGTAATTTTTGATATTTAGAAAAAAGATATACCATGACTTATAGAAAAGTAGTATTAACATTCAATTTAAAAATATATTACCAAAATGTCCGAGGCCTAAGAACCAAAACTGAGGAATTATATATTGCTGCCTTAAGTTTTGATTATGATATAATTATTACGACTGAAAGTTGGCTAAACGAAACAGTTTTAAACCATGAATTTTTAGATAATCGTTATAGGGTATTTAGGCGGGACAGGTCTTCTACGTCTTCAAACTTTAAAAAAGATGGCGGTGGTGTCGTTATTGCAACACTTGAAAAGTATGAAGTATTACGAAGATTAAACTGGGAGTCACAAAGCGAGGAGTTGTGGGTTAGTATTAAGTGCGATAATGGCCTGAATATCAATATTTGTGCAGTTTATATACCACCTCCAATCAAACAAGATTATTTAGATATTCTTTTTAATAATATTACTGAAGTGGTAAATAAAAAGTGTAAACCTCACTCTATTAATGTAATAATAGGAGATTTTAATATGGGCAGCATTATTTGGGAATATGACGCGGAATCTAGACTTTTAGTCCCCAAAGGGTCGAACAATATACATGAAAATAACCTTAAGGATATGCTGGCATTTAACGACATGTATCAATGGAATTCCATTGTAAATTCTTACAACCGCACCCTCGACTTAGTCCTCGTCAATAACGGCAGTGATGTGCTAGTATCCCAAGCATCTAGACCCTTACTACCCATTGACCCGCACCATCCAGCTATAGAAGTCGTATTAAAAACAAAACAAATTACTCCGGTTATAATGAGTAAAAAACCTTACTTAAATTTTTTATCTCTGTAATTATGATGCTGTCAATCAAGAACTATCAAAAATTAACTGGTCAAATGAATGGTATGGTAAAACTAACATTAATGAGAAGTTGCAAGTATTTTACGACAAGCTCACACCAATCATCCGCAAGCATACTCCACTTACGAAACCACGCGATGCGCGCTATCCTGTCTGGTACAGTAAATCTTTATTAAAGGTTATTAAGGAGAAGGCGAAGTATCACAAACGCTACAAAAAATATGGAAATCCTAGGGATAAACTTACTTTTGATTGCCTAAGGTTACGCTGCAATGCTATGTCAAAGGAATGCTTTTCTAAATTTAAAAATACCATAATGACTGATCTTCGGCACAATCCTAAACACGTGTGGAAGTACCTCAAAAACAAACGAGCTGCTGACAGTTGCATTCCTAGTAAAATGAATTTAAATAACTTACATACAGCAAGGGGTGGTCAGGAAATCTGTGACTTGTTTTCTGAATTTTTTAAATCTGTTTATGAAGGGACAAGTAATGGTGTGACATTTCCAACATCATCTAATCTTCTTCATAGTAACACATTCAGCAATTGTAATCTCGATGTCAAAGAAGTTACTGATTGCCTGATATCCCTTAACTGTGATAAAGGACCAGGGCCGGACTCAATACCACCAATTTTTCTGAAAAAGTGTGCAGACAATTTGGCTGGTCCTCTTACTTCATTATATAATCATTCCTTATCGGAGGGTATTTTCCCGGACCATTGGAAAATAGCAAACATCACACCGATTTTTAAATCAGGTAATATTGAAAACGTTTCAAATTATAGACCAATTTCCATACTCTCAGCCTGTGGTAAAGTAATAGAATCCCTTGTCCAAAAGAAAATCTATAACCATATAAAACAACTGATTAATGATAATCAGCATGGTTTTCGCTCAAAAAAATCTACAACGTCTAATTTAGTGGAATACGTTTCTTATCTGACAGAGGCACTAGACACTGGGCAAGAAGTACACACTGTATACACAGATTTCAAAAAGGCTTTTGATTTAGTAAATCATGACTTGTTGTTGGACAAGCTCGAGAAGATGGGAATACATGGATCTTTGCTTCGCTGGTGCGAATCTTACTTAAAAAATCGATCCCAAATAGTATTTCTTAAAGGGTTCAAGTCAGTTCCATGTTTCGTACCATCAGGTGTGCCTCAAGGATCACATTTAGGTCCATTGTTATTTTTAGTGTTTATAAATGATTTGAATTCTAAAATCAATTCCAATTATAAGTTTTATGCTGATGATTTAAAAGTATACCGCATCATTAAAAGTGAATCGGATATATTTCAGCTACAACTAGACTTAAATAACATTTATAATTGGTGTCAAGTCAACAACATGACATTAAATCAAAAAAAGTGCTACTTTATTAATTTCAGCAGAAAAAAGAAATCTTGTCAAATTTCTTATACAATCAATAATATTCAACTACAAGAAGTTAAAAGTATTAAAGATCTCGGCGTGATAATGGACAGTAATCTAGATTTTAGGACTCATATGGATTCAATTATCAACAAGGCAACCAAGTTAACAGGATTCGTGGTGAGAGAGATGAAAATTTTCAAAGAACCCTCTCTTACTATTTCCATTTACAACAGCGTTATTCGGAGTATACTGGAATACTGTAGCCCAGTCTGGAATCCCTTCTATCAAGTACACTCTGACAGGATTGAACGTGTCCAAAAAAGGTTTCTCTATCACTTAAGTTTCTCAGAGAACAAGTGCCGATTACTGTTGTCGTATAAATCAAGGTTAAGTTTTTATAAAATGATATCATTAAATGCACGTAGAAAAATATTAGATATAATGTTTCTATATAAATTAATTCATGGTTTCGTTGATTCACCAGAGCTTTTGGAAAAAGTTAATATTTGTGTTCCACGAAATGGTAGTCGATTGCTTAACCGGAAAACCTTTTCAGTACCTTATAGGCGCACTAACGTAGGTCAAAATTCACCTCTGTGTCGTATGTTTACTTTCGCCAACTCGATTCGGACTGAAGTAGATGTATTTTCTGGTTCTGTGGCCTCAGTTAGACGTGTTATCGCAGCTAAAATGGTTTAGGCTAAATCTTTTTTTTTTTTTTTTGCTTTTCACTTGTATTTTTAATTTATAAAAGTGTTTAAATGTAGCTATTAGATTACCTATTATTTATTAACTAGTATAAGCATGTAGTGTTCACATCCAGTAGATGTCAATCATATGTATTTCTCTAAGTATTTATTCATTTGTGTATATAAGATTGTACATCAGTTCATTAAAATTTGAAAATTTTCAAGTCTACATGAAATCGCTACTAACAGATATGGCCAAATCACAAGCCGAAAACTTAAAGAGAATATCACAGGACGTCAGCGCAATAAAAGATCAAATAAATCAGATCAAAGCCACAACCGATCATTTATCGACAGAACAGACAAATATTAAAATGCAGTTAGCTAATATTCTGGGATTCAAGCTACAGATAGAACAAAAAGTCGATCAAATTGAAAATGACATCACAGCCTTAAAATTAAATAATACTCCCCAAAACTGTACTTTATTAAGTTACGAGGACTTCATGTTAGAGTCTAACCAGCGATCTCTTAGAGGAAAAAATATAATTATCCAGGGCATAAGCGAAATACATTCATCTAATATCGAAGAGAGGCGCAACCATGATGCCACTGAGGTCACCAAATTAGTTCGTATGGCTGTTCCAGATTGCATAAAGCCAAATAAAATAATCAGACTCGGAAAATACTGCCCAAGCCGATCAAGACCAATAAAAGCCATTTTCCCAACGTCTGATGCAGCCATATCGATCCTACGAAACAAATCTCAAATTAAACCAGAAATCTATAAAATCTACTCCGACGAGACTCCTGCGCAACAAAAATACAGGTTAAATTTAAAAAGCGAACTGAAGCGTCGGCAAGATGAAGGAGAGAAGAACATTACTATAAAATACATTCATGGTATACCAAAAATTACAAACATCACGACAAAAAACTAATTGCTCCCGACGCCATTACTCCATCTGATAGTAAGATCACCCACGATATCAGTGATTCATACCAAATTTTGATAAAAAACCATAAATCACTAAAGTTTCTGTATGCAAACGCACGAAGTATAGTGAAGCCTGGAAAATTTGACGAATTAAAATGCATTATTCAGTCCATATCTAGTATTATACATGTTATAATATTATCTGAAACATGGATTAAGTCAAAAACTGAGGCTGAAAGTCTGAAAATTGCAAACTATTACCACTACTGGAACTTCAGAGATAATACCAGAGGAGGTGGAGTATCAATTTTTGTACATAATTGCTTAAAACACAATCTATTAGAAGAATTTTCAAAAGACAATAATCACTTCCTATGGATACATATAAATAAATTCTCGCTAGATATTGGCGCAATTTACAGATCCCCAAAATCCAAAGACAGTGATTTCCTGGATGACTACTCGGTTCAGCTATTAAAAAGGAAACGGGCTGTAGTGTTCGGGGATTTCAATTACGATTTACTTTCGCAAAAAAATACTATTATTGCCTACACAAAAAGAATATCTGAGAATGGATATACAATATTAAATAACTTAGATGCCCGATTTAGCACTCGTGATTCAACAACTAGAAAATCTATACTCGATCATGTATCAACTAATCTAAAAAACAATCCTTTCCACATTACTGTGATTGACTCACCTATGTCAGACCATAAGCAACTTTACCTGGAAATTGGGAAATTTGTACCAGAACCGAAGCAGAAAATAAACTTCCAAGCCCTCGACTACGATTCACTATACAAAAACATCAAACGTGCTATGGAGAATATTTATGAGATTGACTACGACACACTTGAAAATATACTGTTAAAATATATACAAGAAAACCGAACCACGAAAACAAAAATCCTAAACACCATAAAATCAGATTGGATTAACAAAGACATAATACAAGTTATACATAAAAGAAACAAACAATGGCATTATCTTAAGAAAAACCAACATAATGAAGCTGCAAGACAAGAATTTATAACTCTAAGAAACAAAGTGACCGAAACTATTCAGAACGCGAAAAGCAAATATTATCACAAAGCCTTTCATGACTGCGTAAAAAAGCCTTTAAAGATGTGGAAACTTATTAGTAACCTAGTAAGCACTAAATATAAACCAAATTTGCCGCCACACAAATTAGACACCCCAATGGGCCCAATAACCGACGTGAAAGCCATCTGTGACCATTTTAACCAATTCTTTGCTACTATAGGATCGCTCTTAGCAAATAATATAAAAACGACTGCCCCAGCAATCCCTACAAACAGGCAGTTGCAACCCCAATCGGAAAATAGGATACTAATTAGATTCAAGCCAGCGACAGTAGACGAAATAAACAAAATTATCGACAACCTAAATTCAAATACAAGTACTGGCCTAGATGGCATCAGCTGTAAAATATTAAAATGCGTAAAAACCGCTATAGCAAAACAATTAACCGATTGCATAAATCAAACCTTACAAAATGGCATCTTTCCCGATTCGCTTAAAGTGGCAAAAGTTAGCCCTATATTTAAATCTGGTAAGAAATCTGATCCTAACAATTATCGACCAATTTCCGTCCTTTCAAGTGTTTCTAAAGTCTATGAGAAAATTATCTATGATCGCCTAAACAGGCATCTTGATGTGATTAACTTCCTATCAAAACAACAATATGGTTTTCGTCCACACTCTAACACTTTGTCAGCTACTATTGATTTGGTCACAACTCTTAAAACGAATATAGATCAAAAGTGCGTGGCTTTGGGCATATTCATTGATCTAAAAAAAGCTTTCGATACCATTAGCCATAATTTACTTTTGCAAAAGCTTTATGATATAGGAATACGGGGAACTGCTCATGATATATTTCGTTCATATCTTTCTAACAGACAACAGGTCGTTTGCATTGGAGGAATCCAGAGCAGGCGCGAGTTCCTTAATTTTGGAGTACCACAAGGATCAATTCTCGGCCCCCTGTTGTTCCTTATTTATATTAACGGCATACAAGACCTAGGTTTAATAGGAGACATAAAGCTGTATGCAGATGATACCAGCCTATTTTACTATGGTAATAATATAGAGCCTCTTATTCAACAGGCCCAACAAGATTTAAATACTCTTTGCGAATGGTTTCATCATAATCTATTGACTATAAATATATTAAAAAACCAACTACTTAATATTCAGTGCCAAAAATAAAACGATAAGTCCTCATCAAAATTTATTAATTAATGGCAAATCTATAACAAAAGTTAGCTTAGAAAAATATCTAGGCCTTTACTTAGATAAACACCTTACATGGCAACCACACATAGAGAAAATAGGCTCCAAACTGTCAACAATCATGCATGTACTACGGGGGAACGTTCGTTGCTTTCCAAAATCGGTAGGGTATATAATATATAATACTATGGTAAAACCTCATCTTGAATACCTCATAGAAGTATGGGGTATAGCCGCCAAAACAAATTTGAAACCACTGCAAATAGCACAGAACAAAATTATTAAAATGCTCTTCCATTATAACTACCTCACTCCAACAGAAACAATATACAAAGAAACTAAAATAATGACTTTACTTCAAACATACAAATATAACACATGCTTACTAGTGCGAAAAATCTTAGATAAACGTATACATACTAAATTAACTTTTACAAAAATAGGACAAACGCAAAATCGGATAACAAGAAGAATGAATGATCTATCCCTAAATCGTCCACGAACCAACTATGGACTAAAAAATATTCTTTATGAAGGAGCCCAGTTATACAATAAACTGCCTAATGACATTAAGGAAATACAATCATATAATTGTTATAAAAAAACTCTTAGGTACCACATCTTGAAAGACTTCTGCAGATTTTAATTTTTCCGATGGCCATTGACATAATTTCTATCAAAGATATACGTAATAGAATACGAAATTGTTATATTTTAGTTTACCCACAATTTAATGCAGTTACACTCGTAGATTAATATTATATTTTAAAATCCATCATGTATTCCCATGTAAGTGAATTGTATTCTTTTTGTGGAATAAATGTCTTAAACCAGAAATAAAAAAAAAAAAAAAAAAAAAAAAAAAAAAAAAAAAAAAAAAAAAAGCTCGAATCCTTAGGCCCAGCCTTCCACATAGAAAGAGGGGTAAGACAAGGAGATCCGCTCTCACCTACTATTTTCATAGCCATTCTTGAAAACATCATGAACAAGTTGGTTTGGAGTAAAACAGGACTCTACATAAAAGGCGCCTATCTCAGTCATCTGAGGTTTGCCGATGACCTGATACTGCTGTCAGAGACAGCTAACGAGACTCAAACCATGATAGAATCTCTACAACAAGCGAGCGCGAAAGTTGGATTGGAAATGAATCTAACGAAGACTAAGGTAATGACCAATACACGAATAATACCTATAACTATTAACGGCAACCCCTTAGAATACGTGGAAAATTATATCTACCTGGGAAAAAGAATAAGTTTCGAGAAAAATAGCAACATCAACGAAATAGAGAGAAGGATTCAACAAACCTGGAATAAATACTGGAGCCTAAAAGAAATATTTAAAAACAACTTACCAGTAACTCTCAAAGCTAAAGTTATGAACATATGTTTAATACCAAGTTTAACATATGGAAGCCAGACTTGGAAATTCTCTACACAAGTTAAGAATAAAATCAATACATGTCAAAGAGGTTTAGAGCGAAGCATGTTAAACATAAGGAAAATGGACAAAATAAGACATACAAAAATAAGAGCCATCACTAAAGCTACAAACGCTTTAACCGTTGCTCAAAAACTGAAATGGCATTGGGCTGGACATGTAGCGAGAATGTCCGACAGAAGGTGGACTGCACGAGTCACCAATTGGAAAGGTCCACCAGGCAAGAGGGGGAAGGGGAGACCCTTAGCCCGCTGGGAAGACGATCTGAAAAGATTGGTCGGCATAAACTGGCGCTCCATAGCACAAGACCGACAAAAATGGGCATCTTTGGAGGAGGCCTTTACCCAAACCGGGATTCCTTTTAATTAATTAATATTTAAAGCACATACTTATATTATTACTAACATAATCTAAGTCAACTTACTAACACAAATGTAATTTGCGTTCACTGTAATCCAACTACCAAATACTGTAAAAAAGGAATAAATAAGGCTTATTATTATTATTATTATTATATCGTAATAATACTCGTATAGATCGCGTATGAAGCGTATTCATTACGTATTATGATTACAACATACACAGGTGAGATTGAAATGCCAAAGTATTTGCAGTCGGGTCGGGGCCATGCGATTACAGGCGAGCTCTTGGTCCTAATCGCTCCTTCAATATTCAATCAGCCAGGGTGTATCCGTCCGAATTTAAGGATATAATGCGAAAACGATTTTTGTTCGTGGTGATAGATTTAGAAGACAATGTCACCAATCCACACTATACAGTACAGGAAGAGGAAACTAAAGGAACGCAGAAAGCTGACGACCCTGAAAGCCGAAAGATAAGGAACATTGCAAAAAAAAAACAGTGTGTCATAGTAGGCCAATTTCCTAACTTTGGGTCATTAAATAAAATTATTGATAAATAATAATAAAATTGACCCAGGAACCAACTTGGGGATCTACTGCCAAGTTGAGGCACTAAATAAGTGTGATGGATATTTTCAAGAGCGTTAGATTTTTAGGGGTATTGTTTAGACAATGTTTGATTTAAATTTTGTAATGTTTAAAGTTAATAAGGCTTTCGCGATTATTGTTGGCTGAAGTTAAACACTTAAAATTTTTATCGCGTGTATTTTACATTATTTAATTCCCGTTACTGTTATTATTTCTTACAAATAATACTAGTAATACTGTTTCTTAGTACGACTGTAGCAAGTCATTCGAAACGTCGGGAATTAAATAATGAATATGATACACGCGATAAATCCGGTAAAAAGTGTTTAAATATTGTATTTTTCTAATAGTCTGACAAATAACCCACTCCAGTGGAAAGGCTTCTTTGTACAATTACCCGGTTTATAAAATCGGTTCGTCAGTTAGATTAAGGGGGAGTGTTTTCGAGAGTTAGCGCCACTGTCCACGGTATATCCTTATTTACCAATTGGGCCGTACCTAGCGTTCTTGTTCTAAATACGTCGCCGGCAACCAGCGCTAGGAGAATTTACAGGAATTGGGTCAGAGTTGACCGACACAGTATTTAATGGCACTATTAATAGACTTATCAGTCTATACGGCTATTTTGCGTACCAAGCGATCGCAGCGGATAGTGCAGAACGCAATTCAACCACAAGGATCGTCTGTCTATTCTAGAAATTGGTCAGTTTTTTAGGCGGGTAATTGTGATGTCAACGAAACGTACAATTTTTTATTAGATTTGTATTGGTTCAAAATTGGTCGCAAATAAATTAGGTTCAGTAGAATAATAAGTTCAAATTGTTTATTTTTGTGCCATATTGAAGTACATTGTTTGTTAAATCATATTTTCCACTATGAAGTCTACTGGATGCTCGCGTACAAAGCTGCGGGCAACAGTTAATATTCAACAATAAACAGATTAGTAACTTTAGTAGGCTAGTGGTTAGATGTGCCGCCTTTGGATCAACGGGTCCCGGGTTCGATTCCGGGGTCGGGCAAGTGTCTTTGTCTAAACCAGAGGCACTGGCTCGGAGTCTGGGTGTCATTTGTCTACCTGTCTCTTCAGATATAAGAAGAAGAAGAGACAGGTGACACTGTATTTCGCAGCTCCGTTTTATTTTAATTAAAATATCGTCTATAAACCATTTTTACAGGATAAAACAATATACGATAAGTAAGCTTGTTTGATGCTATTTAGAATCAATATATATTTTTTACTGGAACGCATACAGAACTGTGAGTAATCATCAAATACATTTTGAAGAATTTTCGGCCAAATTTATTTGACGTCGTTGCCCTGAGAGACCGGCACCGCGCTTGTCACTACGTAAATTTTTGCGCTTTCATCGCTTCAACCTATAAATCAATCGATTAACTTAAACTTGAACCCGGCAGAGATGGCGAAAAAGTGCAACGCATGCGGTCGCTTTGTGAATGCTACAGATAATGTTGCATGTAATAAGTGCACATTCTTATTTCATCGAGCTTGCGTCAATATACCCAAAGATGTCCAGATTGCATGTACTTGGCTATGCCCAGGGTGTAAAGCCAAGACCCCACGAAAAGACAACACGGAAAATCCGGTGCGGGGCGGGACAGCCGACTTTACTGCTCCCCAGTCCAGCTGTGTGCCTGTCGTGGATAGAAGTAACGAGATTCTGCTCGAGGTTAGACTCCTACGCGAAGAACTCGTTTCATTTAGAGAGGATTTTAAATCGTTACGAGGGCAGCTGGGCGTCCTTCAGGGGGTCGTGGAAGGTTACGGATCCCGATTGGACAGTCTAGAGCAGCGTTTAGATACTTTGGAGCAAAAAGATCAAGTAACACCGGAAAGCCCCGATGTATCTGGTTATCTAGCAACAATTGAAAAGCTTAAATCAGATTTAAATGACTGCGAGCAAGATTCCCTTCTGAACGATGTGGAGATCACGGGAGTGCCTGAGGAAAAGGGTGAAAATTCAAGCCAACTGGTAAGCGTCCTTGTACAAAAATTAGGTGTACCATATGATGAGAGGGATATCGTTTCCATAGAGCGCGTGGGTATGCGTCGTATTACCGCCACTGATGGAACGTCGGGTCCCGTACAGCGCCCCCGGCCCTTGGTAATCCGCCTAGCACGCAGGTCTCTGCGAGACGATATTATAAAAGCAGCGCGAGTGCGTCGCCACATTACCACGGAGAATATGGGTCTTACTGCTGCTCCTACACGTCTATTTGTAAACGAGCGTCTGTCGAAGCTAAATCGTCTACTATTTTACAAGGCACGAGAAGAAGCTCGGACTCGTGGTTGGAAGTACGTCTGGACTAGAGGGGGCCGCATTTTTGTCCGCCGGGAGTCCGGGAAGGCGTCTTTTCGGGTGTGGTCGGAGATGGACCTCGAGAAGATATTTGGTGGCTCGCAAGGCAGTTCATCGTTGGGTCGTACCTCAAGCAGCACTTAAAAGTTAATTATTGTGTTAAATTATATTTTATTGTTTTCCGACTATTGATAATTTTATATATTGGTTTTGGCGTAACACTCATTATCTATTTTTGTAATATGGAGAATTGCAATATGTTTCAATTTATATGGAAATTGTTAATTGCACTTTTTCTTTGGCTATCGTTGATATTTGTAACGTTCAAAGATGTTATTTATTACTTAGATCACCTAATCTCTTCAAAACTTATCATTCGCCGACTTTAATAACTTGCTTCGAAGTTTAGATGATTTTAACATTTCTGTTCCAGTGGCCTGCCTACCAGATGATCTTCCTGCTCTTTTACCTAAGTCCGCGATCAACTCGAAAATCCTTGCGCTAAATATTCGCAGTATTTTATGCAATTTCGATGGACTATTAACTTTGATAGCGAGAACTAAGTTAGACCCTGAATTTATTATTCTTACAGAATGCTGGTTATCTTCTTGTTATGATAACATACCTAACCTAACTAACTATTACTATCACTATACTTCTGATAACTATAATCAAAATGATGGAGTGATAGTTTATGTCAAAAATTCCGTTACCTATAAAATATATGAACCAACCTTTCCGGAAGCCAACTGTTTTGTAATAAATATCTCTAATGATACGGTTATTCTCGCCATTTATCGTCCACATTGTTTTAAATTAAATGTTACTCTTTTTCTAAAATCTCTGGATGATATTCTCAATACATTAACTTCCTTTCAAAATGTTATTTTATTAGGTGATATAAACATAAATATATCTCCAAATTCAACTGATAGATACTATAATGACTACCTTAACCTTTTAGCAATGCATGGTATGTTACCTTCACATACCATCCCCACTAGAGAACTTGCATGCTTAGACCACTGTTTATTAAAAACTCGAAAACTCACACATACATTTATAATTCATTCTTCAATTACAGATCATGACGCCATTCTGTTATGTCTGGATATAAAACAACCGAAAAATAATCCCTCGTTGATAAAAAAAGTAGACTATCCACAACTCACTGAGGCTATTAACTCTGTCGACTTTACTCCAGTCTTTAAAAGTCGGGATCCCAATAATGCTGCTTCTTTATTTGTTTCACTACTTAGTCAAGCCCTTGTTGACAATACCAAAATAATTCGGCTCCCGCGTCGCTCTAGAACAATCAAACCATGGATTACAGTTGGATTGCTGCGTTGTATGCGTAATCGAGACAATATGCACAAAAAAATTAAATCAAACCCTAGTGACAGCATACTACTGGTTACTTATCGTCGGTATAGAAATTTCTGCAATAATATCCTAAAAAAAGTTAAGCGTGAGTATCACCAAAAACAATTACAAGATGCAGGTCTTAATAAAAAAAGGATTTGGGAAGTAATAAAAGATTTCACTAACACATGCAAGCCTTGTGATTCATATAAAGATTTATTATCGTCTTATTCTTCTCCTACCGTTTCAGTAAACTGCGTCAATGAATATTTCTCTAACATAGGTAAATCACTAGCTGAAAAAAATCAATTACGTACGAATACTAATGTTAGCGGTCCCGGCTATTGTAATCGATCTTCTTTTGTTTTGCTTGGTACTGATCAGGAAGAAATTGAATTGCTTATACGTGGTCTAAAAAACAATTGTGCGGTGGGTTGGGATGGAATATCTTGTAACTTCATTAAGCTTTACAAGAACATCTTGGTCCCACCTCTCACACATATTTTCAATCTCTGCTTATCTAACGGTGTCTTCCCTGATGTTTTTAAGATAGCTACTGTGAAGCCTATATTCAAAAATGGGGACCGTGCCTGTGTCTCTAATTATAGACCTATTTCTATTCTTCCTGCTCTGTCTAAAATCTTGGAACGCATCATGAATACGAGACTCGTCCATTATCTTGAAACTAACAATCTCTTGTCCCCCCATCAATTCGGGTTTCGTTCAGGTAAATCAACAAATCTTGCTGTCCATGATCTTACAGAATTTATTATTAATAATTTGGATAAAAATCGAAAATGTGTATGTATTTTTCTTGATCTTGCTAAAGCTTTCGATACTGTTTCGATTCCCCTACTACTAAATAAAATGGAGCGTCTGGGTGTGAGAGGGACTCAACTAGACCTATTTAGGAGCTACCTTAGTAATCGTTCTCAACGAGTCAAAATTGAGGATCATCTCAGTGATTTACTACCCATATCTTTCGGTGTACCGCAAGGTAGTATTTTAGGACCTACTCTATTTTTAATTTTTATTAACGAGCTATGTTGTATACCATTAACTAATGGGAAAATAGTTTCTTATGCAGACGACACGGCTCTATTGTTTCAAGCTGATTCATGGCCTGGTGTCTTTAATTACTCACAAAATGGTCTTAATTTAATCATGAAGTGGTTAAAAATCAACCTCTTGACGATTAATGCTGATAAAACAAAATCTATGATATTTGGAATACGTAACTGTTCAGTTTCTGATGTTCACTTTAATTTAATTGCTCACTCGTGTGATGCTCAATCTTCTTCTCACTGCTGCTCTAAGCTTGAAAATGTGTCTTCAATTAAATATTTAGGTATTATTATAGACGAAAACTTAAATTTTAAAACCCACACTCAAGCTTTGTCAGGACGGATACGCAAATTAATTTACATTTTTAAAAGTCTTCGACATATTGGGGACCGTAACTTAATAAAAACAGTATATTTTGCCCTCTGCCAATCAATCTTGACTTATTGTATTACTTCCTGGGGTGGTATCCCAAAAAGTACCCTGAAAGTGTTAGAGATTGCCCAGCGTGCCGTTCTAAAAGTTTCTTTTTTTAAATCTTTTTTCTTCCCAACTACTGAATTGTACCAAGAATGCAAGGTTTTAACTGTACGTCAATTATTTATCTTGCATACAATAATTAAGAAACATTCAACACTTCCACTCGACCCTAATCTTTCAACAAATAAAAGGCGTCATGACATCGTCTGTCAAGGAATACGATGCAGAACAACGTTTGCCCAAAGTTTTTATGATTTTTTAGGGCCGCATTTGTATAACAAGTGTAACTCTATTAATAACATTTACCATCTCAACTTGTTTGACTGTAAGAAATCTATATCAAGCTGGCTTTTAAATAATGATTATAATCAGACGGAAAACCTTTTACTAGTAAATTCATGAACCTAAACACGTAAATTCATACCACATTCATTTCATACTCATTCTCTTCATTTACATGTCATTGACTCTCACTCTCTGTCACAAAAACACCCACGCACACACATACATAAACCAATTTATTTTAATCTCTAGTAATATTTTTTTTTTTTTTTTTTATTATAATGTAATGTGCTACTTATATATGTTATAGCGAAGACCTGGTGACCTAAGATACAGGGTACCCTAGTTTAGGCTCCAGTCTTCGCTAAATTATAAGATGTTATTTTTATTATTATTATTAAAATAAATTATTATTATTAAATAAATTTACAAAAAAAATGTATATAAGTAGTTTATCATCCATCTCGTTACCATAACACAAGCATTAAGTTGCTTAGCTTGGGACGAGATGGCGTTGTGTGGAATGTCCAAGGATATTTATTTATTTATTTATTAATCTTCAGGTAATGAGAGGAGACCCGGATCGATGACGATGTGTGGGCAGAGTAGCAAATAAAAGCGAATGCATTCAGTGTAACATTTGTAGAGGAAGCAATTGGCTTGAGGCTAGGGTTCATTCCCGGGAATTCTCGAGCCGAGAATTCCCGGGAAATCGTTGGGCTTTGTTCCCGGGAAATCAAGCTCGAGAAAAGTCGAGAACTCGAGAAATCATGTACGTTTGTAGAAAATAAACTTACAGAAGAAAATAAACAGAGTTTTAATTTGTTTATATTCTATTAACATGCCATAAATGGTGCTATGATTGTAATGTAATTATAATTTACATTTACTTTCTACCTGAGTTAAAGATATTAAAGATTTCTTTCGTGTTTTATAGAAGCTATTTTGTTTACAAGATTTAAGTAGATTTTTTTTTTCTAAATAACCAGCCCAAAATTGTGCTGTGATCCTAATGTAATGTAAGTTAAGAAAATAGGTTGGGGGAAAAGTTTCTTCGCGTTTTATAAGAAATTTCAAAACATTTTTTAATATCGTTTATTTACATTTAACTAAAATATGTAGCTACCATTTTGTTCGATAACTTTTTGCCATCTTGTAGGTAGGGACATGATCCCATTGCTATAGAAATTTTGGGACTACTGATCAAAATACCGCGACAAGTGGTTTTGGCAGTCCTCTCGTGATGTTAACCTGACACTGCCTAAAGAATTCTGAAGAGACCGAAACATGTGGAAATCTGAAGGTGCAAGATCAGGACTGAAAATTTTATTACAAGTTCATACATACTATAATGCGAAAAGACTTTTTCCCCAACGTAATATTTACGTTTTCTTTCATGTTGATTTTTTGTTTAGTTTAAGTTCTAAATAACCAACTAAAAATGGTGCTGTCATTATGATTATGAGCCTGAATAATATCTTTTTCTCCAATATTTTATAAAACAATATTTATAAGATTAATGTTTTTGTATAACATGGATGAAAGTTTTATAATTAATTTGATACTTTTATTTGAGAGGAAAACCACTGATTTTTAGACGCAATTGGAACCAAATAATATGAGAAAACGTACGTAAATGTAAATTTCTCGACAACCCGAGAGTCCCGAGAAATGAGCCTCGAGAATTCTCGAGACCCGAGAAATTGAAAAGCTCGAGAAATCATGAACCCTACTTGAGGCGCTCGCTCTTGTTGAGATCTGTCGAGCGTCTGAAACTTCGTTTGAAGAAGCTTGTTGAAGATTCTAGTTTGAAAACTACCGAGGAAACTCGGACAAAATTTTGCTTTCATTTCAATTTTGTTTTTATTTCACATACTGTACAAGGAGGTCGTATCCTAGGATAATTCAATGGATCTGCATGGATGTTTTATTCCCAGCCACTATCATTTGTGAGTAATATCTGACCACTTCCGTGCTTTGGAGGGCACGTGACACTGCTTTATCATCTATAGCAGTCGTTATACTTAGTCATTAGTATGAAGTAGTTGGCCAAATCAGGTTAGACCACCACCGACGACAGATGAAAAGAGGTTTTCAACAATAAATGTGTGTTTTTGTCATGTCACGTTCTCATCGCAAGACATAATACAGCAGATAGACAAAACGTCGCACAACGCGATGAAATATCGAGACGCCCGATTAAATAAAATGAAATCATCAATCACAATTTTGAAGCGGGAGCCGTTGGGGCCTTTGCCAATTCCGAGCAGTTACTGAAATCTGAATATAATTGCGCCAGTCGCCATAAATATGAGACTTTTTCCGGGATTGCATGCATAAATTAATCCAGTCCAACGTTTTAAATTAAAATTTATGGCAACATATTAGCAGCATATTTATATTGTTGTTTACAATGCTATCTATCAGCCGCAGAAGTCCAATTCTGGACGTAGGCCTACCCCATATATCTTCACAACGCACGATCTCGTCACGTCACAAGGTCGTCCGTCCACCTAGGACGTAGACGCCTCTTGAAGATTTATGCCCCAGCGGCCATCCGTTAACATAAACTGTGCCAATCTTTCTAGCTATGACGGACGCTTTGGTTCTTGTACGGATTTCCTCATTCATCCACTTTCAAATCAATTAAGTTAAAATATATCTTAAATTCGAAGGCTCTATGGAGACTACTACTAGTTGGGACACTAGCCGAAATATGATACTGTTAATTTTAAATATGACTATAAGAGTTTAGTGATGTAACCTACCTAAATGAAGTTCCTTTTGATTTCGAGTTTATCCCACACAACATAATACATCAAAATATTGGTGTAAGAGTAACTTTTTTCTGTGAGCTATCTTCGCGGCAAAATTTCAAAGCAAACAGTAACGTTATCCAGTCGTGGTGTAAGCTGATAACCCACTTTTCAAACCTCAATAGTGAGATTGGAAGCCGCTATTGGCCGTTTGAGTGTTTACTTATTCGATCAATCGGGTAAAAGGTTTGCCTGTAGCGTCTTTTGGGCAGGGCACGATCAGGCATCAACGTTTGTATTAAACTTTGTTTTTTTAACGTTAAAAACCCTAAGTTGATGTTAAATGAACGCAAATCTTGGATTGTGGTAGATTAATGAATTTGAAATCTATAACTTTTAACATAAGTTTTTCTGTCGCATACTTTTTCCTTAATAAAATATTACTTTTTTTCTATAACTAAGTACTAAGAATAGTACATACTAATATTATATGTCAGATTTTTAAAAGCGCCGCGTCATATAGTCTCTCCGTCTTATGGCATTAGGAAATAACCATACCTAGTTAAAAATGTCATCTATTTGTAAAAAAAACTTACTAATCCAACGCAGAAGAAGTCACGGGTTGTTATTGAATACCATTTTATTTATTTTAACAATTTCTGGTGTTTGTAACACAGAATAGATCGTTTATTGTACACCAAAATATAAACAAAACAGATTATATACAACAAATTATTTATAGAAAAGGTGCAAGGAGCTCTGTAGAAGCTCCTACAGTTCTACAGTTCATAAACGTAAACACTAGTAGGTCGAGAAATTATTGTGTTTCCTCAATTGTTAGTTCCTATTACATGTATGTATTTGTAATATCTTTTCACTTCCATAAATCTGGAAATTAATGTCTATATCGACTTTGATATTACATACTTTAGTAATATGTACTTACATAAACACTAAATTAAGTTAGACACACTGGCCCCTTCCCATCTACATGGAACCAACAACAGAGCTGGTGCGGCTTGTGAAGCGGCTGAAAAAGCTAAAGCATACAAATACAGGGGTCTAGGCTCCGAATATGAATTTGGCCCATTCGGTGTCGAGACCCTTGGTCCGTAGGGTCCTAGCGCTATAAGCCTTTTTAAGGAAATAGCAAAAAGGTTAGTCGACATAACAGGAGACCGAAGAGCTGGTAGCTACCTCGGACAAAGAATCAGTGTAGCGATTCAAAGGGGGAACGCTGCCAGCATCTTCGGAACCTTGCCTAAAGGGACTCCTTTAAATAATATATTTTAGTATTTAAGTTTTAGGTTAATTGGTATTTTTAGTCTTGTTTTATATTACATACAATAATCGATTACACACGCTTGCACTTATCATTACCAACGCATACAATGTTTTACGCGTGAGCATCGTCGTTAGTCACCTCAGCTGATTACTCACTGCTGAGTCCGACCAACTCCAAGTAGTAGACTGAAATTATCCTACTGTGCCAACCTGACCGGTACGGTAACTTAGCATCAAAAGAAGGAAACCTGATACGCTGTGTCATGTTTTCCAGGTCTTGCGTTCTTTTAATCGCCTCCTACTACACCCTCAGGATGGAATGAGTTAGTGACTTGGGTGAAAACCCGGACATTGTTGTCTGTCTCTAATGACTCTTAATACTGACCGGGCAAGTGTACTTCGTCCACGTGCAATCTGTTGAGTGCCGCTATCGATCGACCACGTCTCGACGCCCCGTGACCCACATACGCAATGGATACGCATTCCCACTGCTAGGCGTGACCTATCCCTTAGCGCACTCCCCTAATTTGCAGGAGAGCAACACCGGGCTTTAGAAAAACTACATTGTAAAATGTGGGGGGCCTTAGAGGTGCAGTGTCACTTTTGGATTTTCCCCCATTAAAAAGAGGCCTAGAATACGAATAAGCATGTCTGGCATTAAATTTGGTTTAAACAAGCAAACATTCTGTATCAAAACTCACGTAATATAAAAAAAAGTGAGGAAACGGGAACGGTGAGTTTAATATGAAAGAGCAACTAAATGTTTCTTAATCTGAAAGTTGCATAACAATCGCGTACAGTTGACATCAAAAACTTTCTAAACGTGAAGTTATTTCAGCCCATAAATGACCCACCACTGAGTCGGGCCTCCTCCAAATTCATGGAGGGTATAAGCCTACTGTACCGCGCTGGCAAGACGGGTTGGCACAGGGTTTGTATCAAGTTTTCCTTCTCTTTCGGCTAGGTGATCTGCCTCTTACGTTCTTTTAGTCGCCTCTTACGACACCCTCAAGACTGTATGGGTTGGTGACATTGTGTATTCTAAATCCGTCACCACACGGAACGTACGTGAAGTACGGTATACCAAACGCCGTGGTGAGGTGACGGATTTAGAATATACAATGTCAACAATTCATTACATGGCGAGGGTATCGTAAGAGGCGAGTAAAATAACGCCAGAGGCAGATCGCCAGTTAAACCCCGCCATCTACCTTTTGCATTGTCAACTTCAGCTCTGATATGGTTGATAAGATAGCTATGTGCTAGATCACAGATACGGGCGCGAACTGGTTCAAAATGGTTTGTCAGATATAGTTGATTGATTTTCGAGATACTGTCTGAGGATTTGTGTGGTGTTGTAAGAAGTATTTTGCATTGATCCCTATTAACAGCACGAATATCGAATGAGGTAATAATACAAGCGGTTTTCAGCCGCGGGTTCGATTCCCGCCCGGAAGAATTATTTGTACGACTTACAAGTATTTGTTCCGGGTCTGGGTGTTTTCTATCTATAATATGTATGTATTTACAACAAAAAAACTATATAAGTAGTTTATCATCCATCTCGTTACCTTAACACAAGCAATTTTTTTTCCACCATCAAATACAGTTTTGGTTTTCATCAAGATTCGTCCCGAGCTTCTTATGTGACTTTTTTGCTATTCCTCATAGTTTTGTCCTCTGTCTTGGAAAAGATTCGTAACTAACACGTCCATTTGAATCTTTTTTTATTTCCTCTGAATTCAATTTTCATAAAACCTTAAGTGCTCCCCTAAATTTCACTGCATTTTCAATCTTAGTTTGATCTGTGCATTGATACAATGTAAAATATTATATGTACGTATAAAATAATACATAATTATGGTTTGTTCTTTTAGGCAGACGTTATTGTTTCCAAGTGTATATTGCACCAAGCTCCCAGACCGATTGGACTAACGCCAACCTAGCTCACAATGCGCGCCCAGACCCAAGCTAAATACAAAAGAATCATTATTTGAAATTTAACAATAGAAATAAATCTTTTGTTGTTTTAATGAGATGTGGGCGAACTCTGAATTGGATGAGGGGAATACTGTGGCCGTGATAATGAACTCTATGCTTGATGTTCATAGAACTGGGTAACTAGGGCGTTGATCAATGGTAAACCTCATTCCTTCAGATTTGGGCATACTACTTGTAGTTTCAATTATAAAATAACCCTTATTTCTTATGAGCTCTTAGGTTTTCGAGATTATTACACATTGAAATTAAACACTTTCAAAAACAACTTCGTTAAAATGTGTTAACTTTCAATGTCATTTGTTAATAGGGATGTAGGGAGGTTAATTCTGGTGTATACTATCAAAAACAATTGTAGATGTGTCTGTCTGCTTTGGCTATCGTTTCATGATTTCTAATATTTACTCAACTCAAAATGTGTGCCCCTATGTCGTCCCTCTGTCCAAGCGCTCTGTCTGTATCTATTTTTATTTATATCTGTCATTGCGCTTTACTGTCCAAGATATCTCGATTACTTCTAATGTGTCGGAAGATAATTATTACAACAGTAGCACTGATAGAATCTCTAATCTGTATAACAGTGTTTTTGGTTTTTACTTTTAGATTACTGTTTTAAAATGTTCTGTGCGCTAAACAAATAAAAAGTAACAATTAATATACTTCTATGTGTACATCAAAGTTTAGACAGAGAACATGCAAGAAGATTTCGTTAATTAAAGCTATACATATTCAAACTTTGAATTTGCATTGTTGTAAAATCTGCATCACACATATCACTCTCACCAGCTGTGTACTGGATAATTGTGGAATTACTTTCTAATTTATAATAAAGTCAAGAGAAATGACGCCAGACTTTGAATTTTAAGTAAGCGAGTCATTAATTTCTGATTTCTTTTAAATGTATATCAGTTTTTACATTTTAGAGAGTTTAATGTGAACTGGTTGGCAAGAATATTTTACACAGGAATAATTTTAAGTGATTAAAAAGTAGATGAATTAATTAAGCCACAAGAACAAGATTTACGTAGAAAAAATCCTAGGTGCTTAAAATCTTAATAGTGTAAGTAGGATTTTAGAGTGTAGGGTTCGTTACTTCAGCTCGGCCAAAGAAAAGTCTGTTTTACGCCAATGCAGCTTATTCTGAACCAGAATCTCACTCGGGTCTGCCAATAACATATTTGGAAAGAGCTCTTGCAAAAGATGAACTCCTGGTAGGTTTTTCATTACTTTGAATTTGAATCAGATAATTATTGCCATTAAATAAATAGTGGGACTATGTCCAAGATATCACGCCTAAGTAGACGAGAAATTTCACGAGAAAAATTTCATATACTAAGTAGTCTATTACATTTTTCTCGTGAAATTGCGCCAGCCAAATGGTTTGCACGGATTGCGGATGCCGCATTCTATTTTGGTTAACACTTAATTTTTATAAATCTATCCTAAACAAATTTCCCGACTATTCATTAGTTGTGTGCTACCTTACACAAATCCCGAGATTCTGTGGCAGTTTATTCTCGAGGTGTTGCGGTAACGGCGATTGCGTACGCGCGAAGCGAACAAAAACGTTGGCGGATTTTTTTATCTTGTGTTTTTAATTTTAGAATAGCCTCCCACGGGCTTTAGTAAGTAGGTTAATGCCAAGCCCACACGACCTGTGCCCCGCAGTTGACTGACATACGTCTCCTTGTAACCCTATTGTTAACTTTTCTAAACTACATTGGGATTCTAGTTTCTGTAATATCATCTTGAGTGTTGTTTGTACTTTCAACAGTATTTACCTTTATTGTATGTTTACTTCTTATCTCTACATAGTACAAAACAAAGTCGCTTTCGTCTGTCCGTCCCTATGTATGCTTAAATATTTAAAACTACGCAACGGATTTTAAAGCGGTTTTTTTTAATAGATAGACTCTTTCAAGAGGAATGTTTATTTTATATGTATTACATGGATAAATGCACCCGGGCGAATCCGGACCGGGTCGCTAGTGATGAATAAATTAAACTATTTTTCATCGGAAATTCTGCCCATCTCGTAAAATAATCCTACAGACCACAGGTATAGTGTTAATAATTCCCTAAAATTTTGCCATAGATTTCTAATAAAGCATAAGATGGGGTCTCATCACTTTAAGAACTTTGATAGGCCAAGAAATATCAAATACTATTTTTTGGGCGCGGCTTCGCTCGCGTGGACTTCGAACCCGTGCTTATCTCTATGCATTTTTTTTATGAATATAAAAGTGGTTATTGTGGCTAAACTATGATAGTTAGATATGTGCTCTCGCGGACTTTTTTTTAGATTTTAATAAGAGCAACTCGTAGTACTTCATTTTGTTCTATTGTCAATAGTTTTTGCAAAATAAATAGGTTTTCGATTTCACACCTTGGGTTACAAAATCGCAATTTTCATACGGATCCCTAATTCCTTTGAAAATAAAATATAGCCTATAACCTTCCTCGATAAATGGACTATCTAACACTGAAAGAATTTTTGAAATCGGACCAGTAGTTCCTGAGATTAGCGCGTTCAAACAAACAAACAAACTCTGCAGCTTTATATATTAGTATAGATAAACACGGCTTAAAGAAATCATAAATGTTTACAGACCTGACGAAAGTAATCATTGCTTCTACTGATAATCCTTTCAAGAACCCAACTTTGAACCCAAGTTGTCGCATTTTAACTATCGATAGTACGCCCCATTTGGCTTACGGGGCATGTCGAGGCGTACCAAACCGTACCATCTGCTTACATAAGACAGCACGTGATACGATGCAAGATTATTGTTACTCGACGGGAACAGATAAACAAATATAACCGTGAAAAGTTTCATACGCTGCTGGCATTGTATAGTTTGTTTTGAAGTCCAATGCTAAATTATCATTTGAAGCTGGACAATCACTTTTGGTATTTGTCGTTTATGATTTGAGAAACAAGACTAATTAAGCCATAATGTCCGTGTTGTGATGGATTCAGAATACATACTGGTCACCACCCCATTCAGTCCTGAGGGCAATGATGTTAGAAGTAAAAAGATAGGTTATAAGCGGTCAGCAAGCGGCACGTTAAAAGTAGGCTAATTAGCAAACCTGACCTCAGTGTTGCGTTGCTGGCGTCAACAAATGCACGTCAAGATCCGCGTGTAAAAAGTGCTATAAAACACTTAAAAATGCCATCGTGTGTTATGAGATATAGCACAAACTACTCTAACAAAACTTCTAAAAGTCAAGGAATTACTTATCATTCGTAACTATCACTGTTTCCGTAATATAATTAATATTTTTTACAAATTTAAAATGTAATTCGTAAAATATGGCGGTAAAAATCAATGAGTGGAACAAAAGTATCCTTATTACCAAGTGCAAAAGAGATAGATGTCATTACGCATCACAGACTTTATAGAAACAGACATGTGAGTTGCCTAACGGAGTAGGTACAAAGGTAAGGTTATTAGGTGATGTTATTTTTTGTAATGCAGTTGTTATTTAAATTAAATTGTTTTATTTTTCGAGTTGTGTTACTTGAGTAATAAATAAACTATTAATACAGGGCAATTTTTAATTAACATACATCTCAGAAGGTGGAGTACCTACTCATGATTATAAAACACTTTTATTATGGGAACAACTCTGAAATTGCGAAAAAACAAAACAGCTGTTTCTAACATATATGTTTACTTAACGAGACAGTTTTTACAAAATATTTTTAGGCCTAAAATTTAATCTTTGTAGGGCAAAATGTTGAGTTGAGTTTTTGAGTTTGTGTTGGCTTGCCATTTTTATAGATCGAATGTTGTACAGGTAACGTATCTACACCTTTTTACTTCTAACATCATTGCCTGAGGGCATCGTAATAGCCGACAAGAGGTAACGACAAGGCCAATAACCTACCCACAAAACTTAATACGAAATCCTGTGCCAACTCGTCTGGTTAACGTGCGACAGTAGGATAATTACCCTAGAGACTTGACTCAGCCGTGGGTCATCTATGGGCTGAGTAATATAATAGTTGACTTGAGTTAGTTGAGTATTAATAGTTGACTTCGCTATCTGATCATATAATGGTGAGTTTTTTTTATTAATACTTTATGCACAAAGTGGTGTGAGATCCAAAATGTAGGTGCACAGTAGACATGACGTGGTTATAGCAGTTATAGATATTAAACAATCTCAAGATTTTGGAAAAGGTGCAACAAAATATATGCATCAATGATAAAATTCATAAGTAGCTTATAAATAATAATAATAAATATCCTTGGACATTTCACACAACGCCATCTCGTCCCAAGCTAAGCAACTTAATGCTTGTGTTATGGTAACGAGATGGATGATAAACTACTTACATATTTTTTTTTTTTTGTAAATACATACATATTATAGATAGAAAAACACCCAGACCCGGAACAAATACTTCTAGGTCGTACAAATATTTCTTCCGTGCGGGGATCGAACCCGCGACATGCTTCGCAGCAGTCGATCGCTCAACCACTGCTTGAACAGATGTTGGCGCATATCCATGAAATCATAATAGTGGTTATTCATCTACAACAAAATCTTGTTACGAATGACAAAATCTTAACCGAATAACTCGAAAGAAAAGCCTGGAGCCTATCAGGATCTAATCATCAACTATAAACCTCCGTCAAAATGGAATATGTTGCATTAATCTTTTTCTTAAGATAAGCATAGTAGAACCAGTCCACTTAATGCAAGCCACTGACTAATCTACGACCTCCCAGTGATAAATGAATGAGAAATCAGCAGGACCCGTTAGATTTAGTTTACGCGTAGGTGGCTTAAAAGCTGTTCTGAAATATTATTTCTTGGCCAACGGTGATGTGTATGATAAGGATCTCGATCTTTATGAGATTATCTGTAGATGTGGGTAGATAGATCAATGTGCTAATTCGCATCTTAACGAGGTCCTCTTATTACATACAAATAATGAGTAAATGAGTACTACTCTTTAATTCAATAAGGCATTTTAGTCTTAACTTTGCCTGCAATAGTCTCTGAGATTTCCTTGTCTTTTGTTATTTTTTTATATCTACGGCTTCATTCGCTATTATTATATTCGTGGTTACTCATTTGGTTTAAACCTTGAGTTGGTCGTGACTGAACGGTACTGAACGGCATTAGTACTGGTGAGGATTGTTACAATGTAAATATTGGAATATATTTATTGGTGCTTTTTACTTTTAAAATCACCACCATAGAGTCAGTCCCAAGTAATCGTTTATAAATATATGAAATGTTATGTTCTTTTAAATAATTTACTAACACAATCTCGTGCCTCAATTTTCTATAAAATAAATGTTTCTATACATTCATAAGAGTCTCTTGTAATACGTAATATAAAATCTTATGTCTAAAACATCTGGAGTTTCTAAACCTTATACGTCCATGGTTAAAGAAACTATAAAGCGTTTGCAGGTACAACCTTGAAGCCTCGTTTTTACACTAAAGATTTTTTACTGTGAACCCGGAGAAGCAATAGTCATTATAATAGTTATATTAAGGCCTATTCAGGCAGGGGAAAAAAACCTTTGGAAGATTTTCCAATATAGGATGGTTTCTATCATCGTTCCAGTATACTGTTGCAAATCTTCCAAAAAAAGTAAATACAAATAAAGTTGTGCTAGATGAAACTGATGCTTTCATACAAGGTGGAATCCGATTTAAAAAGTTTTATGGAGACGGCACTAGAATTTCACGCGGAATTTGATTGCTTCAGACGGTTTCAAGAGTAGATTTGGTTCTTGAAACGCTAAATTGAAAGCCCATTCTTGCTAGAAATAGAATTATTAGCTCTACTGTGTGGAATTAAAAGGTTGGTCTAATTTTTTGATGAGATAGACAACGTTGCAGCCAAATATTTATTGGTGTTATTAACGTAGATATAATCTCATCCTTGAATTCTAATTATGATATGGATATAATGCGATTAATTTGTAACAACTACTCTATGTGTCTAAGAGATTGAAAGATATGTCACGGAAATGTAAATTATTATTTGTAATCTCACAAGACGCTTATGTTTACAAATCAACCAGTTATGGAAATCTCTGTAACGGCTATCGTTTGGATCTTGCCAGACGTTATCTTGTAATTGAATCATAAACCTCTCTGCTTATATAAAACCCAATGTGCATAGCTAGGAATATAACAGACAGCTCCTGAACTAATTGGTTTGACCATGGTATCGAGTTTCCTTAAACAGGGAATATCGTCAGTAGCTGGTGTTGAAATGGAAGTAGTAAATTCTGCGGCGAGGTTCTAGATTGACTAAATAAAATTTCGTTGGCGCACCTTTCGCACATGTCGGACAAACTTATTTTGGGATTTATCAAGTTAATTTAATAATTGATATTTCAAGTTAATAAAATTCAAGTATCAGTTATTGTTATCGCGACAATTTATGACGTCGTCTGGATATCTGATAGAGACGCCTGATATTTTGTGAGATTCTATCTCTCGTAATTTGCAACCAATAGATTCTTTAGCCAATCTGTTATTCATATTAACGGAATATATTCATCAAAGGTCAATTCATTTTATATGAAGTTAAATTTTTAAGAGGCTCATTATCTGACCCTTTAGCACGTCACTAGCTGTAAATCATACAGTCGTCAAAACGGTCACAATAGCTCTATTCACGTCTCAATTGGCAGCACTTGATCTCAGTGCGCTCCAATCAGCAAACATTCATGAGCCTTAACCAAGTTGTCGTCTAATCGATATTCATCTTTAATGTTGTCTAGCACAAAGTTTACTTTTGCCTCACACCTCAATTCATGACATGTCGAAATATTTATATGCAATGCACCGCGGGTCACGACATGACTGAAGCAAAAGAGTAATTCTTATTAAAATCAATTACGAAAATGTTATATTCATCTACTACGTATTTTCCGTCAATCGACTTTACTTGTGTCTATTGAAATTACTTCAGGTTTGATGACATTGAATTAGCTTTTAGACGCTTTCAAAATCCTATGTAGCCTTTTGATGACTTCGTCAAATTCCCATTCGGCTATTTCTCGTCTTAATTGGTCAAAAAATAAAAATGGACCGTACAATGACTTGAACATGCAACATAATTGCTAAATATTTTATACCATCTTTGAAACGTAGCTCATAATTAGTAAATACTAACTATCTCGGCTTGCAATCAATATTGCTTTATTACAGCTATTCGCAAATTTCTAACCAAGTTTCACCCACAATGTAGCCGTCAGATTCCAAGATAAATATTCATTTCAAGTGTAACCTGACTACGTATGTCCTTTTGTTTCATTTCGAATAAATGTAGGTTATCGAGACAATTAATTCTTTCACTCAAGATATCGTGCGAGGTTTTCGCAGTAAGGAATTCTCTCGCATCATACATAATTTATGAACCCTTGCAGATATTAAAACGCCATGAAAGACTTGTATCAATTACCATAATCACACATCATTTACTCGCAAAACGCTTCATTCCACTCTGTTCTACTGTTATTTGACCACGTTGCTTGTCAATTTGTTTGACTAATTGGTCAATAGTTTAGAGTGGCTTTATAAAGTAATTCGACTAGCTCATGTGTGCTTTCAAATACTTAGTCAACATCAGTATTTACAAGCGTAAAATTAATTTGGACGTTTGCTTATTTCTGCAGGTTGTTCCGATTTGTGTTCTGCTAATTATGTTTGTGTTGGTGTATGGCTTTAAATATTTTGCTTTGGTTTGCTCTTTTTTATTAAATCTCATGTCCACGTATTGAGTTATAGCTCCCTCCCATTCCCAGTAATGTTGTTTATTGAGCCGTATGTTTTCTTTGGATGTCTAAATAATTCTATTCGAGTGAGGAACAGAACAAATGTTCTTCCGCCGATTGTCTCACCGGATGTGATCGTCTTTGGCTACGTTTTATTTAATTGTTTACTATTGTTTTGATATCCTGCATTTGGTATCGTCGTGTATGTAGATGTTGTATGTAGATGTGATTTATTAGAGAATCCTAGTGTATTGACACTTTGACGTAGTTTCTTGATTTTCGGAATGGATATAATAGACTGTTATTTTGAGCCCTATTACCATTATGGGACTAAGTTAAGGTTTAATTACCTTAAAATTCTACTTATTAAAATGTTTCGAATAATTCATTTTCTTTGGTGCTGGTTTTTTAATCTTTTTACCAATCGGTCAAGATCTAGATCGTATCTATAAGAAATCAGTCTTCCGAGAACTCGTACAAAGTTTTGTTATAAAAGTCATTACTATTTTAATATGCGTTTGCAATTTCCTGTCGTCATCATTACCTTTAATATGAATAATAAAATGGTAAATATGCAAGATAATCGTAAGCATATGAGGCAACCTAACACCGCGAATCTTTAGGCTTTCAAGTCCATGCCAAATGGTTATTACCCTCGCGGTAGGTGGTAACCGGTCAGTATCTGATGGAATAACGGTAGAAATAGTGTCACTGCAACATTTTTTACTCTTTCTGAGCACGAAATTATGCATAAATGCAGAGTTAATGCCTTCGGCATTTTCTGCTGGTCTCAGAGTGATTCAGAAACGGAACATTTATTTGACAGTTGTGTCCCGTTTTAGGCATTTTTATAGCAGTCACACCGACCTTACAGAATGTTCATGTGAGTACATCTGAGTACGCCTGAAGCCAGTCTCTTGCCTTGCAGTGTAGCCGTCTTTGGTGAAACATAATGTATCTGCCTTTATTGTGGAGTGCCTCCTCTGGTTTGCAATACAATTTCATATTGTTTGGTATCGCCTTGAGCCCTATGACCTACTTAAAATTTTCCTCCGATATTTTATGCTTCCAGGGCCTTTAGTGAAGTGATAGAATATTGAACTTAAATGTACTTATTTATAACTAGTGAATCACTACGTTTGCTTTTAAAGTAATAACCAATAATGCTACCTTAATGATACAAATGGTCCGAGTAAAAACAACTTGACGTATACTTGACATTAGAGGTCAACGTTTTTTTTATTACTAGGGCTGGCATTAACTGTAGATTGGTAATTTTTTTAATAAAATGTATTTGTACAAACTCACTTTATGCAGACGTATCCCAGTAGTTAGGAGCAACTATAGAATTTGTTGCCGACTTTTGTTTCAGTATTAATGTGTATGGACGTATGGGTTAAGGGAGAGACAAAAAAGATATTAATTTAAAAAAATGTGATCAGAATCGTTAGCATAATCTGTGTTTATTTTTATGGTATTAAAAAAATAGTGGTGTATATTGTTCGTGTATTTAAAAATACCTTCTGAATATAAGGTTTGATTAATGGCGTACCTAATTTAACATTACGTTATAAATACAAAAAAGAGAAGGAGATTGATATGAAATCCTGTACCTACCTATCCTCCTCTGTCTGGCCAGAATGGCACAGTAGACTCATTACCAAGTAACTTGAGATGGTCTGATTTAACAGTGGGTCATCTATTGGCTGAGTAGTAGCTGTATAAACATAAAAGTACTTTCCAAATCAATGCTTGGCAACCCTATGTGCGCTAGTGAGAGGAAACGGATGTCGTTCTTTCCTTACGGCAGGGACTTTGATCGATCGATATTTGCATAGTATTACTCATTTTTTATTCTCAACTGTTCATCTGATATACCTGTTTATTGAACTAAAAATGCGTTTAAGAAAGCGAAACGTGGGACTACTCCTACTATAAAGACGAACTGAGTAGGCTCATGCCAATATTCAGTAAAAAAATCTTATTGTCCATGATGGCTCATCTGTGCTCTACAGAGAAGAGCAGGCAGAACTCTGAAGTTGCTTTTATTGAAATCGATTTTTTGATACAAAGACGAATTTGTGAGAGCAAACCCCCCGCCCCATCACTATACCGACTGTAGAGTCCGTTTGGTGAGAGTAAGTAATTCCGACTACCAGGGTCAGAATCGCGAAATCTAAAAATTGGTTTATAAAATAGATTCCACATCTTCAATCTTCAAATCAAATTTCGGAGGTAGTTGGACAACAGTTTGTACGTTCGGAAACTTGCCTAAATTTAGGTTCATTTTTAAGTATTTGACGTTTAGTTGCTGAGTGGTTGGTTGAAAACCACTTTGTATTTTAGATAATAATTCCAGTAATTTTCTATTGCTAATTAACACTAAAAAGAAGTTAATATTTTAAATTATACACTGCGTTAGACAACAAGGTTTTCGCGATTATTACACGTTAAAAGTAAACACATTTTTAACGGATTTTAACAGCCATCGACGCCATTGCGATTAGGGAAAATGCAAGATAATATACAATATAATTCCTCCTAACCTCGGACCCAGCAAGTTTAGACCCGTCGACCCTGAGTCATTATTAAAAAAGAGAAGCAAAAATATTGCGACACGCAACAAAAATCGATTGTGCACGCGGTGCATGCAATTTGCATAGAGGTCAATAAAAATATCCGAACGGCAGCCGCATGTTTACTTGGCCTAGAATAACAAATTGCTTATATTGCGCCACTAATATCCGCAAATTCGCTTCCTTCATTAATCCAATGTATAGTAAAAGTACTTCGGGCACATCACTCGTAAGACTAGTCACTCCATTGAAACTAAACACTTTTTAACGGATTTATCGAGGGTATATTACGGTGTAGTAAATTCCTCCCACACGGTGGACCGATGACCTGGTTGAGGTCGCCGGAAAGCAACCCAGGACCGGCGTTTGTGGAGATTCTTGGGGAGCCTATGTCTAGCAGTGGACGTCTTTGGCTAAAATTATGATGATGATGAGGTTACCCCCGCCCCACCGCTGAGAGGCGCACGATCAGCCAGGATCTAACCTAAGCGTACCTGTCCAATCCTTATAATCCGTAAGTCTAGGTGTTGAATGTGTTTCGATCATAATTCCGGACCAGTCAGGCCAGGCAAGAGGTCTGTGTGTCCGTGAATGATATAATATATCTAAACACCCATTTAAAAAAATAACTAGATACTCATCCCAGAAATGACCTACTGCTGAGTGGGGCCTCCTCCCATTATATGGAGGGTAATTAGCCTACTGTGCTACGCTGGCCAGACGGGTTGGCACAGGGTTTCGTTTTAAGTTTTCCTTCTCTTGCGGCTAGGTGTTCGGCCTTTTCATGTTCATTTTGCCGGTTCATACGACACCGACATGGAATGATGTGGTGACCCATGTATTCTAAATCCGTCACCATACGGTTAAAAAATATGTAGTAAGGGCGAAATTATGTAACCGTGTCGCCGTGACAGGCCACTACAGCGCGTCGGTTCCAGACCATCGCGTAATTGGGGTAACACGCAGCTATATTTCGGGTAGGTGCCAGGTTAGCGTCGCTCAAAGGAGCTGTTTCGACAATCACACGGGTGACCGATCGTGTGGCAGCTGACAAATTTGCGATTATATGCTCTAATGCGGTCGTGATAAAGACTCTGTTTCAATTATCGGGTGAGAAGGCGAAGTATCCATTTTGTGCAACATATTGCTATAACATAAATAAATATCCTTGGACATTTTCACACAACGCCATCTCGTCCCAAGCTATGCAACTTAATGCTTGTGTTATAGTAACGAGATGGATGATAATTAAACTACATATAAGTATACATTTTTTTTAAATACATGCATATTATAATAAACCGACCTAAATCGGGTTTCTAATGTTAGATTCAACGAAAAATCGTAGAATACTCTTCACTTATGACCAATAATATCATGGCATAATACAAATACAAACAATAAAATGTACAATGGGCGGTCATATTGCCATATTTTTTTCTTGCTCATAAATTACCACTGAGTCGCGCCTCCTCCAAATTCATGGAGGGAAATTAGCCAGCTGTGCCACGCTGGTAAGATATTTCCTTCTCCTACGGCTAGGTGAACTGCCTCTTTGTCCGGCAAACGATTCCTGGTTGATGTGTTGTTATTTTTTATAAAATAATAGCGACACGCCCCAACTTCGCACGGGTGCAATTATGCATGTATTCCCCTTGAATCACTCTATCTTTTAAAAAACAGCTTCAAAATCCGTTGCGTAGTTTTAAAGTTTTAAGCATACATAGGGACGGACAGACGACAGCGACTTTGTTTTATACTATGTAGTGATGAGAAACAAACAGATGCTCATGTACACTTGCAACACCTGAGGTCTGACGGCAATTGGTTAGGTTAGTGAATACTCCAAATAAAACAGGCAAGGTATATTTCGATTTTGTATATCAAATATGGCTGATCTCCGGAAGCTGAAATCGGCAATAAACCGGCGGGAAATTCAACTTCCTGCGTAATTATTTTGCCCGTCTCCATTTTCCTCGTAAAGCTTCTTTTTTTTAATTATCTCTCCTCAAAGCTTATTTATGAAATTCTCAAATAACAGTAGGGCAGCTTAACTAGGCTCTAATGAAATAATTAACAGGAACGTAGAACGCTTTACAAAAAGTTTTGTTGTTTATATAATCTTAACTCATAACTGCTGACCCACCGCCGAGTCGGGGAGACACTTGCCCGAGTCGGTAGTCGAATGACATTGACGGAAAGTAGTCTACTGTGCCATGGGTTGGCACAGTTTTCCATCATTCCGCGCTCTGCAATCCCACATAACCTAGCCAGACCCCCAATGGACTACTTTGGATATACAAGGATATCTGTATTCAATGAATTTGTAAGTCAGTGAACAAAACTAATTCTTGCATAAATATTTGTAAATTTTTACTACTACTATTCGGCCCAAAGATGGCTTCCTCCTGTTACATGGATAGCCTATTGTGTGACGACGTTAACCTTCTCTTGCGGCTAGATGACCTGCCTCTTGCGTTCCTTTAGTCGCCTTTTACAACACCCTCAGTATTGTATGGGTTGTTGTAATTGTGTATTCTAAATCCGTCACCAGACTGAAAACACCTACAGGATAAGAGTCAATATAGCCTTGTTGGTCTAGGGGTCGGATGCACCGCTTTTGGATCATGGGGTCCCGGGTTCGATTCCGGGGCCGGGCAAGTGTATTTGTGTAAACCAAAGGCACTTGCTCTGAGTCTGGGTGTCATTTGTGTACGTGAATTTCATGTTTGTAAACTGCCCCCGCGATACAAGTTATACATAGAGCAAGGTTCCGATTTAAAAAAAAACGGATAGGATGTTACAGGTATATAGATATATATAATGCAGCAAATATAAAAGGCACTTAGCAACTGGGCGTTCCGTAGATTATGTTGTTTTCGAAACCGGAACACTCAATTTGACCGAGGTCATTAATCTGGCCGCCGAAGGTGGTCGTCACGCTAAGCTCTGCATACTAGTGACGTCAAACTTTACTCCGCTTATTAAAATATTTTGTGCTTTAATAATGCTGGAACTGGGGCATAATGTCTTGGTCAACCGAACGGGTGTGATGTATGCAGAATAATAAAAACTACAATGTGTTAATATTGTGTAAGGTTTGACTTCTTTATGCTAACAACAAGAAAAGAAAGAAGAAAAACGAAATGAGCAAAAAAAAAAATTATAATATCCCAGTCCATAAATGGCCTACTGCTGAATCGGCCCGCCTTTACAGTAGGCTAATATCCAACACATTAGTTTACCATGCCAGGTGCATTGTCGCAGGGCTTCGTTAAGTTTGCGGATTAAAAAATATTGAAAACTGTTATGCATAAAACGGATATTGCATTAAAATTATTTTAGTAAATTCCATCTTCAAAAGCTGCTATGCTATTAGTGTTATCGTAAGCAATTTACATGATTAACTTACACCGTACTTAATTGCAGAATCCACATAGGTGCCAACCATATTAATAATCCTTTAGAAGTACATCATGATAGAAAATCACAAGGAAAACTCCACTAGCGTTATCGCATAAGGTCATTAGTCCCATTTCCGACCTAAAAAATTGTGTTATTGAACGCATTTGACGCCTGCCTAGGTCGTTGCACGGCAATTAATTCACAGAAATGCCATATCGATTAAGATAAGCGTGTGTCTATCGGTACCCTTCACGCGTCTTAAATGATAAGGAGGCAAAAACGTACAAATAAATAATTAATCTTTCTTCGAGTGGAGTCGACGAAAAATACCAACTATATAGTTTCTTGCCGGCTCTGTAGAACAGCATTCCGAACCGGTGGTAGTTTCAGCATGAATGCGGGTGGACGCACAAGGGTTGTAGGAGATCAAAGAGATGGATGGATTGTAAGAATGAGGAATTGTGTATGAAAGGTGTGAATGTAGATATGACGACTGATAGGTGTGTATGGAGACTACCACCTAGCGAGGGACAGGGGTTGTAAGATGATAATGGTAATTTTAAATATGACGATTTAATAAGAGTTTTGTGATAAAACCTACGTAAATAAAGAACGTAAGTAGAGTTTGGGTGCCGGTGTTTTTTCGTGAATTTAAATGTCCAGAAACAGAAGGGTCCAGAAATACTGCGAAAGAACTATAGTAATTCTATACCTAACCTAGTTTAAACTTTCGTGATTTGTAGACATTTTGAACTACAACACAAGCAGCTTGGAAAAGTGCACGTTTGCAATGGAAATGGGAAATGGGTAGCAAATCTCTGTAGAAGTGTATTAGACAATAAAAGTATAAGAAATCAAACATGGAATCTGTAATCTGTTAAATATTAGCTTCATCCATATCTATGGTAGAAGATAAAGTCACGCAGGACTATTTATTTATTTAATACATACACAACTGGAAGGTTACCAAAATGAAAGGAAATTTAATACGGATTTTGTAGGGGATTGCTCGCGGGGTATGAAGATTCATGATTGATTGATATATTTAAAATTTTGTGATTTCGTAAGGATGTCTCTGTATTAGACGGTAATTGTGGCGGTCGATCTCGGACGTCTGACTATTCCGTGCTTTATGTTTCAAAGCTTATTTGAGTAATAAGCTTTGTATTTAAGGTTCCATAATGAATCGGGAATGAAAGCCTGTACTTTACCAGTTAGATATGTGCCAAAACTATTGATATTTTGCAGATCTTGTACTTATACCTAATGACCATAATATACTAGTATAAAATAGATGTATCTTTTCTTTACATAGTATAAAACAAAGTCGCTGTAGTCTGTCCGTCCCTATGTATGCTTAAATCTTTAAAACTACGCAACGGATTTTGATACGGGTTCTTTTAATAGATAGTGATTCAAGAGGAAGGTTTATATGTAGGACCCACCCCCGCTTTGCACGGGCGAAGCCGGGGCGGGCCACTAGTTGTAGAATAAAGTCGTTATGTTTTGTTAAGATGTTAACTTGATAACGTGTGAAAATAGACGGTCGTTGCACTCCAAGGCCGATGGTTTATTATGTACATTGACCTATCTTTATTTAGATAGTATTTGATCTTTTTAACATCCACAATGTTGCTATTGTATATTACTGAAACATAATCTGGATCATTATCTTTGTCCTGTATCATTATCTTTGTCTTAGTTTTATGATTGAAGTATTATATTAATTAGTGACCTGTGTTGTTGAAATGGGTTTCTTGGCTCTCTTAGAGCAGCCTCCTAGAATATAATTTCAAAACTCAATATTTAAAGATTTTAAAATGATATATGTATAATGAAGTGGATTTGGTTTTAGTTTACATAAACCAAAACTTTAACGAAAATAGTATTTATAAAAAACGTCCTTTTTTCCTTATACCCCGTTCAACATAGCTTGATCGATTTGACAGACGGGCTAGTGATGGGAAACAGAAAATATCTAGTAGTCCAAAAAATAACGTTTTAAAATACTTGTAACAGTGACAAGTTGGCGTGGGTGTATTATGTGTGAAATTCTTTATTGCACTAGACATATAAAACATTCATAATAAGTTCCTTTTTAATATTACAGGGTTATATTTTGTCCTTCCGCCAAATTTAAATAGGTGGTTCAGACCATGAAAGTAAACAAAAAAGAAAAGAAAATAATAGTTGCAAACGTGTTAAATTTCAATGCGCTATAGCCAACGAATTTTATTTCAAAATGAAAATGCTTTTTATTCGAATATTGTCTTAAAAAGTTAAGAAAAAGTGATAAAGAATTTCACACATAATACACCCATACCATCTCGTCACAGTTACAAGTATTTTAAACCGTTATTTTTTGGACTACTAGTTATTATCCGTTTCCCACCACTATTCGCCATTGCAAAGTAAAGGTATGATTCCGAAGAACGCTGCACGCAGAAGTGCTACCTCGGCACTACCGGTCCCGATTACCGCGACGTAGTTTGGAATCATACCTTTTTGTCGATCAGAAAAATTGACATCTGCCAAATCGATCACGCTATATTGAATAGGGTATAGTTACTTCATTTTCTAAGTTGAGTTCATGGCTCTTTGTAAGCGACAGTACGAAATGGTAACAAATCTTATAATATTTCTTTACAATAGTTAACGTTCATAAGCTCAAAAATCTCTGTATCGACATTGTAATGACAGACAAGCTCTTGACCGCCTTTTAAAATAAAGTAAAGGTCGTCGAGAGCGATGTTAATTGAGAATCGCGAAGTGCCACTAAAGACACTAGACAATGGGTAGCATGACATACTATAGCTTACGTTATGTGACGGTACATTTTTCACGTAACAGAGAATGTTATTCTTACAAAATAGTATCTTAATGCAATAATCATTGCCTAAAATGTTTATGACTTCACGTATTGTTTTTCTCTCTAAGCTCCAAGCTTCTTTTACTAGGAGGACCGATTTGTCAATATCACGGAATATTGGTTACATTTTGAGGCAATGGTCTTAAACTTAACACGGAACGAGACTTAAATAAGAAAACATCCCATAAATGTTTAATTTCAACATGTAATATTCGCATAAAAGTATGGTGTTATACACAGACAATACTTTTACTGCAATTATTGATACCCATTTTTTTGGGTTGGTAACCTATAAAGACCGATTCTAAATGTTAATTCTCGATGTCCAATTCCCACCAAATATGAAAATAGACGACGTAGTACATAGCATCGTTGCATCAACAATTTGCTCTACTTCACCAACTGTACAGGAAAACGTTCCTGTACAGTTGGTGAGGTAGAGCAGAAAAAAATTTACATGGTAATTTTACACTTGGTTTAGTCGCGTAACGTGAGCATGTTGTTCTTAATTAAAGATTTCTCGTTCGATAACCACCACGTCTGATATAGACATCTCTGTATTATGCTTAAGGCTCAAACACCAACAGCGACGTGAAACGTTTGATTTTATCTTCTCGTACTCTTGGCTTCCAATCACAAATGTACAGTTTGGGAATAATTCCTATTGCTAACAGAGAATATTGTGTAGTGGCTTAAGTATTATAACCGGTAGTTAGTCAAGTAGTCAGTAAGATCGGTGCCGATGGCGACCCCAATGAAATTAAGAAAACGACAAAGATTTACATAAATATTCTTCTTCTTCTTCCTAGTCGTCTTGTCAAAGTGGTCGTGGTTGTAAAATTAGCCGGTCGTTTAGGACTGGTTCACGCCTCCTCTCTTATATAAATGTATTTGTATAATTAACTACCATAAATTGTCATGTAGTACTTAATTAACATTGTTGTTGTGTGTCCTTCAATTCAATCGTATTCATTTGAGACACAAGTATTTAATTAATCATGAAATCTCATAATGTAGCTAGCTATGAAGTAGTCAGAAGTTCCAAAGTACCAGTAGTTCTTCTAAGAGCTTTGCCCACGTCAGTTTTCACCGAGCTAAACATTGTAATTATCGACAGTCGTTTCGCTATCTTACGAGGTTAATGGCGACTGGGATGTCTCTCAGCCTAATGGACTCACCTACGCGGCCTGATTCTCTCGCCCGACTTTACTGTGTACTCGTAGTGTTTGAACTAGATCGAGTTGACGAAAGTGAAATTTTGTGCACAGCTCCCGCTTAGGTACTGCCAGATTTTGTAATTATTTTTTGATATTCTCATAGAATTGTGATATTTAAACCTGATTTGGGATACGGTATGATTTCTAGTCTAAACTAGACTCTGTGGTCTTTTCTGCTTTTGGGTTTTTGTGATGGTGTCATCTTACTTCTTGGTGGGTACCTCTACCAGCACTACTCAGCCCAATGCTGAGGCAGGCATATTCCAATCACATGGAAGTTAATTAGTCTAATGTGTCACGCTGGCCAGATGTGTGGTAGAGTATTTCCTTTTCTGACGGCTAGGTTTTGGGGATTGTCATTTCCTTTTCTCGACTCTTACGACACCCTCAAGAGGGTACACTATGTACTCTTAATCCATCACGTCTTTCGGACATTTTTCTCTGTCACGCAGATCAGCTGGATGAATATGGATGATGACCGTCTTTTAGAACATACTAGTCTTTTCATAACACCATTGCACTTGAACAAACAACTCGACCAGTGAAAGTCTAGACTAACTCACCTACGCTTTTCGGCGTTTTGTCCGAGTTTACTATGTAGTTTTTCTAGATCAAGTTCACGAAAGCGAAACAAATGCGTATGGCATTGCCAATTTGTCATTGTCAGCGCGTTAGTCACCACTGGAAGCGGTCTGATGGTATTGGCATCTCGTATGCTTGTTTCACTATCAGGAAGTGTTTTTACTTTCGTTTGGCAGCTTTCAAATGTTTCGATTGTAAATCTTTCGATATCTTGACGAGTCATAATTGACAATCAACGCGCTATTGGTTGTCGATTTTGACACTTATTGTACCTTACTAATACTATAGTGTCGGTTCAAGACGTATGCCATACGCATTAAACACAGGCGCTTAACGTTTGAATTTAGCCGATTAATTTTAGTAGCAGAGAAAATAGCAAGTATGGCCCCTGAAAGGTGTATACTGTAAATGTATACATATTACGTAAGTCTGACAACACGACCTGATTTGCACGGATAGGAGAGCGTACATTTAGCATTGTTTCCCTATAAAACAGGAACAAGTCTCTGTAAAATCTCAAATACAAATCAAATAAGTCAAAAATACGCATATACGTGTAAGCAACGCTAAAAGCGCCCGACAGTTTTTCTCCGCAATCTTCAACCGTTGTCGTTATAGTGCAACCGATTAACACGGGACCTTCTCGAATTATATACCTAAACTAGCGACCCGGCCCGGCTTCGAACGGGTGCAATTATGCATGTATTATACATTGCATGGAAATATAATATCTATTAAAAAAACCGCTTCAAAATCCGTTGCGTAGTTTTAAAGATTTAAGCATACATAGGGACGGACAGACGACAGCGACTTTGTTTTATACTATGTAGTGATGTTTATTAGTCTACCTTTACCACTTGAGTCTCTGTAGCTTTTGCGCACATACATAGCGACCGCGTTCCGAAAAGCGCAGTGGTGGTAGACAGTGGACCGATGCCCCGTGTAAGGTCGCGGGAAAACCATGGATGCGGGACTGGCCTTTGTGGATATCCTTGGGGGAGGCCTATGCCCAGCAGTGGACGTCTTTTGGCTGAATATCATTTCAGATAATGATGATACAGACTGGCGAGAAACATTGTTTACTATGTGAGGGTGTTGAAATGATCATCTCCGCTATTTATTTTATACATATTTGTCTATGTACAATACAGTCAGGTAACTCTTTTGGTTCTCTCCATGTGGTGAGGGATTCATCATTTCAGCCAAAAGACGTCCACTGCTGGACATAGGCCTCCCCCAAGGATCTCTACAAAGGCCGGTCCTGGGCCGCCCGCATCTACTGCTTTCCGGCGACCTTAACCAGGTCGTCGGTCAACCGTGTGGGAGGTCTACCAGCACTGCGCCACTCGAGGACTTTTCTGCCCCATAGGGCGTCGGTCATTCGAGCTATGTGCCCTGCCCACTGCCACTTAAGTTTGGCAATCCTGTGGGCTATGTCGGTGACCCTGGTTTGGCTGCGTATCTCCTCATTTCTGATTCGATCTCGCAGGGAAACTCCGAGCATAGCCTTCTCCCGTAACGGATTAAGAATGTATATCGTCACCAACCCATCCTCAAGAATTTCCCCATTTAATTTGGAAAAAAGCTAGGGACAGGAAGACCAATCATAATACCTGCTTGTGTACAAAGTTGTGACACAAAATTAAAATAAAGTAATATTTGTTTCAGGTAACGCGTACTGACGATGTCAACATAAGTATTAATTTCTTCATACCGTGTGTTTGGTAAGGCAATTAAAATAACTTTATTATCGTTTTAAAAGGGTTAACGGCACTATCATTAGCGGTAATCACCTCATTATAGGCGTCTCGTAATATTTGTACGACGCTGTGGAAGATTGTTGGTGTTGTTGTGTGATAAATACCCCAAATAAATAGATGCCGTGGCGTTGTTGTCCGTGTGGTGACGGGTTTAGAATACATAGTGTCACCATCACTGAAGTGGCAGTGGGCTGGTCATATCTGTAGAAGAACCGACAACCGCTGGGGTAGACGAGTTCTTGAGTGGAGACCGCGAATCGGCAAGCGTAACGTGGGACGGCCCTCTGATAGATGGAGCGACGATGTGCGAAAGGTTGCGGGCAGCAGCTGGATGCGTCAAGCTGAAGACGTGACGCTATGGCGCTCTATATGGGAGGCATATGTCCAACAGTGGACTAATGTGGGCTGATGATGAGTGTCACCGCCGCTTTCCGTCCTTGTCGTAAGAGCTGACAAAAGGAAATGGCAAGAGAAGGAACACTAGATACAAAACCTTGTGCCATCTGCGGGAAAAAGGCGTGCCTGTATGTATGTATGTACAGTCCTCACCAATCTTTATGGCCGCTCTGAATGTAGCCGCATTACGCTGCGTACAACACAAAATTATTTACAGTGCTCGCCGAATTTTATGACCGCTCTGAATGTAGCCGCATTACGCTGCGCACGACACAAAATCAGCGGGACATACGTGGGGCGGGGAGGCAAGGCACGCCCGCACGCGCCATTTGTTCACCCGCATACGTCCTCGCCACCCGCGTTTTAGTGTGAGTGAGCTACGTTCGTATTGGTTATGAAATGTACGATGCGCAAGTTCGTACCCCCGGCTTCATTCAGAGCGGCCATAAAGATTGGCGAGGACTGTATGTAGTAGTAGTATTAAAGTTTGTACAGTCGTCGTCATTTTCAAAATAAATAGCTTAGCGATGTTAGGCGTGCTTGTTGTTAAGATAACGCCAACGTAAATAAGAACTAATGACTTGAATGATACATCATTAATAACTAATACCCCATTGCCTAACCCAGTTTTCGTACTGCTCCTGACACTTATATCGCCTCCATCTAGAATTGAGACTGTTCGCACGCTTAGTATTAAAGTGACCGAATACAAAAAAAAAACATTTTTTTGCCAAATCGATAAAAACACTTTAAAAAAACAATAGTTAAATTATTTTTATCGATTTGCCAAAAATATGTTTTTTTTTTTAATTCGGTCACTTTAATAGTAAGCGTGCGTGTTAGTTTGACTGTGGTATTACAAAACAGATTAGTGTATATCGTTATTATTAATAGACGATAGTGACGAGGGCTGTGTTGTAAGATTTGGTCGTCTAGTCATCATCAGCGATACGTATCTTGCTATGATACTTACTTCTCAGCCCATAAATGACCCACTGCTGAGACGGGCCTCCTCCCATCACAGGAACGGTGCTTAGCCTACTGTGCCACGCTGGCCAGACGGGTTTGGTACAGTTTTCTTTCTCTTGCGGCTAGGTTTTCGGCCTTGTCATTTCCTTTTGTCGGCTCTTACGACACCTTCGGGATGACATGGGGTGGTGACACTATGGATTCTAAATCGGTTACCATACGGATAATTGCTATGATATTTTATATCAATTGCGAAAGTACAGAGGTTTTTGTAGGCGTTATTAAGACGTGTACGTTTACTAACTTGTTTTTACTGTGTCAATAAAATTACTTCTGTAACACTTTTGTTAGATCAGCATTAAAATCAAAATGTTTTATTCGAATATATTCCTAAGAATCCTTTCAAATAGCCAAATAAAATAAATACACATTTTTCTAGTTGATATAAGTCTGAGAGATTATCGAAAGCAATTAGGCCCGCTTTCCACCAAAGGAGAGATGAGAGGAGATGTGTTTTGAATAACCAATCAGGTTTCGTTATTCTATTTCCACCGAAGCTAAGCGGAGAGGAGATGTGGAAATAACGAAACCTGATTGTTTATTCAAAACACATATGTGTATATACATACTTATTTATTTATTTATTCTTTATGCAACAATATGTTGAACATAGGCGGACATTAATGCCTTAGGCATTCTTTCCAGTCAACCTTTGGGTGATGCAGAGAACGACATGGTAGGCGCAAATAAAAGAGACTTATTACAAACATACACGCCAATTTTATTTATTTGTATAGATAAACAATTGCGCATATTTATACTACTAGAATGGTGCTCAATTGTTACCATCGTCTATGGACTTCAGACAGAGGAGAAATTAACATGTGGCCGACACGTGGACGTGGATAAAAGGGTTTCAGTACTAGAACGTGGTCCAAGAAAATGTCAGCCCTAAGCGTAACATAGTGTTTGCGCAATCTTGGGCGACACTCGACGTTCAGAAATAGTGTACGGCCTATATATTGTGATTACGACTCTGACGAGCATAAAACGTTGAAAAATAACGTTTTTATAATTATTATTGACCGTCATGTAATATTCTTGTCAGGGTAGTAAGGTTGAAGTTTTCCTATCTTACTGGCGTCGTCAGAGATCAAGGAACTTCAAGGGGTCCTGGCAAGGAAAGTTTCCGTTTGGATGCCACGCACTTGTGGCTCGTCTTGTGCACGTGTACAAGGGCGGTGGTGATCACTTACCATCAGGTGACCCAAGTGCTTGATTGACTGCCATATTTTATAAAAAAAAACCTGGTTGGCGTCCAACCAATACGTCAGTTTAAGACTATATTATATTAAAGATATAATAATAAAGAGAAGTGATAATAATTTTCAAGTCCAGTCACGCAACTTGCCATCGAATGATAAGGGTCAGCGCCGACCAACGGAGTGGCGGCGAAGAGACTAACTCAGTAACAATTTAAATTCAACCTAAAACGCTTCAGAATACAACCGCAGCGAGCAACATGAATACAGTTGTACTCTGAAGCGTTTTAGGTTGAATTTAAATTGTTACAGAATTAGTCTCTTCGCCACCACTCCGTTGGTCGGGGCTGACCCTAACGCGTCATTACTTTGAATTTTTACGTTAAGAACGACCATACCCTTTATCTAAATGTTTTAACTATTCAAATGGCTCTTGCACCAGGTCTAATAAGTCTACTCGACCGAATAAATGCATAATTGATAGGAAAATTATAGTGTTCTCTGGACGTAACACGAACTTAGCAATGTTCAGTTAATTTGTATTAATGTGGATGCTCCAGGGTAGCCCGCGAAATTCAAATTTTCTTACGTTTTTTGCAATTTGCAGGTCAGTGCTAGGTTGTGTGTTGATTAAAATGTTATTCGCGGCTGTAAGACGTATGTAGTTATAGAATTATAATCATCAAAATCATCAATACAACCCTCCAAGCTCATAAAGGTGCAAGAATGACTTTGACGTTGAAAAATTTTCCTTTACTATCTTCTTCTGACCCAGACCCACTACTGATTCGGGCATATATGATATGTTACCAATTTGCCGTATTGTGCAGCCGTAATCAAACTTAAATACGTCCCGCCTTGATAACAGCTGTGAGTGTCTTTAGTCCTAGCTCAATTTATTACACCATTTAACACTATATCGTTTCATAATTAATCGCCCGTTTTGTTACTAATCGGCGGTCAAACTAGTTGAAATACGATTGTGCAACACTAGATGGTTGAAACGCAAAACGGACCCGTTATTATGCATTCGAATAGGCCTTGGCACCCTGGTATATGACGCAATTGAAATGAGTGTTAAAATGCTAGCTTTTGTCTCTGCAAAGGTAAACCGAAATTTAAAAAGTTAGGGAACCCCCGGATCAACTACAAAAGATAAACTCTTTCATCAAGATCAACACCTGAAATTACCAGAATCAAAATGGAAAGTAAAACATGTCTTAAAACCATCGGTTCAGAAACCTGCATTGAAACAAAAACACTACTGAGCCGGGCTTCCTCCAATTACATAACAACACTAAAAAAATATATTAACAGATGCCTGATGATGATGTACCAGGTAACCTTCTATCTCGGAGGCTCTTTGCAAACTTGTAATTCGCAGACATAATTGTCACCCAAACCATAGGTTACAAAAAGTACCCTAACAACCTATCGATGGCTTACATACAAAAACTTGCCCAATCTTCAAGTCCTGACCGGATTTTCTTAAAACATCTTCAACATTCGCGTAACATAACTTACATAACACACAAAAATCTAAATAGGTCCGTCTGGATTGGCAGAATCCGTTCTGGAGCACCACTATAATCATCTTCATGTCAGCCAAATGCTAATGGACGTCGGCCTCCTCTTAAGTTCTGAGCCGCCCGTAACCATGGGTTTGCGGCGACCTGGCGTGATCGCCTTTCCATCTCATCGGTCATCCGTCCTGCGAGCTATGTATCCTGCCCACTGCCATTTAAGCTTTGCAAATCTTAAGGCTATGTCGGTTCCATATTTGTGATTCGATCTTGTTGGGAAACTCCGAGCTTGCTCGAACTTGCTTTGGGTGAGTTTGAACCGATTTATGAAACCCTTACCGATAACATAATGTCATTGTGTAATGCCACCCACAGTCACATCTAACTTATGACACTCCTCCTTATGTAAGTGTTTTATATATCTATTATTCTTAGCATTCAGTGTATCGACCTCAGGTCATGTTACTGCAGAAAGGTCCTGTTTATCGAAGTGCAATGTGGTTGAAGATTATATCGTCACACGCGCCTGGCATTTGCAAACTATTCAACCTTTCAGATAGCTCATCATCCCTCTCCTATTTATATTATGGTTATACATTGGCTTTTTGCTCGGTTAGGTAATTAATTGCTCCATTAAACTTACGCATTTGCTGGCACATTGCTAGCATAAGCAGCTCAGATATATTAAGCACAACGCTGGTAGGCTTCCCGGAAGATGGACCGACCACACCTGATTATAACTCAAACTCAAAAGGAACTTTATTTACGTAGGTTTTATCACAAAATTCTTATAAATCGGCTTATTTAAAATTATCACCAAAATTATTACTGTTATCATCTTACGTCCCTTGTCCCACGCTAGGTGGTAGTCTCCATACACACCTATCAGTCGTCATATCTACAGTCACACCTTTCATACACAATTCCTCATTCTTACAATCCATCTATCTCTTTGATCTCCCACAACCCTTGCGTCCACCCACGTTCATGCTGAAACTACCACCGGTTCGGAATGCTGCTCTACAGAGAAGAGCCGGAAAGAAACTTTGTAGTTGCTTTTTTTCAAATAATTTGTCTTGTTTATTAAGGTCCCGCTGGTACCCGATGGACACGCGGAGTTCAGTAGCGGCTTTCTGGAAATCCTTGGTTTATTTACCCTCCTATGTAATTGTAGGAGGTCCGACGCTGCAGTGATTCTTTTATGGGCTTTATAGTAGTAGTTGTATCGGTAATTGTTATCGGTAGTTACATGTCTGGGCAGATGCACAATTGGTGTTGACAGTGTTTTCTCTATTGGGGCCAATTAAGAAGTCTGCCCTGTTGATTTAAACAGCCGATGATACTATCCAATTTAAGATTGCATACCATTTGTGGGATTGCACGTCGTCGTTTGCCGTTTCCGACCATAAACTACGCACTACAGAGATCCTTCTTCAAATTCATGGAAGAATTGGCCTACTGTGTCGGGGTGGCACAGGGTTTCTATCAAGTTTACCTTCTCATGTGGCTAGGTGATCAGCCTCTTGGCTTCCTGTACTTGCCTCCTAAGACACTCTCAGGACGGTATGCGTTTGTAACATTGTGAATTATATATCCCTCACTATCACTACATAGTATAAAACAAAGTCGCTGTCGCTTGTCCGTCCCTATGTATGCTTAAATCTTTAAAACTACGCAACGGATTTTGAAGCTGTTTTTTTTAATAGATAAAGTGAGTCAAGAGGAAGGTTTTTAAGTATAATTTGAGCCGTGCGAAGCAGGGGCGGGTCGCTAGTCATAGTATAAATATAAAAAAAGAGAGAGAGACGCCTTCTAGTATATTTCCCTATATAGATTTGATTTAAATAAGCTTTGTTTTTAACCACTACCAAAATAAGGGTGTTATAAGTTTGACGTGTCGGTGTATCTGTGTGTCAGCTCCTGAACAAAGTGGAGCGGTTCTAGCTGTATATGGGGTAGTGAAAGGTTTCGTAGTCCTTTCAAAGCCTCGCTATTTTCAGTAACATACGTTCAGTATTGTCGGTCGTCCATGTCTCTGCGCTCAACAACAAAATGTCGTTAGCGTTTACATAATGCGACATTTACGTTTTATTTCTATAGGTATGTGACGTAATTGTGACCGGTTGAATGCATTATTTATTGTTGCAAGCATTACACATTTAAGACCTTCCATTCTTACGATGTAGCGATGTAATTTGATGTGGTTTTTGTCCTTTTGTAACTTGTTATGTCACGTGTTAATCGTTTCATTATAAAAAGACACAAAAACCACACATCATACACAAAGCTTATGAAAAATACTTTAAAGTACTAATGAGAATTAATATCGATTTTGGATATTGCATTGAGGTGTGATGGCAAGCTATTAAAAACCTGAGGCACATGTTTTGGATCCAAACTACAGTTGGATTAAAGTGTAACTACGTGAAGTAATAGAGGTGGCAACATTAGGTACCCTGGTTTTGAACTCTAAACAAAATAAGTGAAATTGATTTCAGAGTTATGGCGTTGTCAATTTTAAGTAACAACGATAACAAACGATATTTCATCTTAAACTTGCACTACTCTAATTAGAGATATGTCTAGCTACCTTTAAGCTTATGTTTCTGTTGCATATTGCATATCAATCATAAATGGTTTCGACTCTACACTGATCTCATCTATCCCAAGCTCGTTTTCAACCATTTGCACACGTGTCACATGACGAAATATTTCCACGTTCCCCCTCGAAAACGTTGGCTGCAATCACGAGATCCCGAAATGAATTATCCATTTCATTCAACGAGCGAACCGTTTTATGTTAATGTGTATTGATTTGTGCTGCTTTGTTGTTCTTTTCTCATGTCCCTTGTCTCGGCAAGATTTTAAATGGCAGTTCCAAAGTATATTGAGTGTATCGGGTGTATCTTAATTAATTACTTATGATGCCAGGAACTACACGGATAGCAATATAGGTCATTTAAATTACAGGACGCTTAAGGTGGAAGCTCCAGGGTAGCCTGCGAAATTCAAATTTTCTTCCGTTTTTTTGCAATTTGCAGGTCAGTGCTAGGTTGTATGTTGATTAAAATGTTATTCGCGGCTGTAAGACGTATGTAGTTATAGAATTATAATCATCAATACAACCCTCCAAGCTCATAAAGGTGCAAGAAAAACTTTTTCAACGTCAAAGTCATTCTTGCACCTTTATGAGCTTGAAGGGTTGTATTGATGAGTTTGATATGATGTATTGATGATTATAACTCTGTAACTACATACGTCTTACAGCCGCGAATCAAATTATCATACAACCTAGCACTCCCCTGCAAATTGTAAAAAACGTAAGAAAATTTGAATTTCGCGGGCTACCCTGGAGCATCCACCTTAAGTAGATTCACTTTATTCCTGTTTGACAGCTGAATCTCGACTTGAACATCCAGCGTATTACAAAATGTCCCTCAAACTCCAATGACGTGCAATTACGCTTGATTTGAGACTGATCGCCAATCACGACACTACACAGCACTGATAGTAGTATGTTTTCTATAGCAAACGACGCGATATATACTCAAGTGTGCTCTCGACTACACTTGCGAAAAAACATAGTCAATTGTGTTCAATTGGGCATTGATTTGGAGCGGAATACCGTTTTAGAATAAATATCAGTCAAGCACTGTTGTTCTATTTCGAAAGGACATCCCTATTGCGGTCAGTCGTGTAGTAACATCACTAGTTCGCCATCTTTGATTGAGTACACACGTATCGTTGCTCTCGCGCCGGTTACCGCATATCCACCTAATTGTTAGGTACCTCCCCTTGATATATTCGCCCCTCGCGCGCGCGGGCTGACCCCGCCAATAAGGTATATTGGATTACATTAAAGATTCCAAATTTAACGGAGCTGAAAGGCGTGAGTGAAGTTGGTGAGCAGACTACCCCCATTGCAACAAAGGGGTTCTCGCGAGGCTGTTCCCGTCGATCCTGAATCTTACTGTCGACTTAACTGACTGACTTGACCCTGACTCTATTACTCCGGGTGTATGCCACAACCCTGGTAAGTTGCTTGTCCCCTTCCTCCCGAATTTATATAAACGGAACTTATCCGAATAAAAGCCGCGAATCGCGAGCAGTTGTGGACTAGACGAGTTGGATGACGAATCCCTGACTCTGTCCATAACATATGGTAGCAGAGCGTGGTTTAAATCACGATTCATATACGGATAGAAAAGTGGTAAGGGCTTTGCATGGTCTACCCCCTTCATTTCAACTTGTATGATTCGGTTTGCGCAGCCGATCACTAAATTAGCATTTGAATTTAAAGTGCATTTGTAGGTTTAGTATTAATTCTTAATAGTGAATGGACTCATTATTTAATTCCATAAAACTCGTTAGTTGAGAATCCTTATCTAAGGAATGCGGTCCCTATTGTTCTCGTGCGGCTAGCTGTTAACACCTGCTAATAGTTAGACTCCGTTTAAATACGATCCTATCCTAATAATTATACGGTTAACTTGTACTAGGTACACTTGTATTAGATAAACAAATTAATTCGTGTCTCATTAAGCGAACTGTTTATGTTACATAGGATAGTAGATTGTGTTTTATTTGATTACGCATTGGGATGTCCCGGAAACACTCACGAAAGTTATAGTTTAAAAACATTTGTTTAATTGTGTGTTCGTTTGTTGGAAAATTAAAAATTGCATTTCGTTGGTTCGATTTGGTCTCAATCCTGCAAGTTTGGTGGCAGCGGTGTTACTCGTCCACCTTCAATAAGCTTTGTAAAACTGAAGTTTGTTATATTGGATCATCATCATCAGTTGCTTGATTAGGTATTGTTCGAGAGATTGCTTGTAGGTTTGTCAATATTGGGTATTGTGTCACTATCGTTTTTGTAATCGTACATTCATATAATTGTTTCTTGTAAACCTGTAATCGACGATTCGGCTATGACCGACTTAAAATCGGTAAACAAGGCTCTCTCGGCCATTGCAGTCGCCAGAAGATGGTTTGTTCAGGCAGCGGCTCTCATACCACAGACTGATAAGCAGGATGCCTTACTGGAACGGTATGAAAAGATGCCCAGTAGGATCGAAGCCGTGGAGACTCGCTTGGCTGACTACTTGGAGGGCTTGGAGCGCGTTGACCTCATTTCGTTTCCCCAGGATCGGCGCGATGCAGTGGATGCAGATTTCAACCGCATCATGGACCTGGCTGATCAGATCGCCCAACGCGCTCGTGAGGTCTTGACAGAACGCACAGACAAATCAACCGTGTCAGGTGACGTCAAGCCTACAGTAACTGGGTTACTTAGTAGGTTGCCAACCTTGGACTTACCACGGTTTGATGGTACCCTAGACATGTGGTTAGGTTTTAGGAACCTTTTTGAAAGCCTAGTGGATGCCCGCGGGGACCTTGGCTATGCTCAAAAGCTAGCATACCTGTTGTCCGTCTTAGACGGTGAGGCAAGGGGCTTGATACAGCACTTACCGATTAATGACGGCAATTACCAGGTGGCGTGGAACTTGTTGGTGAAGAGGTACCAAAACAAGCGTGCCTTGGCGGACACGCACATTGAACAAATTTTAAGTTTGCCGGGGATCACTCAAATCTCATCCTTGCGGGCAGGTTTATTGAACCCACTGTTAATTGCAACCAATGCCTTGAGACGGTTGGATCTCCCCGTGGACTCTTGGAGCTACATGTTGGTGCATGTAACCTTGCAGAAGCTGCCGTTAGAGCTCAGAGCTCGCTTCGAGCAGAAGTATGGAGGCGATGACGCAACCCATTTGCCCACGTTTGGTGACGTCACCAGGTTCTTGGAGGACGAGTGTCGAATGAGCGACATGACGGTGGTCGAACGGTTAGTCGACCAAAGGTTGCCACGACAACGAAACCGGGGTGGTAGTAAGGTCAATGGCAGACCGCAGGTTTGGGGACCTTCTCGCTTCGCAGTCCACACTCGTCCTCAATGTGAATTTTGTGGAGCCACAACGCATGGCGTTACTAAATGCCCAGACTTTACGGCCATGGAGGTATCGGCAAGACGGACGGAGGCCAGGAACCGAAGTTGGTGCTTTGGATGTCTCGGGGACCACTACCAAAGGGACTGTCCTAGCTCGAGTCCATGCACGTATTGTGGGGGACGTCATATGTCGTTATTATGCGCTAACGCGAACGGGGCTCGCCGTGAACGTGGCCAATCGGGGTCACCCACGGGCGGGTATGTTCGCGACCAGCGAGAAAGGGGCCGGGGCATGCGGCCCCGTTCACCCCCCGGCCTCAATTTAAATTCTGCGGCTACTGGGCGATATCCCCAAAGGCCGTCATCCCCGTTGGTTGAGCGAACGCGACATGACTCGCGCGCTTCTCGTCTCGGGCGGGTAGTGCAATCTGATGAGCATAACCCGCCGCGAAGGATACATGGTCGGGGAAGTCGCGAGGAGAGGACTCACCTCCCTCGTGCTGATGCATCACCGTCTGGGAGCGGTGACCGGTCTTCCCCAAGACCACACTAGGATATTGGCGTCTGCCCCACTTATGCACCCCCACTAATTGAGACTGTTCTTCTACCCACTGTTCGTGTGAGGGTCTGGGACCGAGCGGGGCGAAACTCAGTTGTGGTTCGCGCTGTGTTAGACTCGGGTTCGCAAGGGTGCATAATGTCATCTTGGTTGGTGGGGCAGACTGGCCTAGCCATGAATCATTACCCAGATGTTGTGAGGGGTATTGGCAATATTGTTGTGGCTAATCTTGAAGGCAAGGTTCGCTTGAAGTTTTCTGTGACAGACTCTTCACGACCGATGTGTGAAACTTCGGCCATTGTAATGAAAAATATTTTGGGTAACCACCCGCAGGTAAAGTTGTCAGCGGCTGTCGTTACTTTGACGTCCGATTTGGATTTGGCAGACCCCAGTTTTGGCATACCGGGTCCGGTAGATCTGTTGCTTGGCGCCGATGTACTGGGTAAAATTATGCTCGGAAAAGTAAGGGTGTTGCAACCACGGGGCCTGGTGGCTATTCCAACAATATTTGGGTTTTCAGTGATGGGACCTGTGGTAAAGTCTCCTTCTCCACTTGAACTGGATGGTACCTTGGTGGTGGGCTCCATCCTCTCTGATGCGGTTCAGAGATTCTGGGAAGTCGAAGAGCCGCCACAAGTTACACGCTCGGACCCGGGACATGAAGAGTGCGAGGCGTTCTATCGGAACAATACTGGGTGTCTCCATTCTGGACGGATCATGACACGTTTGCCATTTCTTGCAGTGCGGCCGGCTCTAGGAGCCTCACGAGCCACAGCAGAAAAACGTTTGTTGGCAATGGAACGCCGAATGGCTAAAAACCCGCTTCTCAAGGAGAAGTACATTGAGTTCATGCGCGAGTATGAAGACTTGGGACACATGTCCGTGTCAAAATTGGACTGGAAGTCAGTTGAGCACTTCTTCCTACCGCATCACGCAGTGATTAAACCCTCGAGCGGTAAGTTGCGCACTGTTTTTGATGGTTCAGCGCGTACGTCTACAGGTGCTTCGTTGAATGATTGTTTGCACTCCGGTCCGAAATTACTGAAGGACCTTTGTGACGTCATCACCCGTTTCAGGCGACATCAGATTGTCTTTGTGGCTGACATTAAGATGATGTTCCGACAGACCGTCATCCACCCTGATGACCGTCGTTATCAGTTGGTATTATGGCGTGAGAGCTCCCAGAATTCCATGATAGTCTACGAGCTGAATACAAATACGTACGGGTTGAGGTCTAGTCCGTTTATAGCTATACGTTCGCTCTGGAAACTCGCGGATCGAGAACGTTTGTCATTCCCTCGTGCTTCCGCCATTTTGAAGGAGGATTTATATGTCGATGATGTCTGCACCGGAGCGTCCACGGATGATGAGGCCGTCCTCTTACGCGATGAGTTGGTTGGGATCTTGGCTTCCGCAGGTTACGAGCTACGAAAATGGGTTTCTAATTCGCCGGCCCTCCTAAAGGGCTTGCCTACAGACCACCAACAAGATCCACATTTGTTTGAAAACGTCGACAACCCTGCGATGATGGCTGTACTTGGTGTGCAGTACAGACCAGTTCAGGACACATTTACATACAACGTGGACTTGGAGTCACCTCGCGTTTGGACCAAGCGGCTGGTTCTGTCGACGGTCGCTAGGACATTCGATCCGAACGGTTGGATCTGTCCTGTTTTGTTTTGGGCCAAATGTTTCTTACAAAGGCTTTGGACTGCTGGGCTTGACTGGGACGAGCCTCTCCAGGGAGCTTTATTGGAGGACTGGAACCGATTCGTCTCCACACTCCCTAACGTAAATGAGGTCTCGCTGCCCCGCTGCATGCTTCCTTCGCTTAAATACACGGCGTCCCTTCATGGGTTCTCGGACGCATCTGAAAGGGGTTTCGCCGCCGTAGTTTTCTTGCGCACGGTGTCTGCAGATGGCCAAGTGCGAGTTTCTTTGGTGATGGCCAAGAGTAAGGTGGCGCCGCTACGCACCTCATTGACTATACCGAAGTTAGAACTTTCCGGAGCGGTGCTTCTTGTGCGCCTGGTAAACCACGTGTCCGGTACGTTGAAATCGTCAGTGAACATTTCTGCTATTTACGCATGGACTGACAGTCAAATTGTGTTGTGTTGGTTAAGGGCGTCAGTCCACACCTTGGAGGTGTTCGTCGCTAACCGGGTATCTCAGATTCAGGCATCTGAGAACCCCTTGATTTGGAGGCATGTGCCTGGCGAGTGCAACCCCGCAGATTGCGCCTCACGGGGATGTATGGCTCCCAGTTTGGTTGAGCACACTCTTTGGTGGGGACCTGAGTGGTTGACTCGTCCCGAGGCTGATTGGCCCCGCACGCCTGTGTTAGACACCAGTGCGTTGCCTGGGCTGCGAATGCTTGCTCTTGAAAAGCAAGAACATGTTTTTGACCCAGAGTTCTTATTAAACCGCTATAGCTCTCTCGACAAGTTGGTTGGAGTGACTGCATGGATAAAACGGTTTGGTCACAACTGTAGACGCCCACAGGACAAAAGATTGGAGCCGTTCGTCTCTCCCCAAGAGCGACAAGAGGCTATTCTCTTTTGGGTTCGTTCTGTGCAAGATGCAAATTTTGAGCGGGAGATTGAGATCTTAAGGACTCGTAGAGCTAAGTTGGTTGGTGCCATTTCCAAATTAAACCCATTTTTGGATGAGGTTGGTTTGTTGCGAGTTGGAGGGCGTCTAAAGAACGCCAACATACCATATGGTGCTAGACACCCATTGCTACTGCCTAAGTCGGGACATTTGGTGAAATTATTGGTGATTGATCGTCACATCAAGAACTCTCATGCTGGCTGCAATGCTTTATTGGCCATTCTGCAGCGGGAGTTCTGGATCTTGTCTGCACGTAGAATAATACGCAGTGTAGTGTTTCGTTGTATGTCTTGTTACAGGCTCAAAGCTCCCACTTTGCAGCCCCTAATGGGAGACTTGCCTTCGGATCGTGTCACTGAGTCCAGGGCCTTCGCTGGAGTCGGAACTGACTTCGCGGGCCCATTTTCGGTAAAGACTTCAACCCTTCGCAACAGTAAAACCACGAAGGCCTATCTCTGTGTCTTCGTTTGTCTGGCTACCAAAGCAGTTCATTTGGAACTTGTTTCTGCACTTTCAACGGAGGCCTTTATTGCAACATTGGATAGGTTCGTCTCTAGGAGAGGACTACCGTCTTTGATTAGATCAGACTGCGGTACTAACTTCAAGGGGGCAAATAATTATTTGAAGGAAGTAAACGACTTCTTCCAAAACTGTCAAACCAACATTGGTACTTTATTGGCAAAACGTAAGATAACTTGGCATTTTAGCCCGGCAGCTTGTCCCCACTGGGGTGGAATCTTTGAATCAGTTGTCCGTGTAGCCAAACTAGGTTTGCGACGGGTTATTGGGGAGTCCATTTTGACCTTTGAGGAGCTCGCAACCTTATTTTGTAGGATTGAGGCCACGTTGAATTCGCGCCCGTTGTGCCCGATCTCTTCAGACCCTAATGATTTGGAAGCTCTCACGCCGGGCCATTTTTTGATTGGTCAGCCTCTTAACGCCCTGCCGGAGTACCCTTTCGACAATGTGAACCAACATCGCCTCTCTCGGTTTCAGTTAATCCAACAACTTGCTCAGAGCTTTTGGAAACGTTGGAGTTTGGAGTATTTGCACATACTCCAGCAGCGCGTCAAGTGGACTGATAAGACGGATCCACCTAAGGTCGGGGACCTTGTCTTGGTTAAGGATGCCAACTTGCCGCCATTGTGTTGGCGCCGGGGACGCATACTTAGCTTGGTATTTGGTACCGATGGGGTACCTCGTTTTGCTGAGGTTCAGGTGGACGGTTCAATTCTGAAGAGAGCGGTCGCCACGCTATCACGTCTGCCTATTGATTAGCGGTCAGGTGGGCCTGACCGGGGCGGGTAGATGTTCTATTTCGAAAGGACATCCCTATTGCGGTCAGTCGTGTAGTAACATCACTAGTTCGCCATCTTTGATTGAGTACACACGTATCGTTGCTCTCGCGCCGGTTACCGCATATCCACCTAATTGTTAGGTACCTCCCCTTGATATATTCGCCCCTCGCGCGCGCGGGCTGACCCCGCCAATAAGGTATATTGGATTACATTAAAGATTCCAAATTTAACGGAGCTGAAAGGCGTGAGTGAAGTTGGTGAGCAGACTACCCCCATTGCAACAAAGGGGTTCTCGCGAGGCTGTTCCCGTCGATCCTGAATCTTACTGTCGACTTAACTGACTGACTTGACCCTGACTCTATTACTCCGGGTGTATGCCACAACCCTGGTAAGTTGCTTGTCCCCTTCCTCCCGAATTTATATAAACGGAACTTATCCGAATAAAAGCCGCGAATCGCGAGCAGTTGTGGACTAGACGAGTTGGATGACGAATCCCTGACTCTGTCCATAACAACTGTTCTAAAATAAGTGATAAATATCATTACACAGTGACAGGTCTCAGGTGATTCTAGTTCGACATTTGTGTATTCAAGCATCGTTTTAAAGTTACTACTCAGACTAAAACTAGTCTCAACTCAAGTACTACTTGAGTCTTGAGTAGCGTTCTTTAAAACGACCCTAGGAATGCTTTTAAGCAATTGTGGATGTAGAAAAAAAAACAAAATATTCCATTTTAATTTTATTTATTTTAGTCGTCTTCTACAATCTCGGGATGGAACACATTTTTTTTAATCCGCCTCCTTACGTTTATTGGCGTGTCACAAGATCTTAGCGAAATATCAGGTTTTATGTGCCGTACTTTCACACTTCACCGCAGACTGCCGCAAATTTCTAAACAATGATGTTGTAGCCTTGTTGTTGCCATCAGGGTTGGCAAATTCCTGTCCCCTTTTAATAACTCCACAGTCTTGGTATTATAGTAAAAACTAACGAACTCTAAGGGGCCAATGTTACACCGTATATATAAATATTTTTATTGCGAAAACACTCTCTGCATCTTTGATTCACGACTGTTATGTAGGCAAGAAACGTGAGGATTTTGACAACCCTAGATAGTTAGAGAATAAAATATATTAACGTATGCTACTTTTGCCAGGGGACTGCAAATTAAAGAAACTCTGTAAAGTATTTTCACTTGTAGCCAGCGATGGCTTCACACTCGACTTGGTATTATTGACTAGATGTTTCTGATGTTTGGCCTTTTGCGACTATTTCGCGATTTTGCTCTCACAAATCTGCCGTATACCGGACTTGTATCTAAAATTGGCGATCTAAAAAGGCAACTAGAGTTTATTGCCGGCTCTTCTCGGTGGAGCTGCATTCTAAACCGGTGGAGAATGGTAAATTTTCGATTTAAAATGGTAATCTAGAGCGGGTATTCGAAGGTTTAGTGGTTAGATCGGGGCGCAATTGACGATCTTGGATCCTGCCCAGGGGTCGTAGCTAGCTGGCTAGCCCGCCCCCAACGGTTGGGTCGAGATCAATTTTATTTTGTTTGACTTGTCCAAAGAGTTCTAATGAGCCAACTTTATTAAATGAGATTTGATTTGTAGTCACGCTGTGTGCGTAAGTAACTAACTGCATAAAAAAAAATGGTACAAGTATTTAGCTGTAAAACAAATGTATCACACATTTCATTCAAATTTACAACGTTCTGTTTACACTTCAAAAAATCTCATATTAGTTTTGCAGCTGCCACCGGTTCAGAAAGATTATTACTTACAGTTAGATTTATACTTACAGTTTACAGAAAAGAGCCGGCCAGAAACCCTGTATGAATTCTCATTCGCCCGGATATCCATATCAAATTTTAATAAATGTATTTCAAAACACTGATAGGTCAGAAGTGTCAGGCTTATACAACGTTTCAATGTACCACTAGACGAGCAATCGATTCATATCAATCACTCGATATGATAAATGAGGATTCCGCTTTATCCACGCGGCCCATTCAATCGACCCGGGAGGTCGTTGGCAATGCCAGAAATATCCTAATCGATTCAAAGATACAAATGTCTAATCTACCTAGGGCTGCTCACCAAATGTGGCAATATTTCTTAAATAAAACTCGTTCTGTCGTGTCATCATTTCAAGGGACAACAATTAGTTGCTTGCTTAGAGGTAAATTTGATACGAAACCCTGTGCCAAGCCGTCTGGCCAGCGTGGCACAGAAGACTAATTACCCTCATGTCCAGGGGGACCCCCTTGTCATTTCCTTTTGTCGGCTCTTACGACACCCTCAGGATGGAATGGGGTGGTAAAACTGCTTATTCTAAATCCTTCACCACGCGGAAGGTAGGAATATTAAATAGGTGGTTACTGACATAGTCATATGAATTATAATAAAAAAATCCATGCAGCAATGCAGCATTACTTTTTGTTCATAATACTAGAACGCAGCCACATTTTTATAAGTTGGCAACACTGTAATTATACTGTCTGTTCTGTGGTGTACCCCGTATAAGCTAAGCTTGTTAACCTCCAATATTATAATTACTCAAATACACGCTCCGTGCATTTTTCTAGCAATCGTTGTATTATTTGAATATATCCACGTTAAAACAACACTTTAATATATAACCTAATCAACTTCCTAGAAAACTAGCAACCCTAACTGCTTATGTACCAAGGTTATTAGGTTTTCAAACTGTTATTATCTTTTCCTTTTTACCTACAATCTATTTGCGTACAGCAAATTACAGTCCGGCTTAGAAGTTTTGTTAGCAGGCTAGAAAATCTACACAGTCGGTACATTGGAAATATTCGCAGTTTAAAGTGGCTATTTGTTTAGGACTGTGTACGTCTGAGGTTTCTGCTTCGAGTTTTAGATGTGTAATTGAGTGCAAGGACCTTGCAAGGTATTGTTTCAGAGCGGCGAATATACCATGTGTTGTATTGCATAGTTCATCATCATCTTGACCCCAATATCTGGGAGTGTAATATCTGCGATATTTAAGGTGACCACCTTTATTTAAGTTGCAAAAGAGTACACTAAACAAAACAATAAAAAGGTCGCCTCACCCTTCAGCAGCCAATATGCGCGCCTGACATCAAAGCACTGTGAACTGTCAAAAGAGTACTTACAGAGTACACGATTTTTAAACCCCGCCGCACATGCTCAGACTCGCATTGGTTGTCACGAGCCGCGTGCGAGTGGCAGTATTAAAAACCTATAGCGCAGTACCAAGCTCCGCATTTGCTCTCACGTGTCGACGCACACGCGTACATGCGGAGTTTGGTACTGCGTATAGCACGCGGCGCGTGACAGCCAATGCGAGTGTGAGCATGTGCGGCGGGGCTAAAGCAAAGGTTTGCGAAAAGCGTACAAAACATGGACGGATGGTAGCCTACCGTCTCCCGCTAAAGTGACTTATTGTTTAGTTACTTTCAGTTTTGTGTTTTTATTTCTCTCCTTCTTTTACTCCTTAGGATACACTGAAATACCTAATGACTCCTTGTATTCTAAATTCGTCAACATCGGTGAATATCATATTTCAGCCAATATAAATCCACTACTGGATCAAATATCTAAGGATTTCCACAAACATTTCCTGGCTAATGCTATACTTACAGTTTAGCACTAGGTATCCCCACTTCTGGACGGCATTTCCACTTAACATCAGGCGGAATGCAGTCATCTGCCTGCTCTTACATAAAAAAAACAAATATCCATCGTTCCGCGTCCCGGAGTCCCGATTAATCCATGAGGATATCATACATACATACATATACATAATAATCACGCTTCTTTCCCGTAGGGGTAGGCAGATACCACTTCTTTCCACTTGCTACGATTCTTACATACTTGTTTCGCTACGTCCACTTTCATTATTCCCTTCATACGTGCTCTTCGGTTTAAGGTACTCTTGACCTCGCCCTTTTTCAAGACGTCCCTGACTTGGTCTCGAAACGTCCGCCTAGGTCTACCCCTTCCTCTCGCCTTATACACTTTTTTCGTCAATCGTTCTTCATTCATTTCCAAAACATCTCAGCATACGTTTCTCAAAGTTAGAATACACTAGGCAACTGACTTCAAATGGTTATGGTTTTAAACAAAAAAGGTTACATTTTTGTTGTCCTGCATTTATCAATAATCAGATTCCGCGGCGAAATGAAATTTAACACTCGCCGATTGATTAAATAAGCACTTGACTGACAATCGGGCAGATAACCGTTTCGCGTGAAATAGCCATTTTGCTCTCGGATAAAAAACAATATCCGTTAATGAGCGTACCGTTGAAAAACGCTTAAGAGTCGGTTACATTTGAAACGTAACTCGGATAATGGTGCCGCTTACTGCTTATGTAAGATGATTATAAAGCGAATAAGAATTTGGACGAAGAAATCGTTCGACTGTTGTTTTTTTTTTAATTCATCACGTTATACAAACAATAAATGTTCTGCTCGTTGCATTTTTAAATTGTGCGTTGTTAAATTCTGTGGTATTGTATAAGTAATGGTATTTAGAAAATGTATGATAAATTATATCCCCCCTCCTCGACTTTCTTTAAAGTTCATTTGGGTTGGCATCGTTCTAACCCCGCTGACTACCAGTATTCACCCGGAGCGATTCCTACCTGCCCTTCGCGACCCATCAAGTGGGACTATTTTTTTTTCCTTTTTAAAAAATTTAAACCCCGCTCCAGGTTATAACTTGTAGCGCGTGTGCAGTTTATAAACATGTTATTCTCAAACTCAATACCCAGACTGGTCGTGCCTCTGGTTTACACAAAGACACTTACCCGACCCCGGAATCAAACCGGGGACCCGTGATCTAAAGTCGGCACATCCAGCCCCTAGACCAACAAGTACCACTGGTCATTATAATATAATTACGCCGTAGATAGTAGAATGGCAGCTGGGACTGACGGCTTCGGTGCCCTCCGAAGCACAGGTCACGTCAGCTGTTACACAAATGATGGAAACCCATCTAACATACAGCAGAGCCAGATAGTTGCTTTTTTTAAGACCGTGATGAACCGCGCTCGGCGTTTGACCGTCATTTTCATGACGATTTGCTATTATAGGAAAGATTGCCCGTTCCATACACGTTTTCGAGTCAAACCCTCGCCCGTGTCCACGACACGTCACGTCTCGAGGTTTTATCCTTTTTCAAACTGACACTGAATTAAATACCCACGCGTTAACTTCACTTTCGTGCATATAATGAAAACAATGTCGATACTATCGGATGTTAACAGGATCGCGGCAAGTATCACATGCATAAGGAACCGTCGAGACTGGTGCCACTTTCATTGCCCGTAATCAGCGTTTTGTCACAGAATAAAAAATCACAACAGAAAGTTGATTTTGCGATGACGTCACGGACTGCACACTCAAACATGCACGTTTTATATGTGTGCGTAATAAGGATGCACTTAGCTAGGCGCCTCACAAATATTTGCGTGTTTGTTGTGCTTTTGTCTGACTGTGTACACGGGTGTAGAAGAAGACAAAAGAATTTGAAATTGCTTACAATTTGATACCTATAGTCCGTGTGGTGACGGCTTTAGAATACACAATGTCACCAACCCGCACCTGGCATATCACCTAGCCGAAAAGAAGGCAAACTTACTTTTGAAACCCTTGGATATACTACTACTACTCGTCCTATATATGACCCGCTGCTGAGTCGGGCCTCCTCCATAGAGGGTAATTAGCCTACTGTGCCACGCTGGCCAGACGGGTTGTCACTGGGTATCAAGTTTTCCGTTTCTAACGGCTAGGCTATCGACCTTGTCATTTCCTTTTGTCGGCTCTTGCGACACCCTCAGAATGGAATGGGGTGGTGACACTGTATGTATTTATGCTTTACGAAGTCTGTTAAAGAAACATAAGGATTGCCCAAATAAAGATACATATATTGTTTACAGTCATAGACTGTGGGTACAGCGTACTCAATCGAAAATCGATTAATTCAAGTTGGGCGTCAAAATACATTTTCATCCCCCCATCTCGGAAAGAGTATTTTTGCTCTTCGATATCTGAGTGCAAAAGCCGTTTTTATTCGCTAGAGAATAAAGTAAAGATTATTCTGTAATACTTACCTGTCATAATGTAGTAATTAATACCTAAACTGAAATAAAAGTGTACCTATCTTGTGATTGTAAACGTTTTTTTTTTTGCATTTAGTCATTTCCTCGCTGAGGTGGAATGAAAAGTTACGTGTTGCACTCGAGTGCAAAGATTTTTCACCTCGTGCTCTTTTGATTCCCTCGCTAACGTTCAGGATTCAAATTTTAGAATCCTTCGCTTGCTCGGTCATCAAAATTGAACACGCGGTTAAAAAGCAACTTTGCACTCTTGTATAACAAATAACTATTATCATCTACCAATTTTATGTGTATGATGTTGCCTTACTGTTATATTTATTCTATGGTTTAACGATGCGATAGTTCAAGTTTGCAGTTGGCCCCCTTGGTTATCGGAATTCAGTTTCAAAAGTCAACAGAGCATGTTTTATTTTTAAACCTGATTTTGTCGCCATAATGACCTACCAATTGTGAAAGCGGACTCTCGATACAGGTCTGAGGTCGTCTTGGTATTGAAATTTCTTTTCAATTTGAATAGTTTTAGATTTGTTACTTTCATCATCCGTGTCAGTGTGGTGACTGATTAAGAATACATGGTGTCACCACCCCATTCCATCCTGAGGGCGTCGTACGAGCCGGCAAAAGGAAATGGAAAGGCCGAAATCCTATCCACAAGAGAAGGAAAACTTGAAACCAAATTCAGTGTCAGCCCGTCTGACCAGTATATGCCAGATCACCCCCGCGCGCGCCGTTTCCCACCCGCAAGCGCCATCGCATCCGGCGCGTTAGTTAGTGACGGCTACGTTCATATTGGTTAAAAAATGTACAATGCGCAAGTTCGTACCCACGGCTACATTCAGAGCGGCCATAAAGATTGGCGCGGAATGTAAAGAGCACCTTAAAAAATCACGTTACAAGTGGTGTGGCCGCGAAAAATGTATATTAAAATCTGTCTTTCAACTACCTACGTCTCCAATTATCGTCGTAATATCTATAGGTGAAAGTGATATGTTTGGCTCGTTAGTTTAAATGATATTACCGTTTTCGATTGTCGGTTCACAGCTTAGACTTTCAGAAATAAAGAAAAATCCATAAATAAGCTTCGAATGTTACAGCGATTTCTTTCCCTATCACTTTGAATTTTGTCTAGACGCAAGTAATATACGTTATGAATGCATATTTGTGAATAACCTTCTTATTTTTGATGATGTAGCACATCTGAGACGATTCACTCGCTTGGTGATAGAAAATTGTAATAATGATGATAGAAAGTATTTTATTGTCATTTTTTTTCTACTAACTTGACACTTACACTATCTTTATAAATTGTATTATATTTATATGTAGCCTATGTATTATTCTAATGTGTAAGCTGTATTATTGTTAAGTCTCATAAATCCATTCTGTAGTTTTTGCGGTAAAGAGTAACAAACATACATCTTTAAATTATTATAATTCGCGTTTATAATATTACTAGTGTTTGCGTGTTTTCTAAAGTATATTTTTATTGTCTAGAGATTTTAACATAAATTCATATATTAACTCAAGAAGAGTGATTAATCTTCACTACATAGTATAAAAGAAAGTCGCATTCTTCTGTCCGTCCCTATGTATGTGTTAGAATATGGTTATTGTTGCTATTCAATATATACACAAATAATATTTAAAGGCGAATTGTTAATTAATATACGTATTTTTAAAGTACGCTGTCAATTTGAATAAGTTTAATTCGATATTTAAAGTTTAGTCAAAAACGGTATTTTTATGAATTTATTTATGTTTTAAACATACTCATACACATAATTATTACTCATTTAAATAAATTCTTAATTTTAGACAAGTCCCAAATATATTTATAAATTAAACTGTAATTTTAATAACCATTATTGATGAATCTACATCCGTTTGCAACGGTTGAGTAGTGGCGATTCTTGTATAAAAGGCGTTGCCTCGCCCGAGCGGGCTCACTTCTTGGGTGGCAATCGTCGAGGACAGACGTCACCTGATACTAGTGGCTGAATAAACTATAGATAAGTATACTTGTTTCTATATTCGTTTATGTTGTTTACTGGATATAAAAATACAATATGTATATGTACATATATATGTATATATAAAATTAGGTTATATTAGATATTATCTGAGAATAAACTAAATGGTTTAACTAAAAATTTGTATTATTAACATAACCTATTTAATATCTTAAATAAACTTAAAAGCAAACATCACATAAATATAATTATATAATAATTTTACTTTTCGATCCAACATCAGAAGTGGGATTCGAAAACCTTTAACCCTAGCAATATATTTGTTTATTTTTATTTTAGATTATGGAACCGTCTCAGTTATTGGAAAATATGGTGCAAGCCATCCGCGAGGCAGTAACAACAAATCAGCACCATGATGACATCGCACCACCGCTTTACGATCCGGAAAAAAATGACAATGGACCGGAGACGTGGTGCAAAAGTATCGAGAAAACTTGGTGCTATATTCAAGTGGAGCAGTATTCAACAAGCTGCTAAGGCAGGTAAGGCCCTACGGGGTTCTGCATTAGCAGAGTCTGAAGTTCTTGGGAAAACTCTTCGTAAGGATCTGGTAGTATTACAAAAAAAAAAAATGTCTGTAAAGTAATAAAAGGCCGTACCATATACTTCTAATGTCCGCGAGTTTGCTAGGAAAAAAGTTCGATTTTTACGTAGTATGAGAGTAGCATTTGGGCAACCACAGTCGATTTTTATTTTATTGTATTTTATTGGGCAACAAAACAGGTAACAACTAAAAACTAAACATAATATCTAATTCACGGATCTATCCTAGGTTGGAATCCTTAATTATATTGACACATCATGTCGTAAAGTTACATGTCTTAAATTTATATTCAATTCTAAATCTGTCTGAAAAGCACCTTTTGAATCGTATTATGGAAATCATTTTGGTTTGGCGAGAAGATACCTTCTTGCTATGGGATTATAATATGACGTATTGGTTTTATAAATGGACACTGATCCAGATAACTCAAATTCTAATAGAGAAGTTTATAGCTGGAGATTTAAATTTTAACTAGTACATGGATCGAAATAATTTACTGTGTTACAAAATGGATCCAACATCATCATCATCATTTCAGCCAAAATACGTCCACTGCTGAACATCCAACAGCCTAACCAAAATTATACATTCCAAAAAGGGAGTAGGCTGAGTATTCTTTTGTTTCATGATTAGAATTGCCATGCGGGTTTATATAAAACTTATAAAAAAAAAAACTTGAATACTTTTAGTTTCCTGGAATATATAAATTCATACAAAAGTATATTAATCACTACCTAATTTGTGTAAAAAAAAAATAAAAATCTCATCATGGACCAAAGCAAGGAATAATCCATCCCATAGAAAAGATAACCTATACCTTTCCATACAGTATATTTGGACGGTACAGGACCATTTCGACAATCAACTGACGGTTATAAATATTTTTATATGAGAGACGGTTTCACAAAATTCTGTATTTTAAAGCCAATAAAACAATGGGGGCCCACGAGCTGGTCGATATTTATGTAATTCTCTCACTGATTTTGGTACACCATCCTTAATTATATTATTAATGATCGTGTAACAAATTTTTGTACAAGACAAACCGGAGCTATTTGATAGTTGGCATGTTAGACATGTTGGCATGTTAGACATCATTACAAATATGATTAGTACCTCTTGACGTGTCAGACTGGCCGAGCGTTTTGTGAAAAGTCCAACTGTCTTGTCTTAATATGCGGCTGCTTTTAGGCAGAACTTCTAATTCCTAGTTGAGCGATCGACTGCTGCACAGCATGTCGCGGGTTCGATTCCCGCACGGAAGAAATATTTGTACGACCTACAAGTATTTGTTCCGGGTCTGGGTTTTAAGGGACCATTTATGAAATAATCAGCACATAGAAGATGATAGTTTTTCAATAAGGGGTAGTGGATATTTGAGAAATATAACGGTTGCGTAAGAAAAACTTCCGTCTATGGCCTGGTAATTGGGTTGAACAAAACTAATGCAAAAGATAATGTAATTTCATTAAAAATTTATTGTTATACAAAAAACCCATTGTATATAAAGAAAAAAATGAGGAGATATTACATGAAATATCTATTATGTGTAATAATGAATGGATTGAAATATTATAAATGAAAATGAAGGAAGATATGGTGAAATACTATTTAATACATACTATGTGTAATAATGAATATTATGTATATTATAAATGAGAATGAAGTAAGAAGTTGTGAAATATTAAAGAAGTTGTGAAATATTAAAGAAGTTGTGAAATATTAAAGATGTTGTGAAATATTAAAGAAGTTGTGAAATATTAAAGATGTTGTGAAATATTAAAGATGTTGTGAAATATTATTGATTTGTGACATATTATTGATTTGTGACATATTATTGATTTGTGACATATTATTGATTTGTGACATATTACTGATTTGTGACATATTATTGGTTTGTGAAATTTTATTATGTATAATAATGAATGGATTATGAGCTTTGTCTTGACTGTATTATATGATCGTGTAAGGAAAATTGTAAAGATCAAGTTTTGATCACACTATTTATTTAATATTGTACTTCGAGAACGAAGTACATGTCAGTATGGCCGTGTTAGAATATGGTTATTGTTGCTATTCAATATATACACAAATAATATTTAAAGGCGAATTGTTAATTAATATACGTATTTTTAAAGTACGCTGTCAATTTGAATAAGTTTAATTCGATATTTAAAGTTTAGTCAAAAACGGTATTTTTATGAATTTATTTATGTTTTAAACATACTCATACACATAATTATTACTCATTTAAATAAATTCTTAATTTTAGACAAGTCCCAAATATATTTATAAATTAAACTGTAATTTTAATAACCATTATTGATGAATCTACATCCGTTTGCAACGGTTGAGTAGTGGCGATTCTTGTATAAAAGGCGTTGCCTCGCCCGAGCGGGCTCACTTCTTGGGTGGCAATCGTCGAGGACAGACGTCACCTGATACTAGTGGCTGAATAAACTATAGATAAGTATACTTGTTTCTATATTCGTTTATGTTGTTTACTGGATATAAAAATACAATATGTATATGTACATATATATGTATATATAAAATTAGGTTATATTAGATATTATCTGAGAATAAACTAAATGGTTTAACTAAAAATTTGTATTATTAACATAACCTATTTAATATCTTAAATAAACTTAAAAGCAAACATCACATAAATATAATTATATAATAATTTTACTTTTCGATCCAACATATGCATAAATCTTTAAAACTACGCAACGGATTTTGAAGCGGTTTTTTTTTAATGGATAGAGTAATTCAAGAGGATGGTTTATAGGTATAATATAATTGCACCCGTGCAAAGCCGGGGCGGGTCGCTAGTATGAAATAAAGCCTAGTTAAGAGAGTTACAATAAAGTTAAATAACTGGCCAGCTCTATTAAAAAAAACTGCACTCGTATAGTTATTAGTTTGAGATTTTCCTTCGCTTGACCCCTAGTATAGAATAGAATGGGTTGGTGACAATATGTGTTCTAAGCCCGCTTTAAATAATATGCCATTGAACGTTAATGTAATACAGGAATTGTAATTAGTAATACACAAAAGACTTGCGACTACGTTATCGAATGTAAAATCATTGTTATACTATTAGGGTTTTTTCTTAACAAAGTAAGGCCACTGAACTCGAAACGAGAGCTCCAGAGTACAGTCACCACTAATAAAATTAGCTCGTAAATATCATTTTTATTATACAATATACGGCATCTGCACTTACAAATATCGGCATCGCAGCATCTGCGATGAAGTGTACCTAACGTGCTTCCGATAAAATCTGTATTCTCACAAATGCATTCCTAATGGATCATTTCTGTACTCCATTTAAGTACAAAAATGGCGCAATATTTATTAAAACTTTATGCACATAGTGTACTCTCTTCTGAATTTTCCATCCTAAGGTTGCCTGGAAGAGATTGCAGTTTGCAATAAGGCCGCCCATTGTACAAATACTCATATATTATGTTTCATAATGATAGTGATAATTTTGAATGTCTGTGCAATAAAGTATAAAAATAAATAAATAAATAGTGTACAAAGGCGGACTTAATGCCATGGGCATTCTCTACCATTGAAACATTAAGTGGAGGACACTGCAAAGTGTCTGAAACGTTGGGAATAAAATAAAATAAAACGATCATAACCGTGAAGAGATCATTTCCTGCAATGTGTAAAGATCGTGAAAACCTAAGACATCATGGTGCATTGAGTCTGAAAATTCAATATCATATCCAGTCAGTGTGGTGACGGGTTTAGAATACATAGTGTCACCACCCCAAGGGTGTCCTAAGAGCCGATAAAAGGAAATGTCAAGGCCCATAACCTAGCCGCAAGAGATGGAAAACTTGATACGAAACCCTGTGAGAACCCGTTTGACCAGCGTGGCACAGTACGTCAAACGTAGAGGATAATATGGATATGCCTCCAAAATACCGGAACGAAATCCCGTTATGGATAAAATGACATGTCCATATTATAATATCTTGACGCAAGTATATAAAATCAATCTACCTACTCAAATCAATCGACCTCTGCTTATTACCCTCCATGTAATTAAGAGGTCCGACTCAATAGTAGTCACCTATGGGCTGAGTAGTATCACGTATACTCTTGCAGCCCTTTTGTACCTTAAGATGACCTCGAGGATATTGATTGCAGTACGTTTTTTTAATCTACATAATTGGTTCCTATATAATAATACTGACTGTACGCAATTATGTGTCGAACGAGGTTCATAGTATCACAAAAACAGAACAGAGATCTGTTATCCAGTACGTAACTGGTTTAATTAAATTCTTAATTACGCCTTCCTGCCCTCAAGGCTGTAATGAAGAAAAGGGCGAAGTAATCAAAGTTAATCATTTAAGGGCTTGTAGGTATTCTTTTTTCGTCTGGGTTTGGAAAATTTCTAAGAGAGCTAAAGCCTAACAAATATTTTTACTCCCTTTACTCCCCTGGATAGATTTACCCGACTGCAAATAACGTCACTCTTGGGTAATATGTATGTAGTTACAAAAAAAATATGTATATAAGTAGTTTATCATCCATCTCGTTACCATAACACATAACACATTAAGTTGCTTAGCTTGGGACCAGATGGCGTTGTGTGAAATGTCCAAGGATATTTATTTATTTAGAAGTTATGCATGGCGTTGGCAGCTGAAGCAATGACTTTCCCGCTGCTTCCAGCGTCATGATTTCATCATACCCTTTATGTACGTGTATTTGAGGACGCCCGACTGAGCAGTGGGTCATGTATGGGCTGAATAGTAGTATTAGTAGTAGCTAAATATGTATACTGTCGCATACTACTATATAAACATCAACGTATTCTTCTTTATTCCAAATTAAGCTATTCCTGGATTTAGGCTTGCTGAGTGAGGAAACCCGACCAGTGTATTGTAACAAATATCTTAGTAAATACTTAATTTTGACGTCCACTGCTGAATGTATGACCCTATAGACAGACTATCACAAAGTATAATGATTTGTGACTAGCTTCAATAAATCATTCAATCCATATTTTTCTCCCATCTCGATACAAAAACTTCCCACTCTAAACAAAAATCAAATCAGTCAATATAGGTTGAGGTAGTCTTCTTTTTTACGTCGGAGATGGTAAAATAAAAAAGGTCTTTCTATTCCAAGTATTTCCTAGTTTCCGGTAACAAAACTCAACCTATGGTGACTGATTGGAATAGACAGACCTACTACTTCTATTCAGTCCTTAAATAGCCCACTACTGAGTCGGGCCTCCTCCAAATTCATGGAAGGAATTAGCATACTGGGCCACGCTGGCAAGACGGGTTGGCACAGGGTTTGTTTCAAGGTTTCCTTATCTTTCGGCTGTTGCGTTCCATTAGTCGCTTCTTACGGCATCCTCAGGGTGGTGTCTGTGTGGGTTGGAGACATTGTGTAATTGGTTTTCACATTAACTGACATTAGTCAATCCTATCTGCTAACCAGCCTTAAAGTTTGAGCAGTAAAAGAATTCAATCGAGTATTTAGCAGGTTGCATATAATATAACTAATTATTTAAAATAACGGTTCAAACAAACATCTGCTGTTAACCAATGTGCAAACCGTTATATTTCAACAAACCCTACTTGAAACGAACCACACGCGATCGAGAGCACTCCAACAAAATAAAACTCCATGTCATAATAAACACACACAGTGCATAAAGATAAATTTGTGTCTGCATCGCGTTTTTTTTTCGTAACAAATTTAGTTAGAGCTCGTGAATCACGGGTTTAACTTTTCAACGGATTGAAAAAAATGTATGGAAAGTTTTTTATGGCAATATGACTGTTTACCTGCTTGGAATGCTGTTGCGTAGATTTTGCCTAACATAATTATTATCTGAATGCATTGGGCAAATATTTAAACACACGTTGCCATGTCAAGTATTTCCTCGCGTTTCATAAACGAGTGTCTTTAGAAAATGAAATACTATACATGTATTTTTATCTTTAATGTACATATTTTTTAGTTAATTTGGTTAGTTATTAGACTTGTTCATCAATATCAAACAAACACGAATGAATGAGGTAATAAAACTATTTATAACGCCCATTTTTTTATTAATTATGTACCTGAGCCGACTGCTAAAATACGAAAAATAAACGAGCATTTTAAATTTAGTGCCCTAAGCACACCTATATTCTTAGTCACGTCGGTATCATTAAACTGATTGAATTGTTTGCTCCGGCTTGGTTAAAGTCGGTTTACACATTTTGTGAAAAAGCTTTTACATTTCGATATTCAGTGCAAATATATTTTTGCTTTGCTTACAAAGCAGGACTCGAATAACAATATCGTCGAAATAATACAAATTCTGATTCCTCTTTTCGATCCACATATTTCAAGTTTTAGATTTAGATAAATGTACATGGGACGAATCTGAAACCAATTTTATTTGAATCGATTTACAAACGCACCAACAAAAAACATACAACTTAATTGAGAACCGTCTCCTTTTTCAAGTCGGTTGAATCCATACATATTTTACATAGTGTAAAATACCTTTTTATAACAGCGTCCAATGTTTTCCGATAACTGATTTTGCGTTAGGTGCTAATTACTCACAATTCTCCATCGTAGCGGTAACCCACACATCGACTGCAGTACTAAGACATTCAGTTTACTGTCTCCAAACTAATTACAGTTAGCGGTTTTCAAAGGTAATACTGCAAGCGGAGTCTTAAATGCTCTTACAATGAGTTTCAAACGAACGCAGCTGGGAGAACCGACAATGGTTAACAAGTGCTCGCAGCATCGAGCATTGTTTCAACTCCAAGCACACTCAGGGTTTCCACCTTGGAATTTTTTCCTCGCAACTTTAATAATATCTCAGGCTATCTAAGAACCTTTGCTGAGCCTCCAAATAAATAGGGGAATTTTAACTACTTTGTCACCCTGACCAGACAGGTGGGCGCATAATTTTTCTTCACTTACGACACGATCAGGTTAGAATGAGTAGGTGGCGACATTATGTATTCTATAGCCGATACCACACAGATATAAATTGGATCGTATTTTAAGGGCGTGATTGTTTGTGTTTCAGTTTTTATGTTTATGCATATTAAAGAAAAGTACACCTTTATTTTAACTTATGTTGGGGTATTTTAATAACAACTTTAACAATATAAAAATCAAAACTAGAAACATTGGACTTTAAATAAGATCAAACAAAATTATAATTTTGTTAGTGTAGTGTGATTTTGTCTGTGTGATGACTGATTTACTGCGCCAATCTGTCTGTAGAAAGCGTATTACTTTTCTTGTAACGATTAGGCCCAACTCAGCTGAGGCTCTTCTATGAACTGAGTAGTAGGATGATTTTAAAACTTTCTGAGGACATAGTATTTGAGAGAGCAGGCAACACTGAGCACACTAGCGCAACAACTTGTTTGACTGTGTGCTTGGTGCGAGTAACTGCAGTTGCTGTTAGCTGACATTACGCGTGCACCACCGGCCTGTATGGAATATAACAATGGTGTAGTTCCTTTGTTTGCATTAAAAGTTCATTAACATTTGGTTTGAATTTTATAATTTCCTCGGACCACACCGATTTTGTTGCTACAACACATCACGCCTCTTGCATGGCTGATTGATTCTCACCACAATCTTTCCGTGGTATGGGATTTGACAGTTCCAAACTATATTAGTGTTGCCAGTTGCTTTAGCTATTACTTCTACGAATTCCCTACTACGAAATTTATGGAGAGAATTACCCTACTGTGCTACGCTCGTGAGACAGGTTTGCATAAAGATTTTTTCTCTTGCCACTACATGATTCTCTCTTGGGTTTCTTTAGTCGTTTCTTCTGACACCTTCAGGATGGTACAGCTGTCAATAGTTTCACTCAGATAATTAAACCCGTGCTTAATACCATGAATATAATTTTCCCTTTGGATTTGATTATGTTTTTAGAACCTCTTATGAGAGTCTCCAGCTACATGGAGGGTAATGAACGAATGATCCTTGGCATTACGAATTGTAGCATTATTTTTTGTGTGGGTCCATTTTTTTTTGCTAATTCATGGATAAGGTTAAATGAGGATACCAATTACATTTTATTCTAAACTAGTGGCCCGCCCCGGCTTCGCCCGTGCAAAGCGGGGGTGGGTTATACATATAAACCTTCCCCTTGAATCACTCTAGCTATTAAAAAAAACCGCTTCAAAATCTGTTGCGTAGTTTTAAAGATTTATGCATACATAGGGACGGGCAGAAGAATGCGACTTTGTTTTATACTATGTAGTGATAGTGATAGTGAAGTATAAGAAATATTGAATTTTGTGCACAAGTCTCAGCTACGTCTCCGAACATAAGAAAAAAAAGGAACGTGTCCATGGTGACATACGCAAAATAAATGATTAGAATTGAATTTAAGCCCCATTGCGATGGACCACCTCTAGGATCTTTAAGGCAACACGCACTGTTTAAAAACTTTTGGACTCTTAATTTAACTGTTGTATCGTAACTGTATGTTTCTGATCTCCCAACTTCCCACAGATTGATAACGTCCAGAGCATGTGGCAATGCTGATGGCCCCACAAAATATATCCGGTTTGCGCAATACACTACGCATGTGACGCGGCCGCATGCATTTCAGGGTTGGCACGTGTCATTATTTCAGCTAAAGAGACTGCTCGACATAGGCTTCTTCATACGATTTGTACAATGACTAGTCTTGGGCTTACCGAATGCCAAAAACCTAGCCGCAAGAGAAGGAAAAATTAATACGAAACCCTGTGCCAACCCGTCTGGCCAGCCTGGCCCAGTAGGTTAATTGCCCTCCCTGTGATGGAAGGAGACCCGACTCAGTAGTAGGTCATTTGGGCTATGTAGTAGATAAAATAAATCGAAAAGCTTACTAATTCTGTGGAGACGAATATAATGGTTGATCCGAAGACAGCGCTTGCAACCCAGAAACCGAGAAGACTAAAGAAGTTGATCAAATGTATATCTTTAATGTTTAACCAGCCCTAAATGCGCACGCGCACCGCAACCGCGTAGAAAGTAGGCGGCTTATCGCGCGTCTGGCCGGATAAGTAGGCGGTTTTTTATTGTAACATACGTACTTAACACATAGCACACTGTCACGGCCAATTCCAAGAAGTGCGGGGTGGCTCCGACTTTGATTGACAACAGAAAGAACAGCAAAATGTTGAATTTCTAATACCAAGTTTAAAGGTCTAGGAGAAATCGTTCATAGATTGATAGATAGACCAAAGAGGAGGTAGCCTGGCGAATAGTGCGGAGCACGGTTTGCTGGTCACGCAAAGTGGTCCAGATTACTTTGGAGGATCGTCAGTTCCGGCGGCCATTGTAGCATCGGTGGCTTTCGTTACACGAGTAACGTAAATAATGCTGGTTGGTCTAGCCAAATAGCTATAGGTTATAATAATTAATTAGAACGGTCTCAGTAGGCAGAGATGAATAATAATAATAAAAAAATGAATAATAATAATAATATAATAATATTCTTGGACATTTCACACAACGCCATCTCGTCCCAAGTTAAGCAACTTAATGCTTGTGTTATGGTAACGAGATGGATGATAAACTACTTATATACATTTTTTTTTTGTAAATACATACATATTATAGATAGAAATGACACCCAGACTCCGAGCCAGTGCCTCTGGTTTAGACAAAGACACTGGCTCGACCCCGGAATCGAACCCGGGACCCGTTGATCCAAAGGCGGCACATCTGACCACTAGACCAACGAGGCAGTACTACTACTTCATCATCTCTCATCATCTACTCTACTCTCTACTCTACATTCATCTACTCATCATCATTTCAGCCAAAAGACGTCCACTGCTGGACATAGGCCTCCCCCAAGGATCTCCACAAAGGCCGGTCCTGGGCCGCCCGCATCCACTGCTTTCCGGCGACCTTAACCAGGTCGTCGGTCCACCGTGTGGGAGGCCTACCAGCACTGCGCCTTCCGGAACGCGGTCGCCACTCGAGGACTTTTCTGCCCCATCGGGCGACGGTCCTGCGAGCTATGTGCCCTGCCCACTGCCACTTAAGTTTGGCAATCCGGTGGGCTATGTCGGTGACCCTGGTTTTCCTGCGTATCTCCTCATTTCTGATTCGATCTCGCAGGGAAACTCCGAGCATAGCCCTCTCCATTGCCCTTTGGGTGACTTTGAGCCTTCTGATGGAGTCCATGGTGAGCGACCGACGTGGTCGCTCACCATGGACTCCATCAGAAGTTCTGTTCCATATGTCATCACTGGCAACACACATTGGTTGAAGACTTTTGTCTTCAGACACTGCGGTATTGTGGACGAGAAGATCTTTCGCAGCTTCCCGAACGCTGCCCAGCCGAGTTGGATCCGACGATTGACCTCTTTCTCGAAGTTGGACTTACCTAACTGGACAGTGTGTCCCAGGTAAATGTAATGGTCAACAACTTCGAGAGTACCGCGTAAATACTGAGAGTCAAATCAGGTAAGAAGCCATTGAAGTTGGGATAAGGCTTTATGATAAAAATAATGTCCATGGAGTTTCTTGTCTGTTCTTCTCCATAGGATCTACTTATTCGAACAAGCAACTAGATTCCTCACTTCACTTTTGACCTTACCTGTAAATAGGTTCAATTGAAATAAATGATTTGAGTTGAGTTGATGAACTTCAGAATGTTGAAATTTAAAAACGCTGGCTTTGCATTATTATTGATGTCTCCGAAAACTGTATCTGTTTTTCTGACACTCAGTAATTCGTACAGCATTTTGAGTGAAATGCTCTCTGCCTTAAAGGGACCTCGAGTACTTCTTTGAGCGCCTCGTTTGCTGAGTCATTAATCGGATTAAACTCAATGCTTTCGTACAAAACATTCATCGCTGGTTGGCACTGGGTTTGCAGCAAGATTCAGTCTCTTACGATTTGTTGTCCGCTACTTCCATTACCCGTTTCTTACGATAACCTCAGGATGGAATATTCCACAACACAAACGTGGATTCAGAGAAAAAAGTTTTTCGGGGTAATTTTCTACATATTCGTAGTGTGAACTACTGCAGCCTGTTTTTATCAGGACACGGCAAACGCCACGCAAGTTAAGCTGTGGGTGTGAGGACTTAATTATTTTTCTTTCGTTAAAATTCCTTATATATACCCGGTGGTTGAGAATGAGTTAGGGACTCCGGGGCGCGGAAGATAGAAATTAGCGCTTGCACCTACCTACAAAGCCAAGGCGTTCCTCGAGCGTACGCTCCAGGAGCGCCGGCAGGCTGGATTCCACTCCACTCGACTGCCTATCCTTCCTATGGCAGTATTATACCCTAAAGAATATGGTGTTTATGAATATATAATAGTATTGAATTTGGTTGAATTTTTTCCCACGCAATCGGACAAGATTGTTCCAAGTCCGTCCTAAATCCTTATTGATTGTTGAGAGAAAATGCCTTTGGCGAACGCTGGTGTACAAAGTCAAGTATAATCCTATTTAAGATTCCACTCTGCGATTGTGCTCCATCAACGCGCCCATATAATATTCAGGTGGAGGGTTCTGGTGAGCTGTATTTATGCCAACCGACACAAGGTCGAGAACACTATTCGTCCAGAAATTACGGGAATTTTCTATAAAGCTCTTTTAGGGTTGTCTCCAAATGTTTTGAGATTCGGTGTTTTAGAATACTGCGTGTGCTCTGTGGAATCGTGTGCGTGCTTAGTTGCCATATTTGAGATTAGGCGCCATTGTGTATGGAATATTTGTCAACAACTATTACTATCTACTAGACACAAATAGCGACGATGAATAGCCATGTCAACTACATACGTAATACGTACGGACGGACAGCTCGAAATATTGCGAAAAAAGAATATAATCAATTGTAAGAAGTAGTGGTCGCGCAGCGGTCAAAATACGGTTATACGGTTATATAATTATAAAACAAAGTCACTGTCGTCTGTCCGTCCCTATGTACGCTTAAATCTTTAAAACACGCAACGGTTTTTGAAGCGGTTTTTTTTAATAGATAGAGTGATTCAAGAGGAATGTTTATTTGTATAGTACATGCATAACTGCACCCGTGCGAAGCCGGGCCGGGTCGCTAGTTTATAATATAAAGTATGGATGAATTTATTTCTTGCATAATTTATAAACAATATTAGCAATCTGCACTCGATCTCTATGTATTTAAACTACTAGTGTGGAAAATTTCTCAAAAGGGGTACACATTTTTTTGCTTCACTTGTTAATATATGTATAGTTATATAATGTTTTTTTGCATAGCTTATTCAATGCAAAAAATGATTAGTATTCAAACACATTTGGCAGGCGCAGCCCTAAATAAAGCTTCGCGAATTCAGGTTGCTTCAAAAGCCTTTTATCCCGTATTAAGAGTCGTGTTTGTGTATTCAACATGTTGTCAGGACCCAAATGAACGAATACCGCTATGCCGTTATCTGGCGGTGGCGTCCCCGATTACTTGTTAGATCAAATAATGTTGTTTTTCTGATAACAGATTACTGCGTCGTCACTTGTGTTATCTGTTGCGACCTTAATGTTGCGTTGTATTATTTACGTTGTTGTATCTTAATGCTTATCGTTACCTCATGTGTCGTACTTTGCGTTTGTTGCAATTTATTATTATTTTGTCATGTTTAGAAACGGTTGATGAAGTTCTCTCTCTGCTCACAGCCGCACGACGCACATGTGTCGCGTTACTTATTCATATTCGTTAATTCTCTTATATTCATGATGATTTCCAGCTAAGAATAAAAATAGACGGCTTAAATGTGAAGATTTTGTTTCGTTTCGTTTCGTTGGTCTAGTGGTTAAATGTGCTGCCTTTGGATCAACGGGTCCCGGGTTCGATTCCGGGGTCGGGCCAGTGTCTTTGTCTAAACCAGAGGCACTGGCTCGGAGTCTGGGTGTCATTTCTATCTATAATATGTATGTATTTACAAAAAAAATGTATATAAGTAGTTTATCATCCATCTCGTTACCATAACACAAGCATTAAGTTGCTTAACTTGGGACGAGATGGCGTTGTGTGAAATGTCCAAGAATATTTATATTTATATATTCGTTAATTCTCTTATATTCATGATGATTTCCAGCGAAGAATAAAAATAGGCTGCTTAAATGTGAAGCTTGTGTTTTGTTTTTAATTTTGATTACTTATTCTGATTCTATTCAAATATCTGAATCACTGAAAGCCTACGCATACTATTACAGTTGCCAATTTAAATAATAAACCGCTATCAAAACATTGCTCATGCAGATAGCGGTGTTTTTTCATGAGATAACTCTTTCGTCGAATACGTCAAGTTACTGACGAGATGCAGATAGGTCATGTTGTGGGTTGATTATGCGAATTTTTTCTAACGAATCGGCACCGTGATGTTTTAAACACACATCATCATCTACGTTGGCACTGTTGAGTCGACCTTCTCCAATAATATAGAGGGTAATAAGCCTACTGTGCCACGCTGGCCAGAGGTGTTGGCACAGGGTTTCGTATCAAGTTTTTCACACATGACATTTCGTTTTGTCAGATTTTACGACAACGTTAAGGCACTATGTATTCTAAATCCGTCACTTTACGTGACGTTTACGTTACCGACTTTAAATAAATGCAACCCATTTCCCTTTATCCTAAGGGTGTGGTAGATCTTTAAACCAGATAAGCAGATAATATATCCACGACGTAAGCCAAAATACTTCCAAAGCAATATTTTGGTTTGGTCACCTGCTTTGTACCACTACTACTACACAGTGCCTACTACCCATTGCTGAGTCGCGCCTCCTCCAATTATATGGAGGATAATTAGCCTACTGTGTCACGATGGCACAGGTTTTCGCTTTGTATATGAAATGTCTCATGTCATTGTTTATTTTTATTTCTAGGAAGACAAAATGTTTAGCTAATTCGTCAGCTGAACGCAAAGAGATTAGTGACACGACTATTCCAACAATGCAGATAGCATTGCAGGTGGCCGTGATGCACCAGCTCACGTGTCAATGATTCAATAATTACTAACACTTCCGGAAGCCGGCTATTTCCTGATGAGTGTCCTGTTATCAGCTTCTGTCCATGCCAAGACAGGAGGGATGCATAGAAGCTACCAGAAAGGACCTTTATCATCTTTATACCATAAAAATGGTGCTCAAGCTTACGGTCTGTCTGATGGTTACCGTCTATGGACGTTTAGAAAATCTGAGGTGTCACTTACGTGACGCGGAGTCTGTAATACTGGTAACCTTGCTCACACGCCGGGACATCGCCATGCAAATGTTATTCTAGTGCAATCTCCTGATCAGGTGTTCGTATTGGTTAGTCATTACCTTATTCTTATTCCATGCCATTAGCTTTGCCAGGCGGCGAACACGGAGAGATTCTCGCCTGGATCCCCATAGCGGGACTGCCGGTAACCATATTGTTAGGATATTCGGTTTTACGTCATTGTGTTCGTTTGAACTTCGTGACCCAAGGAATCCAATTATCGTATTCGTGACAAATATGATCAAATCAGTCAAGCAAGACGCTTCCCGGTCGCCGAAATCGAACCAGGATCAACCCCCCTTGACTAACAAGGCGGCTTCTAGAAGAATCGATATGCGTTACACTACTTCTACTTCTCAGCCTATAAAGACCAACTGTTGAGTCGGGCCTCCTCCAACTACATGGAGAGTTATAAGCCTACAGTACAACGCTGGCCATTCGGGTTGGCATAGGGTTTCGTATCAAGCTTTTCCTTCTACTGCTGCTAGTTGTTCGCTCTTACGACACCCTCAGTATGGAATGGGGTGGCGACTCTATGTATTCTAAATCTGTCACCATACGGCAGTTGCACACTACCCACTAAATTACCTTGCTAGGATAAAGTTGATGATGTCGACTAATTGGAAAAAACATCTGACAATCTCTGTGATAACCATTTTCACTTGTTTTTTCCCCGTAAAAGCGACAAGGCAAGGCCCTTATCATTATGTTTACGTTGATTGACTTCGTAATTAACTTTGACAAAAAAAATTACGACAACTTAGAATGTTGTATTTTTTTTATGCGGATAGGTAAACGTTTGGCGACTGTCTCACCTGCTGTTAAGTGAAGATACGGTCGATTATGTAGCATGCTTAGTAAGAAGGTCGCTTTCGTTTTGGAGACTCCAGATTGTGGGTACCAGGAAAACCAACCCCTGCACTGGATAAACTGGATCGCGGGGCAGTTTACGAAGATGAAATTCACGAACACAAATGACACCCAGACTCAGAGCAAGTGCCTCTGGTTTACAGAAAGACCTTGCCCGACCCCGAAATCGAACCAAGGGCCCATGATACACAGACGGCACATCCAACCCCTAGACCAACAAGGCAAGGCAGCACCCAGTTTTGGTGTGAATCTATCTATATAAATAAAAATGAGTCGCTGTTCGTTAGTCTCGCTAACGCTAACTCGAGAACGGCTGGAGGGATTTGGCTAATTTTGTCTTGAATATAGTCTTAAAATATAATAAATGGTCTTGAAATATGCGTGGGAGTCCAGGGAAGGTATAAAAGGTGAAATAAAAATTAAATTAAAAATTAAAAAAAACCAGGGGTCAGGTAATAAAGAAGTGGGAGCGGTCCCCCAACGCGATGTATTTATTTTTTACTTTTTAAAGGTTATTGTGTCGGGGGTTTTATTTTTAATTTAGTTTTTATTTTATACTTTTTATAGGTACACACTTAATATAATGTAGATTTTGTTAAATTGCACTCGATTATATTTGCAAACATTCGGTTATTCTTCCCCACTTTCACCCGTCATAACTTTTAAACGGCTCAACCGATTTTCATCAAACATGTCTAAGAACACTCGCCCGTAACTCACCTTTCATACAAAAAAAAACTATATTAAAATCGCTTCATCCGTTCGCGAGCTACGGTGCCACAGACAGACAGACACGTCAAACTTATAACAGCCCTCTTTTTGCGTCAGGGGTTAAAAAATAGAAAATATGAAAAAAAACATTCAGTTTTTTTATTTATTGATTCTGAGGCGGTACGAAGTTTGCCGGGTCAGCTAGTATTATTTTATAGACATCCTACGTAATAATTATCCTACCAAAGCTTTATACAAATTCCAAAGCATAACAGTCTTTGTTTGAAACGTCCGTTTGACACCCGCTCATTACGTAACACTTCTTTATAAAGAAACCGTCCGACTTATTTGGATGGCACTAGCAATACCATATCATCCGATATGTAGGTTACCTTGCCGCATTCGATAGGAAATAGGTACGAATGCTTACGATACCTAAACACACAAGATAGGCGATAAAATTTTACTGTGTTTCGTGACGCGACTCGTTTCCATGCCTGACAATCGATAACATTAGTGGCTTAAAACAGTAGTAGAAGTAGAATTCGTCATCTTATCAGCAGCTCGCCTTAATCCACTGCAGGCTATAGGCCTCCACTGATGATCGCCTTAGCCCCCTGTCTTCCAACTCGAGACTTGTCATCCTGTGGTGCTCGCAGCGTTTTGCAGAAGTATAAGTCAGTTGTATTATATGAATGCTGATATCCATGTGGTCATGTCATTATAGCTCATAAATGGCCCACTACTGAGACGGGTCTGCTCCAAATCATGGACAGAAATTAGACTACTGTGCCACGCTGGCAAAACGGTTTGACACAGGGTTTCTATCAAGTTTTCCTTCTCTTGCGGCTAGGTTTTTGGCCTTTTCATGTTCCTTTTGTCGACTCTTACGACACCGTCATGGAATGGGGTGGTGACCCATGTATTCCTAATCCGTCACCATACGGCTTCCTGCGTTTCTTTCGGCTTTTAAGATACCATCAGGATGGTGTCGGGTTGGTTGTGGTTTATGTGCCTATGGTAATACAAGTTTAAATAATGTACGAGGCGAGTAAAAGAACTCGGCAGGCAGAAAACGTATCTTTAGAGAAGATAATATACGTGTGGGTGGGATTTATAAAGCACACAGTCTCACCATCCCATTTCACGCTGATGGTGTTGTAAAACAATCTAGGCTCAAGAAAAGCAAAACTCGATACAACCCAGTGCCAACCCGTCCGGCCAGCTTGGCACTGTGCGGGAATCGCCCGCCATGATTTGGGAGAAGGCTTGACTAAATAGTGGGTCATTTATGGGCTGAAACGAAGGTTACGCATTCATAATTCGAAGTTTCACAACATCGACTTTCGATTAATTATCTTTTATGTCTGTCCACAGTCGTAATCGGCTTTTGACCTTTAATTACTCGCTTAAATCCATAATCCATCTGACTGGGTTACCACTGGCGTCGTCTGCGAAAAGTAGGTCAACACAACGGACCTCATCATCCTCGTCGGATCCGTACTCTGAATCATTAGCTCACCCACATTAGCAATGCTGTCCTCATTGAGCGAACGTTGGTCCAATCAATTCGTCATTAACCGCGTCCATGCCAGGCGCACGAATCCATGCGTATAACTCGCGTGCTGCTCGCGAGCGTGGCCATAGACCATTGTTGAAATGTACACAGCTGTGGGCGGATACTCGCGAAATAAGTCGCACCACTATAACATAACTGACTAGGTTTTTTATACAGAAACTATCGCTCACATCAAACTTTTTTGCGGGCAGAAGCGGTCACGGCCAGTTCACAGTCAAATATGGGCACGTCTTGCTTACTCACAGCCAAGAGAGTTAGGCCCGGTTTCCACCAAAGCAGAGAGGAGAGGAGACGAGAGGAGATGTGTTTTGAATAACCAATCAGGTTTCGTTATTTCCACATCTCCTCTCCGCTTAGCGTCGGTGGAAATAGAATAACTAAACCTGATTGGTTATTCAAAACACATCTCCTCTCCTCTCTGCTTTGGTGGAAACTGGGCCTTAGGCCATAGCTAATAAAAATGGCTCAAAAGACTGTGGGTCGTGTTGTGTTCGTGTGGCACAGTAGGCCAACGAGCGTAACTGGAAGTGGCCCGACTCAACAGTTACTACTACCTAAGTAGTAGTAACTGCCTCGTTGGTCTAGTGGTTAGATGTGCCGCCTTTTGATCAACGGGTCCCGGGTTCGATTCCGGGGTCGGGCAAGTGCCTTTGTCTAAAACCAGAGGCACTGGCTCGGAGTCTGGATGTCATTTCTATCTATAATATGTATGTATTTACAAAAAAAAAAATTGTATATAAGTAGTTTATCATCCATCTCGTTACCATAACACAAGCATTAAGTTGCTTAGCTTGGGACGAGATGGCGTTGTGTGAAATGTCCAAGGATATTTATTATTATTATTATTTATATGTGCTTATTCATATGCTGTTTTATTGGTTACTTTGTACCTTAAGGTGTTAATGAATACTAGGTGAGAGACAGCCGTGCGAATCTGTGCGTCCGGTGTGGACGCGGCTATTGAAATGGCGATGAGAAGTGCGAACAAAAAGTGACACCCACACGCGGACACCAGATTTGGTGCGAAATAAAACAATGGCCCTAACGGCTCTCAGCGCGCGCGGATTCGTGCTTTGTACATGGTGTTACGATGAAGCGAGTTTGAAAACAATTGCCTTACCAATACAACTCGTTTAAATCCATAATCCATCTGACTGGGTTACCACTGGTGTCGTCTGCGAAAAGTAGGTCAACACAACGGACCTCATCATCCTCGTCGGAACGAGCTATGCTTGGAGTTTCTCTGAAAGATAGGCTCCGTAACGAGACTATCCGACAGAGAACCAAGGTCACCGACATAGCTCAGAGAATTAGCAGACTGAAGTGGCAGTGGGCTGGTCATATCTGTAGAAGAACCGACAACCGCTGGGGTAGACGAGTTCTTGAGTGGAGACCCCGAATCGGCAAGCGTAGTGTGGGACGGCCCTCTGCTAGATGGAGCGACGATCTGCGAAAGGTTGCGGGCAGCAGCTGGATGCGTCAAGTTGAAGACAGGGCGCTATGGCGCTCTTTAGGGGAGGCCTATGTCCAGCAGTGGACTAATGTGGGCTGATGATGACGATGAAGTAAGATGTCTGTTACTCAATCACGCCAAAGTAGGATGTTTGTTACTCAATCACGCCAGATTGACCGAACTGAAATTGATGAAATTTTGCTATCGTCTCAAATAAATATACTAATATTTATCGTTCATTAGTACCACCCTATTCCATCCTGCGTGTCTTAACATGACAAGGTTTCCTAGCCTTGTGATTTCGAAACCTACCCGCAAGAGAAGGAAAACTTTATACAGGGCCCTTTTTTTTTTTTTGGTGCCCGGGGTCAAAATCCTTTATGGACTATCCCCGTCGGTCCCGGGGAGGACCGACGAGGGGTGTGTGGGAATCTCCCCCAGAGTGGGGGCCTACCCACTAAACCATCCCCGGGGTGTACAATCCCGCGCAAGACCTGCCTCGTGGGCCCAGAATCTGCACCACGAGGCAGACTCGCAGGGGGGGGAGCGAAGATGTTAAAGCTCAACCCCCCGATGCCAGTCCGATGCGGAGTGAGTACTCCGTGGTGCCCTGCCAGTACACATGACAGGGCACCCATCCTGATCCCGTCGAGGGGCGGGGCCTCCCCGAGCCCCGCCCTGGGATCAGTCGGCCAGATGGGTGGCCTACTTCCCGGCGGTTTATACGAGGCCCTGTGCCAACCCGTCTGGCCAGCGTGTCACAGTGGGCTAATGACCCTTCCTGTGATGGGAGGAGGCCCGACTCAGTAGTGGGTGATTTATGGGCTGAGTAGGGGTAGTAGTAGTCTTCTAGCATGAAAATGGCCCATCTACTAATTAACTGTCAGTGCCCGCGCCGCTGTACGTTCTATGGCCAAACTTAACTCGTGGAGCAAGACTATATGTGTCATTCAGTCACACGATCTTTGTGTCACGCTGTCATATACCGCTCACTGTTTGGGGGTCGTTAAACTTGTACAATTTACAACGATCCAATTAACATTTCAAAGATTGTGTGACCGCTTTGTAAATTGTCATCATCATCATCATCATTTCAGCCAAAGGACGTCCACTGCTGGACATAGGCCTCCCCCAAGGATTTCCACAAAGGCCGGTCCTGGGCCGCCCGCATCCACTGCTTTCCGGCGATCTTAACCAGGTCGTCGGTCCACCGTGTGGGAGGCCTACCAGCACTGCGCCTTCCGGAACGCGGTCGCCACTCGAGGACTTTTCTGCCCCATCGGACGTCGGTCCTGCGAGCTATGTGCCCTGCCCACTGCCACTTAAGTTTGACAATCCGGTGGGCTATGTCGGTGACCCTGGTTTTCCTGCGTATCTCCTCATTTCTGATTCGATCTCGCAGGGAAACTCCGAGCATAGCCCTCTCCATTGCCCTTTGGATGACTTTGAGCCTTCTGATGGAGCCCATAGTGAGCGACCACGTCTCAGTTCCATATGTCATCACTGGCAACACACATTGGTTGAAGACTTTTGTCTTGTAAATTTTGTCAACTTGCAATGAGTGAGTTTCAGACTATTGTGATAGCGGACCCTAGTTTATGAATTACTGTTGTCTTTTTAATATTTGACCTTGCCTATCGCCTACATGGCTGTATTGATTGTTAAAGAGATACCTGGGCCTCAAATTTGCTGTTTGCTACCGACGTGCCCATCGTTTTGATTGTTCAAATTTTGACGTTGATTCAACTAGGATAGTAAGATAGACTATCCATCTGTGACCGTATGTTACTATCGAGCCACTTTAAAGTCATTAAAACTATTGATTAAATCGGCCAATCGGATTCTGTTGATTTTGATACGTCCCTAAAGCATGTCACTATGCTATTTTTACTTGCAATCATTAAATTAAAATAGACGGTGAAACATTGTGTAAAACAAAACTTTCTTACGTTGAAAATTCGTTAAATAAACTGACTCAAAAGACACGTGGGCCGCAATGTGAAGTAACGAAACAATATTTAAGAAAGTCTTTCAACACAACTTGAATTCAAAACGACGCTGCTGTGAAATTTATTGAATCTTCAATTTGATACGCGACAGGGAGAAATTCTCAAACGGATCTGAACCGGAAACCGCCGGGGATTTATTTAATTATATCGTAATCTCGGCCACCACTAAAAACACTCGTAAAGAAACCATAACGTCAGAATTAAGGGTCTATGCACACGGCGTATTCTTAAAGCGCGGACGACGCAACTTTTACGAACGCACGTTCATAGTGCTGTCATCATAATCTGAACCCAGCAACGGAAAATTTCTGCGCGGTATCTACTCCAATTGTATTATGGTACTGTAGGGTCTGTAGGTAACCATGATTAAGAATACACGGTGTCGCCACTCTATTCTGTGCCGAGGGCGTCGTAAGAAAATTACAAGGCTGATAACCTAGCCGCAAGAGAAGGAAAACCTCATACGAAACCCTGTGCCAACCCGTCTGTCTAGTGTGGTACATTATACTCTTCGTGTAATTGGAATGTAATGTGTAATGTGTGGAGTAGATTTTAACATTTGTGCTGTTTGCGGCCGAATTTCGTTTAAACCACGTTACCGAGTGACATCTGCTCGACGGCGCGGCGATGCGTTAAAATATATTACCCCGTGTGTATAGGCCCTAAGTATATATTTGAGAAATTTTGAAAACGCTATACTTTAAATAAAATAGGCACTCGGTTGATGGTTCGTGTAGTGATAACATTTAGCGTTCAACGGGCCATAAAAAGTTAATAAGAAGAGATTTATTTTACACACTAAGACCAAATTATTTATTGCTGTGCTTTTAAGATTTAATAATTTATTATTTTATCATACTGTGCTTTTTATACTAAACAAACGCTATTTTCATATCAAGACGCACTCGAACACAGCGTGTTGTAACTCATGAACAATACACAGTGTCCAACGCATTTAGTTTTGAACATGTCCAACATATCAACGGTGAATATGCAAATTAGTTTAGGCGGGAGATCAGGCAACAATAAAGCCGAACGTCCACCGCCAGACAAAAATAAGTTAGTTTAGTTTAGCTTGCATAGTTGAGCCAGTTTTACATACATGTTAGTTCACCGCCGTTGGACGCACATGTATGAAAAACTGGCTCAACTATGCAAGCTAAACAAAAAAACTTATTTTAGCTGACGGTGGACGTTCGGCTTGAACCACTAAACACTGCTGCGTTGGTTTAGGGGTTGGATGTGCCCGCCTGACGGAGACACTTGCAATGTCCCATACGTGCCTCTCGGTGACTCCCCATCCCCATCAAAGCTTGGGGCCCGCTGACAGCCGGCCCAAGGCATATAAGGGTCGTGGAGCATGCTCTTCTATTGGGGAATGCAACCCGTGGCCCTGTTTGTAAAGGGACACCGTTGGTGTTAGTTGGTAGTTTGGGGCGCAATTTCCATTTTTCCGCGACCCAGAGTCCCTTATAACCCGGCTAGCGTTTGTAGGTCGGGTATCCATGAGGACTTGCAACGTAAAAAAATAACTGTTTTAAACTGACCTCGCGATTCAAGTTATATCTAGTGCAGGGGAACTCTCCAGGGAAACAGGAGAGTCCGGTACGTTCCACCACAATGTTAAATACACTGAAATTTCCAGAATAACTCCAAATACAAGAAATACTGCAGCTACCACGATTCGCCACCATATCGGTCGTTATCGATTTTCAAAATCTCTTCAATGTATTTAACGTGCAGATTGCACGCCGTCGCGCCGTCGATTTTAATATCGGCGTCAATAAATTACATCCTGTGATACAGCTTAATTGGGTCCGACCAACATGGCGGTGAGCCGTTAAAAACTTCACGGAAGACGAATGCTGTAACGGTATTTGCGTGGACGATCTGAGCATGCGAAATCACCATATGATCGCGCAAAGCATTTACGTGTTTATTTTATTACATACTAGCTGTAACTCGCAGTTTAAGTCTGCGCCGATTTTAAATTGGGTTAGTTCCTTTTTTGCAGATAGATGTCGCTGATTCAATTTTTAACGCGATATACCTACATACAAATTGCTGCGTAAGACGGGATGTAGTATTTCAGTCTATAACGTCATCATACATACGTACAGGCATAGCATTAGATGGCAAACATTTTCAATCGGATCAGTAGTTAGTAGATTAGCGTGTTCTTACAAGCTGTCACTTTATCTTGATCTGTGTACGGTTGCATAGGCATTTCGAACATCCCGGGTCCCGTTATCCTTATGGCCCACACCCACCTGTCTCAAAACGGGGGTTAGGCATGCGTGTTCCAAATTACTCATTATGTGTCTTACAAATGTGTTACATTCGCCGAGCAGATGTACCATTGACTCATTTGCTTCTGCATAGGTTCTGTAGGTCTGGTTACTTGTCAGTCCCATTGAATGGAGATGTTCGTCTAAGAACTCTCTCTCGCCTTGTAAATGACTATTGATAACCTAAGACACACGCCTTGAAATCTTATAGACTAACCACAACTGATAAAATCACTGGCAACCTCAATGCTGCGTTTGAATTTAGAATCAAAACGGTATGTTCCCGATTGTTTATCAAAATATATTCGAATAACATTTCTCGACGATTTATTATTTGTGCTGTTTACAAATCGATCTAACATAGTGTTGTACTTTACGGCCGGTTGTACTGACTGCAGTATCGATGCGCGCGAGTTGCGTAATCGAGTATCCGTAGTGAGGTCGACGTACGCCCTTAATATGTCACTCACGTCTGTATCGGAATTATAATTTGACGTCTTCTTAAACTTTTTTTTAATGTCCACATCTTTGTCGACAGTTTCGCGAAAACGATGATTCAATATGACATTTCTCTTTTGTCCGAGTTTTTACGTACAATAAAAATTATGAGGCGCATAAATTGTCTTTGATCTTAATTTCGAGAAGGTGTCTTTGTCTCTATTTCGGTATCCGTTGTATTTTTTTTTTACCAGTTTTGTAGCAAAGTGATGATCTAGACAGGGGAGAGCTGCTACACCAATTCTTCGTCGATTGTTGTCGATGTTTTCTAAACGTTCTAATTGCTCTGTAAACTTCGCCATCTCGATGTAGGGTTTTTGGTTATTCTATCCTGTCTATGCTATATTCCTTAAATTCATATAGTTCAGATTCTTGCTTAAAGTATTTAGTATTCTTCTTTTCTGGGTAAATATGTATTTATAAAATAACGGCTTTCTTTGAATAGGCAAAGTTGGTGACGTTGAAGGAATCCTCGTCAATAAAAGTTTTGTCGTGAAAACTTTAGGCATAGACGGTACCCGGTGTCAATTTGTCGCTCTTTTCGAATAACGAAACTTTATAAGATTGTCGGTATAAAAACCGAGCTCGCTTAAATATTGAACGAACGTGAAAGCGAATACTAGATAACTGCCTCGTATTATATATTCAAAACGTATTTAACTATCGAAATATAATTTGGCAACTGTATGGTAACATTACAGAAACTGGAATGGATCGATTGATGTTGATGGAAATGTAATTGGCTTCATCATATTACTAAACTATAAACTTCATCATCATCATCTAAATTTAACGGAGGGGAATATTTGATCCAGACGGGTTATTTAACTGTGTTTTAACAATTAATTGTGTTATTGTTACAGGTAATCATCCTAGAATCTAGCATTATATAACAAACTACAGTTACACAGCAAGGTAAATGTGTAGAAATTAGTTTGACACGATTAAAAACAAAAATTTTGACAGCTTCAAAAATAATTATAAAACTACTGCTTCTGTCAGTTAGTATACTTAACCATATTTTGGAAACAATATTGCACCAGTCTACATTACAGCGGCTGAAATACTATCATAATAACTGCCTTGTTGGTCTAGGGTTCGATTCCGGGGTCGGTTCCAACCGCACACCACTAGAGGCTATAAATAAATAGTGCTGGGGTTATCTTTAACAAGAAAGTTTTGATATCCACTAGTTAAATTTTTCACAGTTACGTATCAAAACATATTCGTTTTGAGCAAGAAGTTAGATTGTTACAGAAAAATGAGAATTGAGATAAATAAACAAGCTCGCCAACCCCTTCTATCTTGAGTGTCATGAGAAGCGACAACAGGAAATGACATGGCTGATAGCCACAAGAGAAGGGAAACTTGATACGAACCCTGTGCCAACTCGCGTCTGGCCAGCGTTGTACAGTTAAGGCTAATTACCCTCCATGTAATTGGAGGAGGCCAGACTTAGCAGTGGGTTATTATGGGAGGAATAGTAATAGTAACTTCCTCTAGAGCCTCCTCGAAATTCATGGAGGAAAATTGGCCTACTGTGCCACGCTGACAGGACAATAACTAATAAATAATACTAAATATAAGCCCGCTGTTTTGTCTTCCTTATACTGAAGCCGACACAATCTAATTTGGGGCATATTAAACGGTGACTCATAGCGAGACGCCGCTGCGTCGCGCAAGGGAAATCCTAACGAGATGCGTTCTATTCGTTTCACAGCTTTGTGCTAATTGTGTGACAATTGTCTCGTTGTTGTGCTATTTATTGTTCCGTTTGTGGCAATTCTGGCACAGAGTAAAACAGAGTGAAACCTTCTAAAGAGTGAGCAATTGTTACCTATTCTTATAGGGTTGGCACAGGAGGATTAAATACACAAAAGTTATTTGCACGACCTACAATATTTGTTCCGGGTCTGAGTGTTTTCTATCTATAATATGTATGTATTTACAAAAAAAAATATGTATATATGTAGTTTATTATCCATCTTGTTACCATAACACAAGCATTAAGTTGCTTAGCTTGGGACGAGATGATATTTATTTAATAATTTGAGACATACTTTTAGTCATAAACTTATCACATAATTTCAAAAAGTATTCTTTGGTCTTTGGGATAATTAAAATATATATATTTTTTTTCGATTGCTGTTCATATACCAATAAACCATATTTACACTCTTTCTAATTTATTCAAATTTCAATTTTAAACAAACACGCACGTCGCGAGACACAGCGAGCGGTGAGGTAGCCCTTGGTTAAAGCACTGGCCGAACTAGTATAAACCGGTTTCGTTCCGTACGCGACGAGCCGCCAGTGCCCCCGCACACACGCGCATCATACTTGTAGTGGTGTACCTACTGTGGCGCTGTTCTTAGAAGGTTTCACTCTGTCCTTTATCTACTCCTGTGATTCTGGTTCAGCTGGCAGTTGTACGTCATGTGCTATCATCTTAATTAAAAACATGGGTGCGCTGGATAAGGGCCTAATACAAAAGGCCGTCATTCTGCGTTCGGCAAGGATTTTATTCTAAAGTCTAAGGTACTGATAATAAACATAAAATGGTTCAACAATTGTATGTTCTATCTGCCAGTGAATTTGACGTAATTTTCATTGGCAGATGGGAGATGTTGAATAGGTGTCAGAGAGTAGATATAGGAAAAAGGTAAATTAAAGTATAAAGTTACATCTATCAAACAGTACATGAATAGCAACATACAATTGGCTACTTCATCGCAAAAAGCAATGTCTTCCTGGCAACTGCTTTTATTCTAGAAAATAATTATAGTCCCTCTTTACATCGACGGGTTGAGTCGCGTGTTGTGCTAACATATCCTTGCCAGCTATGCAATGTACTTTGAACATACTTGGTAAATCAATTGAGAAAATAACAAATCAGTGTCAATATGTTACATATGTTTGTCTCTGAACTAGCCCCTTGCATCAGTTCTACTGATCACCAATAAACAATACATAACAAGATTACGTTGTTCCTTGTTCAAAACATTAAACGTCTTTACTAAGTCACAAAATAAAATACCTTAAAAGCAGTACCCAAAAGTGTGTAAAAAGTGGCGTTGCATTACTTAAGTTTACCGTGGACTTGTGAGTGGTGAGGTGGGCCCTTCTGATTATGAGTAAGGTTGGGATTATAACAGCCCCACCTCCCCTTCGTAAGAACTTACTACGGCGAATGACAAGACAAGACAATTGGGTGCAAGATAAGAAAACCCTGCCGCCGACTCGTCTATACGAATCCCTGTCTGGCCAGAATGACACAGTACGCTAATTTCCTCTCATGTGTAATAAATAACTCCACTTCTGAGCCTATTGCTTCGTAGGCTAGGTTTGCTCTAACTTGTGCTACTTGTTTGAAGTCCACTATGGCTGACTCGCGCAATGAATTTATATATCGCGTCGTAAAAGACGGCCAGCGCCCTTTGTTTACAAAGGGCATTGGCTGACTTTTAGTCCCTTTTTACTACCGGGAAGATGATAAAATATACAGACGCATACAGGGATAAATGTTCACTGAATTAATATTTCACTGTAACCTGCGTATTGTTATTAAGATTATTAATTATTATTTTCCTCATGTAACCGGCCTCTCACGTCCTAAGGGTCAGCGCCGATCTACGGAGTGGCGGCGAAGAGACTAATTCAGTAACAATTTAAATTCAACCTGAAAGGCTTCAGAATACAAACGTATTTGGTACAACGAAATACAATGACGGCGAGCGACATAAAGCGCGGTAAGCGTATTCTAAATACAGTCGTATTCTGTAGCTTTTTGGCGAAGAGACTAATTCAGTAACAATTTAAATTGTAAATTGTTACTGAATTAGTCTCTTCGCCGCCACTGCGTAGGTCGGCGCTGACCCTAAGGGCGTCATAAGACTGGAGGAACTCGAGAACCATACTGAAGCCTTTGTCAATATGTCTAAGGAATATCAAAATTACCAGTTGCAAAAATAGTACTATTTACAAATCGATAATGTTATTTTTGCCGTATTTAGCAACTGCTGTCTGCCTAAATCCCCCAACGGGATGTGACGCATTTGGATCATGGGTCCCCGGTACGATTCCGGGGTCGGGCAAGTGTATTTGTGTTCGTGAATTTAATGTATATAAGCTGGCCTCGCGATACAGGTTATACATACATAGAGCAGAGGCTTCGTCTTAAAAGAAACGCTTGCGTTGTCCTCAAGTGATTCTATTAATAAATGGAATAGGAAGTCAACGTTTATTGTATGGTATAGAATTATTTAACTGCAGAATCCGAGCAAATGCCAGTAGTACATTTAAAGCAGTAAAACATCTGCACGTTGACTATACAGTATTCTCACGAACAGACCCGGTATACATCATTTATGTCGGAGATCGATTCGTACACGGTAATATTTCAATGGCACTGTTTCGATACTCTGTGGGTTTTGTCCAAAGTGAAGTGAAGTCTGCATCAACGTCATATCTGTCAGTTTATATGTAAAATACATCCATGATATTGTAGAGAAACACTGATAAATTTAGAGGTTCATCATTGCACCCGTGCCAAGACGGGGCGGGTCGTCACTAGTAAACTATAACTCTATATTTCATACATCTCCGTCCGCGCAATTTTCATAAAAAGGGATAGGACGTTTTTGGTTCACGTATTAATTTATACTTAACTAGTGGCCCGCCCCGGCTTCGCCCGTGCAAAGCGGGGGTGAGTTATACTTATAAACCTTCCCCTTGAATCACTCTATCTATTAAAAAAACCGCTTCAAAATCCGTTGCGTAGTTTTAAAGATTTATGCATACATAGGGACGGACAGAAGAATGCGACTTTGTTTTATACTATGTAGTGATAGTGATAGTGAAGCTACTGTGGCACATCGACTCTGCGCTCATAGAATAACTACATACAAATAAGCTATTTGTTTGGAACCAGCTGCCTTATACAGACATTGTTGTTGCAAGTGCTAATGTAATTAATAATTAGAATGATTATAGGCGTCGCCAAGTAATTATTTCATGTTTTACACACAAACGATAACCGTTTATGGGCGTAATTGGTTTATTTACTTTATGTGGCGAGATAATGCGTGTAATGTGTAAGTTGTGCATTATTTATGAGCTCGATTAATTCATTTATGCACTTGTCCTTCCTTTATGTTGTCACTAGCTTTTAACCCCGGCTTCGCTCGGTTGGAAGCCCGTATTAAAATTGTTTAGTTTCTATAAATATATTTTGATTATGTGATGATCTTCATGCAAATTGTTGTGCATGAGCACAGGAAGGTTCCTTCAAATTTATTTTAGTTTAACCGCGCTCACTTTCCTTAAAAATAAAGAAAATCCTATTTTACTTCTATATTAGAAGCTTGACGCATATACTTGGAGGTACATATTATGTACCTCCAAGTATATGCGTCAAGCTGAAGACAGGGCGCTATGGCGGTCTCCAGCAGTGGACTAATGTGGGCTGATGATGATGATGATTTGGGAAAGAGTAACCGGCCAGACGGGTTGGCACAAGGATTCATTTAAATTTCTCTTCTTCGGTTAATTAGTCCAGCAGAATGAGTGAAAGGAATTTATGAAATGCTTTATTTCGTTGCAACCGCGGAAATGTGTAATTTTGCAAGTTTAACATATTTAAGAGCAAGGATCGAAAGTATAATAATCCTCGTAATCGATTCACAACTGAGGCTGATATTGGTGAACATCCGTTGGCCGGTAGTGCCAGACGTTGCTTAATCTATGTGTTTTATTCTCATACTAGCGACCCGCCCCGGCTACGCTCGGGTGCAATGATGAACATCTAAATTTAAGTGTTTACAATATTATGCATGTATTATACTTAAAAACCTTTCCCTTGAATCGCTCTATCTATTAAAAAAACCGCTTCAAAATCCGTTGCGTAGTTTTAAAGATTTAAGCAGACATAGGGACGGACAGAGGATAGCGACTTTGTTTTATACTATGTAGTGATCAATTTAGGGTAATCTTCCTAGCCCCCAAGCTCGTCTGTCGCCACTCTTACCCGGTCATTACGGCTAGAAAGTCCGTCGGTAGTCATTCAACGCTGGCCTATCATCAGGTATGGTTTCCGCTGTTGCGATGTGGTGCCGAGGGTATTATTAGATCGTTGAGGGAGGTCGTGCTTCAATGGAAATCGAAAGTTAATACGGAAACGAGCTGGGAAGTCTTTGCTAGAGACATTTTTTTTTCCTTGGACATTTCACACAACGCCATCTCGTCCCAAGCTAAGCAACTTAATGCTTGTGTTATGGTAACGAGATGGATGATAAACTACTTATATAATTTTTTTTTGTAAATACATACATATTAGAGATAGTAAACACCCAGACCCGTAACAAATACTTGTATGTCGTACACATATTTCTTCCGTGCGGGAATCGAACCCGTGACATGTTGCGCAGCAGTCGATCGCTCAGCCACTGCGCTAACCGTGTCGTCAATGGATATCGCTTATTGATTTCAAAGGGTAACGGATAATCGTTCGCTCACTGGCGCTACCCGGCATTTGTATGAGCTGATGTACTTCAGAATCATCATTCCATTTTAATAAATCCTCCTGTCAGATTAACGGTACCTACTGTGTCACGCTGGCAAGACGGGTTGGTACAGAGTTTGTATTATTTTTTTCTTCTCTTGCGGCTAGGTGACTCTTACGACACACTCGAAAATCCGTCAGGGGCTGTCCATTAATCACGTGACATTTTTTAACCCCTCCCTCCCCCTGGATGGCACGTGGTGAGGTTTAAGATTATATCACACCCTCCCATTAAAAATCATTTTTGGTACCTACAAAGACTCAAAGGTTACACACTACACTACGCGCCGCTTACCGGTTTAGATATCACGAGTTTCACGAAAAAATAAATACATGTGATATTTTACTACATATCTATAGAGCAGTGCAACGCTTACGCTGGACCGTTCTCAACACTTACAAAATAATACGAGTACATAGGAAATGCGCCCTTATTACATATTGACGCTTTTTTTTTATTTTCCCAATTAATTACCACATGTAATATTCCACTGTGTTTATAATACTCTACGTAAACACCAATTTCTTGTGATCCCGCCGGCTCCTTATTAAATATTGGCACAGTTCTCGGAAGACGACCGATAAACAAATTATTGTATCCAGTTTGAGCTATATTCATTTCCTAGAAACGACTCGGGATGCCAATATATTAATTGTTGAGTTATTGTATTTGTTAACCGGGTTTGCCGTTATCTGTATATGAGTGTCTAATAAACATTTCGGTTATCAGTAAGTAAGTACAGATACTGTCGAAGAGGCAGTGACGACGAATGTCTTATAATTACTAATTTTTGTTAATTCGAAAAACGGTAAAAGTAATGCTATGTTTACGCCATTAAATCTCTTTCCTTATTCCTTCGTCACTGGCCGTTGAATGTATAGAAGACGCCGAAGAGAAAATTCGGGTGTGTCTTTACTTATTGCTGGCCACACACCCCACCAAAGAGTAATTACTTTATGATAATGTAGTGCAGCAAAATAACATGCGCAAACTGCGTGGGCACTCTTCACTTCCTGGAAGATGTGATGGAGACCATCCTATCTTCTAGGGAATAATAGTCATGCCATCGAGTCTCATGCTTTAGCCGCAGCGCTACGGCCGACACGCGTCTATGCCTGATTTACTTGTCGCGGGTCTGGGTGTTTTTCTATCTATAATATGTGTGTATTTACAAAAAAAAAATGTATATAAGTAGTTTATCATCCATCTCGTTACCATAACACAAGCATTAAGTTGCTTAGCTTGGGACGAGATGGCGTTGTGTGAAATGTCCAACGATATTTATTTATTTATGTCTATTTTTTTCAGTACCTCCAACTTTCATGTCTATTTTTTTTATATGACGTTAATAGGCAAATTATCATCGTCAGCTCTAGGACTACGAGTCTTTGTCTTACGAGTGTTAGGTCCCTAGTAGGCCGGTTAGTAACCTTTGTAATCTCAGCGCATGTTATGTCAACAAACGTTATGCTATATTTTATATCAGCACCTACATATTTTATTTAGAGTAAGACTTAACATACTCTCGTGTTGTTATCGTACGAATATGTTGCTAAGTCATATCTCTTATATATTACTAATATTATAAACGTGAAAATTTGTAAGTATGGATGGATGGATGGATGGATAGATGGATGGATGGATGGATGGATGGATGGATGGATGTTTGTTACTCTTTCACGTAAAAAGTACTGAATGGATTTTAATGAAACTTTACAATAATATAGCTTATACATCAGAATAACACATAGGCTACAAGTTATAAAGATATTATGTGAATTACAACAATTTATACAAGTCGAATTCAAAATTTCTAATTGTCAAATTTTCGGCCATATTAAACTATAGACAACATAACGTTTCTTTGTCAGTTGCGTTTTGTTAAAGTAGGTTTTATACGGACGGGATAAAGGTATCCTATGTCCAACTTTCTTTTTGTTTTAAATATATATAATGCGGAACAAAGATCGCCGGGTCAGCTAGTATCAAAATAAATGTTTGTTTGTCCTGTACATAATCGTAAAGTATGCATATGATCATGTGATGATCTTCATGAACATTCTTATGCATGCGACCAGGAAGGTTCCAGAACAAAAAAAAAGAATATTAGTGGAATGTCTTTCCTTCAAATTTATGTTAGTTAGTGGCGTAGCAACGCGCGCAGAGTACAGCTAGTAAATTTATTAAAAAAAGGTTAGAACAAACACAAACACAAGCATGTCGTGGGTTCGATCCCCGCACGGAAGAAATATTTGTACGACCTACAAGTATGTATTTGTTCCGGGTCTGGGTGTTTTCTATCTATAATATGTAGATAGATAGATAGATAGATAAACTCTTTATTGTACAAAAGAAATAAAAAAACAGTACACAATTTAAGCAACAATCATTTGTACAAGGGGCGGTCTTATCACTAAATGCGATTTCTTACAGACAACCTTGAGATGGACATTGTTAGGAAGAAGTTAAGAAAGGGTAGTGAAGTACAATATTCAAAAATTTAGTAAACAAAGTTATGCAATTACAAAAAATATTAAAAAGAAAAGATAGTTTAAATATTAAATACTGTGGGAAAGTTTGTAATACATACATACAATACATACATTCTAATAGTACTTATATATTCATATGATATATATACCTATATAAATACATACCAATATATTGACAAGTGATAGGATATGTGCTAAGTGTTTATGACAGCTAGGTCGTTATAAGAAGTGTTCTTTTACCATTTTTTTAAAAATGGTTAATGACTCTGTGCTTCTTATAGAAAATGGCAAGGAATTCCACAAACTTGCAGCCCGCGCAGAGAATGATTGGCCATAAAAGTTTGTAGTGTGAGAAGGAATTTTTAGTATCAAGTTTTCCGATGACCTAAGAGATCGTGAGTGAGTGGTATGAAGAAATTCGAATTGCTCTTTGAGATAACGCGGGCTAGAGGGATTAAACAATAGTAAATAAAAAAATGAAAAAATGTATGTATGTATTTACAAAAAAAAAAGTATATACAAAGTAGTTTATCATCCATCTCGTTACCATAACACAAGCATTAAGTTGCTTAGCTTGGGACGAGATGGCGTTGTGTGAAATGTCCAAGGATATTATATTATTATATATTAATTAATTGATCTTATGATGTGACAGACTTTCTTCTATTTAATGGGGCAGCAGGACGTTTTAATATACGTACGTCTAGTTCATCATGGCACGCTATTTACAAATTTCATTGGGGTGAGTACCAGTCTAACTACCACCTGGTAGATGCGGCCAACTACCAGTATTTACACGGACTGATTGCCGTGTGCCCTCGGTGACCGTAAATGACATGGTATGACCACATATGGGCTGAGTAGTAGTATATAGTTTCTTGTCCCTTTACTGGCTATAGCCGGATCGTGCGAATCCCGTCAGATATATCGCGGTGGACACATGGGTAGACATACCTTTACGTGACTTTCTTTTGTACATTTAAATTAATATATATGTACTTCACTATCACTATCACTACATAGTATAAAACAAAGTCGCTGTCGTCTGTCCGTCCCTATGTATGCTTAAATCTTTAAAACTACGCAACGGATTTTGAAGCGGTTTAATAGACAGAGTGATTCAAGAGGAAGTTTTATGTGTATAACTAGCGACCTACCCCGGCTTCGCACGCGTGCAATGATGAACGTCAAAATTTATCAGTGTTTCTCTACAATATTATCCATGTATTATACATATCAACTTCCCTTTTGAATCAATCTATCTATTAAAAAAAATGTTTTATAATATGTAGTGATAGTGATCCATAGTATTGTAGACAAACACTGATAAATTTAGAGGTTCATCATTGCACCCGTGCGAAGCTGGGGCGGGTCGCTAGTAAATTATAATTTAAAAAACAACTCGCGCTAAAGTGAAATCGCGGCTATACATAGTAAATGAAAGCGCGAACCAGCGGTAGCGCAACAATACAACGGAAACTCCAATAACCATATTTCGACATTGTAAATGTTGAACAAAGGTCGGTAACGGTTTTCCAGCTAAACGTCAGTCTAGTTACCGTAATGACTAACTCACGGTACTGTAATATGAACAAATACCGAAAAAAAAACTCCGTTACCACATTTTGACACGAATTTAGAGTGATCTGTGATTGCTACTGTGTGGTGTGCATAGCGGTCTGTGTCCACTAGAACTGTCTAATTAATGGACATACAAATTTATCATTTATTGTGTGATATTTATGGATTTACATATGGAAAAAGGCATACATAAATGTAACTTACTAGATTAATCATCACTACATATTATAAAACAAAGTTGCTGTCGTCTGTCCGTCCCTATGTATACTTAAATCTTTAAAACTACGCAACGGATTTTGATGCGTTTTTTTAATAGATAGAGTGATTCAAGAGGAAGCTTTATAAATGTGTAATACATGCATAAATTTAGATGTTCATCATTGCACCCGTGCGAAGCCGGGGCGGGTCGCTAGTTTACATATAAATAGTTGTACGTACACTTGGAAAATGTAACTTTTGATTACAGGCAGTGCTTGATTGACTTCAAATCCTTGGGAGTCCATATCTACGTCAAATAATATGGTAAATTTATGATGATGATACGTCAAAAGTCACAGTATCAAGACCTTAGGCTTTCTCGATCCCTACACATTCTTTAAATGGTAATAAGCGTGTTTTAGGTCGTGTTATTATTATTTAAATCCACGGTTTCAGACACCTCGGCCGTAGCAGACGGGTCGCGCGAACGTCGTCTTATAAAAAATCTGTAATTATATAAAATCTCTTGCACTGCCTGGGTGCCATTAAATATAATCTCTCAGTATTCACGAACAGTCTTGCTCACATAATGGTGACGTTTAGTCTTAATGAAACCATACGATAAATTAATGTAATAAAGCCATACGGGATTTACCACTATGGCTTTGCAAATTAATTTGCGCATCGCACAAAATAAAAATTAAATTCATGTATACATGTATCACGTGATACTCGTACTTTTGATAGGTTTTCACGAGCAGTGTCTGAAAAGTTTGAATTTAAGTAAAAGAACACGATCAGAACCGATATGACGTCTTCACGTAATATAGTTACTTTGTTTAAGCCATTAGTCTTTTTTGGCGACTTTTACAAAGATATCTAATGTATCGATGCCTTTATGCGAGTTTAGTGTGTACACCGATAACCCAATTATAAACAAGCGTAATCCCCATGGATTACTCCGTGGCGATATTGTTAATCGTTTCCTTATCCTTTTGGAAAGCAGGTTGAGCAACGTATACATAAATTGGATCACATTTCTTCAACCCACTATCCCGATCGATTGATGTTTTCCTGATGAGATTTTAATCTAGAAGTCAAAGTCAAATCAATATTAAGGTGAATGTTCCAGGGTAGCCCGCGAAATTCAAATTTTCTTACGTTTTTTGCAATTTGCAGGTCAGTGCTAGGTTGTATGTTGATTAAAATGTTATTCGCGGCTGTAAGACGTATGTAGTTATAGAATTATAATCATCAAAATCATCAATACAACCCTCCAAGCTCAAATTTGTATTTCGCGGGCTACCCTGGAACATTCACCTTAAGCAGCAGCACTAGACGTCATGAAGTGAAGATGAAAATTATCACCTGATTCTAGATGGCCAATATAAGGATTTCTTCGTGTAAATACTTGTAGTTGCCCATATCAGGTAAGATTGGTGTTTAAAGTGAAATTTCTTCAAGAGACATCCCACATATCCCGGCCATATTCTGCCCGGTATGACCGGGTATGCCTCTTGTTTTTAAGATAATGATGGTTGTTTACTGTTATTTGTGAAATGATAAATGACTATAACACATTCACGCGAAACGCGGCCCGGAGCCGTGAAAGCGTTTGTCTTTGACATTGTACCGCAATGCTTCCCAAACACGTGTGTTGACTTTCGAACTAGTTTGTGCAACGTAAAAAATCTAGCCGCTTTCGAGTTCCAGGATGGCAGTTATGTTTCTTTTTAATCAAACTAAACCCCTGTGCTGGGTATAAACCTGTATCGCTGGGGCAGTTTAGAAACATGTAATTTACAAATACGAATGATTCCCAGACTCAGAACCAGTGCCTCTGGTGTATACAACGACACTTCCCTGACCCCGGAATCCAACCGGGAACCCGTGATCGAAAAGCGGCACATCCAACCCCTAGCTAGAACAACAAGGCAGTTAAAATTGCAATGTAATCATCACGGAGATTCCAGTTAGTTAGTTCCAGGATTCTAACGGGTATTTACAAAAACGAGTTATAGTTAGACATGTGTCTTTGTAAATTATAGCCTACTAGTGGCCCGCCCCGGCTTCGCCCGTGCAAATCGGGGGTGGGTTATACATATAAACCTTACCCTTGAATCACTCTGTCTATTAAAAAAAACCGCTTCTAAATCCGTTGCGTAGTTTTAAAGATTTATGCATACATAGGGACGGACAGAAGAATGCGACTTTGTTTTATACTATGTAGTGATGTGTTATTTTGATGTATACGCGAATGTATATTATACGTGTATTATGCGAATGAAAAGTTTCATCATTCAGTAGTTTTTGAATGAAAGAGTAACAAACATACATCAATGCATTCATACAAACTTTCACGTTTGCAATTTTAGTAGGATTAAATATCCCAAAAATAATATTGCTACATACATACCATAATATGTTATACTCGTGACCGGAAACTGTTTTCCAAATAGGCACGTTTTATTAGGGCCATATAACAAGGTTCACAAAGTGCTTCTTTTGTGTGCAGTACACACGCGGTACAGTTAGCGCAGCGGACGGACAACCGCGATGCATCTGAAGTTCGTTTTATGATCTACATCAAAGTTAAGTGCACGATTCAATGGTAGCGGCAGCGGGGTTACTGAATGCGACTAGTATTTTTTTCAAGTGTTTACCTTTTTTACCCGTCTTGCCAGCGTGGCACAGTAGGCTAATTTCCCTCCATCAATTTGGAGGAGGCCCGACTCAGTAGTGGGCCATTAATGGGCTGAAACGGCGACCTTTTTTTTTGCCGGAAACCCTCATGGTTATCCGGCCGTTCGGGGACTGGCCGGGTTATGTAGGACTCCGGGGCGCGTTGAAGTGTTTACCTTTTTTACCCGTCTTGCCAGCGTGGCATAGTAGGCTAATTTCCCTCCATCAATTTGGAGGAGGCCCGACTCAGTAGTGGGCCATTTATGGGCTGAAACGACGACCCGTTTTTTTGCCGGAATCCCTCATGGTTATCCGGCCGTTCGGGGACTGGCCGGGTTATGTGGGACTCCGGGGCGCGTTGAAGTGTTTACCTTTTTTACCCGTCTTGCCAGCGTGGCATAGTAGGCTAATTTCCCTCCATCAATTTGGAGGAGGCCCGACTCAGTAGTGGGCCATTTATGGGATGAAACGACGACCTTTTTGTTTTGCCGGAATCCCTCATGGTTATCCGGCCGTTCTGGGACTGGCCGGGTTTTGTAGGACTCCGGGGCGCGTTGAAGTGTTTACCTTTTTTACCCGTCTTGCCAGCGTGGCACAGTAGGCTAATTTCCCTCCATCAATTTGGAGGAGGCCCGACTCAGTAGTGGGCCATTTATGGGCTGAAACGACGACCTGTTTTTTTGCCGGAATCCCTCATGGTTATCCGGCCGTTCGGGGACTGGCCGGGTTATGTGGGACTCCGGGGCGCGTGGAAGTGTTTACCTAAGCTAACAGAATACTACTAATACTACTACTACTCGGCCCATACATGACCCACTGCTGAGTTGGGCCTCCTCCAGTAAGATGGAGGGTAATATCCCACAGTGCCACACACACAGACGAGTTGCTACACGGTTTCATATCAAGTTTTCCTTCTCTTACGGCTAGGCTATCGGCCTTCCCGTGGAGATACAGTCAGGACCCACGGGGCAGTCGGCGCGGGTCGGTACACCGGAGGATGTTTGGTGGGTAAGGAACACGCCTCACAACGCGCGCGGTGGTCTAGTGGTTAGATGTGCCGCCTTTGGATCAACGGGTCCCGGGTTCGATTCCGGGGTCGGGCAAGTGTCTTTGTCTAAACCAGAGGCACTGGCTCGGAGTCTGGGTGTCATTTCTATCTATAATATGTATGTATTTACAAAAAAAAATGTATATAAGTAGTTTATCATCCATCTCGTTACCATAACACAAGCATTAAATTGCTTAGCTCGGGACGAGATGGCGTTGTGTGAAATGTCCAAGGATATTATTTATTTATTTAAGGGCCGGGCTGTAAGGTCTTGTTACAGGTCACTTGAGTATCTGCAGCAAGCAATGTTAAATGACAATTAGCATGTGACAATGCACTTGCCAACCCGTCTTGAGTAGGCTTATATCCCTCCACAAATTTGGAGGAGACCCGACTCTCTAGTGGGTCATTTATGGGGTGAAACAAGAATGCATTATCACTACACTACCGAGTGCGTTTACAGCAGACATGTGCAGCTCCAAAGTTCTCGACAGTTAATCGAACAAAGAGAGATATTAGTTCGATGCGCGGCCGTCGACCGCTAGTGCTGTGACGTCACTGCACAGTACACACCCACGGGCAATATGATAATGGAGCTGGAAGCTCTGGTAGACCAGCATTGGAAGTGCATTCACCTTTTCACCCGTAACTGGCCGTTTTTATGAATTAAGTTTATCGATCGTAGGGTAAACGAATAGGCTAATTAACCTCCATCTGATTGGAGGAGGCCCGACTCGGCAGAGGGCTATCTGTGGGCTGAGTTATAGTAGTGGTAAAAATCACATTTTGTCAGCTATTTGTCAGACATATTGAGGCTAGTGCTCCGAAAAGGTATTCGAAATCTGACTGACGAAGGCTGACCGGGCAAAGGTTGAAACGGCAAATAAATAATGCCAACCCACTTGCGGCTGAAATTTTAAAAACGATCCTAGCTGATCTCTACTTGACGAATGAAATATTTCTACAAAATTTCAAGTCTTCGTGGTCTGATGTCAAAGTCAAATAATTTATTTTGTAAAAGAAACAATGGACAATTACAAATTGTCAACACATTAATAAAAAATATATAAAGCAAATTAATATTGTTTACCACCAGTTCGGAACGTGACCACTGCTGAGAAGAACGGGCAAGAAACTCAGAGGACTTCGTTGCAACCCATTAATGACCCACTACTGAGTCGGGCCTCTACTGAGAACGCAAGTGGCAGATCACTTAGCCGCAAGAGAAGGAAAACTAGATACAAACTCTGTGCCAACCCGTTATGCCAGTGTGAAACAGTAGGCTAATTTGCCCTCCATGAGTTTGGAGGAGGCCTGACAGCAGTGGGTCATTTATGGTCTGTAATGATGACTTGTTCTGCCAAATACTAGTTTACTACATATTTTGCCTCTTTGAGTCTCAGTATTATTAATATGTCGATCGGTGTTCCTAATGCGTCACCCAAAAACAATTGAACTCTTCGTCCGTCTAACCGCAGAGCTTTGAACACCTACCTGTCGATACACGCACGAGTGAATCAACCACGGAACCAGGCCGATATCCTATCTTCGACCTTTGGTGGAATGGCCGCCCATACAATGAAATCTATTATTCGAAGCACATGGGTTGCCACGAGTTGTGTCTAAAAGCGTTTAATAAATCCACGTTAGCTAACTTTCTGACCTTCTTTCCCAGAAATAGGTTACACGTGGCGTCTAGAACCTATTATAATTTTGACCCTCATCACTCTGCTATGCTTCTTCTGTCCGTGTGGTGACGGATTTAGAATACACAGTGTCACCAACCCGAGGGTGTCGTATGAGGCAACTAAGGTAATGCAAGCGGCAGATCACGTAGCCGCAAGAGAAGGAAAATTTATACACACCCTGTGCCCATCTATCTTGCCAGCGTGGCGCAGTAGGCTAATTTCCCTCCATGAATTTGGAGGAGGCCCGACTCAGTAGTGGGTCACTCTTGGGCTGAAACGACGACGACTCTACTATGCCAGCACTTATATATATTGTCTGTCATAAATATATTTACTTACCACCGTTCATATGGCTCTTTTACAAACTTAAAACAACGCGAGAATCCAACACGAAAGTCGTTTTTTCAAATTGCCATCATTTAAAGAGTGTCTTTTGCCGAATGAACTCTATTAACGGCTCCTCTCCTACCATCTTTCAGGATAACACAATACCCGCCATACGTCACTATGAGTCTTATTGCTGAGCGATCCTGCTCAAAATATTTTTTTAGATGTGCAGCTCAATCATGCATATACATATAAGCCCAAAGTCCAAAAACCCAAGTCTTCTTATCTTGTGTTTCAAATCAGATAATGTCCAAGAGATGACTAGATAAGGTCACGAATAATTGTCTTGCGCAGTCGTAATAGTCAGTAATTGGATTGCTTGGCAACAGAATACTGAGTGTGCCATTTGCATAAGTATTGTGGCTAGACGGTCGCGATGACGCCAGTCTGTGGACTGCATAATCCAGGTCACGTCGCCATCTTCCTCGGAGCAATACTATCAATCTTACTGCCGTATTATACGCTGGTTGAGTTGCTGACACCTTTCTACTATGTATTACTATAAAGTCCCTCCATACGACTCTAACCAAGTGTTTGGCTTCTGCTTTCCGATATGGTTTTACTCTTTCAGATGTTTCCACGGTAATACTTTTCTTTTTTAAAACGTAACTCTAGCAGTAGGGTATAACCTATATCGCGTGGGCAATTTACAAACATGTAATTCACGAACACAAATGACATCCAGACTCGGAGCAAGTGCCTCTGGTTTACACAAAGACACTTGCCCGGCCCCGGAATCGAACCCGGGACCCCGTGATTCAAAGGCGGCACATCCAACCTTTAGACCAACGAGGCAGTCAACTACTGTATCTATTGCTGCTGGTAGAAACGCACGGCGAAAGACTGAGCTTTGTTTGTGCCTTCCTACCGGGCAGGCGTATGTTCAGCAGTGGCTTTAATTATGTTGTCGAAAGGGGTGTAATGGCTAGATTTAGTTGAACTAGAAATAGTATATATCCAATAAAGGCCAGCAGTGGAGGAATGTTGATGATGAATGATAATTGTCCAGAAACATGTAGCTTAAAGTATTCGTGATTCTATTGTATTTAAATATACCACGCATGTGTGTATGGTAATAAAGAAAATCGACTGTTCCGAAGAATAAAGACCTATCTGCAATACTGCTTCAAAACCATTTTGAACTTCGTATTATCACTATCACTTCACTATCACTACATATTATAAAACAAAGTCGCTGTCGTCTGTCCGTCCCTATGTATGCTTAAATCTTTAAAACTACGCAACGAATTTTGAAGTGGCTTTTTTTAATAGATAGAGTGATTCAAGAGGAAGGTTTATATGTATAAAACATCTATAATATTGTAGAGAAACACTGATACATTTAGAGGTTCATCATTGCAGACGTGCGAAGCCGGGGCGGGTCGCTAGTATTATATATATGAACAATAGAGTTCAAAATGGTTGCAAAGTAGTATTGCAGATAGGTCTTTATTCTTCAGAACAGTCGAAATATTCCAGCTATGATATTTTAATGAACACAATAGCTTAAGACGCCGTAAATGAAACGTCGGTCACAGTCCACAAATTTTTATCACGTCTATTAAAATGCCTAGCTCGCATTCCGTTAGTGTTACCCCTCATTAAATGGGAGAGACCATCGCTAAATTGTTTGCTTCCAGAGCTGTTCTGTAACTAATTTGGTTTTATTATAAGTCATTGGTAATTCATAATAGAACTCAGGTCACTGTGTATCCAATATATTGATTGATTATTCCTATTTTTTGTAAGGTTCGAAGCAGGTCATGTTTCTATTAGTTATGGTTACTGGTTTTTTATTGGTTTAGGGCTACCCCCAAAATCAATAAAAAAATATGCGGTGCCTTTGCATAACGGGTCCCGGATTCGATTTCGGCGTCGGACAAGTCGCGTTTGTGTAGCCAGACATATTTGCTCTGTATCTGGGGGTCTGGTCTTCGTGAATTATATGCATATAAAGAGCCCCTGCCGTGCGCTGGGATTTGAAACACATAGTGTCGCCACCCCATGTCACCCTGAGGGTGTCGTAAGAGCCGAAAAATGAAATGATAAGGCTGGTAACCCAGCTGCCAGAGATATGCCATACCCGTCAGGCAACGTGGCACAGTAGGCTGATTACCCTCTATGTAGTTGGAGGAGACCGACTTACCCCCTCGACTGTGCTGCCACCTTGCTGTGGTGAGGGGGCTTGAGTGCCTCAATGATCCGTGGGGCCATACCGGCCAGGGCCTCCCATGCCGGGCGGGCCCACGGGGAGAGGTGAGACGAAGAGCGGCACCCAGCGTCGTGGCGGGTTGCGGCTCCGGGGACTCCTCTGTCCTCAGAGCTGCCTTGGGAGTCGTAAACCGCTGCGGCGCACCACGAGGTCCTCGGGTTGGCGCTCAACTTAGTTGGCCGTCAAACCGAGTCCTCACTCAACGTCCTCGGGTTGGCGCCGGCCGAGGGCTGACGGGCCTCCTCTGCGAGGCCGTATGTCGCAGAAGGGGGCTGTGGGACGGATCGCTGGTGCGCTGCGGTAGATTGGGGCTGCGGGGACTTGGGTGGATGGGGACCCTGTCCCCAGTGTCTCGCTGCGAGCCCTGGACGGGGGCTCCGGAGACCTGGGTAGACGGTGGACCCTGTCCTAAGGGTTTCCCTGCGGGCCCTGGACGGCTGCGGTGCGCCGGTGTCCTCTGGTTGGCGCCGGCCCGAGTGCTGACGGGTCTCCTTCTGCGGGGCCGATGTCGCAGAACCGGGCAGCGGGGCGGGTCACAAGGGAGGGAGCTCCGGGTGACCCGCGCCGCGGACTGAGGCGGGGGTGGAGGGGGGTTCGTGACGATGCGGGCCCCTTCTGCCCTCGCCTAAGGGGCCGGTGGTGGTTCGGGGGAGCCACCACCGACGAAAGCCTCGATGACTGAGGGCGTCCCAGTATACCGGGACGCCCTCTCTGATAGTCGCTTGCCCGCGTTGCGGGCACCACGCCGGGGCGTCACAGTAGAATGCGTTTACGCGAACTTGTGGCGCCCCAAGCGCGTCGTGTGAGGGTATGCCGCTGGGGTTTTAGTGGGTAAACGACTCTTGGGTAGACGACCCTTGTCGGAGTCCCACATAATCACCGACCTTTCCCCCGGGGTGCGGTGGTATGCATAAAGCATTTCCCCAGCGAAACCAAAAAAAAAAAAAAAAAAAAAAACGACTCAGCTGTGGGTCATGTATGGACTGAGTGGTAGTAAAGACCCATCGATACAAGGTCACAGATTTAAAAAAATGCTTTTTCTTTTATCATAGGGTGCATTAAGAGTTGACTAGGATGTAGCTCGAAAGTTTTTTAATCTTATCTGGTAGCTAAGTGCTGCTCCATCATCACAAATGCTATTAAAGTCATCCAAACATGTCGTTATTATGTACCGTTGTATATGACCTAGGGCTCCGGATCGCCTGCGCGTCGTAATCTGACCTGCAGGTCGATAGCCGCCGGTTGATTGTACTAGGCTGACCTGCTGGTGTATATGCGCCCACGCACTATATCGCATCGGTAACTGTTCGGTTTTTTGCGTACTTACCTTATTCGAAATGTGCCGTGTTGCTGAATTGTTAAGTAGATGTTTGGGCGGAAAAAATGTTTGCCGTTAGCTGATGCTTAATAGATTTATTGGTCGTTATTTAAAAGCTCCTTTTATTGAGGTGTCAATTTATAATTTATAGTCTTATTAACATACATCCATCAGTTCAAAATAATGGCTATAGGGTCGGGTCACATCTGACGGAAAGTGCGGCGCGTATTATAGGTCGCGTCACGTGTAAACAGACAAATGTATGAAGCTGTACGCTCGAAGCCCTAACGCATCGTCGGTTAGGTGTGAAAGGTTGAATGTTTTATCATACATTTGTCTGTTTTGGCGTTACGCGACCGATCATACGCGACGCATTTTCCGTCAGATGTGAACCGACCCTTAGCGTCTTGATTTATGTTTTCTGTTTGAATGGAGTGTTTATCTAGACACTAAGTGTTCTTTGCTACGTTTTTATAAAATGCACTTAGCATTTTTATGATAATCTCTCCTCTACTTGTATCCAAAGTGTATAAAATGGGAAATTTTGGTTACGAAAGACATATGCGATATTGAAAAGAGATTTTCGTAGTTTTCACGATAACATTATGCCACCCAGAACTAATAAAATGAGGCAACGTTTACTGCATAGTCGAGACAGAGCTGTACAAACATACGGGTTTATAAATTTTCCAATCTTTAGGCCTTAGTGTGTTTACTCAAACGAGTTGAAACAACCGATCAGTCTTTGGCGGTTTTGGTCATCTACAATCGTGCCAGTTCAGCACGATTGTCACGCGATTGGTTCCTTATCTTTGAATGTTTTACACTTACCCTATCGCTATGTGTAACCAATATCGCGGGGGCAGTTTACAAACACCGAATTCACGAACATAAATGGCCAATATTCTTAATATTTTCTATGACGTTCACAAATATACCACGCTCTGCTTAGCACTTATCTTTTTACGTTACTTCGCTACTACTACGCAGCCCATAAATGACCTACTGCCGAGTCGGGCCTCCTCTCATCACAGGCATTTATACAATATACTAGCGGCCCGCCCCGGCTTCGCCTGGGTGCAATGATTAACATCTAAAATTATGAGTGTTTCTCTACAATATTATGCATCTATTATACACCGCTTCAAAATCCGGTGCGTAGTTTTAAAGATTTAAGCATACATAGGGACGGACAGACGACTGCGACTTTGTTTTATACTATGTAGTGATTAGTATACAATTAGCCTACTGTGCCACGCTCCCCTGCCTTTTGCCTAATAATATAGAAGTTTGATCATTTTTAGTTTGCCTTAAAATGACAACAGTGAAGACAATTTCTACAAGGGAGCATTGGGAATCGATATTGAATTTAGTAGATTAAGACTTGATAGTTCGCACATTGGAAATCCCGTCTTATTGTCAAATTATGTAAAGTAGCATACTTTGGGCCCAGACCAAAGCCTGTCAGCCATAAACAATATCCCCTACTTCTACTGAAGCTTCTTATAAACATTTGGAAGTTTGGAAGTTAGCAGATGAAGCATCGACCCAATAGAATCCGTTCACGGCCACAAGCGACCTTGGTCGGCCTACACGATCTTGCGAAATCCGTGACATGTGAATTTTGGCGTTACTAATTGCGTTCATTGATCACTTAACACTGTTAGGATGGTCTTATGATTCTCATAATGACTTCCCTATGGATACTAAAGGTGATGGCTGCAAACAAATTTCGAACAAAACATTGTTTTTTAAAACTCGACAAAAAGCGGTGTTGTGCGTTTGAGCTGTTTGTGTGGATTCAATTTAATTTACTGATGTTTTGCATAATTCGTTTCAAATATATTCGATTGATAAGAGTATCAGACCACTCTAGTCTTCTGCTGGACAAGCCCCTAAAGTCCTACACTACACTACACCTGCCTATTCGTGGTCTCCACTCAAGAACTCATTTTCCCCAGTGGTTGTCAATTCTTCTACAGATATCACTGCCAATTCAGCCTGCTAATTCTTAGAATTAGCAGATAAAGATACTGTGTGCAAATATCAGACAAAAATAAGCCACATTCTTTCTTCAAAGTTTACTTATCAGCTGGTGCCGAAAATAACTAGAGAAAGTAGACAAGAAACTCATTGAAACTAGAAATAGGTTACAAAGCCTATAGGATCAAAATCAGGATCGTTACAACCTGTATATTTTTATAGATTCTGCAGATGAATTATTCGTCCAATGCACCAGATGGTCGAAAATTAACACGCGTTTTTATGTACTAATGTATAAATAAACGTTTTCAAACTCTATTAGCTATTTCAGCCACACAGATGAACAAGCTCTACATAGGGTGCGTACAAACTGGTGAAACGTAACAGTAAATAAAAGAATATGCCTTCCATGTAGAAAAATCTAACAAATTCACATTGCGTTGATGCCTTGCGTGCCTAACTTGCTATTTTCTATCGACGACGTACCCATCAGACACTGTAATTGCTAGCATTAATCTGCTAAATTCCGAAATTTATCAAACCTGTCGAAATCAACATTTTTGAAGAAAGACAAAGGAGCGCGTACTGAGCTGCAGGGAGGTTTCTACTTCCTAGTGAATAAATAAATAAATAAATAAATATCCTTGGACATTTCACACAACGCCATCTAGTCCCAAGCTAAGCAAATTAATGCTTGTGTTATGGTAACGAGATGGATGATAAACTACTTAAATACATTTTTTTTACAAGAGATAGAAAACACCCAGACTCGGAACCAATACTTGTAGGTCGTACAAATATTTCTTCCGTGCGGGAATCAAACCCGCGACATGCTGCGCAGTAGTCGATCGCTCAACCACTGTGCCAATGTTACCAGTGCACATGCAATGAAAACATTCAGGCTAGTCTGTACGCACCTTTAACAATAAAATACCGACAATAACTCAAGAAGGCCATCTATCATGGACGTGAGTTCAACGTCCTCCAGTCGCGTCTAGACCATTACGGATCATAAAACACCTGTGGCTTTTGGTCTGATTAAATTGATTGGTTTTCGACAATACCGGAATTAGAATCAAACGAATTAATGATGATTCGGTGATTTTTTTGTCTAGAGTTTTGCTTGAACGTGGTAAATTTCGGCTGTGTGCTGATGATTTTAAAACACCTTCTCAATCTTGCCAACCATGAAAGTCTTGTAAGTGCTCAAGGAACTCAAGAGGCCTTGTCCTTGTCAACTTGTCATGTTTCCCTTCTCTAGCGGACCGAAGGCACATGGTGGACCGAAGACCTGACTAAGGTCACCTGCCCTTCGTTGAGTCCTTGGGAGAGGCCTATGTCCAGTGGATTTCTTTTGGCTGAAATGCCAATGGTGGTTGTCGAAAATGTATCATATAAGAAATTATATCTACATTAAAAAAAATAACTTTTATTTCATCATAGCTCTAACGAGCGAAACTTCATCACAATAATAGAACGCATAACGTGATTCAAGGCTGACTAAAATAATAATTGTTGTAATGGAAACGTCTAACAATTTAATTGCGTAAACGGTTCGCTGACAATTTGAATAAACTGATACTGAAATCATGCAAGGTATTTATACCCATTGTATACGTTTTTTGGAGAGAGAACATCTGTTTCTGAGTCTCCTAGGGTTGTCTCTATAGTTATCCCCCACGTAATCGGAGGGGCCCGCCTCGGAGCTTGGGGCTCCACTAAACGAGGCGGGCTGAGGTCCCCAGGGTCCCGGAGCATGCTCTCCTATCGGGGAGTGTATCCCGTGGCCCGGGCTCGGACATTCGAGGATCGCCGTCGGTTTTAGTGGGTAGGTCGGGGCGCAATTTACCATCTCTACGCGCCCCGGAGTCCCACATATCCCGGCTAGTCCCAACGGCGGGGAATCCATGAGGATCTGCGACGTAAAAAAAAAAAGGTTTGTCTCTAAGAAATTTTATTCCGCCAAGACCGCCCTTTGTACGAATTGTTGTATGGTAATGGTTGTTGTATACATGCCTGTTGTCTGTTAATTTACTTGTCGTGCAATATAGAGTATATCTTATCTGCTCTGCCAAAGTACCTTTAAGATATAGGGATAGCGCGTCGTTACTTAAATTGCCTCGCCTCCAGACTAGCACCACCTCGCCTCACCGCTTCGACCCTGTACCGAAAATATAACGTGTGCCACACAGCTTTAGAGTCCAATTTCGAATTGACAACCTTAGCCCTTCTAGCTGTGTTGTACATTAAAATTTTCGTTATGATTTCACAAGATACAGTGTGCAACAAAATCCCTATAGCCATAACGAATGGATCGTTAGTACTGCTTCTTAATATTTAAGCACTACTGATTGCGAAATCTAGAAGTAGACGATTTATAAGTTTAATTTACAGAAAAAAATATATTTATTTTGCATTTTGTTCACTCAACATCTAGTAAACAAAATTTCAAAATAATATTTTTTAATGAAAGTCCCACCCATATCACGAGAATTGAGCGTGGACAATCCCAGACTTATTATCGAACTTAGACATCGCACTAAGGTTGTAGGTGGTTATTTTCAGTGGAATCGATGTTTTATAGTAAAAATATGGTTTAGAAAAACGTTGCTATCTCACTCATACATACATCATGATAGAAAAATATTATAAACTAGCGACCCACCCCGGCTTCGCACGGGTGCAACGACGAACCTCTAAATTTATCAGTGTTTCTCTACAATATTATGGATGTATCATACATATAAACCTTCCTCTTGAATCACTCTATCTATTAAATAAAACCGCTTCAAAATCCGTTGCGTAGATTTAAGCATACATAGGGACGGACAGACGACAGCGACTTTGTTTTTTAAATATGTAGTGATGTAGTGATATTCATGTTGTGACACAGAACTGCTGAACTTGTTTAGCTCTATGCGGTCCCTTCGGATGGGTATCGGTTTTTGTTGCAGCCTGTAGAAACAACTGATGTTATTCATAATTTATGTAAATTATTTTTGTTTCACTCTATTAGCTCAAAGAATTGGTCAAATGAAGTGGCTGGTTATATCTGTAACGGTACTCTCAACCGGTGGTGTGTGAGTGGAGAACACGCCTTACCAAGGGTAGTGTAGGGCGTTCCTCTGCTAGATGGAGACACGAACTGCGAAGTGCCTACGTCCAGCAGTAGACAAGAGTTGGCTGATGATCAAGGCTTCATGAATCATTTAGCGAATGAATCCGTGCCAGTTATTTGGATTGGGGGGCTAGTTAGTTCCGACATAAATCATGTTACTTTTACATATTCGTTCACTACATGCTTATTTAGATAATATAATTTGGGTATAACAACGTATGTGCCTTGGGGCTACGTTGCCCGCACTATATGTACGGTACGGAGAATTCAACAACGCGTGGGCGTAGGGTATAATATCGTATTCATAACTTTTTGCCCTTTTGCCAAATTTTCCGTAACTCTATTGTTTTTTGTCCGGGTTACATGTTGAATTAATTCGGCATTAGTAATATCATCACAAAGCTCAATACGGTATCATTTTTTTATGAATTGTATTCGATGTGACAGTTTTGTGTTTATCGATAAACAACCGGATGTGTGTCGGTTTTTTTGCAAAAAATGTTTTATCCCGAGAGAGGAAGTAGCAAAACACCTTCTAAACCAAAATATGTTAATTGTGACATCACTACATAGTATAAAACAAAGTCGTCCGTCCCTATGTATGCTTAAATCTTTAAAACTACGCAACGGATTTTGAAGCGGTTTTTTTTAATAGATAGAGTGATTTAAGAGGAAGGTTTTTAAGTATAATGCATAATTGCACCCGGGCGAAGCCGGGGCGGGTTGCTAGTTTTAAATATTGTATTTTTTTTTAAAAAAGTTCAATTTCAATCAATGCTGATGATTACAGTTTTTGAAATTTGTTATGCCGGATTAAGAGCGGCTATTATTAAATAGAAGCAGTACTACAATGAAATATTTTGGTACCTATCGGTCATAAGCTAAACCATAATTACTATTTTTAATACTACTACTCAGTCCGTCCATGACCACTATCGAGTCGGGCCTGCTCCAATTACATTGAGTGTAATTAGTCTACTGTGTAACGCTGCCCAGAAGTTTTCGTATCAAGTTTTCCTTCTCCTGTGCCTAGAATAACTAGGAGGAGCTAGGTATTTCATTCTTCTCATTTCGCTTTATCGGCTCTTACGCCACTCTCCGGGTGGAATTGGGTAGTGACACTATGTATTCTGAACCCGATTCATAGAACGTATATTTCTTAGTTAATTAATAATAATAAATAATCTTGAACATTCCACACAACGCCATCTCGTCCCAAGCTAAGCAACTTAATGCTTGTGCTATGGTAACGAGATGGATGATAAACTACTTATATACATTTTTTTTTTGTAAATTCTTACATATTATAGATAGAAAACACCCAACACCGGGATCGAACCCGCTACATGCTGCGCAGCAGTCGATCGCTCGACCACTGCGCCAATCGTGTCGTTGGAAGTTGGAAGGAAATTAAATAGATTCACTTACTTATATTATGTCTGTGGATATTGCACGGGCCGCATTGTTATACGATAGACTAAGAATGGTAATCCATCTATGCATGAGCTAGTTGATCCTGCGTGCACTTTAGATTTGACCCCGTGGCTGACCTCTGGGAACAGGATTCCACGTGAGCCCATTACTCCACACCGGGCTCGGTCTAGACTCAACACTAACTATTGTCTAGCGCAACGATTTATCCTGTTTTTATTGCGTGGCTAATTCGAAAAGTTTTTCCTGTAAAGTACAATCAACTCGGTACAGTCAGCAACGATGTTATTTTTTTTTATTGGAAAATGTTTATAGTTATTTATCCATTACTCATCAAGTTGGTAACAAGGAATCAAACTATATATCATTGGACATTTCACGCCATCTCGTCCCAAGCTAAGCAACTTAATGCTTGTGTTATGGTAACGAGATGGATGATAAACTACTTATATAATTTTTTTTTTGTAAATACATACATATTATAGATAGAAAACACCCACCCCCGGAACAAATACTTGTAGGTCGTGCAAATATTTCTTCCGTGCGGGGTTCGAACCCGCGACATGCTGCGCAGCAGTCGATCGCTCAACCACTGCGCCAATCGTGTCGTTGGAAGTTGGAAGGAAATCAAATAGATTCACTTACTTATATTATGTCTGTGGATATTGCACGGGCCGCATTGTTATACAATGGACTAAGAATGGTAATCCATCTATGCATGAGCTAGTTGATCCTGCGTGCACTTTAGATTTGACCCCGTGGCTGACCTCTGGGAACAGGATTCCACGTGAGCCTATTACTCCACACCGGGCTCGGTCCTAGACTCAACACCAACTATTGTCTAGCGCAACGATTTATCCTGTTTTTATTGTACACCCAGACCCGGAACAAATACTTGTAGGTCGTACAAATATTTCTTCCGTGCGGGGATCGAACCCGCGACATGCTCAAAAGGAACTTTATTTACGTAGGTTTTATCACAAAACTCTTATAAATCGCAATATTTAAAATGATCATTATCCTCTTTCGGTCCTTGTCCCACGCTAGATGGTAGTCTCCTTAAACTCTTATCGAACATCATATTTCCACATTCATACTGTACCCATCACAGATGCGGAATGCTGCTCTACATAGAAGAGCTGACAAGAAACTCTATGGTTGATTTTTCAAATTATAGGTCTTGTTTGCAATCTTTGCTAATGGTATTATTTTTACAGTTTTCCCAACAATCTTTACGGTAGCGACTTCAGGTACGTACTTAAGGCTTCACGGGAAATATTCGATACATAATATTTGCGAACAGGCTCTGATACAATTTGGGAGGTACTTAACAGAAGATTAAACTGAAAAACGCATACATATACTTATTAAACGCAGATTACTTGTAAGGGCCTTTTCCTGTAGACCATACCAACCACGAGTACGCTCCTCCAAGGTCCTCCAAGCTCCTATAAACGATGCCACAAAAAATAATACCTATTGTGCTCCACATATTGCGCTCTTTTTCTAATCATCTTTTTTTGTTTCAGGTAAGCGACCTCCCTTTGTTCGGAGTTGTTAAAGTGGTAAACGATTTATTTAATTCACGATTATTTTAAGAAAAAAAAAGTATTGTCTTGTACACATCAGTCTCTCCGTGTGGTAAAGGATTTAGATTACATAGTAAATAAATATCCTTGGACATTAAATAAATAAATATCCTTGGACATTAAATAAATAAATAAATATCCTTGGACATTAAATAAATAAATAAATATCCTTGGACATTTCACACAACGCCATCTCGTCCCAAGCTAAGCAACTAAATGCTTGTGTTATGGTAACGAGATGGATGATAAACTACTTAAATAATTTTTTTTTTTTGTAAATACATTCTTATTGTGGACGAGATTGTGGCGTAAGATCTTCTCGTCCACAATACCGCAGTGTCTGAAGACAAAAGTCTTTAACCAGTGTGTGTTGCCAGTGATGACATATGGAACAGAGACGTGGTCGCTCACTATGGGCTCCATCAGAAGGCTCAAAGTCACCCAAAGGGCAATGGAGAGGGCTATGCTCGGAGTTTCCCTGCGAGATCGAATCAGAAATGAGGAGATACGCAGGAAAACCAGGGTCACCGACATAGCCCACAGGATTGCCAAACTTAAGTGGCAGTGGGCAGGGCACATAGCTCGCAGGACCGACGCCCGATGGGGCAGAAAAGTCCTCGAGTGGCGACCGCGTTCCGGAAGGCGCAGTGCTGGTAGGCCTCCCACACGGTGGACCGACGACCTGGTTAAGGTCGCCGGAAAGCAGTGGATGCGGGCGGCCCAGGACCGGCCTTTGTGGAGATCCTTGGGGGAGGCCTATGTCCAGCAGTGGACGTCTTTTGGCTGAAATGATGATGATGAAATGACATTCTTATTATAGATAGAAATGACACCCAGACTCCGAGCCAGTGCCCCTGGTTTAGACAAAGACACTTGCCCGACCCCGGAATCGAACCCGGGACCCGTTGATCCAAAGGCGGCACATCTAACCACTAGACCAACGAGGCAGTCAAAGTAGTATAACAACACCATTCCCTACTTAGAGAGTCGTAAGAGACGACAAAAGGAATTGTCGGGCACCGGCTCCCATACACACGACGAAACACAGCAAAACTGCTTGGCGCCGGACTTATATGTGCGGGTGGTAGCTAGACGGGCGGACCATGACTGCCTCGTTGGTCTAGTGGTTAGATGTGCCGCCTTTGCATCAACGGGTCCCGGGTTCGATTCCGGGGTCGGGCAAATGTCTTTGTCTAAACCAGAGGCACTGGCTCGGAGTCTGGGTGTCATTTCTATCTATAATATGTATGTATTTACAACAAAAAAAATGTATATAAGTAGTTTATCATCCATCTCGTTACCATAACACAAGCATTAAGTTGCTTAGCTTGGGACGAGATGGAGTTGTGTGAAATGTCCAAGGATATTTATTATTTATTTATTTATTAGATCCTACCACCTTGCATGCTTGGTTTTGTCGACTTATACAACACGCGTTATTTTCCAGCGTGCGGTGGGGAATATTCTGCTCTATCCCCGTCATCCCCGTATTCCCCGTCACGGGGGAACAGCTAGGTTCTTACGGTTAGGTTACATACCGCACATCGTGAACAAGTGTCGGAGCTCCATCAGGGGAAAAATTATATTGGCAGCTGAAGGAATCATCTTTCCCGGTGCTGTCATGTATTCACTTCTTACAGGATCCAACGGTGACGTCCACAATCACCACCACCACGCTGACGCTCTTTCCACCATACCACCTGCGTATGGTCGAAAGAGCGCCAGCGTAATGGTTTAAAATGTTGGCATCCTTTAATCGCCACATCCAAGATGACGCATCCCTTAGGAAGTAACTAGTTGGTGATACTGCTAAGCATTCTAAAAACTTTTTGGTATCTAATGTTTGTTATAATTTCTATATAACCTTGCAATCATTGCCTTTAGGCATTGCAGTCAAAAAACCGCATGATCTGTCTGGGCGTGCGCTTGCGCAACCGACTAGAAAGTCGTTCACGCTCCCTGCTCACCACGCTATTGTTAGACGAAAATCGCTTGGACATCGCCATTGTCTAAGTGAAGAGAATGCTCACAGACTGAAGATAATACTGAATTTAGCCTCAAATAATGTGCTGGTTCGCTAGGCTAGCTTTTCGCTCGTATCTTTTTTATATACTCGTCATATCTTCACGCCATCCATCTAAGTTTTCGTGGCCTGCCATTTTTTCTGAAACCACCTACATTCCCTATCTTATTGGATTCACATTCCGGTACCTAGCTATAAAATATTCATTGTATAGGGAAAAATAAACGAAATTAAACGATTTCGGTGCGTACACACGTACTCTGTACGCCTTCCTGAATTCGCAATGAGAATCGTTTAAGTAGTGAGTTTGTTTCCGTGACCACCGTGTGTTGGCTTTGTCCCTTCTGATATTCACGTGTTTAGCCTCGGAAGTTATGTGCAAAATTCCTTTTCAACGGCTGGTTTCCTGATTTATACACTATAATCGTCATTGATGTCACCGGTAATAATTACTTCTTTAATCGGCTGCATTGCACCAGGTCAACATAGGTCTGGAAGGGAACTTTTTGGTTGGAAGGCTGAATATAAAAGAAGAATTAATGGGAGACCAAAAACAAGATAGAGGATTCTGTGACTGTTAATTTGACTAGAGGGCGTGTGTAAAACACATACAGTTAACATAAGATAATGAAGACATACTTGGTGATCCTGAAATGATGTGGAACTAAGGCCTGGTCAAAATCTATTCTATCTATCAATAACACAGTTATTGTGGCTCTATAGAATTTGCAAGGTTATGTTGATAAAATAAGAAATTCTCTAAATAGTATTGGTCTCTTCAATCCGCAAAATTATTCTTTGGATATCGCACAATGTACCAAAATTAAGCAACTTAATATAATTTTGTGAGACATAGTGGCAGTCCAGCTATTCGTGGCAAAAGAAACTCTTTAAATATATAAAAAATGCAGATCAACAGAACAATTAGTTATTAACTGAAAAAAATATAGGATCGACTGATGAGATATTGAGTTCTACTCGATACTCGGTGAAAACAAAATTGCTTATATTTCCGCATTAATCCGCCCCACGTATTTCATACGCCATAACGTATAAATTTCGACCTCGTATCGTGCCAAGATGAATAAATATAGATTTTACTGTAGCCTGTAGCCCCGTCACTAGTTAAACTCTAGAATCGATTGCAGTTGCGTACACACATCTAAATAAGTTTGTGAGCATTATAGTTCTGTCCGCTAATGTTGTTTGGTCGAGTTGTATTCGGTGCTGTACAGTGAGGCATTGACTGTTGTGTAAATAGATAATGTTGGCGCAGCGAATTGACTTGATTTATTACTATAAAGTTGGTTGGGGTATGTTCGATCGGCGGCATAAACAAACTGGAAACAAAAATATCACTTTGTTTATGCTAAGCCATTCAACTGAACTGTTATCGTAAACACTCATTTACCAAAAAACGTAACAGATTTCATGTCTTTTGCAACAATGTTTGTCAAACACAGCAGTTACTGTCATAAACTGAAATCTGACACTCTTCCGCCCTCCTCCGCTGTTGTATGCCTACTCATTTACCCGTTTAGACTACTATGCTTAAAGACCTTTTTCGTGCGGAAGTTCAGCTAGAAATATGTTAAGATAAGCATAAATAACTCTTAAGATCACGTTATGATAACATTATTTTATTCTAATCAAAGAATACGTTCTATGAGTAACTAAAATAATGTTTTAGCATTGTGTTGATGACTTTTTTTGGTTTGCATGATGAGACACCACATTGGGGGGTTACCGCATTGCATTCCGCATGTTGTTTCTTTCTTCTAGTTTGTATTTTGTAGGTAGACCATACTTACACGCTATACCTTAAATCCATAAATCACATCACAGTAACAGTAAAAGAGAAATTAAGAAAAAAAAATTGTTAATAGGTAATGCTATATGTGCACTTTCGACACTTATGAACAATAGGTGCGTCCCTTGGTTAAAGCGTCTTTGATTGTGCAGCGCTCCCGTTTCGTAAACTGTAATACGATACTGAAGCGCTTGTTGTATGACGTCAATATGTGAACGATGCAAATTTATTTGTCTTTCACTAAGTGCATTATCGAGGTGCAGTAGTAAAATCATAGCTTACATAAGACGGAGTCATTTATACTACAAACGTTTTGGTTACGGCCGCCATTCTATCATATCTGGCAGTCGCTACACTTTTTTTGATCCTCATGGATACCCGGCCGTTGGGATCTGGCCGGGATATGTGGGACTCCGGGCCCCGACATATCCACTAACACTGACGGCGATCCTCGACTTCCCAACTCCAGGGCTGCGGGATTCACTCCTCCCGGTCGGGGTAGTATGCTCAGCAACAGGCAGTCGCTACACTTTGTCAGTAGTGTTTAACCAGTGGTCCCACGGAGGACAGATGGCAAAGGCTCCGTGTAAATACTGGTAGTTAGCCAATTCAGGTTAGACCGGTGCCGACCTCAATGAAAATGGGTAAAAGTGAGGTAGATTTTAGATCTTTATAAAAATTCATAATCGGAAACTGTCTGTTATTAAGACAAGCAATATGCAAGAGAAGAAAAACTAGATATGAAATAATGTCCTAACATTTCCTGGCTCGTGTGATTCAGTCAAATAAAATTGGTCTAGGGGTTAGATGAGCTGCCTTTGGATCAACGGGTCCCGGGTTCGATTCCGGGGTCGGGCAAGTGTCTTTGTCTTAACCAGAGGCACTTGCTCGGAGTCTGGGTGTCATTTGTGTTCGTGAATTACATGTTTGTAAACTGCCCCAGCGACACAGGTTAAGGGTAATTAGCCTACTGTGCCTTGCTGGTTAGACGCGATGGCATAGGGTTTCGTATCAAGTTTTCTTTCACTTGCGACTAGGTTTTTGACCTTATCATTTTCTTTTATCGGCTCTTACGACAGCCTCAGGTTGAAATGGGACAGTGATACTAGGTATTCTAAATCCGGCCCGGTGGATTTCGGTTTCCAAAAAAAGTTTCGGACAGACGAGGAACTCTGGTAGTTTTAGTCGGTAGGCCGGGGGCGCATTTCCATATTTCTGCGCCCCGGAATCCCACATAACCTGGTTAGCCCAGAGGCCGAGTATCTATGAGGATTTCCAACGTAAACATGGTAAAAATGTTTGGGGGAAGGATTGGGGAGTGTATTGCTTCATTTTGGACTTTGGTTGGCTAGTATTGCTTCATTTTGGACTTTGGTTGGCTTGTAGTTGGTGGTATTACAATAATAAATTGCGTCATTTTTATTTACAATTAAAAATATTTTCATTTAGTCCTTTTGCATTCGCTCAGTAAACAAGGCAAATAAATATGCGTAATAAATAGTGGCATTGGTTTATTTACTAAAAATAGAATTATGTTATTGTTGCGTCAAACTTATAAGGAAATACACTTTATACCAAAGTCCCATATGACATGGATCTATCTATGATGTCCCACGTAAAAAGGCACTATTTTTGAAAGTAGACATTTCACGGAAAGGACTTGGCTGCCTAGTTGGTCTGAGGGTATACTTTAAGATCACGGTTCGTTTCCTGGGTCGGGAAAGTGTATTTGTCTAAGCCAGAGGCGGATTGTCTCGTTGGTCTAGGCGTTGGATATGCCATAAGTTCACTTCAAATGGTTGTATTTTTTCGCTTTTAGTGCCGATTTCGAAGTCTGCCTACTTTTCTAAAGAAAAACAATGATTTATTATTATTATTATATTACCTCCTCTCCTCCGCCGCGCGGTCTACGCTCCCACCGTCTTACTAATTTTCGATCAGGTCACGTGTCCTCCGTGGAAATACAGTCAGGGCCCACGGGGCAGCAAACGTGGGACGGTACACCCCGGGGACGTTTAGTGGGTATGCCTCCGTCTCCGCACACACCCCCTGTTGGCCATCCCCAGGCTGGCGGGGATAGTCCATAAAGGATTTTACCCCGGGTAATGGTGTCCTGACGCGTGTTTGACATCTTAGGGTCAGCGCCCACCAGCGGAGTGGCGGCGAAGAGGCTTTTTCAGTAACAATTTAATTTCAACCTAAAGCGCTTCAGTATACAACTGTATTTGGTACAACGAAATACAATGACGGCGAGCGACGCGCGGCGAGCGTATTCTAAATACAGATGTATTCTGAAGCGTTTTACGTTGAAATTAAATTGTTACTGAAAAAGCCTCTTCGCCGGCACTCCGTTGGTCGGCGCTGACCCTTATACCCTTCCCAAGAAAAGTACTCAACGCCGCTTAAGAAGTTTTACTCCAAAAATTTTGTTTTATTTATGAGTCAACCGCTCCATAAGATATTAAAGGGTTTGAATAATCGCGCGTCATGCTGCTCGCGACCTAGTTTTTGTTTGATAAATGTCTTTATCAATCACGCGGTGTCCCCGAAATTGATCCGCTGCGTCTCGGATTTATGTAATGTATTATTTATAACGCTACACCCGTACAAAACCCTGATTGATAGTTCCGTCAACATAATATTATCTTCCGTGTGGTGACGGATTTAGAATACACGATGTCACCAACCCATACCATATTTAGGGTGCCGTGAGAGGCGACTAAAAGAACGCAAGAGGCAGAACACCTAGCCCCAGGAGAAGGAAAACTTGATACAAACTCTGTGTAATCTAGATATATTCTCGCCAAACCAAAATGATTTCCATAATACGATTCAAAAGGTGCTTCTCAGACAGATTTAGAACTATTTTAGACATTTTAATATTATTTGATAAATTTTAATAATAGTTGCTTTGTATTATAATATATAACTTTACGACATGATGTGTCAACATAATTAAGGGTTCCAACCTAGGATAAATCCGTTAATTAGATATTATGTTTAGTTATTTTTTGTTACCTGTTTTGTTGTCCAAAAAAATAAAAATAAATAAACCCGTCTTTCCAGTGTGGCACAGTAGGCTAATTTGGAGGAGGCCCGACCCAGTAGTGGGTCATTTATGGGCTGAAACGACGACGACGAATATTATCGTATAGCTGAATATTGCGATAGTGTTGAATATGTTTACCTATAACAAGACGTTGTCCATGTAGACTGTAGAGTTTACACAAAAACATCAGAGGAAGTGTGCTAAAATTGCTTTTACTTGGCAAATTTTGAATGTTCTGAGGATGGGGGACAAAATTTGGCTTTGATCTGTCATAGCTATTGCAACGAGTCCACACAGATCAAAAGTTGATGCAAGCCCTCAAAAAGAGCCGTGATGAAGTTCCCTCAAAGCTTTACGAATTGAAGCGTAACTCAGCGTCGTCGATGTGATAAAAATAGTGATATTCAAGTGACGTTATGTAGTTGCCACTACACTAGCCCAGTCTATCGCCAGTCTTTGCTCTGTGCACACGCCCACAATATATTACGTTTTACGAGCATATCGTCTGCCAGATACGTTATTGTTTGTTTTAACAGTCGATTTCAAGAGGTTCGAATATTTTTTGGAGCTGTATCGTGGCCGTAAAGTATCTGAAATATGCTTACGAGTGTGTAACGCAGAAATTACGCTTAGACCGATCGTTGATCTGTTAAAACGCAAAACTTTTTTTTTTTTTTTTTTTTTTTTTTTTTTTTTTTTTTTTTTTTTTTTAAATAATGGCAATCTGTTATAAAACAATAAGCCACTTGTTTGGCTGGAACTCCATGTCCTGATTTTCTATATTGTCTTCACCGAGAGCCAATCAATTGCTGAAATTTCCAGCAAGCCCTCTTCTTGACTCAGTCTACAGATCTTTGGGCGAGACTGGGAATGCCTTGTCTTTTCAGTCGTTTGTACTCTAGTCCGCCCTCTCCACTTAGGGCCTGTGCGAGTTGGTTTGCATGAGTTGCTAGTTTATCCTGGTATTTCAGGCTTGCCTGGACTATTTCCTCACGAACAGTGTTTATGCCTAGGTCAAGATACATGTATTTGTTACTAATACACTGGGGTATACTGAACATCGTTCTTAGTGCTTTGCTTTGGAATCTTTCCAGTATGTCTATGTTACTCTTGCTTGCTGTTCCCCATAACTGTATCCCATAAGTCCAGATAGGTTTCAAAGTTGCTTTATATACCAGGATTTTGCTGGTGTTATTTAGTTGCGAGCTGCGTCCGATTAACCAGTGAAGACCACGGAGTTTTCCATCTAATTGTTTTCTTTTTGTCCAGATGTGCTTCTGCCATGTGAGCCTTCTATCCAGGTGCATTCCCAGATACTTAACATTATCTGTTTGAGGGATTTCTTTGTTGTTTAGCTTAACCGGAGGGCAAGTATCTCTCCTAAGAGTAAAGGTTACATGAGCAGATTTAGTTTCGTTTGCTTTGATCCTCCATTGCTTAAGCCATGATTCTATTTTATTAAGATGACTTTGCAGAGTGTTTGATGCACTTACTGGGTTACTATGAGAGGACAGCAATGCGGTGTCATCAGCATATGTCGCTGTAACCGTTTGATCATCTGTTGGAATATCTGCAGTGAAGATGAGGTACAGGATAGGTCCCAATATGCTACCTTGGGGGACGCCCGAGTTGATTTCGTAGAGCTCAGAGCTGTCATCATTGTATTTTACTTGGAAGCTTCTCTTGTCTAGGTATGATTTTAATATCCGGAGAAAACAGTGTGGCAGTGATTTTTTTATTTTGAAGATAAGGCCATCATGCCACACCTTGTCGAAAGCTTGGCTAATGTCTAAAAACACTGCAGAGCAGTATAGTTTATTCTCTAAGCATCTACTAATGATATCAACAATACGGTGAACTTGTTCTATTGTCCCATGACTTTCACGGAAGCCGAATTGGTGCTGTGGTAATACGGTATTTAAGTGTACTTTTATTCTGTTAAGGAGTATCCGTTCAAACAGTTTTCCAATTACTGGCAACAGGCTGATGGGCCTGTATGAATTTGTTTGTTGTAGGGGTTTACCAGGCTTGGGAATCATTATTACCTGTGCTATCTTCCACTGTCCAGGAAAATGTTCAAATCTAAGGCAAGCATTAAATATGTGGACAAGTTTCATTACTGCCTTGTACGGAAGTTTCTTTAGAAGTGTTGCATCTATAAGATCATATCCAGGCGCTTTCCCTTCCCTCAGATTTTTTATTTCCTGGAAGATTTCTTTAGGGCTAGTACTTTGTAATGGTAAACATATTTGATTTGGTGATTCTAAGTAGTTTTTTACTTCTTCTGTATGTGCATAACAGCTCTCTGGGTGTGGATTAAATACATTGCTCAAATGTTCGGCAAATGCTGTCGCCTTCTCTAGGTCAGACCTAGCCCATCCTCCTTTATTGTTATTAACGGCAGGTATATGTGATTTTGGGCGCTTCATATTTTTGGTAATCTTCCACAGCGAGTAGTTTGTGTCAGCTGTCGTGTCGAGGCTTGAAAGCATGTTTTGGATTCTATCGTTCTCTAAATTGTTGATGAGTTTTTTAAGCTCATCAGAGAAATTATTAAATGCTGTTTTGTCATTTGGATATCCTGTATTTTGCCAGATCTTTCTTAATTGTCGCCTCTTCTTGATTTTTTCCTTTATTTCTTTTGGAAAGCTGTTATTTTTTGGTGGCTGTCCCTTTCGTTTAGTTGTCGCTAAGTTGGCTGCTCTATGTATATGCATGTTGAGTTTCTCAATCTCGTCCTCTACATCCTCTATGGTCTCGATTTTTGTTTTAAGAATGATTTCAGATTTTAATACAACCCTGTATTTTTCCCAATTCGTAGTCTTAATATTATATATTTTTGGGGAAGGCTCCACTAACTGAATTGTAGAATTAACGTTCAGAATTACAGGAGTGTGATCTGAGGTGAGATCGGTACAGGACTCGATTGTTATGTAGTTGCCATCCATGTTTTTCGTTATGAAAAAGTCGAGCATATCAGGTATTCTATCTCTATCGGTAGGCCAATAAGTAGGTTCTCCTCCAGACCAGTAATCCAGTTTCATGTCTTGTGTTACTGTGTGTAGTTGCCGTCCCCTTGTAGTAGTCAATCTGGAACCCCAGTGCAGATGTTTTGCATTCCAGTCGCCAGCACTTACAAATCTTCTACCAAGAGTAGAGAAGTAATCTTTGAAGTCTTGAACTGAGATTGTATGTCTGGGAGGACAGTAGACAGCAGAGAAAACTGTCTCACTGTGTTTTTCTAGGACAACTATGGTTGTGGCCTGAATTTTCTCTGTGCGATATTCTTCCATCAAATAGTGTTTGACGCAAAACTAAAACGCAATAAATATTGATCACTTCACTATCACTATCACTACATAGTATAAAACAAAGTCGCTGTCGTCTGTCCGCCCCTATGTATGCTTAAATCTTCAAAACTACGCAACGGATTTTGAAGCGGTTTTTTTTAATAGATAGAATGATTCAGGAGGAAGGTTTATATGTATAATACAACCATCATTGCACCCGTGCGAAGCCGGGATGTGTCGCTAGTATAATATAATTCGTATTTTTACATACGCTTGGTCATCACACCATTCCGTTCTGAGGGTGTCGTAAGAGCCGACAAAAGGAAATGACAACGCCGATGACCTAGCCGCAAGAGACAGGAAACTAGATACGAAACCCTGAGCCTACCAGCCTCGGCAGAGTGGTATAGTAGTAATTACCCTCTATATAACTGGAAGAGGCCCGACTCAGCAGTGGGTCCTCTATGGGCAGAGTTGTAGCAGTTTTTTTTATTTTTTTTAAAGTAGGTTTACTTTTTTTGTAGCCATATCACGCTCAAAGTCCTCGAGTGGCGACCGCGTTCCGGAAAGCGCAGCGCTGGTAGGCGTCACACACGGTGGACTGACAATCTGGTTACGGTCGCCGGAAACTCAGGACCGACCTTCGTGGAAATCCTTGGGGAAGGCCTATGTCCAGCAGTGGATGTCTTTTGGCTGAAATGATGATGATATCACGCACGTAGCACTACCTACCTGTGTGAATATCCCGTTTGTGACATCACTATACAGATGCTTAGTTATTAGTAATTATTCATTAATTTATCAGTAATTAAATCGTCTTATGGCTAGCACATAACGATACAAAGGTTTTACGATCAACCCACCGAGCTTGCCCTAAGTTCCTGTTCCAAGGTCACAAGCGCGACCAATCGATCTTCGGACCCTTCGTATCACAAGCCCCGTCGCATAGGGTGCAAACCCTATTAGGGCTTCACGGAGGGTGTGAACCAAAGCTGTTTAAAAATAAATATATATTTATCATTCGCAATCTAACTTGACATTTGTGGGTAGACAATATACACTCGAGAGCAATGAATCCGGGTCACTTAAAGAATGTTAAAAATCTCGGAAACTAAAAATGATAGGTTAATGCAATAAATTAATGCAATAAATCAGCAGTTTTTTTCTTTATGTAATTTTGTGTGAATAAAATGTATAGTGACTCATATTTTTTTTACTTTCATTTAAGGAGTATTACATTGTCTATTAAATACGATTTATTGCATTAACCTAGCATTTTTAGTTTCCGAGATTTTTAGGATTCTTTAAGTGACCCGGATTCATTGCTCTCGAGTGTAGACTGTATCTAATTCTATCACATTAGAATATAATGTTTGTGATACGTATGTGTGATAATGTGATAGATTAGAATAAGATAATATCGTTGTACTCGAATGAATTCCGCAGGGTTGCTATGTGTGTAATTTGCTAATAATACGAGTAGATTACATGGATTTATTGGACTATTAGACTATCATATTAGGTTAGGGTACCTGTAATGATAGCTCCACGATGAAATGCCTCGTTGGTTTAGTGGTTAGATGTGCCGCCTTTGGATCAACAGGTCCCGGGTTCGATTCCGGGGTCGGGCAAGTGTCATTGCCTAAACCAGAGGCACTGGCTCGGAGTCTGGGTGTCTCTATCTGTAATATGTATGTATTTACAAAAAAAATGTATATAAGTAGTTTATCATCGATCTCGTTACCATAACACAAGCATTAAGTTGCTTAGCTTGGGACGAGATGGCGTTGTGTGAAATGTCCAAGGATATTTATTTATTTATTTAAATAAATAATTTAGGTTCCATTGTCTAATGCCCGTGGCTTGGCTACTGGGGATTTCAGGTCAACAATCTATTTATTAATTTAACTGTTTACAATTTTGTACAAAATATATAAATGCTAAATAATATGCTTCTATCTTCAAGGTTTTTAAAGTGACTAGTTAAGCCTGACCACAAGAAAAAGCACAACATAATACGAAACCCAGAATTGAGCCATTCGGCCAGCATCGCACTATAGGTCAATTTACATCCACTAAATTCGGAGCACACCTACTCAATAGTGTGATAGTGATCAGAAGAGAATTCCATAAAAGGTCTCAAAGAAAATTGTGTAAAGCGAAATTTAAATCGCTAGCAGACCGGTGGTGTAAGCTAAAATGCACATGCACTTTAAAAGGTTATTTATCACAAAATAATTAGGTACAGAAGTCAACATTATGTATGTCCCTCACTTTTCATACCGTTCGGCGATCGCGCTAAGTTTATCGACTCTGGCTTTTGCGAAAGATCTTGTCATGTTAATGGCACTCGTGTCTAGTTTGATAGATTGTTAAGAATAAAAGATTTTTTTAACTCCATCTTTGCACTATAAACATCACAAAACTTGTGTTGGGACAGCGTTAGCGTTCGCACAATTCCCAACCGTCACTACTACTAATACTAGCACACAGCCCTTAAATTACCCACTGCTGAGTCGGGCCTCCTCCTATCACAGGGAGGGCCGCGTACCATGTGAGTATCCCGTTTGTAGCATCACTATAAAGATCAAGAACCAACCGTCACAAGAATCGATACACGGATGCGCGTTGTTTGTACGTTGACTTCTGTACCTAAGGATGTTGTGATTAAATTTTGTACCTCAGTCGTAAATTCATTTCTCAGAATACTAAATCAAGATAACGGACCTCGACCCCGAAGATTTCAGCGAAAATTAGATATTGTCTGCAGCTACAAGACACTGCAGATCTTGTTTACCAAAAAGGAATTCCTTTTACGGACTTATCGTACAACAGATCTTTTTGGGTTCAGTAACTGCACTTACATGAATTGAATTTAGAATACATAGTGTCACCACCACATTCCATCCTGAGGATGCCGTAAGAGCCGACAAAAGGAAATAACAAGGCCACAAGAGAAGGAAAACTGTGCCAACCCGTGTGCTGCTAAATTGATGAAGTTAAGGGCTGCTAAATTAATTTTTTTTTCTTAAATGAAAATCTTTTTTAACGCTCCTATCCGACACGGTGCAATTGTTAGCATTAATCTTCTAAATTCAAAGAGTCTTGCCAGTGCTTGTGCCATACACGAGTGCCGTTCGACCTGAACAATAGTATTAGGAAGTGACCCTAACTATCAAAATCGACAATCAATAGCACGTTGACTGTCGAGTCGGGCTCAGTTTATTTTTACTACTACTGTTCAGCCCGTAAAGGTCTGGGTGTCATTTCTATCTATAATATGTATGTATTTACAAAAAAAAATATGTATATAAGGAGTTTATTATCATCTCGTTACCATAACACAAGCATTAAGTTGCTTAGCTTGGGACGAGATGGCGTTGTGTGAAATGTCCAAGGATATTTATTTATTATTTATAATTGCGTGGAGGGTAATTACTGCCTACTGTACCACGTTGACCAGATGTTTACAGGGTTTTGCGTCAAGTTTTCCTTCTCTTGCAGCTAGGTTTCCGTTCTTGTCATTTCCTAATGATGGAGTCACCATGTATTCTAAATCCGTCACCATACGGACAATTTAGTATATCTTCGTTGTCAAACCAAAATCTGCTATGTGCAATAACTCTATTTTGAATTAACGAGTAAAAACATTTCCGTATAAAATTTTAAGAGGGTGAACTCCAAATAATATTGTCTTTGTAGTTGAAACACACTTCTAGGCAGTCCTTTGACGTGTTAGCTTATTAGTACATACAATAATTAAACCTAAAATTATTCAAATACATGAAATAAGAAGTAATAATATAAAAAAAGGTTGCTTTGCCTGTCGGCAACATGAGTGTAAACCGATTTATGAGCTCGCCTTATAGTCATGATGGATGCTAAACGCACACGTTGGTAATCAATATACGTAGTCCGATAATTACGAAAACTAGGCCAATGAAGTCCGTCAAGCGTAACATCGTTCTTAGCACAACAATGTGGCTCGCTGTTGGTAAATACCCTTATATACAAACAATTGTCGTCTCAGCCAATAGATGACCCACTACTGAATCGGGCCTCCTCCAAATTCGTGGAGTGAAATTATTCTACTGTGCCTCGCTGGGATGATGGGTTGTTACAGGGTTATAGCAAGTTCTTCCTTTTGCCTCTTACGACACCCTCAGTATAGTATGGGTTGATGACATTTTGTATTTTAAATCCGTCATCATGCAGTAACGGATTTCCTGCTGTAGCTATAAACTGTATCGCAGAGGTAGTTTCTTCTTCTTCTCAGCCCATAAATGAGCCACTGCTGAGGCCTCCTCCTATTACGTGGAGGGTATTAGCCTACAGTGCCGCACTGGCCAGACGGAACTAGCTTTTCGGCCTTTTCGGCTCTTACGGACACCCTAAGTATGAAATGGGGTTGCGAACCTATGTATTCTAAATCCGTCACAACACGGACGTAAATTAAAATGACAGTAAATTTAAATAAAGCAATAGCGACTCTATTGGCCTGTGCAAGTTATTACTTTACACCTTGTGTCCATTTTTCATTAACCACGGAACACTAATTGCGCAAGGCTTGCACTTGACCGGTTCTCTTTCTTTGTGCATGCCAACGACCTTACCGTTCCCTGCCCCGGTCGTCTCGACGCTTTTTTCCCAAAGGAACACCACTATCTCCGTCCTCTTCAACTTCAATCCGATTTAGTGTCTCAACAGGCTGCGCTTAAATCGATTTGTCTCGCTTTAACTCGCTAAGATCCCATCAGCGATGTAATCGCTGTCCCGTTCCAACATTTCAAACCTGTCCTTGCTGCCAGATTTAATTTGCCTTTTTTGCTGCGGTTGAAATGTGGCCGCGTGGTTAGACGGCTGGTTTTAGAAGCACTTTGTAACTCGCCAAATGGCTTTCGGGATTGTGTTTGTCGTGGTCTGTCTGGCTGCGGTTGTGGGTATATTCAATTTAGCCGGGGTGCAAAGGATGCACACAAAGGTTTTGTGCAAATAAAAATAATTCGACTAGTTTGAAGGTTATTTGCCTACTATACCTCCCTGGCCAGATAGATTGACATGTAAAATTTTCGTGTTTTTGAAAATTTGTGGGTAATGGCAACTCGGGAAAGCATGTACCCTCGAAATCGATCCCGCGAATATACTGCCAGCGTCATGCGTTCACTTATTACAAGGTCGACAACGTGGGAGTAACACCTCTGGTTGCAAACTCCCAATATGCGAAGATGACCGCTTTTCTTTAACGGGTCCGGCTCCATGCTGGTATAAAAGATTACGCTTCATTTCAAGAGGAGTATCCCTTTTGGGTACCACCAGATACAATGCCCCGCTATGGGATCAGAACCAATAAAATTTATTGCTCATTAATTACCAAATAAACTAGAAACTAAACGAGGCGTTGTCTCAATTTTTATTGGGTAATTAATTTTTATTTCATTAATAGCGCCCACCGCTATAAGTAGTTTAGTTTTAATTTCAGAGTTGTTTATCGACTCTCATTATAAGTTAAATTTGTGTAACACGCTTTTGAATTATCTTGTTTAATTGGACAAAGGTATTTTAATTAATGTTTTCGGTTTGTTTTTACATTAAGGCATGTTATTAAGTTAACACGATTTATTGATGTATTATGTTTCAAGATTTAATAAATTGAAATTTCTGGAATTTAATAAAACTGATGTACATGCCCGTTATCTAGATTTTCTCTCTACGGTTAATCATTATTTAGGAGACCCGGCTATGGAAATCTTAGGCTAATTACTATCTATGTTGTTGGAGGAGACCCGACTCAGAAAGAAAGGTCAGGACAGAGGCACCCTAATCGGTCATGCATGTGGAGGTTGATGAAAGTGGAAGAAGCGAAAGTTGTGGCTATCTCTTTCCCTGATCTCTTCCAGGCAACCTTTTTATATATTATACAGAGTGAACTAGTCGTCCTGAATTATTCAACATGTTTATTTACGTTTGAATAGTATGAGACTGAGACCCAAGTTTAATTTCTGTATTATTCGCTATTCCTCACACTGCCGAATATATACATCGTCGCAAATGTTAATAGAGTATACAAATACACCGCACTGTATTAACATTTGTGTATATTGGGTCAAAAATGAGATTGGGAGAATGGTTCCAATGTGGTAAAAACACACTCGAGCAACACGTTAATATATTTATTTATTTACTAATTGATCCCGCAAACGTTGTTTTGCCAAATAATAACTAACACATGTCCGACATTTCAGTACGTAACCTTAACTCATAGACGATTCACAGCGGACCCGAATGCATGGAAATATATTTTATTTAAGACGCTAGCGGCCTGTCCCGGCTTCGCACGGGTGCGATGTTACCCACGGTTATTGTTGTACCGCGGGTGACGCCGCGGGGCGAAGCTATTCTAAAATATATATATATATATATCATTAGCTACCTATTACTGAAAGTCCCGTCAAAATGGGTCCAGCCGTTCCAGAGATTAGCCGGAACAAACAGGCTCTGTTGATGATGATGACTCCAATTTTATTTATTAGTATAGATTAGGTTGAGAATTTCAATATACTCCATATTTTCTTGAAACTATGGAGAAGTTATCTGAAATCGTAGTGTAAAAGAATTGTGAGATCTTGACTAGAATGCCCCATGCGTCAGACGACCAAGATCCTTATACAGCACAGAACTAAAGTGGGCTAATTATGATGATAATATTTCAGTTCTATATTTTCAACGAACCCTTTTTATTCCCGACTTTATCACTAACCTAGTTTCGCTCACAATCAATGCAGTATCGCTTTGTTTTTGGAAACTGTATTTACGCACGGAAACATTGTCTGCACTTTTCACCCGTTTCCTCACGGTATTATATACCGTAAGTCTATAGGTATAGGTGAGATTATCCTTTGAATATTTCAATTGGAGTGTGGTTAGAGTTATTGCGTGTAATTATCGTGGTTACTGACTCCCCCACCACAGGCCCGCGTCACGCACTCCGGCTAATGTAGAGCAATTTCTGTGTTTTTTCTTTCGGGCGACGACAACTTTCAATTAATAAATAGTCGATAATTGGGGACATGCTAATTGGAAGATATATGGCGGATTTGCGTGCGTAAGAGAAAGAAACACATTGTGACTCTCTTTTCCACCCTGGCATCTTAATAGCGGCTAAACGAGTTTGAGATACCTACATATTATAATCCCAAATTAAGCCCACACATTATACTAGCATATGTGTTTTTTTTCGCGAAATACGGCCTCGTTGGCCTAGTGGTCAGATGTGCCGCCTTTGGATCATGGGGTCCCGGCTTCGATTCCGGGACCGGGCAAGTGTCTTTGTCCACAGGCTCTGAGTCTGGGTGTCATTTGTGTTCGTGAATTTCATGTTTGTAAACTGCCCACGCGACACTGTTCGACCCACAGCAGGGGTTGCACTTAATTTAAAAAAAAAGACAATTCTAATTCTAATTTCAATTATATCTACTATGGAGTCAATATACAAACCCTTCACTCAGACCTCAAGCAGCAAAGCACATCAAGTGCTATAAGTTAACGAGTGACATTGAAATATCTTCAGCTGCTAACAAGCTGTCACTTATTCCTAATGAGCCTGGGAAATCGCCATGATCAATACTTCAAGCGTTATCGGATGGATTCACCCACCGTAACTAGTAGTGTAACCAAACTATAATGCTTCGTTCTGACAATCAGCTGATGGGGTCGACGAACTGTCAATAACCTCCTGTTTTGTTCCCACTGTTGACGCTTTTCGTTAATAAAGTGGAAATCTATTTGTGTGGAATATCCCAATGATAAGGACGATATGTATTTTAATTATGAGGTTAAATTGTCAGCTCTTTAGACACCATCCCGATGCAATGGGGTCCTACTAGTATTATAAGCTCAAAAGTTTGTATGGATGTGTGAATGGATTTTTGTTAGTCCTTCACAAAAACCTACCAAATAGGGTTTTAAAATGAATCTACAATAATATAGCTCATCAGCATAACATACAGGCTATCATTTATAAAGATTTCGTGTAAATTGACGATGAACAGGCGAAGTCGTCTGCAGAAGCCAGTCAAAGTTCTGGTACTGTCGATTGGCTACCTTAATCGAGTAATGAGAGTTCATGCTCCTAAGATAATTCGCTTGCTCCGTTTCTAAATTGGCTCACAATTCGCGAATGTACAGCAAAAATCATGATCATGCGGTCAGCTGATTAGGTCGTTCAACCAATGTCGTTGACCTCATGATAGCGTGTCCAAACCTATTTACTGGCAAGTTGATAGTGAAATTATGCCAAGTGTACTCTGAGCTTTTTAATCGTAAGTGAAACGTTTTTGCGGGTCGTGCGTAGGCAGGCGTTATGTAGTTTCGAAGAAAGGTTTCTGTAAATCTCTTGTGTTTGTCAACATTTGTGTTATTGATAAACAGTTACAGTCTAGTTAGAGGAAACATATGATCATTGTGTCATTCGATTCGGTATAGCGTCTAGATGACATTTGCGAAAGAACATCTTAGTTTAAAAAATATTGATTTTACTTGAAAACAAATATGGCGATTGGCTATTGGATTTGTGGCGGACAAATGAATACAGAAAATAGCGCGTTGAATTTATAGGTACATAGTTTTTAATTGCGGTAGACATCTTATAAAATAACGTCACAACAAATAACACACAACGATTGTCCATGTGGTGATGGATTTAGAATACACAATGTCACCAACCCATACCATCTTGAGGGTGTCTTAAGAGGCGACTAAAAATACGCAAGAGGCTGATCACCTAGCCGCAAGAGAAGGAAAACTTGACCAACCCTGTGCCAACCCGTTTTGCCAGCGTGGCACAGTAGGCTTATTTCCTTGCGTGAATTTGAAGGAGGCCCGACTCAGTAGTGGGACTGCCTCGTTGGTCTAGTGGTTAGATGTGCCGCCTTTGGATCAACGGGTCCCGGGTTCGATTCCGGGGTCGGGCAAGTGTCTTTGTCTAAACCAGAGGCACTGGCTCGGAGTCTGGGTGTCATTTCTATCTATAATATGTATGTATTTACAAAAAAAATGTATATAAGTAGTTTATCATCCATCTCGTTACCATAACACAAGCATTAAGTTGCTTAGCTTGGGACGAGATGGCGTTGTGTGAAATGTCCAAGGATATTTATTTATTTATATTATTTATTTATTTATATATGTATGGGATGAAACGACACAACGATAATATTCTTAAAAAATGTTAATCTAGGAAAAAATATTTTACACTGATACTGACACCAGCTACCAGTTCTACGTTTGCATAGTGTTGTTGTCAGCAAATAAGGGTTGACAAACGGGTCGTTGACTTTTTAATTACTTAAGGCTTTTTTATAACATGGCCATATTATTCACATAGCGACCTCCCCTACATGGAGTGACGACAACGCCTAAGGTATAATAACTATTACGCATATGCCTAGGCAGTATGGTAATTTTCTCACGTGGGAGATTCTGATTGCATGTTTATGTTTTAAATTAATAACTTGAATGTAACTGTTTATGATCAAAGGGACATTGCCCGTCGGTTCTGCTCTTCGGCTCTGAAGTTTTTATTGCAGCCGTGTGAGGCTCAAAGATTATAAGTACAAGTGGTCACCCAGCGGTCGAAGGTCGACCATAATTTATTGAAATTATAGTTAGTTTTATAAATATAGTTATATTCTCAATTTGTCCACAGAGTTGAACTATAAACAAAAGAGTATATGTATATGCGTGGGTATGTCAAATACATGGTATTGTGTGTAATGTTTATTTTTATTTCCACCATCGCACCCTATTAAAGATCCACTGCTGGGTCAGGCCTCCTCCAAATCATGGAGGTAAATAAGCCTAATACTGTGCCAAGCCGGCCAGACGGGTTTCGTTTCAAGATGTCCTTATTTTGCGGCTAGGTTGGTATTTGTATTGGTATTGGTGTTTCTTTTAGTCGCCTCTTATGACACTCGTAGGATGGAATGGGGGGGGTGACATAATATATTCTAAATCTGTCACCACACAGACTTATACAGTTTTTATTTAAAGTATTTGTATGCATATTTTTAAAAAAAGTATTGGCACTCTGCACTCCTTGTTTAAAAACTAGTAGTGTGGGAAATTTCATAACCCCGGTGTCCGCGCAATTTTCGTAAAAAGGGGTACAACGTTAACGTAAGTGACGTAAACGAATGGACCAATTATGATGCTGCTATCTAATGCTGGGTTTTAGTCAGATTTTATCAAAATCCGTTTAGCCGGCTTCCAGTGCTGGGCGTCGCAAAAAAAAACAATTTTGTTTATAAAATAAACAGTTTGTTTATAAGTTATCTTTCTACGCTAGGTTTGCCTCAGCTGCAGTAGAGGTTGTAGATAAACTATGGAACAATTACGGTTCCTAGCCACAGGTCGCGGTCGCGGTCTGCGGTTGTGTCTATGTTCTGGCCTGAATTTCACTATTGTATCCATATTTCACAGCTAAATATATGTATACATGCACACTGCATAGCAAGCGCTACACACAGCATACAGTAAGCTAATTTCCCTCCACGTAATTGGTGGGAGCCCCGCCCAGCTATGGGTTACAATGCTGATGTTTTTTATCTCGAAGTCCTTTGCGTCGTTAATATTTTTTTACTTTATTAGGTCAAACACTCCGCAGAGTAATCGCGGTAGTATTAGAAGTCGCGCTTCAGAAACCGTTTTCGCTCTAAATATTTCAATCTTGTAACAAAGTGGGGCACGTCATGATTGCTTCTTGATTATTATGTAACTCGAGCCTTCGTCTGTCTCTGGTGGTCTGTCTGCCAGTTTCTATGGCGCTATTCAAATTTGCATTGTTAATTAACTGGCGATCAGCATAGGATTTTGGTAACGTGCTTTCCTTTTTTTATATTAACGCGATATTTGGTGACGTGCTTTTCTTTTTTTTTATATTAACGCGATAAGAGGGTATTTGATTATTGATTGGTAAAGTCGCTTAAAAATATGCGAGAATATGTATTTATTTTTTGAGCAATTTGCACAAAATTAAAAGACTTTAGAACTTAGTGTTTAATTAAACCGTGTACATAACTCCCCGTTCGTAAGAAAATATTGTTAGATAACAGAATTTAATGTTTTTTTTTGTTAAACAATTTTTCTTGCATCATTCAATCAAGAATATCTTTATGAAGCTTGCAATTATTTAGTTTTAGCGACGACATCTTCCAAATGTTAAATGGCAAAGTTGACAACTCGTTTAATCGACATTAGAGGAGCTCGCCCAACAAAAAACAAAGTTACACAAAGATAAAGCTTTCCTTTCACTAATCCGCTTCATTAGCTCGTCCTGTTTGAACCGTTGTCTTGTTAAATTCGCAGCCGAGACAACAAAGACTGTTATGGCGTCGAATGAAATAGTCGCTTATTGAACTTGCTATGAGTGGTTGGCAGCGGGCGAATTTGTGTGGGAGTTTTAGGGTCTTTAGGTCCCTCCAAACAGACAGCAGGCCTAATCAAATTCCCGGTAGTTCCAATCGTTGGGTCTCGGAAGTCAGGCGGCAATTGCTCTATGTAAATACTGGTAGTTAGAAAACTGTGGTGACGCATTTACAATACACTGTGTCACCACACATTGAAGTTGTCTTAAGAGCCGACAAAAGGCAATAAATAAATAAATATCCTTGGACAACATCGCCATCTCGTCCCAAGCTAAGCAACTTAATGCTTGTGTTATGGTAACGAGATGGTTGATAAACTACTTATATACATTTTTTTTTGTAAATACATACATATTACAGATAGAAATGACACCCAGACTCCGAGCCAGTGCCTCTGGTTTAAACAAAGACACTCGCCCGACCCCGGAATCGAACCCGGGACCCGTTGATCCAAAGGCGGCACATCTAACCACTAGACCAACGAGGCAGTCAATGAATTAGGTATACAGGCGAGGTAGACATTGAAGTCTGTATTTTGCATTTGCTTTCGGCTGAATTTTTATTTGTTTCGAAAGGGTGTCCCTGCAGGAAAATCGATGTGTAAGGGTGCGTTGGAACATTTGTTTGTATTAAACGAACTCCCCTATGCGGCACCGATTGATAAATGGACCTGCATACGATTGACTGCTTATCTAAGTGAGTATACCTTAAAATGGATTAGGACTTAATGGAAAATAGTTATTTGTTATACAAGAGTGCAAAGTTGCTTTTTAACCGCGTGTTCAATTTTGATGACCGAGCAAGCGAAGGATTCTAAAATTGAATCACGAGCGCAGCGAGTGATTCAAAATTAGAATCCTGAACGTTAGCGAGGGAATCAAAAGAGCACGAGGTGAAAAATCTTTGCACTCGAGTGCAACACGTAACTTTTCATTCCACCTCAGCGAGGAAATGACTAAATGCAAAAAAAAAAACGTTTACAATCACAAGATAGGACACTTTTATTTCAGTTTAGGTATTAATTACTACATTATGACAGGTAAGTATTACAGAATAATCTTTACTTTATTCTCTAGCGAATAAAAACGGCTTTTGCACTCAGATATCGAAGAGCAAAAATACTTTATTCTCTAGCGAATAAAAACGGCTTTTGCACTCAGATATCGAAGAGCAAAAATACTCTTTCCGAGATGGGGGGATGAAAAACATATTTTTCTTTCTATTTATTTTCAATGTTTTGCATCTGTCCGTGTGGTGACGGATATAGATTACATAGCGTCACCACCCCATTCCAGCCTAACGGTGTCGTTAAAGCCGACCGAAGGAAGTGACAAGGCCGAAAACGTAGCCGCAAGAGAAGGAAAACTTGAAACCAAACCCTGTGCCAACACAGTAGGCTAATTACCCTCCATGTAGTTGGAGGAGGCCAGAATCAGCGGAGTGTCATTTATGGGCTGAGACCCACGGCTGGGTCTCCTCCAGTTACATGGGGGGTACATTTAGCCTACTGTTGCGACTAGGTTATAGGCCTTGTTATTCTCTTTTGTCGGCGATTACGACATCCTCAGGATGGGACGGGGTGCTGACACAATGTATTATAAATCCGTCACCACGCGGAACATGTAGTATGTATTCATACATACAAGTAATTTTACGTTAGTTCATTTACCTTCATAAACACAGATTTCATCCGGTTAACATGTAGGTAAAGTTTTTCTACAGCTATTATTAGTTGGGACTGTTATTAGTTTGATATTGATCTTCTCGCCTCTTATCTGGAGAACAGAATGGATTTTTTTGAAGCATACAGTAATATAGCCTATACATCAGAACAACACATAGGGTATAATTTTACAAGATATACGAGTATGTCTAACTGTTACTGATATTTGTTAAAAACCCATGCGAAGCCGTGCCGCTGGTTTTTATTAAACAAAGCCTGTTTATGCCCAATGCTAACCTTTTGTGTGGTTAATGGGTAATTTATCAGAAAACGTGTACGATGATTACACCAATATCACGATCCGTTTGTGGGTCAAGCGCAGTAGCATTTGCAACGTAATTTGTGTGCGCATCGTCGCAAAATATCCTCCGTTTCGATAGGAAACAAAGAGCCGTGTTTATACATGGGCGCACGTGCAGTTGATGTTGCCCTTCGTGGAACCCTGTTCTAGGGTTGTCACGTAACCTTTATATAAAACTAGCGGCCCGTTTCAGCTTTGCAGAGGTGGAGATATATTTTTTATGTTTTCTTGCAATTAAAATTGTCTATATTAATAAATGATAATGTAGCATTCAATCGTTGAAAGAATTTTTAAAATCGGACCAGTACTTTTTGAGCAATTTGTTAACATCATTACATACGAATCTTTCCGCTTTAAAATATTAGTAGGTATAGACAACTAGAACACCCGGCCACGCGTTGTTGTAGTGGTTATGCTATTAAATTGTAGCTTGCATGAATCGCTTATACATTTAACATAGCGCCATCTGTTAGAATCGTTTGGAGCTAACATATAATTGTGCCTGTCAAATAACAGAAAAATAATTTGCAATAAAATAATATTGCAATTATAAATTAAGATTTAAGCTACCCTATCTTTTAAGTTGGAACTAACTGCACACTGTGTGCAAATTTGATTAAAACCGGTTAATTAGTTTAGGAGTCCATCGCGGACAAACAACGTGACCGTATTTATACATATAATGTCATAACGGTTCTGATCGTGTTATTTTATTTAAATCTCACGCACGCTCGGTTTACCGCAATGTAAGGACCGTGAAAACCTAAGACATATTATTTTGTGTTTCAAATTCAATTAGATAAATAGTTCTATCTAGAGTAATATTTTATTTAATCTTCCAAATTATGTTCACAGAGCTATGTTTCATTGGGTCAGGACTCATGACAGAGCATACATATGATAAGTAAACAAAGAAGTCCCTCACGATGTGGCTGCCCCAACGGCCATCCGTTAGCTGGGCGCCTGCCTACTGCTATTCAATTTCGTCGGGCATAATGTGCTCGAACCTTTAAGCTACGTCGGTCAGTTTTGTTCTTCTGTGAATTTCCTCATAACGTATTTTGTCAGGCATAGTAACTTTAAGCATAGCCCTGGACTGAAGCATCTTTTTTCGATAATTTTTACTCATGAATGAAGCAACAATGTGGTAATGGTCGGTCACATGTACCCTTATCGGACAGATAACGTTCTCTACACTCTACAGACATGTTTCAACTCAATATTTATCGATGGCCTTTGGGTCACGTGTGCACCGGAAACGCCATTTTTTTTAATGGCCGGCCATAATAAATTTGTCGATTTGAAAGTGAATTTAGGTAACCGAACTTTCTTTGATTTTTAAATATGATATTCGAAAGCGTTCGCTTTTCGTTCCTACGTGAGAGTTGTCATTTTTCATCGATGGAAATCGATTACCTAATGTCAGATTGTAAAACTAATTAATTAATTTATCCTTTCTGATAATGGTTTCATCCGTGCGGTGACGACGGATTTAGAAGTCAAACTTGATTGAACTTTAACTATTGATTTAAGTACCTAAATTAATTCTGTGCGCGATAAGTCCCGTTGGATGTTTTAAATTATGAATCTAACCTATCCTAAGGCCGTTGTAAAAAGCGTCTAAACCACCTAGAAAATCAGTAAATGTAGCCAACACAAGAAATCCTTGATCCAACTTTGTTTTATTGGCTAACGTGGCAGACTAAGTTAGTTTCTCTGGAACAAACTAAGGCCCGTATTAGCAGTGGTTCATCATCATCATTAAAGCCAAAAGAAGTCCAGTGCTGGACTTAAGGGGCTTTGAAGAACAAGAAATTGACAATTGTATATTCAACCGATTTCAAGGAGGTTCTCCATTCGGTTGTACGCTATGTACAGTGTATTTATGCTTGTGTCCCCATAACTCCACCATTTTTAAACCGATTTGGAAAATTCATTTTTATTCGATTGGTATTACTTTCAGATTCGCCCTATCGAAATCGATCTTTTATCGATATCAGCTTAGTAGTTTGGTATACAACCTGAATTAAGTGATCTACGGAGATTTGCATCAAGGTAAAATTTTACTAGATTTATCTTCTTTACAAGGCGCATAGGCAAGAAAATACGACCACAGCTTTTTAACTTACTGTTGCCTATTTTAAAGTTTGTAAACTTTGTTTTGTTGAAAAGCTTTTCTTTAATCGGTTCCTTCCAGGTAGACTAAAACTTCTCAGTTCAAGTCTGTATACACATTACATTACATTTGCCATCCCAATATAGTAATAAACATTAATGAAAAAAAAATGTCAAGAAGGCGTGAGATATTCCCACGAGTCGGGAGTCCCTAACCCTGGGTTACTGCCAATGGGGGCTAAAAATAATTGACGGCGATCATTATACAGACATTTTGATTATTTATTTATATTTTTGTGTGGGGAAACACAAATAGATTATGTTTCGACTATAATTCTATTGTGTTCGGTCTGTATTGTTTAAAGTTCATTGTTTATCGACTTACTTACTATAGACTATAGACTAACCTTGAATCGTAATAATGGTTTCAACCGCAAACTATACAAAATCGCATGCGATAATTAGTTTATTTTGTTCGTGTTTCGACTCATTTAGGGCCACTAGCCATATCTACAAAAGAAAGAAAGAAAAGAAAGGCTACAAAAGAAGCTGACGCGCGCGACAGCCACTTGTGCTCCATGTTGCACACTTGTGGTCCATGTTGGACACTTGTGGTCCATGTTGGACACTTGTGGTCCATGTTGGACACTTGTGGTCCATGTTGGACACTTGTGGTCCATTTTGGACTCTTGTGCTCCATGTAGGACACTTGTGGTCCATGTTGGACACTTGTGGTCCATGTTGGACACTTGTGGTCCATGTTGGACACTTGTGGTAAATGTTGGACACTTGTGCTCCATGTTGGACACTTGTGGTCCATGTTGGACACTTGTGGTCCATGTTGCACACTTGTGGTCCATGTTGGACACTTGTGGTCCATGTTGGACACTTGTGGTCCATGTTGGACACTTGCGGTACATGTTGGACACTTGTGGTCGGTGGCCGCTACTTTTTTATCGCGTGCTTGCAGCATTTTATTGGCCACCGTCGGATAAAATGAAGGGAGAGAGGAGTGGGGAGTCGCGCGAGGGGCTTGTGTCGGCTTTTTGTGGCCGATTTGTGGCGTGTGGCGACCACCGGCGTCTACAGTGCGCGGCGAGTCCATGCAAAATGTTTGAAAACAACAGGAAATAGGTGGCTACGATTTGTGGTTGTGGCTGGTGACCCGTGTGTGGCGACCCTTAGAAAAGTGTCACCAATCTATTCCAGACGAGGGTTAAAATAGGTACTTGATAGACTATACTACCCCAACCGGCACGGAGAGGCCTTTGTGGGGTGTGTTGGGACTATGGTCCGTCTTCGGTGAGGGATGCTCCATGGGGACAGCAAAACTAGGGAGGAGGAAAGTGTTGAAGGTTTTCCCTTCCAGTCTTGCGTCCTTCCGATCCACCCCTCCCATGGAGGGATATGGAACCCTGTGCCAATCGTCTGGCCAGCATGACAGTATATGCAAACTTATCTCAATTTAATTGGATTCCATCCTGAGGACACCCTGTGCCAATCTTCTGGCCAGCATGACAGTATATGCAAACTTTTCTCAATTTAATTGGATTCCATCCTGAGGAGACTCTCAGGATGGAATCCAATTAAATTGAGAAAAGTAAGATCAGACAAAAAGGAATTACAACCAAGCCGCAAGGGAAGGAAAACTCGAAACGAAACTATGCCAACCCGTCTAGCCGGCGTGGCACTGTAGGTTAATTACCGTTACTGTGATGGGAGAAGGCCCGGCTTAGCAGAGTGGGTCAAATATGAGCTAAGTAGTTGTAGTATTAGTAATAGCTTTGAACTCCAGAAACGTGTGTCTAGCCAATCTGATACTGGCCGTTTTACTGCCCGTCTATTATTACAGGAAAGTTGTGCTCTCACTTTTAATGTCGAGCCCTAAAAGAGTCGTAAACAAAGCTCATATACCACAAACCTCGCACCGGAGACGTTGGCCGTAAATATCAGGTTGTTCCAAGAACAGTACCATGTTTTATTAAGTGATACATTTTTTAATATCATATCTTTTTTCTCCTTGGATATTTTATTGTTATGTCTTTGCTTTTATATTTAAGTCCTTTGAGCCCTTAATGATCCACTTCGGTCTCCTGCAAATTCATGGAGGGAATTTAGTATACTGTTCCACGCTGGCAAGAAGGTTGGAGGCAGGGTTTGTATTAAGGTTTCCTTCTCTAACGACGCCCTCAGGATGCCATGGGTTGTGCCAGTGTGTATTCTAATTTCGTCATAATATGTATAAATTAATGTCCCTTTACCGCAATGACTGTGTTTCATTGTGGGAACAGGTCGGTAACAAAATCTCTATAATATTAACTAGTTGTACGTACGTAGAAAATGTGCTTCAATATTTCTAATAGATGTAACCTATAGAAATGAGAAGCACTTCAGTAATAAGCAGATACTTTAGATCTGAAAATCTATCTTTTGTTTGCTCTCGCGGTAAAGCATTTAGTAAATAAGGATACATGGTGTTATGTCTCCATAATATATGGCTCTCACACACCAGGTATCCCTTTATCGGCTCTTACAGGCCTTGGACAAGTTGCATCTGGCTTACACAAAGACTGGTCTGACTCCAGATTCGAACCGGTTACTCTAGATAGGCGCTGGGCTTAAACGAGGGTTTCTTGTACGATATGTAATCTATAGGGGCTCATCGCACCGCGGATCATTCGATTACGTCTCAAGATACCAGGAAGCTTGAAATGATGACTGCCTTGTTGGTCTAGGGGTTGGGTGCCCAGCCTTTGGATCACGGGGTACCCGTGTTCGATACCGAGGCCGGGCAAGTGTCTTTGTGTAAACCAGAGGCACTTGCTCTGGGTCTGGGTGTCATTTGTGTTCGTGAATTTGTAACTGCCCCATGTTTGTAAACTGCCCCCGCGATACAGGGTATACCTAGTGCAGTTACGTTTTTATAACTAAAAAAGAAAAAGAATCTGAAACATAACATAAGTTATGCTTCAAACAAACAACTGCGAATGCGCGAGGGAGCATACAAATCTTATGTGTAATCTTTTAATCGATGCATATCGTGTTCCATAACATCCGCGCGTAGGTGGGCCGTCCCTTGTAACAAAGACGCAGACAGACTGGCAGACAAAGGCTCTAGACCTTTGGAACTGTGCCAAGTTCGAAGCGACTGCCATTATCCTGCCTACGCTGGAAACGGCTCTGCGTCGTCTACCATTGGCTTACTGAACGACACGTCTTGTCTAAATTGCGAAATGTATATATGTCTGCTTTGTGTGCTATTTCGAGCTCTTGAAAGTGAGAGTGCGCCAGTTTTGTGATTTTTTTAAGAGTAAAAGATACATCACAGCTGACAATGCCGGTGGTGTCTTTATTTAACTCTACTACCATAGGGTAGGAGATACCTTGGAATCTAGCAAAATAACTATCGGTAAGAGTTGGTCAAACAATTTATCAGTATCGTCAGTGTACACTGTGAAGAGTACAAATAAATTTGTGAAATGGCAAGTAGTTATTGTCTAGAAGGTTAAAAATTACGTAGGTAATGAAGGTAATGAAGACAAAAAGGCGATTTAGCAAAAGCATTAACCTAATAATTATGCAGGTTGCCTGATCAGTTGAGCTTTCATTCCCTTTATAACTTCAAAGTAACCCTCAGCATGTCACAACTGGTAACGCTTTGTCATGCTAATTCGTAACTTGATCGTTCCGCGCCGTCAGCTAATACCGTCAAATACCTGTTGACGCGAAGCAGCGATGTTTATGCTTCGTTGTTGATTAAATTTGAATGAGTTTAGCTATATTTCTGGAACGTTCTGTGAAATTTCTACATTGGAAACTCATGGATGGTTTCCGAAACTCATGGACAGTTTCCGAAGCTCCCTAAAATGCACATGCATAGCATGTGCATTTTAGGGAGCTTCGGAAACTTTTGTTTTGGTTGGCTGAAAATATACTCATGATTAATTCATGCTAACATAAATCAATAAATAAATATCCTTGGACATTTCACACAACGCCATCTCGTCCCAAGTTAAGCAACTTAATACTTGTGTTATGGTAACGAGATGGATGATAAACTACTTAGATACATTTTTTTTTTGTAAATACGTACTTATAATAGATAGAAATGACACCCAGACTCCGAGCCAGTGCCTCTGGTTTAGACAAAGACACTTGCCCGACCCCGGAATCGAACCCGGAACCCGGGTTTCTTGGTCGCCTGTCAGGTAGAAAGCCCCAACAATATCGCATGTATATAGTAAAATGACAGTCGACGCTTAATTAATCAAAGTATACAATTTCAAAGTTTCAGAATGGGTGATTTTTTTTACGTAATGTGACTTAAACTGATTCGTTTAAACCCTGCTCCCTTCAGCCAGGTCTACAGTGAACCAACGTACAAATTTTCAGCGTGTGTCAAGCGGTTCCCAAACATTGTCAACCATCTATCCTCATATTATACAAAACTAGTGGCCCGCCCCGGCTTCGCCTGTGCAAAGCGGGGGTGGGTTATACATATAAACCTTCCCTTTGAATCACTCTATCTATTAAAAAAAACCGCTTCAAAATCCGTTGCGTAGTTTTAAAGATTTATGCATACATAGGGACGGACAGAAGAATGCGACTTTGTTTTATACTATGTAGTGATAGTGACTATGATCATGAGTTTTGTCTGATGTTACTCCAGTATCATGTTGCCGCAGACTTGTGAACAATTTAATATTCGCGTGTAGCCTTGCAAGGGTTGCATACTAAATGAAGGACAACCATAAAATTCCTAATGGCGTCAGCTATACTAATATTAAAATTTTTGTATGTATGTTTCTAACGAATAAACTCGCGAACTACGGATTTAAATTAGCACTTACAGATTAATTAGTTTAGTTTAGCTTGCATAGATTAGCCCGTTAGTTCACCGTCGGTGGACGCACATGTATGAAAAACTGGCTCAACTATGCAAGCTTTACTAACTTATTTTAGCTGGCGGTGGACGTTCGGCGTTAGAATCCCATAGTAACATAGGCCATAAGCACGGTTATTTTGCTAAAAACTTGAAATGAGAAGGTAAATTTGGGTATTTTAGACGACTTACTAATTGTTGGTTCCGAGTTCATCATCATTTCAGCCAAAAGACGTCAACTGCGGGACATAGACCTCCCCCAAGGATCTCCACAAAGGCTGGTCCTGGGCCGGCCGCATCCATCGCTTTCCGGCGAATAAAAAATAATAACATTTTAACGAAAAATGTAAACATTCTTTTCATAACTTCCAAAGACATATAAAAATATAAAATTGCTACCTATGACTGAATACGTGGTTGTTCAGTCAGTTTAAGACTTATAATATTAATAGGATTGGAATAACTTCTCGTGAGTCCAACGAAATATTTCTCCCTAGCCAACGGCCCAGCCATTCTCTGTCAGGTAATATAGCTGTCTAGACGCGATTGTTGTTCAATTGAGTTTTTGCGATGTAGCCAGTGTCGGGTCGACTATGTTCATGATTTACGATGTATTTGTTAACATATTAAACGGAGATTCTTGTCTATTCTTTAATACCATACAATTATTGTTATTTATCGCCTTCGTATGTATTCATTTGTTTTTTTTTGTTGTTGTTTCAGGTAATTTCACAAGACTCATTTGGAACGGTAAAGCAAGCTTGCGTCCAAAGAATAAAGTCATATCCGCAAAAATATACAAATTAATGTCGTCGTCGTCCATAAATGACCCACTACTGGGTCGGACCTCCTCCAAATTCTTGGAGGGAAATTAGCCTACTTAAATACAGGTAAATACATTTTAACTGCGTTGTTGGTCTAGGGGTTGGATGTGCCGCCTTCGGATCACGGGTCCCCGGGTTGATTCCAGGGTCGGGCAATTGTCTATGTGTGTAAACCAGAGGCCCTTGCTCTGCATGTGGGTATCATTTATGTTCGTTAAATTTGTTAAAATTTGTTCCCCTTCTGTTAACCGCTGCCGACTGTATTCATTGCGGGCGATGAACATAAGATATGTTTATCGCCCGCAATCTTACCTCGTAATTAATAAAAATCGAAATATATGGAACATGTCCACTTTCGTATGTAAATTACTTTTGAGTAGGCGGTACTATTAATTTATGTCGAGTCGTTTCGATAACCGAAATCCGCACATTATTTTTATGAACGTTCAATTTGAATTGTTGGTCTCGGCAAATTTCACCGTGCCTTTAAATACATGTTTCCATCCCATGCTGTTTAGCAGCATTTATCTGTGACTCTTAGGGCTGACGCTAGTTTAATTGTTTCAATAAATTGATAACGTAAGACCAGACAGAGATGGGTGGCGATCCCAAGACAGTCATTTTATTGTTCGAAATTGTATGAAAGATACCGGGCGTGGTCGTTGTCGTTTCATCCCATAAATGACCCACTACTGAGTCTTCTACACACTAGTGAAAGGGACTTCGAGGCGCGTAAAGATGGTAGTTACACACCCAAAAAAACACGGCGGGTTGCGCTCCGCAATGGGGGAAAATTATTTAACCTTTGTTTTTATAAAATATTAATAAAAACAAAGGTTAAATAATAACATAGGGGTTAGTTATATTAAGACTTTACGTTTGTATAAAACAACATAGGTTTTTTTTTTAATAACAATTGTATAACTTTAAACAAATAATGACATGATTTCATATAAATAAACTAAAAGCACCCCAACTAGTCACTTGATCTCTCTTTATAATTCGAGCCAATAGTGTAACGATTTCATTTTAAGTGGTAGATGGAGTGTACGTGATGTATTGGAATAAGTGACTATCGCTCTTCATGTCGCGGGTCTACGCGTGTTGGCAACCCTGGTGCGGTCACGAAGACTATGTCATTGAGAAACATAAGCAGTAGGTTAGCTGTACACTGACGTCACAAATAACAGACTAATTCTTAAGATAAGATGTACTTAGGGGTATATTATAAGCGTGAGTAGTAACTTGCACGATCCCCGGTTCAATTCAGACTTCAGGCATGTGTCTTAGTGCTCGTGTATTTACGTGTATTAACACTACCGTACACAACACATATCAACAAGCTTGTCAGGGTGACCGCACGTCTGGCACGCTTGAATTTTCACCGTTGAACTGCTGTTTGGCTTTTATATGCACTGTGGTTATGAGTTGCCAGCAAGCTTACAAAGGTGGCTTGTGCAATTTATGATTTATGCCGTTTTGATGAAACCAACGATAACTGTGCCACACTGTCATGCTATTTGAAACTGACAGTGAAATCTTTGTCGTGGTGCCTATAAACCTTGCTTTAAATGAAATGACTAGAAATAAATTTTATGGTTTTAGTGGAATTACGGATTTAGAATACGTAGTGCCATTTCATCCTGAGGGTGTCTTAAGTCGTCTTGAAACGAAACCTTTACTCTTACCCTCGGATAATTACCCTACATCTCTCATCAACGCGGGTCTATGGGCTGAGTAGTAGAAAGAAACGTGTTTATTTTGTTCTCCCATCTTGAGCGGTAGAAAATAACAAGTTACAAATAAAAAAAAATAAAAAATATATGTCGGAGATAGCGACGGTCTGAGCGATAGAGTCGTCATCATCTTGACTTGGTACGAGGTTTATTACTTGTAACTTTATAATTCACAATATTAACCACGGTATCAATAACAATGTTCAGTTAACACACTTAGATAGACAAACCGACAGGTTCGCAACGGAGAAGTGTCTCGGTCCGTGTCCCAACGTCGACTGACTGATCGAGCCAACCTCACTTTCCATTACGACTCTGTCCACGTGCCGCCATTGCAAAACAACTGACGTCACCGCGTTTGCCGCACTACTGTGTCAACAATCAATTGAGAAACTTAATAAAACGATATCGTTATCCACGACACGGCCATTCTGACGAAGCACACGTCCTCGTGTGTACTTGTAACAAAATAACCAACTGAGGCACATTTTCACGTTCGGCCAACCTGATGGTAATGGTCCGTAATCGTATCTTACGAATAAAGTTAACAGAGATCACGTTAGCATACAAATAATTTCAACAACTTTAACACGAAAGGTTCCTCTAAGCCCATAATCTTTAAATCTCAATACTGATACTTTAAAACAGTAAGTTTAAGACAATAAGTACACAACAAATGGCCCAGCTGTCCCAGCAGCTAGTGACAATTCACGTGTCACCCATATCGACATCGCTCCAAGCGATACGACCAACACTAACTAGAGTCCACGACTCCCAGGCCACACAGGACCATACAAATAGTATCTCCCGCCACACCACTAGCTGCCCATCGCGCTCTGTACAACTCAGAGAGTTGCAGTTACGACTACAGACTAGTGCGTGTAGTGCGACCTAGCCAAGGTATGTGTTCTTATTTACTGTTGGAGCCATCCTCCTCACCATCTTCATCAGACAAATTTAACTCAACGGACACACTGCTTAGAGGAATCCTCCTTATACAGTCCTGAGCGTATTTTTATGTTCTATTACCGGTCAAAGATTTCAGGAAATAACGATCACCATCAAGTAACTCCACATTTTTTAAAGGTCCCTTGTATTTCGCGTCTAATTTAGTTTGGTTTCTCTTCGTTCTGAATTTAAACTAAATTACCAACATCAAACTTTACCACTTTAACTTGTAGTTTTATCAAATTTTACTTTTTCGTAACTGGCACTCTTTTCTATGTACGTGGCCGCTTGCTCTCTTGTCTTACTAATGTCTACTGCCGGTCCGGAATCATTCAAAGTTAATAGGTTAAATGGTCTAGCTAAACGTCCTATCAGAAACTCGAGTGGACTCGCTTGTATTACACGGTGGACAGAGGAATTCAAAACTAATTGCACGTCTTCTAACGCTTCATGCCGGGACCTATCAGACGCTTCTACCGCGGTCAGCATACTTTTTAACGCGCTCATTGTTCTTTCTACTTGGCAATTAGCGCGACTTGACTAGCTATCAAACGTAAAGAAACACCGTGAAACTGACAAAAAAACTTTGAATTCTTTGTTGGCAAAGCATCGTCCCAGATCTGCAATAACTAACTGGAGCTCCAACTAAAGACGCTTGATTTAAGGGATTTAATTGTTCTAGCCAAATCTATTCTCAGGGTATGATATAAGGGAACAAATTTTGTGACCGCATCAATTAAAACTATGACGTACTCCTTGCAATCGCTTTTTCCACTTAATTTGCCAGTTAAGTCAACGTGCACAGTATGCCACGGGATACTTATGTTAGGAATTGGATGAAGTCCCGAACGCACTTAGCCATGTGCTCGAACCAATAGTGATCAACCCTTTCAAGAGTCTTCTTAAATTCAAGGTGCATACGTGATTCGTGCACGTGGTTAATTACTGACCAGCGGAAGGCCCGGGGAACAATTGGAAGACACCGGGTCCGATTATTTCTCTGTACCTTGCGATGTAGGACACCTGAGCGCATGTTGGAAATGTCGAGTGGTAACAGATGATCTTACGAGCTCGAGCCATACGACGTCCCTCACGATAACTGATTTGAAAATCAAAGGCCTGCACCAAGGCCCACCTAAGATGCACACGTGCGGTGCTGTCGGTGTTCCAGGGCAGAATGAATAGAACATTCATCCACTCCTGCGATGACCGAACCACTGACTCACTTCATTCGCGAGCGAAACCATCCATTTACTCGTTCCTTCGTTCGATACGTCACAGCTCTTCAGAATCTATGCGCAGCGCCATCCGCGAGTAATGCCACGGAGGCGGCATAGATGGCGCTAGTAGTACTAAAACGTTAACTCAATACGCCACACGACCATCCTGACAGTCAGCGCGTTCTCGCGCGTCTTTCATTGTCGTTGCGTGTGAAACGTAATAAAAGGAAAAACTCGTACGGTTATCGGGGTGCCCCGAGTCACAAAGCGCCAAGCTTTCAATGGTCAACTGTACGCGAAGCGCGTAGCTCCCGACGTAACAGTACGGGCTACACAAAACACGGAGTTCCGACGTACAGCACCGGAGCTACGTGAAGCGCGGAGCTTCCAATACACTATAGCAGTGTTACACGAAGCGCGGAGCTTCCAATGCACTATAACAGCGTTACACGAAGCGCGGAGCTTCCAATGCACTATAACAGCGTTACACGAAGCGCGGAGCTTCCAATGCACTATAACAGCGTTACACGAAGCGCGGAGCTTCCAATGCATTATAACAGCGTTACACGAAGCGCGGAGCTTCCAATGCATTATAACAGCGTTACACGAAGCGCGGAGCTTCCAATGCACTATAACAGCGTTACACGAAGCGCGGAGCTTCCAATGCACTATAACAGCGTTACACGAAGCGCGGAGCTTCCAATGCATTATAACAGCGTTACACGAAGCGCGGAGCTTCCAATGCATTATAACAGCGTTACACGAAGCGCGGAGCTTCCAATGCATTATAACAGCGTTACACGAAGCGCGGAGCTTCCAATGCACTATAACAGCGTTACACGAAGCGCGGAGCTTCCAATGCATTATAACAGCGTTACACGAAGCGCGGAGCTTCCAATGCACTATAACAGCGTTACACGAAGCGCGGAGCTTCCAATGCATTATAACAGCGTTACACGAAGCGCGGAGCTTCCAATGCATTGCAACGGTGAACTTAGCAAACTTCCACATGCCTCTCGTTACTCGCCGCTGCTGCAGGCGCTGCTCCGAACTGCTTGCGCCTACTGCCGCGCCAGCTCCTCCGCTGTTGCCACGTGGACACTTCGTTGCCAAATGTCCGGCGGTGCCGCACCTGAAACAGATTAAGTCCGACCGCGGCCTCGGTCCCGCAGAGCTTGACGCCGAAGTGACAGCACTGGCTGCCTTGCCTTTCACCTCGCCTTTGGAACGGCAATCGGACGGTCGGTGACCTATTTTACCGCAGTTGTGAAATTTCACCGTTGCCGACTGAAACTTCGATCGCCTGAAGTCTGGATCTGCTGTCCTATCGCCTTATGTTTATGCTCTCAATCTACCTCACCGATGCAAATCAAGGCATATAATGGTGCCATAATCTTGGAAAACTGATATAACCTGCCGAAAATATGACGCTAGACCGATGAACTGTCAAGCTAAACAAGCACAGCAATCTAAACTTCGTATCGCAAGTAATTAACAGGTAAACATGTAAAAGAATTTCAAATAATATTTTCTTACACCGGTCAAAGCCACACTATCGTAAAGTCGTATACCATACAATATACCCGAGTAATAAAATGGAAACTGCTCACCGGAGTGACGTAAAATTGCAGCTGGTGCGCTTACTACAGATCCACTCACTATTCTTTGACCTGGCTGACCGCAGTACTGTTGCTCGCCTTCCTGCTGCTCCGCTCAGGGCAGTTAGACCCATAGTGTCCTTGTCCATCACAATGAAAGCAAGTGATCCCCACTTAGTTAATCGCCGCACTATGACTGCAGCTTGTGATCTTCAGTTTAGAACAATCTTCATGTAGCTTAATGTCTCCTTTATAGTGACAATGAATCGCCATTATCGGTTATTTCCATCGCGTACAGAAGCACACACATTATCACTACACTGTTTTCTCCACGTGGGCTGAATGAGTTACATCCCACTTCTGATGTCGGAGATAGCGACGGTCTGAGCGATAGAGTCGTCATCATCTTGACTTGGTACGAGGTTTATTACTTGTAACTTTATAATTCACAATATTAACCACGGTATCAATAACAATGTTCAGTTAACACACTTAGATAGACAAACCGACAGGTTCGCAACGGAGAAGTGTCTCGGTCCGTGTCCCAACGTCGACTGACTGATCGAGCCAACCTCACTTTCCATTACGACTCTGTCCACGTGCCGCCATTGCAAAACAACTGACGTCACCGCGTTTGCCGCACTACTGTGTCAACAATCAATTGAGAAACTTAATAAAACGATATCGTTATCCACGACATATATAACAATAACAATTTTTAATATCCTGTTTTGTGCGAACAAAAAAGGACCATAGCTCAGCATATGCTACATCATAGCAATAAATGACGCAGCGCTGGTATTCTGCTGTGAAATGAAGTAGTGAAATGAATATCAAAATCTTCAGGTTTCATAAAACATATCATTGTGTCACCATTTCCATTTTATTCTCCGCATTTTGTCGTTTTATCCTGCAAAGGAGACTGAATGAAATTAGTTCAGCTAGTCAGCGTGGTACGATATTTTTTTTATCAGTTTTATGAAGTGATGGATGATGCCCTAGGCTTGCGTGATGGAAAGCAACGCCTGGGTCTAAGATGGAGCAGGCAATTCAAGGAAATGCCCTGTCGGGCACCGGGTCTCACATACACACGACGAAATACAGTAAAATTGCTTGGCGGACTTAAATGTGAGGGTGGTTGATAGCCGCGGGGACCATTAGATCGTACCACCAAGCGTGCTGGGATTTTTTGAATTTTTACAACACGCGTTATTTCCCAGCGTGCAGTGGGGAAGTTTTTTTTTATATTTTGCCCCGTCCCACACGTGGAAAATTTAATCAGGATTCCCTCCATCTTATTGGTAGAGGTCGACTCATTAGTGCGCTATTTAATGACTGTCATTAATCATACATAGATCCGCTTAGATTGCTGTAGACAAGGCCTACCAAAGTTTTCATTGTGCTAAAATAAATATCCTTGGACATTTCACACAACGCCATCTCGTCCCAAGCTAAGCAACTTAATGCTTGTGTTATAGTAACGAGATGGATGATAAACTACTTATATACATATTTTTTTTTGTAAATACATACATATTATAGATAGAAAACACCCAGACCCGGAACAAATATTTGTAGGTCGTACAAATATTTCCTCCGTGCGGGGATCGAACCCGCGACATGCTGCGCAGCAGTCGATCGCTCAACCACTGCGCCAACCGTGTCGTCATATGATCTACGTTAAAGGAACTGGCTTCAAATCTTTCCGTTTTCTCCTTGTCAGTTGTATTATTATATAACCCTGAATAACACATAAAACATATCAAGGGAATCATTATTAGCGTCCAATTTAGCTCAAAATCGATAGAAATAAAAGGCCCTACGCTTAATTTTACAGCTTATAATGCCGCCCGCTTAAGGAGTTTTATAGCTTTCTTACCATTTCTGGTTAGAGACATTACACTGAGATGTCAACATTAATTTGCCGGGCTAAAAACTCTTGCGTATACCGCAAAGTTGGCTGGGAAGGTTGCAAGTCTGCGGCTGTGCGCGCTTATTGTGGGTTACGAAATTTTAATGGCCTGGTAACTAAAATGCTACTAACGGGGTTATTCTGGGAGCAAACGTGCTCTTTGTGTCGATGTTTGTTTATAGGTACTAGGCACGGGTAGTTTCTTTTTACTAATAATGAGTCATGCTGTTACTAAACTGGGCATGACTTTGGACTTGGGACAAACTGTGGACACGGGATTTTGGATCTTCAAAACCAAAATTCATTTAATCAAGTTGGTTCCTCAGGGGCTTATTGACAAGGCAAAAAAAATATAAGATTTATAATTTACCGGTTCATGTCTCAACACTCTCAGGATGGAATGGGGTGTTGACACAGTGTATTCTAAATCCGTCAACACACGGACGGTCACGGACGGTGGACCATTAGGTGTTTAACTATCATTCTAATAAGCCCATTCATCGTTCATATGAGGAACACACAATCTCGGCGTGTCAATTGCCTAATTTGCAGACGGAGGTTACCTCTTTTCTCCGCCGATTACGGCCAATAGCAACCAATGTCACTGGCGAGGTCGAGCTCAATGGAAAATTATGCTAGTATGTTTGAGCTGCCATTTTTATTGAGACGAAAATAAATTGTGGGTACACGGAACACATGTGTCGCCATCCCATTTCATCCTGAGGATGTCGTATGTGCCGACGAAAGGAAATGACAAGGCCGTTAACCTAGCCGCAAGGGAAGGAAAACACAGTAGGGTAATTCCCCTCCATCTAAATAGAGGAGACCTGACTCAGCAGTGGGTCTTCTATGGGCTGAGTACTAGTACACGGAAGAATTGTGCTAATGCTAGTGTTTGTCACGACACTTGGTTCATCATCACCTTCTGGAACCACGGATTACCAGCGGAAGTTGGTGGAGGGAAATTGTCTGCCACGCGGACCAGAGGGGATGGCACGGGCCTAGCAAGCACCTTAGTCCTTTTTGCTCGCGAAACTATTTATTCTTTATTGACGCGGTTTGAATCAAAATATATTTTACTACTACCCAGCCCATTACTGCTTTTTTTCATTTTAATAAGCTCTTAACACAAATAGAAGTAGGTATTAATCCTGTATTGGTTTAGTTTTTAACTTCAACCTTTGTTCAGGTCACTTTATTTATTTATTTAATCACAACTAAAAACTCAAATATAAGCGGTTTCTCCGTTTAGACATAGACATATTCTTTATTGTGGCACAAGACAAAAAAAAATACAACGACAAACAAACATAATTGAGATAGATTTTAAAACTATTGTATTTTTAAGTCTTGCCACAAACCGACCCAGACTCAGCATAATGCTGGTTGGTTGGACCAACGCTGATCTTCCGTCGGGGACGGCAGGTGACGTCACGCACGGTCATATTGTGCCAAAAAAATTAAACAATTACGGCAGCCAAACATGCTTTTTAGGAGTTATGATGCCACAGACTAAAAGACTGGTCAAACTTATAACACGCATCTTTTTTGTCGGGGCTTATTGTAAAGCCGTGGTCAGTTATTAGTATGGGGTTCATTAAGGAAGGTGTGAATAGATTTTTAATAAGAACGACCTCTACACGAGTGGACGCGATAGGGTTATGTGCGGATGCTCTACTCGGGTAATGTGGACGTAGGCGCCGCCCTACCCACTAAAACCCCCAATCATGTCCCGTCGGTCACCACGTTTTGGACTGCAACGTCATAGGGACCTACGTTGCCGACTGCCGTCCACGTTGCTTTAGAAGGTTTTGGGGGTTCCTGGGGAGGTGTGTTGTGCCTTAAACCCAGACGCCTCTTGCAGTTAATGATGAAAGCGCTATCCACTCTCGGAGGTAAATCGCTGATGGCAATCTATCTCACGATTATGCCACCTCATGCATTCATTATAATGCAGTCCTGTTAAATTCCTGGCTAACTCCGACGTTGCGAACGCATAGGAACTGCAGTTTAATAATAGTACCAATACCGTTATTTCGACTTGGTATTAGATTTAATCACGCAACTCTTGGTTATTGACCTTAACCCTGGAATATTTAATGTCTTTTCGTGCTTAAACAAAACAACAATTTGAAGGCGGTTTTTGTCAATTTTATGCGTTGTTGATGGATTTTTTTCCAATGAAAAGAAATGGCTCGAAGTCACAAAAGGCTCGGTCTCACCCAAAGGGCTATGGAGAGGGCTATGCTCCGAGTTCCTGTGACCAGAGCTACCGACATAGCCCACAAGATTGTTAAACTTACCTCACAGTGGGCAGGGCACATAATAGCTCGCGAGACTGTCGGCTACGATAGGGCAGAAAGGTCCTAGCAGTGACAATGTAGGCCTCCAACACGGTAGATCGATGATCTGATTTTGATCGCCGCAACCAGGCACAGGTGTAAAAGGTGTTTTTTTTTAAGTATTTTACTTTTATGTTAAGCAAAATGAAATGTATGAAATTCACGAACACATATGACACTCAGACTCAGAGCAGTGCCTCTGTTTTACACAACGACACTTGTCCGATCCCGAGGGCCGACCCCGAGGCCCTGAGACCAGAGGCAGTCTATATCCAGCAATTCAAATTCAAATTCAAATCATTTATTTTGTGTGGGTCACGATGGACACTTACAAATAGTCAACACATTGTCATATTATACAATAAAAAAATCGACCGTCTACCACCAGTTCGGAACGCGACCACTGCTGAGAAGAACTGGCAAGAAACTCAGAGGGCTTGTCATTTTTTTTTTTCATTGCGGTCCTATTTGACTAGTAACATAAATAAAGAACATAAAAAATACACTGACACTGAACAGCCTAGTCCCAAGCAGCTGGGTCGTTTAAATAATCAGCAATGCGGTAATATGCTTTTTTGAAAAGTTTTGTCTTAACAGTCTTTTTAAAGGCATTGCGAGGCAATTCTCTAAGTTGCATGGGCAATTTGTTATAAAAGTGTATACATTGACCCATGAATGAGTTACTTATTCTGCGGAGACGAGTACAATGGATAGCAAGATTATTCTTGTTTCGTGTATTAATATTATGTATATCACAGTTTTTTCCAAAGTTATTAATATTTTTATGTACATACATCAAATTTTCAAATATATATTGAGATGGCACAGTTAGAATATTTATTTCCTTGAATGTATCTCTGAGAGAAGTTCTAGGAGCAAGGTTGTATATAGCCCTTACAGCCCTTTTCTGTAATATAAATATGCTATTAAGGTCTGCACCGCATCCCCAGAGAAGTATCCCGTAAGTCATGATACTGTGGAAGTAACTGAAATAAACTATTCTAGCCGTATCAACATCTGTCAAAAGTCTAATTTTTTTAACAGCAAAAGCCGCCGAGCTAAGTCTATTACATAGCTTTTCTATATGTGAGCCCCATTGTAGTTTATTATCAATGGTTATACCTAAAAATACGGTTGACTCAATCGGTTCCAAAATTGTTCCATTCAGTTGTACATTGGTCGGATTCTGAACAACATTGGGCAGTGAAAATTTGATGCATTTAGTTTTCTTTTCATTTAAAAGCAAGTTATTCATACTAAACCAATGGACAACCGAAGAAAGTGCATTGTTCACTTCGTCAAAATTTTATAGCTGTCGTTTAATTTTAAACAACAAAGAAGTATCATCCGCGAACAGTACAATACCGTGGTTATTTCTCACATAATAAGGTAGGTCATTAATGTAAACGAGGAACAAAAAAGGACCAAGAATCGAACCTTGGGGCACACCAATAGTGACCATGGATCCTTGTGATTGTATGCCATTGACATCAACCCTCTGAATTCTATTACTAAGGTATGATTTCAGTAGGCTGAGGGCTTGTTTGCGGATACCGTAATGGTGTAACTTCCTGATGAGGATTTCATGATGAACACAATCGAAAGCTTTAGACAAATCACAAAATACGCCGAGTGCATCATGTGAATCCTCCCAAGCCTCAAATACCCGGTACTAAGTGGCTGAATTTTCAAAGTCTAATTACAAGGTTTTAACCTAACCTAACCTATAGATCACTGTGATTTAGTAATTTTCCAAAAATTTTCATCAATTTTCATTGAGTTTTTCACCTGTTTTTCCAAATTTAACCAAAGTACAATTGTACTTAGTGTAATTTAATTTTTGCTGTTCTCCTCGTCGCTCCGCGTCGATTGACACCTCCATCTTTGTCCTGCGAGTTCATCTGGAAGACCTCTCGGCGAAGCCGAAGGCAGTTGCTTAAGCCCCGCCCTATACATGCGCGTGATCTATACACCTTAAGACGGGTACTACTGACGAAAATAGGGAAAAATAGTGCAATATTCAGCTTTTTATGCTGATCATTTATAGATATATTTTTACACATTTTGGTCAAGAAGTTTGGCAGTAAAAAAATTTCTAAATCTTTAAAATAAAAATTTTTTTGTACTTACCTGAAGACAACAGCAACTGCTTTGAAGGCTCCCGATATTGTAAATTGACGCCACCTAGAATAGAATAAATAATAATTAATATAGAATTAAAAATAGTAATAATTAAGATTTATTTAATTATAATTAGACTATAGGCTTTATTAAGCCATACTATTGTGTACTTGTTGACCATTGACTTGTTTTATATATTTATACAATTGACTTTTACTTACTTTGACGAGGGTTATATTACCACTTCTACAACTTTACGACCCTCAGTACTTGACTCATCCTACCATCGACATGTTCGGAATTAGGACCCCCATTAAAAAGACCACGACACGACGGGAAACACCTCCCACAACTGACTCGACAAATGTGCGAAAAAGCATAGACAAGTGGGAGACAAATAAGACCGACGACATCGAAAAGACCGTAGCCCCTCCAGTTGACAGGACACCGCCGGCTGGTCCGAGCGGTACGACTCTGAAACTGACTTTTGCCAAACCAACCGCCTCCCGCAGACCATCCACGGAGGGGGCCGGGGCCTCAAAGACCTACTCCTGTAGGTCTGCTGAGGCCACGGCCTGCCTCCTGAGCGCGAGAGCTCATCTCAAGAACTCTCGGAACTTGAAGACAGAAATTAAGGAGGCGGTTGATAAGGCACTACAAAGACTAAGTCAACTGGTGAGGGAAGCAGACGCTGACCAAAAGACTGGGACGACGACTGTGACAAAAAGTAGACCGACCACTAAGACGACAGACACACAGACTGAGACTTTAACGACTTCGACTATAGACACTCAGACCAAGACTTTGACGACTTCGACTTCTGACACCCAGACGGAGACCCGACTTACGACTCGAACGACTCAGACTCAGACTGACAAAACAGAGACTATAACGACTCAGGAAAATAGACAGGACGACAATACCAACGCTGCCCCTACTTGGAACAAACAGCTTTGCGCAAGAGCTGAAGGAGCACTCCAGACTGCTTCTGGCAAACCAGAAACAGATGGAAGAGCTCAAGGTGGCTATGGAAAACCACCAGAAGATTGTCGCCGAATCCGAGGCTCCCTCGTACGCTCGGGTAGCGGCGACCGGATGCAGCAGTGTGACGCCTGAAAAACGTCACACACTGCACTCGGTCGTTGTAACCTCGAGGGACGAGATGGAGACCTCGGAGGAGGTGCTGGATAGGGTGCGCAAGGCTGTGGACGCCAAGGAGGGGTGGATAAAGGTCGAACGGGTCAGAAAGGCCAAAAACAGGAAGGTGATAATGGGGTTCACTACAACCGAAGACAGAGACCGCGCGACTGAACGACTCACTAGACAGGGCGCTGACCTCAACGTTGAGGCCGTTAGAAACCGCGACCCGCTTCTGATTCTCAGAGATGTCTTGACTAAGAACACTGACGCAGACATTTTGAAAGCTCTGTGGAATCAGAACCGGGAGGTTTTTAGCGGCCTCAGCGAAGAGGACAAAAGACTAGACATTAAGTACAGACGACGAGCCAGAAATCCGCACAACGGACACGTCGTGCTGAGCACCTCTCCACAAGTGTGGCAGAGATTTACTGCAAGGGGGCACGCCCATGTGGACCTGCAGCGGGTGAGGGTTGACGATCAATCCCCACTCGTGCAGTGCACGCGCTGCCTGGGCTTTGGGCATGGCAGAAAGCACTGCACCGAAGCCCAGGACGCGTGCAGCCACTGTGGCGGGCCCCACCTTCGAACCGACTGTCCGGAGTGGGTTTCTGGCGGACTTGCAAAATGTATCAACTGTAAAAAGACGACCACCCAGACTGACTTCGACCATAATGCCTTCAGCGCCGACTGCCCAATCCGTAAAAAATGGGACAAGATCGCAAGATCCACGGTTGCTTATTCCTAAGGGCACGACTGTTGACAAATTTGGGCCATACTTCGACACAGACTACAACAAAAATACTGACTCTGACTTTGACAACTGCATGTACAGCGGTGGGCTCGGCGCGGGTCGAGCGACCACCGGGGACAGTAGCAGAAAACGAAATTGTATGAGGTTTCGTAGTAAACCCCATCAATTTAAGAAGAAAAGGTGCAAAGTAAAAAATGGAAAACTACTCACCTTGCTGCTGAAACCGAAGATGGACGACTCGATGCGCGACGATCAAACCCGAAGACTGAAGAACCTGGAAAAGAAAGACGACATGAAATTGACAATGGTCCAAATTTATGGTAAGAATGAGTATGACAGACTTACAATGGGGATAGACGACGAAAATGACTATATGACTCGGACCAGATTATTAGGGCATGACACGACAACAAACAGATGCGACTTAAGACTGTATAGGTATGTAAGACAAGTGTATTGGTAGGAAAACTTATGTTAGCAATATATTTTGGTAATATAATTGGTAACATAAGAAGAAGTGTAGAACATTTAAGAAGTTGAAAATGTATAAGCATGTGTAGTACAGTAATAAAGAAAAAGGTGTTAAAAAGAGATAATTAAAAATAGATTAGCCCTGTTATGTAAGTAAATAGATAAAACGTAATTCGGTAGTAGACATTAGTGCCCCATTGGCATGACAGATGATGGATGAAAGAATTATATGTATACAGAATGAATGTGTGAGATGAAAAACTGCGAGATAAGGTATGAATGGTGATGTAGCTAAGCAAAGTCTCTGCATAACCTAAGCCTCAAATACGTACTTCAATAGTTGAATTCCAGCGTCAGTAGTAGAACAATTTCTCGTAAAACCGAACTGGTTGGGATGTAACAAATTGCAACTATTGAAGTGCGTTAGTAGTTGTAATAAAACAATTTTTTCAAAAATTTTGCTAAGCGATGGCAGTACTGAGATAGGTCGAAAATTAGCGGGATCTGAAGTACTACCTGATTTAAATAAGGCTACTATTTTACTGTGCTTCATGAGATCAGGAAATTTACCATGTGCGACACAATCATTGAAAATACCTGCTAAGGCCGGTGCGATTACCTTAATTACAGGTGAAATGGTTTTAACGGACATTCCCCACAGGTCTGCAGTACTTTTCATGTTAAGAGTATTAAAAGCGCTAATAATATCTTTGTTGTTGATCCGAGTAAATTCAAAGATTGTGTTACACTTATTGAGACTGTCTTTCAATAGTAACTCAGCGGATGAAGGAGAGGACTGTAGCGATTCTGTAGTTTTAATGGGAATGTTTGTGAAGAACTGTTCAAATTCAGTCGCAACTTCTAAATCCGCTTTAATGTCCCGATTATCAACCTTTAGGTGATAATCAATATGATGATTCGTATTTTTACCGCTTTCACTATTTATAATATGCCACGTTGTTTTAATTTTGTTCTCTCCATGAATTATCTTATTTTTCAAGTACAATGCTTTTGCAGTCGAACAAGTTCTCTTAAATACTTTGGAATAATTTTTCACATATTCGTGAAATGATGGATCACAATTATACAACTTTTCACCATATAAGTCAAACAGCTTATTTCTACTTTTATAGATACCAGCAGTTGCCCATTCACAAAATGTTGCCCTGTTATTTATTGAATGTAGTTTTGGTTTGAAGATCTTGTTAAACTCCCTACTGATCAGATGGAATAATGAATTATAAAGATGGTTGGGATCATTGTGACTAGGCAGCCCCGGTAAACTTTCAGCAATATTAGATTTAAACTGCTCAAGGCGGCTTGCATTAATAGGAATGAAACTGACATTTCTCTTATTACCGTTTTTAGGATGTCTACTAAATGATGCTATTTGAGCACAGTGATCTGAATCAAGGACGTTTGAGATTCTGCTCTGAATTGGTTTGATGGATGTAAATATGTTGTCAATACAGGTGGCGCTTGTAGCAGTCATCCTAGTCGGTTCAGAGAAGACATTGTACAAGTTGTAACACTTTAGCAAGGAGATAAATTTGGATGTTACAGTTGATTTTTCTAGTATATTTATATTAAAGTCTCCACAGACTATAATCGTTTTGTTACAGCGAGATACTATAAACAAAGCATCTTCCATTATGCTTGCAAAATCATCGTATACCGCGCATGGGGGCCTGTACACACTCAAAACAATAAGCTGCTCAGTCTCAATACAAGCAATCTCAATGACTCGTTCAACAGAGAGGTTGACAACATCCTTACGCTCCTTAAATTTATATTTATTACTAATTAAGATAAGCGAACCACCACGTAAAATATTTACTCTGCTGAACGAGCTTGCAACCTGGTGGTTAGAAAAATTGAACATGAATTGGGTGTTTTTCAACCAGTGCTCAGTAATACAAAGAATATCGATATTATTACAATTCATGTACAATTCTATTTCTAATTCCTTGCCTAACATTCCTTGTATATTTTGATGCACCAGGGTAAATAATTTATCTATGCTACAATAATCATTATTATCATAATAATTAACATTCTTGCAAGAGTTTGTCTCTATTGTCGTATGTCGTAATTTAAATAATTGCTATTTATAATGTCAATTTTTGAGGATGGTGCCTCAAAAATTGACATTATAAATAGCAATTATTGATGATATAACTTCATTGATGGATTTGTCAATTGACTCAATAGAGTCAAAAGCTTTAGTAGCCAAGTTCTTGGCTGACATATCAAAAAAATAAGCTAGCGATATTGCTATCTGTCGTTTGTAAAATATGGATAGGTAATACCTATCTTTTGTCAAACAATATGGTTTTCCTATCAAATTATTTAAATCTATTACATGAAACTTGTCTTTAGAAACCATATTCTGTTGGCATGTCACATTATGCAAATTTAAGTTAAACTTATACCTAGTATCATTTTCTAGCTGTGGCAAACTACTGCTAAGGTAAGGAAGTGTAAACATTACAATCTTCTGTACATTCTTCAGATTTGCCAATAAATCACAGTAATGTGAGAGATCCCGTTTGTTTACATTTCCTCTGTTTCCCAAAAAAAGTATCAATATGGAATCTTGATCAAACTTACTATCTAAAACTTTATTGATTATCTGTTCATAAGATAGTCCAGGCAAACAATTATTTTCTATGGAATATCCCTGCACACAATTTATTAGAAGTGAGGCCATACCCTTTCCAATTTCATCACTAAACATTACAATTTTGTTTTGTATACTACCACACAGATTAGCAGAGACGTGGCTCTCAAGCAGTAAGCAAGAATTTGTCTCATGAACAGGTGTAGGTGCAGCAGATGGACGGTCCTGTGAAGGACTGGGAAAGCTAGGAGTGTCCTTAGGGTTTTTGTGAACTAATTCGTTCATAGCTAGCACATACTCCCTCATTTGAGCTTGAGAACTATCATACCTCTTAGTCATTAAATTTAGTTTTTCTTGTAAATGTTGTAAATCTATCTGCATACTTAGAGTATCATTCTTATATTTGTCCCTTGAATTATTTAATTTTAAAGAATAAATTTCTAACATATTAATTAACCTTCGTTTGGCTAAAAAGATACCACTACCCAAGGATCACGTGGCCCGAAGAACAGATGGCCGCTGCGGCATAAAAGTCTTGGAGTGGCGTCCACGTATGGGAAGGAGGAGCGTGGAGACCCCCGACTAGGTGGACCGAAGACCTTGTGAAGGTCGCTGGGAGTCGGTGGATGCGCACTGCACGAGACCGCACATTGTGGAAATCTATGGGGGAGGCCTATGTTCAGCAGTGGACTTCTGTGGCTGATAGATAGATAGATAGACCCAAGGATCCCCACAGTAATCTTAACTGTCAGCTGTAGGTGGCGCAATTATAATTTCGTGTACTTAATGCCTCAGCATCAGCAACCTTATCTAAAAACAGTCAGTCTGGTGACCGATTTAGAATACATAGTGTCACCTTACCATTCCATAATGAGGGTGTCGTAAGAGCCGACATAAGGAAATGACAAGCCTGAAAAGTTAACCGTAAGAGAAGGCAAATTTGAAACGAAACCCTGTGCCAACCCATATGGCCATCGTGCCACAGTAGGGCAGTTACCCTCCATGTAGTTGGAGGAGGCCCGACTGGGTAATTTATGGGCAGAGTCGTAGTCTAATAAATGTAATCGATTTGCTAATAAATGTTCCATGCCCCTACAATAACTTGCGATGGCCTTCGCAACCAAATCTCAATTAAGCATTTCATTAATTGTCAGTTCAATGTTGCTTTGCTGTGCCAATGCTTAATGGCATTTTGGTTGTACCCTGACCTTTATTGTTATTCGGATAACGGGCGAGGGTTCGTGATAATTAAAATTATTTGGTTGCTTATTTTAGATGCCATTGTCCAGTCTGGTGACTGTATCACGTGATGAAAGATATGTTTACAACAATTCATTCTCTTGCGGTTGTATTCCGAACATTCCAAAATCATTCAGCCTTCTCCAACTACATGGAGGATAATTAGCCCACTCTGCCACGCTGGCCAGACGGGTTGGCACAGGGAATCTAGTTTTCCTTCTGTTATACGAACAACTCGCTGCTTTTACTTGAAAACAAAAACTCAACTATTAAAGTATGCATAAATTTACCAGCACCTTGGCTCAACAACGACATTAAATCTCTAATGGCCAGAAAGGCGCGAGCCAAAACCAAGTATAAATGTCGCCCTACAGATGATAATAGGGAGAAATATGTATTAGTACGGAATTACTGCAGCAAGGTGTGTAGGAAAGCACAACGCCAATACGTTCATGACTCTGTTCAAAATGAAGATCCAAGTAAAGTCTGGAAGTTTCTAAAGTCAATGGGGGTTGGAAAACTACGCCAAAATTCCGTAAATGCTAATTTAGATATTCACTCCTTAAATCAACATTTCTCATCTTCAACTAATTTCAATGAAATAGCCAAAGAGAGCACAATTCAATATATTTCATCACTTCCAACTCCTGACTTCTCCCCTTTTTCTTTTAGTCAGGTGGCTGCTTGTGACATCGAGAGGACCATTTTGTCCATTACATCGAAATCTGTTGGTAGTGACTGTATAAGCCGTAATATGATCATTCCGATCCTTGATCAGATCCTCCCCATAATTTCCCATGTTCTTAACTTTTCCCTAACCAGTGGCAGTTTCCCGTCCTTGTGGAAAGAAGCCCACATCGTTCCACTACCAAAGAAAAATAACCCGACGACCTTTTCTGAGTTCCGCCCCATTTCAATCCTACCCTTTCTTTCCAAAATCTTAGAACGTCTTGTTCATAAACAGTTAAATTCTTTCCTCTGTAATAACCATCTCCTCAATCCTCTACAGTCCGGTTTCCGTCCTGGTCATAGTACAGCTACTGCTCTAATAAAGATCACTGATGACATTCGCCGGGGAATGGATGAGGGGAGAGTTACGGTGCTATCTTTGTTAGATTTCAGTAATGCATTCACTACCGTGGATTTTGATGTATTGCTGGGCGTTATGCGTTCACTCAATGTATCTCCGACGGTCATCGGCTGGTTTCAAAGTTACCTGTCCGGCCGCCGGCAGCGCATTTGCATAGACGATGTATTCTCCTCCTGGTGTAATACGACTGCCGGCGTCCCACAGGGTGGCGTGCTATCTCCATTACTTTTCGCGTTATATATTAATACCATCCCTCAAAATCTCGCTTCTTCCTACCACCTTTATGCTGATGACCTCCAGATATATACGCAAGCTACTCTGGAGGGCTTGCATACAGCTATCAACTGTATTAATAATGATCTACGCTCAATATCTGAATGGAGTACGTCATACGGGTTAAAGGTCAATCCAGCTAAAACCCAAGTCATTGTTGTCGGCAGCTCACGGATGATTTCCAGAATCAACTGGTCTAACATGCCCCAGGTCTTTTTTGATGGAATACACATCCCGTTTACCGATGTTGTAAAAAATCTAGGCATATACATTGATCAAACGCTTTCTTGGAACCCTCAGTTGCAAGAAGTAAGTCGCAAACTATTTGCTTCTGCGGGATCCTTGCGTAGAATCCGCAACTTTCTTCCTACTACTACCAAAATTGCGCTGGCTCAGTCTCTCCTTCTTCCGATTCTCGACTATGCCGATGCCAGCTATCCAGATCTCACTGAAGCCCAATTAGACAAGCTTGAGCGACTCCAAAATGTCTGTATAAGATTTATATTTGGTTTACGTAAATATGATCATGTTTCAGAATTCCGCACTAAGCTCAAGTGGCTTCCCATTCGCCGTCGCCGGGATACTCATATTATTAACCTTCTGTACAACATATTGTTTAATCCCTCTACCCCACAATATCTCAAAGAACGATTCGAATTTCTTCATACCACTCATTCACGATCTCTTAGGTCATCAGAAAACTTGGTACTAAAAGTTCCTTCCCACACCACTAACTTTTACGCCCAATCTTTCTCTGCGCGGGCTGCAAGTTTGTGGAATTCTTTGCCACTTTCTATAAGGCGCACAGAATCAAACCCTATTTTTAAAAAAATGGTAAAAGAGCACTTTTTTTAATCTGCCTGTCACAAAACACTTGGCACATATCCTATCACCCGTTAATATTTTGGTATGTATTTATTTATGTATATATTATATGAATATATAAGTATTATTTGTATGTATCTATTATAATTTTATACTATTATTTATTCATTCTAGAGTATTTAATCTATCAATCTTCTTTTTTTCCCTTTCCATATTAATTGATATAATTAATCTAATAAGAATGTATTATTGTACCTCGTACTACCCGTTCATAACTTCTAAATAATGTCCATCCCAAGGTTGTCTGTAAGAAATCGCATTTTGCGATAAGACCGCCCTTTGTACAAATTGTTGCTTATATGTAATGTGTTCAGTATAATTCTCTTGTGTACAATAAAGAGTTCATCTATCTATCTATCTAAATAAGATCGTAAATATTTAGTCGAAATATTTTTTACTCGTCAATGGCAAAGTTGTAACAAGTGAAAACAAGATAAAACCTTCACTTTGGTTTGTTTATTGTGGATTAATTTTTCGACTTTGAATTTCGATCTTTTTTCACACTACATAGTATAAAACAAAGTCGCTGTCGTCTGTCCGTCCCTATGTATGCTTAAATCTTTAAAACTACGCAACGGATTTTAAAGCGGTTTTTTAATTGATAGAGTGATTCAAGAGGAAGGTTTATATGTATAATACATGCATAATTAATTGCACACGTGCGAAGCCGGGGCTGGTCGCTAGTTTCGTATTTGTGGCAGAATCAGCAACAAGTTGCGTTATTTCTTTCTGCTACCTAAAATATTTTGGTGTGCGATGATCTTAATTTAAATCGTTGTTTTTTTGGCCAATTTTCGTGCAAATGGTTCTTATGGCCTTGGGTGGCCAAGGCTTTTATGCTGGTTTGTCTGTTTGTTCGCGAAAACTCAATAAACTGCACGGATTAGCATGCGGTTTTCAGCTATCAATAGAGTTTAATAGAAAGATCTCTACTTCCAATTAGTGTCGGGAATAAACACAGGTTGGAAATCAACGCAGGCGAAGCCGCACTAAGATTCTAGCTGATAAATTATATATTAAGTTTATATTATATTAAGTCGTAATCATTGTACTAGCTGTAAGTTTTCCGAATAAAATAAAAATAAAATAAAATAAAATATGGGAAATGGATTAGCGAAGTGAAGAATAGTAATAGTGTTACACTAGAACTTATTTTTCGGACAACTTACGTATTACAGCGCATCCTCTGTTTTATACGTGAAAACTGATGGTCGCTGTTTTCAGGAGATTCTGTTGTTGGCACTGTTTCAAAAATGTAATACTTAGTTACCTGATGTTGTAAGAGATGGCGCTAGCATGCTGTTGTATGGGATTATTGGTTCACGATCGTAATTTTCCCATTATGTTCTATTAAGTATAAGATCTGAGTGGGCCGCCTCCAAATTCGTAGCGGGAAATCAGCTAACAGTTTTCATTTCATACTCAAATTAAGGCCCAAATTGTAGTTGTTGAATTGTAGCCAATTTTTTTATCTGTTCATATCTGTACATATCGATATTATCGGAGCCCGTAAATCAAAGAAAGAAAGAGCAATTATACGATAGAGCCAAGTTACAAAAAAAAAATTATCCAACTGTTATTCCAACGACGACCTTGCCCGCCCACTTTTAAAAAGCTGTACACCAAAATACATGTATGTATTTATTGTTTCACAATCATGCCGTATTGAGCCGAAAGAGAAGGAAAGCTTGATACAAACATTGCGCTAACCAGTAATTGGAAGAGGCCAAACCAAACTAGTGGGTCATCAATAGGCTGAAATGAAGATTTACTTAGTAAGCTCCTACGACATTCTCAAGACAGAATGGGGCGGTGACACTATGTATTCTAAATCTAAATTTTACTATTACATATTTTTTTTTTTTATATATTATTATATATTTTTATATATATGCTATATATTTATTATACACATAGTATATTATTTAATTTATTTATCTTTGTACATTCACTCGCTGGCCTCTGGTTATATTGTTTATTAAGTTACAAGTTATCATGTGCTTGTAACGCCGTAAATTATGCTGTTGAACTATTTATCATCACATACAATCGAGCCACTGCGGTTAACTTATAAATCAGTTAAGTTCACACAGTTAAGTTCAAGGTGCCTTTGGCTAGCCGTCGCGTAGGGTTGCGCTTACTGTCGTCTGGGATTTAAATATAAATTAATAAATATCCTTGGACATTTCACACAACGCCATCTCGTCCCAAGCTAAGCAACTTAGTGCTTGTGTTATGGTAACGAGATGGATGATAAACTACTTATATAATTTTTTTTTGTAAATACATACATATTATAGATAGGTCGTACAAATATATCTTCCGTGCGGGATTAAATTAAATTAAATTATGATGATAATCCCCCGTGGTAAAAAACACTTACACTCGCTTACAGTCGCTTTAGGGTCAGCGCCGACCTACAGAGTGGCGGCTAAGAGAATAATTCAGTAACAATTTAAATTCGACCTAAAACGCTTCAGAATACAACTGTATTTGGTACAATGAAATACAATGACGGCGAGCGACATAAAGCGCGGCGAGCGTATTCTCAATATAGCTAAATACAGTCTATTCTGAAGCGCTTTAGGTTGAATTTAAATTGTTACTGAATTAGTCTCTTCGCCGCCACTCCGTAGGTCCGTGACCCATAAACTAACCTCTAGAGCAACAAGGGGATCACGGGTCCCGGATCCGTGTAAACCAAGTGTCTTCGTGTAAACCTTTCTTCTTTTCTTTTTTTTCTTTTATAAAAAACGAAACCCCTGCACTAGGTATAACCTGTATCGCGGGGGCAGTTTACAAACATGTAATTCACGAACACAAATGACACCCAGACTCAGAGCAAGTGCCTCTGGTTTACACAAAGACACTTGCCCCACCCCGGAATCGAACCCGGGACCCGTTGATCCAAAGGCGGCACATCTAACAACTAGACCAACGAGGCAGTCATAACCACTAAACGAGAGGCTCCGAGTCTGGGTGTCATTTTTGTTCGTGAATTACATGTTTGTAAACAGCCTCTGCGATACAAGGTAAAATTAGGGCAAATTTCGTTTAAAAATAATTGCAAAAGTAAATCGCCTACAAATACACTAATTTAACACATTTTTTACTCAGTGACCCGGAAAATTAATTTACGAGTTCCAAGCAGGTGCTGTGCTGTGCCAGGCACCCATAGGACCTCTGGGTCACTCCCTCGGGCTCCTTTCCAATTTGAATACGCAATGAGCCTTAATACCGAAATTATGTTTTACAACTTCGTGTTCACTTCTTGTCGGTCGGTAAACGTAAGTATTGTAAATTATTAAAGAATGGCGTTTTCTCGTCCATCATCATCGTTTGAACCTAATTACAGGAGAAATATTAGCCGTCTTTGGTTTTCGGTTCAAGGTTTCCTTCTCTTGCGGCTAGGTTTTCTGCCCTGTAATTCCATTTACTCTACTCTCACGACACCCTCAGGCTGAAATAGGGTGGTGACATTATGTTTTCTAAATCCCAGACACTTTACCTATTCTACTATACCTAGTAATCTTATACCATTTCTCTTTATAACTTTATTTGCTTTATTTTGCGTCCGTCGGACGGGGATAGTGAGAAATTATACGATAACGGCCAGACGCCTGGCACATCACGGAGTGGTTCGTTTCAAAAAACAAATGCCAATCTCCTTTTTCATACATAGGCAAGAAAATAGTCTTGTTCATAGATTTCCTGCCTATCCCACCTTTTACGATACCTCGAGGTTAAAAAGATTGGTAACATGAATTCTAAATCCGTCAGTCATATGAAATGTGCGCGCTTTATATATTGAAATACGCAGCCTGTCGCGGGTTCGATCCCCGCACGGAAGAAATATTTGTACGACCTACAAGTATTTGTTCCGGGTCTGGGTGTTTTCTATCTATAATATGTAGTTTTTTAGTAAGTAGTTTATCATCCATCTCGTTACCATAACACAAGCATTAAGTTGCTTAACTTGGGACGAGATGGCGTTGTCTGAAATGTCCAAGCATATTTATTTATTTACTACTCAGTCTATAAATGACCCACTACTAAGTCGGGCCTCTTCCTATTACATGGAGGGTAATTAGCCTGCTGTGCCACGCTCGCCAGACGTAGCCATAGTATTGGATTTTGCTTCAAGTTTTCCGTCTCTTTCGGTTAGGTTTTGGTCTTATAGAGTGGTTACACAAGGTACTCTAAATCTCTCTAAATTCTATATCCGTGTAGTGACACGGATATAGAATATGGTAATTATGTTTATACTGAGATACATTTTTATCAATCTTAAACAAATCGAAGTGTTTTCTAGAATCCATGTTCAATCATACGATGGACAGGCGAAAGGGTTCGTGGTAAACAATCTTCCGATACTCTGCTCTATGTTATTTCTACGATGATGTTTACGTCTGGTGCGCTTGTAATTACTGCAGATATATTTATCGGCGCCTGGGATTTAGCTAGTTAAAGGCCGCTGCATACGTGACGGGTTTTTATACGGACGGGACGGGACGGGAATTATTGCAAACATCGTTTCATACAAAATGTATATGAAAGTGCATATTTCACGGAGACACGGACGGGACGGGAACGTGGCACTCACGGGACGTGATCGTCGGCGACGATGTTTAGCACGTCCCGCCCCGCACGTGCCCCGTCCCGTCCGTGTTTCCGCTACGTATGCACAGTCACTCCGTTCGTTCCGGAAAGAAAACTAGTAACGTCTTGATGACGCAAGTGTCGAAAATGGGGTTTGTACAGAAAATCTCCTCTTCTTGTTCACGTAGCTACTACGTCATCTAGAGCATTAGCAATTAAAGCCAATTCTTGAAACGAAAAATCTATCTTTCCATATTCACAACACTAGCACGTTAGATCCGAGACTGTCACGGTGCGTATGCATTTACACCACGTTCCCGTTTTGGACGAGGCAGTCACGTCCCCGTCCCGTTCACGTCCCGTCCGGGGTAATATCTCGTTACGTATGCAGCGACCTTAAGGCTAGTTTGTGCAGCAGCCGATGGGAATTTATAAGAACGGACAGATTTCAATAGAGATGAGATATCTGCCTGTGTGGTATACATAGTGTACACTACCGTATTCTATCCTATCAAAAGAAACGACAAGGTTGATAACCTAGCCACAAGAGACGGAAAACTTGATACGAAACCGTGTACCAACCCGTCTGGCCAGCGTGGCTAATTACCCTCCATGTAATTGGAGGAGGTCCGATTCAGCGGTGCGTCTTGTATGAGCTGAGAAGTAAATAGTAGTGGGTGGTAATACACAGTGTCGCCACCCCATTCCATCCTCAGTGTCGTAAGAGCCGGCAAAAGGAAATGACCAAGGCCGAAAAGCTAGCCGCAAGACAAGGAACACTTGAAACCCTGTGCCAACCCGTCTGGCTGGCCAGCGTGGCACATTAGGCTATTTACCGTCAATGTAATTGGAGGAGGCCCGACTCAGCAGTGGTCATTTATGAGCTGTATAGTGGTAGAGATTGGATTTGGTGCCGATAAGTAAATTGGTTGATTAGTTTTGAATTGTAGTGTCTATCGGACTCTGGTGCCAACTACATTATGATCAGATTGAGTTACTTCCTACGTTTTGATTTGAATTGCACTACTTTATATTGAAAGAAAGAAAGAAAGAAAATAATTGCACTAAAAATATTGCACTACTTTATTTATTTAATCATAGATATATTATTGTACCTTACTACCCTTTCTTAGGTTCTTAATAATGTCCATCCCAAGGTTGTCTGTAAGAAATCGCATTCAGCGATAAGACCGCCACTTGTACAAATTGTTGCATATTATTGTGTTCTGTCTATTTCTCTTGTGTACAATAAAGAGTTTATCTATCTATAATAGTGTTCATAATGCGAGCACATAACTAAGTTTAAACTATTTTTAAATGTACTTTATTTTTGCCTGTGCCGTATATCTGCAAAGCTGTAGACCAAGTCTATATTTTTTTGAGTCTGTAATAACATTTGCCACATGGAAGAAGAGGGTCTAGGTCTAGTAGAAGCCTTAATGTCTATCTTGCTGTGAGAACTGGCATAATTCAATATTTTTACAGAACTACGTACTGTAAAATTTTTGAATTATGCCAGTATTTTTTACTTAATTAAGATATTAAGTATTTAATTGCCACTAAGATATGTCAAACAATCTTTTGATACTGACATAAATTATGTAAAGATTCTGATCGTTCGTAATTTTTAATCGTTCTATCTCACAATTAATGCCGCACACTAAGTGCCCTAGAAAGCCTACTTTTTAATATAAACCACAAATAAAATAGCAACATTTTATAAATATTATTTTATTCATAATTATTAAATATCGTTTTAAATGTTATTATAAAAACTAAGACGTCACATTTTCTATTCTAAACATGTTAAATTTATCCAACTTAATTCTAGATATTACAATAACATTTTTACGTAGGTACTTAATAATTTATTTGATATGTTTATAAACCTTAAAATATTTTAAATACACATGTTTGTCAGAGATTGGAATAAGTATATTTTCGCTGTCAGATAATAATCAAATAAAGAACTATTTTCAATGTGAACAAATATTAGGTATATCGTTAAAAAGTAGCAGTCAATCGAATAAAATTCTATTTAACTAACTCTTGAGTAACAGTAACAAACAGTAATTAATACAAATATATATCTCTATACCATGAAATTAATGAACCTAGAATATACCTATTTATTACATTATTTATATAGAGCTCAATCCCAACACCTGATTGAGTTGAAATTGAAGAAGTGAAAATATTCCGATCTCTGATACTGTCAATTAACTTATTTTTCTATAAATAAAGCTTTATTATTAATAGGAATGAAATCATAATGTAATACCTAATGTTGTGATTAGATATACTGAAATACTTTAGAATATTTATGCTTTATTTATTTAGAAGTACATAATGCGGAATACAACTGAAAATAATTGGCTTATTATTTACTTTTACTTCATGACTATAAAATACCAGCAGCGATATTTTTAAATATTTGAATTATATTCATAATAAATATTACAATTGTTATCAGATTCATAAAAATTACAGTAATATTTGGCTGTATTTGGTTTACTATATTTCTAATTTACATATTTCAGATAGTGTCCATGTTTTTCTTAAACTCAATTACATTTATTTACTAATAAATGTAAGGAATTTATATTCTTACATGGTCTAAATTATGAGACATTATAACGATGTTAAAAATATTTTTAATTACTGAAGTATACCAAATTATAGTATACATAGAATTTATTTTTCCTCAAATTTATTAGTTACGGCATATAGTCACTACTATTAGTATAATGTCTGTAAAAATTGCTTTACTAAATTTAACAAGCATATTTTAACTGTACCATTTTGTATCTAATTTGTATTATGACATAATACAAACAATACTAAATAGTATATCATGGTATATTAAGTACAATTACATCATATTTGACAAAAAGATGAAGAATTGTAATTTGATTATATCTATGACTAATGTAATTTGATAATATTAGCATATCACCAACAATATTAATTACAAATACCATCACATACGAGTACTTAGTAGTGACTTAGAAACCATATTAAGTACATATACATGTATAGTTACCAAGTTATCATTTATCATAAGTTTAATACGTATCAAAACTTAATTAATAGCGTATAAAAATATCACAACACACGAAATTATCACAAATTCCAAATGAAATATACTATTCATGATTACATTAGCACTAGGGGGTATTGCAGCCCTGGTACATCCAAAAACTCCTACAGCTGAATTGGTTCAGCAAAATTGTGACTAGATCCTTAGCGCTTATTACTTGATACCATCGAAGTAAGACGCTAATCTTAAAATGCATTATATTGAGCAATTAATCCACCAAATCTTCATACACATCTTAACTTTTCGATGTGAATACTCTGCTCTATGTTATTTCTACGATGATGTTTACGTCTGGTGCGCTTGTAATTACTGCAGATATATTTATCGGCGCCTGGGATTTAGCTAGTTAAAGGCCGCTGCATACGTGACGGGTTTTTATACGGACGGGACGGGACGGGAATTATTGCAAACATCGTTTCATACAAAATGTATATGAAAGTGCATATTTCACGGAGACACGGACGGGACGGGAACGTGGCACTCACGGGACGTGATCGTCGGCGACGATGTTTAGCACGTCCCGCCCCGCACGTGCCCCGTCCCGTCCGTGTTTCCGCTACGTATGCACAGTCACTCCGTTCGTTCCGGAAAGAAAACTAGTAACGTCTTGATGACGCAAGTGTCGAAAATGGGGTTTGTACAGAAAATCTCCTCTTCTTGTTCACGTAGCTACTACGTCATCTAGAGCATTAGCAATTAAAGCCAATTCTTGAAACGAAAAATCTATCTTTCCATATTCACAACACTAGCACGTTAGATCCGAGACTGTCACGGTGCGTATGCATTTACACCACGTTCCCGTTTTGGACGAGGCAGTCACGTCCCCGTCCCGTTCACGTCCCGTCCGGGGTAATATCTCGTTACGTATGCAGCGACCTTAAGGCTAGTTTGTGCAGCAGCCGATGGGAATTTATAAGAACGGACAGATTTCAATAGAGATGAGATATCTGCCTGTGTGGTATACATAGTGTACACTACCGTATTCTATCCTATCAAAAGAAACGACAAGGTTGATAACCTAGCCACAAGAGACGGAAAACTTGATACGAAACCGTGTACCAACCCGTCTGGCCAGCGTGGCTAATTACCCTCCATGTAATTGGAGGAGGTCCGATTCAGCGGTGCGTCTTGTATGAGCTGAGAAGTAAATAGTAGTGGGTGGTAATACACAGTGTCGCCACCCCATTCCATCCTCAGTGTCGTAAGAGCCGGCAAAAGGAAATGACCAAGGCCGAAAAGCTAGCCGCAAGACAAGGAACACTTGAAACCCTGTGCCAACCCGTCTGGCTGGCCAGCGTGGCACATTAGGCTATTTACCGTCAATGTAATTGGAGGAGGCCCGACTCAGCAGTGGTCATTTATGAGCTGTATAGTGGTAGAGATTGGATTTGGTGCCGATAAGTAAATTGGTTGATTAGTTTTGAATTGTAGTGTCTATCGGACTCTGGTGCCAACTACATTATGATCAGATTGAGTTACTTCCTACGTTTTGATTTGAATTGCACTACTTTATATTGAAAGAAAGAAAGAAAGAAAATAATTGCACTAAAAATATTGCACTACTTTATTTATTTAATCATAGATATATTATTGTACCTTACTACCCTTTCTTAGGTTCTTAATAATGTCCATCCCAAGGTTGTCTGTAAGAAATCGCATTCAGCGATAAGACCGCCACTTGTACAAATTGTTGCATATTATTGTGTTCTGTCTATTTCTCTTGTGTACAATAAAGAGTTTATCTATCTATAATAGTGTTCATAATGCGAGCACATAACTAAGTTTAAACTATTTTTAAATGTACTTTATTTTTGCCTGTGCCGTATATCTGCAAAGCTGTAGACCAAGTCTATATTTTTTTGAGTCTGTAATAACATTTGCCACATGGAAGAAGAGGGTCTAGGTCTAGTAGAAGCCTTAATGTCTATCTTGCTGTGAGAACTGGCATAATTCAATATTTTTACAGAACTACGTACTGTAAAATTTTTGAATTATGCCAGTATTTTTTACTTAATTAAGATATTAAGTATTTAATTGCCACTAAGATATGTCAAACAATCTTTTGATACTGACATAAATTATGTAAAGATTCTGATCGTTCGTAATTTTTAATCGTTCTATCTCACAATTAATGCCGCACACTAAGTGCCCTAGAAAGCCTACTTTTTAATATAAACCACAAATAAAATAGCAACATTTTATAAATATTATTTTATTCATAATTATTAAATATCGTTTTAAATGTTATTATAAAAACTAAGACGTCACATTTTCTATTCTAAACATGTTAAATTTATCCAACTTAATTCTAGATATTACAATAACATTTTTACGTAGGTACTTAATAATTTATTTGATATGTTTATAAACCTTAAAATATTTTAAATACACATGTTTGTCAGAGATTGGAATAAGTATATTTTCGCTGTCAGATAATAATCAAATAAAGAACTATTTTCAATGTGAACAAATATTAGGTATATCGTTAAAAAGTAGCAGTCAATCGAATAAAATTCTATTTAACTAACTCTTGAGTAACAGTAACAAACAGTAATTAATACAAATATATATCTCTATACCATGAAATTAATGAACCTAGAATATACCTATTTATTACATTATTTATATAGAGCTCAATCCCAACACCTGATTGAGTTGAAATTGAAGAAGTGAAAATATTCCGATCTCTGATACTGTCAATTAACTTATTTTTCTATAAATAAAGCTTTATTATTAATAGGAATGAAATCATAATGTAATACCTAATGTTGTGATTAGATATACTGAAATACTTTAGAATATTTATGCTTTATTTATTTAGAAGTACATAATGCGGAATACAACTGAAAATAATTGGCTTATTATTTACTTTTACTTCATGACTATAAAATACCAGCAGCGATATTTTTAAATATTTGAATTATATTCATAATAAATATTACAATTGTTATCAGATTCATAAAAATTACAGTAATATTTGGCTGTATTTGGTTTACTATATTTCTAATTTACATATTTCAGATAGTGTCCATGTTTTTCTTAAACTCAATTACATTTATTTACTAATAAATGTAAGGAATTTATATTCTTACATGGTCTAAATTATGAGACATTATAACGATGTTAAAAATATTTTTAATTACTGAAGTATACCAAATTATAGTATACATAGAATTTATTTTTCCTCAAATTTATTAGTTACGGCATATAGTCACTACTATTAGTATAATGTCTGTAAAAATTGCTTTACTAAATTTAACAAGCATATTTTAACTGTACCATTTTGTATCTAATTTGTATTATGACATAATACAAACAATACTAAATAGTATATCATGGTATATTAAGTACAATTACATCATATTTGACAAAAAGATGAAGAATTGTAATTTGATTATATCTATGACTAATGTAATTTGATAATATTAGCATATCACCAACAATATTAATTACAAATACCATCACATACGAGTACTTAGTAGTGACTTAGAAACCATATTAAGTACATATACATGTATAGTTACCAAGTTATCATTTATCATAAGTTTAATACGTATCAAAACTTAATTAATAGCGTATAAAAATATCACAACACACGAAATTATCACAAATTCCAAATGAAATATACTATTCATGATTACATTAGCACTAGGGGGTATTGCAGCCCTGGTACATCCAAAAACTCCTACAGCTGAATTGGTTCAGCAAAATTGTGACTAGATCCTTAGCGCTTATTACTTGATACCATCGAAGTAAGACGCTAATCTTAAAATGCATTATATTGAGCAATTAATCCACCAAATCTTCATACACATCTTAACTTTTCGATGTGAAGATGTTCAAGAATTTTGTTTTGATGTTGAGGAGCGTCGTGAACGACCTCTTCACCTTCTTCTTTGGCATCGCTTCGGCCCTTAAGAAGGGCTCGGAATACGACTTCTGCATAACTGGAAAGCTAGAGTCTTCATTCTCCTTGGGTACTTGATATTTGTACTCCTTGACCACTTTCTCCTCATGTGGGTCGTATCTGTACAAGACTGAGTATGTGCGTTTGACTTTCTTCGGTATCCTTGGCGCGGGGTTGCTTGTCCTATCGCTTTTGCATCGCTTGACCTGGTTTCTTCCGTAATAGTCCTGGTAGTTATCAGCGTCGACGTATATGAAACGCTTGCCCAAAGCCAGTTCTCTTTCCTTCTTCAGGCTCTTCCAGGAGGCTATAACGGATTCGCGACGGAAGGTCTTGTTGGGATTGTGCCGGCTAATACGGTAACCGGGTACATCTTGAAAGTTGGAAGTATCCTTCAATGGAGAACCTCTTGGGCTCGGGCTGTAGTCTATCTCGTAGTCGTCTCTCGACACCTGTAAAGAAATAAATCTTCAATCAATGTTTGTTATCCAGTACAAACAAGATTAATCATTCTTAATCTACCCGGCTGTCCCATAAACAACTCTCGACAGCGAAGATCTCGAGGGTTATTTAAAGTACCAATAAAATGTGCTACGTGATCGCCGAGACGTGAGTCTAGGTCGTGTACAGTCCCTTAGTATATTTGAACTATTATTGTAGCTATAGAAATATCCTACTAATATTATAAACGCGAAAGTTTGTAAGAATGTACGTTTGTTACTCATTCACGCAAATACTACTGAATGGGCTTTGATGAAACTTCATTTTAACACATAGTCTATAATTAATAAAGTTATAGTGTGAATTATCCGAAACATAACGATACTTGTATAAAACATCTGACGAGAAAATAAAATACTCACATACATACGAAATCATAATTATCACAATTTTCCATCATGCAAGCAGCTGGTCAGTTGTATGGTATACGGTATTGGTAATATCAATACCATTTAAGGTGAATGTTCCAGGGTAGCCCGCGAAATTCAAAATTTCTTACGTTTTTTGCAATTCGCAGGGTAGTGCTAGGTTGTATGATGATGAACATTTGATTCGCGGCTGTAAGACGTATGTAGTTACAGAGTTATAATCATCAAACTCATCAATACAGCCCTCCAAGCTCATAAACGTGAAAGAATGACTTTGACGTTGAAAAAGTTTTTCTTGCACCTTTATAGCTTGGAGGGTTGTATTGATGATTTTGATGATTATAATTATATAACTACATACGTCTTACAGCCGCGAATAACATTTTAATCAACATACAACCTAGCACTGACCTGCAAATTGCAAAAAAACGTAAGAAAATTTGAATTTCGCGGGCTACCCTGGAACATTCACCAGGAAGCGATATGCCAATAAGTTCGTCAAGACTTGATAGTTTAGTACCTTTGTACTCTGCTGGTTTATGATTAGGGTCGATGTAGTTAATGTTACGTCATTCGAGCCATTGCGCGGTGCCCACATGTCTGACAGCACCTGTCGTGACAACCATACGTCTCAATTCACGGCAACTTGGCACCGAGACACCAAGACAACCGTACTCTCTAGGAAGTTTCAAAGTTAACTCCCGAACCAACTTTTATATTTCATTGCAAACTGAACGGGTAAACGTCGTAAAAGGTTGCACGATTAAACATTACTTTTATAGCCTCGTCCTTCGAAAAACACTTTGTTAATGTACTCTTTTGATGTACAAAAAGCTTGCGATTTAACGGCTTGCGAAACCGCTGAGTGGGTTATTTCACCGCCGTTCGTTACCCATTTAGTTTAATCTGGGTCTTATTATTATGCAATATTTTATGATACGCTTGGAATCCCGAAATATGACGTTGCCGCTAAATAATGGGTCACACAGAAATAGACGGTATATTATTGGATTTCATTAGAACATGGTGTAAACGAGACGTTTGAAACATGTAGACCTACTTTTGTAAATCTGTGCACCTAGTATTCTGTCATCAAAAATATATTTCACGACTTATCTACTTGATACAATTAATGACATTTAAATGAATACTATTGAAATTTGATATCTGTTTATTAATACTTGAAGCAAAAGCTTTGTACCCCTTTGTAGGAACATTGCGCAGACGGGGGAGTATAAAATAGCGCACGTAATTTGTTTAAAAATATGCATAAAATACATTAAAAATACACACACTCATTTACTTTTTTGTTTTTTGTTAAAGTCAAATTTAGAATAGAATATCATTATAGAAATATAATTTAAATGAATTACGGTCTAATTTCGACTAATGAACGACCAATATTATTTAAGTTTAAAAAACTATCAAGCATAAACGTATTACAGATGTTTGATACTACCAAAACAAAGAAGTTTTTTACTGTTTTATTCTAGTGTTGGCTGATACATCTAGGCCAAACTAGTCTTGTAAACGTCAAATACCACTTGGCTGGCTTACTTAGAATTCTCTTTAAATGTTTAATGGCTGTTTTAATCTAATTCTGTATTCCAAGTAATCCGGTAAATTTGAATAAAAGGTATATTTCAACGTCCATTGCTACTGACACGACGAATATGCTCGACTGTGTGTTTTGACAGGCCGACTTGTGTAACATTTTTAATGTGTTTAAAAAATAATCATATTGTAGTGTTGCGAATTGGGGTCGCAACGCGAAATGGGTCGTTTTTAAATAGTCGTTCTATTATCAGTTCTAGTTAACACGCTCTAATTAAAACTAAAAGATATGCCTCGAATCTGGGCTACAAACTTTTGTTTTTACACGTGTGAGTTGGCATAACCTTGTGCTTTATGTGTTCCAGGTAATTTCGCGCTGTCAACTTGTCAGATCAACGCGTCTTCGTGGGTGAGTGGTGATGGCATATCCATATTATTCCGCCGCTGATGTGCATGTTGCAGAATAATATGACTATTTGACACAATTTTTACTACACAAATTAAGCGAGCATTAATGCAAGATTTAGTAGATGGTTAGCAAGACACATTTCCTGTGTGTGTATTTGACTATAAAATGTGTTAATGTTGATAAAAACTAGTGCGAATTATTGAGATCAAAGTCGTTTGATTTTTTCTGAGAGCAAGTAACTGCTGGCATTTTAATCAGTCATGATATACTTTAACGAGTCTTCACATAATCATCAATCTTGCACTTTTTCAGTTTTATTGGGCTGCCAGGTCAACTCCATACAGGGTTTAACAAAAACCCTGTATCAATAACGTAAGGATCGATAGTGCAACTGATATAGATATTGTACAGAAAACCTCAGTAAAAAATAGGTGTTTTCCTTAGCTGGCTGAACTGATGAAAAAATTAGAATATTGGCTGGTGACGAATTTGCTATAACTAGATTAAGCACACTAACCCCAAACGTTGTGGTATGGAGACTTCGGAGCTTGAGGGACTGTCTATCACGATATCTAGACAGCGTATTTTTTTATGGAACAAGCGTTGTGTGGTTTCATTAGATCACAAAATCATGTACTTCAAAATAAAAATAAAATATGTACTACGCTCCATGCCTTCGTGGCTATAGGGTTGTCCCTGCACTATGTATAACAGTATAACCTGTATCCTGACCACCTTTAAAATTATATAAACAAATGGTAGCATATTTTTGCTTTCGCCGTTTTTAGATCGGTAAAACATCTTATTATACCTGGTTCCCCACTTTGACCGCGACATACACGTCGTGTAATATTTCGTGCACCCGTTCCGACGGGTTACGTTCAAGACGCGTGCGTATAGTATTTCTGTCGAGACGTGCATACGCGTTATTTGTGGCCAGTTATTATAGTTGCGAAGGTGATAACACGAAAAGGTTCTGTTATATTTGTCACTGGCTATTTTCGTGGTCGCATCATTTCGCTCAATGCACGTCTATTATTACGCGGTGCAATTATTACGCGTGTTGAACTAGTTTGGTTTGAGGGTTGTCACAGAGCAGTGTTATAATAATTAGCGGATGCGTTTTAGGTAGTTTCACCATCCCATTTCATCCTGAGGGTGTCGTATGAGCCTATAAAAGGAAATGAAATGACCAGGCTGAAAACCTAGCCGCAAGAGATGGCAAAGTTGAAACGAAACACAGTAGGCTTATTACCCTTTATTTTTATTTTATTTACTTCCATTATTTTTGTTCATAGGTTTTGGTACTTTAACGGGTTCAAAGCCCGTCGAGCATAGGACACAGATTTTTGTCCTAAAGTCTTTATTTATTTGTTGAAAATAATGAACTGATATGTCATTAATTATACTCTAATCTTTAATGACAATGTAAGTCAAGTGACATAGTGTTATCGATCGGCACAACCGGATCATCACTACATATTATAAAACGAAGTCACTGTCGTCTGTCCGTCCCTATGTATGCGTAAATCTTTAAAACTACGCAACGGATTTTGAAGCGGTTTTTTTTAATAGATAGAGTGATTCAAGAGGAAGGTTTATATGTATAACCCACCCCCGCTTTGCACGGGCGAAGCCGGGGCGGGCCACTAGTTAAGCAATAAATTGAGTTAGATGTCTCAATTTAAGAGCAAACTAGAAATCGTATGCCACTCGTACCGATATACAATTGAAACTCGTCTCTCTTGGTATTATTTACGGTCGAAATTCGCTTTGCAGGTGCAATGTACTCGGTGTACAGTTAGACGTATGTGCAAAACGAGTATGCAAAAAATACCTACACTGCTCGACACTCTTTTTTTTTTTCAATTTACAGCTACTATTTCTTATACTTCAATGTATGCGTTATACGTGATACATGATGCTGTGGTTTATTTTTCGTTATTAAATTAACTGTAACCGGGTCTAACTGTAATTTGTTTTCATTTCCTTATATACTAATAAGCATTATACGAGGGTGAATCAAAAAGTTCTTAGAAGTGCATATATATGAAACCTTTTTGGATCAAGTTCGATATTCAAATTAAAGAGTGTCTATCACACTATATTTATGCAGACTGTCACTTGTTTTTGTCAGTTCGTTCGCATGTAATAAATTTTTTTGTGCAACGAGTTGCTAAAAAGTCAAAATTATGGATAAAAGTGAGTTACGTGCGGTGATAAAATATCTCAGTTTGAAAAAAATGTCTACGAAGGAAATTTTTTTGGACATTCAGCAGACATTAGGGGGTGATGCTGTACCCTATTCTACGGTTGCGTACTGGGTGGCTGAATTTAAAAGAGGTAGATCAAGCTGTAAAGATGACCCGCGTTCTGGGCGGCCTTCAACCTCCGTTACAGAAGAAAATGTCAAAAAGGTTGAGAATCTGGTTTTGGAAGACAGAAGAATGACTATAAAACTTAAAGCTGAGATCCTAAAGATATCTTTTGGTAGCGTTCAATCCATTTTAATTGATTCACTGGGGTTCAAAAAAGTGTCTGCAAGATGGGTGCCACGAATGTTAACCGACGAAAACAAAAAGCGACGTTTGGAAATTTCCAAGCGTAATCTCGAAATGTTCCAGCGTGATTCGGATATTTTTTGCCGTCGTCTTGTCACCATGGATGAAACGTGGGTCCACCATTTTGATCCTGAAATTAACCTTTGGAGTGCGCAACAAAATAGTCTCGAATGTCCCACATTTTTTGCTGATGACGCACTCCGCGCGCCGGCGCGCCGACCGTAATAAATCACATCATTGTGACTCGCTTTGTTTATCTTAACGGTTTCAAGTAGCGTTTTTGTGCCGAGGATGAATGGACCTATTAATTTTAAGCGATAAGCTTGTCGGCAGTCGAAACGATGTAGTAATATGAACTTATAAACATAGAGAGGCGAGATTTATGAGCTCGACATGTGTTTAAAAATTCGTATCTGAAAAATTACATCGATTACCTACTGTTTTTTATTTTAAATTACAATTTTGATACTTATTCATTAAGAAAAAAAATAAAAATACACCCGTCAATAAAAAATAATTTATGTATATGTTATTTATTTTAAACATAAACAAAGGCGGGCGCGCGCCGTTTTTTATGTAAATTTTCGAAAAATCACAATTTCGCAAATACCACAATAAGACCTACAAAAAAAAAATATAATGTAGGTAGACTAATATTCTCACAAAATAAACAAAAATAATGGGGGGTACATTTACAATTACTGAGTAAAATGAAATATCAAAAGATGCGGGTAAAAGTGTACCGTCAGCGAAAATATTTTCAAGACATAAATTAACGGGTTTTTACAAGGCCAAAACTTAGGTCCCATGCTGAATTATTTATTTGTATATATAAGTAGATAACTCATCTTGTACGTAACGAAGATCCACTGAAATACCCCAAAATGTCCATTTTTAAAAAAAAAAACAGTCTCAACGGCCGAGCGCCCGAAAAAAAATTCAAAATTTCGCAAAGTAGGAACTTCAACAATTTTTTTCTTCATTTTTTTTCTTCTGTGGAGAATGACTTTTTGGCTTAATTTTGGTAGATAATTTAATAAGGAAGCCAGACATATATATATTATAGGCTTTAAACAAACATAAACAGAAATATTTCCAAAAAAATACGACGACACCGTGAATTGCATTTTGTCAAGTACTACTTGACTGAACATTCGGGAATAGCAACATTTTGTCAAGTACTACTTGACTGAACAGTCAAGGGGCTAAAAGACAAAGCATGTCTTGGAAACGACCATCCTCTCCATCCATTAAGAAATTTCGAGTTGCTCCTTCCGCTGGCAAAGTTATGGCCTCTGTGTTCTGGGATAGTGAAGGAATCCTTTTTATTGATTACATGCCAAAAGGCCAGACGATAACTGGACCCTATTATGCAAATTTAATCCCGAAAGTGCGTGAAGCGATTAAAGAAAAACGTCGTGGAAAACTGTCGTTGGGCGTGTTGTTCCTTCAAGATAACGCTCCTGCCCATCGATCGGAAGTTGCGCTCAACGCAATCCGCTGTGCTGGCTTCAATCTCCTTGACCACCCACCATATTCTCCGGACTTAGCCCCAAGTGATTTTCACTTATTTCCAAAATTAAAAGAGGAAATTCGTGGAACAAAATTTCACGATAATGACGCGGTTATAGCTGCCGTAGAGGACTTTTTCGAGAGTCAAGAAAATAATTTTTTTTCACAAGGAATAAGGAAGTTAGAAACGCGTTATTCTAAATGCATTGCATTGGAGGGAGATTATGTAGAAAAATAAAATATTATTATTTAAATCTTTGCATTTTTTAATATTGATTCCAAGAATTTTTTGATTCACCCTCGTAAGTCAATTAAAACCTTTACTGTCCCAACGCTCTCAATATGCTATTAAAATATATTGTATCCTTTGTACTTATAGCTCAGGTTTTATCCTATTTTTAGTACCAGCCGTACATACCATGTAACTTACATGTAACTTTCTATGTAAAAATGTATGGTGCATATTGAAATGATGTGAAACAATAAACATTTATTATTATTATTATTATTTGAGTCTTGGATAAAGGATAACAATTAGCTGTGTTTGTGTCCTGACTCCTGACGTGAATGTGCGTGCGGCCACTATATTTTTCTCTTTGCGTGTCTGATGATGCGACCAACTTAAGCCACAAGGTTTGTGTGATAGCCTGTGCTTATCTGCCGGGCCAGCATGACTACTACTACTCAACCCATATATGACTGAGTCGGGCCTCCTACAGTTACATGGAGCTAAATAGCCTTTTCTTTTCATGCAGCTAGGTTTTCGGCCTTGTCATTTCTTTTGTCGGCTCTTATGACACCCTCAGGATGGAATGGGTTGGTGACACTACGTATTCTAAATCCGACACCACACAGCTATTTGAATAGCTGGAAGAAAATAATAACTATCATCATCTTTATCCACCCATGCTCCAATACTTATCACTTAAGTCTGGATGACATGTTTACTGATGCTGCTTTCACAGCTGAATCGGGCCTCTTCTCATCACAGGGGGGGGGGGGTACTGTGATGAGAGGAGGCTCGACTCAGCAGTGGGTCATTTATGGGCTGAGTAGTAGTATTCAAATAGTTTAACCCACGTGTCTTAACCCGATAGATGAGGAGAAACACACATTTTCAATACGTCCACGGCGTCGTTTACTTCAATATGTACATGTATACGTTCCTTGTAACTTGGGCAACATAAACAATAATATGCTAAATTTAGACGATCGACTTCGCAGTCAATAACTCAGTATATTTTGAAGCTGAACAACGAATATGCAATAGCTATTTCAGTTCTGCTCAAGTATAGTCAGCTATTTTGGGCTTTTAGACCATTTAATTTTGACGGTTCATTAGTATAGTTGTAACGGTAGGCCGTTTCTTCAGTCGAAAAGATTAAATCTTCTAGTCTCGTACTATTTAGTTGCGTTTTATTCGTGGTCGTCGGTCAGGTTTTTTCTATGATTAGCTGTTTTAGTTACGTTCGTTATTTACATTAACGACCTTAAAGTGGTTTTAAAAATAATGATTCCCTCTTACTTTCTTATCTCAGAAATTATGCTTGGTTGGGTTTGGTCTTCTTAAAAAATATATGATATGAAACCCTGTGCCAAGTTGCCAACCCGTCTGGCCGGTGTGGCACAGTAGGTTAATGACCTTCAATGTAACTGGGGGATGCACTGGGTCATCTATAGTAGTTACTTCAGATATTGCGTTGAAAAATGCACACGCTCCCTTTACTTTAGGACACCAATTAGATGAATTACTGAGCAGCAATTTATGCACAATTTCCTCGGTACATTAATTCTTTGACACCAAAAACAAGCAAAAACCCGCTCTATCGATGAGACAATTAATATTAGAATATTACGTAGTACACACACTGACTAACTGTCCTTTGCCCACGCGCATTTTTTCGTCACAACTTTTTCGATGAGTAACCGATGTTTTTTAATATTGCACCATCATTAGCTAGGCGATAATGACCTCGGGTTTGATGACATACTTATACAGTTAAGTTCAAAGTCGCGATTTCGTGAACTTCAATGGCATTTAACTCTCACCTTCTTCGATCAAAACTTCGTTTGATAGAAGAACAAGCAAGAAGGCTGCCCGTATCTCAAACTTTCCAAAACCACATTTTTGCAGGAAGCATCGGGTTAAATTTAAAGATACGGTTTTTGGAAATTAAGTATTAATTCGGTATGTACTGCGATTTGGAATTACTAGGTATCCAAACAAAATGAAACGTTTTTTTGGGAATGTAGAAGCGAAATGTAATAGGGCTCTTTATATCTCTGGTCGTATTCAAGTTTAGATCGGATATCTTTTGCTCGAAGCTGACCTTCGCGAAAATGATATACGTTTTGTTATTATAATAATCGGTGTTATTTTTATTGGATTCTCAAAACAGATGTACAATCTACAATTTACAAAAAAAAAACTTTTAAGTATAAAAATACATATGATTGACATCTACTGGACGTGAACACTACTAGCTTCTACTAGTTAATAGATAGGAACATTATAGGTTTTGTAATATATAGCTACATTTAAACACTTTTAAAAGTTAAACTCACATGTGAAAGAAAAAAGTTATTATGTATGTTTGTATAGTTTTGAGATTTCGAAATAAAATACTGATGAATCGCGTGAATTTCACGTTATTTAACTTAGAGATGTTTCGAATATTTTGTGATGATTGTTGTCACTAGTGACTACATGGAATATCTTTGAAAGTATCAAGTATTTATTACTTATTATTATGTAACACATTTTAAATTAACATGCATATTACAATACATGTTTTATCTTACATTGAAAGTTAACAAAACAGAGTTACTTCTACTTTTTAAATATCAAGTTTATTTGGCTAAGTGAAAGCACGTTAGAACTCGTTTTCGACCGGTTCGTAAATTGAAAATACATCAACGCGTGACAATTGACACTTTTGACAGCGGCTATGACAACATATTGTCTTTTGACAACGAACACTTTCTAATTCATTGTTTTGTGATAAATTAATGTATCTAATGTTATGTTATGTATATAAGTTCTTTATGTAAACTCGGGTTCACGCGCTTTTTAAAATATATTTTTAATAAGTACATAACTCCAACTCCATTTATAAGAAGCGCGGAATGTGTAGATTTTTTCAAAACTATCGATTGTAATTTGGCAATTAATATATGGATGTGAAAATGTTTTAAGTACTTCAACATTAAAAGTTGACAATCTGCTTAAAAATTACTACACCGAAAGAAATTAATCATCGCGATAAATCAACGTAACAGATCCGATAGCTTTCACATGAACATGAATCAGGTAAAAATATTCACCGACCCAGTGTCGGTAACCGGCAGAAACTGACAATGTCAAGAGCTTAACCATAAAAGAACGTAATTCCGTATTCAAACACACTCGCGCGCAGTTCAATGGCATCCATAGACAAGTTTGTTTCTTTTAAGGCGTCAACGATGCAGTTTGCGCAACAGTTGACCAACAAAACTATTTCGTAATAGAAACGAGTTTAGAATGGGACAGCATTTAAAAGCGCGCTTTTTTGGACTCGTATTGTCTTTAAATAAATACTTCTAATTATAAAATAACTAGCGACCCGCGCCGGCTTCGCACGGGTGCAATTATGCATTATACTTATAAACCTTCCTCTTAAATGACTCTATCTATTAAAAAAACCGCTTCAAAATCCGTTGCGTTGTTTTAAAGATTTAAGCATACATAGGGACGGACAGACGACAGCGACTTTGTTTTATAGTGTTAGTGATTAGTGATATTCTGAAATGGTTCTGGAATGATTTATAAAAAAAATATTTTATTTTATATTAAGAATTTGGTCGTAACTAGAGATGCGTTGTTTGATCAAATTTGAAAATTTGCTTCGTTCTTTATTCAAAATATATCACTGGCCTAAAAAAATGTTAAATATGATTATACTACCAGGTACTAAGCACAAAATTACAGGTACCTACTAAGTTACTGTTTCGTACTTACCACACTTTCCAAACTACCACCGATCGCGGTTTTGTCCAACATCTTGATGTGATACACTGAATGATCCAAAAACCACTAGTCTTAGATAATTGAATGTAGCTTTCGAAAAACTATTCGATTCCAACACGTTACGATCACGTTGTCACGGGGAGATGCCAAGAATTGGCACAGCGCACTCTCCGAGCTATCCTGAACGACTGAAGCGAAAATGTTTCAGCGTCATATTTATAGGACGGGAAACGGGGCGGGTTTCAGGAAGACGCTCACTTGGTGTCTTCCACTTAGCACCTAGTCACGTACATTGGGGTGAGTGAGGTACGCACAGTTCGGGGAACCCCGTCTAATTTCGTCTCCCGCTATGTGGGATACTGCTTTAATTCTATCGGCTATGTCCTGTACCTTCAGTTTCCAGAAATCTTCGAATGACTAAAGATTGTATTTGAAAGCCCTGGAAGTAATAGCATAAGAAGTTGAATCGGTTGCGCCTAGTGAAGTAGAAATAGACATAATATTTATTGTGGCAAGAAAAATACAAAAGTAATAAAACTAGGCACTAAACTAATATTAAGGAAAGCATTCCTGCCACAAACCGTCCAAACTCAGCATGATGCTGGTCTAAAGCCTAAGTAAGCCTAAAGGCTTACTGTTTTATTAAACAGAGTAAATTGAGACCGGATCGCATTCGAATTATAGCAAAGGCTCTGAGGCCTGGATGCGTTTTTTTTAAAAGTACACTCTATGGGGCGCTCACTCTGGCATGACACAACCTACACCAAACAACTTGAACAAAAAGTGCCGTAGTAGGAGAAATTTCGTGAAGTCTTCATCCAATGGTGTGGATTTCACGTCCGTTTTCCGCCAATGGGATACAAAAATCCACTATTGCGCAGTCAAGCTCATTGTTCAAGTTATGTTGCGGTCTTTATATTCGGCTTCAACTTTACAAAAATGTGCGAAATTATCTTCTTATTTTTTGTTTTTTTAAATATGATATCCCTGCGCTAGTTATAACCTGTAAACCTGCCGCTGGTTTAGACAAAGACACTTCCCCGACCTCGACATCGATCCCGAGACCGGTTGATCTAAAGGCGGCACATCTAACCCCTAGACCAACGAGGCAGTCGTCTGTCTAAGAGTAATTCCTATAAGCAGGTAGCTAGAATAATAACTCTTAGCTGGCGATTGATTGTATTTGGAGGACCTGATTTGTCTAGAGAATTCGAGCGGTGAGCAGGGGTACACACTTTTTCCTTGGGGAATAGCTGGCATATATTCGACTATCTTCCTCCCCCTTGTAGGCGCGTGAATTTGGGATCACTAAAACCCACGGAGTTTCTCGACTACCCTAGCAAAGGAGGCTTGCGACTGCTCTCCAAAGGGGCAACATGCCCTTCGACTATGGGGGAAGCTAGTTCATATATAGAACACCTAAGATTATAAAACCGATCGCATGACAAAAGTGGAAGATATCTTCTGTGAAGGCTCCATTTTTTTGGAGCACATAGAGCTTGTTATGCAGAAAATTATCCAAGATCCTTTAGACATAATAATGTGAACATTTATTTATCAACATGCACGTATTAGATGATGGCGACATTAACAGACAAATCTATTTGGCATTGCTACTGAAATGTACTTGCTGTGCCAGAAACTTGACCGCCAATGGCAACACCTGGCGACAAAAAAGGTCTTGTAATTTTTTTTTTGTTATTCTTTAATAGTCAGAGGCTACTGTCTTACTTATTTAAAGTATTTCGTACATGGAATAATGTTGAAATAGACAATGGTTGCCCGTGTAAAAGGATTTAGAATACACAGTGTCATAAACCCATGCCATCCCGAGGGTGTCTTAAGAGGCGACTAAGGGAACGCAACTTGAAACAAACTTGAAAACTTGACGCGGAATCCTGTGCCAACCCGTCTTGCCAGCGTGGCACAGTAGACTAATTTCCCTCCATGAATTTGGAGGAGGCCCGACTAAGTAGTGGGCCATTCATAGGGACAATGGTTTCCTTTTTCAAGAACCCATTATCGTTTTTTATTTCCTATCAGTGACTTCAATGCCTTTGACCCTAGGCTTGCGTGATGGAAAGCAACGCCAGGGTCTAAGATGGAGCAGGCAATGCCCTTACTCAGGTACCACGCTAGCGAGACGGGTTGGCACAGGATTCCGTCAAGTTTTCCTTCTCTTTTGGCTAGGTTATCGGCCCTTCAGGATGGAGGGGGACACTATGTATTCTAAATCCATCACCGCACGGTAAGTGTAGTGTTTTAGTTAGTAGTTGTTAATCCACATACACAAGGAATTAAGTACCACATTAAATAAATAAATAAATAATAATAAATAAATATCCTTGGACATTTCACACAACGCCATCTCGTCCCAAGCTAAGCAACTTAATGCTTTTGTTATGGTAACGAGATGGATGATAAACTACTTATATACATTTTTTTATAGTATATATATTATAGATAGAAATGACACCCAGACTCCAAGCCAGTGCCTCTGGTTTAGACAAAAAACACTTGCCCGACCCCGGAATCGGAACCGGGACCCGTTGATCCAAAGGCGGCACATCATAACACTAGTTATCGATCTATAAGGGAATTTACGAGGTCAGAGACCTATCTCTATAGGCCTCATGTACATCATAAACTATTTAAAGCGCAGGACGAGGCCATAAAATGCAACCGGCGCTGACGTCAATCGCTGGAGTGCGTCCGAAACAATCTGACTAAAGCACTCTTGACTGAGTTGGGCGCGTAGAAGTTTCCCTTTCTGTTTAACCAACGAGCGAAATGAGAGGTTAGCACACAGCCCGTCCCAAGGTAAGCCTCGTTGGTCTAGTGGTTAGATGTGCCGCCTTTGGATCAACGGGTCCCGGGTTCGATTCCGGGGTCGGGCAAGTGTCTTTGTCTAAACCAGAGGCACTGGCTTGGAGTCTGGGTGTCATTTCTACTTATAACATGGATGTATTTACAAAAAAAAATGTATATAAGTAGTTTATCATCCATCTCGTTACCATAACACAAGCATTAAGTTGCTTAGCTTGGGACGAGATGGCGTTGTGTGATATGTCCAAGGATATTTATTATTTTATTATTATTTAAGCATACCGTTATGGCAATGTGTAGCGGGTCACCCTCTTCCCTGCAATATAGTTGTGAAGGGCGATAGCTGCGTCAATCTTGTGCCGGTGCACAGGTGCCGTTGGCGGGGGTCGGTTAGCTCAGGCATGCAGTTCTAAATACAGACAAAGTACTGCTGATGTCTGTTGCCCAGGCTTGCACAAATCACAAATCTGTCATAGCAGTCTTTGTATACGTAAAAATTGAAATTTTAAAAAGAACTGCCTAGTTTCTTGCTTTATCTGTAGAGCAGCTTTCCAAACCGGTGGTAAATGGTAAATTATTAATGTTAAATGTATATTGACGTGTCAAAAGAGCTCAGATGAGCCAACTTGAATAGAAACTTACCCGACCCCGGAAACTAACTTCATCATCATCATTTCAGCTGGACATAGGCCTCCCGCAAGGATTTCCACAAAGGCCGGTCCTGGGCCGCCCGCATCCATCGTTTTCCGGCGACCTTAATCAGGTCTTCGGTCCACCGTGTGGGAGGCCTACCAGCACTGCGCTTTCCGGAACGCGGTCGCCATTCGAGGACTTTTCTGCCCCATCGGGCGTCGGTCCGGCGCGCTATGTGCCCTGCCCACTGCCACTTAAGTTTGGCAATTCTGTGGGCTATGTCGGTGACCCTGGTTTTCCTGCGTATTTCCTCATTTCTGATTCGATCTCGCAGGAAAACTCCGAGCATAGCCCTCTCCATTGCCCTTTGGGTGACTTTGAGCCTTCTGATGGAGCCCTTAATAAGCGACCACGTCTCTGTTCCATAAGTCATCACTGGCAACACACATTGGTTGAAGACTTTTGTCTTCAGACACTGTGGTATTGAAACTAACTTACTTTAATATAACTATATTTTAATTTCAGATTTTATCATCGTGATTATCAAAATTAATTGGGTTTAATGTGATGTAGAAACTTCTACAACACCCACATAAACCCTAGTTCATAAATCAATTAAATTCACTAATTTTGATGATCACGACGATAAAATGGGATCGTAATAAAAATTGCTAATTACGCTCTATCTCTGGCAAAATCTGTTTACTCACGGCGTTTCTATTCAAGGTTTCTCCAATGGAACAATTGACTGACTATAATTTTGATTTGAAAGCTCAAATTTCACTTTCTCTATTAAAATCGAATTATTAAGATCTAATCGCAAGCACACGATTCCATAAGTGATTATGTGAATCGGTTGGATTTTGGCGGATCACGACTTGGAGAATGTTTTAAAATTAATCCGTTACGTTAAAAGGATTGTGTCGTATGATTTGGAAAAGTCTATATAGTTGGTCATTCAATAATTGTATTTAAGAAATTGACAGTTTGATATGCATTTAAGTAGGTATAATAAACTATCGGTAATTAATAGGTTATATGGAAACAGTGTTCGCAATATCATATGAATGTAAGAATGCATTAACAATTTTTTAATTTGGCAATTGCTTGATCCATTGCAATTATGAGGGGGCAGAAACCAACCTCAGGATTACGTTGGAAGCGACGCACGTGATTAAATCTTTATCGCAGAGACAGTTTACAAACATGAAATTCATGAACACAAATGACACACAGACTCAAAGCAAGTGCCTCTGGTTTACACAAAGACCGACTCCGGAATTGAACTGGGGACTTGTAATCCAATGGCAGCATATCAGGACCAACAAGGCAGTATTAGTAGTAGGGCGAAATTGAACGAGTATGAAAGATTTAGCAGTGAATCATTTATAGGCTGTAATGACGATGAAGTTGTCAGCCTGTCTCAGACCTCAGTGTGTCGGTATAGTCGGCTAAACCCCTTCATTAAATTGAACGAGGCATTAGTTAGTTGTATTTTATGGTCTTAAAAGAAGAAGATCCATTTCTCCTCCATCAATGCGTCAATTTGTACGTCAATTAACAACAGCCCAGTGGTGTATCGCGGAATAGTGCAACCTCGGCCTGAATTCGCTTTTTATTTGCGCTTAAAGCTTGGAATAGGCGCATGTTACGTAATCCTACCATCACGTATTATTCTCGGCATTTAATGCCTAATAAACACTAAGATATTATGCATCTACCTACATGCTTTCTAACGAGAGAGTTAGCAAAATCTAGAGTTTGATATGCATGTTTGGGCGCAAAGGATGATCATCCAGCCAGAAGAGGTGGTCGCTCTGGCAGGGGCCGCGTCGCCTGTCCCCTAATAAATGTAGTCGGGGATTTCTTAACCATGCAAATTGATCTGTAAACTTCGCCATCGCCGTGTAGGAGTTATTGGTAATTGTCGCATTTGTAGGCGATATTTCTTGAAGCAGATAATTCAGATTTTTCGGGTAATGGATGTAGCATGCTGGTCGCAATACATGTGCCGGTCCAGCGCTATAGCTATAATGAAAGGATCTATAGTACTTGAGATGATATAGATACTGATTAAAAAGATCAAAATTGATGCTGATCGATCTTGTTCAGCATTGCAGTTAGTGTCCGGACAATTTTTCTAGTGTCAATATGTTGGCGTGTGACAAACTAAAATACTCAGGAGCTGAAAGATTTGCCGGGTTCAAACACATAAAAACCAAACCTTTAAAACGTGTTATTTATTCTTTTGTGTTATTAATTTATCTAAGGTTTGCGCCATAAAAGACAGAAACATGTCAAAAACGAGTCACATAACATAATGTATCGGTGATTAATGCGATTTTGTTTCGTTTTTGGAACAGATCCAATTACTTGATTTTAGGTAATTATGCTTTTTTATTGTCTATGTCGTGTGTGATTTCGTGAAAGATTACGTGTAGTTTGAAGAGTCAATTACTTCAGCTTTTCATATAGTTCGTTCCTCCCGCTTTTTTCTGTTATTTGAGGTTGCACACAAATTTTGGATTTAATTAGTATTTAACGTAGTTAGTATTTTTAATGACGTCTGTCGCGCCATTTTACCTAGCAAGGTGCGTATTCAGGAGGCTTAATCTTGAGTCCACATAACCTGGTCGTATTCTATATGCCTATCCTTCTACTCAGCAAGTATTAGGCCCACTTTCGAAAATACAGAGCTTAACACCTAGGTATTTAAGGCGACAAAATATTTTAGGAACCTCGCTTGTTTAATGAGGGATGCCGCATTGCTGTTCAGTAACACATCCATCGCTGTAAGGGCTGTCACAAGTACACTCGTCGACGTGAACACTATAAATAATGTATTGACCTACATGTGGTGCCGCGGGAACTACGAATTTCGGAGAAGGCATTATGCCAAAATATTGGACGTTTTTTTACCAAGACATTGGTTCGGTCAGAACGTGTTGTTTATCCCATTTCCGTTATTGTAATAGACATGTTACGAGTTTAATCAGCGTTGTATAAATTACGTATTATTAACACGTGTTTGTTTGGTATACGATAAAATTACCGACGTTCTACGTGTCGATTCAATGCGATGCAACTGCTAGCGTTAATCTGCTAAATTCAAACTTTCTTCCGAAGTGCTTGTGTCGGAAGCATGAGGCAGATTTCGCGAATTTACACTATAGAAATAGCAAGTTACCTGAAATGTCGTCAATAGCACATTCATTGTCGATTTTGACACCGATGCAAAATTAAATTGACACCGACGTTAATTTGTACAATCGTATGGTTGTTTAATGGTTGTTTTTGGCTGTTCAGTTACATAATGTTATTATCTATAGATTCCGAGTTCTCAATAATCATGGCAAAAACGCATTTGAGTCAACCGCAGGTCAGAGCATCGCTTGTCCCGCTGGCCTATTTGGGGCGTTTCAAGCGAAACTGATCACTAAATATTAATATCTTCTTAGAATTACATGCTCCATATAGTCTAATAGTAGCTAGCTATCAGTTGCCGAGGCAATGGGATCACGTGAGCATGCTACACTACCCCAGCAATGTAGCGAGGAACCAGGTCCACAACTCTGTCCACATCCTCTGGCACTTTTACTGCGCAGTCTTCAAATTGCCCAATTTCAAAAATTACGGTTTCATATCAACAGTTATCTCCTCTAACTCTCTCTCGCTGTTATCCCTATCTAGTTTCTGTGTCGCATCGTACTACATCTGGGGATGTGATACTGTTTTCCAAATCAGTACGCAGACGAAGGAGATTCAGAGTCTCTGAATCTCCTTCGTCATTTAGAATAACTACAAAATCAAACGGAAAAACTTATTTACGTAGGTTTAACACAAAACTCTTATAAATCGTCGTATTTAAAATTACCACTATCATCTTACGGCCCTTGTCCCACGCTAGGTGGTAGTACCTCCACACACAGCTATCAGTCGTCATACCTACATTCACACCTTTCATCCACAATTTATTATTCTTACAATTCCTCATTCTTACAATCCATCCATCTCTTTTGATCGCCCAACAACCCTTGCGTCCACTTACATTCATGCTGAAACTACCACCGTTAAATAGGTCTGCTCTACAGTGATAAACTACTACAAGAAACTATCTCTGGAACTATCCACACCAAGGATTTATTAATGCTAACTCGAATCGTTGGTGTGGCACTCTGATAACTGTCCTAACATCGTTCCGAAATTGCCCAGCGATTTCACCGTGTCGTTTTCGCTGGTCTAGGCACGGAACAAAGCGTCTGCAGGTCCCCATTAAGCAGGCTAATTGCTGGCAGCGAGTGGCTCCGTGAGAGCGTGACAAGTGCCGTGTCCACGCCTCGAAAGCTGTGGCCACTTTCGTTCGTATGCTGATGTTAATTTTTGTACGTCCCATTGAAACGTGGCAGTTGACTGGTCGTATCTGTAGAATAACGGACAACCACCGGGTAGATGAAATCTTGAGTTGAGACCGCGACTCCGCTGGTAAAGTGTAGAGTCTGCGCCCTTTTTTATTTTTTTTACAATATCATTCACTCTGCACAGACAGCACACACCGAAGGGCCCCTTGCCTACTCATTTCATCGCCATATTCCTCTGTTAGACCGGATGCCCCTCTGTTAGATGGGGGCGCTATCTGCGGAAGATGGCTGCTTGCACCTGGATGCTTCAACTTGAAGACAAGGCATTATATCACTGAGACCTATCTGCAGCAGTGCACTAGAATTGGCTCATGATGATGATTGAAAACCTTTCTTTATAAGTTTGGGGTATCTGTTGGTTCGTAGGTTCTAAGCGAAAGAAACGATTATGATGTGTTTGTTTTATATTTGCGGTGGTTCTTAGACATTTTTTATGAAAATCGGTTCAGCAATATCAGCTCTTTTCAGGTTGTATAAATTTTCGCGTGTATTTTCATCTCGCATCTATTCGTTTTCCGCTTATATTGATGAAATCTAATCATGACTACGCTCCCCGATTCCATTCTACAGAAAAATTACATCCTAAGTTTATTATTTTAAGTACAAAAAAATCACCTGTAATGCTTTGCTAGGCGTTCCGAGAACATCGTTCACTATCATACGCGGATTTGGCGCCTACACACTTCTGCACGTCGACCCCTCTTCCCGTGAACCGAACAGGAAAACTGAGCATAGTCCGACTAAATTAAACATCCATCGCGATGGTAATTACTCTTTATGTTCTGAGCATTCCATATTATTACGTCTTAAAGACTTCATCGGAAGCTACAATTTTGAAATTTTGTTCATGGTTCTGGAAATATTTCATAATCATTATAATATTATGGGAGGATTGAACGCGCTCATTGGGGGAGGTCTATGTACAGCAGTGAAATAAAGCAGACCTCATCTTTTCCCCCAATTCCATTTGGGTAGTCCTTTAGGTCCACGAGTATTTATAGGGAGCGACTGTCGATTGTCCTTCGATTCCCATCTAGTGGTATTACCGGTAATTTGGCCCTTCGACGGATCACGGATCACGGACGACGGGCATTCAATATCCAAAATCGACAATTAAGCGCGGTAATGGAAGATTTTGATAGTTTTACTAATCTGACTCAATCCAGTCAGTTCGGAACTACCACATAATTCGAATAGTCTTAAATAACATGATTTTTTTGGTAAAATGACGGTTTACATTGCATAGAAGTCTTCGGATTCGGCTTTTATACAAATGACGTTATTGAGTGTTTTTTTTAATTTAGCAGGACTTTCTCACAGGTTTGCATCGTATTGGATGGGCACGTCGATGGAAAGTAGCATGTTCAGAGTCCTGCTAGGCTCCTGATTCATCGCAAGCAACGAGTCTTGAATTAAATATATTACAGCACGCCGTTAAACATGTAAAAGACATTGCCACTCCGTTGTTTTAATATCACGGCGACCACAGTTTGCTGGTCGGTCACACGCGACTACGCGACGACGCTCATGTGTCCCGGGGTCCGACGACCGTGTCAAGGCCGGATTTCACAAATGAATCGGTTATTTTCGCGAGATGTCGCAATTAAATTTAGTCGATAAACCCCGAAACACGTGCTAATCGGAGTTTTAGAACAGCTCCTCGTAAGTGCGGATTGGATAACTTTGTATCCATGGTTACTAGCTCCGCTAGTTCACCGCAAGGATTTCAAACCCTTACTCATTCGAATGTCTACTCTGCCTGATTTGCTGACATCTTGTCACTCGGTGTGATGAATTACCCATTTTGTCAGACGGCTACAGTTCTCCACATAAGGTTTCCATTCTTTGTCTATCCAGGTCCTTTCGTTCTCTAGTACAACATTAATAGGACTATGTTTGTAACGTCATCACACGTACAGTTAAAGTTGTTTATACACAGCGCTAACTGAAGCAGTAGCGATGATATTTCTCGGTACAATATAACAGTCTGTTAGAATTTATGTGTTCATGGAATAATTCCCACATGGCTTGTAGCAACTAACTGGTCTATCATTTACTTAAAATAAAATTGATTTATACGACGTCTTCTAGTAGTTAAAGCATTCTGATACACATACAATTTAGATTGTTTTTGTAGCGTGTAGTGTAGACTTTATAAAAAAAAGTATTATACAAAAGTAATTAAAGAAAATGGAAATGACTACACGTTCAAAATATGGCATACAAACTTTTTAACAGGGCGAATTGTGCTAAGGTGCTAAGAACGTTTAAAAAAATATTTGAAATTCGAATACCTTGATCTGTCACGATCGTATTCGGAAACATGAGATTATCCCCATTGTAGCTGAGTGCTTCATGTTTACGTTTTTTCGAAATGCGACTGGCCAAAAATAATATTTTTTCAAGCTCTTAACTTGCAATGTTTGTTTATGTCGTTTGAAATTGAATTTCGAACAGATTCGAAATCGAGTTACATGAAATTTGGTATGCAAATGACAACTAAACGGCTGGTCTAAAAGAATTAATACCCATAATTAAGATGTAGAGTGTTAAACCAGTGCATAGCAATTCTATTGTTACCTATACCTTTTTTTTTAATTTTTATTTTTTGTCACCCGGGGTAAAACCCTTTATGGACTATCCCCGCCAGCCTGGGGATGGTCGGCAGGGGGTGTGTGGGACTCTCCTCCGTAGAGGCATACCTACTAAACATCCCCGGAGTGTTCCTTTCGTCGTGTTTTTGTTTGCAGCAGCATGGGTACGTGTACTATTCCTTGCTGCCGCAGACAGAGGCTCTACACTCCTCTTCCTTCTCTTGCCCCTAATGGAGCATTTCAACTTCTAGAGCGGTATTGTACCGCTCTATCGGCGTCCCGCCAGGAGCACCCGCCAGGACCATGGCGGTTTAACTACCAACGCTGATAGTTTACCCCAGCCTATCTGGCTTAGGCTAGATAGATTTATTACAGTAGTAGGAAATCATTGGTGGGGCGTGTAAATAGCTCCACCATAAATGAAATAGAGAGATGGGGGGTATATAGATTACCTATGTCTGAAGATCTGTATATTATCAGCTAGCTATTTAAACTTAAATATGCGGAGTGTCTCTGGTATGTGTGTAACCAATGAAGCCTCTTATATCTTACAATGTCACTATGTGCAGAATTAAACTGATTAACTGCCTACCTTCAACATCCAAGGTCGCCTTACTGCTCATCCGATTCAATGGTTAGGCTTCTCGTCGATAAATTCGATCTTCTGTCTTCGCCAAAACCACAAATATGTTCTGATGATCACTAATTTGAAAATACAGCTTCAGGTAATCAATTTATAGGGAATATACGTGAAAATTCCGACTTGTTCACTGGGAACGACCGTTAGCAATCACCGCGCGTCCCGAACCTTCTTCTTCTTCATTCGTCGCTCATGGCAGCGCTAGCGCCATCTCTTCATCGGAAGGCAATACTCAGCGAACCTTCTCAGTCTTGGCAGTACAGAGAATCTTGCACGACACCATTAAGACTAAGAGGCTTGGAGTATAATGTTTGTGTACTGGTGTATGTACGTGTGTAAATATAAGTTAAGATTATATTTATTTTATAACATTAATTAAACTAAAAACGACTTTATCGCCTAACCATACACCCCGCCTTGGAAGATCGGGAGATCTTTCAAAAGCGACAATATATGTTACTAAAAAATAAGCTTACTGTAAATTATGGCTAAATTGGAATGCTTACATATTATTAATATCGTCATATTTATTGTGTCGGAATAGGATATAACTTGGCGACAGCGCGTTTAAAATCGCCAAACTTAGTCCTCACCGTAGCAACTCTGACAACATTGTCGGTGCCCTTGTGGACAGCAGTAATGACGCCCAATGGCCAATACAAAGGTGCAGTGTCGTCCTGTCCAACCAGTACAACAGTGCCGACCTTCACCGAATCAAATGGCGCGGTCCATTTTTGTCGGACTTGCAACGTGTGCAAATACTCAAGTCGCCATCTTTTCCAATAGGATTGGACCATATTATCTAGTAACCGTTTACGCCGTGCCAAGTTCACAGGTCCCGATGGAAAATCAGTAGCGGGTAAATATCTTAGGGGGGATGTCATTAGAAAATGTGCCGGTGTGATAGCTTCGGGATATGGATCAGATGAATTTACAGTAAGTGGTCGGGAATTCATTATGCATTCTATTTGCGTTAACACCGTCTGTAATTCCTCATAAGTAAGTAATTGGTTACCAATCACGCGGTATAAATGAGTTTTAAGACTTTTAATATTCGCCTCCCAAATACCTCCGAAGTGAGGAGCTCGTGGCGGTATCATTTTCCATTGAATTCGATGGACAGCTAGCTCGCTCTTAACAGCAGAACAAAACGTATTACTTTGTAAAAACTTATATAACTCGTCCAATTTAGCCTTAGCACCCACAAAATTGGTGCCATTATCTGAATACAAGCAAGATACCGGACCCCTGCGACAAACAAATCTTTTAAACGCGTCCAAAAAGGCATCTGACGTCAAGGCAGTGACCAATTCAATATGAACTGCCTTTGTCACCAGACATACAAAAAGACATATATAGGCCTTTTGGGCATGCTGGCCTCGACGCCGTGAGAGGGTGACCCTGATCGGTCCTCCATAATCTACTCCTGTATGGACAAAAGCTTTCGTTTCGGATACTCTACATGCAGGAAGATCTGCCATCATGGGTATACAACTCTTTGGGTTTACTTTGAAACAGACATTACATTTGCGGACTTCTGACCTTATGACAGTTCTGGCATCTAATATCCAATATTGCTGTCGTATTATAGACATAAGAAGTCCAGCACCAGTGTGGCAATTTAAATGATGATAATGTCGTATTATCAGATTAACGACATGGTCATGCTTAGGAAGAAGAATAGGATGTCTAGCATCGTACGCTAGGTCTGAATTAGACAGTCTACCACCGATGCGCAATATTTTCGTTTTATCTATGAAAACATTTAACATTTGCAACTTTTTGGACGGTAATTGGCCACGTTCGATAGCCTTGAGGTCATCAACAAAATGGATGGACTGAACAGCACGAATAATAAATTGCTCTGCGAGTGTCAGCGCTTGAACCGAACACGGTTGTATGTCACTCCTACGCAGTGTGAATTTGAGCACATATGAAATGATGCGAAGCAGTTTCTCCCATGATGAGATACGCGCCGCAAGATCACACAAAAGAGGCCTCTCTTTCGCAGATATAACTGTCAAAATCGTTGATTTATGCTCCGGAAGTTCAGGGCATTCTTTATTAGAAACGAATGGTTGAATGGGCCAATCGTTTGGAGCGCGTTGAAGCCATTGCGGACCATTCCACCACATTTGGTTGGAGGCCAGTTGAGACGGAAGCATGCCACGAGAAAGACAGTCGCTAGGATTTTCAATACCAGGTACATGGTAAAAATGTTTGACAGCCAAATTCTCCTGGCACTGAGCTACACGATTGCTCACAAACACTGACCATCGATGTGGCGACGAATGGATCCACGACAAAGCTATCATTGAATCCGAGAACGCGTAGACATCTGAAATAGTAATACGCGAAGAATATTTATCATACACAGTTCTCACCAATTTTGACATGAGTACCGCAGCGCACAACTCAAGGCGGGCCAAAGTCGTAACTTTGGTCGGGGAAACCTTTGATTTGGCGCACAGAAGGCGCACTTTAATGCAGGAGGCATATGTACAGTGTATGAAAATCACACACCCATAACCTTTCATACTAGCGTCGCAAAATGCAACTAATTGTACCTTCCCATTAATTTCAACGCCCACATGTCGCGGAATTCGCAAGGCATTAATTAGAGGAAGCTCTTGGGTAAGAGCAGAAAAACGAGATACAATAGTCTCAGGAGCGGGATCATCCCAGCCAATATTACTCAGCCAGCACTCTTTTATGAGCAATTTTGCATATAAAATAACAGGAGCGACTAACCCGAGTACGTCGAAAAGGCGTGCAACTATGGACAGTATATTTCGTTTCGTGCATTTCTCACTAACACTGACCGTCGTAAAGAAGAAATAATCCTCACATGGATCCCAAGACAGTCCGAGCATCTTGGAAATGTTACTATCAACATCAAAATTAAGAGTCTTACGATGATAGTCAGGAAGACTGTTTAAAAGAAAATTTGAATTACTGGACCATTTGACTAATTCAAAATCCCCAGATCGAAACATTTTTATGAGCTCTAGAGAAATTTGCTTGGCAGTGTCTTCATCAGGTGCTGAACAAACCAAGTCGTCCATGTACAAGCTGTTTTCCGCAATTTCAGCCGCCCGTGGATAAACAGGACTCATGTCGGAGGCCAGCTTTCGTATGGTACGCATAGCTATATACGGACTCGACACTAGTCCAAATGGAAGGCGATTGAATGCCAAAGTTCGCACCGATTCGGTCTCATTAAAACGATACAGTATTCGCAAGTACTTACGTTGGTCAAAGGGTACACCAATACGCAAATACATTTGTTTAATGTCCGCTGTCATGGCAATGGGCATTAACCGGAATCCTAATAACAACAAAAACAAGTCTGACTGAAGATTTGGACCAGTGTGTAATATGTCGTTCAAGGACAGCCCCGTGTGTGTTTTGGAACTGGCATCCAACACAACACGCGGCAGCGGTTTATCGGCACGTACCACGGCATGATGAGGTATATAATAACCTTCTTCAGAAAGTTCCGATTCCTTAACATGGCTGAGATACCCGTTGTCAATATAGTCTGAGATAACTTTATTATAATCATCTCTCAAAGTCGAAGATAAACGAAATTTTCGTTCAAGCGCCATAAGCCGGCGATATGCAATCGTACGCGAGCTACCTAACTCTGATGGATCTTTACGGAACGGCAATGCTACCGTATAACGGCCTAGGTCATCGCGCGTTACAGATGTAAGAAAAATATTTTCACACTCTGTCTCTGCTGGCGACAAGAAACGCGTGTTGGAGACTTCTTCCAGTTCCCAGAATTTTTGTACAACGTCGTTCAAAGCCATTGCTGATAGCGAATTAACGGTTTCAGTCTTAACATTATTACGGGGATAATCTCCCATCAAAATATAACCAAGGGTGGTTAAAAACGCAGGCATAGTTGGCGTCCCAAGGTTAATCCTTTTCCCCAAATAGATATGAGGGAAAAGTTGGGCCCCCAGCACCATATCAATATCCCCCGGCACATTCCACGTTAAATCTGCAAATTCGAAACCACCAAAGTCTACATTGCCATGCCATTCTACAAACTGTGACGGCAACTTATCCGTGATGCATTCCACTACTAATGCGTGTATGGAGTATTCGTACTCCGAATAAACACGAGATCTAATGTTCAAATATACATATCCAATAATGGGTCTCGAAGTTGAGCCCACACCCTTGACAAATGAATTACTCAAAGGTATAATAGGCAAGTTCAAAATACGACAACAGTTTATTGTAATTAAATTGTTTTGCGATCCACTATCAATGAGACACCGAATGATAGTACCGTTCCCTGTACAATCCTTCGCCCGAGCGATTACTTGTGCCGTGGATAATAAGATAGTTGATTTAGATTTAACTTCGTCGGAAAGTAAAAACGCATGATTTTCTACTACTTGCGGTGCGGTCTGTGGTAAGCCATGGCCTTTGACTAGAGAGTCAGGAGCGTTAAAATGAGCTGCGTGAGATGTTGATTCTACAGGAGGCTCGTAACCCGTCTTTTGGCAAGCCGCAGGTGAACCAACTTGTTTATCTTTAAAATGTAACAAATTGTGGTGACGTTTACCACAGAAACATACCTGCGAGGAATTACAATCCATCAAAGTATGGTTTAAACTTAAACAATTAACGCATCCACGCCTTGATTTAATAAAATCAAATCTAGATTTAGGATTCCGAGAAGTTTTAAACATCTTGCAATCGAAAAGTCGACTATGATCGCCTTTACCACATAGTACACAACGTTCATGCGTACGCGGTGAATGTTCCGCGGCAAGCGCCTGTGTTGTAGTCATACCACCGACCACAAACGTACCGGTATTGTTCACGCGTGTCCGAGACTGGCGCGAACTGTGTGAAGTGTGAGGTTTTCGCTCTAAAATCTTAGCATGATCTTTTACATAATCAATTAACTGCTGAGAGCATGGTATTTCCACATTACGAACTGTCAACTCGAATGCATATAACGTTTGCTGATCTAACTTCCGTAAACCACATTGTAAAAAAATAAAATCAGCCAAATCCGCAATGTCCAACTGTTTAAGAGCTAAGATCGATGTTGAGTATGTATCTATAAACGTTTCCAAGCTACTAGCATTATGTGAACATTCTTTTAAATCTAAGATATTATTCAAGTAACAAGTGGCCAATGCACGATTGTCCTGGTATTTCTTCACCAAACTATCCCAAATAATGTTATAGGTATCACCAGTGGGCACTATTCCGGCAGTTACCTTCAAAGCGTTGTGAGTTAATTTACCAACTAAATATTGCACACGCTGCGAGTCTGTCAGCTGCTCATTATAATGAATGTTGGTCTTAAACGACTCGTAAAAAATGGGCCAATTTTCAATTTTCCCATCAAAACTAGGAAGATTGATAGGTGGCAATTTTATCGGTTGAACGGTAACAGCTTTCGTCGCATTATCGGAGCCAGATGACGTCATCGCTGTTTTGTCTATCCTATTGCGAACACGTTTTACCCGACAATATAAATCCTCAAAGGAATCTAAACAACTGTACGACGGAGTAAAATCCGTATTTAATGACATATTAATCTGGTTAATTTGGTCAACAATAGTTTCAAATTTGTTACGAAGATCGTCAATCGTTTCCGATTCAGCCATAAAAAGTTCATTTGACCTTGAATCAAAGGAACTTATTTTGCTTGATGATGCATAAATGCGATTCATTTCGTTGGAAAAGGATTTCTTTCTTATTTTCCAATAAGCGTAACGTATTCCTCACTTGAATTTGACATCTTTTTATAGGATTACCCTCCTTGTATGAATATATTAATTATAAAATTAGCCAATAATTTTCAAGCTCGAGAATCGTTAAGTTTTAATTAAGTATGCAATAAAGATGGTAGGTATCAAATAATTAAGGTTCCAAATTACTGTGTTTTACCAAAAAATACGTAGAAATACACAACAAGGAACAGATTTACCGATAAATTACGTAAATCTATGAGTAATTATTAAACCAGACCGTTTTTAAGTAATTTTACCAAGTGTTACGTAAGCTACTATTTAACGGGAAAGAGATTTTACCAAAATTACGTAAATCTTAAATTGCTGATTCGTAGCCGAAGGACCATAAATTATGGTGGGGCGTGTAAATAGCTCCACCATAAATGAAATAGAGAGATGGGGGGTATATAGATTACCTATGTCTGAAGATCTGTATATTATCAGCTAGCTATTTAAACTTAAATATGCGGAGTGTCTCTGGTATGTGTGTAACCAATGAAGCCTCTTATATCTTACAATGTCACTATGTGCAGAATTAAACTGATTAACTGCCTACCTTCAACATCCAAGGTCGCCTTTACTGCTCATCCCGATTCAATGGTTAGGCTTCTCGTCGATAAATTCGATCTTCTGTCTTCGCCAAAACCACAAATATGTTCTGATGATCACTAATTTGAAAATACAGCTTCAGGTAATCAATTTATAGGGAATATACGTGAAAATTCCGACTTGTTCACTGGGAACGACCGTTAGCAATCACCGCGCGTCCCGAACCTTCTTCTTCTTCATTCGTCGCTCATGGCAGCGCTAGCGCCATCTCTTCATCGGAAGGCAATACTCAGCGAACCTTCTCAGTCTTGGCAGTACAGAGAATCTTGCACGACACCATTAAGACTAAGAGGCTTGGAGTATAATGTTTGTGTACTGGTGTATGTACGTGTGTAAATATAAGTTAAGATTATATTTATTTTATAACATTAATTAAACTAAAAACGACTTTATCGCCTAACCAATCATAATGAAGCCATCAGAAGTTATTTCAAGAATCTCCCTGATACAGATTTAGCTAACTAAATTCTGCATTATATTTATTATGTTTTATGATATGATAGTGTTATAAAACCGTGTCATACAAAATGTGCCGCACTTATGTCAAATTAATTAGGAAATATTAACCAAGCTTTTAAGTTTTATAGGTGCCTCGATAAACGTCAATGTTTTTACTTTTTTAATATTATTTACATTATAATGTTTCTTTAATAAAGTTTCAAGAAGGACGACAGACTTCTCGGTAGGTAAGGGTCAGCGTCCATTTAGCATATCGGCACCTCGTCACCTCACACGTGACTTGGTCGTGAATCATAGATTTCAAGCTGCGTACCAAAATCAAAAACAAAATGTTTTTTATTCGAATAAATTCTTGCGAATGCTTTCAAATAGTCAAAGATTTTGGGAGAAAAAAAATAAAAAATAAAAATCATAAAATAAAATTAATAATTTAGTTTTTACCACCGGTTCGGAATGCCATTCCATAGAGAAGAGCTGGCAAGAAACTCCATGGTTGCTCTTTTAAATAAGAGGGTTACAATGATGGTGGTACAAACAAGTCTGACAGATTAGTGAAAGCAATAACACGCATAAACTTGTAGCACATTAAAAAATTAGAAAATAAAAATTAGTGAAATTACACAAATTACATGGTGCGTGCTGAAACTGCACTCACATACTGTTTACAAAACTTCACTAATGTAATGGCTGAAAGATCAGAGCTAGACCATAACATAGCCGACGTTACTCCCATGCGTCACTATCTGATAGATAGTCATTGACTTGATAGTACGCTTTTTTAATTAAACCGGACTTAACGTAACATTTAAATTTCTCGAACGACCAATCCAAAACTGCTTCCGGTAATTTGTTGAACCGGCGAATTCCGAGACCTACAAAAGAACCATGTGCTTTTTGTAGCCAGTGGAATTGTGTAACTTATGCCTATTTCTTGTCGGGATATTGGAGGACGTGACCACACAGTCACATTTTTTTAAAAGAGACCCCTACTATGTTTATCACCTCTATCGCGGGGGCTGTTTCTGTAAGCCTAGAGCAACATGGAGAATGGACCTTTATAGTGTTACCTGTGCTGCCATTATCATGCGTTCTATAGAGTTAGCGGCGACCATTAATTACGCGACAATAACCGCTTGTGATGTGAAAGGTGCTATTGTGTGACTCCATAAAAGAGATCAATTTACAACTCATTCAGCTCGCGATGCAGTGATCAAGCTACGGTTCAGTTGTGTTGATTCTGCTCTTCTCTGTGGATCTGCATTCCGAACCGGTGGTAGTATCACTATGGATGTGTGTTGAAGTAAATTTGAATCGTATTGCAGTTACTCTGTTTCATGGTCATCAGATTGTAAGGTGAAAATGGTATAACTAAAAATAATATTTTATGCAATTGTTAGAGAAAAAAAAACTGTTTTCACTCGTACATTCTTATCATTAACTCAATTGTGAATGATTATAAATTTAAAATTACCGATATTTAACGCTGAGCTGATTGAGTTACTAAATAACTAAAAGATATATTACTCTTTCAGCTCAGTCAGGCTTTGTGCGTCGCTAAACGCTGTGCCTATAACGTTTATGGATTATTTTGAGGTTTACCTTCCGACATCTGTTGACCGCGCGTTATAAAAGTCGCCATATTTATGAATCCATAATTTTGTTTACTTTCATCAATATAAGTATGATGGCTTTAATTTATGCGGATTAACGTTATTGATGACATATACTTCCGTTGTAAGATTTTATTTCAGTAGTACCTGACCATGGCGTCGTTCACGTAGATATAGCACAAGAGAGGTGGGAATATCATTATCATCATCATCATTTCGGCCAACTCTTTATAACTTTTGGACATGGGCCCGTAAATTGCTAATGTTCTGGAATCATGTCGAAGCCTTTAGGATCTATTGCATGATTGTTCTTTTCAAATCTGACAGTATAATAATAATATCCTTGGACATTTCACACAACGCCATCTCGTCCCAAGCTAAGCAACTTAATGCTTGTGTTATGGTAACGAGATGGATGATAAACTACTTATATACTTTTTTTTTTTGTAAATACATACTTATTATAGATGGAAATGACACCCAGACTCCGAGCCAGTGCCTCTGGTTTAGACAAAGACACTGGCCCGACCCCGGAATTGAACCCGGGACCCGTTGATCCAAAGGCGGCACATCTGACCACTAGACCAACGAGGCACTAATAAATGTATGAACACTTAAAATAAATTGTATCTAATGTTTACTACTCACCCCATAGATGACCGACTGCTGAGGCTTCCAGTTACATGGAGGGTATTAGCCTATTGTGCCACGCTGGCCATACGGGTTGGCACATGTTTTCTTATGAAATTCTACTTCTTATGCGTCTAGGTTATCGGCTATCTTACGACTACCGTTATTACGTATAGTTTGTATTTATTCAAAATATCTATAGTTCCCATAATATTGCTCTATCAATTTAATATTTATAATCTGTACTTTAATGCTTTGTATTGTTTTCTATAGCGCTACCTGCTAACATTTAACTTCTTAACTCTAACTCAACTTATAACCAATTAATTTAACTTTCTAAATCACACGAACTTTTCTAACACAACACACTTGTCATTGGCAAAATCATCGGTATAACGAGGGAAGCCAAAACCTAAATGAAGAAGAAGAAGACTACCGTTATTGAAATGGGGTGGTGACACTACGTATTCTAAATCCGTCACCACGGGGACTGATATTACAAACAGACGCTTAAATTTGAAACGTTTATGCGACAAGAACTTTCGTATCTCGTATTCACTAATTAGTGGCGATTAGTCCGGTTTCATAGTCGGACACGATGATGTGACTGGTAACGAAATGTTCCACGAATATTCTTAAAATATATACATGCACATTCAAATTTATGCCATTATGTTACAAAACAGTCTTAAGTTACAATCTGATAATAAATCGTATTTATAATCTATATATTAATACGTGCAGCGAAAACTTTTTACCCCTTTTTACGAAAATTGCGGGGACGGAGGAGAAGAATGCGAATTTTTATTTGAAATTTTTATCTTCTCTAAAAATAAAACTGTATTGCTGTTCGTTAGTCTCGCTAAAACTCGAGAACGGCTGGACCGATTTAGCTAATTTTCTTGAAATGTTCGTGGAAGTCCAGGGAAGGTTTAACAGGTTAAAAAGAATACATATATGAAAAAACATTTTTCGCTTTATTGATTCTGAGGCGGTACGAAGTTTGCCGTGTCATGAACAGTCGTGTCATGTCATGATCAGTTATGAATAATAAATAAATAATAGTTTAAAAACAACTAAAAAAATACGCTTTAATAGAAAATCGAAATAAAAAATAGAAAATAATTAAAAATAAATAGAAAACTAAAAAATAGAAATAGAATATAATTTCTATTTTTAGTTAGATTTTCTTTAAAAGCGTATTTTATTGAATTGTCATCGGTCCTTAATAAGTTATGGCAAATTTCGGGGGTCAAAATCATGTTCAAAGATTCCGTTACATACTAACATTACCTCTGAAGCTAATAAAAGCGTATTAAAAATACAATAAATTAATAAACAAAACATTACACACACACAACCATGTCTTTGATACATGCGCTTATTGTACAATCTTTTGATATAGTCTGTGGTCAAATTGAGAATAGTTTAATATTGTCTATAGGCTTACTAAAACATAACCATAATAAATTATATAGTTATAAAAAAACAATCTATCTCTGTCTCTTGCACTCCCGATCCATTCTGTACCGACATTTGTTAAAGTCGTCTTCTCAATGTCTACCTACTTACGTCTTTTAGACTGTGTCCCCAGTAGGCAAACAGTTTGCAGCCGACTGAGTGAGCCGCAATTTTGTGGTGAACTGAAATTTGAGTTTGCTGTGAGTCGGCCACTAACTGCGACAGTCGGCGCACGTAACGCTGCAAACTGCGTAACGTGAGCGCAAAACTAGAAAACTGTGGACACTCCATTTTAAATATGTATATGGAAGGGCGTACTAAACCGATACGCTGCAAACTCAGTCGGCTGTTAGTAGCTTGCCTACTGGGTACACACACAGCCTTATCGTTATCATCCATCGGGTACCATACTGAAATAATTTTGTATTTGTACGACCTACAAGTATTTGTTCCGGGTCTGGGTGTTTTCTATCTATAATATGAATGTATTTATAAAAAAAAAATGTATATAAGTAGTTTATCATCCATCTCGTTACCATAACACAAGCATTAAGTTGCTTAGCTTGGGACGAGATGGCGTTGTGTGAAATGTCCAAGGATATTTATTTAATTATTATTGTTTATTTTTCTCTCTCTGTATTGAATGAAGTCGTATTTAATTAGGAGTCCCTAGCGTGTCCTGTCCACGCTATGCCTATGATCGGCAATCAGTGCAAACAATGAAATGAGTAAAACAACCGTCACCGTGTTTACATTTGGATAACGCGCACGTGCGCGTTGCGCAACTCGGCCGCGCACAACCCGCGGTCACTGATACATACGTAGATACATTGATAATGTCGCTGAGATCGATATCTCTATGTTACATTCAACTGTGACGACCTTTTGCGTGTTTATGTCAATGAACGCTTAGACCCGGGCTTTATCAAACGGCTGGTCAAAGTTGGTCTACGCCAACGAACAGCTGTGGAAAATACAATACTACTACTCAGCCCATAAATGACCCACTTCCGGGTGGGGTCTCCTCACAGGGAGGGTAATTAGCCTACTGTGCCACGCTGGCCAGACGGGGTGGCACAGGGTTTCATATCAAGTTTTCCTTCTCTTGCGGATAGGTTTTCGGCCTTGCCGTTTCCTTTTGGCGGTCTGATTTGGGCTAATTTTCTTTCATATTTTTGGGGGACGCCCGACTGCAGTTTATGGGTTGAGATGATAATGAAGACGATTTCTATTTTAATTTATTTTTTAATGGCATATTACTAAATACTGGTTAGACGGTTTGGCAAGTTTCTTATTAATTTCTACTCTTGCTCTGGCTATATTTCCCTTAGTTTACCTGGTACTGGATTCAACGGATTTATGACGCGACGTTTTAAGTCTGAAATCACACTAACACGGATTAAGCGTCAAATGAACCTCAAAATATTAAAATTTAAATACAAGACCTTTCCGGAGAAAACGTTTTTAACTTCCTTGTTCCCTTTCTTGTGCTTCTTGGTACAAGCCCGACTTATTTGATGCTTAGAATAAAGTGAGTCACGCTTTCATGGAAATTTGTTAAACATCAAAAGTGCGATTTGTAATCCCGATACATTATTGGGAAGATGGAATACGAAGTGTTAAACTAGTTCACACCCTCGGCAGTTGTCCAGAGAGTCTCCTAATTTCTCCGTCTTTTACTCCATTTTTCGAAGTGCATGACGAATTTGTCACACAATTTCGGAGAATCCCGCCGCTGTCTGTGTTAATTATTGAAAAAAGTTTTACTGCGAAAACTTTTTTTGGCCGCGAGATGCTTGGGTGCTGTCTCTCGGGAGCCGTCTTAATTACGTTCCTTTACTCACAACGGGGACGCAACCCACATCTGTCTGTTCATTACTGACATAACGTTACGTTTCACTTTCTTAAATCATCAACAATCTTGATTGTGTTAGTCGTTGAAAAAGATTACGATGGAAAACGGCACGTAAGATGTCTGTTTTTGCCACCGGCGAAGGTTAAGATCATCTCGTTCTACTGTTGTGGGTTTAATTTTCTTGACCTGGTTTCCTTGTTAAAATAAACATTAGTAATAGATTGATTAAAATTTCGCGGGAATCTTGCAGTTTACAGCTGCGTACATGAAACTTTTCCTCGCTTTGAGCTTCGGTATTCTGCTAATAGCATACAGATATACATATGCGATAGAGAAAGCGAACTTATCTTAGAAGATCTAGGTAGAACTTATCTTACTAATATAATGAACTAGCGACCCGCCCCGGCGTCGCACGGGTGCAATAATGAACACCTAAATTTATGCATGTATTAAACATATGTATAAACCTTCCAAGAGAAATCACTTTATCTATTAAAAACAAAGCTTCAAAATCGGTTGCGTAGTTTTAAAGATTTAAGCATACATAGGGACGGACAGACGACAACGACTTCGTTTTATAATATGTAGTGATGCTAAAGTTTCTAAGAATGCATAGATGTATGTTAACTCTATCACGCAACGACAAGTTTTGATGAAACCGTACAATAATATATCTTACACATTCGAATAACACAAAGGCTACAATTTATAAAGATATAGTGTGAATTATCCAAAATACCACAATTTTCTATTACCATTCGGGTAAAACCGGGAACTAACGTATATTTGAACAGCGTACTTTGCTGGGAACAGAAAATATCAAAGAGCTTTTCCTAGTCGCAGGTGTTCTACGTAATCGTGTTAAAGTACCCGTCACATCGTTTCTAATGAGCTGCTTTTATGAGTATTAAGTAGCTCTTATTTTAAGAGAAAATACCCGAACGACGTCATTAAAATATATTATAATAAAATTATGAAATTACCCAACAGATTGGCCGTCTACATACTTTGAGATACTTACATTTGTTCCGACCTGAATGCTCCGTAATTTTTATTCGAATGAGAAGGAACACTCACTTGACTGCCTCGTTGGTCTAGGGGTTGGATGTGCGGCCTTTGGATCAACGAATCCCGGGTTTGAGTTCGGGGTCGGGCAAGTGTCTATGTCTAAACCAGAGGCACTTGCTCAGAGTCTGGGTTTCATTTGTGTTCGTGAGTTTACATGTTTGTAAACTGTTTAAAAAAACAGCATGCTCTCCGACAGTCCACCTCACTTTGCTTATTTGGGATATGTCCGATATGGTTTTGGTTTTTTCTAGAATAACTTATTGAAATACTGCACCTACTTAGCCATTTCCTAAGTTTGTCGGGTCAAACTAATCATCTTCGACCAATTACCAGTGCAGGTGCGGAGTTATTTCCGTCTGACCTCCGCGTTTCATCTAGTGAGTCAATCAGTAATCGTTTGGTCAAACCAGCTGTCAGTTTTCATGCTACTCACTATGTGTGTCGGTTGCCATAGATTAAAAATTGATAGTCGGGACGGATGAGGTCGGGGTTTATAATTTAATGGACATGAACTAGTCCTGCAGATCAAACCGCTAAGCTTACTCCTCAATACGTTAGACATGTTCAATTTGATTGCTAATAACTGCGTGTAAATGGAAAGGCGACAACGTTGTCGTGTTTGGTGCCAATAACATAAGCAAATAATTGGGCATTGACGGGGTCATTGCCTGACATAACCGATGGCTTGTAGCCCATAATTGATATCTAGGAGGTCAATGGCTTTCTGGACTAAATTGACGGTCATTCATTAATGTTCATGTGGAAAAGTTCGTTTTCATGTCCAATGTTGTCTTTAAAAATGGATGCTCGGTAATTTTGTAGTAGATTGTCTGGCCTACCGCTATCAGTTAGTTAATTATCATGTAGTTATTATCGACAAACCAGTCGATCCTGATCGAGTCCGTCGAACAACGAACGGAACTGTATATTTACTTATATATTATAGATGTTTTTATATTAATGTTTTGTGATGTGTGTATATGACTCGAATCAGGGGCCTTAATCTTGAACCCAATAACAATTTTAATCCAATGCCAATTCCGATCCAATTCATAACCAATCCTGTCAAATTACCCTACTTTTGAAAACAATACTGACAACATTGGATTGAAATCGGAAATGCTCTTGTATAGGCTAGCGAATGTGTCATTACACATTAAGTTTGCGTTTGAGAGAAGTTAGTCGAAAACCGGTATAGCAATAATAATTATTTTATAAAATTAATATTGGGTTGAATCCAATAGTGATTAGTTCATTCAATATCCACACAATATTGAAACAATTTAGCGCTAGCGTCGCGTTAAAATGTGCTCAAGAGTACGAAACGTCACAATTCCAATCCCGATCGATCGGAATCGCGTTCGAGAGTAAGGCCCCAGCAGTGGGTAATTCATGGTTGGAGAAAGACAGTTCAGCGAAATATTCTTTATTTTAATTGATACTCGATACCGATATCAACAATAACACGCTGCCTAAAAAAAGTACTGGTGATTATTGTATAATAGTGGCCCGCCCCGGCTTCGCCCGTGCAAAGCGGGGGTGGGTTATACATATAAACCTTCCCCTTGAATCACTCAATCTATTAAAAAAAACCGCTTCAAAATCCGTTGCGTAGTTTTAAAGATTTATGCATACATAGGGACGGACAGAAGAATGCGACTTTGTTTTATAATATGTAGTAATGATGATGATAGTGATAGTGAAGTCCAGCTAAACAAGAATAAACCATAAGAATTGCATGGGTACTTTTTAGTATAAAACAAAGTCGCATTCTTCTGTCCGTCCCTATGTATGCATAAATCTTTAAAACTACGCAACGGATTTTGAAGCGGTTTTTTTTAATAGATAGAGTGATTCAAGGGGAAGGTTTATATGTATAACCCACCCCCGCTTTGCACGGGCTAAGCCGGGGCGGGCCACTAGTTATCCAATAAATCCTATGTATACTGAACAAAACAACCACCAATATTTAGAAGAGTCATTGTCACAACAAAAGACTAATCCTTCAGCCTATGACGAAAACTTGTCGTAAACCTTCCTGCTATAACCGTAACCCAGTAGCAGTAGTTCAAAAAGACTGATCATTGTCAAGCGTTTCTTTTCACGTTTACGAAGAGGTCACGCGAAGACAACCTAATTTCGTTTGCGAGATGATAGCTTAGAATGGAACGTAATCGGGTCGTGAACACGCCATTTTCTTGCCTAAGCCGAGATTAATGACATACGTTAATAGGATAAGTGTACTGTTTAAGTATTATTAAGTAGACAATCAGATTAGATGAGCTAATTAAACGTCACTTTGAAAAAAAAGATTTTGATCCACCGCTAAATACCTTATCTAAATTCATGTATGGTTTGCATTTGTTCGTTTGTCAAATCCTAAGTAAATTTGACAGATTGACAACCAGATTACAACCGACGGTAATCCTCAACTGCTCCAGCCAGGGCCACGAGTTTCCTTGTGTACTGGAGCCACAAGCTCCGAGGTGGCCCACTCCGCTAACCGAGGAAATGCCTGTCTATCTGTGGCATTATAGCCCCATAAGAAATTACCCAATTTTGATTTAATGTTTGTTTGAATTTTTTTCTAATCAAGAGCAGTTTTAATCTGTCGTAGTGAAGATTTTTTATGGCTCGTGGTTCAGTTGTAACTGCCATCCCAAGTGGTACGTAAACATTAACATTCTAAAATAACTGCGATTACTGCAAAACTAGTCTATTGTGAACTTGACCGGAATTCTGGTCAGTTTTAGAAACGGCTGGCAAAGAGCTCTATCATTTTGTAATAGCGATATTCGCATGAAATTGTACTATAACCGCGCCTACGCATGTAATCAATGAAAGATGACGTGAGTATGGTAATACGTTTAGAGCTATTGCGCTAATAAATAAATCGAGAGTGGCAATGAAACTACGTTTTTTTTATACAATTGTGAACTTTTCGTACAAGGTTATCCTGTATCGCAAGACAGAGACACCCAGACCCAGGCTGACACTTGCGCAACCACGGAGTCGAACTAGAGGCCTATATACTCTTGTAACTGCTGCTGCTAAACCATAAGGCCATTTGCCATTAGGAAGCAAAGAATTCAAACTGCTTTCCAAGTTATGTTAGATTAGTTATGAAACAGCTAGTGCAATACCACAGTGTACCGCAGGCAAATCATAAACATCATCAGTCATACATCAATTACATACTCACGCATCATTATTTTTAAAATAACACAAAACCCCAGCACTAGGTTTTAACCTATATCACGGGGGCTGTTAAAAACCCTCAACTCGACACCCAGACTCGAGTGTCTCTGGTCTACACCAAGATACTGGACCGACCCTACCATCAACCCATGATCCAAAGGCGGTACATTATTTTTATTATTTAGGGTCTGAGAAGAAGATGAAGTGATTACAACTTTATTCGCAATGTTATGGATGGAAGGCTAGAAATATTTACCTGTTTTATCAAGGAAGCCAGAATCTATTATATCCCCTCATTGTCTACGTGAATGATGAAACGTCTGTATACTTAATCCATCGAGAAAAATTAATCTATTTCTTGTATCTTCCGCTGAAAATTGGGACAAACCAACACGAGTGTTTATTAAGAAAACAATACAGCTTTTAGTGCGTACTTGGATCAGATCGTAAATAGTTTCAATGATGCTTTTCCAATGACCACAATGCGGGAGACCTTAGTAGATGATATAAATAAAAGACCGGATAGTTCGATCATTGGTTTGTTTTTTCATCGTCATCATTTGCTCTTGGATTTAAATGGCTTTCCGCAAGATTCTCCGCAATGATTGCACTGCCATTTCTTGTCCCATAAATGACCCACTGCTGAGTTGGGCCTCTTTCAGTTACGTGGAGTGAAATTAGCTTAGTGTGCCGCGCTGGCCAGACGGGTAGGCACAACTTGGTATCTAGTTTTCTATTCAGAAGAGCCGGTAAGTAGCTGTGCAATTCTGATATAACCTGAAATTAAAATCACGAACGTTTGTCGTTGTGAAGTCTAATCATGAGTTTACTAAAATTAAGTTATAGTATACTCTACTCCGTGTTGTGACGCATTTAGTATACATAGTGACGCCACCCCATTTCATCCTAAGGGTGTCGTAAGAACCGACGGAAGGAAATGATAAGGCCGAAAACCTCGCCGCAAGAGATGAAAAACTTGATACGAAACCATATATGCCAACCTTTGTGGTCAGAGTAGGCTAATAACCCATTACCCTCCATGTAGTTGGAGGAGGCCCGACTCACCGTGGGTCATTTATGTGTAGAGTAGTAGTAGTAGAAACTCTGTGCTTTACTAGTTCAAAGAGCGCTTTAAAAGCTTGGGATCGAAAGACATGACCTTTGTCTGGAGAAAATTGGTCATCATCCAATATGTCAATTTTGATTTACGCAAAGCACTCTCACGTCACGTGACCGAAGGCTCTAATGACGTCATCTCTCCCTATCAATCACCCCGCTACAGCCAGTTGTGACATTCCCTTATTTCGGAGCCGGGAGTGTCAACAAAATCATGCATGCAAGAACACCACCGACAAGAGAATAGTGATCGTATCTATATTAGATCAACGTCGAATATTCCTTACCAAGATTTGGAACTAGTTAGCCACCAAAAATGAACCCGTCAAGCGGGTGAGGCGAATTTCGGAGTTTTCGGAGAAGTACGTAATTAGAAAATGGTCAGTCCCAAAATTGGATGACACGGATCAATATTGGGCTCCGTTCTGGAAATGGACACGTGTGTACCTATAGTTTGTACTTTTAGCTGTCGATGATTTGATTTCCGTGTGTTGACGGATTTAGAAAACATAGTGTCAATACCCCATTCCATCTTGAGTGTCGTAAGAGCCGACAAAAGGAAATGATAAGGCCGAAAACCTAGAAGGTAAACTTGAAACGAATCCCTCTGCCAATCCGCCTGGCTAGCACATTAGGCTATCTGGTGGGCAGGCAATGAGGCAGGAGGAGGCATGACTCAGCAGTGGGTAATGAATGGGCTGAGTAGTAGAAGAAGTAGGGGGGCGCACAAGTCCTTCTGATAGTAAGAGATTGCCGTCAACACTAGAGGGGCACACATGTGACATTCTAGTAGTAAGAAAAAGAAAACCGAAAATGTGAACCGATGTTCTTCTGATGACTGAATGCTCCGTGCACTGACGTCATGATGACGTATACCAAAATCAGCCATATTTTTATCGCAATAGATCGCAAATTTATTTGTTTTATTTCCATGATTAATTTTTACCTGGAATCAAAACGGCTTCCCAGAAAGTGTTCGTCTTTCGATAAGCTATTTATTACTTGTTAATTAGTGCCAGTTGTGTTATGGTTGGTGCTGCCAAAAGTTCAGCAGAAAGTGTTACGTTTGGCAAGCGGTGATGATCTACAGTCAATATTGGGGTTGGAGATGCGGAGCGTACGTTGGAACAAATATTGGTACACAAATTCTGCATAGCCAATATTATTATGTGTGTCTGTCGTTGCGTACGTTGGGGCAAATATTGGTTGTGTATTGCCGGTCATTATTTTATAGGCGATGCGGTTTCGTGATTAAATATTGGTAATACACTCGAGAGCAATGAATCCGGGTCACTTAAAGAATGTTAAAAATCGCGGAAACAAAAATGATAGGTTAATGCAATAAATTGTATTTAATAGACAATGTATTACTCCTTAAATGAAAGTAAAAAAAATATGAGTCACCATACATTATATTAACACAAAATTACATAAAGAAAAAAACTGCTGATCTCTCCTTAAAACAAAAATAGGAAACATGAAATTTTTGAACTTTATTACGATTTTCTTGAATTTTAATACTTCGTATTGCCTCCTCGTGCTTCCATTACTGCGTTTACGCGGTTTGGCATGCTGTACACCAAGTTCCTTATACGATTTTGGGGAATATTCTCCCATTCCTCAGTGAGAGCAATTTTGAGCTCACGAAGCGTGATTGGGGGAGGGTTTCGTTGTTTTACGCATCTGCCTAGCTCGTCCCAAGCATGCTCGATCGGGTTGATATCCGGGCTGCGCGCTGGCCACTCCATACGAGTAATGTTCATCTCTTGAAGGTAGTCATTCACAATCCTACCTGTATGAGGTCGGGCATTGTCATGCATAAATATAGCATCCTCACCTAAATTGACCATAAATGGACCAACGTGATCATTGAGGATTTCTTCCACATATCTTACGCTAGTTAAAGAGCCGTTTTCTATGATCACCAGCTCTGTGCGACTTTCAGAAGAAATTCCGGCCCACACAAGTACAGACCCACCACCGTAGGCTACTTTTTCTTCGATGCATGCTTGCTTGAATCTTTCCCCTGGTCTTCGATACACTCTGTGTCTTCCATCGTGCTTGTAGAGCATAAATTTTGATTCGTCGGAGAACATAACTTTTGACCAATCTTCAATACTCCAATTTACGTGGCTCTGGGCATATCTTAGTCTTGAAATACGATGCCCACGCTCCAGTTTAGGGCCGTTTGCAGGTCTAAGGGGTTTTAAGTTAGATTCAGCAAGCCGACGTCTTACTGTCCATGCACTTGGGTTACTTCCTCCGAGGCGTCGAAACTGATTTGTGAGTTCAGTTCCTGTGAGAAAGCGATTTCGAAGCATGGTGTTCACCAAGTATCGGTCTTCTCGTGCTGTAGTACACCTGGTTCTGCCCGTGCCTGGTCTGCGTAGGTTAGAACCAGTTTCTTCGTAACGTCGGAGAACTCTTTGTACTGTTGACAGCGACACACCGACAGTCCTGGCTGTATCGCGCTGACTCCAGCCGGTTATTCTGGTGCATTCTTCAGGCGTAAGCGACATAATTTCAGCTTGAATAATGAATATAGAGCACTATCAACATGGTTTATGTACCCACATAAATGACAGATTACAAACAAAAGCAAAACCAAATGCTGTAATTTCGTAGTTCCATCTTCGAAAGTGGCCCTTTTTCAAGTTTGATTTTTTTATGATTTAACTTTACAATAACTAAGAAGTTTTAAAACCTTCATTTAAGGAGTATTACATTGTCTATTAAATACGATTTATTGCATTAACCTAGCATTTTTAGTTTCCGAGATTTTTAGGATTCTTTAAGTGACCCGGATTCATTGCTCTCGAGTGTATGTACTCCGTTTTGTCCATTCAATGTTTGAATTACATACTTCTTGTATGTAATTCAAAAAATGACTTGCTAATAATAATCTTCCCACATTAGATGAATGAAGAACCAAAGTCACCGACATAGCTCAGAGAATTATTTATTTATTTATTTATTTATTTATTGTAAGGAGAACCAACAGCTAAAATTTATGAGAAACAATTGAATATGAGACACAGAGCCAATTACAGGTTCTCACGAGTAGAAATAAAATAGTATTCTTAGATCACTAAAAGGCAAGCGATAATAATGACAGATATAAAGAATTAAAACAAGCAATAAGCACAAAATACACTCAGTTACTAGGTCAGGCATCGACGACATGGGTCAAACAAAAGAAATAATAAAAAAAAAAGAAACATCACGCGTCCTTAAAAAAACTTGAATTCAGCCGTGTGCGTAAGGCGTAGGCATTGGAGGAAAAAGGATCGAAAGAGAACTTCTTACAAAGAATATTAAAGTCCTCACTCGCTCGCACCAAGAATGAGTTTCGCCTATAGTTGGATGAGGAAAAGGGAATGGACATAGGTGGGTTGAATCTAACTGATCTCTGAGGGACATTGAAGTACAGCTTACTAAGGAGATCAGGACAGTCAATCTCATTGTTTATAATTTTTAACAAAAAAGTGCAATCAGCAAGACGGCGGCGATCTACAAGTGGTTGTAAATGGAATTTTTTGCAGAGATTTAAATAATTATCAGAATGATATGGTATACGCAACCGAAAACAAAGAAAACGAATAAATCTTTTTTGAATACTCTCTATACGATTTATATATTTGCCATAGCACGGGTTCCAAATTTGTGACGCATATTCGAGGTGACTTCTGACAAGAGAGCAATATAGAATCTTAAGGGTTTTGGCCTTCTTAAAACATCCAGCCAGCCTCATGACAAAACCCAGTGACTTTGAAGCCTTGGCTACTATTTGCTCAATGTGCTCGTTAAATAAAAGTTTGGAGTCGTGAAAAACGCCTAAGTCACGAACACCGTCACATCTCTGTAATAGCTGCCCTTTAAGCATATACGATGTGGGGAGAGGGACGCGCTTCCTGCTGAATGAGGTAACTGCACATTTGGCAGGGTTCAAGTCTAGCTTATTGATTAGACAATAGTCATCCAAACGCGCCAAGTCACATTGAAGAGCATTCATGTCATCCTCCGACGATATTGCAGAGAAAATCTTCATATCATCAGCGAAGCATAGCAATTTTGAATAGCGGAAGCATGAGTCAATGTCACCCACATAAATTATAAAAAGTAACGGTCCCATCAAGGAACCTTGGGGAACGCCACTGGGAGCTGAAACCCAGCTCGAGATGTAGTTGCTGATAACGACAGCTTGAGATCTATTTTCAAGGTACGAGGTAAACCAACGTAATAAATCTCCTCTGATACCATTGTTAAAGAGTTTGGTTATGAGTATATTGTGGTCGATTCTATCAAAGGCCTTACTGTAATCGGTGTAAACCACGTCTATCTGTGCCCCATTCCTTCTGTCCGTTAGAAAATCATTAAGCAAGACCAGGTTTGACACAGTTGAACGACCCTTAAGAAAGCCGTGCTGAGAAGGGCTAAAAGATTGACATAGTGCTGCGTAGACTTGGTCATAGATGACCCTCTCAAAAACTTTGGCTAATATGCACAGCTTGGAAATGGGTCTGTAATTAATTATTTCATTTTTGTGCCCCTTTTTATGTACCGGAGTTATAAATGCCGACTTCCAGATTTGGGGAACAGTACATGAGGAGAGTGATTTTTTGAACAAGATAGATACAGGCAATGCGATAGTTTTAGCACATCCTATCAGCAACTTAGGTGATAGGTGGTCCGGACCAGCAGATTTAAACGGATCAATCTGGTTAATTAGGTTAACTATAACATTTGGGTCAATCTCAATTGAGTGAATATCCGAGGGCGTTACGGAATTTATAGCAGATGGGGGAGGACACGAATTAACAGACACATCATTGTTAAGATCTAGAAAAGTTGAATAAAAGTGGGTAGAGAATGCATTACAAATAGACTCAGGAGAGGAAACCGTCAAGTCACCATATTTAAGGAAGCTTGGCATAGCATTGGACTTGGAACGCTGCTTCACAAAGCTCCAGAAGCGTTTAGGATTCTTTTCGATTGAGGCTTCGGTTTCCTTTAAATAGTTGGCGTAACAGTCGGCTTCAAGTTTATTAACCCGCTCACGTAAATGTTTAAAGGTTACCTCATCAGAACGTCTGCCATACGTCTTAAATTTCCGGAGATATTTAGCCTTTTCTTTAATCAACCGTATAAGTGCCGGGCTGTACCAAATAGGGTATGAGCTGTACAAAACTGTCCTAGTGGGAACAAACTTATTTTGTAGATTCGCTATAGTAGTATAAAAGTAGTTTACGGCGTCATTGAGCGACATGTCCATAAATTCTTTAGCCCAATCAATGGCTGCTATTTCCCTGTTAATGGCCGTAAAGTCAGCCTTACCATACAAGTACCGAGTAAAGGGGGCGGGAGTTAAATAGGTGTACTGAGCAAAGTTCACGTCAATACAAAGAGCCGGATGATACTTATCAATGGGTGTTAAAGGTACTAAGCATTCGCACACCGAAACTATTTCATTACATAAAACTAAGTCAAGAATTTTACCAAATTCATTAAGCACTCCATTGTATTGATTCAGCCCCAAAATACGCAATTCATCGGTAAGTGTGTACTCATCATGGCTACAAATATTTGTAGGTAATAATGTGCTGTTATTTAATTGCCACAAAATTCCACTCATGTTAAAATCACCAATAACTAAGTATTTATCAGTTGGATTGTTTAATACTGTGCTACTTAAACTATGTAGAAAGTTTGATAGCTGGTCGGAAAAAGAATAACCATGGTTCTGTTTACACAGGTAGATGACACAAATATTTAATTTAAGATTATTTCTAATGCTAGGCTGACGTATACTTAAAGTCATCCACAAGTCTTCAGCTGAGGAGTGAAATGATGGTTGTGGGATCGCGGAAATACACTTACGGACAGCTATCAAGATTCCACCTCCACGAGACTGACCTGTGAGATCATAATCCCGGTCCCGACGCCACACAATGTACTGGTCACCAAAAAGCTCTGAGTTTGATATGCCGTCTACTAACCAGGTTTCTGTTAAAACAATCACATCATAGGAGCATAGACACAGTTGGCGAAAGAAGGATTCTGTTTTGGTTCGCAGCCCACGAACATTCTGATAATAAACATGCAGTTTCTTATTAACGTTTGAAGCCATTATTATATATTACTAGTTTAGCAGCATAATTAACATCACAATAACAACCACTACGGTAACAAAACGCTAAAATACTCATGATTGCAGTAATCGACACAATGTTTACCAATAATAAATGATCGCAGTTCTTATAATAGTTATATGTAAAATACAAAATAATACCGAGTAATCCAACTAATAGGGTAAATAGGCATACACATAAGTTATAAGGCACAAAAAACTTCGCAAAATCACAGGTAAATGTGCGAGTAAGCAAGCAGTAATTAGACTCCATAATAAGTGCGAGCGAGATAGGCATAGATGGCAATGTTCTAACGCGATAAGTAGAACAAAAGGCCCACATGCGAACACAAAAGAGAAGTGACGAAGCTTCAAGTACGTCAGAGATGCCGAACCTTTTACAAACCTTAAAACAATAAGCAGTTGCGACTATTTGTGCAATATAGTAATGAAAAGGGAATTGATAATTAGACATACATTTTAAAAATTTACTATAAAATAATAATGACGGATAGATGTAACACACTAATTTAGCTTGTTTAAATCTCTCTCCTTAGTTATTACAAGGACAGCCGACCCTTCTTGCCTACGTACATGGATCTTTCCGTGTTTAACCCAAACGTACTTATACTCCTTCTCCTTTGCCATCGATCGGGTTTTGTTCAGCAGCTTTTTGGAGTCAGGGTTGAGATGATCATTCACGTACACCCGATTTGATTGGCCAGTAAACCCAAGGTCATGGGCCGACAGCGTCTTACATGAGCGTGCAGCCGCAACAAAATCCTCTTTGATATATCTGTTTAAGAAGCTGACCACAATGGACTTGTCCTTAGTGTTGAACAATGGAACCCTGGATATGTAGTTGACCTGGGTTTTAGGAAACGTAAAATTAACCTTTTGACTGATATTCTCCAAGATAGCAAAGAGATTTTCATCCTTTTTCAGGGGAATACCCTTGATCTCCACATTGTTCAATCTAGATCTCTGATCACTTACGGACAACTCCGTTTTAATCAAGTCAATGTCTGATTGAAGAGAGCCGACAGATTCCTGAAGATGCTCAAGGTCAGCAACCCTAGTCTCAATGTTAGCAAGTTTGACGGAGAAGTCATCCAGTCGCTTACCATTGAATTCACAACTGACCTTAAGTTCCTTGAGTTCCTCTCTAATGCATTTGACATCATCCGACAGCGTCGGCAGGCCAGCCAATTGAACCTTCAGTTCACGTATCTCAATCAGGATCGATTCTAGAGACGCCGGTTCCGGTGTTGGAATTGGTGACGGGGAAGGGGTTAGTGACGGAGAGGAAATTCGGCACCTCGGACATTTCCAAGCCGCCCTTCGGTCAGCCCCTAGTCTTCTCCATCCGCTCTCAGTGATGTTAGCACAGCCAAAGTCGAGGTCCCGCTTGCATGATGCGCAATGGACGCCATCGTTGAAGTCAGAGTTGCAGCTGGCACACTTCATCATAGTTGACTCAAAAGTTCGGGGATGAGTAAAATGTTTAGAACCACTGATACAAAGACCGATCGAGTGAGGCGCGTAGGTAGTTTACTTTAAGATCGAGCGAAGTGCGTAGAAAAGTACGTGCTTGCTTAGCGAGTGATCGCAAATGAAGTGGCAGTGGGCTGGTCATATCTGTAGAAGAACCGACAACCGCTGGGGTAGACGAGTTCTTGAGTGGAGACCGCGAATCGGCAAGCGTAGTGTGGGACGGCCCTCTGCTAGATGGAGCGACGATCTGCGAAAGGTTGCGGGCAGCAACTGGATGCGTCAAGCTGAAGACAGGGCGCTATGGCGCTACGGGAGGCCTATGTCCAGCAGTGGACTAATGTGGGCTGATGATGATTAGATGAATTAATAAAGACTAGATAAAAGCTACGGCAGAATTTCGTAAATACTCCCGCCTAGATTTCGAACCTTTATTTCTACGTTGGATACCGCTAAGTGCAAGCCTGGTTATGTGGGCTCCGGGGCGCAGGAAGGTCGCAATTGCGGCCAAACATACCAACTTATACCGGCGTCCCTGAACTGCCCGAAACAGGGCCACGGATTTCACTCCCTAGCGTTCCCCACATGTTCTGTGACTCCTGGATTTCGAACCTGCTTTGATTTTACGATTATTGCTCTGGTACTTTGAGCAGTAGCAGCGTGATGATAATATAATAATAAATACATATAGTCACCACAAAGGCACCAACAAAAGGAAATAACAAGGTTGCAAGAAAAGGAAAACTTAAAAAGAACCCCTGTGCCAACCCACCTGTATGGTCAGGGTGGCGCAGTAGGCTAATTACCCTCCATGTAATGGGAGGAGGTCCGACTCAGCAGTGGGTCATTTATGGGCTGTGTAGTAATTGTAAACAACCGAAGGTCTTCTGTGTAAAACGGTCGTGAAAATCGTTTCAATGGTTGGAATTGGTGAGAGATAGTGAGTAAATCAACGTCTAGCTTTGCTTCTTAAGGGAGGTATCACACCCTCAAAATGGAACACTATGTAAATCCACACGGACGTTCGAATCATTCAGTAAAAGTTATTTATACAGTATAACGTGATATAATTACATGACTAAACCGCGCGGCGTCACAGTGTGATGATCACTGTCGCCGTATGGTGATACATAGGTGGTCTGTGATACAATGGCTGGCCCGGCGCCAATGACGGCCGGCGCTTCCTAGAACAGATCCAGTAATGATCCACACCCCCATTTGACGCTGTCACACCCGATTTTCTTGGGAACGTAATCATAACTCATTAGATTTTCGACTTTCTTTTACTGGGAATATGACGCTCTCCAATGAGTTCGCTTTTTTTAAGGGTGGGGGGGGGGGGGTCATGGTAGCAGGAATTAGTTTAGAATTTTTTTTACGTCATAAAATATTTGATGGACTGTCCGCAGCAGTATGGGGAAGTTTGGTGCGAGGCGTCTGGGACTCCGCTCTACCCCCTTCCTTATAGAGCTTCTCCTCCGTGCCATGCTGATAAACGTGGTGGGGCACCGTCCACCCTGGGTCCTCTTTTTGTCTGGACAGTTTTACTTCTAACACAGTTAACAACGCTCCATTAAGACCTTTCAAATGAAACTAAAATGACACTTATCTCGCTTCTTATTGGCCGATGCCTATTAGAGTTGTGCGCGTTTGACTGACATCACAAGGTTTGCGAATTTAGCAATTTGTCAAGTGTTTTAAATATTTTGAAATAGCAACTAATTTTGTATCGTTTATTAAGAAATTTGAATCTAAAATGATTGAGGTGTTGGCAAACGCATTTTGTTTTCTTTCCTGCATGCGTCAAAGGTTTCATTGTTATAAATGAGTGTAGGAAGGAAATTGTCAGTCAAAATATGATAAAACATCGCACCAATTAGCGTTTTGCGCTATTAACCTATATGCTAAGCTGGTCCACTTTTTTCTATGTTCACTGTAGGTACGTCATAACTGTCATTCCGTTCGAACCGTTAATCATGATGCACTATTATGTGCCGTCGTCCACGATAGATTTAAATTACGAAGAGCTACTGTCATAAGGCAATCTACGACGTGTACACATTGGCGAGACTACCCTAGCTAATGTGTCACTACAGTCTACGTAGACAGGCTCGGCTACTCTCGGCTACGTGTACGTAGAAATTAGAGTATAGATTAGAAAAAATGTGCATAAAATTTATAGAAATATTTATTCATCATAATTATCTATCTGTCACTTATTCCAAAAAAATACATACATACATATAATCACGTCTCTTTCCCGTAGGGGTAGGCAGAGACCACTTCTTTCCACTTGCTACGATCCATACATACTTGTTTCGCTTCGTCCACTTTCATTATTCCCTTCATACATGCTCTTCGGTTTAGGGTACTCTTGACCTGGCCATTTTTCAAGACGTCCCTGATTTGGTCTTGAAACGTCCGCCTAGGTCTTCCCCTTCCAACACTTTCTTTCACACTCGCCTTATACACTTTTTTCGTCAATCGTTCTTCATTCATTCTCTCGACATGGCCAAACCATCTCAGCATACCTTTACCATTACCTTTTAAAAAATTGAAACTATTTAAATTAAATATACGAGTACACTCTCCTTGCCCTTTTTTCGGCAAACTGATTATTATTTTTTGCTTACGCACCGGGGGCCCCGTATAATTGATACGGCAGATACGGCGACAGCTACGCCCCTGGATTAGATTGTCAAGCTGTCTAGCTCTATTCTCTCTGCGTGGACGATGCGCTTTATGACTACTACTACTCAGCCGATAGACCGACTGTTGAGTCGAGTCTCCAGTTCATGGAGGGTAATTACAATTAGCCTACTGTGCCACACTGACCGGCCGGGTTGGCACAAGATTTCTTTCTCTTGCAGCTAGGTTATCGGCCTTGTCATTTCCTTCTGTCGGCTCTTACGACACCCCCAGGGTGGGATAGGGTGGTGACACTATGTATTCCAAATCTATTATTATTACTATGAATTTTCAAATCAATTTAGGAGTCATAGATTCTTTTCTTGTCGCAATGAACATCGAATCTTATTTAGTAGCATTTTATTAAGGTGTGGTTCCATATTAGTCCTAAATACATTAAGATCCTGTGGGATCTTTTGTGTTTTCCCTCCCTTGTAGCCCTCCTACTTATTTCTCATCATCAAAACAACTTTAGCGACCACATGCTACATACTTTACACAGTTTACCCGAAAAATCTGAACTAATTGCATCAAGAAATATCGCCTACAAATGCGACAATCACGAAAAAGTCCTACACCGCGATAGCGAAATTTCAAGAGCAATTCGCAAGGTTAAGATATCCCCGACTACAACTATCGGGGGTTAGGCGCAGCGACCCCTAGCCAGACATCACACCTCGTCTGGCTGGATGATCATCCCTTTGCGCCTAAAGTGGTGACCCCGACGTGATGTGAACACGCAAGATCCTTGAAGTGGTAACCCTCGACATTGGACTCCAGAGCAACCTTCCAACGAGTCTGCAACATCCTCCTGCCTGGCCAACCTGGTAAAGACGAACACTCCTCAGCAGCAGCAGTCACTTAGCAAGCCAAGACGTCAGCCTTAACAGGACCACGCCCAGCCGACTCACCGTGCTACCTGGTTCTGCGGCACGACACTCAACCGCGCCCAGTGAACTCCACTACACAGTTGAGGTGATCAGTCTCGACTCACCGTAGACTCCGAGCACTCTTGGCACTTGCAAGATCATCACACTGCAGCAACTCAAGAGGATCAACCTCCAGTCTTGGAGGGGAGTCATGTAGCGACCACATGCTACATACTTTACACAGTTTACCCGAAAAATCTGAACTAATTGCATCAAGAAATATCGCCTACAAATGCGACAATCACGAAAAAGTCCTACACCGCGATAGCGAAATTTCAAGAGCAATTCGCAAGGTTAAGATATCCCCGACTACAACTATCGGGGGTTAGGCGCAGCGACCCCTAGCCAGACATCACACCTCGTCTGGCTGGATGATCATCCCTTTGCGCCTAAACAACTCTCAATTAGTTTTATGATGGAGCCTAGGAGCTTCGTCTGATCCCAGATATGCCCGGAATCCTCATTCCCGCCAATACATTGCGTGTACATAGCATATGTTCAATGCTCTCCACATGCTCTGCTACTAAGTAGTAAGTAGAATTTAATTATGAATCATCATCTCAGACTGACTATAAATTACCCACTGACAAACGGCATAATCGAGTTAAATGGAGAAAATTTTAGTTTCCCGTTAGAATAGCATGACAATGGATTTCAAATATGTATTACATCTTTTGCGTCCACATTTATTAAATTTAACTTTTTTATTACATGCACGATGGGATGGGATTGGCGATACTATGCTTTAAGCCATGGGCAAAATTGTTGTAGATATGGCAATAAATCTGTAAAGGTTAAAAAAATCTTCATTGGATTCAAATTTCGAACATAGCTTGAATCGTTCGATTTTGATGGAGTTGTAAATTCTTGTAATCACCAGACAAGACAATGGGCCATTGAGCCGATGTAGTCGGAACGGCGCGTGCGTCAATAGTAGTGTTGCCAACTGCACCAGTGTAGGTGGAAAGTTCTTAATTGGTAGAATTTTGTCAAGACTCGTAGTCCAGACAGGTAAATCTGGACAGAACTAGGCTTTAAAATTGGCACTAGTTGCTGAATTCGATTTTTTACATCACTTGTCGAGTATGAATCTACAACTGATCTGCTGTGCTCCATAGAGAATGACCCGCACATAGTTATATTTAAACACTCATCCTCCTTTTTTTAAGACATTTATCCTTCATACTGCTTACTTTACGAAAACATAATTCAGGACCACAAATTACACCCCAGATCCAGACCGAGTATCTCTAACTTACACAAAAACACTTGCCCAACCACGGAATAGAACCGGTGACCCGTTGATTCAATTCAAGGTGGAATGTCCAACTCATAGAAGAACAAGGCGTCCAAAAATTTAATTCCAAGAATATGTTTTAGCATGGTCACAGCATGGCGAATTGCATTGCGTGTGCGCGCGTGCGGACATTCAATTCATTCGCACGCCATTGGATGTCGATCGTTTTATTGATCCATTTATGGACTTGGGAACTTGACTACTACGAGAACGAGACATATTCGCTGCACAATTCTTTGAAATACAATATGCTGATAGGGCAAATGTCAATTAGTTAATTTCCAAATAAATAATTAAGTTAGTCCAAACATCAGGGCCGTAGAAATGGAGAATTTTGCATATTGTAATATCTGAACACTTGCTTCCATTGAAAAACCTCTTGCTCCTCCTCCAACTCATTGTTTAAAGTAGGGATGCAGTTCACAATTGGCTGGATTTAAAGAGCTGTATAGATCATAAAAAGTATCAAACTTAGGCCACTATTTTATTTATTGAGCACAAGTTACTAGATGGTGGCGTCTGATTAAAAGCCTATTGGATAAAGTGAATTCGAAGGCACTGTTTAAATATTAGGAGATTTGAGACATGCAGTAAGAAAAAGATATAAAAAATACGGAACTTAGCTCGATAGATAGAACAAAATGAAATAGAATTTTGGCCGAAATTGCCATTGTATTCATTTGTAGTTTTGAATCGAAGCTTATATTTCTGAAACCAGCCAGTCGCCATCACTGGTTGGTGAATTATTGCAATAAATAATGTTGATTACTTAATTAGATATGACTGCAATCCTTTTACTCATCGAGGATTCATCTTTTAGACAGTTAATTCCATGATTCACCGATATGCTAAATCAGTATGAACATGTCCTAATTACCCGCAGTTATGACGGATCCAGTGTTATAATCCTGCAAAACAGTTCAAACAAATCGGAGTAGGTTAACTCGCGGATATTTGTGTTTACGTTCACCGCCAATGTTTCCGGGGGACGTTACGTCAGCATCTTCCACCCACTCACCCTTATTGTCTACCCGGAGCATTGTGATGAGGGTCCATTTTTGGGAAATATGCAAAAAAGGCATCTCGCTTATTCGATGATAGTCGTTTTTGACAGTTTTGGTAACTTACGACACCCTCAGGATGGAATGGGGTGTCAACACTATGTATTCTAATTCTGTCAGCGCACGCATACTAAAATGTAGTAATATAAAGATTGCCATTATAGTGTCCGTTTCGGACGTATGCAACACTCTTTTGACACAAGCACGTTGCATGGATATGTTTTAGGGCCTCCGCGCATTATGCGGCCAGGGCGCGCGGCCAAGTCGCTGCGGCCAACTAATTCTTCTACGATGTATATAGCTGCGCGCATTACGCGGCCAGGCCGCGCGGCCTAGTTTTGGTCGCCCGGCCAACGAAAAACATCGCGTCACATACGCGGCCTATTGGCCGCCGAGACCAATCCGCGCATTATGCGGCCAGGCCGCGCGACCGGCCGCGCGGCCTGGCCGCCTAAATGCGCGGGGGCCCTTATAGTTATGTATGAAGAATATCACACATTTAAATATTTCAAAACGGTCGACTTTTTTCTAACCCCTTTATACACCCGTATATTAGGTAAATTTGTTTAAAAACTAAATGCATTATTAGGATTAAAATCACAAAGAGCTTTTGAGTTAAGCAGATTAATGCTAGCAATTGCGTCGTGTAGGATGGACGTTAATAGAAAATAGCAAGATTGGGGCCCTGATTGTTTTTGTCCGGTGTGCCTTGAGCAATCGTATCTACAATGAACTTACTGTCGTCATTGTCGATTATGGGTCCGAGAACTGCTTCCGTAAGGGCAGAATCTTCGGTTGTGATTCCGCATTGTTACAGCTATGTTTCTATGCGTTTTACGGAAATGGGTCCGTTTGGTGACGGATTTATAATACCTAAGTCACCACCTCATTCGATCCACTGGGTGTCGTAAGAGTCGACAAAAGGAAATAGTAGGTAAGGCCAATAACCTAGCCATAAGAGAAGGAACATTTGATACGAAGTCCTGTGCAAACACGCCTGGTCAGCACGGCACAGTAGGTTAATTACGAGAACCCTCCATGTAATTGGAGGAGGCTTGACTCAGCAGTGGGTCAAGTAGTAGGTATGGAAAAGAAACATGATACCATACTGTTTTGGCCATAATTATATAGATCTATGTTACGGTACCGATAATTTTGGTCGGTTTTTTTAAGATTTAAAATTTGTGTTTATACCAATTATTAAAATGTGTTGCTGGTAAATTAACTGTGTATAAACTCTGGAAACCTAAAAGTCTCAAACCTAACATTATTTCTTAATGTTAGGTGTCTTTCTTTATCTAACTAAATAAGTTAGATTTTTATATGAATCTTTGCAGATACTACTAAAACATGCGAAATTGCGTAAAGCAAATTTCCTGCAAGTCATCATTTCGTGCAGATTGTGGATTTCTTAACAACATTCTTGTAACCTAGATCGTGGAAGAAGGGCGGAACAAATAAGCAATTTAATCGCTTTCTATCAGTCTGGGCGTAAACATATCGCTCGTGTACTGCCATGATGAAGACGATGGTAAATATACATCGGTTTGAAAAATTACGCACTCACGGCTTTCTTCACATTTGGTTGTGGATTGCTCTAGTTTTTTGTCTTATTATTGTTACTCTACTTATAAGAGCGAGTGGATTCATTCTTAGATTGAAAAGGATGAATGCAATGAATTGATCCATAGCTTAATGTTTGGATATTCAGGTCACGTTTGGGTTTACCGATATAACAATCATGAACGAAGAGAACAAAATATTTGTCTTGATGACGGCTTTTCAATTTTAAACGATGACTGGTTTTTAACTAAATTTAAGTCTAAGTTTTCGTAATGCTCTTTATAGTTTCTTACTGTAACACTGCTGACAAACTGTTAAGCAGTTTGGCAGAAGGATGCATTGTATTTAATACTTTTGTAAAATTTATTGAATAAACAACTTAAATAATATACTTATTGTTAAGACTCGCAGCTATATTATTTATTTTATTTGTGTTCTTTGTTAATGTTGGATTTTTTGTTTTGGAATTGTGCACTCCTATTAAAGCTGCACCATTCAATTACAATCTAGCTTAGGCTAATAAGTAATTTAAACTGTCCTAAATTTAGAAATTAAGGTGACATAATAGGGATTCTATTCTATTTGTCCGATCCTGAAATGGTATAGTAATTACTACTACTACTCAGTCCATTCGTGCCCCACTGCTGAGCCGGGCCTCCTCCAAACTCTCGGAGGGTACCCAGCATAATGTGCCACGCTGGCAAGACGGGTTGGCACAGCCTTTGTATCAATTTTCCTTCTCTTGCGGCTACGTTTACGGCCTTTTCATTTCCTTCTGTCGGCTCTTACGACACCCTCAGGATGGAATGGGGTGGTGAATTCTAAATCTGTCACCGCACGGACCTGTATAGTACCCTACTCTGCAATACCGTTGATTATGTAAGCGGATACTATCCTTAGAAGCTCAATTTGAACTGACATTAAGAGCCAAGGAGACAATCGGGCCTTGCCACTAGAACAGCTGTCGTCGTTAATATTGTTGGTTCCACATATTTAATGACGTGCGAAAAGAGACATATGTGTTTGTTTGTTTAGGCTGCGTCTTGGTTTAATTAATTGTTTGTTTATCGCGCCCAAGCGTGTTCTGTCATGTGTGTAAATTCTTGAAGGGATAAAGTTTATCTGGAGATTTAAATGATGTTTATCACGGTCCCGGAATTTACATATTAGTTGACATCTTTTAAATTATTGGTTTAAATATAAGTTACGTATTTTATACTTACATCACGCATAATATCTGCAGTTTTTGTGAGGTCTTGTGATAGTGCTGATTGACGTTCTGTTTTATAGTAATTACATAAATGACTGTTTTTGTACTTTTTTAATGAAAATTGTATTGGATGTCTATGGCAGTTGTTACTCGCAGTCAGTACCGAAAAGGTGACTAACTAGTCAAACTAAATAATTGCCGATTGGGAGACGCCAATGCTCTCTGTGGTGACAGATTCAGAATACATAGTGTGACCACTCCATTCCATCCTGAGTGTCTCGTAGCAGCCGGCAAAAGGAAATTACAAGGCCTATAACCTAGTTGTAAGAGATGGAAAATTTGATACCAAACCGTGTGCCATCCCGTCTGGCCAGCGTGGCGCAGTAGGTTAATTTCCCCCCCATATAATTAGAGGAAGTTCGACTCGGCAGTGGGTCATATATGAGCTGAAGTAGAAGGCAATGGCCCCGTCTTAATACGGGTAGTTAGCCAAATGAAATTGGAAAAAGGTGAAGAAGAAGGAGAAGATGAGGATGATAACTAAATACAGACTTCTCTGTTGCAGGTCATAGACTTCGGCAGCTCGTGCTACGAGCACCAGCGGGTGTACACGTACATCCAATCGAGGTTTTATCGCGCGCCCGAGGTGATGATGGGCGCGCGCTACGGCATGCCCATCGACATGTGGTCCCTGGGGTGCATTCTGGCGGAGCTACTCACAGGTAATTAATTGATATGAACTCCCTGCTAAATGAGAGGTTACGGTGCAGAATACAAAATTTCCCCTCCACACGCTGGGAAATAACGCATGTTGTAAAAGTCAACAAACAAAACAAAATCCAGCAGGATCTAATGGTCCCCCCGGCGTCCTTGTGTCTGTCAGAGCTGGTGCCCGACAGGGCATTTCCTTGAATTGCCTGCTCCATCTTAGAACCTGTCGTTGCTTTCCATCATGCAAGCCTAGGGTCTAGATCATTCAAGTCACTGATAAAAAAAAGTCTCTGACTGTGGTGTTGTTGCTCTGAAACGAATGTAACGATTAGGATGCGGTTGTTCTTTGGCATTTTTTATCAATATCGGTTCAGTCGTTTCAAGGATATCAGCTCATTCTAGTTGTAGTGCATTTGTGGGTGCACTACAACTAGAAATAGCAGATAGTAGGGTAGTTCCATAAAATGTTCAATTTTGGTTGTGATACTAAATATCCTAATATTTCACCGGCGCAACTATTATTTTAGGATTAGGTTCTTTACCCGCTACATTCTTGAGCCACATTGAGAACCCCCTCAAGGTGGTATGGGCTGGTGACATTGTATATTCCAAATACGTCACCACACGGACCATGCCAACAATTAATTACCATACTTTCGAGCAGCTATCGCGAAATAACAAAGCAATGTTTGTAATAACTCATAACGCTTTACGCTCAACCTGTTTAGACGATCTTGTTCACGATGTGAAGAACATTTAATGGGCTGCGCTGACCGTCAGATCATAGGTCATTACAGTTTTAGAGGTACGCGGTAACGTCTAATAATAAGAACTAGCTTCTGCGTCGGCTTCGCTCGCGTGGATTTCGAACCCGTTACCGCAAAGAATCCCTTTCAGAGGCAGAGCATAGCGGATGACCAACCCATTAGAGCTACTTTCTCTTTCTTTTTTTGACCGGGATTAAGTCCTTTATGGACTATCCCCGCCAGCCTGGGGACGCCAGCAATGGGTGTGTGGGAGTCCCCACCGCTCAGTGATGAGAAGGAGGCATACCCACTAAACGATCCCGGGGTGTACCGTCCCGCGCTTGCTGTCCCGTGGACCCTGGCTGTATGAGGAAATACCTCCACTCTACAGAATACCGCATTCGAACAAAACCATCCTTCAATGGTGTCGTGTTCCTGCGCGTGTGTAAGGTCACCAGAGCTGGACTGAAAGAATGGTGTTGATAGCGGAAGAAACTCACTTTCTCTCTGCTCCCAGTATCATGCTTCCTCTTTTTACAGGTTCGGCGATGCGTGAGTCCTTTTCGAACACTTCTGCTCTTGCAAACGTTCATAGGTGACGGTAACCAGTTATCCCACAGACCCACCGCTGAGTCGGGCCTCCTCCCATTACATGGAGGGACAATAAGCCTGCAGTACCATGCTGGCCTGACGGGTTGACACAGTTTTGTTTCATCCCCTCGTAATCGGAGGGGCTTGCCCCGAAGCATGGAGCGTCACTGAAAGCGGCGGGCCCCTAGGGTCTGCGGAGCATGCTTCCCCATTGGGAGTGATTCCCGTGGCCCTGGTTTGGGTAGTCGAGGATCGCAGTCGGTCATAGTGGGTGGGTCGAGGCGCATTAAGACCGACCCTAACGACCGGGAATCCATGAGGATCTCCGACGTAAAAAAGAAAAAAAAGGGTTCCCTTTCATGTTTTCCTTTTCTTGCGGCTAAGTTATATCCCTTGTCATTTCCGTTGGTGGATGGGGTGGGGTGGTGACACTATGTATTCTAAATCCGTCACCAGACGTTACAGTGACGTGATATATGTGTAAAAAATTTACTGTCTTGACTTGCCTTCCTGATTAAACAGGGAAACCTATGTACAAATATTTTCTCGTTCCTGAGATAAGCGTGTTCAAACAAACAAGCCGGCCTCTTTGCATATTAGTATAGATAACCATCTTGAAACAATAATCTAATAAAGCCATGGGCAGCATGTTAACGATTTGTTTTGCGATGCGGTTATGATTTTCCTTGAACAGGCTCCAAAAATAATGAAAGGGCCAAGCGGTTTAGTCATTCCGTTATTCCGGCCGGGTACTGCGTGATAATCGTTTTATTTCTTTTGTGTCTGCGGAGTTTTAATGAATAACGTACAACATTAAAAGTCAGAGCCCTCTGATTGCTTAGGGTTTAATATAAATAAATAAATATCCTTGGACATTTCACACAACGCCATCTCGTCCCAAGCTAAGCAACTTAATGCTTGTGTTATGGTAACGAGATGGATGATAAACTACTTATATAAAATTTTTTGTTGTTGTAATTACATACATATTACAGATAGAAAACACACAGACCCGGAACAAATACTTGTAGGTCGTACAAATATTTCTTCCGTGCGGGAATCGAACCCGCGACATGCTGCGCAGCAGTCTATCGCTCAACCACTGCGCCAACCGTGTTATAGCTTTGCATGTAAATACTTCTATACCAGAGATTATTATTCTGGAATACAAATTGAGACTGGTGGATATGGAAAAAGTAAACAAAAAGTTAAGTGAAGCCAGAATAGCCATTTACCAGGGTCACCAGGGTCGCGGAGCATACTCCCCCGGTCGGGAGGAGTGAATCCCGTGGCCCTGGAATCGGGCAGTCGATGGTCGCCGTCGGATTCGGTGGGTAAGTCGAGGTGCAATTTACCATCTCTACGCGCCCCGGAGTCCCACATAACCTAGACGGTCACTAACAGCCGGGTATCCGGGTCATGGATACCCGGCTGTTAGTGACCGTCTAGGTTATGTTATTGTTTACTGCCAGAATAAGGAGTTATCCGACTTCCTATTAGAATTTAAAGAAGGATGTATAACGATCACTTGTATTAAATATATCCTGTTTTCACGGGGACCTATTCCAAACATGCAGTACACGAAATAAATAGCATCCAGACTCGGAGCAAGTGTTTCAGAAACACTTCACTCACTATAAAGCGTCAAATGATAAAGTATTAACTCTTCCAGGATTCCCCTTGCTCCCCGGCGAAGACGAAGCGGACCAGATGGCGTGCATTATTGAGCTGCTCGGCATGCCGCCGCAGAAGCTCATCGAGCAAGGCAAGCGGTCCAAGAACTTCATCAGCAGCAAAGGCCTTCCGCGGTACTGCACTGCGACGACGCTAGCCGATGGGAACACTGTTCTGAGTGGTGGTAAGGTTTAAGCTAAATCTTTATTGTACTAGAAACGGTGCGCATTAGCTAAATGGAATTTAAGCGTAGAAATAAGGAGAAGTTAGAACAATCACCTGTTGGATTACCACATCGTAGATGCGGTCTGCAGCATGAACTGCAGCGTGGCACCCTAGTAGGCTGGTTTCCCTCCATGAATTTGGAGGAGGCCCGACTCAGCAGTGGTTAATTTATGGGCTGAAACGAACGAACGATGAACTGCAACTCATGGCTGAGGTCTACATTCAGCAGCGGACTTCAATTAATAGATAAGACCGTGTTGATCTTGGGGTTGGATATTGATGGGGCATCCTTTGGATCACGGGTTACCGGTTCGATTCTGGGGTTGGGTAAGTGTCTTTGTGTAAACCAGAGTCATTTGCTCTAAGTCTGGGTGTCATTGGTCTTCGTTAATTACATGTCTGTAAACTGACCCTGTGGGTACACGAAGTGCAGGGATTTCGATTAAATAAATCGCCATTGCCTAAAATCAAAGACATATCAATAGTACCCGGCAATTAATACAAGTCCTTCAGTGGAGACTTTAAGAGTAACATGCTGCAGACATTTGAGGCACCAATCCGCGAAATGGAATGGCACGATAGCGTGTATTGGAGAGATTTTTATGGAGTGTATTCGAGTGTGTTAATGATGACGTATTATTACAAGATGTTGAACAGAGCCAGTAAGACTACAGATTACGGCTAAACCTATGGTATTTTAATGTATGGTAAATTAAACGTCGGAAAGTATTAACAGTAATCGATTTCAATTGAATCTTAAATTACAAGGATTACGGGATGAATCCAAACATCTGGTTTTCATAACTCCTCTCTATACCTGACACACTAAACAAAACCAGATAATAACGAGCACTGGCATAATAAAAAACCAACGGTAAGTGCACACGTAGACGAAACACCAGACGGTATTACAGCACAACTAAAAATAAAATATCGTCACAATATTTACACAAATTCCACGTTGGTGTCACGCTGTGCTTTCGCCTCGACGTCACGCCCAAGGAATTGAATCGTTCTGATTCATAGATTCCATCCTCGCAGTTATGTTTCGTCACGAGTGAGTTGATTTGGTGATTCAAGATGTTAATCCACCTAACCAGATGGTGTGAATTTGTCAAGATCAAATTTTACCTCACACTCGTCTTGGTCGTGCCTCAGTACTCTAGCTTCATGTAAATGTGGATTTACTGATCTGTATTGTTCAGAGCATTTTTGTTGTATACACAGATAAGCAAAGAGTGTTACCTACAAAATGTAATATGACCTCAGTGAGAGTAAATTTGTAAATTATCATTCGCACAACTTTATTGGATTTATGCGGTTTTTCATGGGTTTGGCGTTTGTATTGCCTTGAATGAAATCTCTTTCGATGTCGCAATGGACAAATGCGATAACATTGGCAATGGCCCGTATGACCTAATCTCACGCTTCAAATTTTTCATTTTTGGCTAAACAGTTCAGTCGATCAAGGCCAATTTTTACAATCAATATTTATTTTGCACAGTTTCGATTCGACTGACACACTTATTTGTGCTGCGATAGCTTTAGTTTAGTAGATGGCGTATTATTTACGCCATCTACTAAAATTAATGACTTTGAAGATAAGATTCTTTAAATTGGTATATATAACGGCGTGTTCGTCCATTGGGAAAATAACAATTTTTTAGAAAATCTAAATTTATTTAGATTATATAGAATTGAAAATTTTAATTTATATTATCCACATAAATTCAATTCCTATATTATTTCCGACTCCCTATAAGCCAAATAATTATTTGTATCTACATGTACAGAATAAAGTATTCTTTGTAAACATCGTTGACTTTTCCAATGCTTTTCAGAAATCATTTTCTATCAAGAGATTTTGAAATAGTTTTACACAACGTTCCACATGTACACATAAGCTGTTTACTGTCTCAAGTCATATGTTTATAAAATCTATGTTAACCTTTATTTAAGCTATAAATATACTAATCATAATTGTCTGAATCTTTTCAGGAATGTCCAGAAGAGGCAAGCCCCGGGGACCACCCGGTTCCAAGAGTTTCGTGACAGCGCTCAAAGGCTGTCAAGACAAATTCTTTATTGATTTCATTAGAAGGTGAGTCTTTAAGATTAAATTTAGTCTCGGCAATGGTTACTAGTAATATAACGTCTGTAGTATTTAAGCAAATGACTAAATGCATAGAATTATTGGGCTTAAGCTTAAAAACTGAGCTGACTGTTATATGTAACCGCCAAGGCTTACTTTGCATCTTGTTCTGTTACTTCTTCCAGAAATTGGACTAAAATCTTACTGAGATAAATTAAAATTGAAATAGCTTCGATGTTTAAAGTTACTAAATATACTAACTACTAATAGCTAAAGGATTCATAAATGTAGTAGCTGTTTGAGGTCACAAATAGATACATAATATTTATTTATTCATAAAATTTGTTATCTTTATTAAAATTGCGTTCCGACGCTTTTGCCAAAGATAAATTTACTAAACCAGTTTGAGCGTCTCGTCTGGGAACACATTTCGTTACATGACTTACGCGTATAGTAGCTAATTTAACGGTTCTACAAGTATATCGGTATGTTTTTTTAAATACTAGTAAGTTGTAACGGTAATACAAAGTAATATCTGTTATTTATTTATAATCCCATACACATGAGGATATCCTTATGTTGTTTTGAATTCACATCATCACCTTGATTCTCTGAAAGTGGAACATGACGGTACTATAATCCAGTTCTAAGTAAACTAACGGTAAACATTTCGATGCAGTAACACAAGTTTTAACACGCGAATGGCTTGAATACGAGATCTGTGTTTAGACCAAACGACAGATATGAACTATGTGTGTAGCTTACTAAACTGCGTGATCGTTTTTTACCATTTACTTTAATGCCTGACCCTAGGCTTGCGTGATGGAAAGCAACGCCAGGGTCTAAAGCCAGCAATAAACGTTGGCCTAGCATTGCCGAGTGAACGCCAATACCAACGTATAGACGGTATATTTGCATTGTCTGGCCATCGCTCGGTGTCGCTCGCCTAGTTGGTTTCGATACACTTGCCCAACGTGTAGGCAGCAGCACTTGCCTTGTATTAAATTGCCTACGCTCGCGTTGGCCTAAGCTCGGCCAACGTGTATTGCTGGCATAAGATGGAGCAGGCAATTCAAGGAAATGTCCTGTCTGCTTGGCGCCTTAGAGCTAGCCGGGCTGACTATTCGATCCTACCACCAAGCGTTCTGGGTTTTGTTGACTTTTACAACTCGCGTTTTTCCCAGCGTGCGGTGGGGAAGTTTAATATTCTGACCCGTCGCCACAAGAATGGACGTATTCTTTATTTTGCAGTGGCAAAATCCTTTAAGGACTATTCACACTGGTTTGGGGAAGTTCAGTGTTTAATATACTGTTTAATTTGTACTCTGCAGACATTGTTAGGTCCATTGAGAATTGCAAGTACCATATATATGCGGACGACGTGCAGATTTATATATCTTTTAGGCCTTGCGACATAGATGTAGCCATTTCTAAACTAAATGAGGACCTCTTAAGAATAGCTACGTGGTCTGACAATAATTGTCTAGTACTCAATCCAGCTAAAACAAAATACCTCATTTTTGGGAGTAATTTACAAATAACAATGATTCAGCCTTCTGTTACGGTAATGCTTCTAGGTGAACCAATTGAGCGAGTCTACGAGGCGCGAAATTTAGGTTTACTAATAGATTCGGACCTGCGATTCAAGAACCACATTAATGCATGCATAAAAAATTGTTTCTATAGATTGAAAGTACTTTACAATTTGAGACCATATCTAAAAGAAGAACTTCGAGTCCAATTAACTGAATCATTAATATTGTCAAGACTCAACTATATGGATATAGTGATAGGACCTAGGTTATTGGCTAAAACTCAAAATTTAATTCAAAGGGTACAGAATGCTTGCGCCCGTTTTTGCTTTGATATCCCACCGAGAGCTCATGTGACCCCGTTCTTAAATAAACACCTCTTACTTAAAATGCAGCATCGGCGTAAGCTTCACTTAGCCTGCCTCTTGTTTGGTGTAATAAAAAGTAAACAACCACGATATCTTTATGATAAGTTATCGTGGAGAAATGCTCGCAGATCTGTAGCCCGTCAATGCTCGGTGCAGCTAGCAGTTCAACGCCACAAATCCGTAGCTTTTAGGGGTAGTTTTCGCTATGCTGCATCGAAATGTTGGAATAATATTCCACCACCAATAAGGAGCCTGCAAAGTTTACCTGCTTTTAAACAACACGTTAGGAAATTTATTTTTGAACATCAAAGCAGTGAAGAATCCCTAAAGGTTGACACTAGTATATTATAATGGTTAATCCCAAACCTGTATACAGCAAATTAATTTTCTGTAATAATTGTGTTTTCACTTTACCCAATATGTTTATTTCCTTCTACTTATCATTATTTTATGTTATAATTATTTAGATCACTATCATTTCTAAGATGGATTAAGTTATGCCGTATGTACTATTTTATTCTACTTTTAATATATTTTTTTAGTTATGAACAACCTATGAACAAGCATGTTTGGCTGCCGTAATTGTTTTAATTTTTTTGGCGCAATATGACCGTGCGTGACGTCACCTGCCGTCCCCGACGGAAGATCAGCGTTGGTTGGCAACAACCAGCATTATGCTGAGTCTGGGTCGGTTTGTGGCAAGACTTAAAAATACTATTGTTGTTTAATCTAATTTTAAAATCTTCTCATGTGTTTGTTTGTTTGTCATTGTATTTTTTTTGTCTTGTGCCACAATAAAGAATATGTCTATGTCTATGTCAGTGTAGGGTGTGTGGGTCTCTGGTCCGCCAATCAACAATATGAACGGCGCGGCGTCTCTATATCCACTAAAAATCCCCCTGGTGCAACGTCCCGCGCCGTCAGCCTCGTGGGTCCCGGCTAAGTCTCCATCGATGATCGTCTTATTCTAGGGAAGTTGGATGGTTCAATATCTCGCCTTTTCCCAATTTCACTGGGGTCGGTACCGCTCTAACCTGATTTCTACCACGGCGCGGTTGCCGCCTGCTCCCCTGAGACCCACCAGGTGGGGTAATCGATATTCATTCACTTAAACCAGCTGTGAGTTTTTACGATACCGACATCGTGTATCGACTACCATAGACAGTAGAAAGTTTGCTGGGACTTTATTATAATTTCACATCTGACCTTCTCCGTGTTTCGGTGGGCACCTAAAACCTTATTCTGTTGTTATTACATATGTTGACAAATTGTTTTTAAGTGTCCTTTGTGTTCTTTATAAAGAAATAATTGTACTTTGACTTCTGCTCCTACCAAAAATCTCTACACACAGTCTGAAAGTGAAAGACATTAGTTCCGTCCTGATGGTTTAATAACAGGATTAGGCGGTGGCAACCCCAGCAAGACGGGTTGGCACAGGATTTCTATCAAGTTGACCTTCTCTTGCGGAAATTACATAGTGCATTTATACCTAATTTACAAACATAAAGCTCGACCCACTAGACTAACAAGGCGTCGATTTATAGTAAACAATTAATTGGACACGAACATGTGACCCATTACAGATGCCTCGAGTGGGACCCCGAGAAGAGGCTGACCCCCGCGGCCGCCCTCCGGCACGCGTGGCTCCGCCGCCGCCTCCCGCGGCCCCCGCACGACGACGAGGCGGCGCACCACGCGCACGCGCCCCACGCGCACGCGCACGCGCTGCCGCACTCGCTGCCCGCCAACCACGTTAGTATCGCGCACGCGCACGCGCACGCCGCCGTCGCCGCCAAGCGCGCGCCCGCCATCAAGTGCACTGACAAATAGGTTCGTTTTTGTTGCGCTTTTTTACATGCAATAGCCTTGGCTCACTGACGCGCGTATTTATTATGAGAACTAACATGTTGGGTCGAGGACCATCTTCCCCATTGGGGAGGCAATAGGTCGGGCGCTTTCAACAGCCGGGCGTCCGCGCACACATTGGACCGACGACCTGGTTAAGGTCGCCAGAATCCGATGACCTAGGCCCAGATGAAATATTATTATGCTCTGTAGCTGTCATGGCAAACTCATATGTCTGATTTAAATAAAAAAAAACACTTAACTGCAGTTTGCCACAATACATCCATGAAAACTTCACTCATTCGCATTTTTAGTTTGATTGCGTCCAAATATTATGTGGAAAAATCTTAATTCCATCTTTAGATATTACATTATTAAGAGCACTTCCAATAATTTATACCATTTTATGAATATTCTAGTAATATTAGATTCATTCGCAAAAAGTGAGCCAGGTTTACTGCATATTTTTATTTTCCGTTTATTCTTAAGTTGCCTGTTTTTTAAGTTGTACACATTCTACATTACACTAAGTTCCTAAGTTAAAATCGTGATTACGCCTGAGTTATTAAATCTCGAGTTTACAATGATTTATAAAATGTTATCGATAATTGGTAATATGTCCCATGAACGTACGATATACGAAGTAACATCCTAGAAACGTATCTTTAGGGCATTCGGTTTGCATAAAATGTAGACCAGTATTTCCCAACGTGGGGCCCACGCCCAACGCGGGGCAATTTGATAGTTAATATAAAGAGTATAAATGGTTAAATAATATGTATGGGAGGTATAAAAAGATTGGGAAACACTGATGTAGACATTTCGTTCTGACGACCTATATGTACCTATACCTGATAGATAGATTTACGACTGTTTTTCGGACCTCATAGACCAATATGCACAGTGAAGTGTATCGCCTGTTCCAAAGAATCTATCTGCAATACTGCTTTGAAACCATTTTAAACTCTATCGTTCCACAGAATAAAGACTTAACTGCAATACGACATTGCCACCATTTTGAACTCTATTCTTCGGAACAAGCGGTATGTTTATATTTAGACTGTTACTAAGTTTTACGAATTGCAAACTCATAGCGTTACTCAGTTGATGACAAAGATTTTGGACTTTTGTTAGTCGTAATAATATATTGGTTTTGATATATGTTTTATTTGTATATAAATCATTGCATTCCATTGATAACATGCGACAAGCGATAATACGGTTAGGCGGTTAGAAAAATTACGTACGTATAAAGTTATAGTACTCGCTCAGTGTGTACTTACCCTCGACAGTCTAGCAAAATAGAGATTTTTGATGAGATATGACTAATAATGGATGGAAGAGCAGGGCTCGGGAACTAATACGAACCTTTCGGTACCGACTAGCCTAACCTGGGGGCCTTAGGCCGTCTTTCTAAACGCACACTGTGGTAGAATAGAAACCCAAAGGTCTGGGTGTCATTTGTGGTTGTGAATGATGTAAAGTACCTCCAACTCCATCTGCAATACAGGTTTAGAAATACTACAGGGGAATTGTCTTAAAAAAGCGACCAAAGCGTGCGTTTCGAAAACCCCCGAGCATTAATCTACTAGCATTAATCTTTAAAATTCAAAATTCTTGCTAAACGCTTGTCTCAAAGCGTGTGGTGCAAGTCACAGTCATCAAATAGACATGGAGCGTCGATTTTGACTAAGCAAATTTGGGGCCCTGGTAAATTTTAAATTCAACCGCCGCATCGCGGTACGCGTGCTAACAGAGCGAGTAACGGTCTGTACAGACGAGCGGTGGGTGTGCGGGGAGCGGCGTGTCGGGAGTGTCCGGGGCGTCCGGCGCGTCAGGCGGAGCGGGCGGCAGTGGCGGCGGCCGCGGTGGCTCGCTGCGTACGCCGCTCGCGCGCACGCCCGTCACCTTCAACGCCTCACAAGTCGCAAGTCAGTATCTATTTACTACAAGCACGCTTTTAGTTGTATATCTCAGTCGCTTTTTCCCCAGTTTCATTGGGGTCAGGACCGGTCTAACCTGATTTGGCTAACTACCTGTCTGTCCTACTGTTCACGTGCCCACCGTAGCACGGAGGAGGTCAGATATTGCAAATGATGGACACATCAAACATCCAGCAGAGTCAGACGTCGCTTGCCTGCAGATCGGTTGCGTAACTTTAATATTGAGTTAAATAATGTTTGTTACTTTTGGTATAGGGGTTGATTTGGATCATGAATCTTTGATTCTGGGATCTGACAAACCATGTACTTAGTTTTGGGTGTTATTTTCGTCGGTGAATTGCATGTTACATTAAGAACCACGTATTTTTGAATGTAAAGAACACATTCCCGGCAACTTGACTTAGTTTATCAGTTGAAATATATATTTCGAAATCTTTATTATTTGGGACGCAGACACGTGCCTTTAAATACGCTTACTTTTAATCTATGTGTCTTATTTGATGAATTCCTTTAATTTAGGTATGCAACAGAATATTTATGTTATATCAAGCACTTAACATATATGGTATCTATCTATCATATAATTAAGTGTGTCAATTGAGGAAAGAGCCTTGGTTACCGCGTCAAAAGTTTTAATGAATGTTAACGTTGCGTGTGGTCATATTTTGGTATTCAATTTAATGTTGAATGTTTCCAACAGAAGCGAAACTACAAGCGGCCTTGTCGGAGGACAGCGGTGGCGTGGGCGGAGCGGGGGGTGGTTCCCGGTACTGGGCGGGCGTGGGTAAGTTGCCGCATCTGCCTGCGCCCTCCTAGCGCCCGCCCTCCGCCCGCCGCCTCGCTAAGGTAACTCCTATTAATATTACAACTTTGTTTCTCAGTTTTTCGTACTAGTGATACGAAACTACATACTAGAACTAAATCTGATTTAGCGAGTTACGAGCATTTACTTGGACGGACTACCGGCTGCCCTAAAGCTGGGTATTTATGCTGGCTTAACGTGTCCCTTAAAGCAGTGAGAGTAAATGTGGATAATAATCAAATAATCCGCTGAATTAATTGCATTCTGCACTGGTGGTGAATCTAGGTAACTATCTCCGATCCAGGGTCACCGAGCATGCTCCCGCAATGGGAGTGAATTCCGTGTCCCTAGTGCGGTATCATCGGCATGAGGCAAGAGGAGAGGCATGAGGATATCTTCGATAACCAAAATTTTGTTTTTGTAGGTGTCGTCCCTGGAGGCTCCGAGGCGCGCTTGCGGAGCGGCGGGCGCCCGCCTCGAGCTGGAGCGGCGCAGCCTGGACCTGGAGCGAGAGCTCCGCCCCGACCGCGACTCCGACGTCTCGCTCGACGACCGCGACCACCTTGTCTGATAACGCCCCCACCAACCCCTCCCCCGCCAGCACCGCTGCCACAGCCAACCCTTGCTTCTTGAGCGCTCCCATCCAGGTATTTAGGGTCTCTACATTCTTTAACTCAATTAAATGGTTTTTTCATCGGTCAACTGGCTAGTAAATATTCATTGTCTTTTTTTATCCGATATGTCTCATTTGTAGAAAAGTGTATAAACCGAATTATGAGCACAATTTCGACAATCAGGAGAAATACAATAAGTACAAAATAGTGAACCAGCCCTGCATACGAGAGTTTAGACTTTCTTCCACTCGAGAATTTATTGTCATTATGACTTGGACAATCTATGCCGATACATATTTTCAATGGGTTTTAACGTGGTCCAGATAATTGTAAATTAGTATGAACGACTTGTTAACAAATCCTTAGTAGATTTACGAATCCAGTAGTGTTCTAATAAGTGACAATATTGAATCAAAAGTATCCAACAAACTAAATTACAATACTTTACAATACGATTGTGCAATCGGATCTAGAAGCAAGGGATTGGAGACATATTGAATGAAATTTACAATGCGCGCATTACATTACTCTCGCCTTGCGTATTGTCAACGAAAGTCGCTTGTTCATGAACAAAACTGTAGCATATATTGTGAAGAATACACACATCAAAGTCTTGTATAGCAAGCATATCCACAACATATTTAGTTTTTAAATCTTTACGTGATATATTACAATTTTCTACCCTACCTTTTAAGAACTCTTTGTATTGTGTGTTAATAGAAGATGGATGAAACTAAATATATTGATGGCGTTGCTAGCAAATTTGTTTTTTAAATCTTTGACGTGTATACTCTCTTGAAGTTCGTTGATATTTAATCGAATATCGGTATTTAGCGCATCATTCGATTCCCTCGTATCGATACGAAATATAATACCGACCATGTAATCCCACGTGTCGTGTCGACGGAATCGATTAGGAAAAATGTTATCGATTCCCATGTTCCTATGTAGAATATTGTTTTGATGGCGGGGACGGTGTGCGGGCAATCGCGGCGACTCCACTAGTGCATAGAGGCAAAATTGATCTCAGTAAATAAAATAAAGACTTCGACTAAGTTATACGAACATATAGTGGAATTGTGAGAGTAACCTAAAGTGTTTTACGGTTTTCTATGTATTATTAAACGTGAGGACGTTCGGGTGTGTCGGTGTTAGTGCCTATAAGTCTAGCGTTAGGGAACCTCGACCACTGGTAAGGAGAGACCTCCTTGATTTTACCGAAGCATTCGACTCGCTGCGCAGGGCCGGTCCGTGGACGCGCGCGGTTCGCAAGCCTTCCCGCAAGACTTTGACTGAATTTGTGGGCGCGCGATCTCGGCGGCCCTCTCGCAGCCCTAGTTTAAGCGAACCTGTGTGACTAAAATAATTTAACATTTTTCTACACAATCAATGTTCTTTTTTTATGTTTAAAAACGATTCTCGATTTTAAGTTTCGTCGTGTAACTAGTTAATTTCTCTCAAGTGATATAGTGAAGCTGTACTCTTAACGAAATGGTGACCTTATAGTCAGAATTCTTAAAGGATATAAGGGTAGATAGTTACATGGCCTTTGAACTAGATTAAGGAGCTAAGCTACGCAATTATGTTTCGTCGGATTAGCGTAGTAGATGTTGTGATTCATTGATATGATTTTACGTTATCATTTTGTGAAGCGCTTATGTACTCGTACCGTTAGGGTAAGTATATAATATTGTATCTTTGGCCATACATATATGGAGAGGATAATGAATATTATGTGAAGCGTATTAAGTACATTTTACAGCGATTTTTTATGTTACTTACATGCAAATTTATCGTTTTTTTTGTCGTCCAATGTTTGTCAGACATATCAGAACAGTTGTCGTAAGAAAAGTATATGTTTTGCAAATGTTTGTGATGTAATTTGTCCAAGTATTTGTGTTTTATTGCTTTAGACAATCGACTAAATGAATTGCGTATTTGTTCGATTTTTAAAGCAGTCTTTCCATTGAACATTACCAACATGGCTGGCTATTAACATTTGACATAGTTTTGTAATTTGGCGACAACGTAAACTTCCGACAGTCCGTGTAATACCTATTTTAAGTGCAATATGTTTGACATAAAATTAATTTTTAATTTCGTCTTCCTGATTATTATTATATACAAAAGGCCTACGATGGTGGTTTATATTCGATTAACATGCATTTTTATTTGTCTTTTTCGATTTTTGTCGAACACGTACAATTATGTATGAAAGTGCTGCTTGTCTAATGAAATTCATTACGATTTTTGGGTATGCCAAGCGAGTGTGTTTGTAATTTTGGTGGGAAAAGCGAGCCTCATAATACAGTAACATTGGGAAATAGCCGATTGATTCAAATTTAGAACATTGATGTACATTTTGTCGATACATGTACAAACATTCTTATTATTTCGGCAGTATTACTTTTGAAAAAAAAAAGATTATGTTAACATTGGAATAAGAATTAATAACACGCTCGCTAAGCCCAATTGTATTTTTATCGTTTGACCGTATCTCACTATACTCGATATAGCATTTTTTTTATTTCGATAATCGTATTTAGGTTGACTGCCGTTTTCTTATAATTATGCTCAAGAATAGTTTAATGTTCTAGTAGTCTGGATTTTTTTAATTTAGACATTAATAAAAATATCACGTGACATTAGTTTATCATTTCACGACGTGGCGATACATTTATTGTTAAACGATAGTTAGAAAAGTCCAATGTTTCATTTAGCTTGTACATAATAATTACAAGATTTATTAAGCATAGACAACGCCGAGTGTACAATGCGGCGTTTTTTTTCTATTCTCGCAATATATGTATCATCACGATAAATCCATAGCTAATTAAGGTATTTAGTCAATTATTGTATAGCTTTTGTGTTACTCTGAAGTCGTAAGGGCTGACGCGAGTCATAGCTCGGCCTATTGTAATAGCTTATGTTTCACTTTAGTCTAAGAGCTGTGGAAAGGTCGACCTATAAATATATGTTATTAAGTTAAATAAATAGACGACTATGTATAAAACAACATTCCTAGCAAATGAAAACCAAGAATGTATTAAAGTTTATTCGGTGCTTTTTCCATTTCTTCATCCTAAGAATTTTGGTTTAGACTGATATTGCCATCTCTTGCTTGTAAATTGTAATGTCATAACTAGTTCTAATAAAGATGATTAGTTGTGCTGTAGTTAATAGTATAATATCGAATTTATTGTTAAATTGTTAAATTTTTAAAAAAAAATTTAAATAAAATCAAAGAATGATGAAAGATTAATTATCCAAAAAAATATTTCTCTTACAGATAAAAAGTTGTTTATACCGAATAACCATTTTATGTGCATCAATTTCGGGTATTTTTGACATTACATCGATAGCGTTATTAAAACAAGTCATTTATAACATATGCGTGTATTTATGAACTTTCATAAAAAATACTACGTCCAATTAAAAGGGGCCCGATGCAAAAACATCGCTAAGGATATTCGCAACGCCAAAATGTATGGAATTTGATGTTAGTCACGTGACTTGAGCGTTTTGAAATGTCATCCCTTACATTGCAGATACGGTTAGCGATGTTTTAGCATTGAACCCAAATAAATACACGCCGACCTTTCGACGGCTCTTGTACTACATTTAAAGTTTTTGTTTAAAGTCATAAGCTGTCTTCTTGGCTACGATCAGTATTAATCATTATGTTCACCCCCTTACTCTCGCAACGTACTGCCAAGTAAAACTAGTTACAATTAAGTAAGTTCTATCGCTATGTCCAAATAGCAGGATTAATGATACGACATAATTAGCTTTTCTTTGAAACGCATTTCTTTGTAACTGTAGTTATTTTTTGTCAAATATTTTTGTTCTCATTTTATATGTAAAAGCTGGTGTTTCGTCTTGAAACTCGTAACTACAATGTGAATATGAAATAAATGAGTTATATAAATATATATTGTTTGTGTTACGTCCTTTCAATTTATTTTTAAACGACAGTTCTTCACTAGGTATAAGTGTAACGCGGGGGCGGTTTACAAACATGTAATTCACGAACACAAATGACTCTCATTTACAAAATCACTTCCCCGACCCCGGAATCGAATCGGGGTCTCGCTATCCATATCTAACCCCTATAACATATTAAGATGAAAAAATTTAACACAAAATGTAGATTTTAAACATAGGATTAGTTAATGGGAGTAACCCTATTGGAACGGAAGATATGGTGGATGAATAGCTAGACCAACAACCATCAAGCGTGGCTATGGCTGGGATGGCCCGCAGCCCTTAGTGGAGAGGACAACCTCTAAACTTGGGCACTAGTTAGTCAGGGGCGCCAAGGCGTACCAGGGTGGCATTCTTCCCCAGATGGGAGAAGTGAACTCCGTGGTATGGAAACAGCCAGTTGAGAATCACTGTGGGTGGGTTTTAGTGGGCGTGTCGAGATACACTACCAACGTTTTCGCGTCATAGAGTCCCAAATAACCTGGCTAGTATCACCAACGAACGGGTATTACAATATATGACGATTTCTCACGAAAAAAATTTAAGAATGGAGGTGCCAAGGGTAGGTCAAGTAATTGTCCTCTTCTTAAGCCTTAAAGAAAAATAACGCGGTGTTATACATTGGAACGAAAATGAACGGCGGTTTGGTGCATCATAACTTTTGAAGAAGTTCACCCACTTGAATGTTGACTTACTCATCATTTCATCATCATCATTTCAGCCAAAAGACGTCCACTGCTGGACATAGGCCTCCCCCAAGGATTTCCACAAAGGCCGGTCCTGGGCCGCCCGCATCCACTGCTTTCCGGCGATCTTAACCAGGTCGTTCGTTCGTCCTTACTAATCGAGACTAAACTTTTTGTTTTTGAGAAACGTAGCTCCTGCAGTAACCTATAACCTGTATCGCGGGGGCAGTTTATAAACATGAAATTCAATAACACCAATGACACCCAGACACAGAGCAAGTGCCTCTAGTTTACATAAAGACATTTGCCCGGCTCCGGAATCGAACCCGGGACCCCGTGATCCAAAGTCGGCACATCCAACCTCTAGCCCAACGCGGCAGTCAAAACTATTGCAAGGGGCCTCTTAAATTTCCTTCTCACGTGGATAGTTTATCTGAGTTCGTCTATACGCTTCGTAGAACTCTCAGGGAAATGAGATGAGGATTCTGAAAGAGAATTAAAGACAAATGAAATGCGCCGCTGACACAAAAACCGGCACTGGACGGGTAAGCACCTGTAATAGCTTACGCAATACAGACTTCAATAAACTCCGCAGTAGTCGACAATGAAAACAATAATAGTTAAAAATGACGTTTAAGTAATAATTTAAATAAATTATTTCAACTCACTGGACAATGGGAATTACAGTTGTAAGATCATTATCATCACAAAAGGGCTTACCAATCGTTGTAAATGTATTGTATCTTTAAAAATAAAAATGAATAGCAAAATGTGTTGGTAAGCGCATAACTCATCAAAACGACTGGACCAATTCCCAAATCCTTTTTTTAAATTTTCGCTTATGTTCAAGGATGGTTTTTACGGAAAAAAAACGAATAATTGCAGGAATAATCCTAAAAACAGCATTTTTCTTTTTCCCATACAAACGTTTTCTAACTAAAACGTAACTAAATCATTAATAGTATATACTAGCGACCCGTCCCGGCTTCGCATGGGTGCGATGTTACCCGCGGTCATTGTCGTACCGCGGGTGACGCTGCGGGGTGAAACTAGTATAAGAATAAATCATTCAGATTGCTTGTATTATCCACGTGTATCTATAGTATGGTTAGAAGGCCTGTAAAATGACGTTGTTCGAAGTGCCTTGCCGAAATTATCATTATAAGCCCACCACTATCCTAATAACTGCCCTGATTATCACCATAGCGCATCCAGCTGCTACACCTTGAAAGGTGAATGCATATTACGGGAGCAATGCGACTATGACGCAGACGGCGGGCAGAATAGTGTGTAGGGTTTTTCCCGGATTAGGGCATCTTCGAGTCCCCACATTAGGTACTCCACCCCTATAGTGTCCATATAGTGTCGCGCCGTAATATTTCTCCGCGGATGGAAGCGGGGAAAGGTTACTACCTACTCTCAAAAAAAGGTTTACTTTAAGAAAAGTCCTTGTCAAACTTTATGGCCGCTACGAACTTAGCCGCATTATGCTGCGCAGAACATAAAATCAGGTATCAGCGGGACGTACGCGGGGCGTGGAGACAGGGCACGCCCGCGCGCGCCGTCTTCCACCGGCAAGCGTCCTGGCCTCCCGCGTTAGTGTGAGTGTGCTACGTTTGTATTGGTAATGAAATGTACGAACGAGCATGCTTGAACGGCAGCCTGGTATGAAAAAAGGAATGTTATTTTACATAATTGGTTTCTTTTTCATCATTCTTTACCGCTCTAAAGGATTTAGTATACTAAAGGATTAGTACACTACATAAGACGATAAAGTGGATGTAAGTGGTCTACAGATATTAAAGATGAATAGAAGGTCGTACGAATGCTACACCCACGGAAAGTGGATTGTAAATATCCTTGCATTATTTCCTTATTGTGCGCGTTGCTTTTCTGATATGGCACTGTTATAGAACCGATGTTCTGGGCACCTGGGTAGTAGTAGAGAAATTAATTTAACAGAATAAGTAGAAAATTGGAAGAAGTTGTCATCATCATCATCAGGCTATTTCAGTCCACTGCTGGACGTAGGCCTCCCCTATGGCTCGCCACTGAACCCGGTCTTCGGTTCAATGCATCCAGTTACCGTCGGCTGCCCGTCGCAGATCGTTGCTCCATCTATCAGGGGGGCGTCCCACCCTACGGTTGCCAGTACGTGGTCTCCACTGTAGCACCTGTTTGCCCCAGCGGCCGTCAGTTCTACGACAGATGTGGCCAGCCCATTGCATTGCCACTTCAGCTTGCTAATGCTATGGGCTATGTCGATGACACGTGTTCTCGCTCGGATGACTTCATTACGAATTCTATCTCGTAGCAAGACACCGAGCATAGCCCGCTCCATAGCTCGCTGATCGACTTTTAACTGATGGACTAGCCGCACCGTCAGTGTCCACGTTTCAGCACCGTAGGTTAATACCGGTAGGACGCACTGGTTGAAGACTTTCGTCTTCAGACTCTGCGGTATGGGCGACGAAAATACTTGACGAAGCTTCCCAAATGCTGCCCAGCCCAACTGAATCCTTCTGGCTACCTCCTTCTCGAAGTTCTTTCTTCCTAACTGCAGACACTGCCCGAGGTAGATGTATTCCAAAACAACTTCAAGGGGAGTACCATCAATGCTGATTGGTCCCGGACTGACATGTTCATCGAACATAACCTTGGTTTTATCCAAGTACATTCCGAGACCAACCCGCTTGGATGCAGTGACATGTATGTTTAAGTATGTAGTGTATGTATGTAGTGTATATATGTACTGTATGCATATAGTGTATGTATGAAGTGTATGTATTAGGTATTTTATTTTTTATTTTAAACCTACCACACTTTAATTAAAAACTTATCGGGACTTATCGCGCACAGAATGAATACTATACTATAGTTCCTACATCGGTCAAACGAAACGTACCATTGCGGAAAGGATCAAAGAACACATCGCAGCTGTCAAAAATCACCAGGTCCAGAAGTCTGCTATTGCTGAGCATTTGCTTGAGGCGGGTTCTGATCACTGGATCGAGCTCCACGATCCGAAAGTCCTCTCCACTGAACGGCATTACTATGCGAGAACGGTTCGTGAAGCGGTTGAAATCAAAAAACACCGTAATTTTAACCGAGAAGATGGTTTCAAGTTGGCGGCATCGTGGAACCCCGTTATAAGCAAATGTTTAGTTCGCGGTGTAGGTACTAAGTGTTCAACCGATACAGTCAGTGTTGTGTGTCGTAGTGACAACCCTACGTGTGTGCAAAACCAAGTGAGGGTAGGAGACCAAAGTACCCTCACTTCCCACCGAAAAAACTTGCGGTCTGCAGTCAGCTCGCGACCACGGCCATTGTAACATGGTCGAAACGTCGAGCAAAAACAGGTATTCATTCTGTGCGCGATAAGTCCCGATAAGTTTTTAATTATGTGTACAAATCGCGAAAGTTTAAAAATAACAATTGCTAACCGGTACGGGCCGGAATTTGCAAGTAATATTCGTCACCTAGAATTTCTTCGAAAGAAACGGGCGCGTTTAAATACATCTCTGATATTTTTAACGAAATGTCGGGATTGGAACTTAATACCTACGTGTGTCCGGATAAAGCCGCGTAGTGATATTGCGCGTTCCGGAGAAATTCTACGCAGTGCAAGTGTTCGATTACTAAAACAATTTATACGTAATTGTCACTATGACCTTGACAGAGTGAACTGTGAATTATATCGGGTGCATACGGAGTGCAGTGTAGGGCTATCTCGTGATGATTTTGATGTGTGTGATCGGATTACTTATCAACAGGCGTCTCGTACTTTTGAACTTTGTAGTACGGGACATGAGAAGAAGTTGGGAAAACTTATGGCTCGCCGTGAGTACCGTAACGATACATCTGATGCTAATTTACCCTCAACGCAAATGAAAACAGTGGTTAATTTGTCAAACGTCACGTTAGATAGCGCAGCACAAAGTATTTTGGCAAAAGGGATGAATTTTGCGTTAACACCTAAACGGATACCGTATGAAAACGTGATTTGTAGCGTAGAGGAAGCGATATTGCGAAACAAGGTGCCATCTATTGCAGCTGAATCAATTAGACAGGATGTTTCGCGTATTTTGCGTAAAGCCAAGCTACCTAAGAGTAATGCTACTACAGAAGAGCGTCTAGCGTTAAAAAAGATTCGAGACAACGAAGACATTTTAGTGTTAAAGGCCGATAAGGGAAACGCCACTGTCGTAATAAACTCAGTCGATTACGAGGAAAAAATACGGAGTTTGTTGAGTGATACGAACATTTACAAGCCGGTTTCATATAATCCCACTGCCAGGGTAACGCGCCGTATTCGAGCCATTATATAGGACTATAAGGAGCTCTTCACGGAAGATGTGTTCGAAAATCTACATAGGCCTAGGGTTGTGCAACCGCCAAAGTTATATGGGTTACCAAAGGTACACAAGACCAATGTACCTTTGCGTCCGATCGTGAGTCAGATAGACTCACCCACATATTAACTGGCAAAGTATGTAGCCTCTAGATTACAGCCATTGGTAGGAAGCACTTCGTCTTTCGTGAGGGATTCTCGTCACTTTGTGGAGATTATTGGGACTCTGACGCTGGAACCAGATGACATCTTGGTGAGTTTCGATGTCGAATCACTTTTCACCAATGTCCCAGTGAAGGAGTGTCTCGAGGTCATCAGAGAGCTGTTGAAGGAGAATCACTTGCCGGAGAACTTAATGGTTTTACTGAGAAACTGTCTAGAGGGCAACTTCTTTCTATACCGTGGGCAGAACTATCTCCAGATTGATGGTGTCGCAATGGGAAGTCCTGTGGCTCCGGTGATGGCAAACATCTGGATGGAACATTTTGAAAAGTCCATAAACATGCAATCGTCTGCGGTGAAGATGTGGAAACGGTATGTGGACGACGTTTTCTGCATAATGAAGGGAGACAAAAAGATAGTAGAGCAGTTCGTGGATCATCTCAACTCGATTCACGCGAACATTAGGTTCACATATGAACTGGAAGTGGAAAGAACTCTGCCATTCCTGGATATCAAAGTGATGGTTAGACCAGATGGCTCGTTGGCGCACTCGGTCTACAGAACACATGCTACGTCACACCATCACCCGCGCCATTTGCAGTCGGTGGCCAGATCTCTGTTAGACAGAGCTGTAGCCCTCTGTGACCCTGAACATGTGGAGGCTGAAGTAGCCCTTGTTCAGGAGGTACTTAAAAGAAATGGCTATAGTGTGACCAAGAGAGGACGAGCAATACGCAGAGGACACAGGAGCAAGTTTGACGTCGAGAGGCAGCCGGCTTTCATGCCCTACGTTAAAGGGGTAACAGATAAGGTGGGGACTGTGTTGAAGGAGTATTCCATCAAAACGGTGTATACCCCCTTATCCAAGTTAACCAGGCATGTGAGGACACCGAAGGATGTCATTCCGTTCCAGACTCCCGGTGTGTACAAGGTGGATTGCAGCTGCGGTAGTTCCTACATCGGTCAAACGAAACGTACCATTGCGGAAAGGATCAAAGAACACATCGCAGCTGTCAAAAATCACCAGGTCCAGAAGTCTGCTATTGCTGAGCATTTGCTTGAGGCGGGTTCTGATCACTGGATCGAGCTCCACGATCCGAAAGTCCTCTCCACTGAACGGCATTACTATGCGAGAACGGTTCGTGAAGCGGTTGAAATCAAAAAACACCGTAATTTTAACCGAGAAGATGGAAGGTGAGTGAGTTCGGTGTTGCTCGCGTCCTGTTTCATAATACGCCGGAGTATTGGAGACGTTCTCCAAGGATAACCGTGTTATCTTGTACCGCCGTACCAGCTTGCCAATCCATTTTCTATATACAGTCCACTGCGACCAGTGTGAGTCCGTGATTCACACACATTTTTTGGTCCTTCGAGCCGGATATCATTCCAGCACCTGATAGTTAGTCGTACTTTCTATCTAATATTTCATTTTCCTTCATTACTAACGTTAGTACCAGTTGCAAGGATATATTATTACGTAACTAAGTTAAACATTGTTATACTTTAAAACATAATATCATTCTAAAATGGCTACATCAACAGACTTACAGTTATCACGTAAAGCTTTGATTTTCCGTAAAGAATATTTGTTCTCTAAATTACAGAGGGTTTACGATTTTTCAAAGTCGATTAGTAAATCTAAGGACAATATTCCAGAGTATTTAGCGCAATTTGAGGAATTAGAAGATGTTCGTACTCGTTTTGAGGGCACTGTTTTAGAGTTAATGCAAATCGAGTCGCAAATAAAACCCGATGCGAAATGGTCCACCCAAGAGTTGGATTCTTTTGAAACTTTATACTCTGCCTGTAGGTTAATTGCGCTAAAATATATATCGGATAAATCTTCAACGCAAAAAGTCGATCTAGTTAGGCCATCTTTACCTAAACTACAATTGTTTGAGTTTAACGGTCAGTTAGAGAATTGGACAACCTTTTATGATACCTTTTCGTCATTGGTACACGAACGTAATTTCGAAAATATTGACAAATTTCATTACCTATTGTCATGTATCAAAGGACCAGCTCTCAACATAGTCAAAAAGTTTTCGATAACGTCAAAAAACTATTTACTAGCATGGCAAAGTCTGGTTAATAAGTACCAAGATGACAGAGCGTTAGTCAGTAGGTATTTAGAGACAATGCTTAATTTTCCGCAGCTAACAAAGAGTACCGCTAGCAATCTTAGTTCGTTTGTTGAGACTTTTGACAACTCTACGAAAGCGATAGAGGCGCTTAATATAGATAACTTAGGCGATTACTTAATTTGTCACTTAGCATTGCGCGCGTTAGATACATCTACGAGAAAATTGTTTGAGGAAAGTCGTGATCAAAAGTTGATACCTACTTTTTCAGAATTGATTTGTTTCGTAAACAATCAAATTAAAGTCCTCGAACATACGTTTCCTAACGCGAGTGGCAATACTATGCAGCCGGAACGCAGGCAAATAGTCGGTAAGACGCCAGGAATCTATACTCCAAATAAACCACGTCCATCGTTTTCGAAAGGAGTACTAACCGCAACATCTGTTGTCTCAAACAATAAGTTTAAAAACTGTAATAATAGTTTTAACTGTGCTCATTGTGATGGTAAAAATCACATGATTTATAAGTGTGAATCGTTTCGTAAACTGTCACCTGAAGCCCGATTTGACCGTGTCAAGTCTCTTAAGCTATGTACTAATTGCTTAAAATCTAATCACGATTCCAGTGTTTGTAAAAGTGTGGTAAACTGTGGCGTCTGTGATTCGTATCACCACCATTTGCTGCATAGAGATGCGGTGACATCTGCGGCCGTGCCGTCTATTGTCGCTAATCCATCTCTTACCCGCTCGCAGCAGGCGCTGGTAACCGCTAGTTCCGTGAGCGAAGCGGCAGCTTGCGTACCGAAGACCGTGGGTTCGGTTTCAGACCCGCACTACAGTGTTGTCTTAGGTACCGCGCGAATGTATGTTACTGATGTTTACGGTCAGAGTCAGGACTGCCGTGCAGTAATTGACTCTGGAGCTCAAAGCTCGTTTATAACCATGGACTGTGCTCAACGTTTGGGTCTTCCGCGTAAGCCGTGTCCATATTCTATTTATGGTCTAGGCGGTGAAGCTGTCAAAAACTACGGCATGGTAACATGTGCATTTAAATCTCGAAACCATAATGAACCTTATTTCGTAGTAGATATGGTTATAGTTTCGAAGGTATCGTCCGAGATGCCTAATGTTTCTTTTTCGCCATCCGTGATTGACGAATATAGCAATTTCAACCTAGCCGATCCTTTATTTCACAAACTTTCACGCTTAGATATATTATTAGGTAATGATATAGTTTGCGAATTAATTAGAGATAAACCTTTGACAGTCAGATCTGATATTCCTCAGGTAATCGACACAGTTCTTGGCTTTGTCGTAAGTGGCAAATTGTTTCAGTCGTCTAGAGACAATATAAAAAACACTCATCTATCATTATCAACTGAAGAGGATGAATCGTTAGATACCATTTTACGTAAATTTTGGGAGATAGAAGAGTTGCCGTGTCAGTCTCCTATGAACCCTTTAGATGAGTTAGCCGTGAGCATTTTCAATGAACATCACACTCGTGATGCGAATGGACGGTATGTGGTACCACTACCTTTCTTGCCAGAACATCCGCCTTTGGGTGATTCTCGTGTGATTGCAGAAAGACGTTTGCGTTACGTAGAGCGTAAACTTATGCGTGCACCTTCTTTACAAAGCACTTATAACGATTTTATGCGTGAATATGAGGCTTTAGACCACATGGAACTTTACCGCGGTGACGCACCTAGCAGGTACGTTATTCCGCATCACAGTGTTTTGCGTCCTAGCAGCTCTTCAACTCCATTGAGAGTGGTGTTCGATGCGTCGGCTAAGACCAGTAACAACGTGTCTTTAAATGACATTTTGTTGACTGGGCCGAAACTCTATCGCGATATTTTAGCCATTATTCTTAATTTCAGACTGTTTCAATTTTGTCTAGTTAGTGACGTTTGTAAAATGTATCGAGCTATTTTGTTACGTGAATCGGATCGTTGTTATCAGCACATTTTATACCGTAATAATACAGATGAACCGATTCAAACGTACGAACTTAAAACGGTTACATACGGATTAAAGTCCTCGCCGTTTTTAGCCATTCAGACACTTTTGCGTCTGGCCGATGATGAAGGCGAACGTTTCCCTTTGGCCGCGCAGGTGGTTCGCGAAGGAATTTACATGGATGACATTTTATATTCATGTGATAGTTTAAGCACAGCCTGTACGTTGCAGGACGAACTGATTGCTATGTTTAAGTGTGGTGGTTTCGAACTGAAAAAGTGGGCCAGTAATTCCTCGGACTTACTAGAACGTGTTCCCGTGGAACATAGAGAGTGTCCAGTCAACTTTATCAAGGACGACAATGAATATAGCATGAAAGTCTTAGGCCTTCGTTGGATTCCGTTGACTGATAGTTTCCATTTCTCAGTCAATCTGACTGACAACGTCCAAACAAAACGTTCCGTACTGAAGCTACTAGCCTCGATATATGATCCCGTGGGTTTTATATCGCCATGTATATTTGTAGCTAAGGAAATCATGCAGGACTTATGGAAACAGGGGGTAGGTTGGGATGATCAACTACCGACAAATATCAGTAAGCGGTGGTGTGAGTTTGTAACAGAGTTGCCAATTTTGTCGAACATGACGATCGAACGACATTTGTTACTGCCAGGCCTAACGAAATGTGAGTTAGTCGGCTTTTGCGATGCCTCTTCTCGAGGTTATGCTGCATGCCTATATGCGATTAGTCGCAATGATAGTGGCGCGACAAAGGTACGCTTAATTACAGCTAAGTCAAAGCTAGGGCCCGTTCGACCCTTAAGTGTACCCCGGCTTGAACTTATGGGTGCGTTGCTATTAAGTAAGTTGTTGAAATATGTTCTTGATAATTTCACTAGAATAGAAATATCACGTATTACCACACTTACAGACTCTACAATTGTCTTATCGTGGTTGCAGATAGCACCATATAAATTAAAAACATTTGTTTGTAACCGTGTTACAAAAATAACAGATGTCATCGCTCCACACTGTTGGCGTCATGTTAATAGTGAAAATAACATGGCAGACATCGGTTCTCGTGGTGCAACTCCGTCCCAACTGGTAGCGTGTAGCGAAAAATGGTTGACAGGACCGAGTTGGTTGCAAGAGCGCTATGACAGTTGGCCGATTTCAAGTCTCGCCAATAGCGACTTTGCAGCTAATTCAGAGCTGAAAGAAGATCATCAGATAACATCTTTAATGTCTTGTTCGACAGAAGTCAAGCCGTCAATGGAGTTTTGCGAATATCTATTTGTTAAGTTTTCATCTTATACTAAATTACTACGTTGCATAGCGCGCATATTAAGGCTAAACCAAAAGCAGTGCGACAAGTCAGCTGTGCTTTCTGCCTCTGAGTTAATTAGAACACAAGACGTTCTTGTGAAGCTAGTACAGTCTGCTTACTTTGAAGACGAGATTAACGACCTAGCTAAAGGCAAAGACTATATTCCGTCGTTACGGAAGTTATCACCTTTCCTTGACAACGAAGGATTCGTCAGGGTGGGGGGTCGTTTAACTCACGCGGAGTTACCCTATAACGTTAAACATCCGCGGCTAATACCGAAAAGTTGTCGTTTCACTGTTTTACTAATCGAATATTTTCATATGAAATATCTTCACGCCGGCCCTCGTACTTTGCAAAGCATATTGAGCCAGCAGTTTTGGATTCAAGCTGCGCGTCGTGTTATTCGTTCGGTACTTTCAAAATGTAAAGTTTGTTTTAGATGTAAGCCTAGTTTATTACAACCGAAAATGGCTTCCTTACCGGCATCACGTTTGTTGCCGAACAACATTTTCGAGCATGTTGGAGTAGACCTAGGCGGGCCATTCTTTGTTCGCGAGAGTTTGCGTCGTAATGCTAAGGTAGACCGTGCCTACCTCGCGTTATTTGTATGTTTCTCGACGAAAGCCGTGCATTTGGAGGCACTGTCATCTTTGTCGGCAGATTGCTTTTTAGCCGCCTTGGACCGTTTCGTCTCTCGTAGAGGCCTCTGTTCTTTTATTTATTCTGATTGCGGTACCAATTTCATCGCTGCTAGTAAACACTTAAAGGAAGTCCAACGTTTTCTTTCTGATCGTCATACGAAAGACAAGATTTTAGATGGTTGTAGTAGTAGACGGATTATTTGGAAATTTAATCCACCTAGTGCGCCACATATGGGTGGCCTCTGGGAAGCCGGTATAAAATCGGTAAAATACCATTTATCTAGAGCTGTAGGAGAAAAATCCTTGACGTTTGAGGAACTCTCTACGATATTTTGTCGGATCGAGGCTATATTAAATTCGAGACCATTGTGCCCTCTACCGAGTAGCGAAAGCCCCGACGATTATAACGTTTTGACGGCGGGTCACTTTTTGATAGGCAGAAGTATAACTGCTGTTCCAGAGTATAATATTGAGGAAGTTCCCATTAATAGGTTGTCACGTTGGCAATACATGCAAAAATGTACTCAAATATTCTGGAATAGGTGGAAGGGAGAGTATTTGAATACTTTACAACAACGTGCTAAGTGGTTTAAGTCAGACAGCCAAATTAAAGTAGGAGATATTGTAATCGTAAAAACTGATAACACTCCTCCTTGCAACTGGCCACTAGCTCGTATTGAAGCAGTTCATCCCGGTAGTGATGGCATCATCCGTTGTGTCACTATACGTACACAAAAGAATGTCTTGAAGCGACCAGTTAATAAACTGAGTCCTCTTCCTTATATCAATTAAACTCTCTTCTACCATATTTTCATACGTAACTTATAAGTTAATTTTCCTAGTTCCATTATATATTTCTTCTACTGCCTATCCTTTTATTTTCTGGAAACCATCAAGCTGGTTTCGGTGGGGGGAATGTTCCGTATTCCGGCGTGTTTTTGAATATGACGTGATGCGGCATAGGCTTGCTCCTTGACCAATGGGTGGCCAGTATTCAAAATCGCGTTGGTCATGAAAAAATCAATAGAAAGGCGATTGTCTGTTGTTTTTAACATTGGCGTGTACGGCATACTGCTCTGTGCAGCAAAATTACATTTTAATAACTTTCTTATTATTCTCGTGCGAATTGTGTGCTGAAGTTAAGTGAACGTTGCTGACCGCCGTGCGATCTAAGACCGACGCCACTAGCTGCAGATTTTGGCACACTCCAGAGGGAAGGTGAGTGAGTTCGGTGTTGCTCGCGTCCTGTTTCATAATACGCCGGAGTATTGGAGACGTTCTCCAAGGATAACCGTGTTATCTTGTACCGCCGTACCAGCTTGCCAATCCATTTTCTATATACAGTCCACTGCGACCAGTGTGAGTCCGTGATTCACACACACCCGTTATAAGCAAATGTTTAGTTCGCGGTGTAGGTACTAAGTGTTCAACCGATACAGTCAGTGTTGTGTGTCGTAGTGACAACCCTACGTGTGTGCAAAACCAAGTGAGGGTAGGAGACCAAAGTACCCTCACTTCCCACCGAAAAAACTTGCGGTCTGCAGTCAGCTCGCGACCACGGCCATTGTAACATGGTCGAAACGTCGAGCAAAAACAGGTATTCATTCTGTGCGCGATAAGTCCCGATAAGTTTTTAATTATGTGTACAAATCGCGAAAGTTTAAAAATAACAACTACCACACTTTATCTCTGCACCACCCAAGGTAGACTGGCAGAAAATGCCTAAGGCATTAAGTCCGCCTTTGTACATTTGTTGTATAAAACTGTAACTAAATAAATAAATTATTATAAACTACCGACCCGCCCCGGCTTCGCTCGGCAATGATGCATAATGAACATCAAAATTTACCAGTGTTTCTCTACAATATTATGCATGTATTATACATATAAACATTCCTCTTGAATCACTCTATATGTTAAAAAACCGCTACAGAATTCGTTGCGTAGTTTTAAAGATTTAAGCATACATAGGGACGGACAGACGACAGCGACTTTGTTTTATACTATGTAGTAATTTCCGAGGAACATAAGGGTACGAACTGAAAAATTTATTGGAAATAATGAATCACAATTTTTTCGTGACTAATAATGACATTATTTGTGCTAGTGATAGTAGTTGTGTCATACGTTTATCTTTGCATAACCAAATAATGTTCATGGCTCGTAGATGCAGGGGCATCAATTTCTGCCATCAAATTTATACATGTACTAGCAATTGCGCGCGGCTTCGCCCGCGTGGGCTTCGAACCCGTGCTTATCTCCTCTTCGCTTAAAGCCCATAAATGTGTTTTCTTTCTTCAGATGATTTTTTTTTTTATAAACATTCAATCGGTTACTCTGACTAAACTATCATAGTTAGATATGTGCTCTCGCGATCTTAATAAGACCTACAAACTCGTAGTACATTATTTTCTTCTATTGTCTATAGTTTTTGCAGCGCACGCATAAATAGGTTTTCAATTTTACACCTTGGGTTACAAAATCGCAATTTTCATACGGATCCTTAATTCTATTGACAATAAAATATAACCTTCCTCGATAAATGGACTATCTAACACTGAAAGATTTTTTGAAATCGGACCAGTAGTTCCAGAGTTTAGCGCGTTCAAACAAACATATAAACAAACCAACAAACTCTGCAGCTTTATAATATTAGTATAGATTGGATCATAAGATACCAATGTTTAAACAAAGTGTTAATATAAAAGGTATTGGGGGCAAAGTCCAGGCTATAGAATTATGTTTGTTTACAATTAAATGCCTGTAACATACACTTTGCGCGTACATTTTATGTGTTCGAAAGTTTACCTTGCGAGGCATTAGGTTTATTAGTTAAAGACATTTTATTAACTTAAAAAGCAGTATTTGATTGAACCGATGAATTGGTAGTGGAATCTTGGGAGGATAATGTTCTTTAAAGACAATCGGTCTGATCAACTGAAAGTCGTAGAGACACATAATCAGGAAAATGGAAGGAAAATTGGCTTAAAATTAATGAAAGTCAGATCATGAGTAAAGACAAAGAAATATTGTGCTATGTACCAAGTAACTAGTAACTATTTTATAAAATATTCAAAATCTTCACCACGAATATCGCGAAGCGAATTGGTGAAAGAATTAGATATGTTGTATAAAGAAAAATAAGATAAAGATAATGGGAATCACTACATAGTATAAAACAAAGTCGCATTCTTCTGTCCGTCCCTATGTATGCATAAATCTTTAAAACTACGCAACGGATATTGAAGCGGTTTTTTTTTAAAGATAGAGTGATTCAAGGGGAAGGTTTATATGTATAACCCACCCCAGCTTTGCACGGGCGAAGCCGGGGCGGGCCACTAGTATATAAATATGTTTATAAGAAATAAAAATACGCATTGTTAAAACTAAACCTAAACTAAACCTTAGTTTCAAAGAAATCAGCGGACCGCGTTTATGCATAGTTAAGAATGTAAAAAGGATTTTATATAAAGACGATGTACGAGTACCTAATACCACAGATATAATAATACTAATCTCCTGCCCACAAATGGCCACGCGGGCATGAGAAGGATGTATAATAATATCAAGAAATATTATTACTGGACAGGTATAGAATCTTTTGTTCTACTTAAGGTGAATGTTCCAGGGTAGCCCGCGAAATTCAAGTTTTCTTACGTTTTTACAATTTGCAGGCCAGTGCTAGGTTGTGTGATGATGAACATTTGATTCGCGGCTGTAGGACGTATGTAGTTACAGAGTTATAATCATCAATACAACCCTCCAAGCTCATAAATGTGCAAGAATGGCTTTGAGCTTGAAAAAGTTTTTCTTGCAAATTAATGAGCTTGGAGGGTTGTATTGATGATTATAATTTTATAACTACATACGTCTTACAGCCGCGAATAACATTTTTATCAACATACAACCTAGCACTGACCTGCAAATTGCCAAAAACGTAAGAAAATTTGAATTTCGTGGGCTACCCTGGAACATTCACCTTAATAGTAAAGTAAAAAGAAAATTCTAATATGACAATTGCGTTTACATAAAAATGGAACTAAGATGTATCATCCTTAAATACACTCGAGAGCAATGAATCCGGGTCACTTAAAGAATGTTAAAAATCTCGGAAACTAAAAATGATAGGTTAATGCAATAAATTGTATTTAATAGACAATGTAATACTCCTTAAATGAAAGTAAAAAAAATATGAGTCACCATACATTTTATTAACACAAAATTACATAAAGAAAAAAACTGCTGATCTCTCCTTAAAACAAAAATAGGAAACATGAAATTTTTGAACTTTATTACGATTTTCTTGAATTTTAATACTTCGTATTGCCTCCTCGTGCTTCCATTACTGCGTTTACGCGGTTTGGCATGCTGTACACCAAGTTCCTTATACGATTTTGGGGAATATTCTCCCATTCCTCTGTGAGAGCAATTTTGAGCTCACGAAGCGTGATTGGGGGAGGGTTTCGTTGTTTTACGCATCTGCCTAGCTCGTCCCAAGCATGCTCGATCGGGTTGATATCCGGGCTGCGCGCTGGCCACTCCATACGAGTAATGTTCATCTCTTGAAGGTAGTCATTCACAATCCTACCTGTATGAGGTCGGGCATTGTCATGCATAAATATAGCATCCTCACCTAAATTGACCATAAATGGACCAACGTGATCATGATGATTTCTTCCACATATCTTACGCTAGTTAAAGAGCCGTTTTCTATGATCACCAGCTCTGTGCGACTTTCAGAAGAAATTCCGGCCGACACAAGTACAGACCCACCACCGTAGGCTACTTTTTCTTCGATGCATGCTTGCTTGAATCTTTCCCCTGGTCTTCGATACACTCTGTGTCTTCCATCGTGCTTGTAGAGCATAAATTTTGATTCGTCGGAGAACATAACTTTTGACCAATCTTCAATACTCCAATTTACGTGGCTCTGGGCATATCTTAGTCTTGAAATACGATGCCCACGCTCCAGTTTAGGGCCGTTTGCAGGTCTAAGGGGTTTTAAGTTAGATTCAGCAAGCCGACGTCTTACTGTCCATGCACTTGGGTTACTTCCTCCGAGGCGTCGAAACTGATTTGTGAGTTCAGTTCCTGTGAGAAAGCGATTTCGAAGCATGGTGTTCACCAAGTATCGGTCTTCTCGTGCTGTGGTACACCTGGTTCTGCCCGTTCCTGGTCTGCGTAGGTTAGAACCAGTTTCTTCGTAACGTCGGAGAACTCTTTGTACTGTTGACAGCGACACACCGACAGTCCTGGCTGTATCGCGCTAACTCCGGCCGGTTCCCAGCATTGTAAGTATTCTGGTGCATTCTTCAGGCGTAAGCGACATAATTTCAGCTTGAATAATGAATATAGAGCACTATCAACATGGTTTATGTACCCACATAAATGACAGATTACAAACAAAAGCAAAACCAAATTCTGTAATTTCGTAGTTCCATCTTCGAAAGTGGCCCTTTTTCAAGTTTGATTTTTTTATGATATAACATTACAATAACTAAGAAGTGTTATTACCTTCATTTAAGGAGTATTACATTGTCTATTAAATACGATTTATTGCATTAACCTAGTATTTTTAGATTCCGAGATTTTTAGGATTCTTTAAGTGACCCGGATTCATTGCTCTCGAGTGTAGATGAGTTAAAATGTAATAAGTAAGTAACATAAAAAACTTGTAACTATTTTTTTATCTGTATGTGGGAGATGTAAAGGCGTAGTAGTTATAATATAATACATCTACCTATATACTATGTACTCAATACTATTCGACTAGTATAGAGTAAACAGTCAGTTCTTATTCATCAGTCGAGTGTTTGATTCCTCTCCTTATACACCCAACCTCACAACAGAGACGTCCCTGAATATATACTTCGTGTCCGTCATGATGAATCGATCTCGTTTTTCGTCACAAGTTGTATGACTCATAAAATAAAAGACATTTTAATGTATATATACGACGTTTGTGGTGACGAATTTATAATAGGTGTCATTAAGGTCACTAATCTATGCAATTATGTGGGTGTTTTAAGAGGTAATGCTAAAGATTTGGTTTTAATAGAAGGAAACGTTAATAAGGAACACGCAAACTTATATTTTTGGCTTTTGGCCAGTTTGAGAGTCTGGCAGGTACTTTTACAAGAGAGTCAAGATCGACAGTCAGTTTGAGAGTTAACTTACTAATACACAGTTCGGGACAGATGCCTAACGCTTATGCATCGGCTAAGATGAGCACATCGATAGAAAATAGCAACTTTGGGTGTTAAAGTCCCAACGAAGCCAGTGCTGTAGTGGGTCGGTACTGAAAAATCCTTCGATACACACAATATCATTCGGGCGAAACCATATCGGCGGCTAAAAGTGACATTAGCGCCATCTATATTAAAATACACGAACTTAATACAATAAGGTTCCTTAGGCTTAGACATTGGGGTTGTAGCGACCGCATGCTACATACTTTACACAATCCACCCGGATAAACTGAACTAATTGCATCAAGAAATATCGCCTACATATGCGATAATTACGAAAAAAGTCCTACACCGCGATAGCGAAATTTCAAGAGCAATTCGCAAGGTTAAGATATCCCCGACTACAAGTATAGGGGGGAATAGGCGCTGCGACCCCTAGCCAGACATAACACCTAATCTGGCTGGATGATCATCCCTTTGCGCATAAAGGGTCCATGGTGCTAACTGGATGTCTTCGTGGCTTCTCACCGTCTGCTCTGATTGCCCTAATGCGGTTAAATTCATTCTATCAAATCACAAAAACCATCGGTGTGGATGTAGAATCATCATCATCATCATTTCAGCCAAAAGACGTCCACTGCTGGACATAGGCCTCCCCCTAGGATCTCCACAAAGGCCGGTCCTAGGCCGCCCGCATCTACTGCTTTCCGGCAACCTTAACCAGGTCCACCGTGTGGGAGGCCTACCAGCACTCACTGCGCCTTCCGGACCGCGGTCGCCACTCGAGGACTTTTCTGCCCTATCGGGCGTCGGTCCTGCGAGCTATGTGCCCTGCCCACTGCCACTTAAGTTTGGCAATCCGGTGGGCTATGTCGGTGACCCTGGTTTTCCTACGTATCTCCTCATTTCTGATTCGATCTCGCAGGGAAACTCCGAGCATAGCCCTCTCCATTGCCCTTTGATGGGTGACTTTGAGCCATCTGATGGAGCCCATAGTGAGCGACCACGTCTCTGTTCCATATGTCTATCGATTTAGAATACATAGTGTAATTAACGGTAGTGGGCAAGTTCTTCGGGACCCTTCGATACTTGTAGCGACCAGCATTCTACATACTTTACACAATTTACCCGAAAAATCTGAACTAATAACATCAAGAAATATCGCCTACAAATGCGAGAATAATATTTCATTCCATAAACACTAACTTAAGTAATATGTACTTACATAAACACTAACTTAAGTAATAAAACAAGACTAAAAATACCAATTAACCTAAAAACTTAAATACTAAAATAAATTATTTAAAGGAGTCCCTTTAGGCAAGGTTCCGAAGATACTGGCAGCGTTCCCCCTTTGAATCGCTAGACTGATTCTTTGTCCGAGGTAGCTACCAGCTCTTCGGTCTCCTGTGATGTCGACTAACCTTTTTGCTATTTCCTTAAAAAGGCTTATAGCGCTAATGCGAGAATCATCAAAAAATCCTACACCGACATAGCCAAGTATAAAGAGCAATTCGCCGACTCACACAGTGGATCGACTATGTGTGTAATCCGTGTAAATCCTTGGAGAAGCTCAAACTCACTTAAACTCTCAAACTCTAATCATTTATTTCAATTGAACCTATTTACAGTTGTTTTTGAAAAGTCGAAAGTGAAGTTAGGAATCTAGGTGCTTCTACTTGCTTGTTCCAAAACGTAGATCCTATGGAGAAGAACAAGCAAGAAACTCCATGGACACTCTTTTTATCATATTTTCTGTTACAAACATCTGATTGGGTTACATTGATTTCGTTTTTATTATAGTAAGCTAAGATGTGACAGGAAAAAGAGGCAGGCCAGCTAAAAGATGGACAGATGATATCCAGATTATTGGAGGGACAATCTGGTCTAGAAAAGCTGTCAACAGAGAAGAATGGAAGCAGCTGGAAGAGGCCTATGTGTCACTGGACTCCGAAACCCCGATGTATTAGATTTAAGTTAAAACAATTTTGCGAATGTGTGTAAATGTTTAGTATCAGCAATAAAGGCTAATAATAAAAGCTAATATGTGAGGACAATGTAACATATTGCACAACAGAAGTGTCCAGGAGATCAATACAAAGCTATATATGTCAATAGCAGTTAAGAGATGACCGGCCCCACCAGTGGACGTCTTTTGGATGAAATTATGATGTTGGTGATTAGTTTGACTCTGAAAAGAGTCCCTTCTGAATTGAATAGGGCGTCACCCAAACAGGTGGGTGCGGATAGTTTCCGTTTCAGTTGCGACGCGCCTGTTTCATTAAAAATCCGCGCACACGCTACGATACCCATTCTGACACGTTACCAATAACGGATAAACCATCTATTTAATTCATATCTTATTATACAAAACAAAGTCGGGTTTATTTCATGGTCTATGAGATCTCAGTCCCGAATATCAAAATAACTATTAAAATATTGGAAAATTTACGAAAGAAAACATTACAAATGTTATTGGATTTTAAATGGATTTTTTTACAATGAAGTAAAAGAATTGTCCATGCGTCTATTGACTCTAACAGGTAACCAGAAGGCTTGTTATTATCTCAAGTAGTCGAAAGTAATTTATTGAATTTAGATCGTCGCGGATCAAAATAGTCGCAGTGGGCCGAACATTAGTACCTACCAAGTCATTAAATAAATAATAGTTAATAAAAAACTAATGAAATAAGCTTTTAATCGAACTAAAAAAAGGAAAATAAATTTTAGTAAATTTGAATTAAAAATAGACAGGTGTCGTATCAAGTTCTGCTTCTCATACGGCTAGGTGATCTCCCTCTTCCGATCCTCTAGTCGCCTCTTACAACATCCTCAGAATAGTGTGGGTTGGTGACATTGTGTATTCTAAATCCGTCACCACACGGACAATCCTTTATTTATTACACATAGCTAATCGGAACCAACTAATTTTATTTCAAATTCCCAATTCTGCCGACACGTACCTATGGTTCGGCGTGGTGTCTATGATGCAAATGTTTATTATTTTTATCTGTATGCATCTAGCTCTGTATCTTCGACCTTCTCGGTCGTTTATAGCTGTAGGTTGACTGGCAGACAGACAGTCAGTCAGTATTACTCTGTACGCCATTACAGTTACTTCGCGCGCCAAATTCAGTCGTGGAACGGGAGGTCGTGTGCGCGGGAAACATTTTTTTTTAAACACGCACTGTGATCGTTTGTTGTGAAATGTAAAACTGTGTCAGTGTTTCTTTCCCAAACTAAACAATAATTTTCGGTAAGTTTACAACAAGTATTACACAGAAAATAACACTTAATTTGATGGATTTACTGACCTTTCACTTTGTCGTAACAGATATCAATAATTTATATATGTGTAACTTAAAATTTGTGTCAAAATAAATAAGGTTCATATTTATGCGTCGACTGTGAAAGTATTGAACAACAGTTGTTCAATGTATTTATGTAACATTTTAACGTGCCGAATTGCCGATACTTTGTTTGCTAAATTACCAAACTGAATTACTACGCACTGTAAAGTCAGTGTTTATCACGGTAATATTAACAATTAGGTAATTTTAACTAACCTGTATTTTACAATGATGTCTATGGTTTTCATTATCCTTGCTCATTGTGGTATGTATGTGACTGGTAAAGTACCTTTCACATGTTTTGTGTCTCTCAAAGTGCCTGCAGCGTTTATTTTAAATAAAAATATCACGATATAAAATCCGTCAAAGGTAATTAGTACCTTTAGAAATAGGTAAATTTATCACAATGTTACAAATATTAAGTAAAAAGTTGACATTTTAGAAAATAGTAGCTAAGTACTTTTGCGTTACACGAAATAGGCAAACTTAATAATACCTTCATTTCTTTCAACGTTAGCCAGTTCCAATGGTGGTCGCTGAACTCACTGACTGGTATCAGTCTGTCTACCACCAAACTTCAAAACAAAACTTAACCGCTGGCGCCCGTTTTTGATCGAATTTAGCGTATAAAAAATATTGACAGAACTTGATTTCGTGAAATACAACGAATGTTTGTCTTTTGTCTATAAATCTATTTTTAAATTAAATATATGTAGTAGTTAAAAACAAGCAAAATTTGTCCTACAGGGTCAGCGCAGACAGAACGGAGCGCAATGGAGAGGATTTTATAAATAAACTTTTTCCAATTAAGGTGGATGCTCCAGGGTAGCCCGCGAAATTCAAATTTTCTTACGATTTTCGCAATTTGCAGGGCAGTACTTGGTTGTATGATGATGAACATTTGATTCGCGGCTGTAAGACGAATGTAGTTACAGAGTTATAATTATCAAACTCATCAATACAACCCTCCAAGCTCATAAAGGTGCAAGAATGACTTTGTCGTTGAAAAAGTTTTTCTTGCACCTTTATGAGCTTGGAGGGTTGTATTGATGATTTTGATGATTATAATTATATAACTACAGACGTCTTACAGCCGCGAATAACATTTTAATCAACATACAACCTAGCACTGACCTGCAAATTGCAAAAAACGTAAGAAAATTTGAATTTCGCGGGCTACCCTGGAGCATCCACCTTAAGTGCATAAATGCTTGAAACTGACAAACGCGTCCTCAAAGATACGCGGGAATCCCGAGACCGCGCGAGTATTATTCCTCTCTGTCCGCGCTGACCCTTACTCGATTTTTGCATCTGTTTGGAGGTCTTTGCCTTCGGTTCGCTTCGGTTCTACCGCCCGCTAACATTCCTCCACCAAAGTACTTTTGGTTCAAGAAGGTTTTAAGGTACTTAACTGCTGCATAATTATGTTTACACCGAAATTAGTTGGTGTATATTCACCGATAATTTTTTTAAACTTCCCTTAGTTCGTAGTGTCTCCGGTGACCATGGCCACAACATTTGAAACGTCGGGAGTTAAATAATATAAAATACACGTGATAAACCTGAGATATAACTAAAATAGTATTACTAAAATGTGTCGTACTCATTATTAAATATCTAACTACAAAAGTAAACAATCCATTCAATAACAAAAAGTAAATACTAAAAATTGCTTCTGTAAACAAAGATTATACATATTTCTGATAAGATGATGCTTGGTTTTAGCGTTCGCAACATTTTTTTAGCCTCGAAAAATGTCTCATGTCGTCAAACACTTTTAAATACTTTTAATCTGTTCGGGTGTTTGTGGTCTTTCGCCTCATAGTTCGTAAACGGTTTTCTATTTTATTATTTTGTATTTATGGTCATCCCCGAAAGTGGTCTACGCTATATCTGAAAAAAATCTAAACGTATATATTATGGTTTTCACCTATATGTTCCTAGGAATACGTCTATACTTAACTACTTAAACGCGAGCTTGTCCCATCAGAAATGACCTAATACTAAAATAAGTAACAAAACGAGGTTCTCGAGTAAGCCTGAAGGCTGACATAAAACGGTTACACTCAGCGACATCGACTCGCTTAAGACCTTCGTCTGTTTTGTACGAATTTTACCGCATAGTTATCTCTGTTACGATTTGGAAAATTCTATTTTATTATAGTAATATAATAAAATGGCCTGCTTCGCACGCGTGCAATTATGCATGTATTATACATAGACCTTCCTCTTAAATCACTCTATCTATTAAAAAAACCGCTTCTAAATCCGTTGCGTAGTTTTAAAGATTTAAGCATACATAGGGACGGACAGACGACAGCGACTATGTTTTATACATACTACTATTAAGTACCTAGTGATAGTGATTATTGGATTCAAATTGGGCTCATAGAAATTTGATCGAATCCGGTCCAGTAGCTTCCTTTAAAAGAAAACTTGGAAAACCTTTAAAGGAAAACAAATTTGGGTATTCCAGGACGAAAAATCGAAATCGTCGTCGAAATTGGCAGCATAGAAAGACAAGTGTATACGACTGGTCGTGTCAATCCCATACATTTGATTTCTTATTCGGGTGAGTATTTTAAAAACATGCATTTTAGTTAGAAAATTTATTATTACACCAAAGCGTTCCGATACGAAAGATGTCGGCTACGGGTCCTGGTCCGGTGCTGAGGCGCAATTCTATGTTGTTGCCTACCTAATTTGCTATTATCTATTTTTGTGCATGGACACTACAGTTATCGTGTGTCGTAAGAAGCAATAAAACCCAATTAGTTACCATGGCTTATCAGTGAAACGCTGACATTTTTTTACTTAACATTCTATTATTTAACTTCATGAGTAATTAAATAGGCCATTTTCTATTTCACCATTAGAAACTTTTTATTTTATTTTGTTCCTCGGAAATCCTCATGGATACTCGGCTGGCTGGTTGGCCGGTTTATGTGGGAATTCGGGGAACGTAGAGTAGGTAATTTCCTCGAGTACCCGAACTAGAGCCACGGGATTGGCTACCCGATGGGGGAGCATGCCCGCGACCCTCGTGGCCTCTTTCCCGTTGCCATTCCTTTCCACATCCTCAGGGTGTCAAAATTATTAGAGCAGAAAACATTCAAAATACAGGAATCATAGTTTTTTTTTTAGAAGATAGTCTATACTTCAATCAGGTTCAATTAGCTCTCCAACTAATAATTTCATGTCATTTGACAGCCATTGCGGTATCATCATAATGGTTTGTGTCAGTTTATGTTCGTGTGACTGCCGCTAATTGACTCCCCCGTTGTGATGCTTCGGACATTACCTGCATGATGTCATTTATACAAGTTGTAACAAAAATGCTATACACCAATGTTATTAGAGGAAACAGAACCGTTCAAGTGGTGACGTCTCCACCCTGAGGATGTCGTAAGAGCCGACAAAAGGAAAGGAAAAGGCCGATAACCTAACCGCAAGAGAAGGAAAACTTGATACGAAACGTTGTGCCAACCCGAATCAGTAGTGAGTAATGGTGGTGATGAAGGTTAGACCTCGTGTTTACCACCAGGATATTACATACTTTACTTTATGCGAGAATAATCAATAAAACCTGCATCGCAATAGTGAAGCTTACACAATAATTTGCACTGATAAGAAATCCCCGACAGCAGTCATAGGCTCCGAGGCCGAGCAATGAATCTGGGTCACTTAAAGAATCATAAAAATCTCGGAAACTAAAAATGCTAGGTTAATGCAATAAATCGTATTTAATAGACAATGTAATACTCCTTAAAAGAAGGTATTAAAACTTCTTAGTTATTGTAAAGTTATATCATAAAAAAATCAAACTTGAAAAAGGGCCACTTTCGAAGATGGAACTACGAAATTACAGCATTTGGTTTTGCTTTTGTTTGTAATCTGTCATTTATGTGGGTACATAAACCATGTTGATAGTGCTCTAAATTCACTACTAGCTTTTGCGCGCGGCTTCGCCCGCGTGGGCTTCGAACCCGTGCATATTTTTTATGAACATAAAATCGGTTATTGTGGCTAAACTATGATAGTTAGATATGTGCTCTCGCACTTTTTTGTAGATCTTTATAAGACCTACAAACCCGTAGTACATAATTTTGTTCTATTGTCAATAGTTTTTGCAGCGCACGCATAAATAGGTTTTCGATTTTACACCTTGGTTTACAAAATCGCAATTTTCATACGGATCTCTAATTCTTTTGAAAATAAAATATAGCCTATAACCTTCCTCGATAAATGGACTATCTAACACTGAAAGATTTTTTGGAATCGGACCAGTAGTTCCTGAGATTATCGCGTTCAAACAAACAAACAAACTCTGCAGCTTTATATATTAGTATAGATTCAAGCTGAAATTATGTCGCTTACGCCTGAAGAATGCACCAGAATACTTACAATGCTGGAAACCTGCCGGAGTCAGCGCGATACAGCCAGGACTGTCGGTGTGTCGCTGTCAACAGTACAAAGAGTTCTCCGACGTTACGAAGAAACTGGTTCTAACCTACGCAGACCAGGAACGGGCAGAACCAGGTGTACCACAGCACGAGAAGACCGATACTTGGTGAATACCATGCTTCGAAATCGCTTTCTCACAGGAACTGAACTCACAAATCAGTTTCGACGCCTCGGAGGAAGTAACCCAAGTGCATGGACAGTAAGACGTCGGCTTGCTGAATCTAACTTAAAACCCCTTAGACCTGCAAACGGCCCTAAACTGGAGCGTGGGCATCGTATTTCAAGACTAAGATATGCCCAGAGCCACGTAAATTGGAGTATTGAAGATTGGTCAAAAGTTATGTTCTCCGACGAATCAAAATTTATGCTCTACAAGCACGATGGAAGACACAGAGTGTATCGAAGACCAGGGGAAAGATTCAAGCAAGCATGCATCGAAGAAAAAGTAGCCTACGGTGGTGGGTCTGTACTTGTGTGGGCCGGAATTTCTTCTGAAAGTCGCACAGAGCTGGTGATCATAGAAAACGGCTCTTTAACTAGCGTAAGATATGTGGAAGAAATCCTCAATGATCACGTTGGTCCATTTATGGTCAATTTAGGTGAGGATGCTATATTTATGCATGACAATGCCCGACCTCATACAGGTAGGATTGTGAATGACTACCTTCAAGAGATGAACATTACTCGTATGGAGTGGCCAGCGCGCAGCCCGGATATCAACCCGATCGAGCATGCTTGGGACGAGCTAGGCAGATGCGTAAAACAACGAAACCCTCCCCCAATCACGCTTCGTGAGCTCAAAATTGCTCTCACTGAGGAATGGGAGAATATTCCCCAAAATCGTATAAGGAACTTGGTGTACAGCATGCCAAACCGCGTAAACGCAGTAATGGAAGCACGAGGAGTCAATACGAAGTATTAAAATTCAAGAAAATCGTAATAAAGTTCAAAAATTTCATGTTTCCTATTTTTGTTTTAAGGAGAGATCAGCAGTTTTTTTCGTTATGTAATTTTGTGTTAATAAAATGTATGGTGACTCATATTTTTTTTACTTTCATTTAAGGAGTATTACATTGTCTATTAAATACAATTTATTGCATTAACCTATCATTTTTAGTTTCCGAGATTTTTAACATTCTTTAAGTGACCCGGATTCATTGCTCTCGAGTGTAGTATGGTTGTATGATGTGTGCATGTAATATAACCTCTTTTATCATCTTGTATACTTAAATACCTACTACAAAGTGCAAACGATTTTTTTTTCTCGTGATAATCATTGTTATATGTGCATTTCGAATTAGCGACGGAGTTCTATGAAATTAGTGGTTGTTTTTAAACCGAATTTGACTAAGCGGTTCTCATTTCGTCGGAATCTTAATGTCACCGAAAACACCTGTACCGATTAAAACAAAAAACCTTCAAATAGTTGTTTATTGTACTTCACTTAAAACCAAGTCATTTTTAGTTTTATTTTAATTTAAACAATGTATGGTAATCGGTCTGTCGGATGTACAATACAAAGTGTCACCACCGCATTCTACATTGTGGGTGTCGTATGAGCCGACAAAAGGAAATGACAAGGCCGTAAACCTAGCCGCAAGAGAAGGAAAACTTGTTGTTTTTTTTTTTTTTTTTTCGCCCGGGGTAAAATTCTTTATGGACTTCCTCGCCAGCCACGGGGCTGGCCAGCGAGGGGAGTGTGGGACTCTCCTCCATAGTGGGGGCCTACCCACTAAACCTCCCCGGGGTGCTCCAACTAGCGTCCTGTTGCGGCATTGTGGGATCTGATGCAGAACCACGCCTGAGACGAAACCCTTTGACAACCCGCCTGGCCAGCGTGGCACAGTAGACTAATTACCCTCCTTGTAGTTGGAGGAGGCCCGACTCAGCAGTGGGTCGTATATGGGCTGAGTAGTATACTACTACTACTCAGCTCATAGATGACCCACTGTTAGTCGGGCCTCCTCCAGTCATAAGGAGGGTAATTAGCATTCTATGCTACGCTGGCCAGGCGGGTTGACAGGTAATCGGCCAGCTCATTTTCTCTTTGTCGGGTCTTACGACGCCCTCAGAATAGAATGGGGAGGTGACACAATATATTCTTATTCCGTCACCACGCAAAATTATACTAAAGATTATACAAAAAAATTAATTTTTTTGGTCACAACTAATGGATGTTTTGTTTCAAACATATTTTGAAAGGTAGGCTGTTATTTTTGTTTATGATGCTTTGTTTTGGTTGTTGAGCGAAAATAACCCGCTATGTAATTTATTGAGCATCACCTACGTACACGATTTTGATCTGGATTTTTCCGGTTACCGGAAAATTTAAAGGCTGGGCGGGCCTTAGTCCAATGCCCTAAGGCTAAGGAACTTTGTTGATCGAGAAACAGCACGTCCGCTGCGTGTGTATCAATTATTTGTGTTGAAACACATTAGGTATTTATGTTCTTAATTTAAAAAACGAATCCCCTGTGGAGACTACTTAAGACACTGGCCAGTTACTACAATGCAAATTTAAAAAAAAAGTATTTTTTAAATGATACTGGGTATCTATAATTTGTATCGCGGGGGCTGTTTACAAATATGCCCCGGGTTTACAAAGACACTTGCCCGATCCTGGACTCGAACCGGGGACCCGTTACCCAAAGGCGGCACTACTACTACACTACACGACAGGGAGGGTCATAGCCTATAGTGTCACGCTTGCCAAACGGATAGGCACAGGGTTTCGTCTCAAGATTTCCTTCTCTTGCGGCTAGGCGCTCTGCTTTTACGTTCCTCTTTGACATTGTATATTCTTAATCCACACTTAACATCAGTAGACCAAATATCCGTATTCCATTTACATAATGTATAAATTTGCCTGTCATTAAGCCACTTAAAATAAGTAGGGCATTCGCAATAGATTAGTTAAAGTGCATAGCCTGTTTTCGTTTCCTCAAAGCTTATCATTACATTCATTACACATGAAAGTTGTCATTTGGTCGTAATGAGGAGTCTATTTCACCCATTTGGACTCATTTGAACCCAATCTCCTCTTGTATGTAGGTACTCGATTTTTTTGACTTAACTTGCCTTGGACTTACAATGACATGTTTAACCATGAAGCCATTTGATATGTGTGTGTTGAGTGTGACATGACTGCTGTGTGTGTAATACAAGTTATATGTAAGAATACAGGACAAAGTAGTACATGTTCTTTTAACGTTTTTCTCAAGGATAATATGTTTTCGTTAAACTACAGTCCTCACCAATCTTTATGGCCGCTCTGAATAGGCGCATTACGCTGCGCACAACACAAAAATCAGGTATCAGCGGGACGAACGTGGGAAGGGGAGGCAGGGCACGCCCGCGCCCTGCAAGCGCCCTCGCCACCCGCATGTTAGTGTGAGTGAGCTACGTTCGTATTGGTTATGAAATGTACAATGCGCAAGTTCGTACCCACACGGCTACATTCAGAGCGGCCATAAAGATTGGCGAGGACTGTAGTGTTGCCGAAATTGCCGTAGGCGGAAACTTCTGACTTAGTTTAGTTTGAAGTATTGGAAGTCTAAGTAACTCTTGACAAACAACAAAAAGAAGGGTGTTATAATTTTGACGTGCATATGTATCTGTGTCTTAAACTGAAGGATCTATTATCAATGATCCTAAAACTTTCCATTTTGTCCAAGTTGTCACCCATGTGGTGACAAATTTAGGTTACATAATGTCACCCTATTTCACTTTGAGAGCGTCGTAAGGACCGATAAAAGGAAATTAAAAACCCGTCTTACCGGCGTGCACGGTAGGTTTATTTACTTCCGTGTAATTGGAGGAAGTACGTCTCTCCGCAGTGGGCAATTTATGATATACCTAGTTTCTTATGCAGAATTAAGCACTGTTAATATTTTTTTCGATGGAAATCTCTGCATTTTTGGATGCAATTTGTGTTATGCAAACATTTCCCACGCTGTCGGATGTTGATAAATTGTTCTCTGTCTGGTCACTGACATTCAATTTAATATCTTCTCAGTCTCTCAAATCCAACATTTCTGAATTTCTTTGAAACGTTTTAATCACATTTTCACGTCACTTGTCTATAACAGTTGGAAGTCAGTCTCTGACGGCCTAGTGTGCCCTAAATGCCATGCCGAACGTATCAGAATTTCGTAATCTGCTAAATTAAAAAAGTTCTTATCTCGAAATCATCGCAGAAAGGTTGCAGTAATACCATTGGTATCCTCATTTCAGCTCAAACTCAACTCAAAAGGAACTTTATTCACGTAGGTTTTATCACCATACGCGTATAAAACGTCATATTTATAATTACCAAGATCATCTTAGGGCCCTGTCCCACGCTAGGTGTTCACACCTTTCATAAACAATTCCTCATTCTTACATGAACCACTACCACTACTCAGCCTATAAATAATCTTCGGCTGAGTCGAACCTCCTTCCATCACAGGGAGAGTAATTATCCTATTGTGCCACGCCGGCCAGACGGGTTGACACAGGGTTTCGTGTAAAAAAAAACCCTGTTTCGTTACACGGCGGCGTAGTTCTGCATCTGATCCCACAATGCCGCAACAGGACGGGAGTTGGAGCACCCCGGGGAGGTTTAGTGGGTAGGCCCCCACTATGGGGGAGAGTCCCACACTCCAGACAGTCCCAAAAAAAGGGTTTCGTTTAAATCGCGGAAGTGTCTCCGTGCAAGTACCCGTGATGCCACAAACATGGCCCGCGATAGGAAGCACCCCGGGGATGTTTAGTGGGTATGCCTCTTCGGAGGACAGTCCCACACTCCCCTCGTCGGTCTTCCCCTGACCGACGGGGATAGTCCTTAAAGGATTTTACCCCGGGCTTGAAACGACACCCTTTTTTTTTGTTTTTTACAAAAAAAAAGGGTGTCGTTTCAAGTTTTCTTTCTCTTGTGGCTAGGTAGTGCGCCATTAGCCTAAGCTTCATTAGTCCTTGTGGTCACGGATTTAGAATACGTACTGTCACTAAACCATTCCATCCTGAGGGTGTCGTAAGAGCCGACCAAAGGAATTGATAAGGTCGAAAACCTAGCCGCAAGAGAAAAAAAACCTGGATTCGCACAGTAGGCGAATTACCCTCCCTGTGATGGGAGGCCCGACCCAGCAGTGGGTCATTTATGGGCTGAGTAGTAGTAGTAGGTAGTACATGTGCATTTGGATCGCGGATCGATTCCGGGGTTGGGCAAGTGTTTTTGTGTAAACCAGAGACACTTGGTCTGGGTCTAATTTGTGTTCGTGAATTACAAGTTTGTAAACTGCCCCCGCGATACAAAGCGATACCTATATTTATGAAATACTTATTTTTCTTTATTATTTCCACTAGTGGCCCGCCCCGGCTTCGCCCGTGCAAAGCATTACCATAAATCATGTCTGCTGCCACTTGACAGGGCAATCGACATTACCAAAAATCATGTCTGCTGCCAGTTGACAGGGCAACCGAAGCAACTTTCCTCTTGAATCACTCTATCTATTAAAAAAACCGTATCAAAATCCGTTGCCTAGTTTTAAAGATTTAAGCATACATAGGGACGGACAGACGACAGCGACTTTGTTTTATACTATGTAGTGATTGTTATAATTGGCTAGTATCATAAGTAGCTAACTTGATACTGGCTGAAAACAAACAGTGAAGATACAAGGAAAAAAAAAACTGACTAGTTTATATGTGGCAATATTTATGGTTCTAAAATTACTAGGTACGCTAGGCACTAGGTACGGTATCTCAAGGGCTTGTAATTATGACCATGGCATCGCGTGATAATAAAAAAATAATGTCTTTTTATGAGTTCTATCTAGTCGATTTTAACTCTACAAATTTTACCTGCAATAGAAGCGTGGCAAACTACGCGCAGTTGGTGTCACCTTACCTATAGCCCCCTGCAAAGTGAGTGTTAAAAGTGGCCCTGGATGTCCAAACCCTAAACTATCTGCCTCGTTGGTCTAGTGGTTAGATATGCCGCCTTTGGATCAACGGGTCCCGGGTTCGATTCCGGGGTCAGGCTAGTGTCTTTGTCTAAACCAGAGGCACTGGCTCGGAGTCTGGGTGTCATTTCTATCTGTAATATGTATGTATTTACAAAAAAAAATATATATATAAGTAGTTTATCATCCATCTCGTTACCATAACACAAGCATTAAGTTGCTTAACTTGGGACGAGATGGCGTTGTGTGAAATGTCCAAGGATATTTATTTATTTATTTCTGTAGATATAGCTGCTCGCTATATCTTCCGGGTGCTTTGCCGCATTCCGGAAAGCGCAGTGCTGGTAGGCCTCCCACACGGTGGACCGATGACCTGGTTAAGGTCGCCGGAAAACGATGGATGCGGGCGGCCCAGGACCGGCCTTTGTGGAGATCCTTGGGGGAGGCCTATGTCCCGCAGTGGACGTCTTTTGGCTGAAATGATGATGATGATGAGCTGCTAACTGGCTACCATCATTTTAGTATTACTACAACTATTCACCCCATAAATGACCCACTGCTGAGTCGAGCCTCCTCCCATCAAAAGAAGGGTAATTGGCCTACTGTGTCACGCCGGCCACACGGGTTGGCACAGGGTTTAGTTATAAGTTTTCCCTATCTTGCGGCTAGGTTTTCGGCTTTGTTATTTCCTTTTGTCGGCTCTTTCAACGCCCTCAGGTTGAAATGCGGTGGTGACACTATGTATTCTAAATCAGTCACCACACGGAAGATTTTTTTTACACCGGACTCGAAAGACGAGGTAATTCATTTATTAATTTACAGATATCACTACATCACTATCACTACATATTATAAAATCAAAGTCGCTGTCGTTCTCTATGTATGCTTAAATCTTTAAAACTACGCAACAGATTTTGATGCGGTATTATTTATTAGACAGAGTAATCCAGGAGGAAGGTTTATATGTATAATACAACCATAATATTGTAGAGAAACACTGATAAATTTAGAGGTTCATCATTGCACACTTGCGAAGCTAGGGCGGGTCGTTAGTTAAAATATATAACGCTTGTAATAAATGAACAACTGGCATAAGTAAATAGGGGCTAATAAATTTCGAACAACTATTATATGTATATGGCGGAACGAACGAAATTTACGAGGTCAGTTAGTTTTACATAAATTTAGTATAGAATACCTGTGGTGACGGGTTTTAAATTAACAGTGTCACCACCACTTTAAGGCTTCCGAGGCAACTCTGAAGACAGAGGAGTCCCCAGAGCCAAAACCCACCATGACTTCGTGTGCCGCTCTTCGTCTTGCCTCTCCCCGTGGGCCAGCCCGTGACCCTGAGCTGGTATGGCCCCAACGGATCCTAAAGGCTCGCAAGCCCTCTCACCACAACAAGGTGGCAGTACGGTCGAAGGGGGCACATCCAACCCCTAGACTAACTACGAAATACAATAGCTTATGGCTGTGGGTTCACGCGAGCGAAGCCACAGACAAGAACGAGATATCACAGAAATAGATTGAATAGATATTCTGTTATCTAAATAGGGCAATATAAAACTTTCACCTAATTTGTTAACAGCCATTGATAAAATCTGGAGTGCTGATATTGTACAAGTATTCCGCTAAGTGTGCCTTAGTTAGACACTCAATAATAATTATTCCAAATTTCCAACATTTACACACTGCCTGTGTGGTGACGGATTAAGAATATATAGTGTCACCACCCCATTTCATCCAAAGCGTGGTAAGAGCAGACAAAAGGAAATGACAAGGCCGGTAACCTAGCCCCAAGAGAAGGAAAACTTGACAAGAAACCCTTTTTTTTATTCTTTTTTTTGGTGACGCTGGGGAGTTGCTTTATGCATACCGCCGCTCTTTGGGGGTGGGACCGGCGAGTATGTGGGACTCCGGAAACTACTCGTCTACCCACTAAAACCCCAGCGGTATACTCTCACACGACACGCTCGGGGCGCCACGGGTTCCCGTGCATTCCACTGAGACGCCACTACGCGAAATGTCTTCCCAGCCCTCCACGCTGTCGAGCATCCATCCGTTTCGACAGGGAGTGGTCTCCTCTGAGCCGTGCCACCAGGGTTCGCCTCTCAGGCTCCCAGGCGGTACACTAATCCACAACTGGTGCGCCACACCCGTGGCAGACCGGAGTTAGTTCCCGGCTTGCGATTTGGTGCAGGTACTTACCGAAACAGCCATATCCGGTAAGCACCTTTTTCACCAGTCGTATCCGATGTTCCACAGGACTGGGCCTAGAGTCGAGCCCTTTGGAACACCGCACTCTACCGACCGCCGCTGTATGCGGCCGTGTCCGGAAAGCACTTGCACCAACCTGTTTGATAGGAAACCCTGTGCCAACCCGTCTGCCCAGAGCGTGGCCACAGTAGGCTAATTACCCTCTGTGTAGTTGGGGGAGGCCCGACTCAGCAGTGGGTCAAGTAGGTATGGGCTGAATAGTGGTAGAATTTCTCGGCTATTAAACGTCACCAAGTCATGAGTGTAACTGGATAGGTACAACATTTTGCAGTGCTTCGCTCTCATGTTTATTACACTTAATATCACATGATTTATTAATAAATACAAGCTTAAATCTCGGCTTCGCATATGTTCATCATCATCATTTCAGCCAAAAGACTGCTGGACATAGGCCTCCTCCAAGGATTTCCACAAAGGCCGGTCCTGGGCCGCCCGGCGACCTGAACCAGGTCATCGCAGCCTATGTTACTCAAGGATTAATTAGCATTGTAATGGTGAAAGTTTTTCTTCTTTTGGTCGTTACGAACATTCATGTCCATGAATTTGGAGGAGGCCCAACTTAGTAGTGGGTCATCTGTTGGCTGAAATGATGATGATGGCATATAATACAGGTGCAAAATACTTTTTCATTTGACTGTGTGCGATGGGTCCCGAGACAGCTAAATGAGGAACGAGGGGACCTTGAGCCCCCCTCCGCCTTAGTTTTGGCTGCCAGTGATATATTGCGAATATATTATCGTTTATACACCGCGTAACATAAAGTCTATGCAACCTTTTACAAACATTTACCATGTGTATAACATTTCCGAGGGCAACGTACCACAAATTTCAGTACCTAGTACTTTCGATTCTTTGGTTCCTAAAATCCTATGTCTATCATAGGATTTTTGTTACACGCTGTATAGTATCAATATAATTACTCAACGTTATGTTTTCGATATTTCTAATAGTTTTGACATTAGTGCTGGATTTCTCATGGCCATTTGACTTCTACATTCGTGTGCGGTATTTATGGGCGCTGCTATAGTTTGCTACTTCTGTATAAATAACGAAAACCCTTTTTTATAGTGGGGGAAACCTATAAAAGGTCCCCAGCCAGGGCTGGGGTATGTGGGAGTCCCGGTCGCGATGAGATGCTGATTGTGAACGGTTTACCCACTAAAACCTAACACTATTTGTCTACGCGAGCCATCTGTCGTTTGGGAATCTTCGTAAACGATCCATTCGACATTGGCTTAGCAAGAGGAGCCTTGCTCTACCCTCAGATGATGACCATAGCGCTTGGACTATTACACTATCCTGCTATAAGTATAATCTGTATCGGGGGGCAGTTAACACACATGTAATTCACGAACACAAATGACACCCAGTCTCAGAGCAAGTGCCAGTGGCGGATATACTGATTTGCCGCCCGTAGGCTTTTTATGCCGCCTCTCCAGTTCTTGAGACGACCTTTTTTTAGACGCGCTTTGATGTTGCGACCTTTTTTAGACGTCCATTCTTTGGACGACCTTTTTTTTTAGACGTCCACTCCTTTTGACGATCTTTTTTTAGACGTCCTACATCTGCCGCCCCTTAAAACATGCCGCCCTAGGCTCCAGCCTACTCAGCCTACTGGTAAATCCACTGGCACGTGCCCCTGGTTTAGACGAAGACAAAAATGCTCGAGAGGCGGCAAATCCAACCCCTGGACCAAAGAGGCAGTCAATGCTACGCGGGTTGGAAATACGGGTTGGCACATGGTATTTATCGAGTTTCCCTCCTCTTGTGGCTAGATGTTCCGCCTGGTGCATTCCTTTATTTAGTCACTTTTTGGTGACGATAAAAACGATAAGTCGTAAACATTGAAAAGGTCACGTTTCTTTAATTCGTTAGATTTTATGTTTATTTACAATAAATAAACAAATGAAGCGCGGAGATCTTTTTACGAACTCAAAATAACCTTTGCAACGCCTGACTGGGCCGGATGTTGGATGGGATTTTCATCATTTGTAGTTATAAACATCTGATGTCCGTGTGGTTACATATTTAGATTAAATAGTGTCACCACCGCATTTCATCCCGAGGGTTTCGTAAGAGGCGACATATAGAAATGATGAGGCCGATAACCTAGCCGCAGGAGAAGGAAAATTTGATACGAAACCCTGTACCCCGTCTTGCAAGCGGGGCACAGTATGGTAATTCATCATTTCAGCCAAAAGACGTCCACTGCTGGACATATGCCTCACCCAAGGATCTCCACAAATGCCGGTCCTGGGCCGTCCGCATCCATTGCTTTCCGGCGACCTTAACCAGGTCGTTGGTCCACCGTGTGGGAGGCCTACCTTCTGGAACGCGGTCGCCACTCAAGGACTTATCTGCCCCATCGGGCGCCGGTAATTACCCTCTATGTAATTGGAGGAGGCCCGACTCAGTACTGGGTCGTGTATGGGCTGAATAGTTGTAGTATTAATCCTCCAAAAGAACGTCGGAAGCGAATTTGCTATATTCACAGATTGAACAGCATTTAAGTCGCGGTCCGGTCACGCTCCGAGAGACGTCATTGTTATAAAATCCTTCAACCTATTTGGTTTTACTGATGCGTTAAACTGAATACTAAATACTTAGAACTTACTAACGTGTCATTTAAGATGGGTTAGGGAGTTTAAATAGGTCTATGTTAGTTGAAATTAAACACTTTTTACATTATTTAATTGCCAATGTCTCGAATGAATGTTTTTTTATTATTTTATTTTGGCATAAAGGCTTGGTGGCTAAGCGATCATAACACCTGAATGAAAGTTGCGCTATGACAGTTGTCTTTCCTTTTGTGTGTATACTTTTGTCATCTAGTCTCTCCCATTTAATTTCAATGTGTAATAATCTCGGAAACCTAAAAAATCTTATGTTCAAATCTATTAAAGATAAGTTTCTATTAAAAAAAAACGAAGCCCTGCACCAGTATCGCTGGGGCAGTTTACAAACATGTAATTCACGAACACAAATGACACCCAGACTCGGAGCAAGTGCCTCTGGTTTAGACAAAGACACTTGCCCGACCCCGGAATCGAGCCCGGGACCCGTTGATCTAAAGGCTAGGCCAACGAGCTTAGGTTAGTAATTCGATTGGATCTCCGACAACCTAAATTACCCCCTGTGAAGCTATCCTTCTAATGAGGGTCTTCTCAGAATAATTGTAGTAAATCATCGTCATGATTTCATTGCTCGTAAAGGACCCACTACTGATCAGGACTCCTCCAAGTTGGTGTAGGAAAAATAGCCTCTCCCTCGAATGTGCTGCTACCTTGCCGTGGTGAGGGGACTTGTGTGCCTTCATGATCCGTTGGCCCCAACGGCCGGCTCAGGGTCACCCATGACGAAGAGCAGCACACGCTGTCGCAGCGGGTTTGGGCTCCGGGGATTCCTCTGTTCTCAGAGTTGCCCTGCGAACCCAGTCTGGCCAGCGTGGCATTGTAGGCTAATTAGCCTCTCTGTGATGGGAGAAGGCACGACTCAGCAGTGGGTTATTTAAGGGCTAAGTAGTGGTAATAATAATCATTTGTTATAACCATGGACGTATAAAAAAACGTCGTTATACGTCCAGTAAATTTTAATAAACGTCCCGTGGTTAAGTGTTTCCTTTGCCAAACTGGTTTCCAAACGGCCCATTTGCAATCTCCGCATGGTGCATTGCCCTTCTTTGCGGTAATTTAAATTGCATTGCTAAATTAACAAATCCCTAATGAATACTTTAAATGTGAATGTAAGTTTGCTTGCTACGCTTTCACGCGATCAAGACACTTCGTACACATATTCTTGGAGATATTAGATAAGAAACATACGATACTTTTTATTAAAATCTAAATGTATTTTTATGAAAGTCTTCAATGCGAGCGAAGCCGCGGCTAAAAGCTAGTATTAAATAAATATACTCAATAAGATCAGAAAACCTGAGGGTACAGAATCAGACTCCCCTCATCCAAGGCAACGCAACGTGGTGGGTTTTAGTAGCGGCCGCAACCTATAAGCCAGTCCTCCGGCTGGGGACGGATACTAGTAAAAGGTTTCCCTCACTTTAAAAAAAAAGTGACAGACATTCTCATTTGCCTTCCTAAAAAACATATAGGTATGTGAGTATTGTGGTAGGATCTAATGGTCCGCCCGGCTAGCTACCACCCACACATATGCCCGGAGCAAAGCAGTTTTACTGTGTTTCGTCGTGTGTATGTGAGAGCCGGTGCCCGACAGGGCATTTCCCTGAATTGCCTGCTCCATTTTAGACCCTGTCATTGCATTCCATCACTCAAGCCTAGGGTCAAACGTATTCAAGTAACGAATAAAAAAAGAGATAATTGTAAACTGCAATGGATGTTTCGCATATTCTCTTGATATTTTTCAACAGACAAGTTTGAAGGCAACTGAATACATTCTTATTACCTATTTGAAATGTTCACATGCACTAGAGAATGTCTACTTGAAAACACATATAAATATCTAATATGCCTTATCTATTCTCGCGGCAAAATAGGTAACGCTAACACATGTTTAAATTATTGACGTGTGAACTTACCTGGCTTAGGGAAATCGTAAAATGTACTTTAATATCTCCGTGTTGTACCTATTTACTGTGAGTACCGTCTACTTAGTTATTTACGTAGAGACATGATCTCATAAGATTGATTTATTTAATAGACTATCGTATCGTGGATGGTCGTATAGAAGTATATTAGCCTTTTTACTGCCACATGCTATGGGCTCAATCAGAAGGCTCAAAGTCACGTAAAGGGCAAAGGAGAGGGCTATGCTCGGAGTTTCCTGCGAGATCGAATCAGATATGAAGAGATACGCAGAATAACCAGAGTTACCGACATAAACTTAGGTAAGTGACAATGGGCAGGGCACATAGCTCGCAGTATTGACACCGGTGCTGGTAGGCCTCTTATACGGTGGACCGACGACATGGTTATGGTCGTCGGAAAGCGATAGACCCGGGTGGCTCAGCCTGGCCTGAGAGTCCTGTGAGTCCTGTGTTCAGCAGTGGACGCCTTTTGGCTGAAATGATGACTGCCATATAAGTAGCATGTTTTCTCTTTTTACATTGTGTCACCACCCTATTCCATCCTGAGAGTGTCGTAAAAGCCGACAAGGTTCGCAGTCGAGGATCGCCGTCGGTTTTAGTGGGTAGGTCGGGCACAATTTAGCATCTCTTCGCGCCACGGAGTCCTACATATCCTGAGGTCCGGCCTCCGGATATACATGAGTATTTTCGTCAAAAATAAGGGGATGGATCACGGTTCCCCGGTTCCAGTCTGGGTGCCATCTGTGTTCGTGAACTGCATGTATGCCCTCGCGATACAGTTTTAGGCGCAAAGGGATAATCATCCAGCCAGACGAGGTGCGATGTCTAGCTAGGGGTCACAGCGCCTATCCCCCCGATAGTTGTAGTTGGGGAATTCTTGACTTGCGAATTGCTCTTGAAATTTCGCTATCGCGGTGTAGGACTTTTTGGTAATTATCGCATTTGTAGGCGATATATTTTGATGCAATTAGTTCAGATTTTTCGGGTAAACTGTGTAAAGTATGTAGCATGCGGTCGCTACGCAGTTAATAAACGGTGTTGGGGTTTTATTTAAAAAACAAATAACGCATAAGAATAGTACCACCACTACAGATTTTAGTCAGGAATTCAGACTTAAATTTCTAAAACTAAAATTTCTGACTCAAAATCCAAATATAGCTGACCAATCAATGATTTGGTAAAACCAGCCCATCCTTTGAATCCGGTTTCAAAAGGATAATACGCACGTTAGTGTATGAGGCGCGGATGTCCTCGTAACAGTTTACAATGCAGGTTGCAACATTGAATCTCTCGTTTATACCTTACTAGCGACCCACCCCAGCTTCGCACGCGTGCAATTATGCAAGTATTATACATACTATAGACCTTCCTCTTGAATCACTCTATCTATTAAAAAAACCGCTGCAAAATCCGTTGCGTAGTTTTAGAGATTTAAGCATACTTATGGACGGACAGACGACAGCGACTTTGTTTTATACTATGTAGTGATGCGCATGAGTTGATCAACTCTTCGAGGATTGTTTTTGGTATTGTAGCTAGGGCTACATTGTATCAATACCAATGCCCTGGTGGTAAGACTTTAAACGACATCTTTACAGGGTTACTGGTAATTCGACGTGTATCCGTCAGGGGCTGATACATGCAACAAATTGCTTAAGTATGGACGAAATTCAATCTGTTGCATTTTGGCCCCTGGCAGATATACGTCGAATTACCAATGACCCTGTAGATTGATGAAATGATTTAATGACGGTTCTGATCGTGTTATTAAATAAAATAACACGATCAGAACCGTCAAGAAATCATTTCCTGCAATGTGCAGTGAAAACCTAAGACATCATCATGACATCTTTAGATGTTTGTTACATGGAGGGTAATTAGCCTACTGTGCCACGTGCCAGGCCAGACTGGTGGCTCAGGATTTCTCTTGAAGTATTTCTTCTCTTACGAATTTTCAGCCTTGACATTTCCATCTATCGGCTCCTAATACACATTCAGGATCGAATTGGGTAGCGAGATGGCACTAACGCGTTACTACTGTAAAAAGAGAAAGCATGTTTAGACGCAAAGGGTTGATTATCCAGCCAGACAATATGGTATGTCTGGCAGAGGGCCTCGGCGCCTATCCAGCGTTATCAGTGGTCGGGCATTTTTTAACCGTACGAATTGGTGGTCTGTAAACTTCGCTATCGCGGTGTAGAGCTTTTTGGTAATTCTCGCCTTTGTAGGCTTTAATTCTTGATGTTTTAGTAAATTGTGTAAAGTATGTAGTATGCTGGGCGCTACATATGCTTACGGCAATAAAAAAGCTAAACTACTTTCAGCCGCGGCCATCATTATTCTTCTTGTGATCGAGCTCTCGAGCTGTCCTCAGATAAACTATTCGAGTAGTTGTCCGGTTGTCGCTATATGGGATGATCAGCCAGGCGAGGGCCTATGCCCGATGATTTTTATTATCTGTACGAATTACTCTAAATGCTTTGCTATTTGGCAGATTGTCAAGAACAGAAGAAAGTAGAGAAGTTTGCTATCGCGATGTAGTTTTTTAGGTACTTCTTGACTACATTTTCAATACGTAGATACCTTTTGATCGCGGAAATATTGTGAATGTATGTTAAAATGTTCGCAATCCAGCCCCGTGTCATAAATAGGTATATGAAATCTGTACAAATCTCGTGAGTTTAAAAATTTATTTATTGAATACAGTTCTGCCGCATCCAATTTGTCCTCAGATTGACGCATATGGTTGGTGCCAGAGTATAAATTTTTTACATAGCATTGATAAAAACGCTAATTCTAACTTAATATTGTGAGATTTTCAATCAATGCTTTGGAGCCCCACATCGCCCTACCACGTGATACTCTCAGACCCTGATTGACTAGCGGTATATTGATTCGCCTTTCCCCCAAGCCAGCGTAGGTCGTATAAATTTGGCACGTAACCCAGGCAGCTGTTTAGTGGGTCATCAGAGACGTGAAACTCAGTTTAATAAACCTCAAAACACCCCCTTTAAAGAGGGAAACCCCAAGTCAACACACGTTTCTTTTAACATTCAACAGACAGCACCACTCAAGATTACTCACGAGATACAGGCAAATAAAACAAACTAAATAAGATTAAACTTATCTTTATTAGTTATTTACGTTACACTTCAATTTATTTACGTCAAACGAGTTTATAAGGGTTTACACGAGTTATCAACAACCACTTACAATAGAGATGAAATGGAATGATTTATATCTAAAACCAATATAAAGCATTTCCTAACATTACACAGTATATTACTAACAGTAAGTTAATACCGCAGTGACTTCACACAGCAATACACTCACATAGACACACTACATGGCTTTCGGTCATATTATTCATACGTCGCGACGTCACTCTAAATTTGCTTTCAAGTTTGTATTTATGTTCTGCAGTATATCTACATACTAGATACAATAATAATTGTAAAAAAAAAAAAAAAAAAAACCAGCCGTCAACATGGACAGACGTCATTTGAGAAAATTAATGTACATTTTTATTAGATTCGCGATTTGAATTTATGGCGCGTTCATGTGTTAAATTTGAAAAAATATTTTTTTGGCTATAATTTGTGTTTTTTGGGTGGTTTTTAGTTAATTCAATACGTGTGGGGCTTATTTTAGTGTTTGTGCTATTTTTCCTGCATTAGGTAAGTTTTAGTAAGTTTTTTATATGCTGAGCGATCATGGGGGATGATGATCGTCCTCCTGGTCGCCCGCCAGATCCCGGCCCTTCCCGTTCCCAAGATCTTTTTTCTTACGGTTCCTCTCCTGGTCTCACTGTATCTTTGGCTAGTTTTGAAGCAATGGAAGCTGAAGTTGCGTCTCAAAAAAGAAAATTGGTTTCTGACAGTGGTTGCGGATTGAATGATGTTGATGAATCAGCATCCTCAAACAAAAGAGACAAGGTGTCTGCTCCCTCATTAAATGCCCGTTCCAAATATTCGAACAGAGATTCTGCCCCATATTTAGTATATGTTTCTATTGCTGAATCAGACTCTTCTGCAGGCTCAACATTGCACCCTATTAAATTTGGACAATTAATTGAAAAGTTATATATTAAAAATATAATTCAAGGTGGTATTAAACGGGTTGGACGTAACAAAGTATCTGTGGAATTTAAAGGCCCTGAGGATGCTAACGCATTTCTGGATTATGCCCCTCTTAAAGAAAAAGGCTATGTCAGCAATATCCCAAATTTTAATATTACTAGAATGGGTGTTGTTAGAGAAGTGCCTACGGATTGGTCAGAATCAGAGGTAATAGACTACCTCAAGTCTCCATCTGCCAAAATTTTAAAAGTTCGAAGATTGAATAGAAAAACCATTGTTGATGGTAATCCAGTGTGGGTACCCACTGCAAGCATTGTGGTCACTTTTGACGGGCAATCTCTTCCTACCAGAGTATTTTGTTACTACAACTCCCTGCCAGTGGAAATTTACCATTTCCCAACTGTTCAATGCCATGGTTGTTGTAAATACGGTCACACTCGATCCCAATGTCGCTCTAAACCTCGGTGCTTTCACTGTGGTGGTGAGCACTTTGGTGAAGGGTGCTCTGTTGAAAATGCAAAGTGTTTTTACTGCTCGGGTTCTCATCCTGCTAATAGTAGGGAGTGTCCCGAACATATTAGACAGCGTAACATCAAAGTCCAGATGGCTGAAAGAAATATTCCATATTCTGAAGCAGCTAAACAGTTCCCTGCTGCTTATCGTTCTTTTGCTGATGTATCGGCATCATCTTCTACATCTTCTTTGTCCCACCTTCCCCAGCTTCATTCTCAAGTGCGTCCTGCTCCAAATTATATTTCCTCACCTCAGTCTCCTGCTTCAGTTTCCCATAGAAAAACTGTTACTCTTCGTCCAAAATCCCATGCTCCCCTTTCACCCGGCTTTGACCGTCGTGCTCATCAAAGAATTGTCAACAGTTTCTCATTTCCTTCTGCAGCCAATGGCTGTGCTCTTACTAGCAATTCAGAGCATAATGAATCTTCTCAAACAATTGAATCACTAGTCATTCTACTAACATCCCTTCTCTCAAATTATCAATTACCTGACCACGTTGCAAATAATCTTGTCAAATCTATTAAATACCGGAACATTCAATCTCCTGCAATGGAACACCAGGAGTGTTCTTCCAAAAAAACATGAAATTATCCATCTCATAAATTTATATAATCCTGCCATTTTTGCCATTTCTGAGACCTGGCTCCTGCCTCGTCTTAATTTTAATATACCTGGCTATAGTGTATACCGTCAAGACCGTCATGATGGCTATGGCGGTGTTGCTATATTAGTGAATAATGTTTTTTCATCTTCTCCCCTTCCCTTTCCTTCTCATACACCTGGTGTTGATGTTGTGGGTGTTAATATCCAGGGTATTAATTTTATATCTCTTTATATTGCTTCTCCTAATTCTTCTTCTTTTCAGTTTGTCAAGGATATGTGTTTAAATTTTAGCTCTCTTATAATTATGGGTGATTTCAATGCCCACCATTCATTATGGGGTTCGGATCATTCTGATGGTGCTGGTTCTGAACTGGTTGCACTGTTGGATGAAGCTAATTTATGTGTGCTTAATGATGGTTCAGTCACTCGTCTGTCTCGGCCTGGCCAGAGTAAAAGCTGTGTTGACCTTACCTTATGTTCAGCCAGTTTATCTGCTCGTTTAGAATGGAGACGATTGGGTCTCACTTATGGTAGTGACCATTATCCTATATGTTCAACATTGACCGATAGGAGCTTACCTCACATACAAAAATCCCCGTTATTAAAATATAATCTTTCTGGTGCAAGGTGGGAGTTATATACTCAAATTCTGGAGGATATTATTTCCACTTTGCCCCAAGTGTCCTCATCCAATCTTGACTTTTGTTTATCTCAGTTCTCTAGTGCTATTTCACTTGCTGCTGATAATAGCATTACAGTTAAGAATTCTGCCTCTGGTAGAATTTCCTCCCCACCCTGGTGGGATTCGGAATGTTCTGATATGATTAGATGTCGCAATGAAGCTGAAAAATGTTATGTTCGCAATATGACTACTGAGAACCTGGTAGAATATAATCGCATTGTTGCTAAATCCAGGCGTTTGTTTAGGAGAAAGAAACGCGATGGTTGGAAAAGATTTTGCTCTTCACTTTCTCCTTCTTCTCCTTCTTCTTTAGTTTGGCAAAATTTTAAAAGATTTAGCCGAGGGTGCTCTGTTCAGTCCTCGCCATCTATACCAAACGATTTAGCTATATCTTTTTTTAACAAAATAGCCCCGCCTTATGTGCCTCTCTATGATGATTGTCCCTCTTCCTTTCAGGTTACTAATACAGATGATCCTTTAGACCTTCCCTTTTCTTTGAGTGAACTGAAAGCAGTGTTTAATTATGTTCGTGATTCAGCCCCTGGTATTGACGGCTTTCCTTATTCCTTCTTTAAAAAATTAGGCTTCCATAGTTGCAACTATTTCTTGTCTTTGCTAAATACTTGTTTTTTGAATTCTTATATCCCGGACTCATGGAAAACCCAATTAATCATTCCTATATTGAAACCGGGGAAATGCCCCGATAATGCTGATCACTACCGCCCCATTGCCCTCTCGCCTGTTATTGGTAAAATTCTCGAACATTTGATAAAAAACAGGCTAGAATGGTTTGTTGAAAGCCGTGGTCTTTTAGCTAAGTCTCAGTTTGGTTTTAGAAAAGGTGTTGGTACTATGGACAGCTTAGGTATTTTTATTACAGACGCCCGTATTGCTTTCAGTATGAACGAGTCAGTCTTGGCAGTTTTCCTTGACGTTTCAGCAGCCTATGACAGTGTCCTTCTATCTGTCCTCAAAAACAAAATGCGTAATATGTGTATCCCTAGTAGGATTCTTTCTTGTATCTGTAATTTTTTGTCTGGACGTAGTGTCAAGCTGCATGTCCCTAATTTCAATCTTGATCCCAGAATGATTTGGCGTGGTCTTCCTCAAGGTTCGGTACTGAGCCCGTTATTGTACAGTATTTATACATCTTCCCTTGAACAATCGCTTAACATTGACTGTCGTGTTTTGCAATACGCGGATGATCTTTGTTTGTATCTGCCATCTTCTTCTATTATACATGCTGCTGAATCTTTGCAGATATCTCTCAATTCCCTCAACCGATGGTTATGTTCTCATGGTTTTAGTTTATCCGTTCCTAAATGCTCTGCTGTAGTTTTTTCGCGTCAACGTGTCATTCCTCATGTAGATCTTTTTATTGAAGAATCCCGAATTAAAATGGTGGATAATGTTAAATTTCTAGGGCTCATCCTGGACTCTAAATTATCCAGCATCCATCATCTCAACTATATTTCTAATAAATGTGAAAAAAAATTAAACATATTGCGTGCCCTTGCGGGTGTTTGGTGGGGTGCCCACCCTTTTACCTTAAAACTAGTCTATAACGCTACAATTAGAAGTTTGTTAGATTATGGTTCTTTCCTGCTTGAACCTTGTAGTAAAGCCGGTTTGAGTAATCTTGACTCTATCCAATTTAAGTCGCTCCGAATTGTATTAGGTTGCATGAGGTCTTCTCCAACAAATGCTTTGCAGGTTGAAGGTGGTGACCCTCCTCTCTTCCTCCGCAGACAGTATTTGGCGGATAAATTCATCTACAAGTCGTATTTCCTTAAAATCCACATTATGTTGCATGAGCTGTCAATATTAGATAACTTGTGTAGTGAAAGTGAGTATTGGCGTCACAAAGACATTCCTCGATTTATTAAGGCCTATAGGAAAATCCGTGCTATCAATGAAATTGCCCCTATTAACCAATGCAACAAGTTTCCAGTTTACTTGTATCCGTATGATGTTTTAACCTATGTTCCATGTTTTATACCTTCTATTGGTGTATATAAGGGTGCTGCTGATTGTAATAATCAATTTCTCTCTCTTGTTCACGATAAATGGCCAGATCACCATACATTCTTCACAGATGCCTCCAAACTGTCCAATGATGGTAATACTGGTGTTGCTGTGTATTATCCTCATTCCCAAATATACCTCCAGTTTCGATGTCCACCAGACTCTTCGGTGTTTACTGGGGAGTGTATTGGTGTTCTTGAAGCTTGCAAATTTATCTTGTCTCACCCTTCTATTAAAAAGGCTATAATATTTTCTGATTCCCGTAGTGCCTTGGAGGCTATTGTTAGAGTTTCGTTTAAGGATAACCTTCGTAGCTCAATTACTTTAGAAATTAAATCTATTTTGTTTGCTTGTTTTAAAAATAATGTTGAGATATTATTAATATGGATTCCAAGTCATATGAATATAAAGGGCAATGAGCTTGCAGATAAGGCTGCCAAGGCTGCGGTCTGCAGTAGCTTGGCTGATTTAAATCATTTTTCCATCCAATCTAGTGACTTGGCTCATAGAGCCAAACTCAATCTCTTTCAGGCGTGGCAATATTTTTGGTCAGTCTCCAGTAGATCCAGAGGTAGTTTATACGCTTCAATTCAGCCATCAATTCCTCTGAAGCCATGGTTTTGTAAATTCAAAAAGGTCTCTAAAACAGTCACTTCGGTTATATGTAGGATTCGTATCGGTCATTGTTGTTCTCCAGTATTTCTGCATAAAATTAGAGCTCGTGATCATTCCCTTTGCGAGTGTGGTCTAGATGACGGCACCCTTGATCACATATTTTTAAATTGTCCATTGAATCAAGCTTTTACTCTGGACCAGGTCATTAAGACGCTGAAAATTCAATATCCAGTGAATATCCGACATCTCCTTTCATTCTTCCCCAATCCTTATATTGTCACTGCTTTCATTAAATTCATCGACTCCAACAAGATTAAAGTGTAAATTTTCTTATATTCTTATTTTCCTTTTATCCATATTTTATATTTCTTTCTGTTCTTTCAGAAACTCAATCTATTCTCTCTATTTGTCTCAGCCCCAAATGATCCACCATTAACTATTGGAAATTCAAAATTATTGAACTTAATACAACACATGAGCAGCTATCACGCGACACTGGCAAAAATTGCCGAAGACTCCGGCAGATTGCCATAGAAAAAGGAAAAAAAAAAAAAAAAAAAATACATTTTTATTAAAAATAGTAATTAATTGTGATAAGAATGCAATTAAATACTCAACAAATTTGCAAAAATGTCTAAACTTAAGAAATATCGTCATGGCAACTCGACGAAATCCAAATAGACGCTGCAAACAGGCTGCACACCTAGGCGCACGCCTCCCATCCCCACAAGTCTCGTCGTGTTCGTCGAATGAAGAATTTTTCACTCCGACGTCAGGAACATCCAGCGACGAGACCGAGGTACAGACAGCCTCTGCGCCGCGAAGACCTGTGCGTAGAGGTCGTCCACCGCTGCCGGCACGCTTGGGGCCATCGGAACAAACCGGTCCGTCTACGGCTCCCGCTACCGGTGGTTCAGTGCGCCGCATGAGATGGTCTCAACAAATAAATGAGAATGTCATGCGAGCGTACTATGGGGCGACAGAGGGGGGAACCAACCTCACTGCCTACCGTTCCAGAATGTTTGCCTTGTTTCAGGACCTTAACCCGGGAACGACTGTTACTGTACAGCGGCTGTCGGACCAAGTGCGTGCTATCCAGCGGCTTCAGCTGCTCGCACAGCCCGTACTTGATCGTCTACGCTTGGAAACATTATCTTCTCGTCCTGTTGTTCATCCGCAGCCTGACCCGGCGATATCGGCTATTGCTGTACAGCCGGATCCACTGATACTCGCGCCAGCGGAATTGGTGCAGAGCGAGGAGGTAAATGTTAACAACCAGTATAATGAGCAATTAAGAAGGGCTTTGGATGATGCGATTCTGGAATACCGTGATGTCCTTCCAACCGATCGACCGCGCTTACCTCGTTTGCCCATGACTAAACACAATTTGGCTCTTACATCAATTCTTGACAAAATTTTACCAACCTATTTTAATATATCCGAAAATTTAACAGAAACGCACTCAATTCTATACTGTGGCGCAGTTGCCGTATGTCGAGTAGGCGGAGTAAGGTTTCCGAACCTTAACAGGCCTACCCCACAGGCAACGATTACCCCAGCGTGGCAGTATAGAATTGAGAAGCGAATTAATGCGGCCAGAACTATAATAGCAAAATTATTAACATTTAGATCAGGCAATAATCGTCCAAGAGTCATGCGTTTCGTACATCAAGCTTTCGAGGGGACTGGGATCAGACCCCAAGACTATACTGCTTCGGTTACGGAACGCATGGACTTTTATAAACAAAAAGTACAGGCATGGGCAAAACGCATACGGCGCTTCAAGATGCGCTCTAATAGATATAATCAGAATCGCCTCTTCCAAAGTGATGCGAAGAAGGTATATCGAAACTGGGAGCAAAATAGTCGGCAAATGAGTCCTGGTGTGACCCCAGATCCTGTCGGAATGTACTCATTCTGGCAGGATATTTGGTCACAACCAGTTATACACTCTGAAGGCGAATGGATGAGTGTTATTAGACGCGCATGTGAACCTATTACAGCCATGGGGCCAATTAATGTTGACGAAGCTGACATAGCTCGTGCAGTTAGTTCGGCCCCAAACTGGAAAAGTCCGGGACCGGACAGTTTACACAATTTCTGGCTGAAACGGTTTCACAGTTCACATGTGCGTCCGGCAACACAATTCCAAAACGCTATCGCAAGTGGATCTTTGCCTACGTTTTTGACTACTGGTGTCACATACCTCCTTTACAAATCTGGTAGTACCTCGGAACCGAAAAACTATCGACCAATTACTTGCTTACCGACCACCTACAAGCTGCTTACCTCCATTTTAAAATTCAAAATTATGGAGCACATTTTGGCTAATAATATTATGGCGTCTGTACAAAATGGATGTAAGCCACGGTCTCGGGGTACTAAAGAACTCCTTCTTATTGACATGACCATTTGCCAACAAGTCCGTCGAGTCAAAAAAAATATTTCCATGGCCTGGATAGACTACAAAAAGGCGTATGATTCGGTGCCTCATTCATGGCTAAGTAGAGTATTAGATTTGTACCGTCTCCACCCAAATCTATGCTCTTTTCTTAGCGTATGCATGAGCCAGTGGACCACACGTCTCTGTCTGCCAGACATGGCGGGGTTTTCTGACTCCACAGGCTTATTAAGGATAAAGCGTGGAATTTTTCAAGGTGACAGCCTGAGTCCCTTGTGGTTCTGCCTAGCTATGAATCCATTAAGCACACTGCTAATGCATTCAAAGATAGGCTACCGACTCCGCAGTGGTGGTGAGGTCATATCACATCTTTTATACATGGATGACCTCAAGTTGTATGCACCAAAGAAATCTGATTTAGTATCATTATTAAAGATCACAGAAAACTTTAGTAATGATATTAAAATGGAGTTTGGTGTCGACAAATGTGCGGCCATTCATGTACAAAGGGGCAGAGTTGTAACTTCGGAAGAGTTACAACTCTCTCAAAATATGTCACTCAGATGTCTCTCGGAGTCGGAAACCTATAGGTACCTTGGAATGGCAGAAGGACTAGGTATAGCTGACAAGGAGATAAAACAGTCATTGACAGCATGTTTCTTCAGCCGCCTTACAAAAGTACTTAAAAGTCTTTTGTCTGGCGGTAATAAGGTTCGCGCTGTCAATGGTTGGGTTATGCCTGCACTTGCTTACTCGTTTGGCATTCTAAGGTGGACTCAGACTGAGTTAGACGCCTTGGATAGAAAGGTACGTCGACAATTGACCTTATATCGAATGCACCACCCCCGTTCGTCAGTTATGAGGTTGTATATCCCACGGAAATGTGGGGGACGTGGTTTTTTAAACGTCAAAAACCTACATAACCGCGAGGTATGCAACCTGCGGGAATACTTCCTACAGCCAACAGAGGGTGTGCACCGGGATATGGCCAATGTTGACAATTCCTTCACACCTTTATCCTTGGCAAAACAGAATTGGCGCAAGCCCCAGGTGTTAAGCATTTCGGACCGCACGACTATATGGAAGAGCAAGGAGTTACACGGAAGGTTCTACAAGGCCCTTACTGGGCCGGACGTAGACCAACTCGCTTCTGTGGCTTGGCTACGCTTCAGTAACCTCTTCGGGGAGACTGAAGGGTTTGCCTGTGCAATTATGGACGAAGTTATCATGACGAATAACTACCGGAGACATATCCTAAAGGATGGGACTGCCGACATCTGTCGAGCCTGTCATCGTCCAGGAGAGTCCATTAGGCATATCGTCTCTGGCTGTTCTCGTCTTGCTAACGGAGAATACTTGCACAGACACAACCAAGTGGCCAAGATAGTCCATCAACAGCTTGCCCTTAAATATAGTCTTGTGGATACTGAAGTGCCCTACTACCAATACCAACCTGCGCCAGTTCTCGACAATGGTCATGTCACGCTCTACTGGGATCGATCAATTATCACTGACAGGACTATTCCCGCTAATAAGCCTGATATAGTGATAATTGACCGATCGGCGAGCCGGGCAATGCTTGTTGACGTCACTATCCCGCATGACGAGAACCTCGTTAAAGCCGAAAAAGAGAAACTTACCAAGTATCTCGATTTGGCTCACGAGGTTACCGCTATGTGGCATGTTGATTCAACAATCATTGTGCCGATAGTCGTTTCAGTAAATGGTCTTATTGCGAAGAGTTTCGACCAACACCTCAAGAAACTCTCGCTGGGTTGCTGGATTAAGGGCCTGATTCAAAAGGCTGTCATCCTGGATTCGGCAAGGATTGTGAGGAGGTTCCTCTCTCTGGAGCCCTGAACCGTCGGTAGCTTAGGTCATCGACCTCGTTTTCGACGGTTTTTGTCTATTTTTATGTATATTTTTTTTAAACACTTTGTATTTTTTAAAAATATATGTAAAAATAAGAAATAAAGAGATATGATAGTATTGTACTGAGATGTATCGGTTATTAAAATACTAATTTAATCTGCTATTGAAAAGATTTGTTTAGTAATTTTATAATTATTGGTATTTACAGTCCATCAGTGCTTATGTACTTATTGTTATTATTTCATAATGGCATTAATGTACACATGCCTTTTTTACTTTTAATTTACAACTTACTTGATACTAGGTATGTGGAGTTATACTCTAAAGAACAGAAATTGTAGTTAGACGTTTGTTGAACCACAGAGCTGTTGCGAGTGGATATGTAGATTGAATAATTTTCATACAACATGGAATTAACCGTTATCACGTTCAAGTGACAAAAAGTTCGCACTCGGATAAATTTAATTTAATTGTACGAATCGTAAAACTGCCGCATCGCATCCTTAGTACAGATTACCTCTTAACATCGGACATATAGATTTGTAGTTTTAGTTTATTTTGTACATAACTATAGCTAAAAATATCTATTTTTCAAGTGGCGCGTAGTTGAGCAGTTTCTCTATAAGATCCACGTGGCCTAGTAACATGCGTCTGCAGCAGTATCTCTTCAGTCCGAGGGCATCTAGCGCGTCACTGAAAACATAATATAATGAATCATTAGCAGGGGCCGAAATAGGTACAGACCTGCCTTGGATGCTGAGGAGAGCCTGGGGAATGCTGGCTTTTAGTGGGCCTTCGGGGGACTTAACTTTCCCTCGAGTGCCATGTAATGTAACAGTCTCCCTAACATTGTAAAGATGGTTTCCATGCGAGGAATACGGTTCGGATTAGAGTCGATGTCAAGAAAGCATTTCAGCTTTGTGGCAAACAATCCTTGAGGAGCCAGTTGACTTTTTCAGCAGGAAATTATTACGATGACAAATAGTATTTAGCACGGGTTCGAAATCTGAGCAAATCAGCGGGCAGAAGGCAAAAAAGTCAAGGTTGTCTAACATGTAAATTGAATTGCACTAAATACTTAGTTATTGAACAATATTTTCATACTATCTTTAGCTAAAGTAAAGGTAATTAAAAACAAAGAAAATGGCAAATGTAGCGGTCATAAAATATGGTTAGTATGACGCCATTATACATACGTATGCAGACACATGCACAGAGAAGATAAAACATGTTACATATGAAACATGGTTTCAAATCTCGAGAACTATGCGTCAACGGATTTAGAATACTTAGTGTCACCACCCCATTCCATCCTGAGGGTATCATAAAAACCGACAAAGGTTAATGACAAGGGTTCTTTAGTAGGTATGTTTTCAGGCTTGTGAGTAGTCAACGCTGTAGCCAAAGGGTGACCACTTCTAACTTAAAAGAATCCTCCAGTATACAGGCGGTAAGCGTTATCACGCAGTTCAGAATAAGTAAACCTGATCTTGCTAACTACTTGTGTTTTATACAGCATAATTAGTTGTGTTCTGTCCTGTCTTTTGTGTGTAGTAGTAAAATTACTATTATTGTAAACAAAGTATCTCAAAGCAAATATATTCTTCAATATTCTATTCATAAACTCCATGTCCTGCTTGGTAGTTGTTAAGTGTATATAATGAGAACTATGCTAATTACAGACTTTATGGCGTTTTACTGATGTGTATGACTGGTCATTTAAACCAATTTGCAACACATAGTAAAATTATACAGTAAAAATGACATATTAGGTTATTTTTAATAATATGAAGAACTATTACTTTTTATAATAAAATGGGATACATTTTGCACTAGGTATAACCTGTTTGCGGGGGCAGTTTATAAACATGGAATTCATGAACACAAATGACACCCAGACTCAGAGCAAGAGCCTCTGCTCTGGTTTACTAAATGTATTAATTTGTGGTGATGGAGTTTTTTATTTAGAGGCCAGCTATTCTACAATCTGGCAGTCATTACAAATTTTTGGAAGTTTGATAACTGACATCTGGTCAAACCAATTAATTATTAGTAGTTATGCAAGATAAGTCTCAGCGGGCAGACAGCAATAGCTACATTTAAATACTATTATTCAGCCCATAAATGACCCACTATCAAGTCGGGCCTCCTCCAGATACATGGAGGGTACTTAGCCTAAAAACCCCTGAGCCATCCTGTCTAGCAAACATGGGGCTGCCAGACAGGTTGGCACAGGGTTTTGGATCAAGTTTTCCTTGCCTAGGTTATCAACCTTGTCATTTAGTTCAAAAATGTAGTTTTAAATTATTGTATTTACACAAACATATTGCAACCATTGTGTTAGGTCCATTGTTGCCATGATAAGAGTGCAGAAGTTAGGTGCAATTATGCCAATGATTCTATTATTCCTAATACTTTTAAATATTGGGAATTAATTGTTTAAGTGTAACATCTAATTAATTAATTAATTGCCAATTCTTACCCTTCCGTGTATTCCGCTTGTAAAAGGCCTAGATATGCTTCCCATTTGTTGCCTATGACCTTACCACATGTAAAACAGCGCACCGGAATAATCATTTTGATACTGAAAAAAGCAAACATCTGATAGAAACTTCTAGATTGTTAGGTTAGTAATATAATTTGTCATACTATAGTAGTTTAACTACCTCGACTATTAAGCTCTGCAGTTGAATACAATGCTAGTTTTTAATTAGGTTAGATTGTAAATAATGTTCGTCTAAATTTGCACCGATATTGAGGTTATATTTGTAAAGATTTTTGGAAATAATAATAACACACAAACTTACACTTTTCCAGTATTTTGAATACTATCGGTGTTGTGTTACGAAAACGTTTTTATATAAAAACTGCAAGAGATAATAACTTGCACACGATCACAACAAAACCTTGGATTTGATGGAATGATGAATGAGTTACTGAGCGATACCTACCTATCTTGAACGAACTAACTAGACGATGACGTTGACGCGTGTAATCCGAAACACTCTAGGCTGCTCTAGGCGCATTGATAGCGGTGTAAGGGTCGTAATACAAGGCACATTTGTAATGAAAGGTTTTCCCGAATTAGATTCGTTCGGAGAGTACAAATGTGCGATCACACCTAAATTGTTGTATGTATTATTATTGTTGCCCACTCGCAATAATCTGCGTTTAAAACTTAAATATAGTTATAATTTGGGATTTTGTTTGGTTATTTATTCGCTGCTATTTTCTTGTCAGGTACCAAGTAAAATCAAGATGACTTTAAGCATGGAACAGCATATCACAACAGAGGATAGTCTAATGGTAAGTATAATATCATTGAAAAAAGTCGGCTGTTTTTAATTTCATTTTCAAGCGTAATAAAAATATAATAAATAAAAATACAATTTTTTTTAGCATTAATATAATATAGTCCTTCACAATTATTCATAATAGAACGAAAAATATGTAAGAGTAATTTTCTTTTGTTTTAGTTTTTAGTTTGACATTACATGAAAGTTATTTGAAGTGTCTTTTTTATTTTAATATAAAATTTATTTAAATTAAAATTAAAATTTAATTTGTTTCAATATTTAGTGTAAGTTGGAGATTGAAACGTAAATAATCTAGTTCATTCACTTGAAACTTGACACTTGACAAATCTAAACAAAAGAATAAATTGACATTGGCGAAACAGATGTTGTTTGCCTTATTATTTTGCATGTATTTATTTTGTTCGTATAACTTTTTAAGAAGCAAATGAATATCTAAAGCTATGTGGTTGTGTGGCGAGTCTAATGAGCTGAATACGTATATACTAAAATGAAGGGTTTTCTTCGTTATATTGGTTGGAAACAAAGCTTACCATTTAATCCATTGTTAATAAATCTGCAGAGATAGCCTCCCAAATGATTACTGTGTAATAATACTAACAATACTTACAGTAATATGCATAAAATGTGTGCATTCGTAGAGTTAGCAGTATAACCGGTTTAATGGTTATTTTAAAATTAAGAATGTGATAAGTTTCGTTCGCGATTATGTGTTTGAAGAGAATTTATCAATAATACCTACGTCGTAACTATTGCTTACTTTTAAATTTATTGCCAAATTAAACACATGTTGTTAGTTTGCAAGTCCTCTGTGTATTTAAAAATACATATTTATTAAACAATGGATTCAGAAGATGATATTCAACCTCTCATTCAATATGCGGACGAGAGTAGTCACCTGCTATTGGGACTAAATACACAGTTGATTAACACTGACCCAGATTTCAGCCAGGTAATTGTATCATATTTGTTTAGTTTATCATTTTTATGACATTTTTGCCTGAATAAACTAAGGTCTTTTGACAGTAAACAGCTTAGTTCCCAGCAGCTTCATTATTTACTACTACTCAGCCCATATATAACCCACTACTGAGTCAGGCCTCCTCCAATTACATGGAGCACAATTAGCCTACTGTGCCATGCTGGCTAGACGTGTTGCCACAGGGTTTCGTTTCACAATAAGAAATCGTGCAACAAACATAGATGCTTGCCATATGGTATTGTTATCTACATACCTAATAACTTGTAGGCACCCCTTTCCATTCTGAGGATGTTGAAAGAGCCAACAAAAGATAATGACAAGGCAGATAACCCAGGCACAAGAGTAGGAAATCTTGATACAAAACTCTGTGTCAACCTGTCCGGCCAGTGTGGCACAGTAGGTTATACCTAACGTGACCATTTTATTTTCGTGTTTGAGTGGGACGCCTTCTGACTTTTGTATTTAAATAAATACACATACAGGGTACGTCGGTGTAAGATGTCATATTTAAGTGCAAAGGGTATACAGGTTTAGTCGTAAAAGCGGGACATTATTTTTCTCGTTGGGGACAGCGGGACGGACAGACTGAAAGAGGGACAATCCCGCCCAAAGCGGGATGAATGGTCACGTTAGTTATACCGTCCATGTATTAGTAATTGGAGGAGCGTGGCTCAGAAGTGGGTCATTTATGAGCTGAATAGTAGTAGTAGTCTTTCATTACATTTTACTGCAAAAGCTATCGATAATAGGACAATAAATGTTGCACAATATTAAAGAACATATACAAAAACACACAATATCTACAAAAAACTAAATACTAAAATATTATTCTAGTAAAGAGATATAAACCTTGGGTTGTAGTTCATCCATATTAATTTAAGTGATATTGGCATGAATATAGCTTATTATGCTTATCATTTGTGTTTCAAGGTTACCACATAATATTTTGTAATGTGTGGTTGACGTAGATAGTTGGTATAATACAATGTAATTATACACACAATATAAGTACTGCTAGTCTTAACCATTGTAATTACCAGCATTCCCACTGGAAGAATCTCGAAGGTTAGATAGAAATAGCTTAACTACCAGTTAGTCAAATCATGCCGACTCCAGTGAAAAACTTGGAAAAGGCAATGATGAAAAAATAGAATGTTATATGAAAAATGCACCTTATACTAAGACAAGTTAGTCCAAATAAATGAATAATGCAGTGAGAGTACTCAGTTTAAGGGGCCTTAAGGCTCAATTTACACCAATTTTTGCGTCGAAATTGTACAAAGGACAATGAACTTTATGTCCAGCGGAAAAAGCAGGTCGCGCGCCTTTCGGGGAACCCCTCGCTATTATCGGTGACGTCTGTAGCATTTGCTCGATCTAGACTAACTGAACATTTGTGAAGCGCTAATTCGTTGGAATGAGAAAGAATTTCCGCGATTTCGCGCGCCTTCTCGCGGCATGACCTTACATTCCACGGCGGTGTAAATCGAACATACTACTTCTCAGCCCATAAATGACCCACTGCTGAGTCGGGCCTCCTCCAATCACAGGGAGGGTAATTAGCCTACTGTGCCATGCTGGCTAGACGCGTTGGCACAGGGTTTCGAATCAAGTATTCCTTCTCTTGCGGCTAGATTTTCGGCCGTGTCATTTCGTCGGCTCTTACGACACCCTTAGGATGGAATGGGATAGAGGAACGTTTGCGGTCTTTCCAACGTAGCACATTACGCTAATTTCCCTTCATCGAAATCGGGGCGGCTGGATTGAACTGTGGGTCATTTAAAGGTTGGGATGATGAAGATGAATCGTTCATTCGTACGTTCGTTGCAGGTAGTATACGGGTACAGCAAGTGTCGATGGCGGAAAATACTTGTGTACATACTCTCGGTGCTAACCTGTGGTATCCCGGCATTGCTGTTCCACTGGGTACCTACCTGGTACCTCTACGCGACTTGCGAGCGGTGCTCTTTCCATGTGGCTGATAGAGTCCTAGTAGTTGTGAGTATAAACCTATTACTATTATATCTACAGTCTTCGCTAATCTTTATGGCCGCTATGAATGTAGCCGCATTACGCTACGCACAACACAAAATCAGGTATCAGCGTAACGTACACGGGGCGGGGAGGCAGGACACGCCCGCGCGTGCCGTGTTTCACCCAAAATTCGGCGGCTACATTGAGAGCGGCCATAAAGATTGGCGAGGACTATATTATCTATTGATTTAGAGTAATGACTTCGTTTCATTTTTAAAAATGACTGAGGTATTGTTGCGGGCTTCTTTTTATACATACAGGATGTCACATAAACCATGTAGCCTTAATAACAGGTTCCAAAATAGTACTATTGATAAATATACGCTGTGCTAAATTTCAGACAAAAATAAACAGATTTTTTTTAAAAGCTGGTGACTAAGTTGTCGATACACCATGTATAATTCAAGCCATAAACATATCACAACATCATTGGCTTGCTTAAAGATTGCCTGACCCTGGAATCGAACCACAGATCAATGGTTCAGAGGCAGTTTTCAAGCCCTGGCCAAGGGTTTCAAACCTGCTTATTTGACAATTACCCTTGTTAAATAAAATACATTCGGTGTAAATCATATTAATTATATTTTTTTAATGACAAATGTCACACGGAATTTATTATTTCTTTGCATGAAAACAAACAAGCAGGCCGTTAACAGAAGTAGGTATATATCAGTCCTCCGCCACCATTGCATGATCCGGTACTCGAGGAGCCGGTAAGATTTGGTCCAAGTGCCTCTTGAACATAATGCCATCGTCAGTTTTAATTTCATAATAAACAGAACCTAATTTGCGGGTAACATATCCAAATTTCCATTTATGGCGTCCGGAATAATTTCTGATCTGGATTCTATCTCCTGGACTAAATGCTCTTAGGTTTGTAATGTCCGTTTTTTTACCCATGCCTGGTTTAAGCGGTGTTCGAAACATTGCATGAAGTGAAGTCCTCACTTCTCTGCCAAACATCAGTACATATGGTGTACCTTTCGTTCCAGGGCTGCGACGTAATCTGTTTTTAATTGTTAAAATTTTATCATCTATAGAACCACTCTCCCCCACCATTGAATATAAAGCTCTCTTGATTGTTTGAACAAAGCGTTCTGCTTGTCCATTAGTAGAGGGATGATATGGAGCGGAAGTTCTATGTGTAATATTTAATTCCGTAAGAAAGGTTTCAAATTCATTGGAAATAAATTGTCGGCCGTTATCCGACACCAAAATGAATGGTAATCCAAATGTCGAAAATATATCTTTCAGTTTTTTAATGCACCAAACACTGGTGGTATTCTTGGTCGGTATTATTTCCACCCATTTTGTGTAAGAGTCCACTAAAATAAATAGGTAATGGCCTTGTACGGGGCCAGCGAAATCAATACATACATGACTGCCTCGTTGGTCTAGTGGTCAGATGTGCCGCCTTTGGATCAACGGGTCCCGGGTTCGATTCCGGGGTCGGGCCAGTGTCTTTGTCTAAACCAGAGGCACTGGCTCGGAGTCTGGGTGTCATTTCTATCTATAATATGTATGTATTTACAAAAAAAAAAATGTATATAAGTAGTTTATCATCCATCTCGTTACCATAACACAAGCATTAAGTTGCTTAGCTTGGGACGAGATGGCGTTGTGTGAAATGTCCAAGGATATTTATTTATTATTATTTATTTATTTAATATGTACTCGCTGCCACGGAGCCGTTGGTTCTTCCCAATGATGTATGGGTGATTTTGGAGGCTCATTCTGTTGCAGTCGACAGGCTCGGCAAGATGATACCTTGTCGTCGATATCTTTATCAATGTTTTTCCAAAAAACATAACTACGAGCCAATAACTTCATTTTTAAAATGCCCATATGACCAGCATGTAGTTCTTCGAGTACACTTGCCCGCAGTTTGTAGGGAATCATGACGCGAGAACCTTTCAAAATACATTTATCCTGGAGAGTCAATTCATTGTCTTTGTAACCAAGAGACCGTAACGATTTTCCAGATTCTAGGAATTCAAGTAATCGGTTCATTTCTGGATCATTTTTCGTCTCTTCGGCAATGGTCTTCGGGCATATGCCTAGGGTGTTAATCTGTTGAAGTTGAAAAGTGCTGTGTAGGTCTACTGAATTTGGTTTAGGACATTCAACTGGGAACCTGGAGAGGTAGTCGGCATTCGAATTATTTTGGGAACTCCTATATTCTATTGTGTAATCAAATCCAGATAAAAAGTGGGCGTAGTGAAACAATCTCATTGTACTTAATGCCGGTAGTGTTTGATGTGGATGAAAAATCGATGTCAGCGGCTTCGGATCTGTTACTAGTATAAATTTTCGGCCATAGCAATAGTAAAAGAACTTTTTAAGGCCCCAGTATATTGAAGTTGCTTCCTTGTCAATCTGACTATATTTCTTTTCACTATTTGTTAAGGTTCTGGAAGCAAAGGCTATCGGTCGTTCTGATCCATCTTGGTATCTATGAGATAAAACTGCACCGAGTCCAGAAGGTGAAGTATCTGTCGCTAAAACTAACAGTTTTGTTGAATCGAAATGTGTTAGAACTCTTTCGCTAAGTATCTCTTTCTTCACTTTGTTAAAACTGTCCTCACATTTTTGTGACCAGTTGAATTCAGTTCCTTTTTTCAATAATTCGTATAAAGGACTTGTAATAGAAGATAAATTAGGAATAAATTTGTTATAATAATTTGCCATGCCCAAAAATGTTCTTAATTCATTGACATTTGTAGGTCTTTCAGTGTTTGTAATTGCTTTAACTTTTTCTTTATTTTTATGAAGTCCATCTTTGTCAATTGTATGGCCCAAGTAATTGATACTAGTCTTAAAGAATTGACATTTCTCTTTATTGACACGAAGATTATTTTCCTTTAATTTTTGTAAAACTTGTCTTAAACGTCCAAGTAATTCATATTCCGTAGAGCCTTGTAAAATTATATCGTCGAAGAAACATTTAACGCCATCTATGCCAAGTAAAAGACTATCCATAAATTTTTGCCACAAACTCGGAGCTACCTTAACACCGAACATTAATCTATTTACTTTGTATGTACCTTTGTGCGTACTTATTGTTTGCAGGATCGCACTCTCTTCATCCATAGCCATATTTAAGTATGCTTGGCTAATATCTAATGTACAGAATAGCTTACCTCCGTTCATTTGTGCAAAAATATCTTCAATAATAGGAATAGGATATTTCTCATCTTTGATTACCTTGTTTAGGGTTATTTTATAATCCGCACATAATCGTATACTTCCATTCGGTTTGACAATAGGTACGACTGGAGTTCCCCAGTCTGAATGTTCAATTTTAGTAATAACTCCTTCATAACATAAACGTTCAATTACGTCATCAACCTTTTGCTTAAGTGCGTAAGGTATACGTCTAGGTTTAATAAAGATTGGTTGAGAATTTTCTTTTAAATGTAAATGTGCCTTAAAGTTAGGAATCATTCCCAAGTCATTCCTAAATACACTATCGGAGAACTCTTCAAGTATGTCTTCTAAATTATCTCTGTTCGCAGTGCGTAAAGCTCTAACATATGCCAACTGAATATCTATTTCTTTCATCCAGCTTCTTCCGAAAATTGGATCTACAGGTTGATTAATTAGATAAAGCTTTCCATAAAAAGTCTGATTTTGAAATTTGCACTTCACGTAGACTACTCCTGCTGGCCTAATAATTTCACCAGTGTACGTTTTCAACTTCATTTCAGTATGGAAAATTTTCTTATTTAAATTCATCTGTTTAAATTGTGTAAGTGACATAGAAGATAATGTAGCACCTGTATCGAATTCCATTTTGACTGCGCAGTTTTCTATTTGAACCGATATTAAATATCTGTCAGTAACTTCGCTTTTGATAAGGTTGATAATGCCGAGATTTTCTTCAGAGGCGCTACTTATACTTTCATCGACTTGCTTCGTATCCATGTTACGCTGTAAGCAAACACGAGCTAAGTGCCCTTCTTTATGGCATTTTCGACAAACAGATTTAATAGCCCCACATTTATTTGCCCGGTGATCTGTTTTGCCACATCGGTAGCATCTGCCTTCTAAATCTTTGATAGAAAACTTATTTCTTTGTGGGTTTTCAGCACGCGTAGGTTTGAAATTATTTTTATATCTTGTAGTTGTAATTTTGTTTACATTATCGAAATTATGTCTGAGCTCCGAAGCCATTGTGAAATTTTCAGATTTTCCCATTTCTATTGAAGAAGCATTGTGTACCAAATCTGAAAATGGATGAATTTCCCTGTCTTGTAATAATTTTACTCGAATATCGCTGTCCTTAATTCCTCGAATGAATTGTAATGATAAGAAACTATCCATAGTTGATTTCTTGCAATGCTGACAAGTAAATTCACAGTTTGCACACAGTCTCTTAAGTTCAGCAGCGTATGCTGCTACGGATTCTGATGGTTGCTGTATTCTTGATATAAATTTATGTTGTAAATGCCATATACTTGGTTTTGGATCTATGTAGTTACTTAACGTTTTCGTCAATTCATTAAAATCCTTGTCCAGTGGGTCATCTGGTGCACATAAATCATATACCTTTTGGTGTAGCTCTACACTCAAGGATGCCAGTAATGTGTACACTTTTGCCCTGGCTTCGTTCACTTGATTCATAATGAAAAATAAATTCAATCTCTTAATAAAATTATCAAATGTTTCATTTTCCTGTAAAGTCTGGAAATGTATTTTCGGATAAGACTTTCCTTCTTGGTTGGAAACAGAAATGCAAGAACCGTAATCAGTAACAGACTGTGAATTTTTTACAATGTTCGCTTTTAACGTCAGTAATCTACATTTCAGATTTGTAAATAATTCTTCGAAATCGTACCTGTATTCAGATTCTTCTTCTAAATCATTTTGGTCAGTGCCCAATTCAATTTCAGTTTGTACTTCCTGAAACTTTTGTAAATTTTCTTGTAGTGATTGTAGTCGTGTTTCAATTTCTTCCAATGTAATGTCATTTTTGTTTCGTAGTGTATTTTCTGTTCGCGTAAGCAATCCTCGTAAAGATGCACGAACTCGTTTTTGTCTATTTATATTAGAATTCGACATTTCGTCGCCAATTTGTTAAATAAAATACATTCGGTGTAAATCATATTAATTATATTTTTTTAATGACAAATGTCACACGGAATTTATTATTTCTTTGCATGAAAACAAACAAGCAGGCCGTTAACAGAAGTAGGTATATATCAACCCTACTTATGAATAGCGATTTGGACAGTTTAAGTACCCATACCCGTATGCTATACGGTATGCTTTGGTGACATTGTGTATTCTAAATCCGTCACCACGAGGAATACTGTCTTGAAGTGTCGTAAGAGGCCACTAAAAGAACGCAGAAAGCAAACTTGATACAAACCCTGTGCCAACCCGTCTTGCCAGCGTGGCACAGTAGGCTAATTTCCTCCTTGAATTTGGAGGAGGCCCGACTCAGTAGTGGGTCATTTATGGGCTAAAACGATGCTACACATATTTGACTCAAGAATTTTTGTACTGATAAATAGTATTGAGGCGAGCAATTGCATCGTCTTGCCTATGCACTTTGGTTCCTATTATTTTATGGAGTTAATATTGGTTGTATGTTTCAGGAAACTTATCAGAAGAAATGTAAAAGTTACTACATCCACACAGTCCTAACCAAAAACATAGCGGACACAAGGTATGACATTCTTATTATGTTAATTAAACTTGTTTTCAGGTGTGCCACACTCAGACCCCACAATGCTCTGAGTACAGACCCCACAATGCCGCAGCAAGACGCGAGTTGGAGCACCCCGGGGATGTTTAGTGGGTATGCCCTCACTCTGGGGGAGAGTCCCCCCCCTCGGCCATCCCCGTGGCCGACGGGGATAGTCCATAAAGGATTTGACCCCGGGCGAACAAAAAAAAAAAAATGTGTGCCACACTAAAATGTAAAATAAATTTCTAATACATACATACATACATTTCAGCCCATAAAAGACCCATTGCTGAGTGGGGCCTCCTCCCTTACAGGAGGGAAATTAGCCTACTGTACCACTCTAGGCAGGCGAGTTGGCACAGTGTTTTGTTTCAAGTTTTCCTTCTCTTGTGGCTAGGTTGACATGCTACGTCAAAATACAGTAGAACCTCGATAAGTAAAAGTCCAAGGGAAACACAAAATACTTTGAGTTATAGAGGTTTTAAGTTATCAAGGTTCTATGTTAGGGATAGGTTGATATAGAGGTAGGTATGTACATATGTACGCTTGTTCCTATTTTTACTCGAAAGCGGCAGTTCTTGTTTCTTCAAGATTTCAGCTTCTTTTTTAATGATGGTTGATAATGTACTCTCATGTATCCCAAACTAAGCCGCAACTTCTTACCTTTTCAATCCATTTTTCACTGCTTCTATAGCTTTTAATTTATCAGCGTATGTGATTGTTTTTAATTTTATTTTTGGACTCATTTTAAGCCAGTTTTATCACACACCTACTGTGTAAAGCGATGTTTCCAGTACAGTAACCAAAAACTTATGATCCAAGTAAGCCGATTTCTTAAGGCTAACTGCCGCAAAGCTTTAAAGAATTATACATATTTTTTGAATACAAAAACTTAATTGTTTATGCTGATCGACAAGTTAAATTTACTGCCCTCTTATATGTGAAAATTAAAAAAAAATCCTTTTCAGGAAGTTTTATGGTTTGGATTGTTTGTCTTCCAGTGGTCTCTTGAACGAGGGTTTTCAAGCCGAGTCTCTTGATGAGAAGGAGCCCTTGGAAAGCGTCGATGCTATTCACACACCTATATACTTAGACGATGGATCCAATTTGCGTGAGTCACCTTAACCTAATGATGTCGTGCATCCTTAGCCAGTTAGTCGGTGTACGGGAGGCATACCAGCACTGGGCACTACTCTGGGACCTATCTGACCCAGTTCTGCGAGCAATGTGCCCTGCCGCCGTGTGTTTGGTCTATGTTTGGCAATCCTGTGGGTTATGTCTGTACTTCGGGGTCTCAAATTTCATGGCGGCAAACGGCATGGTCTAGGATGGAGCAGGCAATTAAAGGCACCTGTCGGGCACCGGCTCGTCATACACACGACGGAACACAGTAAGACTGCTTGACGCCGGACTTAGATGTGAGGGAGCCGAGCGGACCATTAGATCCTACCACCAAGCGTGCTGGGTTTTGTATACTTTGAGGCGCCGTCCTATTGCCATCGCTCGCGCGATGATGCGTCCGCCCGACAAAAAATTATCGTGTTATGTCCTATTGAAGGTCGAGCGATCATGCGATGCGACCAAATTGTTTAAACGCATCGTATTGATCGGACGACCGTGTGTACAAATATTCTGCTATCTACTAAATGTCATATGGTTCGATTCCATGGATTCGTAAGATGATATTTGAAGAGAACTTACTGTCTGTACTTCGGGGTCTCAAATTTCCTATTTTCTACCGACGCGCCCGTCTAACACCATGCACATGCATTAATCTGCTAAGTTCAAAAGTTCTTTCTAGGTGCTTATGTTAGAAGCGTATAGCATACGTTCGATCTCGCAAACTATAGCTCTCTTCATTGTGTTTTTGGTGACGGAGCCTTTTTACGAAGTGATCCGTGTGGTGACGGTTTTGGCATACATAGGGTCACCACTCTATTTTATCCTGAGGGTGTCGTGAGAGCCGACAACAAGAAATGAAAAGGCTGCTAACTTAGCCGCAAGAGAAGGAAAGTTTGATACGAGACCCTGTCTGTACCATACCAATCCGTCCGCCGGCGTCGAACCGTCGGCTTATTACTAAATTTGTTTGCGCAGGAATGTTTTAAAGTTTTTTTAACTCCTAGGTTAGCGCTCAAGCTTACACCCCGCCTGGTATGGTAAGGTATGGTAAGCAGTTACCGTCGCCCATGGACGTTTGTAAAAATGAAAGCATGGCTGCTGAAGGAATCTACTTTCCTCTGCTGTTAGTCACACAATAATTTCCCTGACTTTACTGACACACTCACAACACCCATTTAGAATATTTTTCACCACCCCATTCAATCTTGAGGGTGTCGGAAGAGGTTACTAAACTGAGGCAGAAACCTAGTTGCTACTACTACTACAGCCCATACATGATCCACTGCTGACTTGGGCCTCCTCCAGTAACATGGAGGGACTATGGGCTGAGTAGTAGAAATAGTGTAGTGACTGCCATCCTCGTGGTATGAAAAAGATGATACTTTAATCCCACAGATGTCCAGAGTTTCCGATACTTCCGTCACAAGAAGCAGTCCCTCATTTGGGACAGTGGACGTGGGCAATGGACTCGCTTGGCGGGAATTGAATCTGGTGCGACGTGCGCACAACTGCAAGCGATGGGTGCCACTCCGCCGTCAAGCGAGCGGAGGTGTAGGATGTAAGTTTTTTGAACAGACTTCATAAAAAGTGAAGCATTTAAATTAACTTGTATATTTTTAACGACCAACCGGGTGGCAAGAAAAATACTCGTATATCTCCAAAGAATTAAAACTAGACATTGAACTTAACCTTCATGCCACAAACCGGTAAGATTCAGCACGAAGCTTCCCCACCGCACACTGGGAAGAAACGCGTGTTGTAAAAGTCGACAAAACCCAGCACTCTTAGTCACATCAAGTCCGGGGCCAAGCAGTTTTATTGTGTTCCGTCGGGTGTATGTGAGAGCCGGTGCCCTGCATTTCCTTGAATTGCCTGCGCCATTCAAGTAACTAATAAAAATGAAGTTGAAGTCGTTTCAGCCTATAAATGACCTACAACCGAGTCCAGCCTCCTCCAAATTCATGAAGGGAAAGAAGCCTACTGTGTCATGCTGTCCGGACGGGCTGGCATAGGGTATCAAGTTGTCATTCTCTTAGGGCTAGGTGATCTGGTCCTCTTGCGTTCTTTTAGTCGCCTCTTACGACACCCTCAGTATGGTGTGGGTTGGTGACATTGTGTATTCTAAATCCGTCACCACACGGACAGTAAGATGATGTGGTAATGTCGAACCGGGGTCCTAAACCTGGCTATTCACCCCATCTCCCGATGTGGAGAGTACGCAGCAGTTTCTGATGACGCCGTTTCTCTCCTCCAGGTTAAACATCTATGGGCTGAACGAAATCAAAGTGCCGGTCCAATCGGTGATGACGCTCATCCTTTTGGAGGTGTTCAACCCGTTCTACGTGTTCCAACTCTTCACGATAGCGGTGTGGCTCGCGGAGCCTTACTATTATTACTGCATCGCGGTGGTGCTGATGTCCACGTTTGGTGTTGCCACTTCTGTTATTCAAACTAAGAAGGTGAGTCAATCATATCTTTTTAATTTCTTTTTTAATATTAAATTAACCAAATAAAATAAATAAATAAATATCCTTGGACATATCACACAACGCTATCTCGTCCCAAGCTAAGCAACTTAATGCTTGTGTTATGGTAACGAGATGGATGATAAACTACTTATATAATATTTTTTTTGTAAATACATACATATTATAGATAGAATACACCCAGACCCGAAACAAATACTTGTAGGTCGTACAAATATTTCTTCCGTGCGGGGATCGAACCCACGACATGCTGCTTAGCAGTCTATCGCTCAACCACTGCTCCAACCGTGTCGTCAATTGAATGCCATTGAACCTAGGCTTTTAGGCCATTAGACTGGCTTACCCAGTACTTATTTGCTCCTCAGAACCAGGAATCTCTTCGTGCCACCGTTGAAGCCCACGATACAGTTGAACTATGGGACGGGAGGACGGTAGACAGTCGCGCTGTTTCTCCCGGAGATATCATAGTGCTGCCACCTAGGGGGTGTACGCTGCACTTCGACGCAGCTCTGCTGACTGGCTCTGCTGTGTTGAATGAGAGCATGCTCACTGGTGAGTGTAGCGAACTATCTATAATGTAATCTCACTGATTCTATAATTGTAATCGTATATCGTATAAAGTATCGATGGTTGGGTGGATGTTGGTAACCCAATCAGAAAGGCTTAATAGATACAATTATTTTCTAGTCGCCGATATGACATTTCTTTGTAAGTCTATATTTATACAACGCTATTTAGTGGATTTATGTATCAAATTAGGTTCTAGGTCGTCATATTATATCTGAGATGGAATCTATACAAATAAGTAAAATTGGAGTGTCTATTTGTAATAATAAAATAACCAATTTTTACTAAATGCGTAAGTTCTCTGATACACAGTACATATACCAAAATAATTTATTTTTAAATATTTGCCTCTCGGTCTGTCTCTTAGTTCCGGCTAATCTCTGGAATGGCTGGACCGATTTGGGCGGGACTTTCACTGATAGGTATTTAGGGAAAAGAAATTTAGATAAATTATATTCTGTTTATTGTATACTTTCGTACAAGATAGATGAAGAACATGCCATGTACAATTTATTCGTATCGAACCCGGGACCCCGTCATCCAAAGACGGCGCATCCAGCCCCTAGACCTACAAGGCAACACGTACCAATTTTAATTACATATGTTTTAATCTATTATCTCTTTCGCACTTCAGGCGAGTCCGTGCCAGTGACAAAGACAGCCCTACAACGCGTGGACCGACCTTTCGGGCTCAAAGAGCATGCATCCAACGTCCTCTTCTGTGGCACCCGCGTCATACAAACGCGATACTTCAACAATGAACCAGTCAAGTGAGTAAGGGGTCTTAACTAGGGCACTTATCATATTGGGCGGCAACTTCATATAAATTAAAAAAAAACATGTCACGGCAGCAGAGGGAAAATGATTTTGTGCACTTCGTCCAGTTCTCTCTCTCCAGTCGGTCCCTCATGCCTGAGGATCGAGGTCGTCAGTGGTTGCGGATGAAACTGTATCTGATGGAAATGGAACGCACCCCAGTTAGTTATATGTTTTACCCGCTAACTCTCGGGGCGCTAGTGTGTGACATAAACTGCTATGTGCATTGTCTCTCTCTGTTAATACGTTACGTTATTCGGTACTCAGTTCATATAAATAAATCACCGTTATTAAATTACCAATGTATTATTTGCGTAAAACCTTCATCTATAGGGCGGCAACTTCAAATAAATAAAAAAAATATGTCGCGGCATCAGAGGGTAAATGATTTTGCACACTTCGTCCAGTTCTCTCTCTCTCCAGTCGGTCCCTCATGCCTGAGGACCGAGGTCATCAGTGGATGCGTTACATTTGGAATAAATGATTTGCCTCCATCGGGTCCTGTCCATGGCTTCCCATGCGATCCAACAAAACTTGAAGGAGTACGTGTCTTTTAGTTGATCGGTCCATCTGGTAGTTTCAGCATAAATGTGGGTGGACGTAAGGGTTGTGGAAGATCAAGAGAGATGGATGGATTGTAAGAATGAGGAATTGTGTATGAAAGGCGTGACTGTAGATATGACGACTGATAGGTGTGTATGGAGACTACCAAATAGCGTGGGACAGGGGTCGTAAGATGATGATAATGGTAACTGTAAATATGACGCTTTATAAGAGTTTTGTGATAAAACCTACGTAAATAAAGTTCATTTTGAGTCTGAGTTGGGGATCGACCTCGATTTTGTTTTCCATCAGTGTACCCCATTACGATCAGTTTTTCCATACTTTCGTCTCCTCTTCGTTGTTGAGCCGGGCTTCCTCCAGTCACATGGAGGGAAATTAGCCAACTGTGACACGTTGGCCAGGCGGGTTGGCATATAAAGTTTCCCTTCTATTGCGGCTAGTTTATCGGCCTTGTCATTTCCTTTTGTCGGCTCCTACGACACACTCAGGATAGAATGGGGTGGTGACACTATATATTCTTAATCCATCACCAGAAGTTCATTCTGGAAGAATTCATTGATGGCATACTGTGGACAGGCAGGTTTCTTTTTCGTCCAGTCATTTGATAAAATAACTAGGTTAAATGACTATTTGAATATTTTGATTGATTGCCTTTCTGCTAACTAGTTTACCATCTTCCCCAGGGCCCTGGTCCTCCGCACAGGGTACAACACCAGCAAGGGCCAGCTGGTCCGCAGTATCCTATACCCTGTTCCTGCCGACTTCAAGTTCGACCGAGATTCGTACAAGTTCATCATCATACTTGCCGGCATTGCTGCTTGTGGACTCGCCTACACTGTCGCTCTCAAGGTATAGACTTGGAAACTAATTGACGTCGGAAATTACTAGATGGCGCTGTCGATAATCTTACTATATAATATTATAAACGCGATAGTTTGTAAGTATGGATGGACGGATGTTTGTTACTATTTCACGTAAGAACTACTGATTGGATTTTAATGAAAATTTACAATAATATAGCATAGACATCAGAATAACACATAGGCTACAATTTATAAAGATTTTATAAAGAATTGATTGTTCAAAATATAACAATAATTGTCAAGTAAGAAGAAAAATCTGAAGAAAAAATAAATTTCCATCACCACGCGAGTATAACCGTGGGACGTTGAACTCGATCATGATACCATAAATATTAGTCCCAAACTAAATAACCATAATAAATATTGGATGAAAGATGATAATTTTATATTTATTGCGTACATCTTAATTTGTAATATTAGAGGTCTATTTATTTTTATTTGTAAGTATTGTTTATTTTGCTGACAGTGTCCAGATAATGTACTTAGAGGTCATGCAGTTATTCTGAATATTACATTACTAAACAATGTCCGGTGACGGATTTAGAATACACAGTGTCACCACCCCATTCCATCCTCAGGGTAAAAGCCGAAAAAAAGAAATGACAAGGCCGGAAACATAGCCGCAAGAGATGGAAAACTCGGTATGAAACCCTGTCCCAACCCGTCTGACCAGTGTGGTACAGTAGGCTAATGACCGTCCCTGTGATGAAAGGAGGTCCAACTCAGCAGTCTTTTATGGGCTGAGTAGTAGTAATAAGTAGTAAACAATAAAACATTAATACTAGGTAGTAATAGACTTCTCAAACATACATAAATGAAAGCAGTATTTAGAATATAAATGTAAATTCTGCTTGCGCGGTCTAGGAATATGGCCCACTAGCCACATTTGCTGATATTGTTAAACTTTCCCATTGACAGGCATACCGAGCGTTGACGCCAGGAGACATCGCTATCAAAGCGTTAGATATTATAACCATAGTGGTTCCTCCCGCGCTTCCGGCCGCCATGACAGTTGGTCGGTTGTATGCCGTGGCGCGATTGAGGCGAGCCAGGGTCTCCTGTCTCAACACACGAGCAGTCAACGTTAGCGGTTCTATCGATTGCGTCTGTTTTGATAAGGTAAGTGACATGATAGGTACTGTTTATTGCCCTACCGGAGATACCGGGCATACCCCATCCTAAACCACCACTATTGTTTAGAGACAATCTCCCAAACGTCTTGCATTCTGCATGCTCAATCAATTGGCGATAGTAGACATGATTATAGAGAATCAGAAAATGTTATAAGAAAACTGCGACAGTTTTTTTATTACACCTTAAAAAGAACTTTATTTTCGTTATACTTTATTTTCGTATTTTAGTTATTTTTTTAGTTCTTGTTAGAACTTTTTTTGGGGTGTCTAAAGTTTGGGCTATTCAATAAATTACCATATGGTTATAATTAATTATAATTAATTATTGGATATTATATTTTATGAAAAAAATTGCAAGAATACCACGCCAATGTGCTTGGAATCTACTGACTCAATCTCTTTCTCTCTCCTAATTTCTACCTTTGTGTATCTTTCTTGCGTTGGAATATTGGACGCTACTCTCTCGCTCTATCTCTTTCTATTCCCCCTCCCCAGGAGCGTTAAACGGTTAACGCAACCTTGTTGGAAGTCGAATTAGAAGTTTCATTTCAATTAAAGAAAGTTGATGATGTCGTTCTAGACAGGAACGCTAACCGAAGACGGGCTGGACATGTGGGGAGTGGTCCCAGTGAGCGCCGCAACGGACCCTCCACGACTGGGCAGACCCCAGAGGGACCCGCGACAGCTCAACGACCTGCATGAGCTGAAGCTTGGCATGGCCACTTGCCATAGCCTTACGTTGCTGGACGGCGAGCTGGGGGGTGACCCGCTGGATTTGAAGGTACTTACTTACTACTGTTTGTGTTCTGACAGCTTTTTGGACGATTATCGTTAGTTGTGTCTATGGAACGTCATAATAACATTAAAAAAGTTTAGTCAAAATATACGTAAGTTGTGTAAACAACTCTAATAACAATAGAATAGGATAAAAAAAGATTTATTCTGTAAAACAATGATGACATTCACAATCGTCAACGAATACATCATTTTTATATTACTACTACCAGGTTGGAACTCGGCACCAACCGAGAAGACCTGGCGGTAAAACCTCAGCGGGCTTGTCTTTTTTTAACGCCAACTGAAATATTAAATTTATAAAAAAATAATTTAGTTATAAATAAAATAATAAATCTTGAATCGTCGACAATACAAATTTGGCCTTCTTACAAATCTTTGTTGATTGCTTATTCATTAAAAGTTCTTTGAACCAGAATTTTACTACAAAGCAGGGTTCCAGAAAACACCAACCAAACAGTTTGCCAAATTCTATTTTTGCCTTTACTTATTTTAGTTTAGATTCGTTTAATCCACGTTCGGACCATCTCTACTAAAACACATTTTTATATTCTATTGATCAGATGTTCGAGTCGACTGGTTGGGCGTTGGAAGAGCCTGATGTACCGGAACAGTCCAACTATGAACTCCTAACACCGACCATCGTCAAGCCGAAGAGAGCTGCCAACATTAACGTGGATGATATGCATGTGAGAACTTCTAAGAGCTACGTCCTAACTCTACTATTTAACTGCCTTCAAAAAGATAGAAGATTCTATTTTCGGCTCTGTGTCTGTTCACATATATGCCCATTCCTTCTTATCTATTAATTTTGGTGAATTTGACGAATTTTTTTAGTAATTATCTAAATTAAATACACACTTTGATTTGTTTGCAAGATGGCTGTGTGGCACTGCAATAATGGCATTCAAATTTGCGGTGCCGCCATCACTGGCACTATCATAAAGACAGAAAAAGCCTTTATTCAGTACAACACAACATTTAATTTCAGTTTTATAATTATTAGATTAGATGTCGTGATTAACTTCGCATCACCCACAAATATTTGTGTAAAATATGGTCAAAATTAATAATAATAATGTTATTGTATTAATATAATGTTATTATTATGTATTAATAATAAAAAAACATTATATTAATAATAATAATGTTCCTGCGCACTGAAAAACTGATGATACCTGCTACCAACGGCATTGATATAAATGTTACTAATACTAGCGCTGAGGTTATCACTTGCACCATCATAAGTGGTACTTCTATCAGTGGCACTATCATAAGTGATACTGCTGTCAGCAGTACTATCGTCAGTGATACTGCTATCAGCCGTACTATCGTCAATGATACCAGTGATATCAGTGCTATCAGTAGCACTATCATAAGGGGTACTGCCATCATTGGTACTGCTATCAGGGCACTATCGTAAGTGGTACTGCTACTAGTGGCAGGATCATAAATGGTACTGCTGTCAGCAGTACTATCATAAGCGATTCTGCTATCAGTGGCACTATCATAAGTGGTACTGCCATCATTGGTACTGCTATCAGGGCACTATCGTAAGTGGTACTGCTACTAGTGGCAGGATCATAAATGGTACTGCTGTCAGCAGTACTATCATAAGCGATTCTGCTATCAGTGGCACTATCATAAGTGGTACTGCCATCATTGGTACTGCTATCAGGGCACTATAGTAAGTGGTACTGCTACTAGTTGTAGGATTATAAGTGGTACTGCTGTCAGCAGTACTATCATAAGCGGTACTGCTATCAGTGGCACTATCATAAGTGGTACTGCCATCATTGGTTCTGCTATCAGGGCACTATCGTAAGTCTATCAATGTCGGTCTTATCACGACGCCGGCTACAATCACTGGTTCTGTTTCTCCAGCTGCCTTTAGAAGTGGGGATAGTGCTGCAACACCAGTTCGTGTCGTCTCTACAGCGTGCCAGCGTAGTGGTTCGGATCTTGGGTGAAGATGTACTGCGGGTGTACTGCAAGGGTGCGCCAGAGATGTTACGGACACTGTGTCGACCTAATACAGGTGTTTATTAATTTCTTACCTTTATTTGAAACTTCTGACAATTACGGTGTGCGTGTCTGTCTGTCTGTGGCATAGTAAACCTATACAAATAAACGAATGTGATGCGGTATTTTTATTTGGAAGATGGGTCTCTTTTATTTGTGCCTACCATGTCTGCCTCACCAAAAGGTTGACTGGAAAGAATGCCTAAGGCATTAATGTCCGCCTATGTTCAACTTAGCCCCTGTACGCACTCGGATCAGACGGTCAGCCGCTAGTGCGTACAGAGGCTTATTGTTGCATAAAGAATAAATAGATAAATGGTCTACGGTTCTAGTTCTATAAAATTTTGTATCAAAATCGATTCAGGTTTCTTTCTCGATTCGATTTTTTTTATTAAGGAGCGTGCACACAGTCAGCGACTCTAACCATTTAATACCTCGCTATTAGATGGGTCACGAAGGGCAGTCGGTAATCGCTCTATGGAAATACTGGTAGTTAGGTAAAGGTTAGACTGGCGCCGATCACAATAGCATTGAGGAAAAGGCGATGGAGATATAGACATAACTAGCTGACCCCGCAAAATTTGTTTTGCCATGTAATTAAATATGGGTTGTTCGAGTTGAGGGGTGAAAAATTACGGTTGTATGTATTTTTGTATGTTGTATCATAAAAAAACAACAACAAATTTACCAAAAAGAGTGTTTTTTTTTTATTGAATCACCCTTAACACTTAGCGGCGTAAAAATTAGTTATTAGTAAACCTATTCTCGTACCTACTGAATATATATTTCATAAAAATCGGTCAAGCCGTTTCGGAGTAACGATGAGTAACGAATACTCATGATGTATTTTTTTTCCAGTACCCGACAACTTGTTCGAAGTCCTGAACTCGTATGCTGAGAAGGGGTACCGTGTTATTGCTATCGCTTCACGGATTTTAGAGGCCACCTTCCAGCAGGTTCAGAAGATGAGCAGGGAAGAGGTATGTTGACCATAAACTGTACCTTCTGACCACTTTTGATCTTAACACAGAGGCTGTCAACTTTTTGTATTCAAGGGCCACATAATGGCCCCATAATATTTCGGCGGGCCACACTTGTATAATACAATTGTCCGTGTGACACAATGTCACCAACCCACACTATCCTGAGGGTATCCTAAGAGATGACTAAAGGATCGTAAGAGGCAAATCACCTAGCCGTATGAGAAGGAAAGCTACATCGCCAACTAACTGTACAGCAGTTTGGCGAGATCTTTATACTAAACAAAACCTGTAAGTATAAATAAATAAATAAAAAAAAATGTCCTTCCCTTGCCACCAAGTTTTCGGCCTCGTTATTTCCTATTGTCGGCTCTTAAAACACCCTCAGGACGGAAAGGACTGAATTGATGAATATTAATTCATAGGTGGAATGCGAGCTTGAGTTCTTGGGGTTGGTGATTATGGAGAATCGGTTGAAGGCAGCTACTACGGGCATCATCAGAGAGTTGAAGGACGCTAACATCAATGTGGTTATGATCACAGGTAAGCCTCTATGACTCAGCCCATATATGACCCACTGCTGAGTCGGGCCTCCTCCAATTACACGGAGGGTAATTAGCCAACTGTGCTACGCTGGCCAGACGGGTTGGCACAGGGTTACGTTTCAAGTTTTCCTCCTCTTGCGGCTAGCTCTTCGGCCTTGTCACTTCCTGTCGTCGGCTCTTACGATACCCTCAGGCTGGAATTATCATTTCATCCAAAATACGTACACTGCTGGACATAGGCCTCCCCCAAGGATCTCCACAAAGGCCGGTCCTGGGCCGCCCGCATCCACTGCTTTCCGGCGACCTTAACCAGGTCGTCGGTCCACCGTGTGGGAGGCCTACCAGCACTGCGCTTTCCGTAACGCGGTCGCCACTCGAGGACTTTTCTGCCCCATCGGGCGTCGGTCCTGCGAGCTATGTGCCCTGCCCACTGCCACTTAAGTTTGGCAATCCGGTGGGCTATGTCGGTGACCCTGGTTTTCCTGCGTATCTCCTCATTTCTGATTCGATCTCGCAGGGAAACTCCGAGCATAGCCCTTTTCCCTGGAATAGAGTGGTGAAAATATGTATTCTAAATCCGTCATGGTAAGCCTCTAGTACTTGTTAAAAGTGGTGGTAGGATCTAATGGTCCGCCCGGCTAGCTACCACCCTCACACCTAAGTCCGGCGCCAAGCAGTTTTACTGTGTTTTGTCAAGTGTCTGTGAGAGCTGGTGCCCGATAGGGCATTTCCTTGAATTGCCTGCTCCATCTTAGACCCTGTCGTTGCTTTCCATCACGCAAGCCTACGGTCAAAGGCATTCAAGCCGGTAATAAAAAAAGTTGAGTTGAACATGACTCACGAGCATAATAGTGCGTCACCATCAATAGAATGAGAGCTCATTATTGTTTCGCCAGTATATAAAAGCCCGCAGCGACAACTTCCATCCAGTCGTCCCGCGACCATTGACACCGCAAAGTGTCTGAAACGTTGGGAATAAAATAAAATAAAACAATCATAACCGTGAATAGATCATTTCCTGCAATAAATAAATAAATATCCTTGGACATTTCACACAACGCCATCTCGTCCCAAGCTAAGCAACTTAATGCTTGTGTTATGGTAACGAGATGGATGATAAACTACTTATATACATTTTTTTTTGTAAATACATACATATTATAGATAGAAATGACACCCAGACTCCGAGCCTGAGCCTCTGGTTTAGACAAAGACACTTGCCCGACCCCGGAATCGAACCCGGGACCCGTTGACCCAAAGGCGGCACATCTAACAATCATAATAATCATAACCGTGAATAGATAATTTCCTGCAATGTGTAAAGATCGTGAAAACCTAAGACATCATTAAGTTGAGTTTTTGAATGTGTCTTTGTTTATTTAGGCGACAACATCTTGACGGCGGTCAGCGTAGCCAAGGAGTGCGGTATACTTGCAGGCGACGAGAGAGTTGTGTATCTACAGGCAGACACAGGCAGCCAAACACCCGTTATATACTGCGAAAGCACGCACCATGGGGTAATGTAACTTCTACTTCTCAGCACAAGAATGACCCACCGCTAAGTCGAGCCTCCTCCAGCTACATGGAGGGTAATTAGTCTACTGTGTACAGGTTTCCGTATCAAGCTTTCCTTCTCTTGCGGTTAGGTTAGGATGAAATGGGATGGTGACACTATGTAATCTATTAAAGTATATATTATACTGATTGCTACACCACCGACTCATGCTATCCTGAGGGCGTCTTAAGAGGCGGAATGAGGGGAAGGAAGGTATACTTGATCGAATAAATAAAATGTTTGCCAATCTTCGCCATAGAAATCTAATATTATTTTAAAAAAAATGTATTTTATCTATGTTCAACAAATAAATTTATTTGATTTTGTTGGGATAAAAGCTTGATAGATTGAAGCTTGGGATAAAAGCGTCCCAATGTATTATTGATCGATTTCCATAGGCACCCAGGCTTAGACCCTGCTTCTCTTACACTAGTATTTTTACAGGCTCCAGTGGGTCGTAGGACACCCTTAGAAAGGGAATGGCGAAGCGTGGACAGCGGTCACGGGTCATGGCGCGGCTCCAACTCGGCTGGTTCAGGCTCTGGAATCTTCGACGCTGAAGCCAGTAGTGCTGAGCCGAGATACAAGATTGTTATGACTGGCGATACTTGGCGGGTATGTTTAAAATAATAATAAATAAATATCCTTGGACATTTCACACAACGCCATCTCGTCCCAAGCTAAGCAACTTAATGCTTGTGTTATGGTAACGAGATGGATGATAAACTACTTGTCTACATTTTTTTTTGTAAATACTTACATCTTATAGATGAAAAACACCCAGACAAATACTTGTAGGTCGTACAAATATTTCTTCCGTGCGGGAATCGAACCCGCGACATGCTGCGCAGCAGTCGATCGCACAACCAAGGCGCCAACCGTGTCGTCAGTATTTAGTTGTATACTAGCTTTTAGTGGTAGTTTCAGCATGAATGTGTGTGGACGCGAGGGTGGTGGGCGATCAAAAGAGATGGATGTATTGTATGAATGAAGAATTTCGTATGAAAGGTTTGAATGTAGGTATGACGACTGACAAGTGTGTATGGAGACTACCACCTAGCGTGGGATAGAGGCCCTTAAATGATAACGGTAATCTATACTCCTTTATCAATATTATAAACAGGAAAGATTTATATGTAAGTATGTTTGTAACGAATTAGCTCAAAAAGTACTGGGCCGATTTTGAAAATTCTTTCACCATTTAAATGGTACATTACCACTGATTAATATAGGCTATTTCAATTGCAAGAAAAAATAATAAATAAATGTCCACCCGTGCGAAGCCAGGACGGGCCGATACTTTTAAATATGACGATTTATAAGAGTTTTGTAATAAAACCTACGTAACTAAAGTTCCTTTTGAGTTTGAGTTTACCCGCGAATTTGTCTCCGTGGAATGTATTGGGTGGTTCTTTTTTCAATTGACTTCAATTAGGAGGAGGTTCTCTATTCGGTTGTATGTTTGTTACCTCATTACTACGTCAATTGTAAACCGATTCGAGTCTATGCGAAAGAAAACATCGGTTTGTATTGGTTCCAGATTGAATGTAAATTTTATCGAAATCGTTTCATCGATCATCGTAATCAGTAGTTTGGCATATGACTCGAAATACTACTACAACTAAGCCCAAATATGACCCGCTGCTGAGTCGAGCCTCTTCCCATTACATGGAGGGTATTTAGCCTACTGTGTCATGCTTGCACACGGCGGTATGGTGCCGGATTTAGAATACAGTGTCACCACACCATTCCATTCTGAGGCTTTCGTAAGAGCCGACAAAATAAAATGATAAGGCCGAAAACCCAGCCTCAAGAGAAGGAAAACATGATACGAAACCCTGTGCCAACCCGTCTGGCCAGCGTGGCACAGTAGGTTAATTACCCTCCATGCCCTGATTAGTAGTGGATACAGTAATTTGAGTAACTGAGAATTTGAAGTGGAGCAGATCCAAAAACACTGAGTCTAAAATTTTAAAACGTTTTTTGAATGTCTTCGTAGGTGTTACGCGAGCACTACCCGAACGCGCTCGCTCGCGTGGTCGAACGTGGCGCCGTGTTCGCTCGCATGAGCTCGGACCAGAAACAACAGCTCATCATAGAGTACCAGGCGCTTGGCTATTACGTCGGTGAGTACCTTCTAATCCTATTTGTGGTATTTCTATTATGTACGATAGCGCAATAAATTAATATTGTATTATCTATATTAATGCTAGTACTTTTATACTGATGAATGAAACAATTCGTGCGAAATGATTCCCTAACCATTCCAAAATAAAAAAAAATGCTTCCTGCTATAATAACTCCATGCGTCCCTCCCAAAGGCCAACCCCACGTCCGTGCAGAACATCTTAGCCACGTGGGAGGGGGACACTCAAAATGAAATTACTTATGAGTGGCTAACAGGGAAATGGCAAACCCATGATGATGGAGAGAAATAATATTGAAATGATACAAAGTGACTTGACATTGGCTAAACACAAACCGTGAGAGCCACAAGAAAGAAAAAAAAAAAAAAAACTCCATGCGTCTTCTGTCCCTAGGGATGTGCGGAGACGGAGCCAACGACTGTGGCGCCCTCAGGGCCGCCCATGCCGGGATATCTCTCTCCCAACTGGAAAGCAGCGTCGCAGCTCCCTTCACGGCCCACCACGCAGACATCGTGGCAGTGGCGAGAGTCCTCCGCGAGGGACGAGCTGCGCTCTCCACGAGCTTCGGCCTCTTCAAGTTCATGGTAGCCTATTCCCTAACGGAATTCTTCTCCGTAGCCTTTCTTTACTATTTCGATTCGAACCTCACAGACTTCCAATTTCTGTACGTAGATGTCGCTTTGATCGTCAATTTCGCCTTCTTCTTCGGGATGACTGAAGCGTTTAGAGGCAAACTGTGCAGTGTTCCACCGTTGGCCTCGCTCTTAGGAATCGTACCATTAGCCTCTTTAATAGGCCAGTTAGTCTTGATAGGAATAGCCCAGTATTTAAGCTACTACGCGCTATCTCTGTTCCCCTGGTACGTAAGGCATACGTATGAGGGAGACGAAGCGAACGAGTGTTGGGAGAATTACGCCATTTTCGCGGTGTCCATGTACCAGTATATTGTGATGGCTGTAGTGTTCAGTCACGGCGCTCCATACCGGAGGTCCGTGGTGACTAACAAACAGCTGATGGCAAGCATTTTTATTATGAGTGCTATTTGCGTGTACATAACGGTGGCTCCGGCGGAATGGCTGGCGAGGTTTTTGCAGTTGAAAATGCCCAAAGACTCTGTACTAAGTTACATAATATTAGCTATAGCGGCAATCCATTTTGTACTAGCGTTGTTCTTTGAGAGGGTAGTCATAGAGTATATGATGGAAAGACAGCAAGTTATACCAAAGTGTTTGAAAGAGAAACGCGTGAGGAAAACGCCGCATTTGATGATCAAGAGGCTTTTGACAGATATGGATTATTTGGATTGTAATACTTTGGTGCATTTTGATAAGGAGGTCAGCTCGGCGCTAGATTCGAACTTGAGTAGTTGAGATAGGGTTTATTTTGGCGTGTGCCGCAAGAAACTCGAATGCTTGTGCTTTGTTTTGTTTGTGAGCCTTCGGAAGTTAGGACGGTTGATCAAATATTGTCTGAAAATGTTTAGATAGTAAGACAAAATGTGTTATTATAAGCAGAACTATAATTACTGAATACCTTATTAGATTTTGATGTTGCTTTTTCGTTATTTAGTTTCTGCACAGTTTATTTAGCACTAGGTTTTTTCTTTTTGTATTGTATGCTATACACCCTTAACTATAAGTAGTTCATTAAACAAATCAGTTTTATATATTGTGATAAAATTATACTAGATTAATTGTATGTAAATATTAACCGTTGAATAGGTAATATATTAACAATATAATATATTCGTTTAGTGACTTGATGTCATGTGACAGATATTATGAAAGAGTGACCGTATTATTCATAAAAAAAATATGCCAATATGTAGAACTCGTTAATGCAGACATCTCTTTACTTTTGCCAAATGCAAATGCTTACAAATTTTAAGTCAAATACTTTTTCATACTGTTGTATGATTCTCAAGTCACCAAATAACAAAGTTATGAATTATTATATGAATTTTTGACATTTATCATAGATTTTTTGCAAATTTGTGCTTTTATAAATTTATTTGACATAAAATAATGTACAAATATTTTAATGCAATGCATATTATAGTATCCATTGTTGCCTTTATAAAAGGTATTTTTAATGTTTTATGCGCGTATCTACTTTACAGTATTTTATACTATTTTAATTTACAGTATTTAATTATGCCTTGTTAGTAATTGATTTGCTAGTACTGCTCATTTCTCTCTTCTTTCAACACTTTTTTTTTACTGTTGACAAGTAAGTGGTTTGACCATTATCTTCTTGAGGTGCAATCTTCTGTCTTGCCTAATCTTCGATATCGCAATGTTCGATATGCGAAGGACTTTGGAATGATTCTTGCGTATTTTCCGACAATTGCGTATTTTATTCGCTGCAAACTAACATTTTGTAACTCACTAGATTATTTTGCCGATCGTATTGCACAGCTTGCCTGTTTTGGTATTGTTTAGAATTAGATTATAAGCACTTTGTGATAACATATATTATGACGTACAAATATGTGCCTTATAGACGTAAGTTTGACATTCCATTAGGATTCGGCTAACATTATTCGCAAATTATCTTTGCAATTCATAATCGGAGAGAGTCTATACTCGGTTCACGTTAGCGAGCTAATACCGGAAATGTTAGAGCGCACGTAATTGGTCAGAGATAAGGGCGACTCATGCGCACCGTCTTCTTCTTCAAAATCTGTCTCTTGTACGGTGCGGATGTGTTATAGTGCTCTCCGTTCAAATAAATGTATTTAAATATTGTAATTAATACATCATCAACATTGGTTTAGTTTACTACCTTTGAATTTCATTGTAGGTATCTAATTTTTGATTGATAGACTTAATATCCTAAGATTCAGCTTAAGTACCTACGATAGTTGTACGTATTAAATTGTTAAGTATCAATGAATGAATTAACTTAAAGTAAAAAAGTAGTATTATAATATTAGAAACCGCACCAAAAATCATTAAAGAATATTAAAATAAATATTTCGAGCGACGGCATGTAAGCCTAGGTTCACAGTGAGGTACAATTAGAGGGGCGCAAACACACCAACAGCCCGTTTTTGTCCTTTTCATTTGCATAAAAAGTGCAGAGATACCGCTATATTAGCTCGCTAACGTGAACCGAGTATAGAAAAGGATGGAAGCGGTCTATCGCGGTCTAATGTTAGTAATGGTTTTCCTCGAATTAAATCTCTAGTAACATATAATATAAAATCTTATATTATATATATATATATATATATATATATATATAATTATTATATAATTCCGACAAAAAGAAATGATAAGGCTGAAAATCTAGCCGCAAGGGAAGGAAAATATGAAAGCGGTCTGGCCAGCGTGGCACTGTAGGCTTGACAATGTCTTAATTTTTTTTCTGGAAAATATCTTAACTCGACACAGGAGTACGCAAAGCTTGTAGGATAATCATGATAATAGCTAGTTCAATGGTTATCATTGGAACGACGACATCTCGCTCACATACCAATATAAAAAAAAACAATTTTAAACATAGAACTGGTTCTTTTGAATAGTAGCAGATAGTACTATCTATCGTTTTGTTATGTCTATATCCTTTTTGCTACAGCCTGTATTGATATTTAAATAGTTATGATCCATTATATAATTTTAAGTATGGAACAAACTTATACCTTGGCATAAGTCGTTTAAAAACTTTATTGATCTTAAATTTTTTAACCAACTTTCTCCATTGGTCAAATCTGTCTATGAAATGTAATTTTGACTAGTTTAAATGAGTGTATTGTAAGCTGAATCTTAATCCTTTATTGTTGGTGCTAAAAGTACCAAATATGTTTAGGTAATTGATATTTGATATTATTCACTTCTTTGCAAAAACAACGTGACATCTCCAAATAATGATTCATTATATTTTGAACCCTATTTTTATGACTGGAAACTTGTTTCTTGCACTAAATGGGATTTTGAAATATCACGTTGTTGTTGCATATGAGACCATAGTGTGTAGGTATTTACCAAATGATGTATTCCTAAATTATGAATAAAATTATGACGTAGTACGATTTTTTATTTGTTTACTAATCCTATGTTACGTACTAGCTAAAGCGCGCGGCTTCCTCCGCGTCGGTTTTAAACTGTAAAAGATTTACTAGAATTTTACTTAAGATTGTTTCTGTAAATGGTGAAACAATCTTTGAAATAGTCCAGTACTTTTTTAAGGAGTAGGTATTTATAGTATTTTAGAGCGGCCATAAAGTTTGGCGAGGACTGTAAATGGTGAAACAATCTTTGAAATAGTCCAGTACTTTTTTAAGGAGTAGGTATTTATAGTATTTTAGAGCGGCCATAAAGTTTGGCGAGGACTGTAATATCATGTAACAAAATTATGGTACAAATGTTTTAATTAACAAACCCCCGCCAACGCTTGCCTCCATCGATAGCAGTTACAATGAAACAGTGTGCATTTTTATATATTTATTATCACTAAAAAGCAATAAATATCTTTAACATAGACTATGAATAACTTAACAAAATATTATATTTAATTTCACACAATCTTCATATTTGGCATCACAGTACTTCGAACATGTAGGTATGCACTTTTATGGACATCGACAATCTACGTGCGATTTGTCGTATATGTGAAGATTTTATATAATCTAAGCTGAAAATCAATGATCGAGTAATCTCCACATACATGTACACACTATAAAGCGTAAATTATAATTATAGAAGTGATAATATTTCTGCTAACGAATGAGAAAATAAGGGATATTTATAAAAATAAAAGAACTCGTCTCACTAAATCCTTCGAGTAGGTACCAACCGATATACCAAATTGCGGACTAAAAATCGCTCAATGAAAGAAACTCACTTGGCGACTAAGCTATTTTTAAGGATTGGTTTAGTCACAGATATTATAATACTGGTTTAGTTATCAGCCAATTTAAGTGACTTTTGACAAACAATGTGTAGGTAATCGATAAAAACTCTTGATCTACCACAGTATAAAATTGTGTAACTTCGTAAAATTGCTCGGTAGATTTTGTGTCATACCTACGTCACTCGAAGACCTCATAATTACTTTGCAAATATAAGTTATTACATAAGTATATATTTTTTAAAGAACATTAACATATGCAAATCGATATTATATGAAATGCAATTAACGATTAAAATTTCCAATTATACAAAACATGTTATACATTTCAAAATACAACTATAGAATACAGACAATCATATCACTGGCCATGTACACGATAGTGAAGTGTAGAGAATTTATCGATAAAATTATTGTGAATTAAAATTGAATATTTATGAATTGTCGATACGGGTCTGAACCAAGCTAACCATTCTATGATACGTTTAAATATTGATTACGTTCTGTCTTGGCAGATATAAAATTACCAAGTAGTTAGTTAACAAGTCCAAACTATAGTTAAATTGAAATTAATATGAATATCAAATTACTTTTTTTATAAATTTATCTTACGCCATACGCTATTGTACACATGGCAAAATACTTAAAAATTATAGTTATTTATTTGATTAGACTATAAATAGGGTAAACCTTACACAAGTACAAGTGCGCATAATAGTATAGTGTGATGAAAATGCGATAACATCTATCGATTGTAAATCATATCAGCTGCCAGCACCATTTAAGTATTGATATCGACTATCGAAAACATCCACATTAGTGCAGACCACAAAGGCATCTCGACGTTGTCGCATATCGATAAAATTTATATCGATATCAAAATGGTGCACCCGGTGGGACAATTATATTGTACTTACGTTTTTCTTTTAAATAAAATTTGTGGCCACCAATATATAAGCACCTCTAGACGTCTATTCCGTAAAGAAATTAGGTTTATAACCATCGCTTTATTATAAACCCTAGTCAAAGATTACAGATTTCTCAATAAATAACGTATTCCTTCTCATAGTAATAGTTAATCTATTTCCTAACATTATTCATGTTATTTGTAATTTGGGAATCCTTCCACTCCAAAAGGAAGCAAATTAATGGAACACATTTCGTTACATATTTTTGCTAAACTAGGTAAGGTAATTCAGAATTTCTATCATGTTTAATTCAATCAGTATATCCAGTACCTATATCTACTCTATCAAATATCTAGACTTTACCACGATAAGTTTAATTTGAGTCATTCATTTACGTTTTGATGCACATCGATTAAATTCTCATTAGTAAAACAGGTCACTTTAAATGGAGGTGACGGGTGAATTTAAACCAAAAGTAACATTTAAAATTAATCACATCACTACCACGTCAAACTAAAACTGCAGCACAGTTCATATACATTTTCCTTTCCTGTGACATAATCTGATGTTATATTTATCAATATGGATAATATAGTATAAAAAACTTATAGTAATGTAGTTATCTCGTGGCGGTAAATGGAACATATTCCCGCCAAAATCTGCTTCAATGGTTGCGCCGAAGTTTCGAGAAAAAGCTGTAAAGTTAGACATACGATTAGTGATTTCAAACATAAATATTTGATTTGAATGTTCATGTAAAAGTAATATGTACAGCAAAATAGAAGAAAAGCTATAAACAAAATTTTACAAATAACTTATCAGTTGTATTTTAGAGTCATAAAAAATATTATTGTCTATAATTAATGCTTGCCAAAAACAACATTCACAAAAATAATTAAAAATGCGTATGGATAGATGTAGATAAAAAAAGAAATCCTATTGCATATAAATATTTCAAATCAACATACACAAAATAAAACAGACTTACCTAAAATGTGTAGTGATGGGCCGTGCAAACATATCGATAAAAATGAAATGAATGGGTAGCGAGTGCTGATAGTGCGAAGTGAACATGTACAGTGCTTGTTGCAAATAAATAATACAGTTTATATCCATAGTTTATACAAAACTACTAATTTAAACTAATAATATATGTCAGTTCAGTAATAAAGATTTTTTGGATATGTGTAAACGTAAATACCTCATCACATACTTCGAAAAGAAATGTCCTTGCAAAATTTATAGATTTTTAATATTGGGATACCTTTAAATAAATGAATTAAAGACGGTAGGTTTCGAGAATGATCTCATATAATCTTAAACATTTAACAACTTACAGCGAGGCTATAAGCAAAAAGTTATGCCTAAATCCCACGTTGGAGCTACGGCTTAGCTTGTTGATTACAAATTTTATTAATAAATAATAATTTATATTGATTTTCATAAAATTGTAAGAGATAATAAAATACATCCGCATTGTGACAAAGGCATTTGTGCTGAACTTAAATAAGAATAGCAAAAGAATGCTGCAAATTAATAATAACTAGCAGATCTATTAATGTAGAGCATATACAAATATACATTTCAATTTAGCAGGTGTCAAATGTCACTTAATGTCTCCCACTGTACAAAGCTGTGTAAACTATACAAATAAAACACTTATTACATTTGTATAAATTATAAGAAACAAACATAGACGATTATAAGTTATGCTTAAAATTTAAAAAATGCTATAAAACTCAGATTCTTAATAATACTTTGCAACAAAAATTAAAACAGATCTGTAGGTAAAAAAATAATATAGATTCATAGGCAAGATACGTTTACTTGAACATTAAAAATGTCAAAATATAAACTATGATTTTATTACAATCATTCTCGATAAGTTAAAACAACATCGATAAAACTGATTTCTTTGAAACCTATTTTTAGTTTTTAGTTAGTCAAAGTTTAAAATGTTATTTATCGAAATACTAAATAATAAGTTGTACTCGCTGGTACTGTTGAGACAAACACTAGACATTTAATCTCTTGAATGTATAAATTGATTGAATCAATACGAGATTGTTCACATTCATCAAAAATGTACAATGTTCGATTGCGGCAAAACGATTGTTGATATCAATAAAGTTATGCCACTTCACTAAAATTTAAAGGTACAGAGACTAAAAAAATATAGACGGACAAAAATAAATTAATATATTTTCATTTAACTTTCCAATGTATAGTTCTTATAAATAAATACGAGATCAACGATTATTTGTAATTAAATTGATTTGTCAATGTACCAATTATATTAGATAGAAACAATCGTTATAGTCGCCAGATAAATATTATAAATAATAAAACTAAACTAAGTATATTACATCGTGTGGATTCGCTGTTCGTTCGCCGTCTATTTCTTCCGTTTTAGCTTCGGTATTCTGAAATGCGTGCACGTGAGTTACTAGCAGGCAACCGTGTGCGTTTTGTTAAGAAAAACTGTGAAACTAGATGTTATCTTAATAGTTTTTTTTTATTTAATATACTGTAGGTATATACTTTTTGGTGTCGTGGGGTAAAATCCTTTATATACTATCCCCGTCAGTCTCGGGGAAGACCGAAGAGGGGCGTGTGGGACTCTCCTGCGCCCCCGTGAAGAGGCCTACCCACTAAACATCCCCCCGGTGTACCATCCCGCGCAAGATCTGTCTCGTGAGCCCTGACTGTAACTCCATGAGATACTGAATATACCTAGTCTAATATTACTAAGTATACAGTATATTCCACGAAATGCACATTTAACCCAAACATACAAATGCGAAAGTAACTCTAATTAGTCTGTCTATTGTTTTAGAGGCAGATTAACAATTTCCTAAAATTAAGGTGTTAGGAAGTGTTTATAAAGCCATTTTTGTTGGAGCACTGAGCACAGAAATAGTAATAACAATAATTGCGCTGTTTTAGTCTATGAATGAGAACGCAACGATAAGTCCATAATACGAAAAAGCTAGTTTCACAGTTTTATATCAATGGAAGTAGGTATATCTAATGTAATGATTGATATGTAGATATTTTTATATATTCTTTTCACCATTGTGAATTAGTCCTGTGCTAATTTATTATACGTGCTATTATTTACACGGTAGGTAGATGATTGTCCAATACTTGCTAGGTAGTCTGTGGGAAGACTCAAATGATAATAACTGTTCCATATGGTAGAAGTACTTAGTTCAACCTACTTAGGTTATAATTTATTAAAACATTTAAATAAATAATAAAGCATCTAACAGATTTATCGCGTGTATTCGATTTTTTTTAATTATCGAGCACTGGTCGAGCAGCTATCGTGGAAATATTTTGCTAAAATTAAATGTTTCATTTAAAAGCTATGTTTTTATACTAATAATTTCATTTTATGCAATTTCAAAGTCTTAAGTCTTTCAGAGTCTAAGAATCGTATAAAATTTGGTCTTTAAATATATTTGTCGAAACAAGGTTAGATATTTACTACATGACAAGTATTGTTGACGTGGTTCGCTGGGTTTATGTAATCATTTAGAAAATTAATATCTTACCCTGAACTCTTCTTGTGTGGCGATGACTGGGCCTTTTCTGACTCCAATAACTTGGTGCTCGAATCCTTCATAAATCCTGAAATATTGTAGGTTATAAAAAAGTTGTCGGTGTGGTGACGGATTTAGAATACACAGTATCACCACCCCAGTCCATCCATGAGGCTGTCGTAAGGGCCGACATGAAATGACAAGGCCGGTAACCTGGCCGCAAGAGAAGGATGACTTGGTATGAAACCATGTGCCAACCCATGGCTCATTACCAGCAGAGCAGTGAATAAAATAAATCATAGTTTTAAAAAAATAAAAAATACGCTTTTATAGAAAATTCGACCAAAAAATGAAAAATAAATAATAGTTTAAAACAAAATGTTTAAAATATTGAATTGTCATCGGTCCATAATAAGTACGCCAAATTTCGAGTTAATCCGACGTTTTGAAGTGGGTCAAAAGCATGTTCAAAGATTCCGTTACATACATACAAGCGAAGCTAATAAAAGCGTATTAAAAAGGCACGTAATGCACGTGGACTAAACCGCGTGATAAAAGCTTCTAAATAACTCTCACTCAGACGAGTATACAAATGAAAAGAAACAAGATAAGTCACCTTTTCCTGAAGAACCGAAGACAGAATTACCCAAATTGTTCAGACTGCTCGTAAACCTGTCCGTTTCGCTGGAGACGGTGTCAGCAACTGCTTGCTCTGCATTCCTCACTCCTTGATTCACATCCTCAGCGGCCTCTCCCAGCCGTGTCCCCACTTCATTGACCTTCTCCTTAGCCGAACCCTTCACCTCCTCCAATTTATTGTCAGCGGAAATTTGGAAACCTTCGAATGTATCTTTAGCTTCTCCGAACAATTGCCGTGAGTTTTCTTCCACATTCTGTGTACTATTTTGCACTCCACCTAAGACTTCCTTGACTGATTCATCAAGACTGTCAAATGTATTGCCAGCAGAACTTTGGAAGCTGTGCAATGTGTCTTGAGCTGAATTGCCTAAGCTATAACACACGTCATCTTTCATGTCTGCGTAGGTATCCTGCGTTGAGCTCTGCAAATCTTCCCATTTCTCCTTCGCGTCCGCCACTCTGTCCTTCGCTGAACTTTCGACTGTTTCGAAAGTACTCAAGGCCGAATCTTGTGCGTGATCGAACGCTTGCTTGGACGACCTTTGTAAGTCATTTACCTTATCACTAGCTGATTTGTGTAAATGTTCTAATTCATCCTTTCCAGATTGTTGGATATCGCCCAATTTACTGCTGATGTTGATTTGAACTTCCTTTTTCTTATCGGTCGCCGCGTTAATGGCATCTTCTGCAGATTTTTTAATTTGATCCGTTGTCTCTTCAGCTTCTTGTCGTATCCTCTCTAACTCAGACTTCGCCTCATCTTTTTTATCACTTACTGAATGGGCTATTTCATTCTTTTTGTTTTGGATGGCGTTTCCTATTTCACTGGTTTTGTATTGAACATTTTTTGCGGCTTCGCTTGTTGTTTCTTTTAATTCGTCTTTTAATTCACTGGCTTTGTCTTCTGCAGATTTTTTTACTTGGTTAGTTTTTTCGTGCACTGCTTCTTTAGTTTTTTCACATTCGTCATGAACTTCATCTGCTTTAACGTGTAGAGCGTGGCCGATTCCACTGAACGTATCGGAAATTGCATGTCCAATTCCGCTAAATGTATCCTTAAGCGCATGTCCAAAACCACTTGACTCTTCATGGGCAGTTTGTCCAGCCTCAATCAATGTCTCATGTATAGCATCTTTGGCTTGTGACGTTTTATCTTGTATGCTATCTCCAATGTCACTGGTTTTGTCTTTGATAGCATTTCCTGCTTTGACAGATTCTTCGTTTATTGATTGACCGATTTCACTTGCTTTTTCTTTCGCTTCATGAGCTTTTTCCTTCATCTCTTGACCGAAATTATTCGCCTTGTCACGTATAACCTCTCCTAGATGACTTGTTTTTTCATGAACTGCTGCTCCAATATTACTCGTTGTATCTTGTACTGCAACACTAACATCATTTGCTTTGTCATGTGTTTTATGCCCCAAGCCAGTGAATGTTTCTTTAATTGATTGTCCAAACCCACTTATAACGTTCTTTGTGTTACTAGTTTCTTCATGTATGGCATATCCTACTTTGTTAGTCTTTTCTTTTACGAGTTGTTCGGCTTCTGAAACCTTTTCTTTCGCTTCACTAGCTTTATCTTGAATGGCCTTTCCTGCTTTTTTGGCTTCATCTTGCAAAACGTGTTCAACTTCAGTAGCTTGTTGTTTTACTGCTTCCGTTTTATCTTGTACATTTTGATCAAAATTTTTCGCCTTGTCTTGTAAAGTTTTACTTAGTTGACCCTTTTTGTCATGGACATCTGTTTCCACGTCGTTTTTGGTATCATGGATAACATCTCCTAAATCATTTACCTTATCTTGAGCTTTGTGGCCAAAACCTGTAAAAGTATCTTTAAGAGCATGTCCAAAGCCACTGACTTTGTCTTTTATTTTGTTGGATTTATCATGTATCGTGTGTCCAACTTTGTTTGCTTCTTCCTTTACAGTTTCTCCTGCCTCTGCAGCCTTGTCCTTGGCATTGCTTGCTGTATCTTGAATTACATGACCCACTTTAGTAGTTTCATTTTTAATTGCATGTTCAACATCACTGGTTTTTTCTTTAGCGTCATCCGTTTTGTCTTTTATAAACTGGCCAATTTTATTAACATCACCTTTTACTGTGTGACCAACGTTAGACGCTGCGTCATTAATAGAATCTTTGGCAATTTTTGACTTTTCTTGAACAGTTTCGCCAACTTGGACGATTTCCTCGTGAATGGTGTCTTTGATTTCACCTGCTTTTTCGCCAATCTCATGGGTTTTATTTTTTATACCATCTTTGGCATGGACTGTAGTATCGTGAACACCTTGTGAAAATTCATCATATTTTTCATGAACAGTGTCTGTGTAATCATTAGCTTTTTCATTGATAGTGTTTTTGATCTTATTTGATTCATTTATAACAGTATGTTTGGCTTCATCGACTGTATCTCCAATCGATTTTTGAAATTCATTCTTCTTATCAACCGCTGCCTGTTCTACTTCTTTAGCCTTTGCATCAACAGATTGAGATAGTTTTTCAGCGTCTTTTTTCAAATTTTCTTGTGATTTTGCAATACCGTTTTGAATTTCATTTTTCTTTTCAGATGTTTTTTCTATAACTTGATTAGCCGATTCCTTGCCTTCAGCAATTTTACCTTTAACTTCTTCTTCAATTTTTTCTTTGCCTCCAAAAACGTTTTGAACAAAGCCAGTGAAAAAGTTTTTACCTTCCTTTGATTTCTTCTTTGCTTCTTTTTTAAGTTCTTTCTTTGTTTTACCTTTGGACTTTTCAAACGAATCTCCCATTGCTTCGAGTTTCTCATTTGCTGTGTGACTTACGCTGTCTTTGATTTCTGTGACTTCATTTTTGACATCTCGGGCAACATTACTCAAGTCGTCTTTAATATTATTAGCTGATATTCCAACGGCATTAGCACCATCTTGAACTTTGTATTTCATTTCAGCACCTACAATCTGAGCCTTCGTGTTAACTTTATCTGCGGTTTTTCCTAGTGAATCTTTAACCTCCGATAAGTTGTCATTTCCACTCATTTTTAATTGTTCAGCTCTTTCCATAGCAGCAAAATTAATAGCATTCACCTTATTACTAACATCAACTTTAGCTAGTCCTACTTTTTCAATAATATCGTCCACTGTATCTTTGCCAGCACTTTTTATATCTTCAAGATTATACTTAAGGTCTGAAGATTTAATAGTAGCATCATGTTTAAGCTTATCGTATTCTTCTGATTTTGCAAAGTTACTAATTCCAGAATTAAGTGGCTTTTCTGTGTCGGTGACTTCACTAATGATGTCGTTTATAGCTTCGTCAGCTTGATTTTTAATGTTTTCTTTTTCTTCTTTCACTTTTTCTAAATCTGAAGCAACATCTCCTTTGAGTTTATCCGACACATCTTGTATTTTTTCATGAGCAGTAAAACTGACTTGTTCTAGCCTATCAAGGACGTTAGAAGTTTCGTCGTGTCTATGTTTTTGTCCTCTCGGGTATTTTCCTTCACAACAACCGATATAGAATTGAAAGGGATCAGATTTCTTGTTACACAAAGGCGTATCTACTGGTTGCATTCGCTCGTATTGTTCATAAACTTCCTCGTTGATTTCGGGACGATTTCCTTCATCGACTACCAATTTTGTTAAGTAAACTTTGCTTTCTGGATCTTCGTAATCGACCTGTGAGGGTTTTGAGTGCAGATCTTTGAACATATCATCTACCTTGTCAAGCAATTCTTCATTAATAAGCCGGGGAGCTGGTTTCGGTGGGGATTTGTCTTTGGATTCTCTTGGTTTGGGTTCGGGTTTCGAGGTATCTTTTTTAGGGGATGGCTCTTTTGGAGAATCTTCCTTTTTGGGGGATGTTTCTTTCTTAGGTGATCCCTCTTTTGTTTCTTTTTCATCTTTATCACTTTCTTTTTCATCTCCGTGACCAAATACGTTCCATACTTTATCAGTGAGGCCGCTGAGGAAGCCGCCTTCAGATTTCTTTTTGCCCTTCTCAAGGGTATTCATCGGAGTTTTATCTTCATCAGAGTCGAATGTAGCTTTGGTTTTGTTCGAATCTACATGCAGAGTGTTGCCGTTGACTGTAAAATTAGGACATATTAATAAGAAAATTAAGTACGTGAATATAGGAAGGTATACTATTTAATAGTATAAACTTCATTTCTGTGTATTTTTTAAATAACAGGTTGGCTTTAATAAATATTCGTTGTTACCTTGAGGTTTAGTAGCATCCTTGTCGTCAGTGTCTCTAGTTTGGTACTTCACATCGCCATTTGTAATAAGTTTGTCCTGAAAAATTCATACATATTGTTTTGTTTTCTTAACTCTTAACTTTTCCTTATCCACGACAATTTAGTCGGGAATTTTTCTTTTTGCTCTTTTCTGTATTAGTCATTCTAGTCAGTGTTTATACCAACATTTCTCATGCGTGTATTATTATCAACTAATGCTTTATACAGTGTACTAATAGTTTTAGGATTACTAATACTAATTAAAGTTGAATCAGGTATTACCATTTTCTGTTTTACTATTACTAATTTTACTTCTTTAACTGAGGAACTTACATGTCCGTTGAGGTGTCGATCGTATGGCATTGAACCAGGGCCCAGGCTGTTGTTATGTTCACCCCAATGGAAACTCAGTTCATCCTTCAGCGCATCGAAGCCTGTAAATTGGTTAAAACAATTGTAAATTGCAAAATTAACTTTCTTCAGCTAAACTACAGCAACGTTATCAGACAGAAAAAGCTGCTATTTTAGCGATTTTTTTTAGCGAAGCTGCGTATTAGTCTAGTAAGCTGATGCTAATGATCACCTGACTGATCCAGATTCAGATAGTCGAGTTGGCTCTTCCCAGCACGAGGTGCCACGCTCTCTGGCAACTGAACATCTAAAACACACGCTGGTGTCTGCGACTGCTCGCCTTTCGGCACCTGTAACAATCCCAGTCTAGTAAATAGGTTATGTATAATGTACAGGATGAAACAAAACCGGTACCCACTACTAGTACTACTCAGCCCATAAATGACCCACGGCTGAGTCAGGCCTCTCCCTTCACAGGGAGGGTCATTCCGCCAGATCGGTATGCGTATACCGTGTTTTTATCTGTGTGGTGACGAATTTAGAATACATAGTCAGCACCCTATACCATCGTGACAGTGCCGTAAGAGGCGACACAAGGACATGTCAAGGCCGAAAGCCTGGCTACAAGAGAAAGAAAAATGATACGACACCGTGTGCCAACCAGTCTGGCCAGCGTGGCACAGTAGGCTAATTTCCCTTCTTGTTATTGGAGGGCGACCACTTAACAGGACGTGTTTTATGGGATACGATGATGATTATAATGATTACATTTATTAATGGTACACTTATACCGGTCCGTGTAGTGACGGATTTAGAATACATAAGTCACCAACCCATACCATCTTTAGAGTGTCGTAAGAGAAGACTAAAAAAAGCAAGAGGCAGGTCACCTAGCCCCAAAAGAAGGAAAACTGGATATAAACCCTGTGCCAATCCGTCTTACCAACGTGGCACAGTAGGCTAATTTCCCTCCATGAATTTTGAGGAGGCTCGACCCAGTAGTCGGTCAAGGGATGAAACGACGACGACGACATTTGAAATTTGTACTTTTGTAAACGGCAAATGTTACCTTGGGTTCGTTCATGAAATATATCCTGCCAGATGGTGTGTCTTCGTGATGTTTAACTCGAACCGGAAATTCAACTCTGTTGTCTTTGAATGCCTGTAAATTAAAAAAGAACATTTGTGCAATCCCTTTGCCTTTAACATATGTAAACTTTTGCGACAAACCAATATATTTTTTTTTTAATTATAATGAAATAATAGTGTTACCTACATGGCGGAAACGTTGATATAATATTCGTAATTTCCCAACCAATGTGCTGATGCAACAAAGGAACGGAACGCAACAATTTTTTTTCTTCATTTTCTCACACAACCTTGACCGCCAACTTTTCGGATCGTATTACGTTGTTAAAATAATTTAGAAACTATGTTATCTGTAAACTACATAAATTAAAAAGGAATCATAATTAAAAAGGCATTAAGAACTTGTTATTCATCCACATCACAAATTTAAGAAGAATGCCAACTTAGAGTAGATAGAGTACAAAGGTAGATGGAAAATATAGATAGATAGCAGATAATAATATAATAATGTTAAACCATAAAGAAAGAATGCGTTTGAATTTGATTTTGTCCTATGCAATAGATTCCATCTATTGAATAGAACACAGAAGATATCAACCCCATGATATTCTTGTTCATTTTCATTCAGTCATAAAAAAATATCCTAATATACCACTTAATTAATAACGTAATCTCAATTGTCTATCTATAACCATTGCATTCTTCTGTCTCATTCACTCAATATTTTTCTTTTAAACATATAATACAAACCTTTTTCTGACAATAACAACCAAAAAGAATTATTCAATCTGATGAGATGTTTTGATTTATTTTTGTTATGATTATAAATTAATAATAATTTGTATTGTAATACCATTACTGTAGACTTTCAACCAATAATTTTCAGCCAGTGGTACCTATATTACTAATATAATTATTTACTAATTATAATTAAACCACACTAATTCCAAAATTAATTTGATAACCCTTTATTTCGGTTGAAATTTGACATACTTGTCCAGTTCAAACTACTTTTATCTGGTTTGGACTACTTAAAATTATTATGCGGAACAAAACGCCATAGCAAATTGTCAGCAAATTGTCATTTCTTTTAGATCAAGGGTTTGATTCCGACTTCGGCTCATCAGTATTCGTGCGGACTAACCATACCTCAAAAGTTAACATTGGTTGGCTTCCTGACTTCGTAACTGGGACAAGGTTGCCGGAGAACTCCAGGTACACATCCTTGCCGTCCAAAAACCGGACCGATGTCGAATGGGCCACCTCGGTGTAGTGCTCCTAAAATAGAACGGTGGTTTTTGTAATATATACTTCCACTATGCTTCAAAGGGGGGCAAAATCCGTCCCGGCTGTCATGCTATACTCTGTGGCAGTCGATTCCGGGGTCGGGCAAGTGTCTTTGTGGAAATCAGAGGCTCTGAATCTGGCTGTCATTTGTGTTCGTGAATTACATGTTTGTAAACTGCCCACGGAATTTTGTTCTGTTTTAAAAGAAAAAACTGACAGATGCTATTGAGTTTAAAAAACATCCAAATTTCAATAGAGAGGATGGTTAGGAGATGCCACCTGCTTGGCATCAAGTCATTAAATTGAGCAAACCTCTAGCACAACACTCATCTGCAAGATCTCTGGACACCGTGAGCTATTTCTTCGTGCACAGGGAACGTTATCAATAAAAAGAAAAATATAGGCGGTAGATTTAACTGTTTCTTTGTACTTTTGGTGACAACTGTCATCTAGTGAACACGACTGCTGCAAAGCATTTGAAACGTCGGGAATTAAATAATAATTCAAATAATTTATTTTGTTACGTGACGATGGAAACTTACAAATTGTCAATATATTATTCCTAACATTAATATAATTCAATATTGGACCGTCTACCTCTAGTTCGGTACGCGGACACTGCTGAGAAGAAACTGGCAAGAAACTCAGAGGGCTTGTCATTTTCTTTCAATCCTTTTTTTTTTACTAGTGACTATCTTTTTCTACACGCGATAAATCCGTTTAAAAAGTGTTTAATATCAATGGAGCTGACTCAGCTCACAAGAGCTAGTTTGATTGAATTTTGATTACTTTAAGACAAAGTTGAGACCCAACATACCTGTTTAAGTAGAGTGTCGTAAGCATATCTGTCAGTTATGTACATAACTAGGAGTCTGCCTTCGAGAGCGTCCAATCGCTTGCCCAGCACCACGATACGCACTTCGAATGGAACCAGCAGCATTTCTCTGAGAATAGAAAGTTTTGTTGATAAGTATAAAATAAAATTAAAAATCCTTGGACATTTCACACAACGCCATCTCGTTCCAAGCTAAGCAACTTAATGCTTGTGTTATGGTAACGAGATGAATGATAAACTACTTATATACATATTTTTTTTGTAAATACATACATATTATAGATAGAAAACACCCAGACCCGGAACAAATACTTGTAGGTCGTACAAATATTTCTCCCGTGCGGGGATCGATCCCGCGACATGCTGCGCAGCAGTCGATCGCTCAAACCATCTTATTTATCAGCCCACATAATCCTGAGTCAGGCCTGATCCAATTACATGGAGGGAAGTTAGCCTCTTTTTATTGACCCAGTGTAAAATTATGGACTATCACCGCCAGCCGTGTGTGGGAGTCCCCTCCGCCTCAGTGAGGAGACGGAGGCATACCCACTAAACGCCCCAGGGATGTACCGTCCCGCGCTTGCTGCCCTGTGGGTCATGACTATATCTCCACGGGGAGGGTAATTAGCCTAATGTACCACGCTGGCCAGACGGAAAAACGGCAAGAGAAAGAAAACTTGATACGAAACCCCAGGTTTCGTATCAAGTTTTCTTTCTCTTGCGGCTAGGTTTTATGCCTTGTCATTTCATTTAGTCGGCTCGTACAACGCCCACGCGATGGAATGGGGTACTAGGTATTCTAAATCCATCACCACACACAAATCCAACCTTAGTGAAATTGGGCAAAATAACGCTGTACGACACGCACAGGTTGGGATGAGGTGCTATTTAGTAGTCAAGATTTGTGTTGGCCGTTTGGGTTAGATTGAATACATTTATTACCTGTATAACTCTGTCGCCAGTTTGGTGGCATCACTAACGTTTTGACAGTTCATCATCCAGAATCTGCAAGAAATATCTATATTGTAATACGACATTTACGAAAATGTAGCATTAACATTAACACTTATAGATTATTTAGAGAAGGATTTCTTCCTGTAGCATATTTTTTATCATTGACTTAAATGAATTTGATCCTAGGTCTGCGTGATAGAGAGCAACGCCAGGGTAACTAAGATGGAGCAGGCAATTCAAGGAAATGCTCTGACAGGCTCCGGCTCTCACATACACACGACGAAACAGTAAAACTGCTTGGCGCCGGATCCGTAGATCCTCCCACCAAGCGTGCTGGGTTTTGTTGACCTTTGCAACACGCGTTATTTCCCAGCGTGCGGTGGGTAAGTTTTATTTGCTAAGTTTTCCCACCGCACGCGATACCCTCAGAATGGATTGCGGTAGTGACACCATGTGTTCTAAATCCTAAACATATAATTTGTATATTATTTCATCCGATAGATGCATCCTTGAGTGCCGGCTTTTAGGGAGAGGCAGGGAGTTCTTTTGGCTGAAAAGATGATAATTTAATAAATAAATATCCTTGGACATTTCACACAACGCCATCTCGTCCCAAGCTAAGCAACTTAATGCTTGTGTTATGGTAACGAGATGGATGATAAACTACTTATATACATATTTTTTTTTTGTAAATACATACATATTATAGATAGAAATGACACCCAGACTCCGAGCCAGTGCCTCTGGTTTAGACAAAGACACTTGCCCGACCCCGGAATCGAACCCGGGACCCGTTGATCCAAAGGCGGCACATGTTTTCGTACCTGGCTGAAACAGTAGTGGTGAACGAAGCGCAGTCTTCAGTGACCGTTAAAGGAGTTGAACCTGTGACGTCCTCCCACACGGCACGAGCTTGGCCTCCCATTATGGAACAGAGTAGACGGAGGTTCGTCGTGGATGGACGCTCTTTTGTTCCCTCCTGTAAGAACAATAGGATAACAATGTTTGCCAATAATGCTTTCTTGATATTTTGTGTTTGAAGTCGTTTGTTTTTGTAGTCGTAGTTCAACAATATGTTGTCTGGATGTGCCGACTTTAGATTATGGATTTCAGTGTAGGGAAAGTGTGTTTATGTAAACCAAAGGCACTATGATGAAGTGTTTTTTATGCGTAATTCCTAAAAAAAAAAGGCAGACTACGAAGATTCTTGCCGGCTCTTCTCTGTCGAGCTGCCTTTCGGTGGTAAACGGGGAATTTCGATGTTCATTAAATTTTTTTATTTTACTAGTCAAATACCTCCAATGAGCCAACATAATTAAATGAATATTGATTTTGAATGTAATCCGGTATCAAATCATACCTTTCAATATTTCGGGGATAAAATCATTGATCATGAGTCACATCAGGCTGAAGGCTGGTGTGGGAATCAGGGTCACCCCCGCCGGTTTTGCAAGGGGCTTCTTCATCTACAAACTACACATCCCCCGGTGTACCGACTGCCCCGTGGGCCCTGACGTATCTCCACTAGAAGCAAGTCATACCTGTGAGGTGGGCAATGGAGCCGTGAGCGTGATACTGCGGTGGAACTTGCGACGACGTGGCTCCACGGTGATGACGGGAGACACGCTAGCGTGGCGTGGGAGCACTCGCCGCACTAGGGTCGGCGCTGCGCCGTGGGCTTGGAGCCCTACGCGTATACGCTTAGTTAGCGCTTGCGCAGGGAACAACGCCTGGACCTGTGATAAATACAATCATCGTCATCATCATTGTGTCACCACTCCATTCCAACCTGAGGGTGTCGTAAGGACAAAGGAAATGATAAGTTGGACACCTAACCGCAAGAGAAGGGAAACTTGATACGAAACCCAGTGCCGACGCGATTAGAGAGCGTGGTAATGTTGACTAATTACCCTCCATGTAATGGTAGTAGTAATAGATGATGGAGATATAACCCATCATCACATCACGCATAACAGAAAATATGATAAAAAGAGAATCTATGGAGTTTCTTGCCTGTTCTTCTCCATAGGATCTACTTTTTGGAACAAGCAACTAACTCCCTAACTTCACTTTCGAACTTTCAATAACACCTGTAAATAGGTTCAATTGAAATAAATGAGTTGAGTTGAGTTGAGTTGGAGAGCCGTGTTCAATGTGTTGTTCAAGGTTTCCGTAACACATACCACCAGCACCAGGCCAGGTGCGACAAAGAAAAGAGTTGCCGAATTTCTTCGTTCGATATGACAGTTTACCTGTGGTATATGCGCACTGGACACGGTGCCTCCTTCGGGGCCGATGATGTGGACCTCCTGCCGCACTCGCGATACGCAGGCCAGGTAATGCGGGAAGTCGCAGGTGATGATGCGGGTCACTCTCTCTCCACTCTCGCCCATCGTCTCCAGGCTGTTGCCGTACTCTTGACGTTCACGCTGGAGTGCTTCCTGTGGGACGATGTGGAATAGAATGATACACTGTTATGAGCCGACTAAAAAAGGGAGAACACTCAGATTTTTACGGCTTGGTTGCGTCTGGTGGGCTCTTGGTTCCATTTCAATTTGTATCAAAATCGGTTCAGTAGTTTGCTATTAAACTTGAAATAAGTGAACAATCCCATTTTTCGGAACTAGATTTTGGGTATTTTTGGAAGACTTACTAGTTGTTGGTTCCGACCAAAATTATTGTAAACCGACTTCAAAAACTTAACAGCGAAAAAAAGCAATACAAATGATTCCGGCTTACAATGGTTATTTAGGCTTTATATTGTCTTTTTTTAAATCAGTTTACATTATTTGTTGTTGATCTGAGTTTGGGTGTCGTTTGTGTTCGTGAATTGACATGTTTGTGTACTGGTTAGGTCTGTTTATGAATAAATTAGTTGTCAACTGACTCTTGTCTTGTCAATATAGAACATGGTGTCAGCACATCTTTTGAAACCATAAAAAATAAGTAACAGGTCACCTAGCCGCGGGAGTAAGGTAACTTAACTTACATTATAGGCTATTTTCGGCTTGACTCAGTAGTGATTAATGTGCTGAAATTATGTAATTTTTTTATCTAATATATAAAATTCTCGTGTAACAGTTTTCGTTGCCATACTCCTCCGAAACGGCTTGACCGATTTTGATGAAATTTTGTGAGCATATTGAGTAGGTCTGAGAATAGGACAACATCTATTTTTCATTCCCCAAAATTTTAAGGGGGGGGGTCCAAAACAAAAATAATTGTTAATTTTTTAGAGAACATTTTTTGCTTTTATTTTTTTAAGATTCAGCATACAAAAATACAAACAACCCTAAATTTTCACCCCTCTACGATCAACCCCTATTTAATTACATGGCAAAACAACGTTTGCGATAGGAGATGTTGTATAGATAGATTGAGTCATCACGATATCTCTGGAACCATAAGACCCAGAGGGTTGCGCGGGGTGGGGGTTGCGCGGGGAAGGGGGTTGCGCGTGGGATGGTTAATTATTTGGCAAAACAACGTTTGCCGGGACAGCTAGTTATAATATACTAACCTGTATGAGTGGGTTGTCATTGTTGTGCAGGTAATGGTCTTGCCAGGTGTCACCAGTGTCCGATCTTAAGATGACGATTTCACGTTCACGGCATGACGCGGTGTATATTGGCACTTCGATGACGACTGGACTGTAATGGCAAAAGGGTGAAATATTATAAAGCTAGGGTGGCCATATTAAATTTGGCGATAAAATAAGATAAAAGTATCCTATCAATGCGTGTTTCCAGTGATGACATATAATAAAAAAAGTGCCGGCTTTTAGGGAGAGGCAGGGAGTTCTTTTGGCTGAAAAGATGATAATTAAATAAATAAATATCCTTGGACATTTCACACAACGCCATCTCGTCCCAAGTTAAGCAACTTAATGCTTGTGTTATGGTAACGAGATGAATGATAAACTACTTATATACATATTTTTTTTGTAAATACATACATATTATAGATAGAAATGACACCCAGACTCCAAGCCAGTGCCTCTGGTTTAGACAAAGACACTGGCCCGACCCCGGAATCGAACCCGAGACCCGTTGATCCAAAGGTTGATAATAATATACTTGGTTGATATTAAATACTTTTTACGGATTTATCGCGTTTATATTACATCATTTAATTTCCCACATGGTAGGTAGACTTTAACTGTTTCTTTTTACTTTTGAAGACAACTGTCATCTAGTTTCTCCCGCGACCACGACTGCTGCAAACCATTCGAAACGTGGATAACTCCGTTACAAAAGTGTTTACTTTCAATGTGTAATAATCACGATAACCTAATAAATTATTTAATACTAGCTGACAAGCCGGCAATCTTCGTACCGCCTCAGATTCAATAAATAAAAAACCTTAATGATAATTCCAGAATGTTTCAACCAAACCTTAACTGGAACAAAAATAATGCGAATTTAAAAAAATAAAGTTTATTCATATTTTCTCACCTTTTAAACCTTCCCTGGACTTGCACGAATATTTCAAGACCTAAATTAGCCAAATCGATCCTGCCGTTTTCGAGGTTTATCGAGACTAACGAACAGTAATTCATTTTTATTTTTATTGATACAAAATACTTGGTAATACTTACGCTAAGAACTTAGCACCCTGTGGTTGAAGTTCCAACAGCCTCGAGGCCAGTGCTTCTCCTTCCATGAGTGGTGGGGGCGCAGCAGCCGGGGCACGTCGTGTAGCAGCTCTGGAAATAACATCTCTATTATCGACACACCGAACAGTTATAGTAGCCGGGACACATCTTAGCCGCGCGGCCTACTGAACCGCCACAAAACTTCAACCGCCAGTGCGTACAGACATATGCAGTTGCAAATTAAATTAGAAAAGCGGCTGGCCGCGCGGCTAGCCGCCTAGGCGGTTCAACCGCTAGTGCGTACAGGGGCTTAGGCAAAAAGTGCCGTGGTGCGTCTGATTCACAGACAAGACTTGCCCGGCCCTGGAATTGAAGAAGTGGTCCAAAGGCGGCAAAGCTAGACCAACAAGACAGTCATTCAATTGGTTCTGTAACGCATTTAGACATAAACATATTTTTTTTGTGGCAAAATTACCCGAAAAATCTAATACTAATAACATCAAGAAATATCCCCCACAAATGTGAGAATTACCAATAATAAAAAGCGTATAAAAAGTCCTACACCGCGATAGCAAAATTTCCAGAGCAATTCGCACGGTTAAGAAATCCCCGACTACAGTTACAGGAGGGATAGGCGCTGCGACCCCTAGCCAGACATACCACCTCGTCTGGCTGGATAGGACCCTTTGCGCATAGGACCACCTGACTATCACACACTCACCTGCAAGTGACTCGAGTGGGTGCTGCACAGGCTGCGGGTGGGACAATGATGCGAACACCTCCCCGACGCTTGGCCTTCATCGCGCCACCTCGAGCGTCCACCACGAAAGACACCAGGAACCTAAGGAAATTGAGCATATCAGGCTTGGATTTCCCCCTGTAATTAGTGGGACAGCAAGCTATTTCCCTACCCTGAACTTAGAGGAGGCCCGGCTCATTTGTAGGCTGCAGCATCACTACATATAACTACATATTATAAACCAGCTTCTACAGTATTCTACAATATTATGGATGTATTATTATACTTAAAAATCTTCATCTTGAATCATTCTATCTATTAAAAAAAAACGCTTCAAAATATGTTGCGTATTTTTAAAGATTTAAGCATACGATAGACGACTTGTTTGTTTTTTACTATGTAACTAGTGACCCACCCCGGCTTCGCACGGGCGCAATGATGAAACTCTAAATTTATCCGTAATTCTCTACAATATTATGCATCTATTATACATATAAACCTTCCTCTTGAATCACTCTATCTATTACAAAAAACCGCTTCAAAATCCGTTGCGTAGTTTTAAAGATTTAAGCATACATAGGGACGGACAGACGACAGCGACTTTGTTTTATATTATGTAGTGATAATAATGAAGTCGCTGTAGTATGGTCGTAGCAATGTATGCTTATATCTTTAAAACCACGCAACGGATTTTGAAGCGGTTTTTAATAGATAGAGTGATTGAAGAGGAAGGTTTATAGGTATAACACATGCATAATTGCACCCGTGCGGAGCCGGGGCGGGTCGCTAGTGTTGTCATAACTTGCAAAATAAGCCCAGATAACCGAAGCAACACAATGGTAATCAAATTACTAATCTTGTAGGAGAATACTAATGATTGCTAGTTGGTTGGTTTTTGTTGCAACCGTTTTGTAGTCAAATTAGGTTTTAGAATTTGTTCGATTAAGACACAAATGATTTTGGTGGATACAGGGTTTTTGTGACACTCTAGATCCACATCACTACATACCTAGTATAAAACAAAGTCGCTGTCGTCTGTCCGTCCCTATGTATGCATAAATCTTTAAAACTACGCAACAGATTTTGAAACGGTTTTTTTTTATAGATAGAGTGATCCAAGAGGGAGGTTTATATGTATAATACATCTATAATATAGTAGAGAAACACTGATAAATTTAGATTTATTTATTTATTTATTTATTAAATTATTTATTAATTTATTTATTTATTAAGCCGGGGCGGGTCGCTAGTGAAAAATAAACCTTCAGTATGACAATTGACACATTTTGATTAATTTCTTTAGTTAATATTTATTCCAAATAGCACAACGCTCGAGCAATAAAAATGAAATGTCGGACGCCGCTATCCAGTGCCGGATATAAACTATTAAGGTATCATATGCAAATTGAATTTGAATGACTTACTAATGGAACGTGCATGCACGTGGCTACAACTCTTGAGTTAAAAAAAGTTTAAATTATATAGCTTATTGGACATTTGTATGTATTAAAAATCCCACATCATTCCATCCTATTTTGTTTTAAGAGCCCTAGAATGGAAAGGATGACGAGGCAGATAACTGTGTTCTAATACTACTACCCAGCCCATAGATGACCCACTGTTGAGTGGGGCCTCCTCCAGGTACATGGAGGGTAATAAGCCTACTGTGCACACGCTGGCCAGACGGTTTGGCACAGGGTTTCGTATCAAGTTATCCTTCTCTTGCGGCTAGGTTGCTTGTCGGCTCTTACGACACCCTCAGCATGGAATGGGGTGGTGTAACACTATGTATTCTAAATCCATCACCACACGGAACAGGCGATTGGTATTTATTTCACATACCCAATGTCCAAAGGTTGTCTGTCAATGGTAGCGACTTTTCGGTCATTGTTGCTGGGCCAGAGGTGGCCATCTGTGACTGTGTCCTCCAAGGGCCGAGCCCTGTGGAGGGTGCCTGCCTCGCTGTTCATGTACCGGTATTGCTGCTGCTGCTGGATGGGGCACTCCACTTCACCTGTAAGAAAATGATCATAGTTGAGTATCTTTTTTTTATCAGGGACTTGAATGCCTTTGACCCTAGGCTTGCGTGATGGAAAGCAACGACAGGGTTTAAAATGGAGCAGGCAATTCAAGGAAATGCCACAAACTGTGAAAATACAGTAAAACTGCTTGGCGCCGGACTTAAATGAGAGGGTGGTACCTAGCCGGGCGGACCATTACCACCAAACGTGCTGGGGTTTGTTGACAACACGCGTTTTTGCCCAGCGTGCGGTGGGGTTGTGTAATCTTGAGACGTACAAGGAGACCAAATTTACTTTATGTAACTAAGTTTATTCCAATTAAGTAGCGACTAGTATAATATTACTCCGTAAGAATTACCGAACAGTCCTACATCGCGATAGCGAAGTTGACAGACCAATGTGGCACGCTGGCCAGAGATATTGGCATAAGGTTTCGTATCAAGCTTTCCTACTCTTAGGGCTAGGTTATCGGCCTTGTTATTTTCTTTTGTCAGCTGTTACGACTCCCTCAGGATAAATTGGGTGGCGGGCGACACTATGTATCCCGTCCGGCATGATTTCGTTAGTAAGTCTTCCATTTCCTGCAGCTAGATACGCGCTTATTCACACTTCAGCTCTAATAAAAGTTGGCATTGAAATATTAGTCTCGGTTGGCACTTGTCATTCTAATGTTTACATTAGTATTTCTAACTATAGCACCTGACAGTATCAGGCCACTTCCGAAATAATTGTATGCATCGCCCAAGTGATTTCATGTCTCCTTCTTACAATATTCCTAATTGTCGTCATCTTGGAGAATGTACTGGGATATGCAAGGAGATTGATGCAGATTTTTAAGGAGTTTACATAATGATGACGGATTGATGGATGGATTTTGTGAATAAGAACATGTTTAAGAAAGACATGAAGGTAGATATGACGTCGATAGGAGTGTATGGAGACCTAGTGTGGGACTAGGGCCAGAAGACGATGATAGTAGTTTCAGATATCACGATATTGTGATAAAACCTACGTGAATAAAGCTGCTTTTGAAATTGATCTTTTGAATTTCATCCTGAGGGTGTCGTATGAAGCGAAACTATTAACAAGGTTGCTATCAACACCAGGTCACAAAATAAGAAACCAACCCGTCTTGCCAGCGTGGCACAGTAGGCTAATTTCCCTCTATGAATTTCGAGGAGGCCCGACTCAGTAGTGGGTCATTTATGGGCTGAAACGATGACAACGACGAAACTGAAGCATTAGCAGTGACTCGTTTATGGAGACCAGAGTTATAGGATCGATAAACACACCGCTCAAAAAATTGCTAATGACGTAGAAACAGCTCATGGTCTTTATAATATGCCTAATGTAAATAAACAGCGCATCCCACTGTGTTACGTGGTACTGAAGCAAATTACCACATCTCGTTTAGACTGTGGCATACTTCATTCACAATTTGGTCGAACGTAGGCGTTATGCTAAAAACGACTAGGGTTGTCCCTGTGTAGATTATAAGGAAAGCATAGAGAGAAAATTGTACACATGTGAATCTCTGGGGAAGAACGAGAAGTTAATTTAACCAGATACTGCGGCCGCCCTAAGCGTCAATCTTGTGGACAGTTCTAATACTGATGACGACACGATTGGCGCAGTGGTTGAGCGATTGACAGCATGTCGCGGGTTCGATCCCCGCACGGAATAAATATTTGTATGACCTACAAGTATTTGTTCCGGGTCTGGGTGTTTTCTATCTTTATTATGTATGTATTTACAAAAAAAAATGTATGTAGTTTATCATCCATCTCCTTACCATAACACAAGCAATAAGTTGCTTAGCTTGGGACGAGATGGCGTTGTGTGAAATGTCCAAGGATAATTATTATAAATATAAAAATAAATATCCTTGGACATTTCACACAACGCCATCTCGTCCCAAGCTAAGCAACTTAATGCTTGTGTTATGGTAACGAGATGGATGATAAACTACTTATATACATCTTTTTTTTTTTAAATACATACATATTATAGATAGAAAAGACACCCAGACTCCGAGCCAGTGCCTCTGGTTTAGACAAAGACACTTGCCCGACCCCGGAATCGAACCCGGGACCCGTTGATCCAAAGGCACATCTAACCACTAGACCAACGAGGCAGTCATATTTATATTTATGTTTATCCCTTTGGACTATTGCGCGGGCTTGCAATCAGAAATCTGTTTCCTCAGGCGTAGTATACAAAAATGGCGACTTAATTCAGCAACTACAGAGTTTCTTGCCGGCTCTTTTCTGCGGAGGAGCCCTTGCAGATGCCGAGCAATGTTAAGTAGTAAATGTCGTAAATATGGACGTCTCAAAAGATCTCAGATGTGCCAACTTGAATAAATAGATTTTTGTTATTGAAACAAACGTTACGCCTGACTTTAACGTGTTGTATGATATGATCTGGAAGTTAGAATCATATGTCATTACTAATTATTTACTAATTTCTGTTGCTAAAGCCCAGTTCTGGTGTGGCAACCTTTGCTAACAATCTCTCACTAGACGACCTTGATCCTGAATTGCATAGATGAGTCTAATTCTTACCTCCCTCGTCTTCCGAGTCACTCATGAACGTATCCTGCATGAGCTCAGGAGCCGCCACTCTGTATTTGCCTTCCACGCCACCTGCAACAATTGGACATATTATTAAATTATTAAATAAACACACATTCAATAATATTGTATCTTAATATATATATTTCTTGTGTGCGTGTGTATGTGACTGAACTCCTCCTAAACGACTGGATCAATTTTGATGAATTTTTTTGTGTGTGTTCGTGGAGATTCGAGAATGGTTTAGATTCACAAAGCAGCCCGGCAGATGGCGCTGCAGTCGGTAAACAAATATCATGCAGGGCAACGTCTGCCCGGTCAGCTAGTATACATATAAAATTCTCGTGTCACAGTTTTAGTTGCCAAACTCCTCCGAAACGGCTTTACCGATTTTGATGAAATTTTGTGAGCATATTGAGTAGGTCTCAGAATAGGACAAAATCTATTTTTCATCCCCCTAAATTTTAAGGGGGGGGGGGGGGGGGGGTAAAAAACTTTTGTTAATTTTTTAGAGAAAATTTTTTGCTTTTATTTTTTTAACATTCAGCATAAAAAAATACAAATAACCCAAAATTTTCACCCCTCTACGATCAATCCCTATTTAATTACATGGCAAAACAATGTTATATAGATAGATTGAGTGATCACGATATCTCTGGAACCATAAGACCTAGAGGGTTGCGCGGGGGTTGCGCGGGGGATGGTTAATTATTTGGCAAAACAACGTTTGCCGGGACAGCTAGTTATTAAATAAACACACATTCAATAATATGTTATGTAGTTCTCTAATTTTAAAAATACTTTATGATTTATTTACAGAGTCATCTAATAAAAGTATCTAGATACTTTTATAAGTGCAGTTATAGGTGATCTCAGCCATTTCTCTCTGGCGTCAAACTAGACAAATTAAGGACTTCGCAAAGCAACTCGTATATGCCAATATTTTATTTAGTTCGAAAAAGTACTCCTAAGTGATTTTTTGACCTATTTGTAAGTACCATTAACGATACAGTATCCCAGCGTTTGCAGAAGGAACATCTACATATAAATAATTGAATGAATGATTTTGAGATCATATTTAGACTACTTTTATTTAAAATATTTATACGATTATAATTCTATTTGAAGTATATAATATTAAATTAAAGATAACATTAAAGTACGTAAGTCGTCAAACAGTACGAGCAGATGTCGTAGAATTGCGTGCTATGCATTATAATGAATTGCACAATTGCAAAGCGAAGTTTATCGTAACACTTATTTCCGTAGATTACCTAGTTAAAGCTGATTTGAATAAGGTTTATTCAAATATGACACACGACATATAAATAAACAAACACGCGAAGCAAACGATGTTACGATCGATATTGTATTGGTTTCATATCGACACGTGTATCGGAAGTCACAGGACAAAGAACTTTCCTTAGAAAGTGCGCGCAAGCAAGTAGGGAAGGCTCATTTGAATATGTGTATGCTTTTGGTTTGCTCTATTATAACTTGCATACGAATCATTTTAAATCTGTCTTCATAAGGGTCTGCCAAAACACCAACGATGAGCGGTAATGTACAGCATTCTTGTTCACAAAAAGTTATTGTATTTGAGGAGGTCGTTGCGTGGTAATAATCTAAACTGCCGTGTCAATTCCAGAGCTAGAAAATGAAAGACATTAAAGGAACGTAAAAGGAAAAAGAAGGAAGATAGGAAGGAAGAAGGAAATAATATTTTTTTTGTTAATTAATTTAATTTATTTAAATTGAATAATGTATCTTTCTTTTCTAAATTATTCAGAAAATTATTGTGGTTGCGGATATTTTTAAAAGCGTCCTTTAAACCCTCGGTGAAATCAAACAATTAATATTTTATTAAATACATCTATACATCTCATTTTATCAAATCAGTGTAAATTGCTCTATTTTTCTGTCCAATCCACGTAAACGGTGCTCATTTATAGCCGAAAATATTTCTTGTGTAATAATACCAGTGGATTTTCAGTTGCGATGCGCTTTTAGTCTCGTGCCTAATCATATAACTTGCTGAGAACGGTGACTACAATATTCAAAGGTTTAAAGAGTAGGCGCTGTAACAATGGAACTACTGTTTCGTTTTGCATTTGTTGATGTACCGTTGCAGTTAGGGCCAGTGACGGCCATGTTATGAATGAAACGGGAGCTGATGCGTTGAAAATTGGACGGTCAGCGGTGATGCGGCTGGTGAACGTTTTGTGAGAACCATGGCATCAGAAATGTCTTTAACAATCCAGTCCCAATGGTCTATTGTACATGAAATTTCAGACCAAATTAATGTATATGTTTGATTTCCATTACTGTAGCTTATTGAATCATCATTTCTAGCTCATAACACCCACTACTGAGACGGGCCTCCTCCAAGTTCACGGAGGGAAATTAGCCTACTGTGCCACGCTGGCAAGACGGGTTGGCACAGGGTCTGTTTTAAGTTTTCCTTCTTTTGCGACTAGGTGATCTGCCTTTTGCGTTCCTTTAGTCGCCTCTTACGATACCCTCAGGAGGGTAGGGGTTGGTGAAAATTTTGTATTCTAAATCCGTCATCACACTTATGAAATTAATTGGAAATTATGAAGTAGCCTTAAAAATAGTTTCAATACGTCCAGAAAGACCCAAACTATTAGAGCTACAACATTAATTTGGGATATTGACTTTATTTATATTAACAGAAACGGGGGTAACATTTATTAGTTCAACATCATAACTCCCATTAAAACATCAACGGTCCGAACTAGATCGCTGCCTAATTAAAACAAATTCTGTTTGGAAAATCTTCACTCAACATGCCATTAAAAAAACTGGTGCACGGCTCCTAAGCATCGACCCCGAAATATTTTTTCAGGTCATAGCATTTACGAGTGCGTAAATTACACTTTTTCATAAGTCATTATAGTTGTGTTGTGAGGTAATAAATCATTGGGGGTGCTTTGTTGGCTGATGGTTGGGTAGATGGGCGGAGGAATGTTGACATGACAATTTTAAATCAAAAGGATTACATAAATTATCGTTTATTATACGTATACTACATGGCTATTTCTATTTTATAGATAGGCTGAGTTATTAAGGATACGCAGACGGATAATGCAAAATGCAATTGATTTGCAGGTTACTCAGGGCGAGGTGTTGCGAAATGGATGTTGCAATGGTGATTTCTTACATGCTTCGGAGGGCATTCAAATACCTTCAGTTCTGGATGTAATTTTCACATCTATGGCAGTGGAGTTAAGAAGTCAATAGCATGAAAACATGTAGCTTGTCAAACTAAAATGATAACTAGTACTTCCACCAAATGGATCTTGAAGGTCAAGCGGTTATAGCCGAGTATAAATACTTAACCAAATGATGTTAGCCTGGTACCGCCCCAGTGAAATTCGGAAAATGCAAGGTAAGTTAAGGTTAAATCATAAAAGAACAAGATTGTAAACTTCCAAAGATATGATACTTGCGCCCGACTTATTATCTATTGAGTAAGATGTGATGTCACCAAGGTGTGAACCAAATTGATCACTTGACTCATTGCATTGACCAATATCTTCGTGTGACCAATCAACAATGATTGCCCTTTAGGCTGTACTGGCAATTACAAGTTATTAATTTTTGGCCAGAGGTTAACTTGACTTGACTTGGTTGAAGGTAATTTAATGCAACTATAAATAATATTTTTACTTTGATCAGTAAACTTCCAGACCGAAGGCGTCCGGATCTACGATCTAGGCTACAATGAAAAGACAATTGTCCAAAGTTTTGAGTGGCAGGCAGTATATCTCAAAAGCTGGATTTGATTAAAATTAAGGTCTTGTTATCTAATCAAATCTATATACTACTATATCAAATTGAGAACAAAAACTTTTTTTATGGCTTAGGTCATAAAATGAAGCGACTTGAAACTATCTAAATCAGAAATCCTGAAATAAAATCTCAAAACGATTCACCTCATACTTAATCACCGATAGCTTATTTACGTAAGCTCCACCCAACACTAGTCTGATTCCCAGCCAAACCCAAGCATCGATTAGGTCAGTAAAACAAGTGACGGTGGCAACGTAGTGGCAAATGAAAGAAATAGAAGCCGATATTTCTGTTGATTGTAAAGTGCCAAGGCCCATGCCATTAGGGCGCCTTCTCTTAGATCATCGCCTATAAAATAGTGGAATAGCAAACGCTGCTTTTGTGAAAACGGGATCATTCTAAGGAATCGTCGTTATAAAACTAATGAGTAAAATTAGAAATGAGTATAGCTAAAAACTTAGCTAAACTTTAGCTAAATCCAAAATTAGGGATTTAAAGAAAACCCCGGAACGACTTGAAACTACATATTAATAGAGAGATAGCTGAGCAGATCTTCGCAAATATTAGCTAAGAACACACTAGATTAAGACACTATTCAGCCATAAAAGAGATATATTACTGACACATTAGACTTATACTAGTAATAATTAAGTCTTTGTCTAAACTAGAGGCACTGGCTTGGAGTCTGGGTGTCATTTCTATCTATAATATGTATGTATTTACAAAAAAAAATGTATATAAGTAGTTTACCATCCATCTCGTTACCATAACACAAGCATTAAGTTGCTTAGCTTGGGACGAGATGGCGTTGTGTGAAATGTCCAAGGATATTTATTTATTTTATTTATAATTTACCAATAGACGCGAAACTTAGTTTGACGTCTGTATTATTTATCTAATAAACAAGTCATTTATGCGTGACCTTTATCACGATACCTTTTGGAAGATATTGGTTTGAGCGTCTAGAACCTTGATTTAGACACACCTTGATTTTAACAGTAGCAATCGTTACATCAGATACATTATGTTTTACGACGCAATTAGAAGTAAGTGCTTGCTGAGATAATCTCGATTGTTTTTTATATTATGAATCATGCATAGAATAGTAATGCTCTAAAAATAGCGCTGTGCAGCAATGAGATTGCGCGTATTTTAATTATATTATGCAGAAGTGATGATGTTTAGTTTGGCAGAGAAACAGGTGTGATTGTTCCTGGGATAGTTCCTCTATATTAATAAATTCTATTTTGTTAGTTAAACAGAAGACTTGGTATTTACAAGACTAACTGCTGACATGTTCTACAATACTTTATGGAGGACAAAAACTAAATTATTAAGTATAACTGCGATGTATGAGCGTCCGCAGAAGACTTTCGTCACTTAATTAAGCAGATATGATGGCTTTTAAAGAATTCAAATATCAAAATCAAAATGTTTTTTATTCAAATAAATTCTTGCGAATGCTTTCAAATAGTCAAAGATTTTAAGAGAAAAATTTAAAAATAATATAATAAAATTAATAATTTAGCTTTTACCACCGGTTCGGAATCCCATTCCATAGAGACCTATATATTAAATACAGTAAACAATATGTGAACAATCCTTTTGTAACGGATCGTGAGGTATGGATTAACACATTTAACATTTGTAGAACGGGATAGTATAGTAAGCTAAACGGGATAGTATCCCCGCACGGAAGAAATATTTGTACGACCTACAAGTATTTGTTCCAGGTCTGGGTGTTTTCTATCTATAATATGTATGTATTTACAAAAAAATATGTATATAAGTAGTTAGTCATCCATCTCGTTACCATAACACAAGCATTAAGTTGCTTAGCTTGGGACGAGATGGCGTTGTTTGAAATGTCCAAGGATATTTAATTACGTACATTATTACACCAAAACTGAACTCATTCAAGGTATTATATTCCCCTAATGAATTAATCAATAACTTAACTAATGGTATCATGTTAGCTAATGACCATGCTATTAATAAAAGCTTTGTAGCTAGACAAGACAGCAGATGGCCATGTAATGTATACTAGAGTACGCAATTTAATGTGTTTGTTTTGAAAGTTGATTGTACTTAAATTGTAAACTGACAGGTAAATGCACTTTACAGAATTTGTTCTATTTTTAATTTTGGCGATTTCATTACTGTACCTGGAGATGGTCAACGACTTTTAGCAGCTGCAATGGATATGGCTGTTGTTAAAGACAATTAATGAAAAGTAATTGCAAAGATACTGAGACTAAATATGAACATAATTATTGAAATAATGGTGTAAACTACTGCACAAAACATTAAATCTTCTTCTGCCTGGCGTTAGTCCCTGCTATTGCCAGGGTCAGCCTTCCGACAAAACATTAAATACATGGTGTAAACTACTGCACAAATACATTAAATACTGGTCTCACTTGCATTATGTTAAATTGAATTTTTGAACATGGTAAATATTTGATACGGATACGGTTATGGAAAAAAATAAAAGACAAGCTAGTAGATTTTCTAAATACCACATAGTACATAAGTAAATTGATAGTATTGTAAATAAATATACAGAGAAACTATAACATGGTCTAAATATGTAGGTGTAATAGACCTTTTCAATAGTGACTGACAGATTTACTGATATATTTTTACTCAGCGTTGTCCATCAATTAGATTAGCTTTTACATAATTACATTCTTATCTCACCAAGGCCAGATAGGGAAGGTCACGCCACAATAGCATCCATTGATGATACCATTACGGCTACTGAAGGTGGAGATACAAATGGACTTACAATACATGCACTAATCGCCACTTCTCATTAGCATAATTGGCACTGGATTTTAATGATCACGTATTTTGAATACATTATTGTGTTTCAAAAATGACTTATCAAGGTTCTTCATAATCTTAGCCAATAAAGAGCGATGGAGCGAAGTTAGCGTTGGCATAAGATCATCAGCCGACTTGGCAAAGCAAAGAGCGGAAGAATTATGGTCTGCAAATGTAAATCTTCTACGGACAGATTGGTGAAGGACTTTCCTTAAAGTCTCTTAGGATAGAATGGGGTAAGTCAAAGTCAAATAATTTAGTTTGCATAGGACACAATGGACACTTACAAATTGCCAACATGTTAATAACATTTATATACAAAGGAATATATGTATTTTAGAAAGTGAACTGATCTGTCGCTCCCCATTAGTGGAAGGGCCCATGAGTAATTCCCACCCAAAAAGCGCATAGTGGGTTACCCATACAATGAGTCCCCTCCTCCGAGCTCATGGAGGAAAACTAAGCAACTGTGTCAAGCGGTGAAACGGGTTGATACGGACTATGTATCAAGATTTTCTTCTCTTGATGTTGTCCATTAGTCGCCTCCTACGTTGTCCATTAGTCGCCTCCTACGACCGACACCCTTCAGATAGAATAGATTGGTGACATTGTGTATTCTAAATCTGTCAGCTCACGGTGTAAATTGTTTGTGCAGTGGAAATTCAACAACTTTCCTCAGAGGATAAAAGTCACGGACTTATGTTCGGCGTACGATTGAACAACAAAGAAACGTACTTGAAAATACATTGGGCGGCAGCGATGCAGTCATGCTACGTTTTGGTTCACAAATGACATCACATTTCGTATTTATGTCCAAAACAGATCATTTTAAAAGCCACACGCATCTCTGACAAATCGGTGCTTTTAAATGTTTTATTAAACATTATCTCGGCTGTTTATTTACTTAATAAAAATTTTAATGATTTCTGGCTACTTATTGAACCTATATTTTAATCTTCATCACTATACACTCTGTCGGTCTCAACTGTTTTTTTTTCTTTAGGATAAGACAGCAATGGAAACAGCAAAGCCGTGAATTGAACGTCCGTTTGGTGTTGGATTTAGAATACATGGTGGACCAAAGGACCGACATGGTGACAGGGGCGAAAACCTATCCGCAAAACAAGGAAAACTTGATACGATATCCTGTGCCAACTCGTCTGGCCTGCATGGCACAGTAGGATGTATGCATGTATTGGGAGGATGCCCGACTTAGTTGTGGGTCATGTAAGGGCTGTAGTAGTACTTATGCTTATGCCTCGTTGGTCTAGTGGTTAGCTATGCCGCCTTTGGATCAACGGGTCCCGGGTTCGATTCCGGGGTCGGGCAAGTGTCTTTGTCTAAACCAGAGGCACTGGCTCGGAGTCTGGGTGTCATTCCTATATATAATATGTATGTATTTACAAAAAAAATGTTTATATGTAGTTTATCATCCATCTCGTTACCATAACACAAGCATTAAGTTGCTTAGCTTGGGACTACGAGATGGCGTTGTGTGAAATGTCCAAGGATATCCAAGGATATTTATTGAGCAACAGTTACATGTATAAATAAAACTTTCAATGCTTTTAGACTTCCGCGATTTTCACGTGTGAAACCTCGGGATAGTAAATGTCCCGCGATTCCGATCTTTGACATTGCTTTAAAACCTATTGCATTTTAATAGAATCATGTCACTTTTTGTCCGGATTTAGAAGACACAGTCACCAACCCATGCTGTTCTGAGGGTGTCGTAAGAGGCGACTTAAGGAACACAAATCCTCAGGCAGATCACCTAGCCGCAAGAGAAGGAAAACTTGATACAAGCCTATTATTATTTTTTTCGTTCGCCCGGGTTAAAATCCTTTATGGACTTCCTCGCCGGCCACGGGGATGGCCAGCGAGGGAATGTGGGACTTGATACAAGCCCTGTGCCTTCTTGCCAGCATGGCACTGTAGGCTAATTACCCTCCATGAATATGCCTGACTCAGTAGTGAGTCATTTATGGGCTGAAACGAAACGACTTTTTGTCCGAAATCCCAATGAGCTGCAAACTGCAAAAAAGCAAACTGAACCTCAGTAAGCCTTTAGCTAGTATCATCATCATCATCATAATTTCAGCCAAAAGACGTCCACTGCTGGACATAGGCCTCCCCCAAGGATTTCCACAAAGGCCGGTCCTGGGCCGCCCGCATCCACTGCTTTCCGGCGATCTTAACCAGGTCGTCGGTCAGCTAGTATGCAACAACCAAAATCACGTATTCCATTTACCCGTAAAGACTGAGTCAAAGCAGCAACTAATAAGGGTGAGCAGTTACGTGGGTGATCAGAATCACTTCGTGATTAACCAAGAGTTGACATCATCGTTGAATGAAAAAGGTCGTGGAAATCAACGTCTCAGCTTGGCACGTGCGGCTTAATGGACATTAAACAATGTGCAATGACGACAACATTATTTGCATCTTAATCTATACTAATCTATAAAGCTGCAGAGTTTGTTTGTTTGTTTATTTGTTTGTTTGTTTGTTTGTTTGAACGCGCTAATCTCAGGAACTACTGGTCCGATTTCAAAAAATCTTTCAGTATTAGATAGTCCATTTATCGAGGAAGGTTATAGGCTATATCTTATTTTCAAAAGAATTAGGGATCCGTATGAAAATTGCGATTTTGTAAACCAAGGTGTAAAATCGAAAACCTATTTATGCGTGCGCTGCAAAAACTATTGACAATAGAACAAAATGATGTACTACGGATTTGTAGGTCTTATAAAGATCTACAAAAAAGTCCACGAGAGCACATATCTAACTATCATAGTTTAGTCACAATAACCGATTTTATGTTCATAAAAAATATGCACGGGTTCGAAGCCCACGCGGGCGAAGCCGCGCGCAAAAGCTAGTTATCAATATAGATGTTGCGGGAATACATTTCCGATGTTATTGTTAGGTCACGTGTAGTTTCGTCATCATCAGCATTTCAGTCTGAAAACGTCCATTATTATAAGTATTCCTAAGGACTTGATACAAATCCGGAGACTGCGCTTTTCGGTACATTCTCACCATTCGAGAACCTTCTTGCCTCTCCGAAATAAATTACCCGATACGATGTGACTATAAGCGGGCTTGCTCTCACGAATCTGGCTCACAGTCTTTGTATACTAAAATGGCGACTTAAAAAAAACAACCACAGAGTTTCTTGTCGACTCTTTTCTGTGGAGCAGCCTTCCGAACCGGTGGTAAATTGTAAATGTGAATAAATATATTTTCATGTCCCCATCTCGGAAAGAGTATTTTTGCTCTTCGATATCTGAGTGCAAAAGCCGTTTTTATTCGCTAGAGAATAAAGTAAAGATTATTCTGTAATACTTACCTGTCATAATGTAGTAATTAATACCTAAACTGAAATAAAAGTGTACCTATCTTGTGATTGTAAACGTTTTTTTTTTTGCATTTAGTCATTTCCTCGCTGAGGTGGAATGAAAAGTTACGTGTTGCACTCGAGTGCAAAGATTTTTCACCTCGTGCTCTTTTGATTCCCTCGCTAACGTTCAGGATTCTAATTCCTTCGCTTCCTCGGTCATCAAAATTGAACACGCGGTTAAAAAGCAACTTTGCACTCTTGTATAACAAATAACTATTTTGATGTAGATCGTGATGCAATTACTAGCCTTAATCTTATAAATTTAAACGTTCTTTTGTGAAAAGCGTGTGGCATAATCGAGTGGCATCCCCAAATTGACAAAAACATTTGTCAAAACATTCGTAAATTCCGTGTGACGGATTTTGAATATCACCAATCCATCCTGAGTGCGTCGTAAGTGGCGACCAAAGGAATGCACGAGGCAGATCACCTAGCCGCTCGCTGGAGAAGAAAATCTTGATACAAACACAGTCAGCCAGCGAAGTACAGTAGGCAAACTGGCCGACCCAGTAGTGGATAATATAGGGGCTGAAACGACGAGATTACAAAATCGTCAAAATGGACAACTATCATTGATTGTAGCGAGCGAATAAAATTATGTGCCGAACATTATTTTGAGATCTTAAATAGTTTGAAATAATAGAATTTTATAGATCCGTGTGGTGACGGATTTAGACTACATAGTGTCACCACCCCATTCCATCTTGAGGGTGTCGTGAGTCGCCGAAAACCTAGCCCCAAGAGAAGGAAAACTTGATACAAAACTTTGTGCCAACCCGTCTTGCCAGTGTGGTACAGTGTCAGTAATGAATGACCCTCCTTGTGATGGGAGGAGGCCCGACCCAGCAGTGGGTTATTTATGGGCTGAGTAGTAGTAGTTATAATATAACGTTACATCTGCTTTGAATAATATAAAATTTTCCATCATATTGCGTCTTCATGATGCAGCGAACGTATGCGGCCACATACAGGATTAAATCACGGTGTTTAATTTCCTTTTAGCAGTCGTATGTGCTCCCTGCCAATAAGTCTTCATTGCATCAGGTAATAGTAACTAGCTGTGGAGTTAATTAACCGTTATTTAGGTTAGGAAGCATTAATTAAAACCCTCGGCTCTAATGGCTCCAACAGTCAACTCGGGTCAAAATGTGTTTCATGTACGAAGCAAGGATGGCAATAACATTCTTTATAATATTGTAAGGATTAGAATCTACTTTTGTTTACTATATCCGCTAACGTGCCCGTGGCACAATGGTTGTGCCATGGAAAACGGACGGCGAAGTGTCCGGTGGCACAACCCCTGTGCCACGGGATTTCGGCGCGAAAGCGCGCGCATCGACTCGTTCTTGTCAGTTAAATTTCCTATCCCTGTTTAATAAAGGTACATTTGTATTCTTTGTCTCGCTTCTATGCTAAATAATGAACGAGGTAAAGCCAACCAATCACATTCCATAGAACAAAATTGTAAATTTTAACGATTCGAACTTTTTCGGTCAATGACCGACATTCAGTTGCATTCGTGTTTTGATAAAGTGAGTGCGCGTATACGGAAAAAACTCGATTAAATATAGAAATAGTGATTTAAAGTGAGTGATATTGGACATATTTAAAGGTGAGTTATCTATTATTACATTTATTTAATAATTTCACCTTCAAACATAAAATTCACCCGTTTTTAGAGCCGATGCATTTTAGTACATTTGGAGGTTAGCTATGATTGTATATTTTGTGTTTTGTTCATATTTTGATACTTTTTTGGCTGTTTCTAATACTAAATGCTATTAAATGTTATTAATATGATAATTCAACTAATTACATGCCGTTTTACTAAAAATATTTGCAAAATATGTAAAATATGACTTAAATAGCGGAACTAAGTCAGTACTGCGTGCGCAGCCAAATTTTAATGACAATTTATTTTTAATTAAATAAATAATACTATTGTATCTTTTATTTTTTTCCATATTATACACAATTTACACATTTTAAATAAATAAAAAAAACCATATGATATAGCTTTAATTTTTGAGATATGATTTTTTAAACAAAAGGGGGTATCAAAAAAAATAATTATTTTTATTCTGTTTTAATAATTCTAAAAATTCTAAAATGGAGTTAAATAATACTAAACAAAACACTCAATCATATAGCTTTATTCATAATAAACATAAAAAACATAAAACTTGTAGGTAGTACAATAACAAATTCATGTTTATTTAGTGGTTTTGTGAAATCCGAGCCGGGGGGCGCGGCTAGAAGTCGGGGTCAAAAATCGCGGGGCACTATGAGGTGGCACAACCATTGTGCCATGGGCACGTTAGCGGTTATAATAATATTATATCTTTCACCAGCAACTTCATATCTCTTCATAACTTCAATCAAATCGGCATCTTCTAATTTACTGTGTTCAAGTGTAATGTCACGTCTTTGCTTTTCTCCAAGGTTCCGAGTATCTCTATAGTAGAATTTATCAAAATCAGATCGTTGGTGTATGTTCCAAAAAGTGACAAGAAGGCAAACTCATTTTTTGTATTTACGATAATAGTTTGGATTAGGATTAATACTTGTCACCACTGGCCTGTCAGACAGGCCATTAGCCAATGGCCTGTCTGAAAAGGATGTAGAAGATCGGGCAAAGTGGAGGAAGCTCAGCCGGAAGACGGACCCTGGCAATAGCCGGGATTAACGCCAGGTAGATAAAGAAGAAGAGGATTAAGACTTATCACCTTTCCATTTATTGATATGGACTTCGTGCTATTATTTCTTAGCCATGCTTCTATTTTTTAAGTGATAGCTTTGTAGAAAGTTATCTAAAGACGTTTGTATGTATGTGTTATTCGATGTTTTGATCAAGTTTAAAGCTATAGAATAACTATACGAAGCTAAAGCTATAAAATTATTGTTTGTCACACCTGATGTGCACAATGTTATGAGGGGTTGTAATGACGCACAGCAATGGACAATAATGCTTGTACACATAAATAAAACCATATTGTTGACATCGTAAAACACATAGAAGTGATGAACACACATACGCTACTCATTGTCACAAACTATTCCATTGTTGTAAAAGATTTTATCAGAAAGCCTGTCATTAAACAATACGTGGTAAAGTAATACAATGGTAAAAGTGTATTTGAGGTGAATGGCGCGATATGGGTGACAGACAAACAAAATCATCACAACATCAAAATATTTTAGCCTTTTACCTAGGCTTTATAGCAATATAAGACAAATAACATGACCATAGATATAAAAACGAAAGAGATTAAATTTAAACGTGCAAATCAGATGGAAAAGAAAGCTGTGTATCTTAAATTACTACATAGCAGCAAAATATGTGTCATGTTCACACAAAGTAACTCCTATTGCCAAAATATCACACAATTTTATCTATTCCATCAAATTAAGTCAATTTATTTGAGTCACAAATATCTACATATTTGCGTGACCGAAAGACGCTGGTGTTCATGGCTCTATAACAAAAGTTAGGAGGGCACTCTTCAGGTCAATAAATCCATTTGTCTACTAAAGCATAGCCTCTGACAATACTAATTCGGGAGGTCGTAGAAGTCAAGACACCGACGTTTCGACGCATACACGAATTGTCTTTTATAGAGGTCAGGTTAAATCATCTAGTCTCGCTAATAAGATTTGTTCTGGTATTGATCTTTATATAGCTCAGAAACGTGGCTCAGAAAGCCTTGCCGTGTATTAACTGATTCAAAGCATGTTTACTTCCCGATAGGGTATAGAAGTTATGTATATTGAAGTCTTCTCTTAATGGTGTTTCTATTACTTTTAATGCATATATCATAATGAAATAATCTGCTTAGACAATACGTTTTTTTTACGATAACCAGCAAATCAAGATGACAAAAATCTCTGCATAATGGCGAAAACACATTGAAGATGGCTAAAATCCCATCAAAACAACAATGCTAATGTCACAGCTATCACGATAATGGCAAGGCAAAATGATTTTGTTCTATTGCTTACCATTAGTTCGGACGTTTCGCATGCTACTGAATTATATTTTAACCACAAGTAGTATTCTAACATAGTTGATATTTCCTATGCTTAATCCCACAATAAAAGTATTTCTCAATATATCTCATCTCAATGGTTGACTGTTAGAGATGTAATGTTGCATGAAGTATTAAAATAAATACATAAATAAATATATTATGTTCTTACATCTCCCTTGGAAGGTAGAGAGGAGTGGTTTCAACGTTCTTATATTTTTGCCTATGTTCGGCATCATTTCTTTTTACGAATGTTTCTCAAAATCGATAAAATAACTGGATCAGGGGGTATTAGCTTTAAAGAAATTATCATTCTAATATCAACATTGCCTAAACCTTAAAATCACTCAAGGAATGCGGTAGTACAAAATGTTTTTTCCGAAGTTAACTAGTACGATAATGTAAACACACATCTTGTTTGATTAATAAATTTGCACTTCTTATGATCTCATCGTAGGTACATTATATAATGCGCAAATTGGCGTTAAACTACACATCCCTACTACAAGTTTTACAAATTTTGAACTAGATACTTTAAGGCGAATGTTCCCGGGTAGCCCGCGAAATTTAAATTTTCTTACGTTTTTTGCAATTTGCAGGCCAGTGCTAGGTTGTATGATGATGAACATTTTATTCGCGGCTGTAAGATGTATGTAGCTATAGAATTATAATCATCAAAATCATCAATACAATCCGCCAAGCTCATAAAGGTGCAAGAAAAACTTTTTCAAGCTCAAAGTCATCCACCTTATGTACCGTTCAGTAAAGAGCAAAAAAAAAATACTTTTCTTTTTACAAAAACAGTGATTGGTTTTAATTTTATGCTTGTTTCAATAATTAGCTTTGTTTTTTCGGGATCTCTGATAACTTGAGTTGTTAATTGGTTTTTCCAGTGCTTTAATGTTTCTCGATGCTTATAAACCAAAGTCAATAAATTGTCCTTGAGACTTTTTCGCGTTGAGAATCTACTATTACTCAGCCCATATATGACCCACTGCTGAGTCGCGCCTCCCCCTACTTGGAGTGTAATTAGCCTACTGCGCCACGCTGGCCAGACGTGTTGGCACAGGGTTTCGTATCAAGTTTTCCTTAGGTACGGCTAGGTTTATAGGTCACTAGCGGCCCGTCCCGGCTTCGCACGGGTGCGATGTTACCCGCGGGCAACGCCAAGGGGCGAAGCTAGTAAAAAAAGTTGCCTAAGTTACTCCTTATATCATCAGCTACCTATCAGTGAAAGTCCCGTCAAAATCGGTCCAGTCGTTCCAGAGATTAGCCGGAACAAACAGACAGACAGACAAACAATTTAAAAAATGTTGTTTTGGCCTATGTACTGTGTATACATACTTACGCATTTAGTAAAAAGTGGTTATTTTATTATTACAAACAGACACTCCAATTTTATATATTTGTATAGATGTATAGATTGTATAGATTTCCTTTTGTCAGCTGTTACGACACTCTCGGGATGGAATGGGGTGGTGACACTATGTATTCTAAATCTGGAGCTAAGAATCAGCCGGGCAATATACAGCCGGAAGCAATGCAGACAGCGAGGCAGGGACAGTCCTGCGACACATTTTATAGAAACTCATTTTCAGTGTTTAATAATATTATATTAGATTTCATTTAAGATAATTTTTGATGGGTAAATAAAAATGTATGTCAGTGACTTTTAAATTACTTTCAGTTCGATACGAAGCATGTTTTCACTCACAATTCGCATCATATCGATGCGATGTGGGGCGAATGCTAATAGTTGTATTGATATATTTTCTCCAAGGTTTTTCATCACACAAACATACCGCCACATCCGTTCACTATACTGTATCCTAATGCGGTAACGATGATGTAAACGAAAACACTCTGCCAACCTTGACAGCAACATTTGAGGGCCTCCAGTTTATGAGATGTGCTAAATGGGGGATACTAAAAAATGTTTTAGCGTTTCTCTTCAGCTCCTCTTCTTAGTTAGTGGCTTCTAATTATCATTGGATCGTTATGCTAATATCAAACATAATCGACTTTGTTCAGTTAATGTAAAATTAAAAAGATATTGAAGGATGATATTACAAAAAAAAACATATCAAAACGGAAGATATGATGTTTGGCTGATCATCGATATTTCCGTAAACATACTTATTTCGACGTTGTTTTAAAATATATTTGTATTCGATGTTTTTCGCCGCATTTTTCTGGCGTTTTTTTAACTTAGGCGTCGTCCATATATTACGTCTCAGGTTAATGGGGAGGGACGGTATCAGCGAAATGTGAAAATGTGTGATAAGTGGCAGGAGGGAGACAAAAGTTTTGTGACGTCACATGTTAAAATTCTAAAACGAGATATTTAGATGTGAATAAAAACTATAAAAATCTTATATCTTAATTTGGTATTGGACATTCTGTTGATTATATTCCATTATCTAGACGAGAGAAACCAGCCATTTTAATTTTTTATTTAATTTTATTAAATATTAAATTAAAATGGCTGGTTTCTCTCGATTATTTTTAAATGTATGCATACATTTCAACAATGTGTCACGTCACATCAGGGGGTATTATAAAAATGTGACAACCTGTGACAAGGACGGGGGGAGGGCTTCAAAAGTCCTAAAATTCGTGTGACCTAATTTAAGGAACACCCCTTAGTTGTGAAGAGGAGATTTTAATATATTTTCGGACAGCAAACATAATCACGTCGGATTATGCAGCTCTTATTTATGGTTAGTAGGCGTGTTCTTTGACGAGTTTTGTATAAGAATATTTGTGTTGAATTTCCGGGATGGTTACGAAACTATTTGCTAAGAGTTTTCCTCGACGCATAATGTGGGAAGTGCAAAGGGAAAGAAAAGAAAGGTCTAAAATCACTAATCACATTAAATAAATAAATTGGCTATTCACTAGTTAGAACATTGAAAGGCTGTGTTTGTAGATTAATTAAAAATACTTTGTCTCCATTCAATCAAACTTAAACTAGCAGGTAACTAGCAATTCAAAGGTTCGGTAACAGTAACCATGGCATACTTCGACATACAATTATATGAAAATTTAACATGGTAAAAACTTATACAATCCGAGTAATATCATACAATAATAGCCTTTCTTAACAATCATCATTATTTCAGCCAAAAGACACCACTTATGGACATAGGCCTCCCCCAAGGATTTCCACAAAGGCCGGTCCTGAACCATATCCATCGATTCCCGGCGACCCTAACCAGGTCATCGGTCCACCGTGTGGAGGCCTACAAGCACTGCGCCACTCGAGGGCATTTCTGCCCCATCGGGCGTCAGTTCTGGGAGCTATGGACCCTCCGAGCTGAATCGATCTCGTAGGGAAACTCCGAGCATGGCCCTTGTTAGCATTATATATTTCAAACTTGAAACAATTGGTTTAAAAATATAATATTTGACTATTATTATCCACCCAATCGTCAAATTCCTGTCCAATCCGAATTCCTCAAAGTCGATTTACAAACGAAGACGCCTTTCCATTCATTTATAATCGCGTGTATTGAATTACTAAATTAGCATATGGAGACTATGTTGTGTGAACATGACACAATTTTCCCGACCTTACATACCGTTTTTGCAAAGCTACACATATCAGTTATGAAAACTCAAAATGTCTTAGCATTACGTTGTTTAAATTTTAATTGTGTTTTCTTAACTTGTTTATGTTTGACGTGTCCTGTAACTCACTTTTGTTTTCGTTGGCGTTTTCTAACGATCTACGTAGGATGTAGGATGACAAAAAACGAAAAGACACAATTAATAAAAGCCATTTTTGAGTGAACTTTTATATTTTACGCATCTCAATCTTACCACGACTTCTGCAGTAAAGAATGGCTAAACATGTTTATTGTGAATTGTCTGTTGTGTAGCCTCTTTGAATGTTGTCATGAGAACAAGCTATACTTTCATGTCATGTCACGTACCTCCATATGGGGTTATGTTGACACCAAGATTGCATTAGACTATTGTGAATTTATTCGGTATAGTGTCAGACATTTTTGGGAATCATCAAGAAGTACCGCTGATTTAACTAATCGATAAAAATCATCGCATCTAAACCATTTAATACTCAGTAGAGCATCTTCGTGAAGGAAACTTCCAAGACACACAACGACGTTAGTTTGGGTCAATTTTATTTTTAAAACAGAGCAGGGTCATGCAAGTGGTATAAAAGATAAACAATTTCAAATTTCGTTACTCTAAAGGAGGATTACCCCATGGATCTAATCTAGGTCCAATGCTCAAAAAGGTCGAATTTCATAGTAACGTCTGACGTTTCTATGAAATTAAAAAGTTAAAAAGATCGCTTCTCAAGAGTTCCTGCCTTGGGTTTCGAAATGGCGGGTTATCTGGAACGTAAACAGTGGTATGTAGGTCGTTATGACGCTAATCGCAGTCTGTTCTGTCGATCATAATCATATGTAAATCAAACAAGATCGTGCGTTTTACGCGGCTGTTTATGTTTTAATTTGGTAATGAAATAAATAATGAGTTTAGCTGCTAATGAAAACATCGTAGATATTTCAGTAGACGGAAGTTACTATATTCTTATAGCTGGATTGCTTAGTACTTTTAACCCAATTTAAAGAAAAACATTCTAATATGCCAGTAATTGTAATTTTGTTTTAGATACCCTTATGTAGGTATGTGTTACGCCAGTATTACGAAACGTAATATAAAATACATAAAAGACGCACAGACAGAAAATAATATTAAATTAATGGATGAACTAATAAATACAATATGGATTTAATTTTTTTATGACAAAACAGAATCCGTATTAAAAAATAATTATAATCAATCTTAATCAACACAACAAATATTTGATACTTACTATCTACAAATTAAATTTAAATTTTAATACGTATAGTAAGTTGTAATAAAATTGAAGTACTTATTTATATTTCCTGTTTTATTAATTTGGTATCGAAGCATGAAAGGATATTGCCTAAATTACAAAATGTACACCTATTACCCTAGTTTGATGCAATCAGCCACTATTGCATTAAATCGGGTTAGAATCCAAAAAAATAAGTACCTTCATCTTTGTTAGGCTTGATGCACTGTAAACACGACACTAACTTTTTCTTCTTCACTTTCTTATTACTCTCATTCGATTTCCCGTTGGCAATATTTTTATTCTTCAAATCATCCTTTTTCGTTTTATTTTTATTCTGTTTCACAACACCCATGTTTGACGGAAAGCGCGCGCGTTCCAAATATATTTATGTTTTTACGCGCCAAAACAGATGTGCGTTCAGAAACTAGTGCCGGACTAGCAACGCTAACTGCATACGCGTGCGGGCGAGGAAGCACTGGCATATGGCAGTCGACAATGGTCACCGTTAATGAACCGCACTCGCGTCGCGCAGCACTAGCAATCCACGGTCTATGAGGTGCGGCGCGTGAGCTCACTGCCCCAGGGTTCCCAACTAAGGGGTTTCCTCAAACTTTAGGGGTTAGGCTGGTATCGACAACAATTTTATAGGGAAAAAGGCGAGGACATTTTCTTGTTATCATGAAATGTGTACTTAAATTTTAAAATTATAACAATGTCAGAACCATGATATAACCAACTTTAACTATTGTACAAATATACAAATCATATAATGTTATTTATTTTTATTAATACTATTTTGTATGGAGAGTTTTGCGCAGTGGTGCGGTTTTTGAGTAAAAATGTTGGTAGAAATATTTTTGAGAGTTGGCAAGTCCGCACTGCCCGCCAAAACTGGCGCCCGATTGGGAATCAAGGCCAATACACGGATTATTATTCCGTGTGTGGCTACTTCCTAAATATGATGTTAATTTCACCTAATTAGTATTTCAGGACGAAATTTTGTTGACAGTTACAAAAGCATTTGAAGTTCGAAATCTCGTTAGTTTCCGCGTTCTAAATTTAACTTAAACAAAAAATACGCAGTTTATTCCCTACGACATTATTTACCAGAATTTAGTCATTCTATTTAAATGACATTAGTCAATAGAGTTTATTAAAATAATTCGGACCTATTTCGTGGCAAAAGAATAGTGATTTTCAATAATTCTCGTATTCTCCAGGGCTAGTACCTAACTTGAAAACTGACGGATTTAGAACACAATGTGTCACCACTCAATTCCCTCCTGAGGGTGTCGTAAGAGCCGACGAAAGGAAATGATAAGGCCGATAGCCTGGCCACAAGAGAAGAAAACTTGATTCGAAACTGCCTTGTCGCCTTTGGTTCACCAGTGCCCGGTTCCATTCCGGGGTCGGGGAAGTGTCTTTGTGTAAACCAGAGGCTCTTGCTCCGAGCCTGGGTGTCATTTGTATTCGTTAATTACACGTTTGTAAGCTGTCCCCGCGGATTTTTCCTTTGATCGTTCATCAAAGAAACCAACTGACTGTGATTGTTTCGTTCATCATATGAACATCTGACCCGATGTAAAAATAAATTATCATGACATATAACAACATAAAAGTGGGAAGCTGGTATCGTAAATGCCTACAAATTGGATAGATTTTCGCAAATTATAGTGCCTTAGTAGTAGCGTTGTTTAGTATTATGAAAAGGATCCCACGGGCAAAGCTGTTAGCAGAAACCATTCAATGCTTGCCCAAACCACGTGAAAGTATTTAAAAAAAAAACTTTCTTTTTCAAGTGCACCTGTTAAAAGGAAGCTATCCAGACTATGGAAATCAATAGCCCACAGCGTATAAATATAGACTTGGCGTCATTACATCAAGGGCGATCTCACGATCGATACCACAGGAAAGTTGTAGAGTCGTGACCACCACTATAATGTTTATAGTTATGTTAAATTGGAACACAATATTTAACAAGGAAGTAAATAGGTACCCTCAATTTGCACTTATTCAGAAGATGTATGTTAAAAACCGTGCTAAATTAAATGCAACGGTTCGCTTCTATGTAGTTTCATGCTTACGTAAATATTGGTAGGTACCTATATTAACAGTACTACACCATAATGTGGTGACGGATTAAGAATGGAATGGATGGGCCAAACAGCTATTACCAAACATAAGCTAAGGAAGCACCTACTGAGAGTAGGTTAAATGAAACACCAATGTCCCAGATGCCAAGGCGCTGGGTACGACAGACGAAAGGAAAAAAAAGAAGAGCAAATAATTACCATTCATTGCTAAAAAGAACACGGACTACAAGTCTGTGGTGTTGTAACAAAATAATAAAAAAAAAAACCCACCCCATTCCATGCTGAGCGTGTCGTAAGAGCGGACTAAAGAAAATTACATGGCGGACAACCTAGCCACAAGAGTAGGAAAACTTGACACAAAACCCAGTACCAACACGTCTGGCCAGCGGTAGGCTAAATTCCCTTCCGTAATTTGAGGAGGCCTGACTCAGTAGTGGGTCGTGTAAGGGCCGAGAAGAGATATTATCAGCGACATCATCATTGTTTCAGCCAAAAGTAGTGGACTGTTAGGTAAAGAACTCCCCCAAGGATTTCCACAAACGGCGGTCCTGAGCCGAAGCCTACCTGCAATGCGCTGTCTTGCTTTCAGGCTCAGCATGTTAGTTTTCAGCAGTGGGTCTTTTAGGGGCTGCCATGATAGGGTGATGGCATGGAGAGGATTTGTTCAAAACAACTTACATTTTTGCGCCGCAAGACAAGACAATAATGGCATACCGTTATGTGCCTTGTATCGTGAAGCATTGTTATAAATTTAAATCCCGGAAATTGATTTTTTCCCCCGGAATCCCAGAAAGTCTTCAAGAGGCGATCACGTGTAAGAAAGCTCAGGATGATCTCCGTTAAAGTTCGCTTCAGTTGGTGGAAGAGGTTTGCGCTTTCATGGTAGCAAGAAAGTGCACGCCCCCTCTAACAAGTGGTCATCATGGCCTATAGACAACTGTAATGGCAAGAGTATTGCTGATCAATCTGGAGAAACCCTCTTGAAGAAAACTGTGATGTAATGGTCTAGAAATGTCTCTGCAGGAAGATCTTTTAACAGCGTTTGTTGGAGAAAGTTCATCCGGAACCGCTTGTATTGTGAATACTTAGGAGAATACGAGTACTTAGAATATTTAGTAGGTAACCAATAATTCGTGAAACCGCAGTCTTTATTCAGCAATGTAATAAAAAAAAACAAACGGTGCAGTGTAGCGAATTTTATTGACGCCTAACGCCCATAAAAACAGATTCTCGTTAGTTTTATTGAAGCATAACATCCATAAAATTGTTACAATACCGTGTTCGGGATTTAGCTGTTGCGTGATTTGGCGTATTTATGCAAATTTTCTATTTACTCGGCAAATGAGACAGTAACGATGTGTCGCTTTTTGTAGTTGTCTTGGATAGTAAATTATGATCTCGTTACGATTTTAATATAGTTACGATGATGAGTCGATTTTTTAAAGACGACTGATTTCTTAATGTTATCTGCGAGAACAGGCAGGCGATGGCCAGGTTACGTGGGACTCTGCTAAAGGCGGTCTAAAATCTATGATAGTAAATTATGATCTCGTTACGATTTTTATATAGTTACGATGGTGAGTCAGTTTTTTAAAGACGACTGATTTCTTAATGTTATCTACGAGAACAGGCAGGAGATGGCCAGGTTACGTGGGACTGAAGGCGGTCTAAAATCCGAACTGCTAATGCTGCCTCCAGGGCTGAGAGTTCGCGTGAGCATGCTGACAAGCCTTGGCCCGTTGCAGATAGGTTTCAGACACATAGACAAGAAGACTTACGATAGCTTATGATTCCGGAATCGAAATCTCAGCCCGTTATAAGACCCACTGCTGAGTCGGGCCCGCGCTGGCCAGACGGGTTAGTACAGGGTTTCGTATCAAATTTTCATTGCCTTGAAATATCTTTGAGTCGGCTCTTGCAACCCACTTAGGGTGGAATGGGGTGGAGACACTATATATCCGAAATTCATTACCGCACGGGAAGTATAGTTATGTGCATATGTATTTTTTATTACAATTTCTGCTGATTTGAAATCTGCGCCTTTCGACGCACGCATCAGCTCCTGGCGTGGGTACGTTTTTAAAAGCATTAGTCATGGTTGGGTTAAGTCATTAAAAAGGCGGCTTCCGCGGCACTCAACGTCATGGCCAGGTACCTGACGGCATGACGTCAGTATTGGATCATTCAATAAACCTTTAGGATCAGTCGTTTAATTATATTATGTTGTTACAATATAGTTGTGTGGTGACGGATTTATAATACAATGTAATGCAGTAGTTATGAATCTAAATCTATCTATCATCCATAGACGTCCACTTGCGAAAACAGGGTTCCTCCATAGAAAGCCACAAAGCACGGTTTTACGTAGACCGCACCCATCCTAGCGACCTTTATAAGGTTGTCCGACCACCTAATCCGTCATCATTTTGCTTCTTATGAGCTAACCATTCAGAAAATAAGTGTTTCATTTCATACAGATAGCGCCATCTATCCAAAATTGTGTAAACTACATAGAAGCGTTACGAACATAAATGGCTACAAGTCGAGACTCGTGAATCGCAATGTTGAGGCGCTATCGCCATCTACATTTTTAAATTGGTATTTAAAAAAGTAATATTAGTTTTGCCCGTGACCTTTGTGTGATATTTATTTTAGAGTATGTGTAATAAAATAACACATGTTTTGCAAACCGAATTGCTGGCAAGTCTTATCTAACTTAAATAACTTACATAAAACAAAATGATCATAGTAAAAGGACCGACACACCTTGAAAATATGTGATAAATACAATTAATCGGTTTAGCTTCATATAAAACCACTTCTGAAAGCTATTAAATACCCAAAACATCATTGGGATCGGTTTACGCGTCAATCTTCGCCATCTTCGCCATCTTTTTGGTCAGGAGTTCGTAAATATGATTAGTCTTGTTATTGTTTAGTATTAAAGTACCTACCTTGTTTTTAAGTTCACGTTGCATAACTAGCGAATGAATCATACAACAAAAAATGTGTAGTACCATTTAAACATAAACTACAGGCGGATTATTAACTGAGAGTAAAATTTTGGTCGATTATGATAATAATGTAATTGCGAGGCAATTTGGCCTCGCTTTAAGTATAGTTCAGTCAAGTCAGAATAAAAAATGAAATTTTGACAATACAGTCCAATATTTTTATAATACAATACAATATTTTCCGTGTGTGTGGATTTTGAATACACAGTGTCACCACCCCATTCCATGCGGAGAGTGTCGTAACAACAAAAGGAAATGACAAAACCGATAACCTAGCCGTAAGAGAAGATAAACTTGATACGAAACCGACACGGTTGGCGCAGTGGTTGAGCGACCGACTGCTACGCAGCATGTCGCGGGTTCGATTCCCGCACGGAAGAAATATTTGTACGACCTACAAGTATTTGTTCCGGGTCTGGGTGTTTTCTATCTATAATAAGTATGTATTTACAAAAAAAATAATATATATCATTAGTTTATCATCCATCTCGTTACCATAAGCATTAAGTTGCTTATCTTGGGACGAGATGGCGTTGTGTGAAATGTCCAAGGATATTTATTATTATTATTTATTATTATGTGCCAACCCGTCTAACCAGCGTGGCACAGTAGGCTAATTTCGCTCCTTTAACACCAGTGGGTCATACGAGTATATGGGCTGATTAATAGTAGTAGTAGTCTTATATTATGTAAGACTCGAGGAAATCATTATATGTAATACGCCAATATCATCTTTTCCTTGCCATTTTCCCTATGGCGTCGGCGACAGTCTAACCAGGGCGGTTGCGGTGAACCGTCCGCGATTGATCTAACGGGACAAGCGGTAGATACTTATGTATTTGGTTAAAACAATCAGTTTTCACGCTACCGGTAGCGGGGACCAACGGCATTGCGTGGACGAGATCAGCAATATCTTTTCAGCCAAAAGAACTACCAAAAGACCCAAAAGGATTACCACAAGGCTGGTCTTAGTCTTAGTTGTTCGCACCTTATGCGTTAATAATTTGGGGGGATATTGACGCAATGGCCGCGCTGATCTGCGTTTCTTGCGGCTGGCTTATGTGGCTCTTGTGATCGTTTAATAGACTACAACCTCAGGATATAATGAGTAGGTGACACGTCTGAGGGGCCCGACTCAGAGGGATGAGGGATCGTTAGGCAGTTTACAAACAAAAAAAATCACGAACACAAATGACACTCACACCCAGACTCAGAGCAAGTGCCGCTGGTTTAGAGACACTTGCCCGACCCCGGAATCGAACCCGGGACCTGTTGATCCAAAGGCGACACATCTAACCCCTAGACCAACGATGCAGTCGATGTTACCCCATTGGAGAGCGCAACCGCGAGAAGTCGAGGCACGCCGTCCCAAGTGAGTAGGTCAGGGCGCTAATTGCCTTCGCTACGTCCCCGAAGCCCCACACACCCAGGGTGCCCCACAATACCCGGCTAGTCCGAAACAGCCGGGTATCCATGAGGATTTCCAAGGGAAAAAAGGTGACATTGTCTGTTCTAAATCTGCCTACACGCACAGATAGACTTGAGACCGGTTACTTAACCACGTTCACATCAAAATAGCTACGTTATATAGCGTTGCACAGATTAAAGCCGCCTACACAATTGATAAGGCTTCGTCCTTGGGAAAACTACAACTTCAATAAATGGTGTGTACGTACGTACGGTCACGGATTTACAGTGGTGGATTTACACTAGGGGCAGTCGGGGCTAGTGCCCAGGGCGGCAAATTTTCTAGGACGGCAAAATTAGGAAAGTGATTTTTTTTTCTAATTCTTAAACTAATTCTTTTAAATAAACATTTTATCTTTCAAGACACTTCTAATTCTTAAAAAATAAGACATCAAAACTATTAAAATAAAATTTAAGTCATAGGCGGCATTTTCTTCCGCTCTAGGGCGGTATTTTCATCTGCCCCAGGGCGCCACAAATTTAAATCCGGCCCTGAGTATAATAGAATAGAAAAATGCTTTATTGAATAAATCCAATTATGGCGTTCACAACCGTCAACGGATACATCATTTTTATAACACTGCTACCAGGTCGGAGCGCGGCACCAACCAAGAAGACCTGGCGGAAGAAACTCGGTGGGCTTGTCTTTTTTTAAACGTATGGCGTTGACAATGCCCGAGTACATATAAATAACTAGTTTCGTGTGGTTCCGAAAGGCGCTCCACAGAAATTTGAATCCAGTGACCGGACAAACAACGGCACCTGTTCACAAGCATAACGCATATGCTTGTGAACTCCATGGATGGATCTCCTCAACCATATCGAAGGGTCGATAAGTATTACCAACCCAGTTCATTTTGTGGGTATCGCAGGAAAAGCTGGAAGATTTTTTTCGTCAGAAATCCGCTTGGATTTTGATATGGGCTGGTGATGCTATGTATTCTAAATCCGTCACCACAACGACATTATGGCTTTAGTAGCTACGATGAAACAGCGACGATAAACCCATAACCCTCTACTTTTGTTGGAGTTTAATGATATCTAACCCCTTTTCAAATCCATGTGGGCAGTAGCTAGGTTATATTTAGGGTCAGGCCCTTTGAAGGCTTAAGGCCGAAGTGGTTCATAGCGGTTCTCTCAGATATAAATAACCTAGTGAAGGGACCACGGTTATGTTAATGTCTAAACTGTACCCGGCTTGGCTACCAGATAGGATATTTATAAATCCACCGCAACCCACTAGTGATGTACAATTTATCGCTCAACTGAAAAGATAATTATTTCTTGTGAATACTAAACAATCAATCGCTCCTTTAGCTCACCTATAGCTATAGCTATAGCAATCAACTAAGCAAGAGAGGTCGCTCAAATGAATAGGTTCATTCACGTTATCCCATCTCACGAGTAACTGAAGAGTTACTTCTTTAACAATAGGTTATGAATTAAATTTAAAAATTAAGATTTTATAGAAAAACTAGCTGACCGGGCAGACGTTGTCCTCCATGATATTCGTTTACCGACTGCAGCGCGATCTGACGGGCTGATTTGTGAATCTAAACGATCCTCGGAAGCCACCCAAACGCATACAAAAAACTCATTCAAATCGGTCCAGCCGTTTAGGAGGAGTTCAGTGACATACACACGTACAGTATAGAATTATATATCTAACTAGTGACCCGCCCCGGCTTCACACGGGTGCAATGATTAACCTGTAAATTTATCAGTGTTTCTCTACAATATTATGGATGTATTATACTTAAAAACCTTCCTCTTGAATCACTCTGTCTATTAGAAAAAAACCGCATCACAATCCGTTATGTAGTTTTAAAGATTTAAGCATACATAGGGACGGACAGGCGACATCGACTTTGTTTTATACTATGTAGTGAAAAAGATGACGAATTTTGCTACAAAATTTTGGGACATTTGATACAAACTGAGCTCCATTAAGTCACTGTGACTTAATTGAACTAGTGAGTTATTCAGTACAACTGAGTTCGTGATATGATCAAATAAGTCTTTATCAATAACATCCATTTCGCGAATCCTATCCAAGTTTAATTTTAGCGCCCTCCAAAGACTAAGATTAAACATCACTAATTGGTAGTTAGTAATCTCAATCTTTCATTAATTGCCCGGGGCATCTTGATTAACGTTTCGCGGTACCGCCTCAGATTTTAAAACACTGTATTTACGGTACGCTACGGTGCACTGAGTGATTGATATAAAAATCACTCGGGAACTACACAAGCCTACTAACATAGGAGATATCTAACCGGTTTTGAAACGTGTACGATAGCTTATACGTACTGTGTGAGGTCAAATGGAATTACATCACTCAACAAGTATGATAACCATAGTTGACGAAGGCTACAGTTAAAACAGTTGGTAAAAATATGCTATTTATTGGACGGATTTAGAATACGTGTTACTACTCCATTCCATCCTGAGGGTGTCGTAAGAGCCGACGGAAGGAAACGACAAGGCCGAAAACCTAGCCACAAGAGAGCGAAAACTTGAAATAAAACCCTGTGCCGACCGTCTGGCCAGCGTGACACAGTATTTTTATTTTTATTTATTTATTTATTTATAATTACGTAACTAACACCTTAACAGCTATAACGCCAATGCGATGTTACTACTACAGTACAAATAATTGAAAAAGTAGGATAGTTACCCTCCATGTAATTGGGGGAGGCAAAACTCAGCACTGAGTCATATAAAGGCTGATTAGTACTAGTATAGTAGTAGATTTATAGCACCATTCGATTCGGGCCAGTGACTTTGTGTAAACTTTCGTTGGATGACATTTGTGTTCGTGAATTTCATGTTTGTAAACTGCCCGCGAAATGCAAATGCAGGGATTTCGTTTAAAAAAAATACTTCTCGGCAAATGCATGACCACTGCAGAGTGACATGGAGGGTAATAAAGCGCAGAGGTATCGTTAATTTAAAAAAAAACTTGCACTTTTATTTTTAGTTTTCAATTAGTATCTGAAGTAAAGCGAGTATTACATCCCACGACGCCTCTCGGGCACAAAATATGTTTTCTATAAATATTAGACTTCATTGATTCGCTTATCACAACAAAAACAACTCAGATGTGAAATAACCTTCGAGCTCATCGTACAACGAGTAAAATTAAAATTCCTGCAGTGAGGTTAATAATACATTTTGGCGATTAGCCACAGGCTCAAATCCGCTGCGTGTTCGCTTATAAAGAAAAAAATATAGTGGACGAATCAGAATGATCGAGAAACAAGGATATCAAAGATATACTGTGTGTGTGACTACATTAAGGTTGTAGTTTAACTGATAGTTTGGACATCAGTCTCTAATGGACGTGTCTCCATAATATTCCACTATCTGCCCTCCACCGTGCTTCTGAGTAGCAGGAGTCTAACAGTTACTCTGGTTGAAATCCAATATTTAAAAAGCTCTTTTCGGTGTTTGTTATCGAACTCTTCCGAAACGGCTTGTCCTTTAAAGTACAAAAACTTACTTTCTAACGTGTGTATAAAAACTTTACAAAAAGCGTATTGTCTAGTAAACGATCCAGATGCTTGGGACTAAGCTGTTCCGTGTCAATATTTTATATAATAGGGTCAATATTATAGGACCGCAAGACAAAAAATGTGTGAGTGGTAGGTTTTAGTGGGTAACCCGGGTGCAACCTCACTATCTCATCGCGCCCGTGGACTCCCACATAACCCAGCCCAGTCCCCCGACTGGGGATCTACAAAACGTTTATATGTATACTAGCGACCCGCCCCGGCTTTGCACGGGTGCAATGATAAACCTCTAAATTTATCAGTGTTTCTCTACAATATTATGTATGTATTATACATATAAACCTTCCTATTGAATCACTCTATCTATTAAAACAAACCGCTTCAAAATCCGTTGCGTAATTTTGAAGATTTAAGCATACTTAAAGACGGACAGACGACAGCGACTTTGTTTTATAAACTGTAGTGATAGTGATGACAAAACAAGGTGTGCCAGGGACAGCTAGTAAATAAGTAAATTTGTTATGCTATGCGCCTATTTACCCGCCAAGCGACTGCAGACCCACATGGCATAGGCAGTTGGCACTCACTTATATGGCCACCAACGCTTGGTTCATTACCGTAAGTTACGACCGAAGTATCTATGTATAAATGAATACGTAAAGCAAACTTTGTAGGTACCCCTTTTTATGAAAAATGCATGTAGTGCAAATTGCGCTACATAAACAACCATGTATTTGACACACACACGCATGTATACTCTTTTGTTTGTTGTCAAAGTATGTGGTTTCATAGGCCTTGTAATAGTTGAAAATATTTTGTGCGCATGCCCGAAGTTCCGTCATGTTTTTCGGGCACTTTATTTAAAAATATGATGTGTGATACTGCTTGTTGCACAGCCATAGTTATGAAAAGTGCCCGAAACTGTCATACTGCTGCGTTTTTGACATGGCGGACGCGCCTGCGCTATGCATAATATAAAAAAACCTATTGAGAGAAATAGTACTATAGACGTGCCGAGAGAATGAATGTAGAACGATTGACGAAAAAAGTGTCTATGTCGAGTGTGAATGAAAGTGTTGGAAGGGGTAGACCTAAGCGGACGTTTCAAGACCAAATCAGGGACGTCTTGAAAAAAGGCCGGGTCAAGAGTATCCTAAACCGAAGAGCATGTATGAAGGGAATAATGAAAGTGGACGAAGCGAAACAAGTATGTAAGAATCGTAGCAAGTAGAAAGAAGTGGTCTCTACCTACCCCTACGGGAAAGAGACGTGATTATATGTATGTATTTAAATAAATTTGTGGTCGAATTTCGCCTACTGCAATATCAAATGTCACAAAAGAGCAGACATGTACTTAAGTTTTATCAAATGTATGTTGCAATGCTATTGATTACACATTATAAGTTAAAAATATCGATATTTGTACCAATAGTGTTATAAAAGTTACAACTTGTGTTTATAGGATTGGTTGATGATTTGCGTAAACTTTACCTTTTGGTTCAAGACGATTGTAAGCTACTATATTATTATTGTATATTACTTGGTACTACATACATACATACATATAATCACGCCTCTTTCCCGTAGGGGTAGGCAGAGACCACTTATTTCCACTTGCTACGATCCATACATACTTGTTTCGCTTCGTCCACTTTCATTATTCCCTTCATACATGCTCTTCGGTTTAGGGTACTCTTGACCTGGCCTTTTTTCAAGACGTCCGTGATTTGGTCTTGAAACGTCCTTTTAACTTTTAACTTAATATACTTGGTACTATCCTACCAATATTATAAACACGCGAAAGTTTGTAAGTATTGATGGATGGATGTTTGTTACTCTTTCACGTAAAAACTACTGAATGGATATTAATGAAACTCTACATTAATATAGCTTACACATCAGAATAACACACAGGGTACAATTTATAAAGATAATATTGTGTGAATTGTCCAAAATATAACAATAAGTGTCAACCAAGTAGAAAAAAAATTAGACGAAAAAATTAATTCCTTCACCCCGCGGGTAAAACCGCGGTCCGCAGCTAGTATGTATATATAAATACAATTAATATAAATAATATAAATATCCTTGGACATTTCACACAACGCCATCTCGTCCCAAGCTAAGCAACTTATTGCTTGTGTTATGGTAACGAGTTGGATGATAAACTACTTAAAATACATATATTTTTTTGTAAATACATACATGTTAAAGATAGAAAACACCCAGACCCGGAACAAATACTTGTAGGTCGTACAAATATTTCTTCTATGATTATAAGGAAATACTACTACTCACCCCACAAATTACACACCGAGTCGGGCCTCCTCCCATCACAGGGAGAGTAATTAGCCAACCCAGGGCCGGATTTAGGGGGGGGGCAACCGGGGCGATAGGGGCCCCCGGGGCCTCCACAAGCAGGGGGCCTCCACAATAGACTTCGGAAAAAAAATCTTTCAAATTTCAACTAGTAAACCTAGTAAACATCTTTTCAAAAAAAGCTCGAAAGGTTCCGTTCGTTAACACTAAAATTTAATTTCAAATAATTCTTGTTTCCGATTATATTCATGTGTTTGTTAAATACTAAGAGAATCTACTTGGTTTCACAATAAATTATTTATTGAAAAACTCGACTGAAAAAAATTGTTCATTTTATTTGGAAAATAATTTGGGGCAAGGGGGCCTCCACTCCTTTGTTGGCCCGAGGCCTCTGGACCCCTAAATCCGGCCCTGAGCCAACCATGCCACGCTGGCCAGACAATTTGGCCCAGGATTTCGTTTCAAGTTTTCCTTTTTTTACAGCTAGGTTTTCAGCCTTGTAATTTCCTTCTATCGGCTCACCCTCAGGATGGAATGGGGCGGTGACACTATCTATTAACTTTATTTGCAATACTGATGACTGGCAAGTCTTGTTACTAAGACAATAAATAAATAAATATCCTTGGACATTTCACACAACGCCATCTCGTCCCAAGCTAAGCAACTTAATGCTTGTGTTATGGTAACGAGATGGATGATAAACTACTTATATACATTTTTTTTTTGTAAATACATACATATTATAAATAGAAATGACACCCAGACTCCGAGCCAGTGCCTCTGGTTTACACAAAGACACTTGCCCGACCCGGGAATCGAACCCGAGACCCGTTGATCCAAAGGCGGCACATCTAACCACTAGACCAACGAGGCAATATTTAGTTTTCGATCGCTTGACACATGATCCCAAACAGATTAACATACGTACCCAAACACGTAGGAATTCCAATTAGCGTCACACTAAATCACTAAGCTTACACAAGCCCACAGAAGCACTGATGTTGAACAAAGCACCATTCAACACCGCCGTTACATCACCGGAACATTCGCAGAAATTAACAACGTATTACAAACACTCCAATTAACATAAACACACAAATTTTTCTGCGCCGAAATACTATAGTCTTCCTCTAGTATCCCACAGAGCTGCGAAGCTGAAAGACGTGGCTTCGGAAGTTAGGAGTTTTATTGGGATATTCGGTATCGTATTGAGTTTATTGGTTAATTGTGTTGTCGTGATAGACGTGGTGAGGTCGCGGCACGACTGCCCGTCGGCGTATCATTCACGCGGCTTCACGTGCGTCCGATGCAAAAAAAACACAGACCACAGGAACTCATAGAGCTCGCATGTAGAGATGTGCTTATTATTAAATAAATAAATAAATGTACCTATCTTCATCGTTAGGTTAAAGGCGCAGTAAGGGTCTGGAAGACAAAAATAATTCCGTACACCGCTCTTTGCTGGCTAGTAAAAAAGTTGAGGAATGATTGCATTAAAATAAGTATTTTGTGAGGGACATTCTTTTGGGTGTCGGTGGCACTCCGTGTTGCTAAGAAGAATATGATAGTTATTTGGCTAATTAGTAATAACCCTCCCTGTAACTGGAGGAAGCCGGTTTCAGCTGTGGGACATCGTAAGGGCAAGTAGTAGTTAATTGGGTCATACATACAACATAACCATATCCTGTACTATAAAACCTGAAATATGGAAATTATCGTCATACCACGTTAATTAGTTTTAGTTAGTTCTATGCTATCATAGAACATTTGCAAAAACAGTGAGTCATAAACCAAGTACACAATTAAAACGTAATGACTTGACTAATACGGAATATTGCCGGCAATATTCCGCCGCAATTGTTGTTTAATAAATAGTTATACAAAACATTATACGTTTAGGTAAGAGTACAGTTGTGTAAGACCGTGTTAGTTTATTTGTTTAATAACACTTTTATAGTTCTATTATTTGTAAGTTTCCTGGAAAATCCATATTTACATCTTCAAGAAGCATTTCCTCTAAAGAATGCTGTAAAAAGCAGTCTCTGTCAGCTTAATGATTTCTTAGGCTTTCGCGATTATCACACATTGAAATTAAACACTTTGCAACGGAATTAAACGGAATGTAATATACACGCGATAAATCCGTTACAAAGTGTTTAATTTCTCTATCAGCTTTATTACGCATTTATTGTGCCTGGTGCAAATACGTTTTAGGTGTAATTGAGACTATCTTAACTTTAAACATCATCATCATCATCAGCCCACTTTAGTCAACTACTGGCTATGTCCTCTAAAGAGTTGACTTTAATACAAGTACCTAATCAAAAATGAAAATGAAATGATTTGTTTCAATATTCAATAAACAATTTAGAACTAATTTGCATTAATCTACCGAATGACAATAATATTGTAATTTTCTTCTTGCGATAATATTAAGAACAGCTCTAGAAGTAACCAATCCCACGCAAATTGTTCGAACACAATTTGTATATCGCGATATTTTCGTCCAGGATATGAAATTTTGTTGCAAACCCATTGATTAGTATATCAATGTGCAAACCCAAATCAAAAGTAAGGAAAGGTTACATTTTCATGAATACAATTAAAATAGTTGTATTAAAATAATGGAATTCCTTGTGGATAAGATTTTTGCACATCATACTACACTGTCAGGATGAAATGGATCAATGATAAAATTTTATTCCAAAACTAGCTGACCCGGCAGAATTCGTACCACCTCAGAATGATTAAATAAAAATCCTCAATGATTTTTCATATTTTATCACATTTTAAACCTTCCCTGGACTTCCACGAATATTTCAAGATCAAAATTAGCCAAATCGGTCCAGCCGTTCTTGAGTTTTTTATTTATATAGAAGATAGTCACTACATAGACAAAAATGGTCAGCACAAGGAAACATGTTTTGATAAATTAAGCCATAATTTGTTTGGAGAGAACGTTTCGGGTGTGACGACGGGCGACCAAATGTTTTGGTTGTTAATGTAAGTCATTAGTGTTCTTAAAACTATCATAGATCAATATGTAAATAATAGTTTTTACTCTTATTGTTCTGAATATACTTAATGGAGTAAAGAGTCCTTAACACTTAATTACTTATTGTTATAGGTTATGATTATGTGTTAATCATTGATACATACAATGACGATATTTCTATTAACTTACATTGACTCCATTATATCTGTATCGAAGACTACCTTTTTCGCGCAGCTCCATCCACGTGACTATAAAAATGTTTTTATCTTAGCTTCGCATATGCCTATGTTTCCCAGGGACAATGGAACATACTAAAGGTGAAAGAATTTTTGAAATCGGTCCATTTGAGTTTATTAAAAACGTACATACATACATACAAATCTTTCCACGTTACAATATTATTATACATGTCAATCACGACATATCCAAAATTATATTATAATCTTTTTACATTAATTAAGATTCATCGCTATACCTCTCTATTCCGACTAAGTTCTATGGTAATTTTATAATTAATATTACAGGTTTGGTAATTATTCGTCGAATAAATGTCAGTTAGATCCAGTTTCTGAGACGTTATACATCAGATGCCTGTTGTGTTATTTCTGTATAGTGATCTAAGGCATGTTTAATTCACATTGTTGTGTCGTGGCCGAAAATACAGGAGGCGGAGAACTATAAGCTCATTTACTAAAATAACTCTTTGAAGAATATCCACAACGTGATGTTATACAAAATCGCTGGTTCTGTACGGTCTATTTATTTTACATCCTATCTTTTTCAATAAAAAATAAAAAATTACTGTACTACAAAAAAAATATGCTTTATGTCAAATTGGCCAAACTGGTTTCTTTCCAATGATTTCTTGTTTTCTATCTTGGGTTCCTTTGTTTGTCGATTTCGAGAGGAGTAGTAGGCTTTTCTTTCCGTGTGGTGACGGATTTAGAATACACAATGTCACCAACCCACACTATTGTCATGTCGTAAAAGGCGACTAAGGGTACGTTCCACTTGGCGTTCACAACGCCTAAAATGCTCATTCCGGCGTTCCACATGGCGACTACGATCGTTGTGGTCGCGGCGAAAACGTCATTGATGACGTCATTACTTATGCTCACGCCAAGCTCACGACGCCCCATCTCAAGAGGTGGGTCGTTGTGAGCGTTTTGAGAATTTGTACGCCAATTTTAAAAACTAAAAGCTGAAACATGGCGTCAATAACAATATCGTTATATTGTGCCGAACAAAATCGGACAAGACATTATCGTAATCAATAATACGTGGTCAAACTTTTCGTTTTTCACCATTAAGGATTTGTAAAATTTTATTTCTTTCTTCATCTGATCTGGACGAACTAGTACTTTTATTTTGACGCACCAACTAATTTCCAACTGCCACCGTAAAAGGCATTTTTATTATATACGATCATAAATTAGTTAAATACTCCTTGAAAATTAAAGTATATACTTTTTTTATAAAATCAATTTAACCTATATTTAATAGAACTCATTGAAACCACTTATAAATTGTATTATAACCTCATCAACCTACTGCTTAGTTTTTTTAGACGCGCCATTTTTATTATTTCAATGAACGCCCAAATCGCTCCAAAGTCCATTCCACTTGAGTAAATGATTGTGACGCCCAGAACCAAGTGGAACGGCGAAAACCGTGGTCGTGAGCGTGGTCGTTGTGAATGCTAAGTGGAACGCACCCTAAAGGAGCGCAAGATCACCTAGCCGTATGAGAAGGAAAACTTGATACAAACTCTGTGCCAACCCGTCTTGCCAGCGTGGCACAGTAGGCTAATTTACCTCCATGAATTTGGAGGAGGCCGGACTCAGTAGTGGGTCATCTATGAAAAAGTAGTCTTTTCACACAACTTGGTAAGAATGTTGACAGGTTTAAGCCAACGGACGGCTCTACACTCCTCGTGGATAAAAGGATTATTGGAAAAGAGAGCCAATATGACAATTCAATTAAAGAAACTACACTAACGCACGGAATTAGAAAAGAAAGAAGATTACTTTTTTCGTACGCAAGCTCGTGACATCTGACCTTCACCTCTGTAACGATCTATTTTTAAAAGAGAAAATAAACTTTGCGAAGCATTTGCACCTCGGCTCAAGCCAAACAATGGCAAACCGCCAAAATCCAGGAATTATGACGCGCGCGCAACCTCGCCCTGACCAATTTGATAACTCCAATATAGATTCAAAAGAAAATGTTTTCAAACGGCTTTTGGAATGAAAACATTTTCTTTTGCAAACATCTTCATTATTAATTTTTGATAACTTATTATGTCTTAGGTTTCACGATCTTTACACATTGCAGGAAATGATTTCGCTGTATTATTTCGTTTTATTTTATTTTATTCCTAACGTTTCAGACACTGCAGAAAAATATTTTCTTATAATAACTACTTTTGGTCTTTGACGAAGACTCCTCCAGATTTATTGTTGAAACGACATCACAGTAAAATGAGACATTAAAACAATTGAATAGTTTGGATTGGTGGTCTGGTCTGCAAGCTGGATGCGTCAACCAGAAGACAGCTAGACTAGAGTGAGCTAATAAAAACGATGATCAGGATCATTTGCGTATTGTATGTATGTTTGTTTGGATCTTTCAACTGAATAAAGTTGATCATCTACAGATCGACAAAACTTTTTTGATACAGTTCGTAAATTATTGTTGCAAGCGCCTTAACTGCGTTAAATGTGTTAACTGGAAATATGTTTAAACAAATAATATTTATGACAATGGAATTTCCTTAAAACAGAAATGATAAATTTTAGATTTCATTTAGTCAGTACAGTACAAATACATTAAACTTACTAACACGAATTGTGCCTAAGGGTAATCTGACATGTAGACAGAGCTGAATTAACACAAAGTCATGCCTTGTGCCCGGGGCGGCAAATTATCAGGAGCGGCAAAATAGAGACTGTTCGTAGGAAAGTACCAACTTGGGATAGCGAAGGCAAGAAATTTAGGCGTCAGCGAGCGACAATCTGCTACTACAACCACAGGTAAAAAAATAACTACTGCGTATATACTACTGCGTAAAATAGCGGCGTACTGCAAAATTGCCACCCGGCGAAAATAAGAATATTCGTTATTACATGAATGGTGGTTAATTGGTCTAGGGGTCTAGAACTGCCTCGTTGGTCTAGGGGTTACATGTGCTGCCTTTGGATCAACGGGACCGGTTCCGGGGTCAGGCAAGTGTCTTTGTCTAAACCAGAGGCACTTGCTCGGAGTCTGGGTGTCATTTGTGTTCGTGAATTAAATGTTTGTAAACTGCCCCAGCGATACAGGTTAAACCTAGAGCAGGAGTTTCGTTTTTAAAAAAGAAAAAAAAAGAAATACTTAAATAGCTCATACTCGGAATAGCAGAGGCTTGTAACAGGCATTGTGCATTGATTAGATAACAACAATCATAGCCAGATGCGCCAGCGCGTTTAACGCGGCTCGGGATTCCATGTTTTTAAATTATTTTTTCGGGATACATTAATTCATTTATTTATTTAGTCATACCACTAAAAGTTGGTAATGTTAAGTATTACACAATTTTATTACGATATTAAAGGGCTTATTGAAATGTTAATTTTATAATCATAATGCAATGAAAATCATATTTTAATTTAATAAATTAAAGACTCTTTCGGTTATATAACCAGACTAAAACTTTAGTAAACTAAAATCGACAGTTATGAATTGTCTTTAATGTTTAAACGTGTATTGTATTCTCTGTTGGAAAACCTGAATACATAAAGTATTATTACGCAGTAAATTAACGTCTAAAATCTAAGCAACATAAATAAATTCAACATCATCATAATATCAGCCAAAAGACGTCCACTGCTGGACATAGGCCTCCCGCAAGGATCTCCACAAAGGCCTGTCCTGGACCACCCGTATCTATCGTTTTCCGCCGACATTTTACTGCGCGCGAAGACTTTTCTGATTTACTTAATACTAATTGTGGGGTAAATGTATTTTAATTTAAACAAAGCTCATAAACTATATTATATGTCTATGTATAGTTCTTATGTCACCCCTATTAAAAGCTAAGATCCATTGCACAAATGGAACGGAAGCCAACGCTTAAAAAACCTGATATACCGACAGACTGGCCATGAAACAAAATAACTTATGGAGTCACACCAGTTATAAAATGACATCATGTTTTGTAAAATAACAGTGATTATCCTCTTGACTATAGATTAGTAATGTTTTGCATCAAAATTTATTATTATACAGTTATTAACCGCGAATTTGTCTACGTAGTATTTAACAAAAAGTTATTGTTAAGTTCGCATAGCCGATAACTTATTAATTTTGTATTTAACTTATTAAAAACACTCAAATATTTGAAAAGAAAAACCGGAAAAGTTTGTCATCAAAATTTGAAAAAATCAGTAACTGTGTGCACCTAAAAAGCAGGGGAGGGTTGCAAACAAATGAGCCTAAACAGAAATACACCCAAAAATGGTAAAATACGTTTTGCTGTATGTATTGTGTACAAACAAATGCACTCAGTAAAAAGCGGTTATTTTAATAGTACAAACGGACACTCCAATAGTATTTATTCGTATAGACTAGTAATAGAGCTTCCGCGTGGTATTAATTGGTTAAGAATAAATTGTGTAACTACCCCATTCTATTCTGAGGATGACGGTAACCTCAAGAGCCGCAAGAGAAGGAAAACTTGATACGAAACCATGTGCCTGCCTACGCGTCTGGCCAGCGTGGCACAGTAGGCTAATTACCCTCTATGTGACTGGTGGAGGCCCGACTCAACAGTGGGTCATCTATGGGCTGAGCAGTAGTATTAGTGAGTAGTATGACAGTGGTGTGTATCAATAATTTTAAATGTCCCAATTTTCAAAAATTGTGGTCACCCTACACAAAACTAATATCGTGTCGCGTGCAACGATGTTGATGCGCCAATCAGTCACACACTGTAGCTAATAAAAGATTGTGGGATCAAGGCTAAATTCACGACCATCGCATGCAATTGAGGAATTTGTAGATGTATAACCAAAATTTTATACATTTAAGAACGCCTGGACACAGCTAGAAAGTAGTTTAGACTCCTTAACAGCTGAGCAGTGATTGAACACAATTTATGAATCAATCAACTAAGAAAAATCCATTCCCGAGACGTAACATATATAAATGACAATAAACTGCTTTCGAAAAAAACTCACATCATAATCGGTCCATTCGTTTAGGAGCTACGATACAGACAGCCACGTTAATCTCCCTCTTTTTGTCGAGGCCTAAACAATATGCAATTAAGATCACGCGATCATGAGCTGTCAAACACTCAGTCACAAAGCCACACATTCAGACACACCTACCTCACTCGCTTTTGACTGCCTCGTTGGTCTAGTGGTTAGATGTGCCGCCTTTGGATCAACGGGTCCCGGGTTCGATTCCCGGGTCGGGCAAATGTCTTTGTCTAAACCAGAGGCACTGGCTCGGAGTCTGGGTGTCATTTCTATCTATAATATGTATGTATTTACAAAAAAAAAAATGTATATAAGTAGTTTATCATCCATCTCGTTACCATAACACAAGCATTAAGTTGCTTAGCTTGGGACGAGATGGCTTTGTGTGAAATGTCCAAGGATATTTATTTATTTATTTATTTTACCCAATTTAATTGGGGTCGACAGCCGTCTAACCTGGTTTGGTTAACAAAGAGTAAATACACTGAGCGACTGCCGTCTAGCAAGCTAGTACCCAGTCGTTAGAGCCGGCAAAAGGCTATTACAAGGCCGAAAACCGAGCCGCAAGATAAGAAAATCTTGAAACGAAACCCTGTACCAACCCGTCTGGCCAGCGTGGCACAGTAGGTTCCCTCTATGTAACGGGAAGGAATAGGCTGAGTTTTAGTAGTAGTCTATGGCACTACAGGTTCAGTTTAGATGGACGGAATTGGATTTTGTTGTTTTCCACCCGTTTAAGGATAATCTCCTATTTTCTCATACAGTATAAATTAATTACTAATTACTACAGCAGTGGGTCTTTTATGGGCTGAGTAGTAGTATCCATGACCAATTCCCACGAAGAATTTTTTTATGGAATATCTTTCTTAATTGAACAAAACCATGGTAACCCTACACATATATAGCGCAACCACGTGGTTATACACGTAAGAGCTATAATGCAGCACAAAGATTGGACACGTTTGAATTATGTATACCATCGCACAGGGCGACTTAGGGAGGCTTTACTCCTCCCTAAGTTGGGAGGAGCCCGACTCAGCACTGGGTCTTTTATGGGCTGAGTAGTAGTAGGCAGTCGGGTATCCATGACCAATTCCTACAAAGATTTTTTTTTATGGAATATCTTTCTTAATTGAACAAAACCATGGTAACCCTACACATAAATAGCGCAACCACGTGGTTATACACGTAAGAGCTATAATGCAGCACAAAGATTGGACACGTTTGAATTATGTATACCATCGCACAGCTTGTCATTGTGGGGTAATGTTATTAAATTTGCTTACAATGGACGATGCGGTCGTGTATGAATGTCTAATACATTAAGTCCATCTTTATGACTAACGTATTGATTGTGACCTACTTCAATCTAAAATGCAGTTAAATATGTTTATATTGCCACGCGCTTTACGAGGCTTGCCTGAGTCTAGTAGGCTAAGTCTTCATGGATAGCCGACCATTGGGGACATGGGAGACTAGACTAGTTTAAGGGACTCCAGGGCACAGAAAGACAGGAATTAGCGCCCCGACCCACTGTAATCAACGGCGGCGCTCCTCAACTGCATTCAGTTTCATGTTTCTTATCTTCTTCTTCTTATAAATAAAATTGAACTGCTGTTCGTTAGTCTCGCTAAAACTCAAGAACGGCTGGACCGATTTGGCTAATTTTGGTCTTGAAACGTTCGTGGAAGTCCAGGGAAGGTTTAAAAGGTTTTTTATTTATTGATTCTGATGCGGTACGAAGTTTGCTGGATCAGCTATTCTATCTATACAAATAAATAAAATTGAAGTGGCTGTTTGTAATAATAAAATAACCACTTTTTACTAAATGCGTAAGTATGTACATAGACCAAAATAACATTTTTTTTTGTCGGACTGTCTGTCTGTTTGTTCCGGCTAATCACTGGAACGGCTAAGCCGTTTTTGACGGGACTTTCACTGATAGGTAGCTGATGTTATAAGGAGTAACTTAGGCTACTGTTTTAGACTAGCTTCGCCCCGCAGTATTACCCGTTAAACATCGCGGGAGTCAGCTAGTAAAAATATTATAGTTGGTAGAATTATATGCTGACTGGTTGGTACTGGGTTTCGTATCAAGTTTTCTTTTCCTTTACCCGTCTGGCCAGCGTGGCATAGTAGGCTAGTTACCCTTCATATAACTGGAGGAGGCCCGATTCAGTCATTTATGAGCTTAGTATTAATTGTAGGTACTGACAGACAAATCACTACGTAAATTTATTAGATACTAGCGGCCCGTCCCGGGTTCGGAAGGGTGCGTTATTACCCGAGGGTAACTCCGCGGGGCGAAGCTATCGGTCCAGCCGTTTCAAAGATTATCCGGAACAAACAGACTGACAAAAAGATAAAAAAATTTTATTTTGGTCTATGTACTGTGTGTACATACTTACGCATTTAGTAAAAAGTGGTTATTTTATTATTACAAACAGACACTCCAATTTTATTTATTTGTATAGATCTGCATAAACATATTTAAATATTGCTAATGTATGATACACGATGATTATGACATACTATAACAGACAATGACGCAAACTAGTGATTTGAATAATTTATAGATACGCACAATGACTGTAAATGAGTCATCTCATCCAAGTTTCATACCTACTAAGACTGTAGATATACTCTCGACACCCCCGATAACTTAACACTATTATGCACACACACAGACGCGGTTACAGAATACACCTCGCCGCCGTCGAGGTGGTCGTTTTCGCAGATCCCCCATTCCAGCCCACAGGCGCGTCTACGCGCCGGGCCCAGCTGATTCCTCCCCACGCACGGTGGCCCGATCCGAGATCCGTACCTCCCGTGAGGTGTCCTCGAGCTAAACCGTGCTCCCCCTTACAGCCCTTCCGGCTGGAGCGCAAGTTGTTGCCGGCTATCGCGGCCGTTCGCGCCGCGAGTGTAGAGCCGGCTTTAGGTACAAGCGACAGTGTGACGTAGCCGACGCGAGTTGCAAACTTAGCTTGTTCGAGTAATACGTTGGAATGCCATATATGTAAAGTCGTATTTTATGATTCTAGAGATCACTGTGGGAGTGACCGGCAGAAATGGTTGACAGAGTTTCATACATTAAAATTATATGATGTTTTTCTTTCTCAAAGGATAATCTATTTAGATCGCGTTGGGTCAATACATAACAATACACTATGACATAGACATGAGGGTAATATTGCCTACTGCCACGCCCAGACGGGTCGGCACAGGGTTTCATATCAAGTTTTCCTTCTCTCGCAGCTATATATACGGCCTTGTAATTTCCTTCTGTCAGGTAGGCACATATTCTAAACTAGCGACCCGCCCCGGCTCCGCACGGGTGCAATTATACATGCATTATCACTACAAAGTCGCATTCTTCTGTACGTCCCTATGTATGCATAAATCTTTAAAACTACGCAACGGATTTTGAAGCGGTTTTTTTTTAATAGATACAGTATTTCAAGACGAACGTTTATATGTATAATATAATTGCACACAAGCCGGGGCGGGTCGCTAGTACATAATAAACCTTCCTCATGAATCACTCAATCTATTAAAAAAAAACCGCTTCAAAATCCGTTGCGTAGTTTTAAAGATTTAAGCGTACATAGGGACGGATAGAGGACAGCGACTTTGTTTTTCTTTTTATACTATGCAGTGATATTTAAACACATTATTTGTACGAAGTTTTGTAGGTTATGAGTGTTATTTATGTCAAATTTCTAGAATAAATCTCGCGCGCCTTTTCCCTATGAGTCTCAGCGGCTAGTGATTTCATGTTCAATTGTTTGTACTCTTTTATCGCCGGGTCAGTTGGTCACACATAGCAGAAACTAATTTAATTAAATCAGGACTGTGGTGGCCTAGTAAACAAGGTGATTTGACTTTGAATCGAAAGGTCGTAAGTTTGATTTATTCATCGCGTACCTAGGCCCTTTTCTGCCGGGCTTAACATGGGCATGTCGTGGTTCACTTATTATTTTTTGTACTAGGCAATATTAGATGTTATGTTGTACAATAATATTAATACTAGTCCATTTATTTATCAATCTGGTTATCTTTGAAAAACTCGTTTAGAAATACCTATCGGAAAAGTGTGATTTTAATGTGTCCTTGAAATAAATAACCTGCTACATTCAAAATCATAAAATCTATTTCTTCAAGTTGGCCCATCGAAGTCCACCACCGCGATGGCGAAGTTCACATCGCACGGTTAAGAAATCCCTGAGTACAGTTATCAGGGTATAGTCGCCGCGGCCAGACATACCACCACGTCAGACATCCTGATCATCCGTTTGCGCATAAACAGCTAAATCTTTTCCCTCCCTTACATGGCGTCTTCATTAAAATCAAAACTCATTTAATCAAGCAATGGCTCATTAGAGCTCTTTTGACAAGTCAACCAATAAAATAAAATTTACCATTTAAAATTAATTATTTACCATCTACCACTGTTATAATTAAGTACTATAACCAGTGCTCTATCTACTGGTCAATATCGTCGTTTCAGCTAAATATAAATTACCCACTACTGGGTCTGGCTTCCTTCAAATTCATGGGTCGTTGTCAGCTGTGTCACATGAAAAAGTATACCTAGGTAATTGATTTGCTTATGATTCAGGTAACGTCAAAAGTCTTAGTAAAATACTGGTAATATGCGGCATTTAACGACTACCCGCGCGTTATGGTTTAGTTACTTCATAGCGATTTGACGTCGATTAGTCGAAGCATCTTGTTGTAGTGGAAATATCGTAGCCCTTGTTGTGACTAAACAGGATCATTATATTTTCCTTCAAAGACACAGAGAGTCACATCGTATGATGACATGTGAAGACAGTGTCAAGTAACGAAGATCCAAGAAATCCGATGACACAATCGGCAGTCTAATAAAATAATTTCAGAGAAAGAGACAAAGGCTCATAACTTGAATTGGTTGTGACACTTATTTAAATTGTTTTCATCCGTGGTATCGATCCCACATAGCTCAACGTTTTTAATATTAATAAATATTAAGCCAGTAATTAATTGTCTGAATTCTGTAACGAAAGTTTGTATCACTTAAAAATGTCTTCAAGTAGATAATAAGTAATAACACAAAACGAGTTGCAAACGTCTTTACACTTACTCAAAATCTCTTCCAAACCTACAGGTACCAAAACATACCGATGAAACTTACATCATCTAACAAAATATTGTTAAAATAGCCGGCAGTGATCTCATGATTATTTTTGTATCAAGTTTTCCTTCTCTTGCGGCTTGGTGACGTGGTTGACTCTATCCGTCACCACAAGGAAAGTCAATGTCATCAACCAATTGCATATGAGGCACCAAATATGACTACTGCACAATCAAGGTCATCAAGGTTATGTTGTTTGGCCGCTATAAGACTAGGCTGTGTTTTCGTGAAGGTCAACTCTCGGGAGGTTGTACTGTCAAACTTAATTTCACTGCCAGTATCATAATCTACAAATCATTAATTTTATTAAAACTATAACGTTGCTGACCTTACAGATGGGAACTAGGTTGCTAACCTTACAAAAGTGTTGTAACAGCAAATTATCGATGACGTAATGCTCAATAAGGTGACTAAAGGACAACGCACACTATCGGACGCGTTTGATGAGTGTGTACCGTTTTACTCGACCTCGGCTTTCGCTGTAATTGTGTATGTCCGTGTTGTGATGGATTTAGAATACACAAGACTACTAACCCGCACCATCCTGAGGGGGTCGTAAGAGCTGGCTAAACGAAGGCAAGAGGCAGATTACAAGAGAAGGAAATCGTGAAACAAACCGGCTAAATTCAAAATATCTATTGCATCCATAACTCGTGACTTCTGTGTACGCGTACGTGTAATGCCAAGTAGCTTATTTCATTTAGCAGTAGCCTATTAGGGTTTCTGTGTAAAGAAACAAACTCATCGGACGCGTCCGATAATGTGCTTTGGCTTTGACAATGTCCAATGTTCACAATATCCAATGAACGTAAGGTAAAATCAATATTATTGTCTAATAGCTAGCTCAGATCAAATAATAAGATACTAGGACATAATGAGCTTTGGTTCATTATCGATAAACACGATTATGTACAGACCACGCGCGAGCTCAGAGGTATTTTAAGGAGCGTTGACGTAATGCACTAGTATTGTGATTTAATCGTTCGCTCAATAATGTATACCTGGCCAATAAATACGTTTAAAAATAAGTTTTATATGCGCGGTGCGGATGTAACCCTAACGAAAATGTGTGGTCCACTCATGATATTGATCACAAACCTGTACATGGGCAATAATAGACTGAGTCTAGATGGGCAGTAATGGACGCATTCGATTGCCCACTAATTAAATTGACGGCGGCCAAAACTAATATTTATGCATTATGCACTGACTCCAAGTTGGCAAAGTTCCAGTACGGAATGGTCGCGAATTTTGACGGAAACCATTAAAACATGCGCTTGCGACGAATGCATTGCGTCTGGAACGATAGGGATGTGACGCACATTCCAATAATTCCTATTTAAAAAAGAAGTGAATAATGCCATCTTATTAAATTACATAATATTTTATATTTTGTATTGTTACAAACATACATATCAATAAACAAAATGGAAAATAAATATTCTGAAAAAAAAAATACTTTCATGAAAGTAGATGATTTAAAAAACACATTGATTTATAGAAGGTAATCAATATCGTGAAATCAAATTAAGGTGACAGAAATGTAAAGCTTTAATTTAACGGGCTAGAATTTAAAAGGACATCATGTTTTAAGATATTGTAGCGACCAGCTTGCTACATCACCCAATTTAGCCGAAAAATTTAACTATCAACACCAAGAAATATCGCCTGTAAATGCAATTACCAAAAAAGTCCTACACCTCGATAGCGAAGTTTACAGAGCAATTCGCACGGTTAAGAAATCCCAGACAACACCTGGTTTGGCTGGAAGATCATCCCTTTGCGCCTAAAAAGTATTACGGGTTTTTTTCACATTTGTACTTGACAACCCTAACCCACGACAGGGAGCTTTTGAAGTACACGAACACGTATTTAGAGCAGTGCTTTGGTGAGTGAGCTTATAGGAAGCTCATTGCGTTTCTTCCATTACGAACCTGTACATTGTTTCAGAATTAAACTCTATAAATAATAACAAGAAAGATAAATACATAGGTAACGAACGCGTAGATAGGACTAGATGTATAGATCATCATCATTGTAGCCCATAAATGACCCACCACTGGGTCAGATACCCAAGTTCTTGAAGGGGAAAATAGCTCTATAGGAGTTGTATCAAGTTTACCTTTAGAATAAATAGTGTCACCACCATATTCCATCCTGAGGGTGTCGTAACATCCGACAAAAAGGGAACAAGGCGTAGCCGCAAGAGAAGGAGTACTTGATACGGAATCCTGTGCCAACCCGTCTGGCCAGCCACTAATGTCCGTTCATGAATTTGGAGGACGCCTAAGCAGTAGATCATATATGGGCCGAAACGATGAGTGATTACCAGGGATGTCACTGATGCGAAGTGAATGTATAACGCTGCTGGAAGTACAGGGTAATATTATTTTTAATACAGTTGCTTAAAAAGTGGCATATTGCAGGGACGTATAGCGTTCGGGAAGTGGGCTATTACACACGCGTGCTTTTTTTTTACCATTCCCGCACTAGTGCGTTTTCTTTCCCAACTGTCAAAATAATGTCTATTATAAGGAAAAACCAACCATGAAGTTTTTACTACAAAAAATCATAGAAGTTTTTATGATTCATATATTACGTATATTTATAAAAAGAAACAACTTAATCATTTGTTTCAATATCAGATTGAATGATTTGATTGAATGAGTTAGGTTAGGTTTCATTTCATTAAATTTCATTTTCATTTCATATCAATAAAAAATGTCTACTAGAATGGGTGAAGAAAAAAATATCTCTGCTTATATTCTACGGTTGGCGCCATTTTTGTTTATAAGTCATAAATGATTAGTTAGTTGAGTTTATTGTGTTTTTATAATTTTATTAAATTGCTTCATTTTTTCGCAACTGTATTAAAAATAGTCGTTCAGTACACGTGCGGAACCGTCATTGCAACTTGTTCCGACTGTCAACCCTCGCCTTCGGCTGCGCCTCGGCTCGGGTAGACATTTGTCGGAACTCGTTGTAATGACAGCCTTTCCGCACTTGTAATAAAATATACTATTCCAATCTTTATATTCTCCAGGCACATTAACACTAGGACTCACCACTGTCACCCACAGCTTGACTGAGCGTGTTCTCAGTAACTGGTCGCAGCGCTTCCACGGCACTGATGTAGCCAAGGCGATCGGCAATAGCACACGCGGTCTGGCCATTCTGTGTACCAGATAAAATCTGAATGGATTTTCACGAAAATAAATCCTAGTATCCGAATAATATTATAAACGCGACAGTTTATAAGTATGGATGGATGGATGTTTGATGCTCTTTCACGTAAAAACTACTGAATGGATTTTAATGAAACTTTACATTAATGTAGCTTAATTAACAGAATAACACATAGGCTACAATTAATAAAGATATTTTGCGAATTGTTAAAAATAAAACAATAAGTGTCGAGTAAATAGAAAAAAAAACTGACCAAAAAACTGACCAAAAAACTGACAATTCCATCACCACGCGGGTAAAACTGCGGGGCGCAGCTAGTAAATTAAAAAAAGGAATTTTATTTTTAATTGACTTCCAAAATGGAAGAGTTTCTCAATTCATATGTGTATTTTGTCGTATGTGTGTTACCTTATGAGTCTGTCATTTTTCAATAAGGCAATTGTTTTTTATTCGAACAAACTCTTAGGAATCCTTTCAAATAGTCAAAAAATCATAACACAAACATTTAAAATTTAGTCTTTACCTTTCCACAAAGAAGAGCCGGCAAGAAACTCCACGAAACTCAAACAAACAAACAAACACTGAAAATGGAATCTTGTGTTAAGAATACTTACAGCTGACAAGGCATTAGGGTCGGCACTGCTTTTCAGCAACAACTGGATAATGAGGGTATGACCTTGCTGTGCTGCTTGGTGAAGAGGCGTGAACCTGCGTAGAATATAAAAGCTCAGCATAAATCCGTGTGGTGACGGATTTAGGATACATGGCTTCACCACCCCATTCCATCCTGAGGGTGTCTATAAGTGCCGACAAAAGGAAATGAAAACGCCGAAAACCTAGACGCAAGAGAAGGAAATCTTGAAAGGAAACCCTATGCTAACCCATCTGTCCACCGTGGCACCTTAGGCTAATGACTCAGCAGTGGGTCATTTATGGGCTGAGAAGTAGATAAAGTCCCGTCTGAATTGAGGACCACTCAATATGTGTGGTCCATGTGGTGACGAATTTAGAATACACAATGTCACCAACCCACAATATCCTGAGGGTGTCGTAAGAGGCGACTAAACCAGCGTAAGAGGCAGATCACCTAGCCGTATGAGAAGGAAATCTTGATATAAACCCTGTGCCAACCCGTCTTGCCAGCGTGGCACAGTAGGCTAATTTCCCTCCGTGAATTTGGAGGAGGCCCGACTCAGTAGTGGGTCATTTATGGGCTGAAATGAAAATGATGAATATATGTAATAACTAGCTGACCCGGCGAACTTTGTTCCGCCCTATAGGCAATAAATGAGCAGATTTTGGATTTTAATATGTTAAATTTTTTATTAGGATAATAAATATAAATAAAAAAGGTCAAATAATCGGGTATTTTAATCATTCTTTATTGGCCATATATATTTTTGCATGGGTTGGACTATTCAGTGAAGGACCTTGTGAGAGGCGACATTTTTCGTTTTTATAATCAGGCGCATGAACAAATACCGCAGTTTTCCTTTGATTATCGTCTTATAAGCGTTGTTTTCAATACCAATTATTTTTTTGGGATAAAACGTATCCTATGTTCGTCTCCTGGTCCTAAGCTACCTCCCCACCAATTTTCAGCCAAATGTGTTCAGCCGTTCTTGAGTTATAAATAGTGTAACTAACACGACTTTATCTATACTCTATACTAATATATAAAGCTGCAGAGTTTGTTTGTTTATTTGTTTGTTTGTTTGTTTGTTTGTTTGAACGCGCTAAACTCAGGAACTACTGGTCCGATTTCAAAAAATCTTTCAGTATTAGATAGTCCATTTATCGAGGAAGGTTATAGGCTATATTTTATTTTCAAAAGAATTAGGGATCCGTATGAAAACTGCGATTTTGTAAACCAAGGTGTAAAATCGAAAACCTATTTATGCGTGCGCTGCAAAAACTATTGACAATAGAACAAAATTATGTACTACGGATTTGTAGGTCTTATAAAGATCTACAAAAAAGTCCGCGAGAGCACATATCTAACTATCATAGTTTAGACACAATAACCGATTTTATGTTCATAAAAAATATGCACGGGTTCGAAGCCCACGCGGGCGAAGCCGCGCGCAAAAGCTAGTCTTGATATAAACCCTGTGCCAACCCGTCTTGCCAGCGTGGCACAGTAGGCTAATCTCCCTCCATGAATTTGGAGGAGGCCCGACTCAGTAGTGGGTCATTTATGGGCTGAAATGAAAATGATGAATATATGTAATAAAGTATAATATTTTTTTAAAGAGAATCCAATTCAGATATTTGCCGGATTACGAAAGGAAAGCGTACCCGTGTGCTGCCCTGGCAGCAACGTCGGCGTTGGCAGCAATCAACGTTTTGGCAGCAGCATGGTGGCCGTGGTGAGCTGCCGCATGGAGTGGGGTGTACCCATCACGGGTGCGGGCTGAACACTGCCCACCAGCGCCCAGGAGGGCTTTAAGAACTGCTGTACGGCCTTCGGACGCTGCTAAGTGGACTGGGGTTAGACCTGCAACAAAATATTGGACTTAATTCGTGTCTAGTTTCAAGACATAAGCAAGCTCTTTCATTATTGGGTTATGGTAGACGAAACGGACTGGCGCGCAGTTTATAAAAATGAAAGTAAAAATGTTCATAAAATGAAGACGACTGAGCCAAACTTTGTTAGATTTTGCCAAATGGCAACTATTGCGCATCGAACCAAGGAATCACTTAAATCGGATCATAAATTTCAGATTAAAGGCCCACTACTGGGTCGGGCCTCCTCCAAATTTATGGAGGGAAATTAGCCTACTGTGCGACGCTGGCAAGACGGGTTGGTAAGGATTTTTACCCCGGGCGAAAAAAAAAAAATGATGTTTGTATCAAGTTTTCCTTCACTTGGGGCTAGGTGATCTGCCTCTTGCGTTCTTGTGTACCCACAATATCTTTTTTTTCGTTCACCGAGACTTAGTATACATGGTGGATAAAATTGGCCTAATGATAATTGATTATGTCACCGCACTGGCTAAAGACATGAATATGTTTTTGTGTCTCCCTCTCTTACCATTATTAGCAGGCACGTTAACATCAGCGCCTCTCTCTATTAGCATCTCCACGCAGTCCTCGTGGCCTTCTTGCGCCGCCATATGCAGAGGCGTAAAACCCGCTTTAGACTTCACTCCCGGATCCGCGTCTAGAGAAAAGAAGAGAAAGGAATATTTTATTATGGTTAATAACCATCAAGGCGCAGTGCTGGTAGGCCTCCCACACGGTGGACCGACGACCTGGTTAAGATCGCCGGAAAGCAGTGGATTCGGGCGGTCCAGGACCGGCCTTTTTGGAAATCCTTGGGGGAGGCCTATGTCCAGCAGTGGACGTCTTTTGGCTGAAATGATGATGATGATGAATAACCATCATATACTACTTCAAGTACTACTACTCAGCCCATACATGACGTGCTGTGGACTCGGGTCTCCTCCAACTACATGGGAGGGTAATTAGCCTACTGTGACATGCTGGCCAGACGGGTTAGGTTAGGTTAGCATTTCGGCCCTGAGGGCGATTGACCATTTTTTTTTTTTTGTGCCCGGGGTAAAAATCCTTTATGGACTATCCCCATCATCAGGGGTGTGTGGGAATCTCCCCCAGAGTGGGGGCCTACCCACTAAAACATCCCCAGAAACTGCACAACGAGAAGGGCGATTGACCTGGGTCCGTCCGTCGCCTGCGCAAAACAGGCCCCGGGAGGATAGCGCGCCGCGATTCGTGTGCGCCCCCAGCGGTGGAATGGGGAGGGCAATATAGCCCCCCCCCCCCATAATCCGAGGGGCCCGCCTTGGAGCATGGGGCTCCACTAGCTTTATAAAAGAGGCCGGCCAAGGCCCCCAGGGTCACGGAGCATGCTCCCGTAATGGGAGTGAATCCCGTGGCCCTGGTTTGGGCAGTCGAGGATCGCCGTTGGTTTTAGTGGGTAGGTCGGGGCGCAATTCACCATCTCTACGCGCCCCGGAGTCCCACATACCTCGGCCAGTCCCCAACGGCCGGGTATCCATGAGGATCTCCGACGTAAAAAAAAAAGGTTAACGAAATAGGTTTTTTTTTATCCTTGGCCATTTCACACAACGCCATCTCGTCCCAAGCAACTTAATGCTTGTGTTATGGTAACGAGATGGATGATAAACTACTTATATACATTTTTTTTTGTTAATACATATTATAGATATAAATGACACCCAGACTCCGAGCCAGTGCCTCTGGTTTAGACAAAGACACTTGCCTGACCCCGGAATCGAGCCCAGGACCCGTTGATCCAAAGGCGGCACATCTAACCACTAGACCAACGAGGGTGGCGACACTATGTATTCTAAATCCGTCACCACACGGATTATCATCTTATATGTGGTGATAATTATCTTGAGCAAGATCATACAAAAATACTCTATAGAGATCATGAGTCATTTGTAAAAGAATTACTACTACTAACTCTCAGCCCGTTCCAAGACACATTGCTGAGTCTAGCCTTATCAAGTTACCTCAAGCTTCAAGTTCTTCGTTTAAAGTTATCCTTCTATTGCGACTAGGTTTTCTACTGTATAATTTCCTCTAGTCTGCCCTAACGACACCCTCAGAATAGAATGGGGTCTTTTTATATCTCATCGAATTGCAGAACTCGTGTTGAGTGAGTTATTTAGGGGATTTCGACAAATATAAAAACGAAATTTTATGTCAATTTTCGATTTAAACATGTAAAACTAAATTGGGATATTAAAATGTTTCTAAACACAGTTGTAGTTGCTTTCTGCCATAAAATATCCTTCCACTGGTGAAAGAAATTTTCTTCTTCAGAGTGTGGCATGCAATATAAACAACTTCGCCAATGGCGAGTGTTGAAGGTAAACGATAGAGGGTGCAGAATGTTCCAGAATGTTTAACAAGGTTTCAATGCTCACAAAATCCTAAGATCAAGGAAATCAACTTGACCTCTGACGTTCGTGACATATCCGGTGTTGCAAACGTCAACAGATGCCATAGGAGTTAAAAAAATGATTTGAGACTTTTACTTACCATGTTCAAGCAACGCGAAGGCGATGTCGGGGTGGTTGTGTCGGCAGGCGATATGCAGGGCTGAATGGCCGTTCTTCGCTAGCGAATGAGGGGAGGCACCTGGGTGAAACATTAGCTCTAGTTTACTAGCTCATCTACTAATTCTAGCGTAAAATTAAAACGTTAACGGATTCCGATAACATAACGCACACAACTAGGTTGTTAAATGTACTCGTATACCTAAGCTCCTTACTGCTCGCGTTGCTACGCCACAGAAGACATTACACAAATTTTCATTTGTTTTTGTTTAGATACCTTCCTGTGCAATACCTTTGCTGAAGATAACAACATAATCAAAGGCATAGTTAACGATTCTTTATAGGGCATATTCTTTATACAGACAAACATTCATTGTTATATATGTACATAAGATTTAAAAAAAATGCGCTCTAATGCGTACAAATAGTAACAAAATTAGTTTATAATTTTATGTCTCGATGAAGATCATTTCAAAACCGACTCGCTCCAGGGATGAATAGTCGAACCGTGACATTTTGATTTTTTTATAAAAGTGCACTTGTTTTAAGCTTGCACCATTCTTATTACAGCCACGGCTAATAAGTAATTTGTATCTATCATAAATTATTACGGAAATAGTGTGCCGCCTTGGGTCAACGGGTCCCGGGTTCGATTCCGGGGTCGGGCCAGTGTCTTTGTCTAAACCAGAGGCACTGGCTCGGAGTCTGGGTGTCATTTCTATCTATAATATGTATGTATTTACAAAAAACAATGTATATAAGTAGTTTATCATCCATCTCGTTACCATAACACAAGCATTAAGTTGCTTAACTTGGGACGAGATGGCGTTGTGTGAAATGTCCAAGAATATTTATTTATTTATAATAAACAAACTACGGCAGTGTCCACTAGCACTTGTCTTATTGTCTCTAGAATTAATAAATCTGTTTCTTCATGTGATCTTCATATTGTGAGATTATATGAATGCATTTCTGTAACAGAATCACACTCACAATGTCCTTCTGTTACAGAAATGAAAGAAGCTGACGTCTAGCCAATGCAGTAAGTGAAAAAAAAAACAAATGTAATAGTTCCAAATAGCGTAACAGAAGTAGAGATCTAACATTTAAAAAAGAAAACAGTTGGTTTTGAAGAATGCACCTTTGTCCAACAGCAGTAAGGCGATATCCGGGTGTCCGTAATAAGTGGCCATATGTAAAGGTGTGATGTGACTTCTGCCAGGGGCATCGGGTTGGGCACCCCTGGCCAATAAGAGTCGAGCCACTCCAGTATCTCCATATTTGGCCGCTAGATGGAGCGGAGTGAAACCTTTTCGAGTCTCCGCCTCTATTGGGGCGTTGTTATCTAGAAGGATTGCTGCTACTTCTTCTTTGCCTGGGAAATAAATAAAGTGAAATTAGTTTGACTTGATCCGACTGTCAAATAGTCGGGAATTAAATGATGTAAAAAATACGCGATGAATCCAATGAAACCCGGTACAAAACCGGTACAAAGTCCGGCGAGTGGCCGTAAATAAAATACTTGGCATGCAGAGCTGGGAAGCCTGGTAAACCTCAACCTAGCCTGTTATTCTTGGTAAAGAAGATTTTCTGACCTTCTTTAGCGGCAATGTGCAATGGGGTGTATCTGTCCTTAGTAGCAGATGCTACATCGGCGCCGTGCTGCAATAGCAATGCTGCTATATCACCGTGACCAAGACGGGCGGCCACATGCAAGGGCGTCTGCTCTTCTCGAGCTCTGGCGTCCACCTGGAGTACAAAAAATATATAAAGAACATGTAGTTCAGCTGGTAAAAATTAGACTTATAAGGCGGCTGAGAGTCATTCAACGTGCGATGGAGTAAGCTATGCTCGGAGTTGTGAGGAGAAAGATGTGTATGTATGTTTTTAACGAACTGGCTCAAAAAGTACTGGACCGATTTAAAAAAATCTGTCACCATTTGAATGCTACACTAAAGGATATTTTAACTGCAATAAAAAATAAATGTCCACCCATACGAAGGCGGGTCGGGCTGCTAATCATTTTATAAGATGTACCTGAAGAAATCTGATATTTCTGATGTTAATACATATCTCTCCGTACCTTAGCGCTGTTCCGTAGTAGAACCCTGACCAGATCAGTCTGGTGTGCCCTGGCTGCCAAATGAAGTGGCGTCTCCCCTCGGGCAGTAGCCGCATCAGCTGTCGCGCCAGCTCCCAACAGTACAAGTGCTATGTTCATGCACCCCATGAAGGAAGCCACGTGGAGTGGCGTCAGACCTGATTCTGTTGTTGCTGATTTACCTGGAAATATATATTTCTCTGGAAGACCTGGACCTTGGGTACCTTATAAATAGTGTCACCAATCCGCATGAAAGAAGAAGAGAAGAGAGAAATCTAGATACAAAACTATGCCACACCTTGTGACTAGGGTGGCACAGTAGGCTGACTCCCCTCGATTTAATCGAGGAAGCTCCTCAGCAGAGTTCAGCAGTGGATGGTTTAATGGCTGAGACGAAGAAGTTCGGATATATCTTGTCATTTCATTTCAAAATCTTAAAAACATTTAATCTTAGTTTTATAGGTCAAAGTGGCGCCCAACATGGGGCCGCAAATTCTAGAATTCTAAAGCAGTTTTCGTTTTTTTTTCGGAGTTAGACTACTGTTTTGTCGGAGTTGTTACCAGTACACGGTAACGAGGTCACCGCCAGCTGATATCAGTATAAAGTTTCTTGCCGGCTCTTCTCTGTGGAATGGCATTCCGAACCGGTGGTAAAGACTTGATGATTAATTACTTGTAGTTATTGTGTAATTTTTTTCATTATTTGACTATTTATTTGAAAGCATTGGTAAGAATGAATTCGAATAAAAATATTAAAATGTTGATTTCAAAATTTGATAGAATGATTAGGTCACTCTAACAACAGACATCATCGGACAGCTAATTCAACGAAATGTTGAACTAATAACGAAAATAGTGTTAAATTAATATCTATACTTACTGGCACCATATTTGAGAAGCAACTCGACCACTTTCAACCGGTTCTTCTTGCAAGCAATGTGTAGTGGAGTGAAGCCGTTCAATGCTCGTGCATTGGCGTCCGCATTTCTATCGAGAAGCAGCTTTGCTACCTGGGAAACGGTAATGATGACTGTGTAAAACTTTTCGTTATCTCACACCTTAAAGTACTCTTTTGGGCTTCATGGAGCTGGGCTTCTAAGTCAGGCTGGCCTGTTTTAGCCTGGTTTGCAGCAATTTTCGTAAGGATTTCCTCCTCTTGAAGCCAAATGATCTGTCTAATTATCGATAGGAATAAATCCATTGGTGTTGGAATAAATATTAGATATATACATATAGTATAGTATTGTAAACCTGATATCAACCGGACAGTGGTATCTATAATATGGAAAAGACACACTCGAAATACTATTATGATTAAAATACAGGAATTGTTACTTTATTTTACACGGATTACGTTGATTTTACCTTAACATGTCCACAATGAGCTGCCACGTGTAAAGCGGTGAGATAGTCAACTGTGACGTCATCGATCGGGGCGCCCTCTGTGAGCAAAACCTTGGCCGTCTCCACGTGTTCGCCCTGGACGGACATGTGGAGAGGTGTCAGCCCATTCTGCAAGCAAAAATACACCAAAGCTCAATAAAACCTGTATAAAAGCGCAGTGCTGGTAGGCCTCCCACACGGTGGACCGATAACCTGATTAAGGTCGCCGGAAAACGATGAATGCGGGCGGCCCAGGACCGGCCTTTGTGGAAATCTTTGGGGGAGGCCTATGTCCAGCAGTGGAAGTCTTTTGGCTGAAATGATGATGATGATGATGAAAAGAAAAGCAACCCGCGGCTATTAGCGAGTAGCCGTGGCCGGGTTTTATGTGGACTCAGTTCGCGTCATTGCGTAGTTTTTACTCAAAGTCCTTTACGTCTTCAAGTCTACAACCGAGCACACCTGCGCCATATTTGCCTTATTGGTCTTGGGTTTAGATGTGCCGGCTGTGGATCACGGGTCCTCGGTTCCATTCCGGAGTTGGGCTGTCTTTGTGTAAACCGAAGTGTCTTTGTGTAAACTAGAGGCAGTTGCTCAGTCTTGGTGCCATTTGTGTTCCCAAATTACAGGTTAGTAAACAGCTCCCGCGAGGTTATGCCTAGTGCAGGGCTTGCGTTTAAAAATAGCACTAGTACCCCCGTTGCTGGTGTCTTTAACTGTTAGATAATATATCATGATGTAGCGAAACGGAATAGGTACTTTTCCACTCAGGCAGCGCCAGTTTGAGCTGTGGTTATCTATACTAATATATAAAGCTGCAGAGTTTGTTTGTTTGTTTGAACGCGCTAATCTCAGGAACTACTGGTCCGATTTCAAATTCTTTCAGTGGTAGATAGTCCATTTATCGAGGAAGGTTATAGGCTATATTTTATTTTCAAAGGAATTAGGGATCCGTATGAAAATTGCGATTTTGTAACCCAAGGTGTAAAATCGAAAACTTATTTACGCGTGCGCTGCAAAAACTATTGACAATAGAACAAAATGAAGTAGCGCGAGTTTGTAGGTCTTATTAAAATCTACAAAAAAGTCTAAGAGAGCACATATCTAACTATCATAGTTTAGTCACAATAACCACTTTTATATTCATAAAAAAAATGCATAGACATAAGCACGGGTTCGAAGTCCACGCGAGCGAAGCCGCGCCCAAAAGCTAGTTAATTATATATCTCCTAAAAACGACACTTAACTCTTTTATTGTCTCTTATAAATCTGAACCCAGCACCACAACAACCATACCGATATAATATACCTTAGTTTTGCTGGTTATCGGTGCACCATGTTGAAGCAATCTTGCCACAACGTTGCTATGTCCAGAACGTGCCGCGCAATGTAACGGTGTGAGTCCATCCCTTGTGACTGCCGCTATGTTTGCACCTGTAAAATTTCTTCATTGTCATTCAGTTTTCCTTTTCATTTGTAGCTTGCTTTGCTTCAGATCTTGGTGAGGAACCTCTTGGTCAGAAATCTTGACGGGCGTTGTAAGAACCGACAAGGCCAAACACCAACAGCCGGCAAGAGAAGGAAGCCTTGAAACAAAACCTTGTGCCAACCCGTATAGCCAACGTAGCACCGTAGGCATTTAGCGTCCATGTAATGGAAGGAGGTCCGACTCAGCAGTCGGTAATTTAGGTACTGAGTAGTAGTAGTAGTAATTATTAGATTATTTTTAGACGCAAAGGATTGAACATCAGACCACGTGAGTGTTAAGACTGGCCAAGGCGCCGGCACCACGAAAATTGCTGTTGTAGAAGTCTGTGCGAATTGTTCTGTAAAATTTTGCATAGGATATTTGGGTATACTATCGTTAGGTACTATGCGATATTTCTTAATACTGCATTAGGTACTTCTTATCTGTCACTAAATTTTGTAGCACTAGTCGTAACCCGCGACGTCGTCTGTGTTAACTTTCAATTGTTTGTTGGAGTTGATTCTTTTTTTGCAAATAGACGTCGCTGTCCCAATTTTAACGTGCATTTGGTGCATTAGGCGGAATTAATAAATTATTCAAATTACTCAACACACAATTCAATACAATTGAGCTACTTCCAGAATTATCATGCAAGTGGCTCGATATTCGCTAAACCTGTTCTATAGGTAAATATTAGACTATCTATTATTACGAAATGATTTTAGCCTTCCGTAACTATTATAATAGTTCCATATTTAATGGTTAAACTTTGTGAGGTTATAAACTATCATCGCATGGTTTGCAATATATGATGTCGCGGGATAGTTTGTTCACTATTCGGTGACGTGCACAATATTTGATTTCAGTTGATTTCACTTGTCACAACGTATAACAAATCGTGAATTCATCAAGACTGGAGCCAAAGACCTATTCTTTGCCATGTAACTTTTACTAATCACGAGTTTCTTCAAATCTAATTGTCTTGCCGATTTCTTACCCATATTTCAAATTAGAAAAATTGCCCAAATTATCAACAAACACACATATATAACTGTCAAAACGTCACAACTGTCATGAAGATTGACGAAACAGTGATGCCTGATTGACGGGTTAACAAGCCATTGTCTAAACAGTCCAATTAAATACAGCATTGCTATTTTATTTTGTTCATTTAAAATGTATAATTGCACCGGACTCTTGCGTGTGAATTGACGAACACGTGTAATTATGAAGTCGCCGTTGACAATATTTGTAATTTATGATGCACTTAAAAAAGTAAGTAAACACAGCGAGTTTTGTAAGTTTTTCAGTGACTCAGTTTACGTAATTCCTTGTCTAGTTATGATAATTAATACGCTACTGAAAGTTTTGGATTCATCAGCGTTGCGCTACATATTATAACATCGGCAGGAGAAGAATTGTGCAAAGATAGAACCTTGTGGTACACCGTACGAAATAATTGGAAATTTCAAGAGTCCTAACTTATTTAATACAGAATATTTCAATAAATAGAATTTAGGTGCAATACATACACACTATTAAAGCGGAAATTTATTAATTACAGGTTAGGATGAATTCAGTTTCTAATAAAACATTGTCAAAAGCGAATTAAAATTCTTCTATAATCAGTTCAAAAGTTGTGACATATTCGGAAAAGCGGGAGACAAACCCCATTAAATGTACGAACAAACGAATTATAAACGTACCTGGGACGGCAAAACACAGTGTGTAGCTACTTGGTATAGACCTTGGTTAACATAAACATGCTGTAACAAGAGACCTATAGCCACCCGAAACGTGCGTATTAAGCTAACCAAAGGAGTATTTCTATGTTTAAAAGGGTTTCTATCTTAAAGTACGAGATATCGACGTTTTAATGAACCTGACTTTTATTAATAGTCATGGGGTCCAGAGAAAATCAACCATTTATCTGTTGTTATTATTATCTTACAAGCTTAGTAACGCATGTTCCCTAATTTTTCATGTGTTTTCATTTTTGTCAAGTTCCATCATCAGCCAGACCCAAATTTAAAGGCTTTATTTTTTCTGTAATTGTGCACACAGTATCTATATCATCAGTAGAATCGAACTTTTCGTTATGGCTAAAGGGGTTTTGTTACACCTTGAATAGATTATAATATCTTGTAAAAATGGTCTTTAGTAAAAAGGGATTTACCATTTTCTACAAGAAGATCTACCATAGCTAGCTGGCCCCATTTGCTAGCGACGTGTAGTGGAGTGATGTTGTGTTTAGCAGCTCTGCCTGAGTCTGCGCCTGCTGCTAGTAGCGCTTTGGCGACTCCCACGTTTCCGTAGTGGGCAGCGATGTGTAGTGGAGTGAAGCCTGACTTGGAGCATGCGTCTGGGTTATGTTCGTTCTGCAATACGTAATGAAGCAATCATAATAATCTCCACATTGTAAGCCATTCATTACACGAAACAAAATCACTAATAGGTACAAACAAATCTTAGCAAAGACCACTGCTTTCTGCATATCCTTCTAATTCACAAGCTTTTGATTTATACTCGTATTTTCTAGATATATCCTACTTAATCCCATTTCTGTACCAGTCGTCATCATCAAATTCATCTGCCCACTCTAGTCCACTGCTGGACATAGGCCTCCCCTAAAGAGCACCATAGCGCCCTGTCTTCAGCTTGACGTATCCAGCTGCAACATTTCGCAATACATCGCTCCATCTAGTAGAGGGGCGTCCTACACTACGCTTGCCACGTCACGGTCAACATTCAAGAACACGTCTTCCCCTGTAGTTGTCGGTTCTTCTGCAAATCTACAATTTCTACCTCTGCTTCAGCCACATAAAAACTTAAACTTACCTCTAATAATAATGTGGCGGCTTTAACGTCGTTTTTCTTCGCGGCGATGTGAAGCGCCGGTAGTCGTACTTTGCCTCTCGTATCGGATTCCAGTAGTTCAGCTACTACTCTGTCGTGACCTTGTTGCATCGCCACCGCCAGCGGTGTAAAGCCGTCCTGCAAATGTTCATTACTATCCTTGATCATCCAAGGTTTTTCATTAATAATGATAGTCTCCCTGCCCATAACTCAGAATGGCCCATCATTACTATATCAAGGAATTATATGTTTTGAATATACGGTTTTGCAACTGTAACATTTGCTTGCATTGATTCTTCGACTTTAAGAACACCTCAATTTTTAGTTCAAGATCGTTTACTATTGTAGCAACCAGCATGCTACATACTTTACACAATTTACGTGAAAAATCTGAACTAGTTACATCAAGAAATATCGCCTACAAATGCCAGAATTACTAAAAAGTCCTACGCCGCGATAGCGTAATTTCGAGAGACATTCGCACAGTTACGATTTCCCCGACTACAACTATCGGAGGGATAGGCGCTGCGACCCCTAGCCAGACATACCACCTCGTCTGGCTGGATGATCATCCCTTTGCGCCTAAACTATGTATACTTCAAAATGGAGATTCCGAATTCCGATGTATGTTTTATATGTGTGTTAACACATACTCTGTCTTTGCAAAGGACTTTACAAAGCAAACGTTTATTTGCGACTGCCTCGTTGATCTAGTGGTTAGATGTGCCGCCTTTGGATCAACGGGTCCCGGGTTCGATTCCGGGGTCGGGCAAGTGTCTTTGTCTAAACCAGAGGCACTGGCTCGGAGTCTGGGTGTCATTTCTATCTATAATATGTATGTATTTACAAAAAAAAATGTATATAAGTAGTTTATCATCCATCTCGTTACCATAACACAAGCATTAAGTTGCTTAGCTAGTCAAATTCTGAGCGAGACGGAGGATCTTTTAAAAAACAAAATTCAATTATTAAAATTATTTATTAATTATTTAAAAGCGTACAATCGCTACTATGGTCAACTTAGAACTAACTTAACCTATCCGAATAACGTGCCACCATGGGAAGCTTATCTCAGCTTCGTCAGTGGTCCGATACAATTCCTACGAACGGATATGCTGCGGTTGCATGTAACCGATCGGCATAACAATTCCCGCTAAAAGATAGTGGGCGTATGCTGCGGTTGCATGGAACGGACTGACGTAACTCCTCCCTCCTTAAGTTCGAAGTTCTCTTCTGTGGGAGAACTTCGAAACCACGGTTTACACAGTTTATCATGATATTTAAAGATAGAGAAACAAACTATTAAAATAATTAAAATATAGAGTAACATGGTCCAAATGCTTATGCTATGCACTTCAATAATTGCCCTTTTGCTATCACTATCACTATCACTGAAACTTTTCTTCAGAGCGAATGACAGGAACTTCAGGTCAGCCAGGTCTACGCCTTCCAGGTTTACAGGTGGTGCGAGTCTGGTGTCTTCTGGTGACTGCAGTACAGGTAAGTTTGGAATTGGCAGCTTTGCGTACTCTATGTTTTCCGTGTCCATCTGGTGCATTTTCAGGATTACATCGTGGATTTTCACCTCGCAGGAGTCATCTAAGGTAAGTAAATACGTTCCTCGAATCTTTTCGCGAAATATTTCGTCGCTGCAGGTTCTGGTAAGTATCTCTTCTTCTCTACTATAGAGTATCCATCTGTTGGTCAGTACAAATTGGGCTCGGACCTTCTCAATATTTATGGGGATCTGGATGCAAGACGTCAGGTTCTCAGCATACGTCATCAAACTGGTAATGCAGGGATCGCGAACAAACTGGAGCGTCTCTTGGTCGGTGCAGAGGTAAGTGGACTCGTCGACTTCTTCGCACTGGTGAGTGAGCAGTCTGATCTTCGACCCTTTTGCTAATAGGTAAGGATATTTAGGTAATATGACGACGGTGGATTCACGGCGTAGGACAGGTAAGGGAAATAGTTTATAATAGTTATAAGTATCTTTCTCGATTAGAGGTATTTCCAAAAGGTAAGTGATTCGTTTTTCTTTAAAATAAGCTTTTAATGTAATGCTTTGCTCTAACTTAACTAAGTTATTTAAACTAGGTGTAAATACTAAATTTTCTATCCTACTAATATTCTGAAGAAGGTATAAAAGTTGATCAGACTCTATAATAGACTGGTGTAAAACTCCTAATCTACTAAACGATACACTAGTTTCTATCTCGTCTAATTTTGTCTGAATTTGCTGAAAATTATGAATCAATAAATTGTAAGTATTCATGAACTGTATTTCTAAATGCTCTACTTTTAAACCTTCAAGCTTCTTCGCAAATGATTCCATCTTAGTGTTTAATTTAATAAGGTTATCATTTAATATAAATGTAGAATTTGTCAAGAGTTGCATCATTTCATTAATAATTGTTAGTTTTCTATTACTAGCATTCTGTTGAGTTTTAACTTCATTAATTAATTTCTCGTATTTAATGGCATCTTCACTATCTAAATTTCCAGTTATCATTTTAAGAAGTGAGCCAAGAGGATTAATTAAACCTCGCTTGATTCGAACGGTTGGAATAATTTGGTGGAACTTAAATATAGTCGCATTCTTAACATATTCTACTTGTTTTCTTATATCTATAAAATTGTATACAAAATTCTTATCAAAATTAACCTTAACTAACTTATCTAATTCAGAAAGACGTTCAATGTTAAACTGTAAATCGTCTTCTAATGGTTTAATATCTAACACTTTCACAATTGTCCAAATGTCTTTTCTCAAAACTGCGACACCATTTTTCACAGGTAGAACTCCAGGGTTTTTATTTAAATCCTGCAGTTGAAGGGCCTGCAGTTGGCTCATCATGGCTACTGCCAGGAGGACGTGGATGTGCCTGTGAAGGGCGTTTAATATTTTTTAATGGTGCTTTAGTTTGACGGTTTTTCACGCGTATGGGAACTACATTTCTAACAATTTCATCAGTAACTACTGCCTTTTGAAAACGTGGCTTATCTTTACTACTTCTTTTATTAACTTCTTTAGCAAATATTGTATCACCAGGTTGGATAGCAAATTGTGTCTCTCCACCTCGTTTTTCAATTATTTTCTCTTTCTGTCGAATGTTCTTTTCGCTTAAATGTTTGTATAGAAATTTAGTTCTCTTTGCATGTTCTTTTATTAACTGTTGCATGTATTCTCTTTCACAGTCTATATTAAATGGGTTTTTAGTATCTGTATGTCCTAATAAAACTTCAAATGGGGTAAAACCTGTTGTTGAATGTATTGAATGATTGTAAGCCATTATAGCGTACGTCATTACGTTTGCAGCGTCTGAGTATTTGTTCTCATACTTTGCTAGTCTGTAAATCTCTATCAAAGTAGAGTGGAATCTCTCTATGAGACCCATAGAGTTAGGATTATTGGGGGTTCCAATATGAAGTTCTACTTTATAAAGGGCTAAAAGTTCTTTTAAGAGGGCGTTATTGAATTCTGAACCGGAATCAGAGCTAATTTTTATAGGTACACCGTAAAAAGAAAAGTATTTAATAAGGGCTCTCACTACTTCAGGGGTAGATCTATTGGGGATTTCTAATGCTTGACCAACTTTGCTAAATGCGTCAATTACGGTTAAATAGTAATGTCCTTCAATAGAGAATAGATCAATAAAGATTTCTTCCATTGGTTTAGTTTGGGTCTGTGATAGTTGAAGTTTGGGTTTCAGCGGTTTTCTATCGTACTTCATCTTCTTGCAAATTTCGCATGAGTTAATAAAACTAGATATAGTCTGTTCCATATTATGCCAAAAATAAGTACGTCTAATATGTGCTAGAGTTTCTCTTATACCTCTATGACAAGTTTTTCCTGTGTGGTATTTTTCAACTATTTCCTTTTGTTCTAATTCGTCTTCTATATAAACCACTCTTTTAGTACATTCGAAGAATTGAACTGATTCCTTTTTGAATAAGAAAATTACCATTTGTGTAAACTGTTCTCTATGTTTATCGTCTTCAAAGTAAATGAAATATTTTTTATTGTTTCGAATATATTCTTTTAAAAATTGTTTAATAAGATCGGGATGATTAAGGGGTAAATGAACTTCTAAAATTGTTTGCTTTGGTCTGGATAGATTTTTGACTGATAGTCTATCGATTGACCATGCGAATACTAAGATTTGGTTAGGCTTTGTATCAATGGCTTCTTGTAAAATAGGGATACCTTTGGATTCAGTATCTTGACAAGAATGTGCCGTATCGGTAGATGAATTGTCGGCTGTCAAAGTTGAACTAGAAGGGCATGGTATTGAATAAGGCGAACGACATTTTACATTTTTATCTGACTCTGTATCTGAGATAACTATTGCCTCTTCATCGTCTGAAGATAAGGGTGTTGGTTCATTTGGTCGGCCTAGGGTTTTCTTTTGGATTCTACCTAAATTTTCAATTTCTTTTGTTAGTTGTTTTATGTGTTCATTTCTGTCTTCGTCTTTGTCAATGTTAACTTTAGTTGAGGTGTTGTCATCGTTACCTAAGGCGTTCGTTTGGATTCTTGATAAGGCGTCTGCGTTACCATTGCATTTTCCACTTTTATGGACAATTTCAAAGTTGTATTCAGCTAATCTTAGTCGCCAACGTGTTAATCTACTATTTGTTTCTTTAAGAGAATTAAGCCATGCTAAGGGCTTGTGATCTGTAAATATAGTGAATTTACTACCATAAAGATAGGGGCGGAAGTGTTTGACTGCCCAAACTATGGCTAATAATTCTTTTTCAGTAACACTATAGCGCGTTTCAGCATCATTAAGTGTTCGGCTGGCATAAGCCACTGGTTTGTCATTTCCAATTGGACCTTGAGAAAGGACCGCTCCAAGAGCGAATTCTGAAGCGTCTGTAGTTAAGATATAAGGCTTTTCTGGATCTGGATATTGTAATATGGGGGCATTTACGAGAATTTCTTTACATTTCTGAAAAGCTGCTATATAATTTTCATCATCAATGGGCATTGAGCGTTTTTTCTTCAGTCTAGCTGTCATTGGTTGAGTAATTTTGGCAAAATCTTTGATGAATTTTCGATAGTATCCAATGAGGCCTAAGAAACTCTTTATTTCAGTAGTAGTACGGGGTAGTGGATAATCTAAAATAGCTTTAATTTTGTCGTTATTGGGTTTTAATCCGTCGGTCGTTATTGTATGTCCTAGGTATAATACTTCTTTTCTTAAAAACTCGGATTTGTCAAGTTGCACTTTTAGGTTAGTCTTTCTAAGTCTGTCGAAAACGGTACGTAATTTAGATATGTGTTCTTGTAAGCTGGATGAATATATAATTATGTCATCTAAATATACTAGGCAGTGAATTCCTTGTAGTCCACGTAGTACATTGTCAATTGTCCTTTGAAAAGTCGCTGGTGCTGTCTTAAGTCCAAAGGGCATACGAGAAAATTCGTAATGTCCAGAGTTTGTACTAAATGCGGTCTTTTGTCTGTCCTCTTCTGCTACTTCAATCTGATGGTAACCACTAGCAAGGTCAAGAGTCGAGAAGTAACAACTGCGTCCTAATTTGTCAAATAGTTCGGTAATGTTAGGTAAGGGGTACTTGTCGTCAATAGTAATTTCGTTCAATTTTCGGTAGTCAATTACAAGTCTATATTTCTTTTCGTTGCTAGCATCCATTTTCTTTGGTACGAGGTGCACGGGTGCACTCCAGGGTGAGTATGATTTTTGAATGATGTCGTTTTCTAGCATATTTTCAACTTGTCTATTTATTTCGTCGTTAATTACTTGGGGTTGTCGGTATGGTCTAATAAAAATCGGGTCTTCGTTTCTAGTTCGTATGCAGTGCTTTACTTCATTTGTAAAAGTCAATGGTAGTTTGTCGGAGTGGAATATATCTTTGTATTCTAAGCAAAGGTTTCTAATACTGTCTCGTTCTTCTGCGTTCATGTGGTCTAGGCGTAATTTGTTAATATTTTCGGTTAAAATTTGGTCTATTTCTAAGTTATTATGGTCGTCTAATTTGTTCAGATTGCATTTTGTTCCGTCATATTTAGTCACTATAAATGGTCTTGTTATTGTTAGAGTCATTTCTTTGTCTAGTGTATTTTGTATGATTGTCGTTGCGTAACCATTTTCACACTTAACTAAAGCAGTAGGCATTCTAACACCTTTACAGAATAATTTATAATTTAGTATAGCATCTCCATTTTCTAGGTTAGTTGGTAATTTAACTCTTTGTTCACAACGTGGGGCTAATTTTATTTCGTTGCCAGGGTTATAGATAATAGGTATAGCTGTTGAATGGGTGTAAAGAATTTCGTTTTTCATATCAATTTTAGCGTCTAATTGTTTCAGAAGGTCACTTCCTATGAGGCCGTCGTAACACCCGTCGACGTCATAGATGTAAAACTTATGCGTTTCAGTACTATTGAGAGTTGGGAATAAAGGTATAACTATAACTTCATCATGTTGGCTAGATGCGTGGGTGCTAATAACTTCAAATGGTTCATAGTGTTTATAATTTTGAAAATATTCATTTGATTTTTGTGGGCTGATAAAGGATCTTGAACTTCCAGTATCAATCATGAATTTAGCATTGATTTCAGGTATTATTACGTAAGGTAATTTTAATGTATTGTAGTTAAGCTTTATTATTTCAGGGGTTTGTTGGAGGCATCGGTTGGAAAATTCTCCATATTTTGTGTAGCTATGTCTTGGTCGTCTGGTTGTATATTAGTCTCGTAATATTCAGGGTCGTTATTTTGGTCGTCATAGTCTTGGTAGTAATCTAGTTCAGAATGGTCGTCACACATGTAAGCATTATAATTATTTTCAGGTTCATTTAGGTAAAGTTCGTTCATACGAAATCCTTGAGGTTTAGGTTGTGGAGCTGTACGCATACTAACGTCAGTAGAAATTTGAGGTGGTAATTTTTGTGGAGGTCGGTAACCAAATTGTTGGCCTTGGTTAAACTGAGGTCGATAACCAGATGGTTGACCTTGGTTAAACTGAGGTCGGTAACCAAACTGCTGACCTTGATTGAATTGGGGTCTATATCCAAATTGTTGACCTTGATTCATTTGAGGTCGGTTGCCAAATGGTTGACCTTGATTAAATTGTGGTCGGTAACCAAACTGTTGCGGTTTCTGACCGAACTGTTGAGGTTGCGACAAAGGTAATTTAATTTGTCTACTATGGGGTATACCAAATTTAAATTGGGGTTGAGCCTGATAATGATTTGCAGAACTAGGGTTGTTAAATTTATGATTCTGTTGGTTATGTGAAAAGAAAGGCTTCATACCAAATCTCTCTGTAAATGGGTTTTGGTTAGATGGCTGGGGCCTTGCTGGTATTACATTCTGAGATTTTAACATTCTATTGCGTGTGTTATATTGGTACATAAAATTGACTTCTTCTAGTACTATGCTTAAGGCATTTTCTAAGGAATTTACACCTTTTAATCTTACAATACGAAGTAAATCCTCCGGTAAGTTGTATAAAAACACATTCATTGATAAGTGATCGTATATTATGACTTTGCTTCGACGAAGATTTATGTCGTCGATCAGGTTCACCTTAGCAATTAAAGTGCTTTTAACATTTTGTATTCTATTGCAAAAGTCTAAATATGATTCACCATTATTAATTTTAAGAGTTTCTAATTCTATGGCTATGCACTCTTCTGAGCGCGGATCGCCGAAGTGCTGTTCTAAAGCAGTTTTTAAAAGAGGCCAGGTATCCAAGTCTTGGCGCTCACTAATAAGTGCGGCTGCTCTACCTGATAATCTTGATGTAATAACATGGAATACATAAAGATCCTGGTCAGAATTTCTGTCTACTCTACAACAATTAATAACGTATTCACATTTTCTTATGAATAAACTAAGGAGCTTTTCATCCCCGTCAAATTTTGGGATAACGCTCGCAATCTCCTTCGGGATCTGAACTATATTATTCATATTTATTTAACACAATTATTATATTATGTAATTTTTATATAATATTATATAGCTATTTATTTAGTTTCAATTTATTTATATAATTTATCTTTTAACTTATATGCTATTTAAAAGAACCACGAAACACTTTTCGATTTTCAGAAATAGCGTTCTAAGCTCTAGATTTACCTATAACTATATGAAAAGGATAGGACTTTGACTGGGAATAGCTATTTGGGTCTACTCACAGACTGCCCATGTCCCTCGGTTGAGTCTAAGCTTGTAGCTATTCTTCCTCCGGTAACTCACTCGTGATGCACTAAAAAGTTCACTTTTTAATGTCCTTGACAAAATTTATTTGGTTCGCGGATTTCCGTAAAACGTTAGAACGTACGACGTAACACTTACTATTTTCACAAGTTTTTCGCGTCGCGGAAATCCTACCGGCTGCGCCAGTCAAATTCTGAGCGAGACGGAGGATCTTTTAAAAAACAAAATTCAATTATTAAAATTATTTATTAATTATTTAAAAGCGTACAATCGCTACTATGGTCAACTTAGAACTAACTTAACCTATCCGAATAACGTGCCACCATGGGAAGCTTATCTCAGCTTCGTCAGTGGTCCGATACAATTCCTACGAACGGATATGCTGCGGTTGCATGTAACCGATCGGCATAACAATTCCCGCTAAAAGATAGTGGGCGTATGCTGCGGTTGCATGGAACGGACTGACGTAACTAGCTTGGGACACGAAATGGCGTTGTGTGAAATGTCCAAGGATATTTATTTATTTATTATTTATTTGCATTAAAACTAAAAGTTTTTTAAAAATAATGTATACAGGCTATAAAATAGGCACTAAAATGCGGAAAATTTAATATTATTATCTATTTAATTATTATATAAATATTTTATTAATAATAAACTTAAATTGACACCGACCTCAATTCCGATAGGTAACTGTATTTCTTTTCTCGATATATGGCACCTACTTGCAATTGTTTTTTATTTTTGATTTCCAGATCATCATATATTATCGAAATTTCCAGTATTTAGTTGTAGTAGTAATTATATCTCTTGAAGTAAATGTGAGTAAAGGCAATTTCTACAAGTTTTAAGAGAGTACTCAAAATGTTCAAAATCTCAAAATGTTAGCGGTACGTACCTCTGTGGCCAATGTTTGACTCGCTCCCGCAGCCAGTAACATCTTGACGCATCCTGCATGATTTTCCTGTGCTGCCATATACAGTGGCGTAAATCCTGCGGCAGATTGAGCATCGGCTTTCGCACCCGCCCCGAGCAGCGCTTGCGCCACTGATTCTTGGCCTGCGAGGCATGCTATGTGGAGTGCTGTGTTTCCTGAAAGTTTTACCATTATATTAGGACGTGTTAATGTCAGGTTTGGACGACTGAATGAAGCATTATGGAATTAGAATTTTACTTCAGCTAAGTATATCTCTGGTAATTGCAAGAACTTTATAAAATACAGAGCTCATTAGAGTCCATTTTGACGTAACCCACATGGAAAGAGTTAGAGGCTTGTCGAGGTATGTGGGACTCCAGGCGCGGTAAAATGGAAATTAGCGCTCACTACAACCAACGGCATTCGTTGACTACCTCCCTAGGGCCACGGGTTATGCACAGCAACGGGGGAATATGCTCCACGACCTTGGGGATTCTGCTTTCTAGACTAGGCTAGACAGAGGTTGCAACCTGCCTTTGGACACCGGTTTCTGGCTTCAATTCTTCAATGATAATGATGACAGATCCCCACGATACCTACACGGTTTTCAATGTAAACCGACACAGCGAGAGTACTTTTGACATACAAACACAACTCCAGAATTCATTCCAGAGCTTCATAACCTATAGTTACTAAGTAAAAGTAAAGGTAATAACTATTTTGACATAATTTCTTAAAAAAAGAAGTATAGAGTGAGGTACCTTTTTTGGTAGAAGCATCTACTGTGGCACCTCGCTTGAGGAGTTCCTCGACGACGGAAATGTGACCATCTTTGGCTGCGAGGTGGAGGGCGTTCAGTCCGTTCTGTGAAACAATGCGATATTAGTTAAAACGTTTTTCATCAGTGGACTCTTTTTTTCAGCTTACGCGAAAGTCTAAATTGTTAAGGCAATTTCCAACAAGCCTACAACACACGAAGTCGCAACTTGAAAAGCCTTTCTATTCTTTACACCAGAATCCCGAGCGACGACGTAGTGCAAATCGATATTGTTGAAACCGAGAAGTAGCCCAGACTAAAAGCTTTTCTAGACTCTCCCGATAAGTGTTTCTAACCGACGTCAAAAAGGGAGGAGGCGAATTGAGACATCTGTATGTATTTTTTGTACGTGTCACCATTTGACATCGATTTGATTCCATATCAAACTTGAGTAATTTCAAAAAACTTTATAAAAAGAACCGACTTCCAAAACTATAAAAATAGTTTAAAGCTAAAAGTAACCAGGTCAGTATCATCAACGAAAGGATTTTTTTTTATTATCTGACTTAATTTCTCATTGAAAATATTAAAACGCTTATGTCTCGATTATTTTTATCTCATTAGCGATTTATTTATTTTATTATAGTTACTTAATTAAAAGTTTATGTAAGTTTTCAGTATGGTGATAGATTTAGAATACATAGTGTCGACACCCTATTCCACCCAGAGGGCGCTGTTGTTAAGTTAATTTTAGTCACCTTTGAAAATTGTCATCAAAATTGGTTAACATTGTAATTAAACACTTTTTAACTGATTTATCGCGTGTATAACTCGTATAAATCTTAAATCCCGACGACCGACGCGACGTTTCGAATGCTTTGCAGTAATCGCGGTCACGGGAGAGACTAGAAGAAACATTCGTTTGGAAGCTATGATGATACACATTTATACACTTTTTTTGGTGTGTTTCGAGGATTAGAAGTAATTGATAAAAGCACCTTCATCATAACTCATCGGGCATTATCATTACTCGAAATCGACATGCGAGATATTATAATAAAAGTCTCGTTAAAATTCAAACTATGAACAAAGAACAATTTAAGAATTCTCACGCGTTGTTTTTAGATCTCGAACAATTTAATCAGCTCTCGTGGTTATACGGAACAATAATTAACATGCCATTGTATTTGTTGCGTGCGGTCGGGATTGGTCATTTAACATTCAAATGAATGCACGCATTATGCGTTGACCAGATCTACCGGAGATTTTTTAACATTGGCTTATTTAGTTCAGCATCTTCAATGCAGGAAACGCACTTGTGGTATTGCTCACAGATGAATTATAGATCAAACTCAAAAGGAACTTCATTTACGTAGGTTTTATCACAAGACTTTTATAAATCGTCATATTTAAAACTACTACCATTATTTTCGGCCTTGTCTTACTCTAGGTGGTAGTCTACACACACTCTTAGCAATAGTCTTATCTACCTAATCCATCCATCTCTTTTGGTCTCCCACAACCCTTGCGTCCGCCCACATTCAAACTAAAACTACCACCGGTTCGGAATGCTGATAATCCTAGCCTTACGCTAAAGCTCTGCCGATTTTGTTGAATTACGAATTGTAGTACAGAGATCGCTCCAGTTTTGTCGCGATAGTATAATATACTCAACAGTTTATACTGTTCTGAAGGTCACACGTACTTTGACAATATAGTCTATTTCTATCATTAGAATGTATTACACAGATCTTATTGAAAAACCGGTTTTAGCAATGGTATGATAAATCTGTAGCGACAAACATTCTGCAAAATTTGTACTATAATTGCCAGAATTACCAAAAAGTCCTACACCGCGATAGATAAGTTTACAAAGCAATTCGCACGGTTAAGAAACCCCCGACTACAGTTATTGGGGGATATGCGTCGCGGCCCCTTGCGAGACACGTCATGCAGGTCATCCCTTTGTGCCTAAAAATCCATTATTATACCTAACATAACATGTTGCGGTCTTAAAAAGATCTCGCCTATAAATTAAGTGCTAAATCGTGTTTCCAATTCTATGGAGAGATTTAATCGTACTGTATTACGCTGTCAGGATGGCAACTATTATATTACTGGCTGTAGTTAATATAGATAGAAAGATGATTAATCCTTCACTGTGCATGCAGTGCGTTTTTGGAATTCTCTTCCACATTCTGTTCGTGCTAGCTCTTCTCTTGAAGTTTTTAAGAAAAGAGTTAAAACATACCTACTTCCTTTCATCCTAACGTGTGTCAGCTAATAGGCAGACAGATATTTAAGGCATATGTATATAATTATAATATATATTTTTAGTTACCTATGTATTTTGTAATTATTTAAGTATATAGTATGTAGGTCTATGTAGTATATAGTTAGAGATACTTTAATGTTAAATTACTTTTATTTTTTAATTTGTTGTGCACTGCCCATACCCATCTTCAACAGGTCTCACTCTGCCAAAGGTTTGCTGGAAGAAAACTCTTATAAAGTTAAGCTCGCCTGTGTACACGTTGTCTCCAAATGATCATGTTTTTATATTAAGTAATAATAATAATAATAATAAAATTCATTTATTTTCTCACCACAATGTACATTCACAAAATATATAAATTAGACAATTTTTATAACTTAAATTATTGTGGGAGACTGGTGCCTAAACTGGGCGTTAGCCTGTATTTCAGGCCACCAGGCCTCCATCCCAGATTTTATTATCAATTTTGCAATTTCGGAGCAGAGTTGTTACATGTACAAATAAATTTACTAGTTTATGTCTGGGGTAGTAGTTTGGTATAACTATATGCGCGCGTGTATGGGTGTGTGTGTGTGTGTGTGTGTGTGTGTGTGGGCGGGTGTGTGTATGTGTGACTGTTTATTTTAGATCCTGTTATTTGGGAATCAACAGTAGCTTTTCGGTTGATTCATAGTTTAGTGTTAACAGCCATTCTATCAAATGGTGTTTACATACTAGTTTGGTTAAAGGGTATATATTTTTAATTTTATTGATATTGTTATATAGGTATACTCCCAAGAAACAAAAGTATCGATTTGTGAATTTAGTCTTGAGGTGGTGTCTAATGGCCTCGGTAGGATTATAGCGTCTTTTGGCCTGGAGCGACGAGGGCTTATAGGTAAGCAAACTGTGCTGTTTAAGTACTGTGTGTAGTATAAAAAGTTGTCTTACTGTCAAGACTTTACTCTCCGTATAAAGGTCTTCAGTTGGGTAACTGAAAGGTAGGCTGTTCGAAACCTTTAAAATAGCTCTCTGGGAACGTTCTAGTTGTAGTATGGTGATTTTATGAGTACCGCCCCAAGTTGTGATGCAATAAAGAATAAAGATAATTAAGAAGAATAACTAGATTTGTGTAACATATATTAGAATAATAACTACACTACACGTTGAAAAACCACATACAGTATATGAATAGGCCTCCACTGTAGCGACACAAAATAGATTCCATAGAACCTGACCGTGAACGGAATAATGCAACTGTAGCTGTTATCTATTTTATGATGATGATCGCCCCACCTGCCAGGATGTCCTCAATAACCGTCTGTCCGTTGTGCGCAATTTTTATATAAAGTACCTATATTAAACGTTTAGTTGTGGATTTTTGGAGCGAATCAGCGCGAATTGTTTATACGCTGGATATGTTCGTAATACCTATTCCTTTTCTAGTTGTTTAATGAGAAGTTCACAAGAATACTCTTTCGTTGGGGACTAGACGGGCCCCCAGCGATATAATATGTTAGATCTATCCTACATACACACTAAGGGAGACGGTTTTCGTCCCATACTACGGCGTTCGTCGACAGTTTAACTCCTCGCTACTATGAAGTGTGAAAAACAGCGTAAGCCCAAAAATGCTTTTTCCGATCTGATCTTAAGTTCCCGTTCTTGATTTTGTTAGAGTGGTACATCATCATCCTATCAGCTTTATTTTCTAGCTTTAAAATATTCTCGTAGTTATAAATATGTACATTATAAAAATTATATAGGTATCCGTTGACGACTATGAACGCTATACAATAAACCATTATTCTATTTAACTAGTATGTCCACCTATAAATACCCCATGAATGAATTGTACGTTTCTTTGTACACGAAAAACACACTTTATATTATTAGACAAAACAAATACCAAGCAACCTTGGTCTATTGTTGTTGACTAGTACGCACTACCTTCAATCGCCATTACCGTTGCCAGGATTCCCAGAGGATTGAATTGAGGATAATAAGTTGCAACCGCATGGGAGTTTACCTATTTGATCGGCAGTACCGGTGGTCGTCTTTTGTTTTTAACCATCAAGGGCTTATTATAAGTTTGACGTGATAGTCTTTGACTTCATAACTTCCGAACGGACGAACCCATTTAAAACAGACTTCATAAAGCGGGAGGTTCTCAGTTCCGTGTATGGTTTTTGTCTATCGTATAAACTGGCCTCCTCGCATTACAGGGAGTATTATTAGCCTACTGTCCCACCCCGCAGGGCAGACAGAGAGAAAGAAATTTTGTTTGTTGGCACAGGGTTACGTATCAAATTTTCCTTCTCTTCTCTGCTTTTGTGTTGTCAGGTCTTACGACACCCGCAGGATGGAACGGGGTGGTGACACTATTCTATTCTAAATCCGTCACCACACGCACGGAAATGTTTATTAACTATTATTAATTACTCAGGATTACTTTACTAATAATTACGACACATATACTTTTGATATCAATATTTTTTTCTAGTGAAGAATATTCAGCATTTAAACCGTATTTCGCGACGCCAGCTGCCTAAATTTGGTTAAGGTGAATGTTCCAGGGTAGCCCGCGAAATTTAAATTTTCGTACGCTTTTTGCTATTTGCAGGTCAGTGCTAGGTTGTATGTTGATTAAAATGTTATTCGCGGCTGTAAGACGTATGTAGTTATAGAATTTTAATCATCAATACAACCCTCCAAGCTCATAAAGGTGCAAGAATGACTGAGCTTGAAAAAGTTTTTCTTGCACCTTTAAGAGCTTCGCGGGCTACCCTGGAACATTCATCTTAAGACAAAATGCAATCCATAATAACTACTTAAATATTCCAGTAAATTTCCCCTACCCGTACGAAGATAGTTGCTACACAATATTATCGTTACATTATACCGTTTTATGATTTCAAACTGAGATCTCGAAGGTTTGCTTTAGAGCCAGAGGGAGAAACAAAATCCATTATAACAAAAACATTGTTGTAATAAATTGAGTTCATGAAATATTCCAGAAGCATTTCGGTGAAACTCCTCGGGGCTACAATGAGATTATTCACAAAGAAAAATAGCTGTGTGTACTAAAGTTGATACGTAACGTTATTAAGTACTATCTGTTCCCCGCGACTTCGTTCGAACAATGTGGAATACTCAGTAACTATGGGCTCCAGAAAAGGGGGAGGGTGTCAATGAAAGTAGCCTAAATTACTCGTTGTTACATCAGCTATCAGCTAGTGAAAGTCCTGTCATAATCGGTACAGCCATTTTAAGAGATTATCCGAAACAAACAGACAGACAAAAATTGTAAGAAATTTAGTTTTGGTCTATGTACCGTGTATACAACCAAATACACTTAGTAAAACCGTTTTTTTATATTACAAACACTCCAATTTTTTATCGGCTCTTACGGCACCCTCGGGATGGAACGGGGTGGTGATACTATGTATTCTAAATCCACCACCACAAGGACTCTGGGACTAGCTTAAGCAATACACTCACCGAATTACATGTGTTGATATCTTTGACTGCGCCGGAGTCTAGTAGATCGACTACAGTGTCGAGCTGTCCTGCGCGTGCCGCTCGAAGGAACGCTGTGTTTGGGTCAATCTGAAAAAAAAAACTAATATTAGAATGTCTTAATATTTCTTCAGCGACCCATCTGGTCTAACGTATTTCTTTGAAAGTTGTGGCCCTTACGATGATATATTAAAACATATAGTCAACCACTACTACACTGGGCTGCAAACTAAGTATCACACTTTTAAAATTGCAATAACTTTTTAAGTACACAAGATATACTTTCGAAATTAAAGGACTCGAAAAAAAGTTTGTAGAGTTTGCTATAGTTACTTATAAAGCTGATAACATTTGCTATAAAACGTTTTTTATTTTAAACTAGTGGCCCACCCCGGCTTCGCCTGTGCAAAGCGGGGGTGGGTTATACATATAAACCTTCCCCTTGAATCACTCTATCTATTAAAAAAAACCGCTTCAAAATCCGTTGCGTAGTTTTAAAGATTTATGCATACATAGGGACGGACAGAAGAATGCGACTTTGTTTTATACTATGTAGTGATGATAACTTCTATAGTTTAGAACAAAATGATATATTAAAAGTGTAGTACTTCGTATCCCATACATGCTGTGTAGGGCCTCTTCCAGTTAAATTGAGGGTAATTAGCCTACTGTGCCAGACGGGCTGGCACAGAGTTTCGTATCAATTTTTCCTTTTCTTGCGGCTATGTTTTCGGTCTTGTCATTTCCTTTTGAAGACTCCTAAAACACCCATAGGACGGAATATGTATTTCTATATCGGTGATGATGCCTTGGTCATACCTGTATCCTTGGTCATACCTGGTCAACACAAAGATGCCTTGGTCATACCTGTATCCTAATTAACGTCAGTGTCTATTTTAGTTGGCACTGACTTTAAAATGTAGTTAATAGTTAATTCTCGCGATTAAATTTTTTTATTGTTTCTGAATCGGATATTGTGAGGAGGTTTCTTACTTTGGATCCCTGACCACCGGTGGTACTAATAAATATTTTATAATTTTTTTTTAATATTTGTGAAGCGCGTCGTCCACGCAGAGAGAATAGAGCTAGAAAGCTTGACAACTAATCTAATCGTTACTCTAATCTCTACGTACACGTAGCCGAGAGTAGCCGAGCCGGTCTACGTAGACTGTAGTGGCACATTAGCTAGGGTATTCTCGCTAATGTGTACACGTTGTAGATTGCCCTACGATAGTCGCTCAAATGTTATCTAACGTGGACGAGGCGCTTCAAATATGTCAAATTAAGAGGCGAGTATACATGGTTAATCAATACTAAAGCTAATTGTAATGTGCGGGCACATTACAAGACGCACCCGAAGAGATTGTGCCGTTAAAAAAATATTACAAGCCCTCTGACTTTCTTGCCAGTTCTTCTTCTGCACTGGTGGTAAAGTAATATATACATAGGTATTACTTTGCTTTGTATACATGATAATAATATGTTGACAATTTGTAAGTGTCCATTGTGTCCTATGCAAAATAAATGATTTGACTTTGACTTTCAGAAACGCTAATAGGCTAGCACTGAAATGAGTAAACACTACAGGGCATTCATTACACGTACCAGGTAATTTATGACTTACGGATACGGGCGGTTGATAACTTAAATGTGTACCGCTGTTAAAGATGCACACTTTTACAGTAGCTCATTTCAGCGCTAATCGAGGCATACTAGCGTGTCTTACAACGGAGCAATCTCATCGGACGCGTCAGGTAATATGCGTTCAGCTTAACAGTGAACATGTTCATTATGAATTATTAACAAAGTAATTTATTTTCGTCTCAAACCCAGGGTCTAGGGAAACCAACCAACTTCTCTGTCTGAAATATTTGCGCAACTATAGTCGCCTAGTGCGAAACTCTCTGTATGATGTTGGATACACCATATGTATCCCAAATCTGTCACAATTAACTATCTTCTATCTATCTATATCTTCTTCTTAGAAATAAAAATGAATTGCTGTTCGTTAGTCTCGCCAAAACTCGGACCGATTTGGCTAAATTTGGTCTTGAAATGTCCAGGGAAGGTTTAAAAGATAATAGGTATGTCAATGTTATTTATTGATTCTAAGTTTGCCGAGTCAGCTAGTTCTTCTAATAAAACTCTATTAAAACTGTATTGTGATGGATATAAAATTGATGACATCGAAAACCAATTTCGCCAAGAGATCTGTCGACCCATTTCATACAATAACCGACGTGGTCCGTGATAATCTACACAATAAGCGCCATTATGACCAACAAGTGGATCTCCCGACGTGATCCGACATGGACTTGTTTCCAAAGCTTTCTATTTGCGCCAATCATTGTACTGCACAATACTGTACACAACAAAACGAAAACTTCGGCCCATCGGAACAATCGGTAATTGCCCTGTCCATCAAATGCGAAAGCGCAGTCGAAGGCGACTTAAAAACGATAGTGAAAGACATCAAACTATAAATTGTTTTAGCAGATAGCTGCAAATCGCTTCCTTTTTATGAGATTACTCGACTTACTAGCTACAATCAAATATTGATTGGATCGGCAGCAAGATAATCAATCAACTTTTTAAAGGTACGAAAGTAATAGTGGGATACTGCTTTTTGTATCCTCGAAAATGTGTTACAAAGATTGTAACGAATTATATTTAGGCGTAAAGGGATGATCATCCAGCCAGCCAGACGAGGTGCTATGTCTGGTAGGGGTCCGCGCCGCCTATCCTCTGATAATTGTAGTCGGGAATTCTTAAGCGTGCGAATTGCTCTTGAAATTTCGCTATTGCGGTGTAGGACTTTTTGTTAATTCTCTTATTTGTAGGCGATATTTCTTGATTTATTTATTAGTTCCGATTTTTCGGGTAAATTGTGTAAAGCATGTTGCATGCTGGTCGCTAGACATCTAAGCAAACCAGTCCTTTTGCTTTTGTTGGACTAAGAAACACTGATGGTCATTCTGATATAGTTTTAGATTCTAGTGTAAATTTAATGTGAAATTTTGCGACAGCTGATCGGTGAACTGTCTGCTAAGTCAAAGTCAAATCATTTAGGACGCAATGAGCACTTACAAATTGTCAACACATTGATAAAAAGTTTACAGTTCAAAGTAATATAGTTTACCACCAGTTCGGAACGCGACCACTGCTGAGAAAAACTGGCAAGAACTGTTCATGATTACGTGACTTATTACAATTCTATCATTAGTTTCGACTGTATTGATCCAATTTTTTAATATAAGACTAGAACTTGTTTTTTTATTACAATGACGAATTTTCCTGTTGGTATGTGTGCGGTAATAAGTCCTGAATGGATAAAATTATTTTACACATAAAGCACTTTTTTGTTTGAAAGACTTAAACGTATGTTTGTCGAAAGATTCAGCCATTCTTACCTCTTCAAGCATCACTATCACTACTTCTATTATAACAAAGTCGCTGTCGTCTGTCCGTCCCAATTTATGCATACAGTATCTTTAATACTACGCAACGGATTTTGAAGCGATTTTCTAATAGATAGAGTGATTCAAGAGGAAGGTTTTTAAGTATAATAATACATGCTTAATTTCACCCGTGCGTAGCCGGGGCGGGTCGCTAGTTTCTTATAAATTAGCATCTAAGTTATGTTAAAGTTGATGTAAGTTGTAGCGAAACTATTTAGCCAATTAAAAAGTTCGCTTATAGCGAACATTCCTAGAACGTGGAACAAATTACTGCCCTTAATGCACGCGTTTCACCGTCCATTAACTGCAATTACACTTAACCATGTCAAGGGTGAAAGTTAAATATCAATTATACGAAGACAAAGCTTCGGCACAGTAAAGTAATTTGGTTAAAAGCATCGCTAAACTTTCTGTATTGGCTAAAATGACTGATGATACTAATGGGAATTTCGTGTTCACACTAACCGACGGATTGGTAAATAGATTTAGGTTAGTATAGTTTACCAGCAACTTTTACTATCCTGAGAATGCTGTAAGGTCAATTTTAGATAAAGGAGCAAAATCGATCAAAAACTAAAATTTATCATTCATTTAGTAGCTGTTGTTACCATAAAAGGAGTTAAAATACGATCTACAGGATCATCACTATCACTACATCACTATCACTATCACTACATAGTATAAAACAAAGTCGCTGTCGTCTGTCCGTCCCTATGTATGCTTAAATCTTCAAAACTACGCAACGGATTTTGAAGCGGTTTTTTTTAATAGATAGAGTGATTCAAGAGGAATGTTTATATGTCAATATTGCACCCGTGCGAAGCCGGGGCGGGTCGCTAGTAATATTATAAAACAAAGTCGCTGTCGTCTGTCCGTCCCTATGTATGCTTAAATCTTCAAAACTACGCAACGGATTTTGAAGCGGTTTTTTTTAATAGATAGAGTGATTCAAGAGGAAGGTTTATATGTCAATATTGCACCCGTGCGAAGCCGGGGCGGGTCGCTAGTAATATTATAAAACAAAGTCGCTGTCGTCTGTCCGTCCCTATGGATGCTTAAATCTTTAAAACTACGCAACGGATTTTGAAGCGGTTTTTTTAATAGATAGAGTGATTCAAGAGGAAGGTTTATATGTATAACCCACCCCCGCTTTGCACGGGCGAATCCGGGGCGGGCCACTAGTAAGAAACTAAACCGTGTTTCTACAAGATTTGGGGTAGTAAAGTTAGTGACTTTACCAGAACAGAATATCTTGATGAAAGTTGCATGTTCATCATAAAAGGCCATGTTATCACAAAAGTTGAAGTTATAAAATAATTCACCCAAGAATTCCATTACACTAATGTCTTCGAAAGAAATGTAAGAAACAATAATGTTTTACACAAAAAATACTATAAAACCGCACTAAAAGTATGTTTTGTAAATAAGTCGGATGCCTACAAAAAGCACAAACCAAACGTTTGTGATTTATCTCAATTTATACTACTGAACTGATCTCAATAAATGTGTGTACAATTAATAAATACATATCTCGATAAACTGTGCAAGTGCATTAATAAAATAAGAAGTCGGTAAATGTGGTATGTACAAACATACATACCCACATCCGAATATAGAACCTCCTCCTTTTTGACATCAGTTAAATACTTAATGCTAACACAGCAGGTTAAACGAAATGCAATAAAGTTGAAGAAAACCAAGATAACATTGTTATTGTGAGTCGTGGAGACCTATTTGCTTCAGTCATACCACTCATACCGCATGACTGCCATTTATTTGAAACTAGCTGCGCCCCGCGGTTTCACCCGTTGAAAATTGTGATAATGAAGATGGAAAGTATTTTATGTAGTGTAAAAGACAAAGTTTATATGCTTTAAATATGCGGTAAAAATATTTGTTTAGATATAACGATCAATTTATTACAACCAAATGTGCGTTAGAAATAAATTATATTACGCCGCGGGGCGAATCTAGTAAAAAAAGTAGCCTAAGTTACTCCTCTTAAATCATCAGCTACCTATCAGTGAAAGTCCCGTTAAAATCGGTCCAGCCGTTCCAGAGATTAGCCGGAACAAACTGACAGACAAAAAATTTAAAAAATGTTATTTTTGTCTATGTTCATACTGTGTATACATACTTACGCATTTAGAAAAAAAGTGGTTCTTTTATTATTACAAACAGACACTCCAATTTTATTTATTTGTATAGATTCTTCACTATTTTTGCGATAATGCCTTACACATAAAAGATAGATATATACTGTCGTAGGCGTTTTTGTAGTACTATTTAAGATAAACATTTCCATTTTTAATTATATGCGTGTAACTATAACGGTTTTTACTGCGCACGCCAGAATAGCTGGCAGATGGCAGATTTTTTACCTACTTACTTGATACTTCACTATCACTAGTCACTTCACTATCACTACATATTATAAAACAAAGTCGCTTTCGTCTGTCCGTCCATAAGTATGCTAAAATATTCAAAACTACGCAACGGATTTTGAAGCGGTTTTTTTCAATAGATAGAGTGATTCCAGAGGAAGGTTTATATGTATAATACATGCATAATATTGTAGAGAAACACTGATACATTTAGATGTTCAATATTGTACCCGTGCGAAGCCGGGGCGGGTCACTAGTATCTTTATATTTTGGATAATTCACGCTATATTTTTATAAATTATAACCTACGTGTTATTCTGATGTGTAAACCATATAACTTTTATTTAATAGAGCCACCAAGGAGTTTCTTGTCGGCTCTTCTCTGTGGAATGGCATTCCGAACCGGTGGTTAATGATTAATATATAAAATAAAAAACATAAAATGAATAATTATTATAATTTTTATTTAAACATTTTCTCCTAAAATCTTTGACTATTTGAAAGCATTCGCAAGAATTTATTCGAATAAAAAAACATTGTGATTTTGATAATAATGTAAAGTTCATCAGAATCCATTCAGTAAATTTCGAGTTAGAGAGTAACACATAACCTATACATTCTCACAAACTTTCGCGTCTATAAATATAAGTAGGATAAAGGTTAGTTATCTTATTAAGTAGCTGTATTCGAATACCGTGAAGCTGAAAAACTACGGCAAATCGAGATTTTACTACCACGACGAATGAGGATTCGTCCCACTCGGATTAAACCGGCTCCGACTTAGCACGGGTACAATGTACTCTTTTTACGTGTTAAATCCGACTGATGGATACCCGGCCGTTGAGGATTAGGCGGGCGGTGGATACTGGTCCGTTCCTCAAGCCTTGACTGCGGCATGCGATGGATACTCTGAGGGGGTTTAGTGAGAGGTGTCAAGATAACCTGTTTCACACCTCGGACTCTAAAATAACCCGGCCCTTTTTAACTTTTCATGTTTCACTCCTCCCGACTGGAGGACAATTTAGGGTGCAATGTGTCGTACGTGATCTATTTTCTATTTTTTCTTTATTTGAATGCTTAAGCAGGACATTAAATATGTTTGTAGATTATGCTATGTCATCTTGTGTCGTTAAGCTATTATTTATTTTTATTCAGCTTATTACTGTATTCTTATAATTTATTTCAAAATAAGAATCTCCAGCATAATTTATCCATGTTCTGTTTACTCGCACTAAAACTGAATCAATTTAATAACATTTGATTTAGAGTTTGTCATAAACCCTTGGAGAAAAAAAACTATATTTTATTTATTAACTAATTAAAGTAGCCTCACTTTAAAAAAATAGTTTTTTGGCAATAGCATTCTTATTTTGAATGGACCATAAGCCACTTTCGGAAGCTAGTTTTAAATTAAATAAGACTGATCTTTAAAAATATACAAACACTAAATCTAGGGGCTGTAAGCGCCGCCTAGGCTTCACGAGACTCTGGTTCGATTCCGGGATCAGACATCAGACGATTGTCTATATGCGAGTAGGAGATACTTGCACTACATGCAAATCGTGTTTCATAAACTTAGTATACTGTATACCTAGTGCAAAAGAGAAAAAAAATTGGCAGTGCAATTGAATCGATAATGACGAAGATAAATAGTAACTATACTTAACTCGTTTTACTTCGAGCCGATAATTACATCGATCCGACCGATGGTTCAGAAAAACAAAGATAATCGACATTTTTCACGTAATGATGGCAATATATCAAATACCGCTCGGCAATTGTGTAAATTTGATGTCTTTAGCATCATAATTGTTGGACGAGCAAACAGTGATGAGAAAATTATATGGTGAGCCTAATAGAAGCAGTCGAGTATGTTAAATTAGACAGGCTATTTGGTTTATTACAGTTCTGAAATATGATTTATTGGGTACTTATCGTTTCATGCTTGTTGAAGCTTCGTCTGACGTTTTTGGAATCCGTTGGAATATCGGAATAATATCAATACACTTTTATGTTGCAACGTTCGGCTAGGCTGTAGATTAACTTCGGTTCCCTATTACAGTACAGAACCGGGAAAGTGATTTTGTATATGTACATGCTGTGAGGTGTTTGTGGCTTATTAAGTGCGGAGTGATTGTCTTCAGTTTTAAACTCCGAACTTATATTATTTTATTCTATATACATACATGTTATTAAGGCTATTTTGTGTTCAATTTGACTGCCTCGTTGGTCTAGTGGTCAGATGTGCCGCCTTTGGATCAACGGGTCCCGGGTTCGATTCCGGAGTCGGGCCAGTGTCTTTGTCTAAACCAGAGGCACTGGCTCGGAGTCTGGGTGTCATTTCTATCTATAATATGTATGTATTTACAAAAAAAAATGTATATAAGTAGTTTATCATCCATCTCGTTACCATAACACAAGCATTAAGTTGCTTAACTTGGGACGAGATGGCGTTGTGTGAAATGTCCAAGGATATTTATTTATTTATTTATTTATTTAATTGCAGTTCGGTGGAGAGAAAATATCCTACAGCGGCACTAATATATAATAGTTTACTCACATTGTGTTTTAATCAGACGGAGGAAAAGATATTGAAGACACTCTATTTAATTACAAATTAATTATTTGACACCAACAACATGATAAGCAAACCATAAAAAGAAGGGAGTCCCACTAAGATATCTGACCAGTCAGATATTATTTCTAGCACCAGATGATTTCTTCGCGATAACAGTTCCGATTAAACTGGTAGCTGGTCTGGAGATTCTAGATAAATGTATTCGTGACTAGAGCTTGGGGTCACGAGATCTAATCAAATTCCTTAGTGTCTGATGCCCTCTACCGAGATTCTAATACTTTTCGAACGTGCTTCTTAAAAACGGTTTTGTGGTTTTTTTTATCAATGGTTGTGGCTTGGAGATATTTAATTTTACTATTGGTCGCCCAGTGATCGAAATCCAACCATGATTAATTTGAATTATAGTTCTATTCTCAGTTTGTCCACAGACTTGTGTTCAACAGACTTGTGTTCAACAATAAACACAAGATGCATGCGTGTATGTGTGTCAAATAAATGGTAGTGTGTTTAATGTTTTATAAAGATTTAATGTAATATCACTATCACAACTTAGTATAAAACAAAGTCGCTGTCGTCTGTCCGTCCCTATTTATGCTTAAATCTTCAAAACTACGCAACGGATTTTGAAGCGTGTTTTTTTAAGAGATAGAGTGACTGAAGAGGAAGGTTTTTATGTCATAATTGCACCCGTGCGAAGCTGGGGCGGGTCGCTAGTTAGGCAAAAAATAGCGTTTTGTACTCCTCTTTAAAATGTGGGAAATTTTATACTACTACGTCCGCGAAATACAGATTAGCTGATTTACGTTTTTAAAATACGCTTTTGTTTCAAACTGTCATTCCAATATTAGGTATAATTAATTAGTCCTTGCTTTTCTTCTGTTTGGTATATACTTTCTCTTAGTCCTTGCTTTTCTTCTATTTGGTGTTCTTCTCTACATAATTTTGTGTCAAGTTTACTGAATAACTTTGGTATGATTTTTTCGTAAGTATACCTATTCAGTATTAGTGTGTGCTTAGTGGCTTAATTACATGCACGCTGTATTTTCCTATAATTGAACACTCCCAAAAGAACACCTAATTAATATTAATATTTTGTGTATACCTTTCGGTGGAAGTCCTTCCAATAAACAAATAAGTATTTCCAGAAATACTATAGGATATTTTCGCAAAACAAAATTGGCAAATGTGAAAATTTACTTTCATACGTTTCAACTGGATACGCCAACCATATTCAGAGTTGGCACGATAGTAGCCTGTTTTTAAATTTGCCCTTTTGATTTATTTTGTAGTTCTAATATTTCCTAAGGCATGTTTTCTTGCCATATTACATCCTAGTTATGTTTTTGTTTAGTTTTAATTTATGTTTAAGAATGGAGCAATAGTTTTTCTTTTAGTCCATTTTTAGTCCTATTTAAGTTCTAACAAATTGAATATTGACGTATTGAATAAATGCCTTTATTAATAGAATCGTGTTAATTAGATTTGTCAATATACTTAAGTATATTTCTGTTTTTTTTTAATTTTTGGTTTTCTGGATACTTTACCAAATGCTGCCAGTATTTGGGCAATTTTTTTTATAAATCATAATTTACGAGCAGTATTATATTATGTTTCTTTTAATTCAAATTAAACATTTTAGTAACAGTAACATTTTAAACCCAAAAAACGCCACACATATTTAATTTCTGAAAAATTGACCATCATGCACACTCATTATAAGGCGAAATTCACTAACACCAGACACTATTCACTAAAATATCAATTAATTTAAATATGGATTAATTATTACAACTTCGAACGAACCACAAGCGTGATGGAATAGACGCGTCTCTCGATCGGACGAATGCGAGCACCGCACCACACCGCCATGGCGGGACTGCGCAGGCGCACCTGTCACGCTTCGTTAGCGTTGGCAACGCCGAAGGAGGCTAGACGAGGTTGTTTATACCAATAGGGTACACACGCATACAGCCCTCATGGTAAACGATTACTGACATCTATTGGCATTTTCAATAAATATTACGCTTCGAAAACATAACGCTGACAGCAAAAAGGAAACCTCGGTGATTTCCGTTGCCAATAACAAACTTCCTCTCTGCTCTGGCAACCATGTATTAGTACTACTCAGCCCATCAATGACCCACTGAGTCTGGTCTCCTCCACTACATGGAGGGTAATTAGTCTACTGCTGTTTTTATCAAGTTTTCTTTCTTAAACGGCTACGTTATCTGCCTCTTACGCTCTTTTAGTCGCCTCTTGCAACACCCTCAGGATAGTGCGGGTCGGTGGCATTCTGTTATCAAAATCCACACAGACTAAAGTAATTACTTCTAAATAACCAAAGTTTCTAAAATCCACTTCATTTTTCATTCAAGTCATCAACTACATATTTCCCAGTCGTTTGTGTGTATGAGGATTTTCTTCCATTGTAGGTATATTGTGAGGCCCTCGCTTCAAAGGAATATAATTTCGCAATCGAATTGACAGTGTCGATCCGATGTTTATCAATGTTTGAAGCGTTATTGATTACGTTACATTTTGTGTTACTGCTCCATTTGATATGGATCCATATAATGTAAAATGTATATTGACGTGCCACAGAAGCTCAGATGATACATGAAGCAACATGAATAAATATTTTTTTTTTTATGAGATATTTGCATTTATTAAGAACTACTACTATAAGTCGGGCCTCCTCCAGTTACACGGAAGGAAATTAGCCTACTGTGCCACGCTGGCAAGACGGATTGGCACAGGGTTTCGTCTCAAGTTTTCCTTCTCTTTTTTCTCGTTTTCGTCATTGTCATTTCCTTCTGTGTACTCTTACGACACCCGCAGGATGGAATGGGGCGGAGAAACTATGTATTATAAACTGGTACGATTTTATATACGAAACCAAAAATAATTATATATTGTATTTGAAACGTTCACGCCCTCCGTCCACTTAAAACCACTGCATGAAAATTGGTTCGGTGGTTTTGAAGTTCATGCCAAACAACGAGACATACAGACGCTTTATTGTGTTTTAAACAGTTCGTACATAAACAAAATCGGGGAATTTGATGTCGTAACCGGCAATGGGACCACACAGTAAGTAATTTCAACACCTTAATTACTGCAAGAACTCACTACTTACTTTGTCTTACAAATTAATTGAGGACAATGGTGACACCAACCCATTTCATCCGGGTTGGTACGAGTTTGTATCAAGTTTTCCTTTTCTTGTGGCTAGGTGAATTTTCCTCTTGCGTCCCCTTAGTCGCGTCTTACGACACCCTCGAGATGGTAAGGGTTGGCGACGCTGTGTATTCTAAATCCGTCACCACACACACCACACATGACACCATTGCATATAATTAATTATCCAAGGTCGGTGGAAGTAGTTGAGTGATCTCTATCTCTAGTGCATGACGGATGTTTCATTGCGAGCTGCAGCAGGATAAATTGGAAAAACGCACGTGAGTCTGTCATCAATGGCGGATCAGAGTGTACCTGGCAATAACGTCGTGTACAGCTCTCGCCAATCTTTATGGCCGCTCTGAATGTAGCCGTTGGTACGAACTTGCGCATCGTACATTTCCTAACCAATACGAACGTATCACACTCACACTAAAGCGCGGGAGGCGAGGATGTTTGCGGGTGAAAGACGGCATGCGCGGGGGTGCCTTGCCTCCACGCCCCGCGTACCTCCCGCTGATACCTGATTTTGTGTTCTGCGCGTCAAGTTGGTAATTATGAAGGAGCAGTATGATTGTAAAGCGGTACTTAACTTTGCTTATCTGTATTTTACATTATCAAGTTTTCCACCTCTTGCGACTAGGTTATAGGCCTTGTCATTACTTTTTGTCGTCTCTTGCGACATCCTCAGGATGGAATAGGGTGGCGACACTATGTATTCTAAAAAAAATTACAGTAGATACAATATTAGAAGCAGGATAGAGATGAAACACTTTCTATTACAAATGTGCTGACCAAGAAGGGCTCTTCAAAACATTTACTAATATATATGTCGGAGATAGCGACGGCTGAGCGATAGAGTCGTCATCATCTTGACTTGGTACGAGGTTTATTACTTGTAACTTTATAATTCACAATATTAACCACAGTATCAATAACAATGTTCAGTTAACACACTTAGATAGACAAACCGACAGGTTCGCAACGGAGAAGTGTCTCGGTCCGTGTCCCAACGTCGACTGACTGATCGAGCCAACCTCACTTTCCATTACGACTCTGTCCACGTGCCGCCATTGCAAAACAACTGACGTCACCGCGTTTGCCGCACTACTGTGTTAACAATCAATTGAGAAACTTAATAAAACGATATCGTTATCCACGACACGGCCATTCTGACGAAGCACACGTCCTCGTGTGTACTTGTAACAAAATAACCAACTGAGGCACATTTTCACGTTCGGCCAACCTGATGCTAATGGTCCGTAATCGTATCTTAAGAATCAAGTTAACAGAGATCACGTTAGCATACAAATAATTTCAACAACTTTAACACGAAAGGTTCCTCTAAGCCCATAATCTTTAAATCTCAATACTGATACTTTAAAACAGTAAGTTTAAGACAATAAGTACACAACACATGGCCCAGCTGTCCCAGCAGCTAGTGACAATTCACGTGTCACCCATATCGACATCGCTCCAAGCGATACGACCAACACTTTAACTGGAGTCCACGACTCCCAGGCCACACAGGACCATACAAATAGTCTCTCTCGAAACCCGGGTCCCCGCCACACCACTAGCTGCCCATCGCGCTCTGTACAACTCTGAGAGTTGCAGTTACGACTACAGACTAGTGCGTGTAGTGCGACCTAGCCAAGGTATGTGTTCTTATTTACTGTTGGAGGCATCCTCCTCACCATCTTCATCAGACAAATTTAACTCAACGGACACACTGCTTAGAGGAATCCTCCTTATACAGTCGTGAGCGTATTTTTATGTTCTATTACCGGTCAAAGATTTCAGCAAATAACGATCACCATCAAGTAACTCCACATTTTTTTTTTTAAAGGTCCCTTGTATTTCGTGTCTAATTTAGTTGGGTTTCTCTTCGTTCTGAATTTAAACTAAATTACCAACATCAAACTTTACCACTTTAACTTGTAGTTTTATCAAATTTTACTTTTTCGTAACTGGCACTCTTTTCTATGTACGTGGCCGCTTGCTCTCTTGTCTTACTAATGTCTACTGCCGGTCCGGAATCATTCAAAGTTAATAGGTTAAATGGTCTAGCTAAACGTCCTATCAGAAACTCGAGTGGACTCGCTTGTATTACACGGTGGACAGAGGAATTCAAAACTAATTGCACGTCTTCTAACGCTTCATGCCGGGACCTATCAGACGCTTCTACCGCGGTCAGCATACTTTTTAACGCGCTCATTGTTCTTTCTACTTGGCAATTAGCGCGACTTGACTAGCTATCAAACGTAAAGAAACACCGTGAAACTGACAAAAAAACTTTGAATTCTTTGTTGGCAAAGCATCGTCCCAGATCTGCAATAACTAACTGGAGCTCCAACTAAAGACGCTTGATTTAAGGGATTTAATTGTTCTAGCCAAATCTATTCTCAGGGTATGATATAAGGGAACAAATTTTGTGACCGCATCAATTAAAACTATGACGTACTCCTTGCAATCGCTTTTTCCACTTAATTTGCCAGTTAAGTCAACGTGCACAGTATGCCACGGGATACTTATGTTAGGAATTGGATGAAGTCCCGCTTGTGGGCGACCTGATTGCGATTGAGATAGTTTACAAGTAATACAACCATAGACAAACTTACGAACGCACTTAGCCATGTGCTCGAACCAATAGTGATCAACCCTTTCAAGAGTCTTCTTAAATTCAAGGTGCATACGTGATTCGTGCACGTGGTTAATTACTGACCAGCGGAAGGCCCGGGGAACAATTGGAAGACACCGGGTCCGATTATTTCTCTGTACCTTGCGATGTAGGACACCTGAGCGCATGTTGGAAATGTCGAGTGGTAACAGATGATCTTACGAGCTCGAGCCATACGACGTCCCTCACGATAACTGATTTGAAAATCAAAGGCCTGCACCAAGGCCCACCTAAGATGCACACGTGCGGTGCTGTCGGTGTTCCAGGGCAGAATGAATAGAACATTCATCCACTCCTGCGATGACCGAACCACTGACTCACTTCATTCGCGAGCGAAACCATCCATTTACTCGTTCCTTCGTTCGATACGTCACAGCTCTTCAGAATCTATGCGCAGCGCCATCCGCGAGTAATGCCACGGAGGCGGCATAGATGGCGCTAGTAGTACTAAAACGTTAACTCAATACGCCACACGACCATCCTGACAGTCAGCGCGTTCTCGCGCGTCTTTCATTGTCGTTGTGTGTGAAACGTAATAAAAGGAAAAACTCGTACGGTTATCGGGGTGCCCCGAGTCACAAAGCGCCAAGCTTTCAATGGTCAACTGTACGCGAAGCGCGTAGCTCCCGACGTAACAGTACGGGCTACACAAAACACGGAGTTCCGACGTACAGCACCGGAGCTACGTGAAGCGCGGAGCTTCCAATACACTATAGCAGTGTTACACGAAGCGCGGAGCTTCCAATGCACTATAACAGCGTTACACGAAGCGCGGAGCTTCCAATGCACTATAACAGCGTTACACGAAGCGCGGAGCTTCCAATGCACTATAACAGCGTTACACGAAGCGCGGAGCTTCCAATGCATTATAACAGCGTTACACGAAGCGCGGAGCTTTCAATGCATTATAACAGCGTTACACGAAGCGCGGAGCTTCCAATGCACTATAACAGCGTTACACGAAGCGCGGAGCTTCCAATGCATTATAACAGCGTTACACGAAGCGCGGAGCTTCCAATGCATTATAACAGCGTTACACGAAGCGCGGAGCTTCCAATGCATTATAACAGCGTTACACGAAGCGCGGAGCTTCCAATGCACTATAACAGCGTTACACGAAGCGCGGAGCTTCCAATGCATTATAACAGCGTTACACGAAGCGCGGAGCTTCCAATGCATTATAACAGCGTTACACGAAGCGCGGAGCTTCCAATGCATTATAACAGCGTTACACGAAGCGCGGAGCTTCCAATGCACTATAACAGCGTTACACGAAGCGCGGAGCTTCCAATGCATTATAACAGCGTTACACGAAGCGCGGAGCTTCCAATGCATTATAACAGCGTTACACGAAGCGCGGAGCTTCCAATGCATTGCAACGGTGAACTTAGCAAACTTCCACATGCCTCTCGTTACTCGCCGCTGCTGCAGGCGCTGCTCCGAACTGCTTGCGCCTACTGCCGCGCCAGCTCCTCCGCTGTTGCCACGTGGACACTTCGTTGCCAAATGTCCGGCGGTGCCGCACCTGAAACAGATTAAGTCCGACCGCGGCCTCGGTCCCGCAGAGCTTGACGCCGAAGTGACAGCACTGGCTGCCTTGCCTTTCACCTCGCCTTTGGAACGGCAATCGGACGGTCGGTGACCTATTTTACCGCAGTTGTGAAATTTCACCGTTGCCGACTGAAACTTCGATCGCCTGAAGTCTGGATCTGCTGTCCTATCGCCTTATGTTTATGCTCTCAATCTACCTCACCGATGCAAATCAAGGCATATAATGGTGCCATAATCTTGGAAAACTGATATAACCTGCCGAAAATATGACGCTAGACCGATGAACTGTCAAGCTAAACAAGCACAGCAATCTAAACTTCGTATCGCAAGTAATTAACAGGTAAACATGTAAAAGAATTTCAAATAATATTTTCTTACACCGGTCAAAGCCACACTATCGTAAAGTCGTATACCATACAATATACCCGAGTAATAAAATGGAAACTGCTCACCGGAGTGACGTAAAATTGCAGCTGGTGCGCTTACTACAGATCCACTCACTATTCTTTGACCTGGCTGACCGCAGTACTGTTGCTCGCCTTCCTGCTGCTCCACTCAGGGCAGTTAGACCCATAGTGTCCTTGTCCATCACAATGAAAGCAAGTGATCCCCACTTAGTTAATCGCCGCACTATGACTGCAGCTTGTGATCTTCAGTTTAGAACAATCTTCATGTAGCTTAATGTCTCCTTTATAGTGACAATGAATCGCCATTATCGGTTATTTCCATCGCGTACAGAAGCACACACATTATCACTACACTGTTTTCTCCACGTGGGCTGAATGAGTTACATCCCACTTCTGATGTCGGAGATAGCGACGGCTGAGCGATAGAGTCGTCATCATCTTGACTTGGTACGAGGTTTATTACTTGTAACTTTATAATTCACAATATTAACCACAGTATCAATAACAATGTTCAGTTAACACACTTAGATAGACAAACCGACAGGTTCGCAACGGAGAAGTGTCTCGGTCCGTGTCCCAACGTCGACTGACTGATCGAGCCAACCTCACTTTCCATTACGACTCTGTCCACGTGCCGCCATTGCAAAACAACTGACGTCACCGCGTTTGCCGCACTACTGTGTTAACAATCAATTGAGAAACTTAATAAAACGATATCGTTATCCACGACATATATTACACATTTCTTTCGAACGGCCGATTTCTTTCGCCATGTGCTACATTTGCCAAGTCGTTGAACCAGAAATTAGGTTCTCTTTGCACTGCGGTTAAATGACGTAACTGACGGCGATGGCACAGATGCGCTAGACATCCCGGTTCCCGGAGATTTGCTATCACCTTATCTCTACATATGAGAATCTTGCTGTGGACCGAAATAAGACCTATTTTAACGTGATTCACTAAATAAAATACTCGTAATTTTAGAGATCATTTCCATTCCATAAATCAGTCGTGCCTCCTCCAAATTTATGGAGGGAAATTAGTCTACTGTGCCAGGCTGACAAGTCGGATTGGCACAGGTATCAAGTTTTCCTTCTCTTTCGATGAAGGGATCTACCTCTTGCATTCCTTTAGTCGCCTCTTCCGACACCCTTGGGATGGTAAGTTCTCGGGGTCTCTTTTGTCGCAAGAGGTACGATAAAAGTAAAGATAAGTTTTAAATACGTCTTAAAAAGAGTATTAATTTGTTACAATAATAAAATAGTATTACCCTCGTCTACAATTCGTCCAAGATTCGAGTACCACATGTGTGTGAATGTGTGCGTATGTGACGGATATATACTACACAATGTTCAAAACCTATACCTGGTGGGTATCGTTAGACTATAAGAAGCAAGAGAAGGAAAACTTGATACAGTAGGTGGTGCTGTAGGCCAATTACCCTCCATGTAATTGGAAGAGGCCCGACTTAGCGGTGGGTCATGTATAGACTAAGTATAGACTCGTAGTAGCTTATTTTTCGGTGGACGAACAAATATTTCCTAGTTTAGCTTACTTTAGTTCAATTAGCTTAGTTCCTAATTATGTTAGTTGGCGGTAGAGGTTCGGCTTAACACCATCTAAAAGCTAGTTGCACTACAACGAAAGATATGTTTATCTCAATTACAATTTCAAATCCGTCACATCAAAACATATTACAGTCCTGTATTTACGACAGAAAAGAAAATGTCTGGAATTTAATTTACTAGATCCGAATTTCGTTGCAAGTAAATACGTAATTTGTTACAATGAGGTGTCATTACTGTTAAAGAATGACATGTTCCGTTATAAAGAAGTATAATAGCCTGTTTTTGAGAGTAATTTTATGCCGTAGAAAGCTCTATAATACTTTTGACACGTTTGCGACCGTAGATTTGCGCACGTAGATTGAATGAACCGGGTCAAAAAAGCAAGTATGCACCAAGATTGTCTCACATGTCTGTAGATTAGCGTTCTTAGACCTTCCGAAGCGTTTGTATGTGTAGCTCTTTTATTATTTGCAACATAAAAATGGCGGATCGCCTTACTATCTTTGCCGTCCTTTGTCAATCTGGGTCGTTTTCAAACACCTTTGCTTATTAAATGAGCGCTGATTGCATATATTTGGTGATATAGGCCACTCATGGGGTATACTTCATACGTATACTCATAGAGTTTCTTGCCGGCTCTTCTCTGTAGAGCAGCATTCCGAACCGGTGGTAGTTTCAGCATGAATGTGGGTGGACTTAAGTGTTGTGGGAGATCAAGAGAGATGGATGGATTGTAAGAATGAGAAATTTTGTATGAAAGGTGTGACTGTAGATATGACGACTGATAGGTGTGTATGGAGACTACCACCTAGCGTGGGACAGGGGTCGTAAGATGATGATAATGGTAACTGTAAATATGACGATTTATAAGAGTTTTGTGATAAAACCTACGTAAATAAAGTTCATTTTGAGTTTGAGTTTACTGTAAGGTAGAGATCGGGCTACTCCAGCAAGCACGCTACTAGCGTGTTTATTCCAATGCTGTTTTCCGTTCTTCTTTTAGTCGCTTCATAAGATACCTCCACAAGATGACACGATATACTTAATCTGTCACCCGCCGGCAAAATATCTTCAAAATACCTAAGCCTAAACTGAGATAAACAGTTGGATAGCGTTTATTCCACCGATAGCATAAAATTGAATTTTTCAATAGTCCGATAGAATTTATCGAGATATAAATTGCTAAACCCTAGGACTAAGGCCTGTTCGACGGTCAGACAACCCGTAACCCATAGGATTTTGACTCATAGGACACCTAACTCTAGATACTTAACAACAAAACTAAAGCAAAAAAAGATCTTTGGCTAACAATATCTTTATAGCAAACCAATAAAATATTAATTCACGATTATGAAATGAGATAAATTGTAAACCACGTTATCGTGTTAACCGCTACACGATCCTACAATGGCGTACTGTTTCTTAGAAAAAGAGTATCTAAATGGTAAAGTAATAAACACGGTGTTAGTTTAGTACCAACATTAATTTATTTTGAAGTTTCACCATTTACATCATCATTTCAGCCAAAAGACGTCCACTGCTGGACACAGGCCTCTCCCAAGGATTTCCACAGAGGCCGGTCCTGGGTCGCCCGCATCCATCGTTTTCCAGCGACCTTCTAATTTGCAAGGGGGAATTTGCCAACTATGTAGGGCACAGGGTTGGCAAAGACTTTCGCACGAATCTTGGTCCTCTGGAAGTTTTCTACCTTGTCCTTTAGTCACATTTACGACAATCTCAGGACGAAATGACGTAATGAAACCATGTTTTCGTAATCAGTTACCCCACACATACAATTTCTAGCAATATGAACAATGACGAAACTAAATTATTTATTTAATTGTTTGAATGCCAGCTTATCTCAGTATAAATTTACTTCGAATAAAAACAGAAGTAATAGAACAAGTTTCAAGTAAGCCTCGGCTTCTAACAATAATACTTCTATGATCTAAAGCCTCTAAAGGTCCGGTTGCACCGTTCTTAACTACAGTTAGAGTACATTATGATCCCCGAGAAAAAGTCCAATTGAATCAGAAATGCAATCGCCCTTGTTGCTACTTTCTAGAGCGTTTACAGACCTTTGATTGTTCGAGGCATAATTTGGACGGAATTGAATTTGCGACTTACTGCTTTGCAATAGAGTAGATGTTATGAGCACACCTTTATCTAACCTTGAGTACATATTTTTGAACAAATTTTCCGTGTGAAATGATACCAAACTAAAAGCGTATCTCTATATTATACAAAGACTAGCGACCCGCCCCGGCTTCGCACGGGTGCAATGATGAACTTCTAAATTTAATACAATATTATGAATTTATTATACACTAGCGACCCGCCCCATCTTCGCACGCGTGCAATTATGCAGTTGTATTATATATTATAAACCATCCTCTTGAATTACTCTATCTATTAAAAAAACTGCTTCAAAATCCGTTGCGTAGTTTTAAAGATTTAATACATACATGGGGACATAGGGACGGACAGACGAAAGCGACTTTGTTTTATACTATGTAGTGATAGTGATATAAACCTTCCGCTTTAATCACTCTATATATTAAAAAAAAAACGCATCCAAATCCGTTGCATAGTTTTAAAGATTTAAGCATACATAGGGACGGACAGACGACAACGACTTTGTTAACTATGTAGTGATAGTGATTTATCCTTATACAAAATAGGTTAGTAGTTATATATTAGTATGTAGTAGTCATTTCGGGTGGTGAAGGATTTAAAACACATAGTGTCACCACTACATTTCATGCTGAGGTTAGGGTAAGAGCCGACAAAAGAAAATGATACGGCCGAAAACCTAACCGCAACAGAAGGAAAACTTGATCTGAACCAACCCGTATGGCCAGCGTAGCACAGTAGGCTAATTACTCTGCATGTAGTTGGAGGAGACCCCATTTAGCAGTGGGTCATTTATGGGATTAGAAGTAGTAGTAACAGCAGGACTTATAGTACGTCCTATTGGATCTTATCGTACAGATGTTGGTATATAATATCTTACTAATAAACGTGAAAGTTTGTAAGTATGGATGGATGGATGTTTGTTACTCTGTCACGTAAAAACTACTGAATGGATTTTAATGAAACTTTACAATAATATAGCTTATACATCAGAATAACACATAGGCTACAAGTTATAAAGATATTATGTGAATTACAACAATATAAACAAGTCGAATTCAACATTTCTAATTGTCAAATTTTCGACCATATTAAACTATAGACAACATAACGTTTCGCTGTCAGCTTTGCGTTTTGTTAAAGTAGGTTTTATACGGACGGGATAAAAATCTCAGGTATCCTATGTCCAACTTTCTTTTTGTTTTAAATATATATAATGCAGAACAAAGTTCGCCGGGTCAGCTAGTATACCATAATATCATCATCATTATCCAGTGCTGGACGTGGGCTCCAAGGATTTCCACGAAGGCCGGTCCTGATCCACCAACGACCTTATACAGGTCGTCGGTCCACCGTGTGGGAGCCTACCAGCGCTGCCCTTTCCGGAACGCGGTCGCCACTCGAGGAGTCTTCTGCTCCATCGGACGTCAGCCCTACAAGCTATGTGCCCTGCCTTCTGCAACTTAAGTTGGGCAATCCTGTGGGCTAAGTCGGTAACTCTGGTTCTCCTGCGTATTTCTTAATTTCCGAGCATCACCCTCTCCATTGCCCTTTGCATGAGTTAAACCTCTTTGGTTAACAATGTAAAGACCCTGACCACTATGCTATTTTTCAATATTCTTTTCTTTATATTTTCAATTATATTTCAAAACAAACCACGCTCTGCTAGGCATATATCTTTCAGTTTACTCCCCTGCCTTTTGCCTAATAATAAAAATCTTTGAATTGGGGTTTCATTTCCAAACCTCACTTTAACGAACAATAAATCAATAGTAAAAGTCTTGAGTAAATCCGTACGATGAAGTTAGTGTAGAATCCTCAATTAGATTGCAATGTTCTCGCATGTCAGTAACCATGTAGTTGTCTTATTAAATTAATTCATGAATATCACCAATTTCTTATCTTTTTATAAACATTTGGTGTAAACCGTTTAAAAATTTAGTTTCTGCGAATACCGCACTTCACGACATACGACGAGGCATTGAGGTTAATTGAATTTACTTTGTTTCCATTATTTTGAACGTGCCGAGTTCAATGGCACTTCTCAAATTCGCCAAGATGTAATACATACAATACATGTTATACACTCACATATTTAACATAATATGTTATGTTCTTCCTAATTACATTGTATTTTTTGCGTATATTAACATCGTTTTGTTATGTGCGAGTGTGTGTTTATATTAATTTGATTAACAAATTTGAATGCAGCAATTATGTTTAACACACATTGTTCTAATATTAATACTAAGAAGCATAATATAAGCGTTTTATTGTTACATTGTCTATATTTTCCTATTTATCTAGAAATCTTAAAAGTTAAGTATTCATTTTATGTTTATTGATGTTATTATATATTTAGTACAGCCCGCCCCAATGTTTGTGGCCGGTCTGAATGAAGCCGTGGGTACGAACTTACGAATCGTACATTTCATAACCAATACGAACGTAGGTCACTCACACTTACTTATGGGTGGCGAGGGCGCTTGCGCATGAAAAATGCTTCCCTGCCTCCTCACCCCGTGTACGTCCCGCTGATACCTGATTTTGTGTTGGGCGCAGCGTAATGCGGCTACATTCAGACCGGCCATAAAGATTGGCGCGCACTGTACTTAGGTATTAACATACACTTGTACTGTTTAAATTACAGATGAATTACAGTTTGACTAGAATGTTACACAAAAATACAGTCATCGTCGATGTAAATAAATATATTAACGAAATGTAATCATAGAAGAATAATTGTGAATATTCACTGATGGTAATCATAAAAGGTAATCAAAAATGTATTTGAAATTTATCAGTGTTAATTAAATCTATGCGTTTCTTACGCCTAATATTCAATCAACCACACAATAGTACAATTACGAACAGCAAAGGGGAGCAAGATTGAAAGTTGCGCCTAATTGTTAATGCTTTGTTAAAGAAGACGTTAACCATAGATGGTATAGCTCAGCATATTTTGACAATGCTCTCTGTGTATGACCGCGGCATCAGCCTTATTAGCATTTATTAGACAAATCTAAATCCACTGAATTATTACATACTGAACCCAGCCCTCAGGACTCAGTCGATAAAGTTAATGCATATTTTGCAACAATCGGTTTAAGTATCGCTAATAAAGTCTGCTCTAATTTACCCCAGACTATGAATAGATCTTCTACTAATCACATAGTAGGTTCGATGGTAATTCTACCTACTACTAGTACTGAGGTAGAAAATTTCATTCTTGGTTTAAGGAATGATTCTGCGGTAGGATGGGACTCAATTACTCTGACATTTTTAAAACAAGCTCGCCATGTTCTCGTGCCTCCGCTAGTAACATTATTTAACGCATGCATTTCAAAAGGCATATTCCCATCTGCATTCAAGAAAGCTATTGTGACTCCAGTTTATAAGAGCGGCGAGAGACATTTGATTACGAATTACAGGCCCATCTCTGTACTACCGGCGCTATCCAAGATTTTTGAAAAAATACTTAACACCAGACTTCACAAATTTCTTCATGATCGCAATATATTATCTACTCAACAATTTGGTTTCAGACCGGGTAGATACACTGATTTAGCTGTGTCGGCCTTGGTCGAAGATGTCGTTGGTAGTCTAGATGCATCACGGAAATGTTTAGCTGTCTTTCTGGACATTACTAAGGCATTTGACTCAATTTCTGTGGCTTTACTTGTTAAAAAATTAGAAGACATAGGGATACGGGGTGTGTGCCTTGATATTTATACAGATTTCCTAACTGGTCGGTCCCAAGCGGTAAAAATAGACGAGTATCTTAGTTCTGAGCTTCCTATTACGTGTGGCGTGCCGCAGGGCAGTATACTCGGGCCCAGTCTTTTCTTGATCTACATTAATGATCTATGCAAGTTACATATACCAAATGCTAACCTATATACTTACGCGGATGACACTGCCATTGTATTTAAAGGTAAAACTTGGTCAGATGTGTTTAACTCTGCTGAATCCGGTGTATCTGATATCACAAACTGGCTACAAAGAAATCTTCTCAGTATTAATATTGCAAAAACCAAATACATTCCGTTTACCTTACGTAGAAACAACCTTCCCCCTATTGATAAAACTATTAAAATTCATACATGCAATTCGTTAGCCACCCAGACGATATCCAACAACTGTACCTGCGAAGTCATAGAGAGAGTCATAGATATTAAATACTTGGGTATAATTATTGATAGCCAGTTATCTTGGCATCGTCACATAGAGTATTTGTCTGGGCGAGTTCGAAAATTAATATGGGTCTTTAAAAAGCTTCGTTTAGTTATGGACAGGAGTCTTCTAACTTCTGTATATTATGCTCTGTGTCAGTCAATAATATCTTACGGTATTGCTATCTGGGGAGGTGCATGTAAATCTTTTATGTTAATGTTAGAAAGGGCTCAAAGATCTGTCTTGAAGGTAATGAACTTCAAGCCTCTCAAATTTCCTACTGCAGAGCTGTATCGAGTATGCAATGTACTCTCAGTGAGACAATTATATATTCTATACCTAACCTTAAGCCAGCACTCCGCCGTTCCTTATGACAGCCGGACATATGGTATGCAACGAAACCCTAAAGTTTGTTGTGCCCGTAAATACAAAAAATGTTTTGTAAATCATCATAAGTGCTTCATGGCACCATACTTATACAATAAAATAAACAGTAAGCTTGATATCCACCCTCTAAATAAAATTCGATGCAAGATGAAACTTGTTACCTGGCTGGTTAAATTGAATTATAATGACACCGAATCACTGTTAGTTATCCAAAAATAGCTTTAGATACACGGGGTCCACATTAGCCTATTCCACACTTATATGTAGGCGTATTAGTAGGCTCGTGTCATAACAATTAAAATAAAATAAAACAATTATTAATGATATTATATTATTTAATATGAATTCATAGATATTTAAAATATGGTTTATTTTAAATATCCTTATTATTATAACCTTATTATTAACTAGCTTTTGCCCGCGACTTCGTCCGCGTGGAATAATGACTTCCGGAAAAAAACAATTTATCCCCGTTTTCTCCCCGTTGGGAGGGAATTTCCAATAATCCTCTCTTAGTGGTAGCCTACTCCTCCCAACAAACACACAGGCCAAATTTCAGCTCTCTACTGCCATTAGTTTCAACTGTGCGTTGTCTGTCAGAGTTTTATATATATAGATTCAGGTAGCTGTGCCCGCAACTCCGTCAGTGTGTAATTCCTTGTGTATTATTAAGTTAATGTATTGGTAATATTGTTTAGATAACGTTCACATGAGGCTTAAGTACCTATACAACGAAAATACTTCAGCGCAAAGCTTCCGGGTAAACTATCCTACTTCACTTAAAACTAAATACCTATAACATAATTAATAATACCTATACCTTTAATTAATAAAAGTACCTACGCTTTTACTTACTTATTATTATTATAAAAAAAACTGAACATAAATTAACCAAAACTTACCTACTACTAATTAACTACTACTAACCTATTACTACTTCACCTAAAAAGAAATAAAATGTTAACTATTAATAATTTGTAATTTGAACGAATATAACACGCCACCAAAATAACAACAAAAGAAAATTAAATAAACTAAATTATTGTAAAGACTAAAAGTCGCGCTGATAAACAATATTGCCTGTCAATAAGGGCGAATACTCGGAACGTCTACTCGCATCATCAGCCAAATCCAAATATTGTACGAAGTTTGCGTTTGGATCCCCCGCCCTTTTAAACCTCCCGCGACGACCCGATGCGACGGTTACACAAAAATAATCCTTATAGCATGATTCAGTAATCACGCGCGATGGTTTATTAGCGTATATCATGAATAACTTTGGTATTTCTGTACCGATTTCTATGATTCTTTTTTTATTAAATAGGTAATAATGTTGACATTTATTAATTAGGGATGTTTGAGAGTATTATAAACGTAAGAGTAGACAAATATAATCAGAAAGCTCTGAACTGCTAAGCTATCGGGAGTTACACGTGTTATTGTGAGTCAACCATAAAAGATAGACATTTGCTGTCGTGGAATATTTTTTATATAATTTTAAGGAGAACATTTCCGTCATACATGATTTCTGTGTAGCTTTAACTATTAAGGCTGCACACGCGACGGAAGCTTAAAAAATGGAATAAGTTCTCCTGTTTTCCCAACATTTCCCTTCACTGCTCTGCTCCTATTGATCGCAGCGTGATGAAAAGTATACTATAACCTGCCCAGGAGTATGAAGAACAATTGTACCAAGTTTTGTTGAAATCCGTCGAGTGGTTTTTGTTTCTATAACGAACATACAGACAGACAGACAGACAGACAAAAATTTTACTGTTTGCATTTTTGGCGTCAGTATCGATCACTAATCACCCGCTGATAGTTATTTTGGAAAAATATTTCATGTACAGAATTGACCTCTCTACAGATTTATTATAAGTATAGATAGATAAACCCTTCTGATGGTTTGTGAATTAGCCAATCCGCTTGATGTATTCAGATTATTATATTTACTTTTTTTTCTTTTTTTTTTTTATGTTTTACTTTTCTGTGTGTGTGCATGCTTCCATTTCAGCTAAAGAACTATTGTCCCATTTTGTTGAGTGCTTGTATTTATCTGGTGAAAGGTGTAAGGTACCAGGATACGGAAATTCCAGTCTGGTCCCCCTACGCTTTGCTTATGCTTGACATGTATTGTAACTGTATTTTTCTTGATCAATAAACATTATTATTATTATATTATTATTATCAGCCGAATGTGTCAAGCTTAAGACAGGGCACTATGAAAGCATTCGTAAAAGAAATTATTCGAATAAAAAACATTTTGATTTTATGGCACTCTTTAAAGGAGGCCTATATCCAGCAGTGGACTAGAATAACCTAATGCTGATGAATAAATAAATAAAATGTTGAACAAATACTGGTGTAACAAAAATCCTACAATCCAGTCCAGTCCAGTAAAAAGAATAATTCAAGGTATAGATTATGTTGAAATATGAGGGACGGAATCCTTGTAGTGACGGATTTAGAAAACATAATATCACTACCCGATTCCACGCTGAGGGTGTCGTAGGAGGCGAGGAAAGGCCATAATAATGACGAGGCCGATAACCGATAAAAACTTGATACGAAGCCCTTTTTTTTTTGTTCGCCCGTGGTAAAATCCTTTAAGGACTTCCTCGCCGGCCACGGGGTTGGCAAGCGAGTGATACGAAGCCCTTTTTTTTTTGTTTATTGTTCGCCCGAGGTAAAATCCTTTATGGACTTCGAAGCGCTCGAGTGAGACGAAGCCCTGCGCCAACCCGTCTGGCCAACGTGGCACAGTAGGCTAATTACCCTCCATGTGACTGGAAGAGGCCCGACCCAACAGTGGGTCATCTATGGGCTGAGTAGTAGTAGTTGTTTTTTGATTGACCCTGTCAAGGTCTATCCGTCATTCATTGCGTAAACGTTAAAAAAATAGCAACTACAGAGTTTCTTGCCGGCTCTTCTCTGTAGAGCAGCCTTTCGAACCGGTGGTAGTTTCGGCATGCATGTGAGTGAACGCAGGGATTGTGAGCGATCAGGGGAGATGGAGGGATTGTAGGAGTGAAGAGTTGTGTGTGAAAGGTGTGAATGTAGGTACGACGACTGATAGGTGTTTGTGGAGACTACCACCTAGTGTGGGACAGGGGCCGTAAGATAATAATGGTGTTTATAAATATGACGATTTATAAGAGTTTTGTGATGAAACCTACGTAAATAAAGTTCCTTTTGAGTTTGAGTAGTGGATTTCGTAGCCTATCTAAGGAGTATGGCAAAGTACATCTTTCTTTGTCTAGTATACTACAAAACAGAACACTCTTAAATGAGTAGTGCAACTACTTATCTAATTTAGTAGTCGTTAAAGTTAGTAGTGCATAGCAATTTAACGGTACTATTCAGTTTAGTATCATTGCACCTCTAGATGCCATTAAATGCGATCTTAATACGCTATAATAAGATCACATTTATGTTTATCAGGCACCGCTTTTGGCCCCCTCCGTGTGGTAGCGGATTTAGATAACATTCTGTCACCACCCCTTTTTATCCCGAGGGTGTCATAAGAGTCGACAGAAGGAAATGACGAGGCCAATAACCTAGCTGTAAGAGAAGGAAAACTTGATAAGAAAACCTGTGGCAATTACCCTCTATGTTTTTGGAAGAGGCGCTCGACTCAGTAGTGGGTCATTGCAGTGGGTTAGACCGTAGAAGTTAAGAAGTTTGACGTGTCTCTATGTAGCATTATAGCGATTTATAAAAAGCAAGTACAGAGTTTCTTGTTGTCTCTTCTCTGTGGAGCATCATTCCGAACCGGTGGTAAATGTAAATGGATATTAACCTGTCAAAAGATATGTTTGATTTTATTTAGCTCTTGAACCAATTCAGCAATTTTCATAGCTATAATTTTGGGATGACGATGCCGGCGGCCCATGACCGGCCTCTGTGGAAATCCTTGGGTAAGGCATGTCCAGCAGTGGACGTCATGAAATGATGATTACATTTAATGTGTAGAGTTTAATGTGTAACATGTAGGACCATAGCTCCTACACTGTTTCAGATTGTGTTTTATGGGATTTCTTGTTAAGTTCAATTATTAATATTGCCCAGTTATAACCCTCCCATTTGGTACCATTCTTAACTAATAATGGATCCTTTATGACGTCCACACTCAACACAAGCTGTGCTCTACAATAGAACCCCCTCTAACATGGAAACAATTGAATAATTAAGGAAAGGCGACAATTTGATTAACTGACTGATTTGTCTTGTTTAACTTTCTGTTACGATTGATATAAAAACAAGCGTGATTTTTACATTTACTACCGGTCCGGAAAGATGCTTTACAGAGAAGAGTCGCCAAGAAACTCTATAGTTGTTTTTTTTTAATGGCTATGATGTTACATATAGACCCATCGCAGTTATGGGTATTCACTGAAAACCTACGTCAGTGAGAATACCACCCCTATTGCTGCCCGACTGAGAAAGAGCATACATTATTTTACCTTTTAGCATAGCGCCATCTATTGAATACTTACTAAATCCAGTCAACAGATATCGCCATCTGCTAGAATCGTTTGGAGCTAAGATATAATTGTGACTCTCAAATAATAGACAAATAATATTGCTACTTTAGATTGGATTGGATTTATTATAATTGGTTAAGTCGTTTTGGAGTTCATCGCGGACAAACAACGTGCCGCTTAATTTATATATAGTTATTAAGAAGATAAGTGAAGGAAATTTCATACTTCTCCGTCCGCACAGCAAGACTACATAGTTTAAAACAAAGTCGCTGTCGTCCGTCCGTCCCTATGTATGCATAAATCTTTAAAACTACGAAACGGATTTTGAAGCGGATTTTTAGTAGATAGAGTGATTCAAGAGGAATGTTTTTAAGTTTAATACATGCATAATTGCACCCGTGCGAAGCAAGGATGGGTCGCTAGTTATCTTACAAAGTACAAAGGTTTTGCTTCATTTATTAATACATAATATGTATATATTCAACCGATTTTTTAATAACCTCTTGCATTTTCAAGTCGGGTGAAAATAAAAGAAAGTAAACCGGCATTGGAGAAATGGATAAAATGTCACAGCACAAAAGTAATTCGTTCAGTACCTACTCAAGTAGGCCGGTTTTATGGAAGTCAAGGACGGCTGGAGGCTCCATTCACGCCCGACGCCCTGATAACGATTTCAAGAGTCGGCAAGGAAGTAATCCCAAGCTGGAAAAATAGGCCGACACATTTTTTACTGTCACGGCAGAACGGCGTCCTTGCTCATAAAACACGTCTTTCCAAACAAATTTAGTAGTACAAGTTAGCAGTTGTATTATTAAAGTTAGACCATCGCCAAGTAGGACCATTGGTAGGATATTAGTATTTACATTCGGAGTGACCTGAATTCTACTATCCTACTAATATTATAGTAAATTTATAAGAATGTATGTTTGATAATCTTTCACGCAAAAACTGACACACTACTGAATTGTAACTTTACAATAATATAGCTTGTGCATCAGAACAACACATCTCGTTCGTTGTAAGACTCAAGAACGGCTGATCCGATTTGAATGTTTTTTTTGTATGCGTTTGGGTGTCACCGAGAATGGTTTAGATTCACAAATCAGCCCGACATATGGCGCTGCAGTCGGTAAACGAATATCATGCAGGACAACGTCTGCCCACATAAGGCACACAGACTTATTTCATAGGCATTTTCTAAGGAGATTTTGATTTAAATGTCTATGTTAATGTGATGTCATATGATCGCTTATTGTAATGGACACTCCTGGGAGGTAACCCGAGGTGAATCAAGGCGAGTCCACTCATTGGGGCGTGTCCTCTTGCAACTATATCTAGGTTTCTAAATAGGGTTGTCGGAAAGAAAATCACTATCACTGCATATTATAAAACAAAGTCGCTGTTGTGTGTCCGTCCCTATGTATGCTTAAATCTTTAAAACTACGCAACGTATTTTGAAGCGTTGTTTTTTAATAGATGGAGTGATTCAAGAGGAACGTTTATATGTATATTACATGCATAATATTGTAGAGAAACACTGATAAATTTATAGGTTCATCATTGCACCCGAGCGAAGCCGGGGCGGGTGGCTAGTTCTAAATATTTACCACTTACACTCTTCAGTCAAGTTGAATGACGCCCGATTCAGCAGTCATGTATGATGAGATGAGACAGTAAGAAATTGTCCAGAATTTTAATTAATAAAATACATCCAGGCTTCTTGAATCTATTCGGTTGCAACTTAGGACACCCTCAGACTGGTATAGATTTTTGTATATATTTGTTGTATATATTATAAATGCGTCACCACATAACTTTCACAAGATTACTATTATTACTCAGCTCATAAGTTACCCACTGCCGAGTCTAGCCTCCTCCTCTCATTGCATGGAGGGCAATTAGCCAACTGTGTCACGCTGGCCAGACGGGTCAGCACGCGGTTTGGTTCCATGTTGTCCTTCTCTTGCGACTAGGTTTTCCGCCTCGTCATTTCCTTTTGTCGGCTCTAATACACCCTCAGGATAGAATAGGGCGTTGACACTATGTATTCTAAGCCCGTCACTATACCCACTCCCACCACATGACTTCAGCAAATTCGAATGATCGCACACAGCTACACCAATGAACCTTCTCCATTTAAACCTCATAACGAATCGAAAACCATCATTCGCATAAAAATATTTCGCGACACATCAGCGTCCGCTTCATTTGAAAACAGACCTGCCTGCATGACAAAACCTTTAATAACAAACCTTTCATGGCAGTGTACCTTTGGGCATTATCCACGTTCATGCCTTTTGTTCAACGTACAAATTTGGCCGCTTGAAGTATTTAATTAACGTTGAAATTTTACTCACGGACCAAAGCGAGGCGGTATTTTTTTGGATTGTTCGAATTAGTTGGAAGTAAATATGACATGTATATGTGCTATAAATCATCACTATCATTATATATTATACAACAAAGTCGTCCGTCTGTCCGTCCCTAAGTATGCTTAAACCTTTAAAACTACGCAATGTATTTCGAATAGATAGAGTGATTCAAGAGGAAGGTTTATATGTATAATAAATACATAGTATTGTAAAGAAACATTGATAAATTTTGATGTTCATCATTGAACCCGTGCGAAGCCGGGGCGGGTCGCTACTATTATGAAAAGTGACAAAATAAAGGTCAGAAATTCAAGTGGAACAGCCTCCTAAGCGGGTATAAATAATGTTTGTAAAATATTTTCGGAGATTGAAATTACTTAAGTTTTATTAGAATCCTACATAATTAAGAAAAATCTATTATTTTAGGGATTGTTTAACTATTTCTTATTATTACCTATTTTACCTTGATCAAGTAAGCGCCGCCGTTGCAAAAACTTGTTAGTTTTAGTACCTGTAAAAGATTTAGAACTTTTAGTTTACTTACATACATTAGTTTAAAAATATATATTAAGTTGGGGAAAAAGTCTTTTCGCTTTATAGTATGTATGAAATTGTAATAAAATCTCTTTGGCTATAATACTATTTGTATCTGGCTGGTTTTGGTATCATTGAAAGATTAAATTTTAAAGAACATAAAACCTAATTCAAATTTGGAAAATGTGTGATTTTCATTTGTTTTTCGTAGTGTTATGATGAGTGAATCTAATGAAGAAATTCGATACATTTTAAAATTTTACTACCTAAAAGGAAAAAATGCAACGCAAGCCGCGAAAAAAATTTACGATGTTTATGGACCTAGTGCAGTGTCTGTGAGAGTAGCGCAAATTTGGTTATAGTTAAAGTCCTGACCTTGCACTTTCAGATGTCCACCTGTTTCGGTCTCTTCAAAATTATTTAGGCAGTGTCAGGTTAACATCACGAGATGACTACCAAAACCACTTGTCGCGGTATTTTGGGACTTCTGATCATTATACAAGATCCCAATCTTGTCCCTACCTACAAGATGGCAATAAGTTATCGAAAAAATGGTACCTACGTACTTTAGTTAAATGTAAATAAACGATACTAAAAAATGTTTTGAAATTTCTTAAAAAATGCGAAGAAACTTTTTAACCAACCTATTATATTAACGTTCCGCAGCTCCTCTGTAGCAGCTAGCACAGGGAAAACTACCTAAACGTGGTTCATTGATCAATACGAGTCGTTCTGATCAATCATCATTATCATTACATAGTTTAAAACAAAGTCGCTGTCGTCTGGCCGTCCCTATGTATGCTTAAATCTTTAAAAATACGCAAAGGGTTTATAAGCGGCTTTTTAAATAGATAGAGTGATTCAAGAGGAACGTTTATAAGTATATTAAATGAATAATATTGTAGAAAAGCACTGATAAATTGAGATATTCATCATTGCACCCGTGCGGAGCCGGGGCGGGTCGCTAGTTCATATAAAGCTAAATTTTAAATAATTATGATAAACTATAAAATAAGGTTTTATGTGTATATAAAATATTATGAGGTCATGCACCCTGAAATCTCATGGGAATAAAGCAATTTTTCGTGTAAACTTGCTAAAAACAAACGGCTGTGAAAACTTCGTAGCACTGCATTGCGGAGTCCTATTGCTATTAATTTTCATTCAGGCGTTATACAACGCCAATGGACGTTCTGCGCTACATACATTGTCTCTATGATTGCGTTATGATTTTTTGATTACTTAGTTTGTTCTTGTGATTGGGCCTGTGTGTCCATCTAATGCATAGAGTATTCGTTCGAAACCTTACCAATGTACATTTCAAATCATCACTTTATTTCATATTATCCGTGTGGCGATGGATTTAGAATACACAGTGTCACCACCTCATTCTATCCTGGGGGTGTTGTAAGAGCGGAGAAAAGGAAATGACATGATAGATAACCCAGTCGCAAGAGAAGGAAAACTTGCTATTATAGCTTGTACCATCCCATCTGGTCAGCGTGGCACAGTAGGCTAATTACCCCCCATGTCATGGGTCATCTATGGCTGGGTAGTAGTATATATTATAATTATCCGTCTCCTTAACTAAGCGCCTAGTAGTCATCCATTTTCTTTCCGATTAGAAATTAAAACATCAATCAATATATATTCGCAACGGCTGGACCAATATTAATGTGATTTTCGGTAACATAGCTACAGTAGGTTACCGTAGTAATACAACCCTCCAAGCTCATAAAGGTGCAAGAATGACTTTGAGCTTGAAAAAGCTTTTCTTGCACCTTTATGAGCTTGGAGGGTTGTATTGATGTTTTTGATGATTATAATTCTATAACTACATACGTCTTACAACCGCGAATAAGATTTTAATTAACATACAACCTAGCACTGACCTGCAAATTGCAAAAAACGTAAGAAAATTTGAACTTGGACTTGGGCTACCTTGGAACATTCACCTTAAGTGATGTTATGACAGGGTAGAGAAAGAAAACCGAGGTTAACGCGGGCTCTAAATACACTGCTTACGGTAAGTAGGTCTTTAATAAACTGCAAAAACCTTAGTACCTCGTTAATCTGTTATCTCGCAGTGTGGTCAGCACTTTAGCATAGGAAAGCTGTGCAATTAGGTCAGGTCATGCAGACAGGCGAAGATTTATTACCTGTGCCCATTTCTGCTACACTACTCAAAGAGTACGTGAATAACCGTGCACGCCTTTAAGCCCTAAGATTTATCCCCCTACATAAAGGGGATGTTATATGTTTGACGACTATGTATGAGGTCTGGTTTATTTTTTTTAAACAAATTTTCTATCGGTGCTTTTTAGACACGGTTTATCAAAACCGGTTCAGCTGGTTCTGAGCTCATCAGATAATCCCTAGTTCTAGCGGTTTCATAAAATTTTCAATTTTGGTTATTTTCTGACATTTTACACACTGAGTAATTTTTTAAATTCAAAATAAACAATCTCCATGCCTTTAATTTGGTAAGCTACCAACATTATGGGCCGTGTGGTGACGGATTTAGAATACAGTGTCACCACCCCATTCCATTTTGAGGGTGCCGTAAGAACTGACAAAAGTAACAAGGCCGATAACCTAGCCGCAAGTGAAGGAAAACTTTGCAAACCGTCTGTCTGTGGCACAGTAGGCTAATTACCCTCCATGTAACTGGAAGAAGTCCGACTCTTTAGTGGGTCATCTATGGTTGAGTAGTGGTAGGATGGGTCCACCAGTAGAAAATAGCAGTTGTGGGTACTGCATGATACTGTGAGTTTATATCAGAAAAAAGAGCAATGGAGAGGGCTATGCTCGGAGTTTCCCTGCGAGATCGAATCAGAGATGAGGAGATGCGCAGGAAAACCAGGGTCACCGATATAGCCCACCGGATTGCCAAACTTAAGTGGCAGTGGGCAGGACACATAGCTCGCAGGACCGACGCCCGATGGGGCAGAAAAGTCCTCGAGTGGCGACCGCGTTCCGGAAGGCGCAGTGCTGGTAGGCCTCCTACACGGTGGACCGACGACATGGTTAAGGTCGCCGGAAAGCAGTGGATGCGGGCGGCCCAGGACCCGCCTTTGTGGAGATCCTTGGGGAGGCCTATGCCCACCAGTGGACGTCTTTTGGCTGAAATGATGATGATGATGAATGATATCAGAATCGTTACTTTTTGTACTCGTGTTGCGCCAAATGATTGTCAAACAATTTCATACTCGTTTCGAACACCTGTGTATAAGTAAGGCGGTTGACATCTCCTACTTTTTAACTCTACGGACTGAGTGTTACAAAAACAGACTGACGATTGAAGTATTTACATTATTATTATTTATCTAAGGTAATTAAATAAATAGATAATAAATAAATATCCTTGGGACATTTCACACAACGCCATCTCGTCCCAAGCTAAGCAACTTAATGCTTGTGTTATGGTAACGAGATGGATGATAAACTACTTAAATACATTTTTTTAATGTAAATACATACATATTATAGATAGAAAACACCCAGACCCGGAACAAATACTTGTAGATCGTACAAATATTTCTTCCGTGCGGGAATCGAACCCGCGACATGCTGCGCAGCAGTCGATAAGTAAGATTATGCTGGTAAGATTATTGTGGAAGAGACTTTGAAACCTGTTATTCAGCATTCAGTCCAAAAATGACTTACTGCGGAGTCGGCCTCCTCCAATGACATGGAGCGTAAATAGCATTCTGTACCACACTGGTTAGACGGGTTGCCACAGGATTTCCTATCTTTTGGCTAGTGTGTCGGCCTTGTTATTACCTTTTGTCGGCTCTGGCACACTCAAATTGAAAAGGAACATAAATCATGTAGGTTTTATCATCAAATTCTTATAAATTGTCATGTTTACAGCTACCATCATTATCTTTCGGCCCTTTTCCCACGGAGGTAAAGTCGGGGCAGATAACGCGGGACGGTATACTGGAGGATGTTTAGGCTACAACCTACAGAGTTACTCTACTGTTCGTAATAATATTTTCTGTGGCAAAACAGTATACCACTAAGGATATTGTAAGATGGCTATTTCGGTTTGCGTATGTCGGTGAACAAGCATATGGCCATCAAAGGATTATGCCCCGTGAATGAATGGTAAACACGTCAAGGGCTCATGATATTTTGGTATACCAATGTTTCCAAACATTTCAATTGGTTATGAAATGCTTTTAATACTCCAACGGATTAGTTTAAGTATATACTTTGCTCCGTGCGGTGACGGATTTAGAACACATAGTGTCAGTCACCAGCCAATTCCATCCTGAGGGTGTCGTAAGAGCCGACGAAAGAAAATGACAAGGCCAAAAACCTAGTCGCAAGAGAAAGAAAACCCTTTTTTTTTGTCGCTGGGGAAATGCTTTATTCATACCACCGCCCACCGGGGGAGAGGTCAGTGATTATGTGGGACTCCGACAAGGGTCGTCTACCCACTAAAACCCCAGCGGTATACCCTCACACGGCGCGCTTGGGGCGCCATAAGTTCGCGTAAACGCATTCTACTGTGACGCCCCGGCGCGGCGGCGTGGTGCCCGCAACGCGGGCAAGCGACTGTCAGAGAGGGCGTCCCGGTTCACTGGGACGCCCTTAGTCATCGAGGCTTTCGTCGGTGGCGGTTCCCCCGACTCACCACCGGCCTCTCAGGCGAGGGCAGAAGGGGTTCGCATCGTTACGACCCCCCTCCACCCCTGCCTCCGTCAGCGGCGCGGGTCAGCCGGATCTCCCTCCTTTGCGACCCACCCCGCAGTCCCCTTCTGCGACATAACGGCCTCGCAGAAGTAGGCCCGTCAGTCCTCGGGTTAGCGACAACCCAAGGGCTTTGGTGCACCGCAGCGGTCCAGGACTCGCAGGGCAACTCTGAGGATAGAGGAGTCCCTGGAGCCCCAGTCCACTGCGGCGCTGGGTGCCGCTCTTCGTCTCACCTCTCCCCGTGGGCCCGCCCGGCATAAGAGAAGGAAAACCCTTTGCCAACCCGTCTGACCAGTGTCGCAGAGTAGTCTAATTACCCTACCTCTGATAAGAGGAGGCCCCACATATTAATAATGATTACTGGTTGGTTGGTTTTCACTGACACTCTTGGATTGTAGTAAAATTCTGTTTCAGGAAGACTTAGATTGCTTCCCCATACGAAATACATTTTAACAAAGAACTGATTCTTTTGTTTAGCTCTATACCCTGACTTCGGCTGTCTATAGGTCTTGTTACATCCTATTTATTATAGTGTAAATGAAGAAATTCAGTATCCCTTTTTTAAACCAAAATAAAATGGAAAGATTTCAGAAGATTGACGTCTCCATCTATGACGGGACCTTGGACATTATATATATACACATTATTATATAGACATTAGACATTATTATACATATATTAGACATATTAGACATTATTAGACATATAGACATTATTATATATATTTATAATATCCTTGGACATTTCACACAACGCCATCTCGTCCCAAGCTAAGCAACTTAATGCTTGTGTTATGGTAACGAGATGGATGATAATCTACTTAAATACATTTTTTTTTGTAAATACATACATATTATAGGAAGGAAACACCCAGACCCGGAACAAACACTTGTAGGTCGTACAAATATTTCTTCCGGGCGGGAATCGAACCCGCGACATGCTGCGCAGCAGTCGATCGCTCAACCACTGCGCCAACCGGAATACATAACTTCTGAACGTATTTATGTACGTGACAAAAGTGTTAAAAGTTTGACGTCTCCGTGTGTCTGTCAGTGGTAATGCAGCTCCTAAACGAATGGACTGATCATAGTGCAGTTTTATTTAAAAAATGTTTTTCGTGGCGGTGTTCTTATATTTTATTAATCATCGACACTGCCCAGCTTGTATCATTGTATTTGTTATTTCGATACCTATTTGCCTTTTGAATGTATAATTTCAGTTGACTCATTTTGTTTGCAATGTTTGATGTCATCTTCTGATATCAGAGACTTTAAAAAACAGCTCACGTGGGATATTTACTGCGCACTTAAACTGCTGTTTTGAAACTGTAATGACGACTTACCTACCTATAGGGAAAAGCCCTTTTTAAACGTGGAAGAATACTCTGCCGCACTATGAAGATATGCAGTATCTCGACAGTGTAGTTAAAAGTAAAAGAAGCTCTATCTTTTGGATAAAACGCCATTTATTCATTTAATCATGTTGTGGTGATTTACTGCCTTTCTTGTTATGACAGCAGACTTAACCGTCTTCATAAGATGAGTTAACAGTACTTTTAGATTGTCCATTATATAGGGTAAACAGAAACCCTATAGCCATCAGAAATCATGGCATAGAGCTTACCGAAAGGAATAATTTTGTGTATAAAGTATTTATTTTATTTAAATGTATTATGTAACGTGATACATAGGCAGACTTAATGCCATTAGGCATTATCTACCAGTCAACCTCTGTGTGATGCAGAGAGGTAGTAGACGGTAGATGCAGACAACTGCAAGAGAGAGAAAGATAGAAACAGTTCAGACAGTTGTCTAAAAGAAAACAATAAAAAACATAGTAACCTAAAACAGTACACACATAAATACATAATAATACATACAATACACTAATACATACGTGTATATTTACATATAAATATACTAATACATACATAAAACGTAACCCAGAAATTGAGTTAAACGTAGGCAGTTTTCAGAAATCTCGACCGAGTGCTTCTGGAGGTACAGCTTTCGCAGCTTAGTTTTGAAGCTGAGACGGTTATCAGCTAGCCGTATTTCGGGCGGAATAGCATTCCATAAGAGGATAAGCACGAAAAAAGTATCTTCTTCTGCTTGGGTTTAATCTCGGCTATTGCCAGGGTCCGCCTTCCAACTGAACTTCCTCCACTTTGCCTAATCTTCTACGTCCTTTTCAGTCGCTATTGGAGCTATTGGCTCTCATGTCGGGCTTGACGACGACCAGCCAGCGCTTGCGAGGGCGAGCACGGGATCTAGCCATATTCAGGCATCTCCGAACAACGTACTCCATAGGGCGGCGCATGATGTGGCCAATGTGGCCATACCATCGCAGACGACTGTGTGTAAAGTATATCTGTATAATATCGTGTGCTAGGTGACAAATTAAAATTCGATTCTTAACCTAGGCACATCTACCCCTTTTTGTTGCTCCGTCTATACTTAACAATCTTATTCTCTCTGATTAAACGGGGCTAAACGCTACGTAGCACAATCATCCAATTTGTGCGGTTACTCTGTACGTAATTAGTTTTCCAGTGTGACCTATTTAGCAGCATTGGCGGGAGGTCATTTGTAATAATCACACGAGTTAGCTTCGGCATTAGGGTGGGAAATGGCATGATTGAGGTGCAGAACCGATTTATCTTCGCCACAAACGCACTTTCAGTATGGTGACGAACATGAAATGCACAGTGAAATTCGTATATTCTATTGATTTTTATGTCGGTGTACATCTACGATTTTTTTTATTTATATTTTCTAGTAAGTAGCGTAGATGTTTTCCAAAGTTTGTAATTTGACAGTAATTTTAATGATAATGGGCTTGGCTTTAGCCCCCTTCGACCTTGTTGTGGAGAGAGGGCTAGCGTGCCTTTAGGATCCGTTGGGGTCATATCGGCTCAGGGTCACCCATGCCGGGCGGGACCACAAGGACAGGCCAGTCGAAGAGCGGCACATGGAGGCGTGGGTTTTGGCTCCGGGGACTCTTTTGTCCTCAGAGTTACCTCAGGAGCCTTAAGCTGCCGCGACACAAAGCGCGGCGGTGGACGCGGAAGGGCGGCCAGGCGTTAAGATCAGGGCTTCCACCGCTAGCAGTGGAGAGGCGGCCAGGCATGCAGGCCAGGGCTGCCACCAACTGTCAGCGGGCCCAATAACCATCTTTACGCATCCCGGAGTCACACATAACCCAGCTGGCACTTAGCGGTCGGGTATCCATGAGGATTTCCAACATAAATAAAGTATCTTTTCTTTGTGGGCAGTTTTGAGAAAATCGCCCTGTATACAAACTAAATAGCAAGTGCAGTAGTTTTTAATTACGCGTATGACGTCACTCGAAATGAGCACGTGCCTGCGGGTACTGTTTAGCATAGATTACGTTGGCGAGTAGTGTAATCAAGTATCAAGGTTAGTAATTATACTGTCACTACAATTGTCCTTGGCATTGATTTATTCATTCACTGTCTTATGGCGGTGTACAGAAGATTGCTTTTTAAATAAATTTTTGTGTCGATTGTGTGGAATTCCTCATCATTATCATAATTTCAGCCAAAAGAAATATAAGCATAGAGGTTTTAATCAATAATGTTGGACTCTAATTTGTACGTTGCTTATCTTTCATTTATTAATTACTTAAACACATTTAATAAGCAAATCATTTTAAGAAAAATGACTGTAGTGACAGATTTAGATAACATAGTGTCACCATCCCATTCCCTGACTAAGGCCGACAAAGGGAAATGACAAGGCTGATAACCTAGCCGCAAGAGAAAGAAAACTTGATACGAAACCCTTTTTTTTGTTCGGCCGGGGTAAAATCCTTTATGGACTATCCCCTTCAGCCACGGGGATGGCCGAGGGTGGGCGTGTGGGACTCTCCCCCAGAGTGGGGGCCTACCCACTAAACATCCCCGGAGTGCTCCCTACTCTCGTCCTATTGGGGCATTGTGGGATCTGGTACAGAACCACGCCGCCGCAGACGAGGAGGCCCACCTCCACACCTCGGACTCGCTGAACGAGCGAACGACGTCGTGCCGTGAGCACCCGAACACGACGTCGCATCTCCACAGATCCCATGTGGGGCGAGGGCATCCCCATGCCCTGCCCCGGGATCTGCGGCCGGACTCGGCCTATGTCCCGGCGGGAGCGGCCCGGATAGTCGGGCCCGCGTCAACCGCCACGGGCGCCGCCGTACGGACAGCGCCCCGGACCACCTCGCGCCGACCAGGGGACCTGTTATGGCCGCCTTTTTGGTTACGGCCGCCTTGTGCCAACCCGTCTCTGTGTCAGCGTGGCACAGTAAGCTAATTACCCTCCATGTAATTGGAGGAGGCCCGACTTAGCAGTGAGTCGTTTATGGGCTGACTAGTAGTAATATACCTGGTATACCTTGAAAAACGTTCGCTTTACGCACGTTAACCTCTCCCCGTTCGAAGCCTGGGAGAGGTAATGATACCCTTCCAACATTCACTCGAGCTAGGTGTTCTTTAGATCAATAGCGGTTCCCATCCCCGAATGAGGTATTATTCAATGGAAAATTTGTTTACAGTTACTTCACGTTGCGACGTCAATCGCCACTTAACGGAGTCAAGTATCAAGGTTAGTTTATTCATTGTCTCCGCAGATTGTGTCCTTGACAATGGCACAGTGGCTGATAAATATTCAGCTTCGTAATACGTTTTACTTAATCGTAATTATGTCTGAGGTTGAGGTTTAAGACGCTACAAAATTAAAAATCACCTTTATTTTTTTGTACCTACAAAGAATCATACAACGGTTACACTAAACTCCGCTTTTCGGTTTAGATATCACGCGTTTGACGAAAAAATAAATATACGTGATATCTTACTATACCTCTCCCCTTGTGATATTTCGTGATTTTTGCCTAACCCCTCTTCCCCCCTTTTTGAACCTCATGTGATTAATGGACAGCCCCTAAGCTACCCTCTGCTGAGCCTCCTCCAACTACAAGGAGGGCAATTGGCCGACTATGCCACGCTGGCCAGAAGTACCGCGTATAATTTTGTTTTATTGATGACGTTCCCTGTGCACGTAGAAATTGCTCTCGGTGTCCAAAGGTTTTGCAGATGAGTGTTGACTGTTGAGCTTTGATCAAGTTAATGACTAGATCCGAATTTATCGTCAGGAATTAAATATTAATGGACTACCTTGTTGGTTTAGTTGTTGGATGTGAGGCCTTTGGATCACGGATCCTCGGTTCGATTCTGGGGTCGGGCAAGTAACTGCGTAAACCAGAGGTACTTGCTCTGAGTCTGGGTGTCATTTGTATTTGTGAATTACATGTTTGTAAACTGCCCCGCGTTACAGAGTTACCTAGAGCAGGATTTACGTTGAATTGTTTGAATTAATGAAATTAAGTTTATTAACTCGAAAATTCTGAAAAATATCATAACACGCAATCTATGAAAAATCGCAGAACATACATGGGGGTGATTCGGGTACCCCAAGTGGTTCTCTATCTCTGAACTTCCGCTTGACATTATTTTTGGGACATCCTGTATATACAGGCGATAAATCGGTTAAAATGTGTTTAATTTCAACAGTTGTTTTTACGTAACAGGTTCTAAAAAAAAGGGTGTACATATTACCAGTTTCCTGGTGTATGCTACATTGGATTTATTAGACCCTAGAAAAGAACACAGAATTCCCGAGTTGATCATAATATAAGGGGCGAGACGATGTCTTTTTCAGAATGCCAAGGCCTCAGTCGTTAATTGAGAATTAAGGCGGGAACGCAGAATGTCGCTGTGCATTCTGCACCTACTTATTCGCTGTAAAGTTATCGTAATTATGTGGCCGTGAGTCAGGTGTTATGTAAGACAGGCGTTTGCTTAAGCTTGAGGTGAGATAAAACAGTTACAGTTCGTTTTAATTTCGTGTTTACAACACAACTGGGAAGTTGTGTGCGTATCTAACCATAAAACAAGGTGTTTTAACACCTAAGTTAGCGCTTAAGCTTACGACCCACCTGGTTTGTTAGGGTATCGTATGGTATGGTAAGTTAAGATATGGTAAGCCGTAACCGTCGCCCATGGACGTTTGTAAAAATGAAAGCATGACTCTATCAGCAGAGGAATGTAGATTCCTTCAGCAGTCACACAGTAATTTCCCTGAATTTACTGAAACGCTTTCAACACTTACCTATTTAGAATATTTTTCACAAACCCTTTCGTTCCTGTTGGTTCCTGAGGGTGTCGTAAGAGCTTACTAAAAGAATGAATGATGCATGCAACTAGGTTTCGGCCAACCTGCATGAGTTGGCCGAAACCTAGTTGAAAAGAAAACTTGAAAGGAAACCTTGTGCCAACCCATTTGGGCAGCGTGGCACAATAGACAAATTTATCTCATTGTAGTTTGGAGGATTGATGGGCTCGATGATGATGATGAATCTTATCTATAAAATGTTCATCAGCAGACGCATGTCCCGATAATTCATTACACCGTTTTTTATCACACAAAATCCAAATCAACATTTCCCAACAAAAAAATCAATACAAGCTCCGACTAAACGGTTGATATCGTGAAGTGTAATCGATTTACTGACGCTTGGCAACAAAGATTAGAAAACCTGTTTGGACTCCATACATTCATCACATCGCAGCGACAAATCATTTGTGTTATAAGGAGATAGAATTCCTCCTTATAACAATTAAAGATATAACTCGATAGTTCCTTCTTGACATGTCTTAACATAATATCAAAATGTTTTTTATTCAAATAAACTTCTAAACCATGTATGGTTATTTGAAAATACTTTTTCCACGCGTTCTAATTGGCACTTCACTGAGAAGTGGCAGGCAGAAACTACACGGTTGCTTTTTTATTATTAAAAAAAAAGCTTACCGCAATCAGGTGCAAATCGGTCAGCGACTGTAGCGCAGGAAATTTGTTTACAAAAATGTGTAACATTCATGAAAGTTGCAGTAAAATTAATATGTTATACCACGGCAAAGTCTAATTCATGCCGAAACGTCGGGAAAATAAAGGTTCACCTTCATATTTCTTTCGCGATGGAGACTTGTGTAGTTATTAAAACATGTTTACAAATCGTGAAACTTTGAAATAATTAATTTATACGTATACAAATAATCTGTTCAGCCATTTCAAATGATAAACTCTAACTTCGACATCTTTTTAAAATCTCTATCTCTATTCTTCATAACTTTCTTCATTTATTTTATAAATATGAATCACTAACTCTAATTAATCTTAGACCCGGAGCAAGTATCTCTGGCTTACAGAGAGACAAAAGCCCGACCACAAAATCTATTAAAAAAAAAATTATATTCAATTTTTTTGGATAGAGCCTTACAATAACGCTATACAATAGGTACTGGAGGTTTCCACGCTACTCGACGGCTCGCATTGAAAACAAATGAAAAACAAAACAATGGTGAACGCCTACGTCCACGGTTCTATGAGCCTCCACCCACTCTTGTTTTAGACAGACTCTTGAGAATATTGTTCGTAGGTAAAAAAAGTAAATATTTCGTATTGTATTCGAGTCATAACAAAACCCACAATGAGGATATAGAGCTCGCCGGGAGCAGTTCTAGCCACTAGCTACTGCTAGCAAACTGTGTTCAACTATGATGCTTGGAGGTTCTGTGCTTATTTCTCTAGTTAAGCCACTTTTATCTTTATATATTCTAGACCATTTCAGAAGTGGGATTAGAAATTCGATCAAATAACAGCTTAAAATCACTGAAGTAAATTATTTGCTACGTTAGCCCGTTAAAGACCCACTCTACTGCGCTGGCCAGACGGGATGGTACAGGGTTTTGTATCAACTCTTCAGCCGCAAGAGAGGCAAGATTGTCTGCCATGTAACTCTCTTTAGTCGGCTCTTACGACAGGTGTAAAGTAAAGTTGTATATTATTCCCTACTTGGTTCCTTACTTTTTATTCAACCAGACTGCTGCGGTTGGAAGCATAGGTAGATATGTGTAAGTTTTTAATCAAAATAAACGCTTAAGGATGTCTTTTAAAACTGAGCTCCCAAGGATTTTTTATGCTACTTTTATGCCTGGCAAGTGATATTGGGTAGTGCTGAACTGCACGCGTGATGTAGGACGCCAGGCCTACAGCACGGGCGGTGGTATTAGGTGAACGTAACCATGTCCCTTCTGCTGCCAACGCGACTCTTTTTATTCCCACAGGCGGCAACCGCTTCGTGTCTGTGCCTTACTATGTGGATCGTGGTATAAAACAAGTCACAGATAAACACAACGTTTACCACCTTTTTTTAGACAGGATTCTTTTATAAATTTAACTCACCACCGACGAACGAGTTACGGTTCTTACATAAAAGTGCAAGTGCATTGTTCCCAACATTGTACGCCGTTTACTGTGGGCATAAAATGATTATAAAGGCCAAACTGTTCCCGCCTTTGTAGTGGTTTTTTTAATATAGCGTTGGGATAATGATAGCACTTTCTTTTTTAATCATTTATTTTTATGCCTGGCCAGAATGCTTTTATACTCGAATATAAATGGTTGAAGAACGCTCAACTATTCCAAATTCGAGTTCGAAATTGGTCTTAAGTTATTTTATGAACACAAAACCAATAGGAAGCTATTTGCGTCCTAAGGAGCTTTATGAGATTTTTTGTATATATCGCTCTGAGAAATACATTATATATTTGATAAGTATACGAATATCACATACTTTTTATTTTTGGTGATTAAATAACTCCTCAGAAACTGGGTGTTATAAAACTATAAGGAAAATAGGAACCCATGTGCCAACATGATTGGACAGCGTGGCACAGTAGGGTGTTTTCCCTCCACGAAATTGGAGGAGGCTCCAGCAGTGGGTTAAATATGAGCCGAGATGATGAGTAAATTACTGTGAAATGTCCCTTTGTACAATAACAACTAGTAATGAAATTAAATTAAAGCACTTAGAAAATAATATTATAATCATTATTTACCTGTCAGTCTGTTTATTCCGACTAATCTTCGTTGATAAATGACGGAATCCATTAGCTTATTCAGGAGTTAAGTCTTCTCGACCACAACTTGAACCGGTTTCTGAGCATTTCTCTCGCCCACGTTTATTTTGAAGCGTGCCGTTTATGCCGCTATGAGCTTTTAAGCTTTGCTTCGTGACTATTTTTATCATTTTAGTACCCTATTACTAACTTATGCACGCGGTTGTGCTCGGGTGGATTTCTAACAAGAGCTAGAGCTAACATGATGGAATTGCTAGCATTACTAAGCAAAATGCAAAAGTTCTTGCCATGTGCTTGTGTCAAAAACGTGATGTGGCATACGTCCCTAACTGACATTAACAAAACTGCCATAATCGACAACCAAGAGCACGTTGATTGTCGATCATGGCTCTATTTATATTACAAGTTTGGGCCCTGTGCTCGTCTCTTTCTCTCGTCTCGTCTAGGTTAAAGTTAAGCTAAGTTTGCTGCCTGTGCACTCGGAGGGCAGAAGCCTAAGAGATGACAAATATACTAGTACCAACTAGTACGTGGGGACAGATTTAGGGTAAGCAGTGTCACCACCCCTTTCCATCTTGAGGGTGTCATAAGAGCTGACAAACGGAAATGACAAGGCCGATAAACTACCGCAAGAGAAGGAAAACTTGATTGGAAACTCCAACCCGTTTCACCAGCGTGACATATGTAGTAGGTTAAATACCCTCCAAGTAACTGGAGGAGGCTCGACTCAGCAGAGGAGGAGTAGAAATTTAAAATTCTTATTTTTTCACTGCTCTATGTCTATTTTGTTTGTAAAACATACTGTTATAGGCTCACCCGTTTGTGTGGGTTTCAACACACGTTACAAACAACAAATTGGTCTGACATATAATCTAGTAATTTCATGGACTTATCTACACGTATACAAGTTACATGTATTCGGCTAGCCGACTGACTGACTCACCGCTACTTTCGTACAAGACCAGTCTGCCTACGCGTCTCGATCTTCAATAGGGTCATCTACGGGAACCTTGATTTCATTTGTTATCTACCTGCCGCCCGTGGCTTTGCTGTCGCTTCGTAAGCTTTAACGCCGAACATACCAGCCGCGCGTGCACCGTTTGCAAGGCTTAATCTGAATTTGAAATTGATAGAAAAATGTTACACTAACCATATCACAAAAATATACAACTTTTATTAAAGACCTTTCTTTATCAAAAGTGGCGACATCTAGTTACGTTAGCGACATCTAGTCACGATGGCGACATCTAGCGACGATAACTACATCCCGCCGAAATTCCAATATTCAAATACTTAACCTTCTTTATTAATAGGTGTTCTAATAATAGAAGTATTAAACCCTATTAATAATAGAAAGGAATAATCACAATGGTCAGACCAGCTGTCACTTTTCGCGCTACCAATGTCGTGTATCAACTGTCATAGAAATAAAGATATTTAAAAACCACACGATAAAATACTTGATGATAGAGACATCCCTGGGATTCCCCTTACTTGTTGGCGTACAATCGAATATGTATATTTGTTCAATACCTGTTGTCCGACACATCTGTTTAAGGAAACTGTTGACGATAATTTTAAATGAGCCGTTACCATCGACAAACTTTTCGTTTTCTCTATGTTCTCAACAAACGAGCATAAATAACGTAGTTATACATCTCCATATAACTACATCTCCCATGTAAATTACCTGCTGAGTCAGGCCATTGTGTAATATAACATGAATTGTTTTTTTTTTCATTATTATTATGTTTAGACGCTTAGTTGATAAAGAGGTTGTATGTGCCACCGTTGGAAGAGCCCTGGTTCCCTTTCGGGATCTAGCATTTGTGTAACCTAGAGATTAAATGTATCTGGGTCTGGCCCCCGTAATACAACCTAAGTGCTGGGTCCCATTTTCGATTCACGATTTCACAGTTCAATGTCAATATTTAAAACAACGTCAAAGTCACTTTTGAATGTAGAAATCGCAATCTATCAATCTCCGATTTTGGGGTGCTAATATACAGAGTAGAGCCGGTAAGATATTATGATTCCAATTTTCAAGTATGGTTGGGTTAATCAAAATTGCTTATAAGCGTAAGTTACTGGTTTTAAAGGCGTCTAGTTCCTTTAGTCGCCTCCAAGGACATCCTCAGGATGGGGTGGTTTAAAGCTTCAGAATCCGTCACCACAAGCACAAAACTGCCTTCGACCAAGGTTAATGTTTATGGTTACCTATTTAGACCGTGAGGTCGCCACTTAATCATGAGGATGGGCCCATAAAAACAAAACCGTGACGGGGCCGACACTTCACGTGACGTAATGCCCAAACAGCCGATGTTTGGAAGTTAGTGGAAGAATTACTGGGAAAGCTTTAAAACTCATCATCATCATCATCATTTCAGCCAAAAGACGTCCACTGCTGGACATAGGCCTCCCCCAAGGATCTCCACAAAGGCCGGTCCTGGGCCGCCCGCATCCACTGCTTTCCGGCGACCTTAACCAGGTCTTCGGTCCACCGTGTGGGAGGCCTACCAGCACTGCGCCTTCCGGAACGCGGTCGCCACTCGAGGACTTTTTTGCCCCATCGGGCGTCGGTCCTGCGAGGTATGTGCCGTGCCCACTGCCACTTATGTTTGCCTGCGTATCTCCTCATTTCTGATTCGATCTCGCAGGGAAACTCCGAGCATAGCCCTCTCCATTGGCCTTTGGGTGACTTTGAGCCTTCTGATGGAGCCCATAGTGAGCGAGCACGTCTCTGTTCCATATGTCATCACTTTTGTTTCATTGTGATGACTTTAAAACTATTAGGCGAAAAATAACCAATTTGAACCTTTAGTTGATGCCTTGGCCTTTATCCTACTTGTCAGTGTCAATTTAAGTTGGCACCGATTTCAGATGGTTGCTTATTTCACGCTTCTTTTATAGTTTCTGAAGTCCGTATACATTAAAAAAAAATTGATTTATATATATTTTTTTTTATTATTTTATGTTCATAACTCGGAACCAGTAAGTTGTCAAAAAATACCCAACTTTTTTTCTTTTTTTCCCTGCAGCCGACCGGAAACTATGTATGCAAGATAAGTTAAGGTTTTCGCCCTTTCGCTAATACATAGAGTCACCATTCCATGAGGGTGTCCTCAGGCTGGAATGGAGTGGTGACTCTATGTATTATAAATCCGTCACCACACGGAATATCTTGTCTTCTGCATAAGCAAAATGACAGTAGTTTACTGTCACATCACTTATCAGTGTCAACTAACGTTAATTCCAATCATCATCATCATTTCAGCCAAAAGATGTCCACTACTGGACATAGCTGGACATAGGCCTCCCCCTAGGATTTCCACAGAGGCCGGTACTGGGCCGCCCGCATCCGTCGTTTTCCAGCGACCTTAACCAGGTCATCGGTCCACCGTGTGGGAGGCCTACCAGCACTGCGCTTTCCGTAACGCGGTCGCCACTCGAGGACTTTTCTGCCCCATCGGGCGTCGGTCCTGCGCGCTATATGCCCTGCCCACTGCCACTATGTATTAATTCCAATACTTAGGTTTTATTGGTGATTTTTCGCTTTTAGTGTCTTCGTTGCTATCTTTCTTTCTTAAAAAAAAAACGAAACCTCTGCACTAGGTATAACCTGTGTCGCGGGGGCAGTTTACAAACATATAATTCACGAGCACAAATGACACCCAGACTCCGAGCCAGTGCCTCTGGTTTAGTCAAAGACACTTGCCCGACCCCGGAATCGAACCCGGGACCCGTGGATCCTGACCGTCACATCTAACCCGTGGATCTAGTGGCGGCACATCTAACCACTAGACCAACGAGTCATCATTTTTTGAAAAAAGCTTTTATGACACTAAACATAAACCCCATTTTGGCAGATATAATAGCGTACATGGAAATGATGCTGCAGGGAAGCAAATAACCAGGCACAACGCCTGAGCGCTGGAGGTGGGTTAAGTGCTATTGGAAGCGATGTCAAGAGCTTCTGTAGTGCCTGGAGCCAATCGATTAAAACTGGCGCCACAACTGCAACCTCGCCGGAGGCAAAGTCTGCGTCAATTTGAAAAATACCTATACTTTGAACGTATGTAATACATACTGTCCGTGTGGTCACGGATTTAGAATACACAATGTCAGCAACCCATACCATCTTTTGGGTGTCGTAAAAGGCGACTAAAAGAACGCAAGAGGCAGATCACCTAGCCACAAGAGAAGGAAAACTTGATACAAACCCTGTGCCAACCCGTCTTGCCAGCGTGGCACAGTAGGCTAATTTCCCTCTATGAATTTGGAGGAGGCCCGACCCAGTAGTGGGTCTGAAACGACGACGACGAATACATACTGAATTTAAAGACAAATCCCCATCATCACTACTCACTAGGTACATATTATAAAACAAAGTCGCTGTCGTCTGTCCGTCCCTATTTAAAACTACGCAACGGATTTTGAAGCGGTTTTTTTAATAGATAGAATGATTCAAGAGGAAGGTTTATTATGTATGTATAATAAATGCATAATTGCACCCGTGCGAAGCTGGGGCGGGTCGCTAGTAATATATATACCTGTATCACAAAAACCAACTGCTTTCGTCGAATACAATAAAGGGGTTGCTACTATGACCGATTACAGAGTATCACAACCCCATTCCGTCCTGAGCCGACAAAAGGTAATGACAAGACCGATATAACCTAGCCGCAAGAGACGAAAAAAATGTTAAGAAACCCTGTCCGTCTGGCCATTTGGCACACTAGGCTACCCTCAATTTAACTGGAGGAGGCCCGACCCAACAGTGGGTCAACTTCGGGCTGAGTGGTTGTAGTAGTAGTCAATAGCGTGAATACTGACAGCTCTGGTCTAACCAAATGATTATACGGAGGCAGTCGGCAATCGCTACGCGTAGCTGAGGCAGAAAAACAACTGCAACACCTTGACTTTTGCTGCCTGCATAAAGCAGAAATTTAATTATACTATCGACTAGCGTCCCGCCCCGGCGTCACACGGGTGCAATGATGAACCTCTAAATTTATCAGTGTTTCTCTACGATATTATGCACGTGTTATACATATAAACCTTCCTCTAGAATCACTCTATCTATTAAAAAAGACCGCTTCAAAATCCGTTGCGTAGTTTTAAAGATTAAAGCATACATAGGGACGGACAGACGACAGCGACTTTGTTTTATACTATGTAGTGATTGAAACCGAATCTATAAAAGTAAATCATATTGATTAGAATCAATTCCATATGCGATATTGTGTATTATATGAATATCAATATATCGATTCACTGACCTTGACCCGTTATGTCACATTTGCGAGCCACACAAGCTTCAATAAACTGCCATGCTTCAATTAACGACGCTGACCAATGATTATGTTATTAAAATACTTTCCACCATCATACCGTGACGTGGTGCGTGCTAGGGTTTGTAGTATCTGCCTCATTAGCATATAAACTATTTTCATGCAGAATAAATAAATATCCTTGGACATTTCACACAACGCCATCTCGTCCCAAGCTAAGCAACTTAATGCTTGTGTTATGGTAACGAGATGGATGATAAACTACTTATATACATTTTTTTTTGTAAATACATACATGATGACACCCAGACTCCGAGCCAGTGCCTCTGGTTTAGACAAAGACACTTGCCCGATCCCGGAATCGAACCGGGGACCCGTTGATCCAAGGCGGCACATCTAACCACTAGACCAACGAGGGTCTGCAATCAAGTTTAAATCTAACATAGATAAAAAATCTTTGCTAGTTACAAATTGATTTCAGGGCTCTATTTTTTTTTTTTATTGGATACCCGACCGTTGAGGACTAGCTGGGGTGTGTGAGACTCCGGGGCGCGGAGAGATGCTAATTAATGCCCTGACCGCTTCAGGGCCGCAGGTTGCCCTCCCTAATAGGGGGAAGTGCTCCGCGACTGGACCCCAAACCTGCTATGTTATATTCAAGTCCGCATTCCGACCCGTTGCAATTGCTAGCAACGTATGTTGTAAATGTAAAATTCAGTATGGAATACGTTAATAAGACTAATTATTCTAAGTACATTTGACGTTAGCTCAAATGTCCTAACGCCAATTGTATGATGTTCATACCTGGGGATAGTTAAAAAAATACGCATTATTGTTTACTAGTGGCCCGCCCCGGCTTCGCCCGTGCAAAGCGGGGGTGGGTTATACATATAAACCTTCCCATTGAATCACTCTATCTATTAAAAAAAACCGCTTCAAAATCCGTTGCGTAGTTTTAAAGATTTATGCATACATAGGGACGGACAGAAGAATGCGACTTTGTTATATACTATGTAGTGACTAGCGATCTTCCTCTTGAATTACTCTAATTATAAAAAGAAAACGCTTCAAAATCCGTTGCGGAGTTTTAAGGATTTAAGCATACATAGGGACGAACAGACGACAGCGGCTTTGTTTTATACTATTTAGTGATGATGTCAAAACACCAAGGCGTTACAATCCGTATGGTGACAGATTTGGAATACATAGTTTCACCACCTCATTTCATCCTGAGGGTGTCTTAAGAGCCGATAGACGGAAATGGCAAGGCCGAAATCCTAGCTGCAAGAGAAGGAAAACTTGATACGAATCCCGGTACCAACCCGTCTGGCCAGCGTCGCACATTAGCTGATTAGTAGTAGTTGTTGCTACACGTAGTGTGTCTTGGTATCAAAAAATGGCTAAAACCACATTTACCATAACTGTGATTGAAAACCCATCACTATTAATGTAAGTGCACTTTCTCTTTCACAACATGCAACAATTATTAATGATTCTGTACACATGTTCGCACCGTTAGACAATTGATAAGACAACAATAGGCTAAGGAAACGTCATGTATGTATAGTGCTGTCAGGTGTCACTGTCACCATCTAACTGTATAATATATACCATGATGTATACAACATATACTATATCTTGTTTCATAAAACAATGTCATCATCATCTACTCGTACATCGATTTCTGGCAGAAAAGTCCTCGTTTCTGCCCAATAGGGCGTCAGTCTTGCAAGCTACATAGCTTGCAAGACTGACGCCCTATTACATACCCTGCCCCCTGCTATATAAGTGTCGCAATCCTGTGAGCTATGTCGGTAACTATGATTCTCCTGCGTATCTACGCAGGTACTTACTGCGGTAACACCGACCATAGCCCTCTCCATTGCCCTTTGGGTGACAGAGTTTCTTCCGCCATGTCTTCTCGGTTGGCGTCCCTTGGATTTCCCAGCTGACTGAACATGTGAGCAAAAATTCCCGCGAACTCTGTCAACTAGACAATGACAGCTGTCATTATCTAGTCCTTTTTCAAATTTCACTGTAGTCGGTCTAATTTAACTACCTAACCAGTATTCACAAAAGCGATTGGATGTTATCAGGGGCAATATTCTGCAATAACATACTACGTCGCGCTGTAACTTGACTAATATGTGCGGGGATGATTTCCCGGCTATCCCCACCTACATTAGACCGTTTACAAAAAAAAATATAAAATAAATATATATATTTAGTGAAGTGAAGCGTGAAAAGAATGGAAGAGAAAATTTGAACCACCCTGTATAAGACCAATAGGTGACAAAGTAGGTCAAAAAAATAAGATGCAACGCTTCTTCTACAAGTAAATATTTATTTACATAAAACATCAGGATACAGCTGGGGTCGGACGAACCTAATTATAGCCGATCACATTGTGTTCCACATTCGTAATGCGCTGGACAAATTGCGTTATAACTTGAATGTTCTAGGTTCTGACATGCAATTTGGAATAACTAACCCTATCGTCCTCCATAATTACAGTATCCTCCAACACAAATAAACTATAAAATTAACAGTTGCGGTAAAGCCGCGCAGATTCTATTCGGAACCAGTATACACAATTACCCACATTACAAAAAATAATAATAATCTAACCAGGTGGGTTCAACGCTAATGCGAAGTAAAAAAAAAAGGTTACATCTACTGGAAACAATGCATTATACTAAATAACAAAATTACACCAACAATTATTATGACTCAATATTTAGAAATAAAAGAAACCGGTGACGGGGCGTATCCGTCCATATTAATTCCTGGCTGGCACGGTAAATAAGTACTGACTTTCTGACCTGGATGAGCGTCGGCTACCCACTCCGAAATCATGTTCAGGAACTTCACCACCCACGAATCGATTAAGTGCGTTGTTCATCGGTATTCCACCCTCGGGAACTGGCTCCAGAGACCAACTCCATTGCTCAACACGACATTCCAGTGTGTTTAAATCGAGATATTTAAACTATACGGAAATACCCGATGAAGATGATAAAATTGAGGACAATGATAAAAAATGGAAATGAAAACTGGAAAAACAACCCTTCTTTGTCCTAAAGTTTGTTCAGAACAAACCCACCTCCCTTTTATCTTCGTAAAAAAACAAAATCTTCATCTCACATCGTCGAAACGAATAAAAAAATAACAATTACGGATGCAAGTGAACACGGCCTCTCGCCTGAACGACTATTTTGCTCTCACTCGTCACCTCGTTGCCACCGTACGCCGCTTCTAGTCTCAACTAATTAGCATAACAAAGCAAAACTCGTAAACAACTCTCGTGCCATTAGCATTACGCCGCCTCGCAGAAAGTAATTTTCACTAACTGTGGACAACTTAAAATCCACTATGCTACAATACCCCCCTACGAAGAAGAAAAGGTGAGCTAGAGAAACGAACCGCTCGCTGCCCCCAGCGTACCCCAATGAAACCATCACCAAACACGAAAAAAAACACATCCAATGTAAAAAAACAAAAAAATATATCTCCTAATACCAACGTAAAACCAAATTAACCCAAAAAAAATAAAAAACTCGCAATAATTTAACTCTAAGACTTAACCCGATCACACTATTTACATTTATAACATGACGTCCAAATTTTCCACGGATCACCAAACGTCCGTTATCGGTTGAACCTGAGAAAAACTTGAACAAACCTAAACCGACACCAAGGACACACAACACAATCCTCCCTTCTGTCCGTGGCTCTATAAATTAATATCCAAAATTTAACTGGAAACCCTCCCCAACAGAAAGCTAATAGCCTTGTTACTACGAGGATGGTTCACCAGTTTTAACTGCGAGCTCATTTATAAAATGAGTCGACTTCAAAGTCCTTCATTCGTCCAATAACCCCGAGCGATGCACTCAACAACTTCCCCCCTAACTGACTTCAGCCCCGAAGAATCGCGAGCAGAACCTAAAAGAAACAAACAGCGAGGAACCTGTCCAGTAACCCCCTCAGCCGTAATTGAATCAACGTCAGAACACACCAAAAGGAAAAAATAAACGTCCAAAAAGAAAAGATATACCTGCCTTGATAACACGGCCCTTGCCCCAATCCCTACTAAACCTGGCAAGAGAAAACAAATGGGTTCAATAAAAAAAATGAACCCTATAATACTTGGGCATAGAAACTATATTAATAACTAATAAACCCAAAAAAATAATCATTATGGCTATGGTATGCAACTGTCCCGCATTTGATCTCGAAAAAAAGTCGGCCTATATTTTTATTTCTTTCATTCTCCATTCAAATTCCTAAAAAAATACCTTACATACTTCCACTAACAATCTCTTAACGAAACAGCAATCTGTTCGTCAGTACTCAACCAAACTCTTGTGTAAAACCAATAACCATGTTAGTACACTAAAAAAATTGCGGTCCGAATCAAAATTTACAGCTTAAAATCCTTGATGTGCCACGACCCCAAGGGATGACCATCAAGCCTCTCTAACTCATAAACAAGCGGGGACAACACACGCTTCACTCTGCACTTTTCAAATTTAGGAGCCAATTTTTTCATTTTAAAGCTATCTGCATCACTTTGGATGAATGTTCGCTTCCAAACAATGTCTCCCACATTTAATTTGGCTGCTCTTCGCCTCAAATTATAAGGCGTACTATTCGCAGCATGTGCCTTCAACAAGTGTTCCCTCACCTGATCAAATATTTCCCCCAAACAACCAAAATTTCCTGCATATTCCTCTCTTGGCACACCAACCGCATACTCTTTATCGGAATCCTTGTAAAACGAGCCATCTATGAGCGGCTCGCGCGCATGTACTAAAAAGAAAGGAGAAAACCCCGTGGACTCGTTAACTGCACTGTTCATTGCGAACTGAATCTTAGGCAGCTGCTCATCCCACGTCCTATGATTGTCTTTTACGTACGACGCTACCGCGGTCATAATTGTCTTGTTGTACCTCTCGACGAGGTTTACTTGAGGTGTATAACGCGGAGTAAAGTGCATGTTAGGGACGTTATAACGTTTCAAAACACTCTGAAATTCAGATCCCGTGAATTGTGCACCATTATCAGCAATTACGGTTTCCGGAACTCCATGCAACAAAATAACTTTTTCAAAATGTTTTGCAACTAATGCACCAGTTGCCCTACGCAAGGGAAATAGTAACGTATATTTTGAAAAGCAACAAGTCACCACTAGCAAAAAGGTGTAACCTGACCGAGAACGCGGTAGGGGTCCTACTAGGTCGGTAGAAACTAATTGAAAGGGTCTTTGACATACTTTAGGCTGACCCATTAAACCAGGCGTACTCTTGTTGGAATGTTTGTAAGCTGCACAGGTATCGCAATTTTTAACAAAATCAACCACGTCTTTGTACATACCAGGCCAAAAGTAAGTCAAACACAATCGTCTGTGTGTCTTAAATACTCCTAAATGAGCAGCTGTAGCCTCACAATGGTTTTGTTTAATTACATACTGCCTAAAACCCTTCTTAATTACCTCCTTCCAGTCATACTCGCTAGTTAAATTGTATTTGCTTTTACAAAATCTAAACAATTTGCCATCTTTGACACAAAAATTTGGAAAATTGGTTGGAAAAATTCTACAACCTTTAAAAATTCTTTCATACCAATCATCTCTCACTCCCGAATCAACCTGATCTATTGCATCAACTATCATTAACCTAGACAGAGCGTCCGGAACGACATTGTCGGTGCCCTTTCTGTGCTCGATTTCGAAATCAAATTGAGACAGTCTACAACCCCAACGAGCCAATCTACCGGAGGGATTTTCTAAGTTCATGAACCACTTAAGTGACGAGTGGTCAGTGATGATTTTAAATCGACGAGAACCCAAATACGCTTGAAATTTTTCGACCGAAAATAAAACGGCTAAGGCCTCCCGCTCAGTGGCACTGTAATTCCTTTCGTTCTTAGTTAAGGAACGACTGACGTACGCTATCGGATGATCATGTCCGTCGACATTTTGTGAGATCATCCCTCCTATTCCATAAGCTGAAGCGTCAGCATGAACCTCGAAAGGCTTACTAAAATCAGGCACCGCCAAAACTGGGGCCGAAACTAACGCGTTTTTTAATTTACTAAAAGCTACTTCGGCTTCCTCACTCCAAGCAAAAGCAGGGACATTCTTACCCTTGCTCGTCAGTTTATTTAAAGGAGCAGCAATGGTTGAAAAATTCCTGATAAATCTACGGTACCAAGAACAAGTACCCAAAAATATTTTTAACTCCTTACTAGTAGTAGGGGTAGGAAAATCTAAAATAGCTGCGACCTTTTCCGGGTCTGTTCTTAATCCATATTCATCCACTATATAACCCAAATATTTTAATGATTTTCTAAAAAATTTGGATTTAGCTTTATTAATCGTTAAATTAGCAAATTTTAATTTCTCCAAGACACGGTTTAGCAGCAATAGGTGGGTATCAAAATCAGAGCTACAAATAATAATGTCGTCGATATAACAAAAAACCATACCCTTCTCAATATCACTACCAAAACCATGACCAAAAAGTAAATCCATGAGTCTTTGTTGTCTAGAAGGAGCGCCACAAAGACCAAAAGGCATAACCTTAAATTTATAAAGACCTCGACCAGGAACCGTGAAACTAGTCTTCTCTTGCGAATCCTCATTTAATAAGATCTGCCAGAAAGAAGAGCTCAAATCAATTGAAGAAAGAAATCTAGCGTCCTTTAAACTGTCAAGAATCTGGGGCATATATGGAATTGCATAAGAATCCCCCTTTGTGATGGCATTTAACTTCCTACAGTCGAGACAGAACCTCCAATCACCGTTTGACTTCTTCACCAGTAAGGCTGGATTATTCCACGGACTTTCACTAGGAACTACTACGTCTAAAGCCAACATTCTATCTAATTCCTCACTTAAAGCTTGACGTTTCTCAGGTGAGAGTGGATATTGCTTAGTCCTAACTGGCGATGCATCTCCGGTATCTATCACGTGTTCTATCAACGTTGTTCTGCCTAAACCCTTAGATTCAGAAGAAATTTCTTCGAACCTGCCAATCATACTATCAGCAAGTTCCCTCTGTGATGTAGTTAAATTGTCATAATCCTTAATTGTGTGAATTTGGTCGGTGTCAGTACTAACAGTGTTGCACTTGAAAAAATTTTCAGGAGTATGGATATAGACCAGGTTTTCAAAAATTTCTGGCGCTAAATTGAACGCCTTAAAAAAATCACATCCCAAAATAACATTAACGACAATACTAGGAATTACAGCAAATTTAATTATTTGAGTAACCCCTTTAAAAGTAACCGGGATAAAAATATTACCTATAGACTCAATGACTACCCCATTTGCAACACTGCAAGACGAAACACCAGACTCTTGAAACTTAAACCCAAACTCAATAAAACGCAAGTGTGAGTTGTTACCTAAAATTGATAAGCAAGCGCCTGAATCGACCAAACTCCAAATCTCAAAATTGTTAACGTTGAACTTAATGTGTGGACGAACATCACTATAATCAGGAGAAAACAGAACCGAAGCAATAGAATCAAAATTTACATACTTCTTCATATTTCCCAGACACATGTTCTGCGAAATTACATTGCTTCGGTTCTGGGTATCTGGTTTTTTGAACCAGAACCCTTGGACTTACTGTTGCATTTTGGGCAATTAGTCTTTGTGAAGCCCTCCTCGCCACACCTGTAACACCTCATAACCTTCGACCCCTTACAAGATTTAAAATTGTGATTGCCTTTGCCACATTTAAAACAAATGGGGGTCGGAATGTTTACCCGATGAGACGGCTGTGAAGAACGACCATTGCAGTGTCTGCATGTCTCCTTTGTCTGAACAATGCTGTTGGAGACCGAAGCAACCGGCTTACCTCTTCCTTTGTACGCAAAATCGGCACTAAGCAGGTTTGACCTGCTTGGTTCTGTAAACAAGTCCGTGCGCTGCTTTGCTGCCTCCAACTTCTTGCATTTGTCCTTTAAATCGGACAAGGAAGACACCTCCATTAAAGCCAACTGCTGAGAAAAATAAGGTCGAATATTATGCAATAAAATATCCAACTTCTCCTTGTCATTCAAAGGTGATCTTAATCTTGAAAATAAACAGTACATAATAGAAAAGTAAATATGTACTGGTTCATCAATACCCTGAGTCCTAGAACGGATCTCACCCAAAAGGCGATAGTCAAAATCTACCGGGTCAAACTCTTTCAGAATCAAGTTTTTTAATTCCGACCATGACGTAACCTGGTTCTTTATACCCCTGAACCATAATAAACCCTGATCCGAAAAAATCTGAGCCGCGCTGTTAAATAACCTCACGTCTGAAACTCCATACGACAGTTTCAACTCCTCAACACGTTCTAAAAATGAGCGCGGGTCACTCGAACCATTAAACTTTACGTTCCATTTTGCCACGTTCTTATCTCCAGAACACTCAACAGGCAACTCCAGCTGATCCGAAATCACGGTGCTCTGTTTTGGCAGCTGTTCCTGGAACGAACCCTCAACCGTAGCTAGAAAACTCCTAAACCTATTTTCCAGCTTGGTCAACTGCGAAACACATTTGTCCTTTTGTACGTCGAAACCTGTAGCTCTAATACGCCAAACCCTTGATGACAAGTGACGATATAAGGCCCTAAAACGATCCAGGAGGTATCGCTCCTTCTTCTCCTCAAGTTTATCCAAAACCTCTGATAAGGCCTTAATGCCATTTCCAACCGCTACAAGTTCAGCATCAGGAACCAAATCGGTATCGACGATCGACTCAGCCGGACACTCAGCGATTAGTTTTCGCAACTGTTTACGCAACGCAACTACAGTGCTTGCTGGTGTATCTGAACGAATTGCAACCTCATAAATTAATTCATCCTTTAAGAGGTTGTGGAATAGAACGTCTCTTTGTTCCATTTTTAATTAAATTTAAAATATATATATCTATATATATATACCAACGGAAGAAAGAATAATAATTATTGGTGGTAACAACGTGTAACATTATAATTTTAAGCAATGGTCAACGGCGTGTGACAAAACATATTACACAAAAAAAATACTCACACCATTTCACACAATATTAATCTTAAATACGGTAGCTACACGAGAAAAAAAAACAAAAAACAAACAAAACAACCAAGAAAAAAAATATAATTGTTGGTGTAACAAACTATACTAGTTCCGATCACAAAAGTTGGGCGCCATTGTAACTTGACTAATATGTGCGGGGATGATTTCCCGGCTATCCCCACCTACATTAGACCGTTTACAAAAAAAAATATAAAATAAATATATATATTTAGTGAAGTGAAGCGTGAAAAGAATGGAAGAGAAAATTTGAACCACCCTGTATAAGACCAATAGGTGACAAAGTAGGTCAAAAAAATAAGATGCAACGCTTCTTCTACAAGTAAATATTTATTTACATAAAACATCAGGATACAGCTGGGGTCGGACGAACCTAATTATAGCCGATCACATTGTGTTCCACATTCGTAATGCGCTGGACAAATTGCGTTATAACTTGAATGTTCTAGGTTCTGACATGCAATTTGGAATAACTAACCCTATCGTCCTCCATAATTACAGTATCCTCCAACACAAATAAACTATAAAATTAACAGTTGCGGTAAAGCCGCGCAGATTCTATTCGGAACCAGTATACACAATTACCCACATTACAAAAAATAATAATAATCTAACCAGGTGGGTTCAACGCTAATGCGAAGTAAAAAAAAAAGGTTACATCTACTGGAAACAATGCATTATACTAAATAACAAAATTACACCAACAATTATTATGACTCAATATTTAGAAATAAAAGAAACCGGTGACGGGGCGTATCCGTCCATATTAATTCCTGGCTGGCACGGTAAATAAGTACTGACTTTCTGACCTGGATGAGCGTCGGCTACCCACTCCGAAATCATGTTCAGGAACTTCACCACCCACGAATCGATTAAGTGCGTTGTTCATCGGTATTCCACCCTCGGGAACTGGCTCCAGAGACCAACTCCATTGCTCAACACGACATTCCAGTGTGTTTAAATCGAGATATTTAAACTATACGGAAATACCCGATGAAGATGATAAAATTGAGGACAATGATAAAAAATGGAAATGAAAACTGGAAAAACAACCCTTCTTTGTCCTAAAGTTTGTTCAGAACAAACCCACCTCCCTTTTATCTTCGTAAAAAAACAAAATCTTCATCTCACATCGTCGAAACGAATAAAAAAATAACAATTACGGATGCAAGTGAACACGGCCTCTCGCCTGAACGACTATTTTGCTCTCACTCGTCACCTCGTTGCCACCGTACGCCGCTTCTAGTCTCAACTAATTAGCATAACAAAGCAAAACTCGTAAACAACTCTCGTGCCATTAGCATTACGCCGCCTCGCAGAAAGTAATTTTCACTAACTGTGGACAACTTAAAATCCACTATGCTACAGCGCGCATGGTGCGGTAGAATAATGCATGAGTACTTGTATGTGCATAAATCTGTCTCGACTATTGAGCATTCGGCTTTCCAAGAATTCTTGGAAACCTTTGCTATTTAGTAAGAGGGAAACTATACAAGCGATTAGTAATCATTGAATGTGTTAGACATCGAACTGTCCGACTTAGAAAGAGATATTCATTCTTATTGATGATAAACATATAATAGTATAATGAACTATGGATTTTTTGATATTTTCATTCCTAATGCCGTTTTGTACAATAGGCGAAAAGCAATAACAGTTCGAAATATTACGTCAGCCATTGTATGCCTGCGTTGTGTTTTAGTGCCTTTTGATTCATTTCATTTCTCTCCCTGTGAACGGTATCCATGGGGCCCAATATCCATGAAGATTTGCCACGAAGAAAAGGAAGAACGTTTCTATTTCCCGAAACACTACCTTTACTTACATCTCCCGCCGATACTACACAAAAGAAAACCAGTTGGCTATATCAATAGCCAACGATTGAGAAGTTTTAATAAAATAGCGGCAAGCACGTACAAGCTTCGAGGGAATGTCAACAAAAAGTTCATTACCTTCCTGACGCAGCGGAGCCAATGGAAGATCAAACACTGGCCAATGGAGTGAGTCACACATTGTTATTGCCCATAGGAAGGCGAAAGTGCTCAGCGAAAGTGTTGTACGTTTTTGCGGACAGCAACCAGTGGTGTATGAAATTTTATGGGTTTTAAATTCTTTGGGCATGGTCAAATTAGAACGTCAATGTTCTTCGTTGTCATCGTCGTTTCAGCCCTACTGAGTCAGGCCTCCTCCAAATTCATGGAGGGAAATTAGCCTACTGTGCCACGCTGGCAAGGGTGGTTGGCACAGGGTTTGTATCAAGTTTTCCTTCTCTTGCGGCTAGGTGATCTGCGTCTTTCGTTCTTTTAGTCGCCTCCTACGACAACCTTAGGATAGTGTGGGTTGGTGACATTGTGTATTCTAAATCCGTCACCACGCGGGCAATGTTCATAATAACGCTTAAATTATCTTTTAAGTAACAGATCTCATGAAACGGTTCCTTTTTATTTAATACCACTTTCCTAGAGATAGAGTTTTCGTTTTTTTAATGTCAACTTTGGCTTTAACTGGAATCCATCTCATACCGAAACATTTCTTAAATCTGTGGGAGTATCAAGTATGCCTTCGACACGGGTGGCTTCATTATAATGCGAAATGCATCCAGCGATAGCTCCCGGAACCCCCCTGCGCATATTGATGTCCTGTAAAGGGATTCCCTGAAGAATTTACGAGGAAGTGTGTATAAGGTCATGTGGAGAGGATGCCTCTATTTAGCAATTGCTAAAGAACTGGTAACAACCCCAAAATGTAGTTTTATTTGAGAAAAATATACGCCACTACGTACTATAAAACCCAGGGCGTTACTCCACTGCTTTGCTCCATGGCCACAGGCTACTGAGGGAGAATTTTAAGCAATGTTTGACCTCTCAAAAACTCTCATGAACCAACTTAATTACGTGAATGTTTGATGTAAGTTTGATTTTTAAGATTCCAAGAGAAAATTTGCAAATCCTGTGTAGGCTAATATTGTCCTGTCCTTCATAATTACTACCTATGAAATTGGAGGAGACAGGACTTAGCACTAAATAATCTTGGTATAGGCATGAAATTATGTATACATATATCGATAAAATGTATCTTAGTGCTAAGGAGAAATTAAATAAGATTTCATATTTTAGACTGAGCCATAACTTTGAATTTGTTAAGCTCAGCCGATTGTTCCGATGATTGATGTCTATAGTTCGTTCGCGTTAATATTGCAGTAAGTTAAGGTGTATTCACGTCGGTTTAAAGGATAAAGGGCAGGTCAATAACCATTGCCTACTGTTAAGAACTGTTCAACTACTGTGAACGAGACTTTCTAATTAGAAACGATTTGATTGGTTGGTTTAAGAACACAATATTGAGTAAAATAGATACAGGGCATCAAATAACACCTTGAAATAGTTATTTGTGCAACAAGAGAGCAAAGTCGTTTTTTGCTGCGAGTGCTGATATTGAATCCCGATTAAGCGAAGGAATCAATGATTGAATCACGAGCGTAGCGAGTGATTCTAAAGTTGATTCCTGAGTGCTGCGAGGGATTCAAAGGCACGAGAAGCGAAAAATTTTGCTCTCGTGTAACACACATAACTTTTCACTTCAGCAGCGAGAACACTATAGGAAATGAAATATATTACGTAACATTTTTGAAACTATAATTAAATATTTTTATATTAAAAATCAGTTTTTTAAGCAGTATATACTTATTTTCGTTTAAATACAACAATAAGTTAAAAATTCAATAAATTACAATAAAAGATATAATTATCATTTTTGCTAAATTTCTTTAGTTAATACGAAATTCCGAACGTGTTTGTCTTTGAGGTCGAATTAAAAATCGGAGTAACCCCATAACGAACTCCTTTCATCTAATCGAACTGTTAAAAGTACGTCCAGTTTGTATTTAATCAAATATCTATAGTTCCCATAATATTGCTCTATCAATTTAATATTTATAATCTGTACTTTAATGCTTTGTTTTGTTTTCTATAGCGCTACCTGCTAACATTGAACTTCTTAACTCTAACGCAACTTATAACTAATTAATTTAACTTTCATAATCACACGAAATTTCTAACACAACACACAAAATCATCGGTATAACGATGGAAGCCAAAACCTAAATGAAGAAGAAGAAGAAAAATCGGAGCTGTTGGTGCTGTCCGCTGGGGCTTTGTCTCTCGCTCTTTTCTATTGGCGGGAAAGAGCTAGAGTGTCAATGTTTCGAATTAGAATTAAAAAGTTACTTTGTCTCACTCAGTGAGCAAAATCGCATTTTGCCCACTGTTTTCAGTGAGCAACACCTACATGTTTGAGCTACTGAAGTGAAAATATAATTAAATAGATGACACACCGACAATAAGCTAATAAATAGCAATATTGTGATGCACTGGTAATATATTTGTTGTTCATGTTCTAGAATATCGTTATATTCTATGATTTTATGTTTAATTGTAAAAAATGACTCGATTGTATGGAACATTGACGACACTTCACTGACATTATTTGTTTCAGTGGAATAGTGATTTTCGGTAAGTTGGTTACTTTTTAAAGCGGGTAAAACCGTTCAACAAGGCTGCCCGACTGTTATCAGCTTTCGATCTAGCTTTAATAGCTAACTAGCTTTAGCTCCTACTAGTATTTTCTATTAGTAAATTTCCGTCCGTTTTGAAGATGAGCAGAAAAAAACAAACGTTGCAATTTTATTTCTATGTATGGAATATAGACTTTTCTTACTAGATATTACTTGTCAAGATTAACTGAACTTTCTGTTCAATTTAGCGGCTGTTCCTCAACATCAGATAACATGATGAATGGTTATTGCGAGCCCTGCTCTATATTTTCTTATTGGATAGCTAACTAATGATTGCTAATCCTTTCTCTTTGTTAACAAACTGTTAATCATCCGTGATGTTTTTAGAAAGCAAAGATATATTTACACTAATTATGGTAAAAGGTGAACTTGGATAGTATTAAATGCAATTGATCAGCATCCGATTGCGCGTCCATCATATTAACAGGTGACCTCCTCGGTGCTTCGTAGGACAAGTGAAGCCGCAATCGCTTCACGAAGTCACAAGCGGGGAAAAAGGGACGGTAGTTCTCACATCTTAGCAGTACATTTTTAAATATAAACTTATATACTAACAATACGTAGAGGTGTTCCAGCTTGAAAAATATGCATAAAAAAAACTAATATTAAAACCCATTCACGGTACGTACAATTCAGGAAACTCCTTAGATCCATGTGAAAGTGGTACTGGCTAACAAGTCTTTGTCGTAGTATGTGTAAAGTAAACTCATCGTTATGTTTGTTGCCGTTGTTGCTAGAATATTGCTTTTTTAGAATTGATTTTTCATTTGTAATAATGCACCCTTGTTATGAGTACACCATTATTTTAGTTATCGAGCCAGGTGGTCATTTGTTTCTGTCCTAAAATGCTACGGATTCAACAGTGGGTAATTTATAGGCTAAGAAGTAGTGTACACTATACACACAATATGATGATTTGATAAATATTATTGTTACGAGATATATTTATAATAAAATAATATTACAGATTATAACTCAGTATTGATTGAAAAAAAAAAACTCAAAACATTAGAATACTAATTGCAGTATAGCCAGATCTTACACAATAGAGAACATAAATCAAATTTCTCTTTCAAAGCGCGTACGCATCGACCTACATTTGGGCAGATTAACGACGCACTTCACCGGGCACGAACATAAAATGTAATATAACAAAAAAAAATCAAATTAACAGCAGAACAAAAGGCGCCAGACAGAACTAAGACGCCACACAGGCTGTCGATATAACAATCCTCTATTTTGACTAGTGTTCGGAAAAAACGTATTCACGAAAACAGAAAGATAAAATAGCCAACTCTGCGAACTTCAGAATCGTAAAAATGTTGTTATCAACTTTTTTTGTGAACTTCCCAAGGGTATATGAGATCTGACCTGGTATATCTTGAGATCTGACCTGGGTATCATAATCCAAAGATCGGGTATTTATCTGGACCTCATACTTGCTATTTACTACTGACTTGCCCATTCCATACGACGCTGCTGTTTTTTTCTCGTTATTTGCTTAACCTTTTAGCAAAGTATAGGCATAGGTCCCGTACTAGCACTTAAACAGTAGGTAACCTAATTATCAAAAGCGACAATCAAAGGCACTGTGATTGCAGATTCTGACTGTATTGAATTAGCAAAACTACTCCGCCTGATATATTAGGTAAGTGACACAATATGTCTTGTTGGTCTGAAACTCGCAAGGCATGCTTGCAAGACTATGGATATTTTTTATCCATAGCCATCTTCATCTTAGTTTTCAGATTGGGAAAGGTACCCTTGTAGCCAGAGAGTTAATTTGGGTTCGGGTGACATTTGTGCCAGTTAATTATGTGAGGTACATCGAACAAAATCCCTTTCTTAATCGATAACTTAACATAACCACAATATTCAAACGTCATTAAAAACAAAAATACTACTGGTTAAAAGAAGTTCTTCCGCACAAAAGGAGTAGCAGAAAATAAACAGTGTTTGTTCACACAAATTGCTGATGGATAAATAGAGAATTTTTTGGGACCTTGCTCTTAAAACGGTTAACAGATGGAATTGATTTTAGTTTTTTTCTGTATTATATTGGCAACATTGTTGATATTTCTATTATTGTTAGTCTCTTCTTAATAATTCCTAAGTAAATATCCTTGGACATTTCACACAACGCCATCTCGTCCCAAGTTAAGCAACTTAATGCTTGTGTTATGGTAACGAGATGGATGATAAACTAATTATATACAATTTTTTTTTGTAAATACATACATATTATATATAGATAGAAATGACACCTAGACTCCGAGCCAGTGCCTCTGGTTTAGACAAAGACACTTGCCCGACCCCGGAATCGAACCCGGGACCCGTTGATCCAAAGGCGGCACATCTAACCACTAGTGACTAGACCAACGAGGCACAAAATGGCAAATAAACTTGCAAGCTAAGAAGCACACGGTAAATCAGCAGACAGCATCAATCTATCCTTTGTCTTGTGGCTACGTGAGCTGTGTACAAGATGTCACACAGATACAATGTCCCTTAATGACCGACCGCCATGTGGCCGCATTTTACTGCTAGACGTGTGGGAAATAAAAATAGGAAAATACGCATGTGGATCTTCAATACACGCCATCATCACTACATAGTTTAAACAAAGTCGCTGTCATCTGTCCGTCCATATGTATGCTTAAATCTTTAAAACTACGCAACGGATTTTGAAGCGGTTTTTTTAAATAGATAGAGTGATTCACGAGGAAGGTTTATATGTTGAAATTAAACACTTTTAACGGATTTATCGCGTGTATATTACATTATTTAATTCCCGACGTTTCGAATGCTTTGCAGCAGTCGTGGTCGCGGGAGAGACTAGATGACAGTTGTCTTCAAAAGTACAAAGAAACAGTTAAAATCTACCGCCTATAATTTTGTTTTATTGATTAAAATAAATAATGTAATATACACGCGATAAATCCGTTAAAAAGTGTTTAATTTCAATGTGTAATAATCGCGAAAACCTAAGAAATCATTAAGGTTTATATGTATAATAATACATGCATAATTGCACCCGTGCGAAGCCGGGGCGGGCCGCTAGTAAGAAATATACCGTTTAATTGCAAAACTTCGAACCGTACAGTATCCTATAGCCATAACGAAACGGAAAAAATCTCCAGGCTACCTTTTAAACAAAATTATGGTGGTCAAACCTTAAAAATAACCTGAGGAAACTGAAAAGACGTAATGGAACTCCAATGACTAAGTTTGTTTAATAACAATAACGATAGTTAAGCGGTTGGTCTTCATAAATCTAGCTTAGAGAAATGACGTTTCTCCCTGATGCTTCAAAATAGAAAACTATTTTAAAAACAGAACTGCTTCTTCTTTTAACTGCTGCATTAGATCTAAGACTGGACTTTGTTACACCAACACTTACCAACCTGAGGGTGTCGGAAAAGATGACTAAAGAAAAGCAAAAAGCAGATCGCCTAGCCGCATCAGAAAAAACCCTGTGCCAACTGTCTTACCAGCGTGGCACAGTCGGCTAATTTCCCTCCATAAATTTGGAGGAGCCCCAACTCAGCTTATGGACTGAAACGACGATTAGTTAAGTACATTCTGCTCAAATGATTTACACCAAAATCCCATTTAAATCCTTTCTAAGATATCTGCTCGGTGCCGAGTGTTACAATTTATCATCTTTAAGGCACACGAAATTACATACTTAATTATAATTATCTACTAAATTATTTCAATTTTATCTCCCGCCGGCATGAATGGCTTTTCTTTGAACTCGGTCAACGTTTAGGTATGAAAAATACTAAGCCGCATTTGTCAAGCTAGAAATTGACTCATTTCAAATGATTAAACACGTGTGATATCTTCCAGAATATCAAGTGATGATGGAGAGCATTTTTTTATGAAGCTTATAGGAAATATTAACTAGTTGAAAATCAACTGTCCACTGGATGATTAATGAGACGTTTGTATTGTGTGGATTATACCAAGTAACATCAACAAACCGTGAAAAAGTTTCCTAACAAATATATAGAGAAACGTAGTAACTAGAGACTCGGGAGAGTAACAAAGTTTTACCTTATACTTCTTACAATTTCAAGAATTTTATTAGAATATCGTCTACATAAAAATATATTTAACAAATGAAGATAAATAAGTTCCTATTTTCTGTGAATTGCTTTTAGGGACTGAAAGTCTCGCCGACTGCTCATCAAGGGTAAAGATTAAAGAGTCATAAAGCGTAAATGTAGCTCTCAATATGCAATATTCTCTCGCATTTTGCTCTCTGATATTCTTAGGAGGAGCTTGAACGAGGCCGTTTGAAGGTTTGCGAGCTTACTGCATAAGGTCAATAGATAATGCGGTATCAAATTTTAGCAAAAATAATTAACTACATTAAAAGTAATGTAAATAAATAAATAAATATCCTTGGACATTTCACACAACGCCATCTCGTCCCAAGCTAAGCAACTTAATGCTTGTGTTATGGTAACGAGATGGATGATAAACTACTTATATACATATTTTTTTTTGTAAATACATACATATTATAGATAGAAATGACACCCAGACTCCGAGCCAGTGCCTCTGGTTTAGACAAAGACACTTGCCCGGCCCCGGAATCAAACCCGGGACCCGTTGATCCAAAGGCGGCACATCTAACCACTAGACCAACCAGCTTAAGATTTAGCAATCCTTACACAGCTCAATTGCCACCTGCCCTCCAAGACCTAATAAAACTAAGAATAGGAGGTCCAATGGACAGAACAAAAACGGATAAATCTTTTCAACAACCAAGTTAACCAGAACAAGTCTATTGAAACAGGCAAAACACTGCGTCCGTTCCACTTATACGAGCAACGCCAACTGAGACTAGCTACTTGGTGGTCCTAAACAGTGAAAAAGTAACCCAGGTAGCACGGTCCATTCGAGAAAGTTCTAAACAGGTGAAGTGGATTTTCCGGGAAACTACGGTACTTTATACAAGGCGACAAGGAGGCAATGTTAAGATTGCAGTTATCTGACCCAAAAATTAATGTCTGCAGTGGCATGTCTGAAGGTTAGTGTCATTGCAGAGATAAAATATTGCGGGATAATTTAGTAGCAACGATAGTATTTGGCTTCGGATACCCATCGTGGCTTCAATGTCTAGGTTTAGCGGAGGAATATGGAATGATTTGGTCGTAAAAGATTCTGAAATGCATAAGATCATAAATGGATACCGTTTGGTTGCCAAACGTAAAGATGAAAGATATAATTGATTATACAAACTTTAAAAGAAAACTTAGTTTTTAGATCGGTCGCTAGTATTAATCTACATAATCAACAAGCACGCTTAAACCATTTCAAAGATTTTCTTGCTATAATATTGCTATTTAATATGCATGACAAGCAATTAATCATCAGCAGACTGTAATCGATCTAATACCAAGATTTAAATCACCGTGTCCACAATTTCTCACGTCTCCCTGGCCTGACCCAATAAACCCATGACGAACGATCAAATAATAGAAATGCGTTAGACCGAGACGACACATATTCAATATTCGATCGACGCCAGAACAATGAGGAACTGGGGCCGTATCTATAGTACTGGCAGCTGCTGCTGGTCACGCATGGGAAACTATATTACCAGTGGGAGTTTCAAGTAGCTCAATAGAGTAGGCTCCTAATGGATCTACCACGGAAGAATTGCTATTTCACCATATATCCCAAGGTAGTCAATAAGATGGTCTGTGTGGTATGACGCCCTCATTTCATCCTTAGAGTCTTAAGAGCCCAAAAAAAAAAAACTGACAAGGCCGATACTCTAGCCGCAGGGGAAGGGAGATTTATACGAAATTCTGTGCCAAACCGTCAGGCCAGCGAAGCACGGTAGGCGCGACTTAGCGGTGGGTCATTTTTGGTCATAAATTGTCAATTATAGATGAGAAACTAAAAGTTGTAACAAGACTGCATCAATGAAAATTAGCCAATGTGGCACATTACGCTAAATCTCCTATACAGATTATAGAGAAGGCCGACTCAGTAAAATTGACATATGATATAATTTAAAAATAAACATGAAAGATCAATTTTCGTAAAATAAAAACGCTCGCACTGCTATTTCATACTTAACACGAAGCAAACTTTCAGTTGGCTTCGAAGATTTTCTTCGGAATGACATTTCAAAGGGCTAATGAACGATCAATCATCGTAAAGTTAGATTTTAAACACTAAACGATTAAGTACCTACAACATTATAAGAAACTCGTTCTATATTTAATATGCTTTTATGCCAATTAAAACTGTATCACTTGCTACAAAAGTTTATTAGGAAACTTAAAACATCCATTAATTAAAAATGAAACTTACACGAATAGAAGCTCTATAAAGCTCGGGTCTTGTTTCCGTCGCAAGCAGCTTTTTATCATCCGGTCTACCAAAACATGATACCATTTGAGGAAGAGTTAATTAAACATCAAATTAGGGACCAAAGAGTTGATAAGATCAGGTTATGGTTAGTATTAATGGTTAATGTTCACAGTATGCGAGTGCACATTTAGTGGACAACATGGCGCGCATGTTGCATGGCATTTTGGTAATAGCTTACTGGCTATGCTGCGAGCTTGTTTGTAGTAGTAGTGTATGTAGTAATCATGGAGTTTCTCACTGGATCTTCTCTGTGGAGTCGTGGTGGTTCTGAACTGGTGATAGATATATCTATATATATATGATAGATTTGACCATATGAAAGGAAAAAGACATTTTGATTTTTAATAATTGCTGCTAGGTAAATTTTCGCGACTTTACAATGTAATAATACAGAGTATCACCAACACAATACTTCTTGTGGGTTTTTACTGCTTGTGGCCACGAAATAAGTAAACCTTGAAGTAGACTCATTTCTCTATCCCAAGGCACGGGGCTCATGGGTTATTTTTGAGCTGGAAATGTGATAGTCTATTTCGGGCAGCATATGTCCAATTACAATTGATGTTGTTTAGTATAATATGTTGTTTAGTACTTAAGCCTGCCCTCTGCAGGCGATCGGAATCGGATCTCATGATATCCTAAAATGTCGAGATGTTCACAAAAAAGAAGCCACAATAAACATCAATATCCTCTTTCATTTAAAGGGATTCAAAAGCATTGTAGTCATTTACAACATTGTTCAAGTGCACATAGATAACTAAACAGCAAAGAGCATGTTTATACGACAAGAATTTATAATGAGATCGACCCACGCTCCTCCACGTTTTATGCTAAAAAAGCTCCCCTAATTTGTCGATAAACACTCAACAAATATAAAAAAACGGTAACGTGACTAGCATGTTTAAACTTAAATAAAGCGCAGAAAATGTGCACAGTTATTTACTACCAAAATGGTACCAAGATCCTACAGAAGAAAGCTGCTATATTGATAATGCAGCACATTTACAGAATATTAGAAGCCTTCACAATATCGCCCTCAAAATTACCTCTGCTCATTAATTAACCACTCTTGTGTTAGGTCTCTTCCTCTATTTGTTTGAGGAAAACTAACGTGGCACACACGCTGGCTAGCTCTTAACATACTGGTAACCTATCCAGACCAACCGTTTGGAAGATGTACTGAGAGACCCTGTTTATAGGATGAACGGAGCCGTCGTTTCAGACCCCTCAGGTGACGACGGATCTTAGATCTTTGTTGGAGAAGGACCAAGTATACTTGCGGCGCTTACATATTTTATTTAGGTGAAGGTGTTGGGGGATCCAAATTAGATTTTGCTTGGAATTGAATTTAGCCGCTGATCGACCCTAAAATGTATTCTGCATTACCTTTAGTCTCTGTAGACTAGCGAGCTGGAACTTTTTCGTACTGGGTATACCAGTAGTTATAAACAGGGCCAGTGACAACTCTATAGTTTTTGGTCAAGTTAACCTCTACAAATAAAACATTTGTCTTCAAAACCTCTTTTTTAAAGGTGTTCTTTTTTAAACACATTTAAAATACGATAAATATTCGTATACTTAAACTTGTAATACAATGACATGACATTATGCTATCGCAAAGTAACCGGTTATGTTAAATGTTAACATCATCCGCTCGAATTACATATTTGTAGCCAAACAACTCATTTGCATTCGTTTTCCGTTTTTTTTTTGGAAGCATTTGGTGCTATCCAACTTACTTCTAGCGCTGTGCAGTAATTTCTTGTGTTATGGATGAGACGACCCAATTCCAGATTGCTGCTTAACGTGTTTTCATTACTCTTCGTTCATTTTCTTTTACTACTTAATAAAATATATATCGGTAGGTACCGTTTCATAACGATGACTATATTCTGCCAGTAGTTACGGCGGCATTGGTTACGAACTTGTATAATTGGAAACGTAATTCTTTAATTAACTTTATCCAATCTAGGGCATGTTTCAGTATGTATGTCGGTTGACGCATATATTGTCGGAGACCCAAAAATCTCAAAAAATGGATCGGGAATCAGGAAATGTGCATGAAAAGTGTGAAAGTAGATATTATAACCGATAGGAGTGTATGAAAACTACAACCTAGCCCCTAGTTTTGGGATAACCTACGTAAATAAAGTTATTTTCAATTGCGTTGCACAGAGTAAAGCTTTAATACCTTAGTAATATCTACGATGATCTAGTTCTAACGGCTAATACTAAACGTTTCCAGTACCGTTCTACAATTGCTTATTTTCTTCTTCTTAATGTGCCTCTCCATTACTGGAGGTTGGCCGCTAGGGCTGATTTAGTCCTGTCCTTGGCAATCTGGATTTTATTGTGGCTTAATTTCAATGTCTTGTAAATATTTCTAGTTAAATGCATTTTATTTATGTCCGTTTCGCTAATAAGTGCATGGTTTGTTTATTCGACGATGACGTCACGCTGCGTCCGCACAACCAAAGCAGTAACATTTCCACCGTGTCAAGTCCACAAATAAACTTATGATGCAACACATATGTTGAGCTTATAAACGCTTGCCATCGTGAACTTGCGGATTATTTTTGGCATCTTGGCCAATAGAACTGAATCAAACTGGTCATATTTTAAATTTATTGGTTGCTTGTCGCTTACGATTTGTATTTTAGTCTAAAATCCCTACCAGATACAGTTTTGAAACTTGCGCAATAGAAATTTTAAGATAAAGATAATACTAATCATGTCGTGTTCCGTGTGGTCGTTTAAATTGCGTATCAGGTCGTAATTAATTACCGTCACTCATTAACCATACATAAATGTTATCATAGAGTTTAAACGCAAGTTCTCTGGACAAGCTTCAAGGTGATTTCGTGATATCTACCGTCAACTTCCACAGGGTTCAGGTCCACAAACTTGCTATTTTATTAATAGGTACTTGCTAGTGAAGTGCCCATCCGACACGATGCAATTGCTAGCATTAATCTGCTAAATTGAAAAGTACTTGCCAAATTCTTATATCAAAAGGCGTCTGTCCCTTCCCGAATTGAAACTACAGTATGTTACTAAACGATCAAAATCATCAGTGAAAGGCACGTTGATTGTCGATTTTGACTATATTGAATTAGGCCTTGGTCATATTCCACAGTATTTACACTAACACCCTACTGCAGCTTTGGAATATCGATGCAACCAGTCTAAATAACAGCCAACTCAGGGCATTTACGTTTTGTATATCTACGTGTATATGAAGAAAATGCAGCTTGTTTAATGTTTATGTCCAACGTCCATATAATATTAATACATTAATGCCGAAAGGAAATTACGTTTACTCCCAAATAACCTATCCCCAGAAGAAAACTATCATCTTATTTAGGAATTTGTGACCTAAGATTAAGAAAAGAGCGTATGTTTAATTTTACAGTCACAGTAAACACGAACTATTATCGCGGAGATAAAAGATTGTGATAAAAAGCAAATGTTCAAATCTCTGCATTTTAAAACTTGGTTTATACCCGGTGAATAAAACTACGCATTATTTGATGAGAATCAGTGAACACGGCAGTGATTGTTTTAAAACACACTGTTAACGAATTAAAACATTAACGTTAACATAGTTAAAATAACACAGATTTGTCTGCCAGGTCTTTATAAGTCTCATGTGGCTCCATATAATTCATGTCCAGATTTCATATCTAGATTCTAATTAACTTATTGTTGAGAATATTATATTTTAACTTGTTACAGCCTGTTCCATAAATTTAGACTGGATTTTAATGTGCATTCAATATAAAATAAATTGAATGCAACCTAAAATCATCAACATTGTAGTCTATATTTAAATTAATAACTTGTTAAAGAAATAATACAAAAGATAACATGGAGATAATATTTGCTGCTACAATTATAAATTACTTAGTCGTACAATAAAGGTCGCTTTAATTTTTACCTAAATACATAGCAAAGCAACAGATTTTAAAGGCCAATGAACGACAAGTTTCTGCTGTGCGAGGTCCGGGTGACAGGATGAGATAATTTTTCTTATGATCGAGAGTGCTGGGGATTCACGTCCTCCCACTCCGGTGCTTTTCGTTAATTTCCGGCCAAATCTAGAGCAATTTATTGTGATTTAACTGTCACGCTCCCACAGAGTCACCCCCTTCCCAGTCTGAACGGGCGCATTGTCAAGCAGACTCAGTGCGCCGGGTTTTAATATGCACCTCTCTTTGTTATGCAAATAATAATCCAAGGCTCACTTTTAACGCGATTAAATAATAACCTTAAAGGGTTCATAAAACTCGCAGTGTCGACGTGGCCGAGTATAAAGCTGGATGATTATTTTCAAACCACTTTGTGATTCGTCAAACGTGCATTGACTAATCTGTGGATTCTCTATATAGTCACGAAGCCTTCATTTAAATAACCGAAAGCTATAATTTGTACTTGCTACGGATATATCTAAACCCTAACAAAATGCAATTCAATATTTATGTGCGTCACACGACAAAAAGACCCAAGGTCGCCCCTTGTGCCACACCGAATAATATCGACCGTGTTTCAGCATAATGGCTCTTTACTCACGGGTCATTTATCTTCATAAAAAGAGCGAACACTGAATAGCTGAGACGCAAACAAAAAAGAAAAATCACAGTTAGTTCTCACGAAACTAGATTGATACTTAATGAAAATCCTGATGGAAATCTAAAAACTGTAAGAGACAATGTCACCATTTGTTAAATAATAATGCGGTAACAGATGTAAAAATTACGAGATATTTTGGCGAGATTGTTCGAAAAGTGGTATACCTACACGATGATACAACCATCCTTATACTTTCATACAAACACGCAAAGGGTGTGGGTCACCGCACCTACATTTTATTACAATTAGCTAAAATGAATTAGAACGGAGGACACAAACAATGTGAGCTTAAAAGGAAATCTAAACAGTCATGTCCATTAATGAAATTAACATTACCTAAACATAACAAGAAGAATGAAACCATTAACAAACGCTTAAGTATACAATTCCAACAATGAATTACCAAGAACTTTATTGAAGAACTTGATACTTGTGTAATAAATAAGACATTATACGTATTTTCCCCATATTCATTAGAGTCGGCAACCCTCCACCCGCTTAACCCGAGTAACTTGTCTAATTAATATCAGTATTTACAAGACCCAACCAGTGTGACAATCTGGATTATATTGTTAAGACCAGCTCTAAAACAAACAAGCTTCTAAAACAGTGTGCTGTTAAAATAAAAGAATATTATTGAACAGTATACGGTCTCGATTAGTACATATACCACCTTTAACAAACAAAGTCGTCAATAATATTGTCTTAATTTTCTTCTTAGACGTTAGATTTAACTGTTGCATTGTACTTTGCAAGACAACTGTCATCTAGTCTTTCCAGTGACCACAAGTCCTGCACAGGATTCGAAACATCGGGACTTAATAATGTAAAATACGCGATAAATCTGTTTAAAAGTGTTTAATTTCAAAGATGTCTAGCCGGAGCCTTTATAAACAAACCCACAACGTGCCTGTGCTGAAAACATAAAGCTTACAAATGTTCTACGGTAAGCGCAATATAGCTCCAGGATCCTGTGTCCACCGGTATAGCTATTAACGGCAACCGGATGGTATTAGGTGGCCGGTGCCAGTCTCGATGCACTTTAGAGATCATTTCGCTCACCCTGAAAGAGCATTTCCTGAACACTGGAATAGTCCATTTGAGGAACTAAAATCTTTTGGAACCCATTTGTAGTCGAAAGATCTACAAGGTAAGATTTTAAAGTCAAGGAAATCTCGAAGTAATCTTGCAGGGAATGTTAAGGACATCGTGGAGCGCATCGTGAATCCGTGTATTCGATGAAACTTAAAACTTACACGAATATTATTCCATACATTTTAATGGGAGTATTCTTGGCACTGTCACAACTAAGACTACCGGTACGCACGCATCAATTAGTTGGGTCACGGAACAAATATAGGTTATTGCATCTGATGTCATAAAAGGGTAACCAGACTAAAATAACTATGATCTCGTGTCTGTTTTCCACATATCGAAGCACCAAGTCTCAGCTTTTTTATAAATTGTAGCTAAATTAAAAATACCTACGTACGTATATTTAGCTCATGTCAAAACGGAGAGTATTAAACTGCCATGGGGCCAACCACCATAGGCCATTGTTTCGTTTCCACTTGGTTACCCATCTGATGATTCCACTTCCGGCGGATCAAGTGCAAACCACGATGTGGCCACTGGTGTAAAGGAAATCTGTTTTGTGTTTGTGGACAATCGAATTTCCCTTTTGCAAAGTAAAAGTAGGCCAAATAATGATGTAGACGAGAACTTGAAAATTTTGCTACGATTGTACTAAGGCAATTAGTATTAGTCTAGAGCCGAGGAATAATGACAGAAATGATAATCATGTTAATGACCTGATATTGCCAGGTTCTTCTCTGTGTATTTATTGTATTACCCTGCAAGTAATGACAAACAAGCTAATGTAATTCACCTTGGAAGCATGAATTAAATGTGAATCTGACCGAAATATTCAAATGGTACCTAAAAAAATCCAAGCCGTTTAATGTTCTTTATACACCTTTAAAGGTTTCAAAGGCAATTTAGCTATGACCAACCTAAGCAAATGACCTCATTTGGCATTGCCGGCGCAAATGCCTACCATCTGTCTTGCTAAGGACGCTTACCGTCTACGTTTATGTTTTCCTAAACTACAAGTACCAACATTAGTAGTCTATGAACATTTTGGCGAAGATTAAATTCATGACTAAATTATTTTGGTGCCCAAAAAATGGCAATGAAATGTTAGTTTTGTTATGATTTTTAACGAATGATCCAATTTCTTTAGGTTTGTCATGACAATTTTGTAGACAATAAAAATTATGTAACTCTATTATCTATAATAGTTATTTGTGCAACAAGAGAGCAAAGTCGTTTTTTGCTGCGAGTGCTGATATTGAATCCCGAGTAAGCGAAGGAATCAATGATTGAATCACGAGCGTAGCGAGTGATTCTAAAGTTGATTCCTGAGTGCTGCGAGGGATTCAAAGGCACGAGATGCGAAAAATTTTGCTCTCGTGTAACACACATAACTTTTCACTTCAGCAGCGAGAACACTATAGGAAATGAAATATATATTTTTAAGTTAAATATCAGTTTTTAAGCAGTAAATACTTATTTTAGTGTAAATACAACAATAAGTTAAAAATTCAATGAATTACAATAAAAGATATAATTATCATTTTTGCTAAATTTCTTTAGTTAGTACGAAATTCCGAACGTGTTTGTCTTTGAGGTCGAATTAAAAATCGGAGTAACCCCATACCGAACTCCTTTCATCCAATCGAACTGTTAAAAGTACGTCTAGTTTGTATTTAATCAAATATAGTTCCCATAATATTGCTCTATCAATTTAATATTTATAATCTGTACTTTAATGCTTTGTATTGTTTTCTATAGCGCTACCTGCTAACATTTAACTTCATAACTCTAACGCAACTTATAACCAATTAATTTAACTTTCATAATCACACGAAATTTCTAACACAACACACTTGTTATTGGCAAAATCATCGGTATAACGATGGAAGCCAAAACCTAAATGAAGAAGAAGAAGAAAAATCGGAGCTGTTGGTACTGGCCACTTGGTCTTTGTCTCTCTCTCTCTTTTCTATTGGCGGGAAAGAGATAGTGTCAATGTTTCGAATTAGAATTAAAAATATACTTTGTCTCACTCAGTGGGCAAAATCGCATTTTGTCCACTGTTTTCAGTGAGCAAAACCTACATGTTTGAGCTACTGAAGTGAAAAGGTGATTAATAAATCGGCCAGAGTAGGTCTTAACGTAGAAATAACATTGTTTGTTGTTGTTGTTAAATTAGAGAAAAAAATATTCCTTTGCGATAATAACATCACCGAATAAACTTTTCCGTTATGTATTTTTGGCTGTATCTCTAAAGTTGGAAAATGGGATATCTGCATAAATTATGTCATATTGGCACCATAGAGGCGATTTCAACATTGAAGTGAGACGTAGATGCACATAAAACGCGTTAAGTCTGTAGTAGGTCACTAGACATTCCTTCTTTCGAGTACAAATGTAAACAATCCGCTCGTAAAAGAAACAAAATTAACCAAGCCAACAGTACTCTTCGGAACTGCTAACCCAAATGCGTAAAGTGAAGTCATGAAAAGAAGTATAAAATAGATTGCTTGCACTGTAATCGTATCTACTTACTTACTTAAAAAAAATTAAGTAACTAATTTTTAGGTAATTCATGCGACCATTTTCAGTATGCTCATCCTACATAATTTACTAAAGAAGAGCTTACAATAATAGAAGCTTTCCATGAACTAATAGTCCGTCTGGTGGCGGATTGAGTTATTCAGAATACACAAATTTGGCAAACTCGTTTCATTCTGAGGAAGTCTCTCGAAACGCCGATTAAAGGAAATGACACGGCAGAAATCTTAGCTGCAAGAAAAGTATAACTTAAAACAAACCTGTCATCATCCCTGGTCAGGGTGGCACGATAGACAAATTTTGCTGTATGCAATTAGAAGAGATAACAGCAGACTCCGTATTTTATAGGCTGAAGTGATAATAAGCTGATTATTTAAATTATAAGCTTCCCCAGCAACATTCAAACTAGAAACAAGACAAGACCACCATGTAGATGTTCTCCATCTTACGTAGTGCAGACAGATATCAACTAACAGGTGATTATGATCAACGGTGGTTGAAATCGTGGCATGTTTAGATAACACAACCGAAATAACCTCAATTCGAGTACGCTGGCTGAACGTACGGTTATTGGGAAGCAATCGATTATTTTCGTCACACCCAAGGCACGTCATGGAATATTTGGCAAGTGATACTTCAACTGAAAATCGGATTGCTGGAAATTAATTTGCGAACTTTAGTTATTCGATTGAATTATATTCTGGCTTCTGCAAGTTTTCATGGTCATTATAAACTAGGCAGTGGTAGGGATGTGTGGCGGTTTAACCATTTCCTGTGATTGTAGAAATCCGTCGTTTCCAAATACGAGGTGCTCAATGAACATATACGTACGTGCTAGCTAATTTTATTTATTGTTCCATTATCAAAATCAAATCGAGCGGTTAGGTGAGCTTTTCGGAACCAATAACAGAACCAACAGTTACCTAATGAAGTCTAATTTATTATGCAAAACATGTTAATAAAAGTGTATGAGACTCTACGTAAAAAGCTCCAAATGACTTCTATTGGGATTTCTTTGTTGTAGCCTTAAGGTATAGTTAATGGTAAGTCTACTAGTAAATCGTTAAAGATTACGATAATTAAGGAACCCTACAATTGATTGAAATAATAGTGCTTTTAATTCTAATAAATTCTATGCATTTATGTATTATATGGAGTCTTAGGGAAGATTTATGCTCTCTATCGATCTGTTTACGCAGGTCGGGTGTTTCCGGCTGATGTGGCTAATCTTGGGTAATTGCAGCGAAAAGTTGATACGCATTTTTCGGTACGGAAGAGGGTACGGTTATGACGAATATTCCCGGTTTTCCCACTAGATTGGTCGCCAAGAGCAGGTGCTATTGTAAATACTGGTAGTATTTTTTTATTAAACGAAACCCCTGCACTAGGTATAACCCGTATTGCGGGGGCAGTTTACAAAAATTAAATTCATGAACATTGAAATTAGGCTAAGCATATTAAGAAGAGGTTAGTAATATAGTAATATGGTTATGGTTAGGACATTCTCAGTGATCATAAAAATGCTTCAAATACACAGAAAATTCATTCCTTCTATGGCCATAGGCTTGGGTCTCAAAAGTCTGAAATACCGCAAAAATTTAAACATGCTTTTACTTTCTTTAGATACAAATCTGACAACAAAGGCAAGCTGTCAGAGAGCACTTTCACTCGGGGCGAAACATGGACAGATAGATAAGAAAAAGAAATAGCTTATAAAATAACAAACAATAGATTATACCGTGGCGCCAGTACAGGTTTTATATGTAACAGTTATTGGCTACCTCACAGTACGAGAAAGTTATGTTACGACGATTCCTGTGAGAATGAATGATAATCTCACGGCCACATGTGGTATATTTTAAGCATAAAACCATTGTTATTAAGTAATAGTAGAATTGAAATGCGTACCAAAATGTATGTATGCTATTTAAGTACAGATAAGTTAATAATTAAATAGTGCGAAAATCAAAATACATTTCCATACTGCAGTTATTATAATGCGAATTATTCCAGCGATAATTATAAAAATCCATTTAGATAACGGTAACTAGACTAGTACAGAGTGTATTAAAAATCATGTACAGTAGAACCTCTCCAAGTCGATCATCAAGGGAGACGCCAAAACATTCGAGTTATAGTGTATCATAAATATTTGAAAACTGTAGCATATTTTATCGTTCTTGTTATTCAATTACTACTTTATCATAATACTAGTGGCCCACCCCGGCTACGCCCGTGCAAAGCGGCTGTGGGTTATACATACAAACCTTCCTCTTGAATCACTCTATCTATTAAAAAAAACCGTATCAAAATCCGTTGCGTAGTTTTAAAGATTTAAGCATACATAGGGACGGACAGAAACAGCGACTTTGTTTTATACTATGTAAAGTTAATAACTAAGGACATTTTATGTCTCCATTGTTGTATTTCCATATGATCCGTTGTTATAAATTATATTGGAACAGCTACATTGTCAAATAGCTAGTCAACAATAACTCCATTATCGATTTGTGTTGTAACGGGCTCGTTGCTTGCATGAATGGATCAATTGATATGCATTACTGCTCTGTATCTGTACGTCTGAACTGCATACAATGTAAGTATATTTAAGACCAGAAGTTTTACTTTTATGAGCAAGACTGCTATGCAAGAATGTTGTAAGTTTTACAACATCGAATCTAGATGTAATCATGCAATAAGCAGATGAATGTTTCATTTTGTAAACTTCAGTAGCCTCAAACCACTATTATTATTGAAGTTATGGGAGCTTATCGCGATGATATCGCTTATGCCAGTGTACCCGTGACTAGAAGTCCGGCTTCTACTCTGCTCAACATATTAATATTTCCGTCCAAAGTGGCGACGCAGCCAGTCTTCTGGGCACTTTTAACCGCGACAGCGTTGCGGAAGAATTGTCCACGATTTAGTATTTTTCTTCTATTTCTATGTTAGTAGTTTTTCCTTTCACTACATAGTATAAAACAAAGTCGCATTCTTCTGTCTGTCCCTATGTATGCATAAATCTTTAAAACTACGCAACGGATTTTGAAGCGGTTTTTTTAATAGATAGAGTAATTCAACAGGAAGGTTTATAGGTATAATATAATTGCACCCGTGCGAAGCCGGGGCGGGTCGCTAGTTTTATATAAATTCCAGTTTCATTTATGTATATATATTAATCCATGTACACATTTAGATGAAATTTGGCAAGTTTTTCTTTCATTTACAGTAATGATATGTAATGGAAAATATAGGTCTTCATTTATCACTCTTTTAGCTATTGAATAAATCTTGTATACAATTTTCCCAAGTGTATCCGTAATATGTTGGCGAACAACACTCATTTTTTCAGTGCCGAAGTTTTGCTTTCGTGCTTTCGAGACTAGCTTCAATTTGATTTGAAGACCATTATTTGGCTTCGTATCGTTATTTACACGGTAGACAATACCACATGCGATGCCAATAGAAATACCTGTTAAAAAACTAAAACCTATTACCAAATATAATGACCCTTTGAGGCCTTTAAGTAATTTTCAAGAATCTTACAAATCACTTTAATATTTTGCTGGCATTTTCCGTATATGACAGCCAATTTTAGCTGAACTACTCTCAACCGTGATTTCGCGTAGGCCACAACTCATAATCAAATTTCACGGCTCTATGTTTTCTGGACGCATAGTGGAGACGGGACTCGGGTGATTCGATCCCTCCACCCTCTTTAAGCTTACGTCATGCTAAGCGAAGCACCCCACAAGGTTGTGAGAACTGTTTTAAAACCACAAATATTTTACGCAATCGTTTCTAACAGGAATATTAAAAACATTTAAGGGATTTTAACATACTGCTCTACAAATTATTCAATGCGATCAATGCTTGATTGTCCGTAAATTATAGATTTGGACTCAAAGGCTTGGACATGGTCGCATTATGAACCATTTTGTGATTAAATTGCAAGGAAGGTCAACCACGCCCTGTGATTACTGGGTAGCAGTAATGACGATCTAATATACTGTCACGAATATCCTAAACCACAAAGTGTTTTGAAAGTAAACTTGTAACCTCCATAGTTACAAGATAGTGAACATCTGCTTCATTTTATTTGAGGCATTTCATGTTAGCGATTCTTATTTTATAGTGAAAATTATACCAATATGGAGTAATAATCTTTCACATCCGTATTACTGTGGAAGTCGCCATTTATGTGTACAAACATAAAAACACCGCAAGACTTATTATAATGTTCGTACTATTCAATCTAATAATCAAATCTATGCTTTCCTAAATTTGATGCAAGAAATTTACTATGCATACACCCTAGCGCCGGTATAGCCGAAAATTCCGATTGCACAACATTGTGTGCCAATGCAGCAGATGCAATAACATCGCTAAATGAAAAAAATGCTCCTATTGTAATCACGGCAACCCCATTAGGGGATATAATTCTATGGGAACTTTCGACGAAACTGTTTTCTTGAGCCGAGTGCATAGCTTAGAATGATAATATATTTTGGAACGTAGGTATAAATATATAATTTACTGGACTTTAGATTAAAAACGCACACCAGAAATATGAAATCATGTCATGTAACAAGTAAGTATTAAATATTTGAAACACTAACTATTCTATATTTTGGAATTTTTCGGTGCCTCGTCATTTATCCGATGTATTTTTCTACCTAGACTGTGCATAATGGCATAACGAGTTGGGAGCGACAAATTGATGTCTTATTATTAGGCTTCATAAATCTAATTGGTACACCAGACTGGGTCAATTGGTCTGGCCTTATTAACACATGCCATAGGAATATTGCTTTTAGGAGTCATAAATGGTAGCATAGAGATGACGTCAACCTTCCAATGAAGGTCATTCAGAAGGATTCGTTAGTAAACCTAAAAGAAATCCCATTAGAAGTTCTCGTAAGAAGAGTGATTCTAATTTCTCTGATAGATGTAACTCATGTAGGCACAGAGGTCATACACGCTGTACTGAAAGTACGCAAATTCACATTGAATAGCTTAAAAATAAACACTGTATGGTACACATAGCAGTATTTCATATTCTCCATACTTGACTAATACAAATACTCAAGGTCACATCAACAATAACCGGTTATACTGTCAGAACTTGGTATGAATGTTTTGATATAAACTTTTTAGTCATAATCAAATAATTTAACTAAAGAATGCGTATGTGTGAAATAATAATTTTATGAAGTTGCTCTTCAGCAGCATTACGCGATATTCCTGAGCAAGGTGTCGTGAAGTATTTATAGTGTCACAATTTAGCACATGTAGATAGCCGGTAGACAAAATGCTACTCGGTATTTTGTGAAGTAAAGAAAAATTACTTTGGTTACAACAATTTAAAACAATCAATGCTTAGAACTATGTAGATCAACAAGGCGATATTAGGTAGCACAGAAATAAAAAAGAATGCCGCTCTATGACATCATAATATCATCGGAAAACCAGCAGTAACCCAGAAAAAAACACCGCATAGTTCCGCCCAAAATAGGTCATATCCCCGTTTTAGAGTGACCCATCGGATCCATCTCACAGATACTGGTGCGCGAAAACACCCTTGCTTTTGTTTCAACCAGTAAAATCCACGATCGTGGACCTCAAATGCCTTGCTAAAAACGCAAACAACATCTCCAAGGTCTAATCTCTACGACATAAAAGTTAAAGATCACAAAAACGCGAAAAATATCGCGAAAAAATTAAATTCAAGTCATATCGGTACCTGTTTACTTTTGTTGTCGATCCCGTTCGCCTTGCCGTCTGCAACGTTACCGTTGTTTTCCTCACTTTTCACACCCTCCAACGCCATATTCAAACAATTCTTTTATTCACTGTCATGCAACAATTGTATTATCCTTTCATAAAACACTGTGTTTCTATTATTTTATCACAAATTCGATACGAACCAGCACTCCCATAGACAACGAACTGTCGGAACCCAAAACGCGACGCAGTGGCGGACGCATTAAGCGTGAATGAAAAACGAAACAAACACAGCGTGAGAGAGAGTGAGCCGGCCAATCGCGACGCAAAATCGACTTTGGAGTAGCCTTCTCATTGGTCGATCGACCGCCGCATTTCAAAAGCTAACAACTTGGAAATGTATGGATACATATTGTAATAAAATTGCTTTACAAAATCAATGTTTTAATTAAACGTGATTCTTTCTTTACTTAGGCAGTAAATCAATAAAAATAATGAACCAAATTATGGCAAGAGTGTTTTTTACTAGAAGCCGAGTTTGGCGATTGAAGCTATTGCTTCTGATTATTTATAAAAACCACACCTACTTATGTGATGATACAGGATATCTACATATACCCACGCAGTTAACGAGAAATATATTTATAGACTTTAGGAACAGTTTTCAGACTTACCGGTCAGACAGTTATTTTTCTACCAGTCACTGCAAGTTTCTGTAAATTGTTAACAAATAATAGTTGTGATTATTGTCATTCTAAAAGGTTTAAAAGTCAGAGCAATGTGTAGGGAGAATTAATTCTAAATACTGTTTAAATTATACGTAATACATTTAATTCTAAATTTCGTATTTTTCCCGGCATATGTCGTGCCATTTTAGAATGACAATTTATTGACAACTACAAGTCTGTCTGTTTGACGTTGACGTAAGGTGAGTGAGGTCCGATCTGAGCAACCGATGTTAAGCATAGACTATGCCATAATATTCGACTTTGTTATTTCATTTGAGCTTTTTGGATGGATGGACTTAATTTGTGGAACTATACTAAACAAAATACAAACAACGTGGAAATCGATAATTATGAATGCATAATACATTTTGTTTTGATCGAAGCATTATGAAAGACCTAATTGTAGAGCTTCGAGCAGCGCCATCTATTTTATTTTATTATGAAACACGTTATAGAAAGTTTCACATGATTGCCTATTGTAGATGGCGCTTTACGTGAGTAAATTTCAATTTAATTCCATGCATTCTTTGATTTCTTATTTGATGGTTTAATTAAATAAAACATTAAAGTACCACCACACAATAAATAATAATAAATAAATAATATAATGTTAGGACGTTAACTCTATAAATAAAGAGTGTTTCTGTAAAAACTCAGAAAAGGTAATATTTTATCAAATATAAGAACTCGTTTCACAAATGCTTTGTTAACGAATCATCGAAATGCCACATTCAAAGTTTGAATTGGGTGGGTGCACACTTTTTGGTTTGAATTTCAAACCAAAAAGTGTGCACCCAGCCAATTAATTTGTTTATAATAGACAAAAACAATTCGAACTTCAAATTATTTACGTAGCTATTTTAGCTATACTTATTAAAGTACTGAAGTATTATTATATCTGTGCTATAGTGCTATCTTACTCTTGAAATTAATAAGAAATGTTTGACCCATAAATCCAGGTATCGTTCAATGTCCTGTGACGGTCAAACATACTGATAAGTATTGATATAGTACAGTCGCGGCCAGTTTGTTACAGACGTTTGGCGAAATCTGCGAGATACCTACATACTTAGAGTGTGAATTTAAGTTCACAAGTATCTAATGCATGTTGAATTTCTGATTCAAGTGAGATTTTTCAAATGAACATAAAGTTTGTAATTACAGCATTTATTTTTGTTTAATTTGTGTTCTTCGGGTAAGTATGCACAAAAAACCCTTTTGCCACAGAGCTAAAGCCAATGAGAGAGTGATAGAGACATAGAGCTTTTCCTACCGAACAATATGAAAAAAAACTGCTAAATGTGCACCTAATTACGAAATACGTTTTCCATCGAAAACGGTCCGACAACCTGTCTTGATTATTAAAATTAAATTAAAATACGTTTCTTGTGCTCTCAATAATTATTGCTAAAGTTGAGACTTTCATTTCCAGATGGCGAGAAGGGTGAGAGATTTAGAACAGCTACATAGTCACTACCCCGTGTCACACTTATACTGTTCGAGGGTATCGTAAGGATCGATTAATTGATAATTATGCAGATAACTTAACCACACGAGAATGAAAACTTGCTCGTCAAGCCAACATGGCACCATAGGTCAATTTTCCCTCGACGTAAATAAAAAAAACATTTTTTTTAATTAAACCACCATCTTACATTCTCATGTGTAATAATTTAATAATGATGTTAAAGTTTTAATTAAAACTATTGTAAATAATTAGATTTTAGGATATCTATACTCTTTTTGAAAAGTTAGGTAACAGGCTTAAGTTAACATCATTGTAGGTACTGCAAGTTCGATTGAGATTTGGCGGAGAATTGGCGGAAGTCTGACTCAATGGGTAGTTTAATGTTTATAGAGGAATTGAGATGAAGATCGCAATCAGTAATACTATCGATCCTTACATTACCTACATTTATAGGGTTGTTGTTATATCTATACTAATATATAAAGCTTCAGAGTTTGTTTGTTTGTTTGTTTGAACGCGCTAATCTCAGGAACTACTGGTCCGATTTCAAAAATTCTTTCAGTGTTAGATAGTCCATTTATCTAGGAAGGTTATAGGCTATATTTTATTTTCAAAAGAATTAGGGATCCGTATGAAAATTGCTATTTTGTAACCCAAGGTGTAAAATCGAAAACCTATTTATGCGTGCGCTGCAAAAACGATTGACAATAGAACAAAATGAAGTACTACGAGTTTATAGGTCTTATTAAAATCTACAAAAAAGTCCGCGAGAGCACATATCTAACTATCATAGTTTAGTCACAATAACCACTTTTATATTACACATAAAAAAAAATGCATAGAGATAAGCACGGGTTCGAAGTCCACGCGAGCGAAGCCGCGCCCAAAAGCTAGTTTTGTATATAAGGTGACCTTTTTTACGTTGGAAAAGAGTACAATACTCCAAAAAAAAAACAGGCACGTCTTATACGGCCCCTCCACTGTGCCAGGGTTCAAAAAGAGTGGAGCTGTAAAAAAAGAAATTAGTACTTTCAGAGTACAGGATTTTCAAAGAGTAGGTACGGTTTGCGAAAAAAAGAGTACAGAACTCAGTAAATGAGTAGGTACGGGATGTCACCTTATTGTATAGGCATATCGGAAGACTGTAAATTACCCTAAAAATTGGGAATCGTCATAGATATATCATAGACTAGCTAGCTGGGTCGCAGAAAGATGGGAGTTAGCGTCCGACCAACCCACTAAAACCTGCGCTGTTCCTAGACTGCCTGGTCCAGGGCTACGTGTTGTGCTCCTTAATCGGTGAACGTACTCCACAAATGCCGATAATTACCCATGCATTAAGTTCTATAAATTCCGTGTGGTGATGGATTTAGAATACATATTGTCAACAACCCATTCTATTCTGATGGTGTCGTAGGAGTTGACAAAAGGAAATGACAAGGCCGAATGCCTAGCCGCAAGAGAAGGAAAACTTGATACGTAACCCTTTGCCAACCCGTCTGGCCTGCGTGGTACAGTAGGCTAATGTCCCTCCCTGTGGTAGGAGCGGGCCGGACTCAGCAGTGGGTTATTTATGGGCTGAGTTGTAAGTTAAATCAAGTCATAAACAATCATAAACAAGTCAAAGGATCAAATAATACCCTGATTGATACATTATTAGATTAATTAGGTACTGTCTACGTTAAATAACTTCAGCAAAAAGCTCTGTAGTGGGGGAAAGTTCATGCATGTGACCGTGCTCCCTCTTCGCCAATCACAAACAGTGCGCATAAAAATCGGCTTTTGCGCATGGTTCAAGTTATTTGGCGTAAACAGTACAACCACCTCATTTCTCTAACTACGTGCAGCGTTCTGCCGTGATTAAGCGTATAAAACCACATAGAATAAATTTATTTATAATGTTTTCCCTGACGTTACTGTGTCAACAAACCTATCTGTCCCGGCTCATGTACATTTAGTTACAATTGCACACTCATTACGATTACAACACCGTGCCAGTATTACGAATAATTAACTATATCAAGTATTTTATAGTATTATTTAAATACTAAGTTTAAGGATTTGTTTTTGCTAAGTATTTTTGTGTTGTTTATTTGAAACTAGTGTTATCTTTGGGAGGAAGAATGTTGAAAAGTAAGTAGAGTGTTAAACGACTTAAACTCGGTGGAGGTTGTATGTTCGGCTCGGTGATTTTTTCACGTTCAAGTGATTGTTCTAAAATAAGTCGTTTAATAATTTGACGTAAATTATGACATACCTAAACTACTTCCCAGAACTTGATCCTTACTAATAAACACTAACTTTAATGGCCGGTTTCTCTAAGGATGATTCGGGATCGATACCAAGAATTATATTTTTTCCTCCAAGATCAAATGTTTAGTTTCAATGTGTTCGAAACTCCTTTTTTGCGTTTTTCTCTATTCCGATTTTGGCCACACACTGACACACAAAATACTCTGTACCTCCCGCCAAAAATTGATGATTCTTTTTAATTGATGCGCTTGTGGTGGTTCAATAGAGGCTTTCTCTAAAACCCCCCTCAATGATCCGTGGGCCCATACCGGCCAGGGCCTCCCATGCCGGGCGGGCCCACGGGGAGAGGTGAGACGAAGAGCGGCACCCAGCGCTGCAGTGGACTGGGGCTCCAGGGACTTCTCTGTCCTCAGAGTTGCCCTGCGACTCCTGGACCGCTGCGGTGCACCAACGCCCGGGTTGTCCTGACGGGCTTCCTTCTGCGAGGCCGTTATATCACAGATCGTTATATCTTTAAAACTACGCAACGGATTTTGAAGCGTTTTTTTTAATAGATAGAGTGATTCAAGAGGATGGTTTATATGTATAATACATGCATAATTGCACCCGTGCGAAGCTGGGCCGGGTCGCTAGTTGGTTATAAATTCCAAATGAGACAAACTTTGATCTGACTCTACATATCGTATGGTGTTTTTTTAGTTGCGCAAAATATTAAAAAAAATACTTATAAGGACTGTGCTTTGTTTGCTGGACAACTGGTTCTTAGATTTATGTAAATAATAGTAGGAAGGAATACATTTATCTGCATGCATATATGCACTGTGTACGTAATATGTTGCATAAATAAAGCGCTGTAACAATATATGTAGAGATCCTCAACTGAGATCAAGTGATCAAGGCCAGCATATACCATGACGTTGTCTCGTATTTAATTAATGCACACTTTATAGATACAGACAGAAGAATCTCAACAAATGCAAATGTAAAAAGTACGGTGTATCCCAATCAACTCGAGCACAAAGTTCATGACATCGACCATTTGCGTGGCATCATAATTTCGCCTAACTCCGCCACTGAGACACAAAAATCTACTTATATGCTGCAGCTTTAACTGTACAGTGGGCGAGCCTTATCGCTTTCCACGATCTCTTAGAATGTAGTGGAAGTGCAACAGTAATTCATTGATGATTATACGAACAATAGAGCTAAAATCGTTTTGGGGTGTCCGACATTTTCACGGATTTAGAATATATGCATAGTGTTGCCATTTCGTGCCGAGGGTGTCCTTAGAGCCGACAGAATTTTTTAAGGCGGCAATCTTGATACGAAGCCATTGGCCAACCCGTCTGGCCAGAGTGGCACAGTCGTCTAATTACCCTCACACTAATATACTCTTTACAGTAGCAATATCGATCCCTTCCTTATGGATTTAGGATCTTTTGGTGCACCCTGTATAGTATTTCATATTACTTCGCTCGAATATAGTGCATTTTTATTAGCACTGGTTACTGAGTTATTGTCACCAAGGTTGCGACCACTCGGATATGTAATTGAGAGAATAGATGAATAGACAAGCAACGTTTAATATGTTCATCATCATCAGTTCAGCCAAAAGGCCACTGGGCTCCTCGCCAACAACTGATGGTCTCGCATGTTTACGACCCAGCCAGGTCACTGGGTATGGTATACATGAAGAAAACGGCTTCCAATGGTCCTTTTTCTCGCTGGGGAAATGATTGATGCTTACTGTTGCCCACATGGAGTGGGGTCGGCGATTATATGGGACTATGGAACACGCGACCACCCACTAAACCCCAGCGGTATCGTTTGGTCACATCTGATTTATCTGATCACAGTCTCGTTTGGTACGCCAAAGGTTCACGAGTCTACTGTGGTGACCGTAACCCCTATCCCGACCATCGTATTCATCAGCATCATCAGCCCACATTAGTCCACTGCTGGACATAGTCCTCCCCTAAAGAGCGCCATAGCGCCCTGTCTTCAGCTTGACGCATCCAGCTGCTGCCCGCAACCTTTCGCAGATCGTCGCTCCATCTAGCAGAGGGCCGTCCCACACTACGCTTGCCGATTCGCGGTCTCCACTCAAGAACTCGTCTACCCCAGCGGTTGTAGGTTCTAACCATCGTATTGATTGCTTCCAATTTGAGTAGAGAAATTAGCCATCCACGTTCCTACTTGACGGAAAATTCTCTATGTAGTTCTATACAAGGAAATTTTTGAAAATGTTGCCTTTTATTGACTTCCTTGTTGGACTAGGTTTTGGATTTGCCACTTTTTATGGATCATGGAACCCCGGTTCGCCTCTGGCTTGGGCAAGTGTCTTTGTGTAAACCAGAGGCACTTGCTAGTCTGGGTGTTATTTGTGATCCTGAATTACATGTTTGTAAACAGTCCTGGTGATAGTGGGGAAATTGATAATACTTCCTTTAAGTGAAAGAAAATCTGGTTCTAATTTTTTCCTTCTTTTTTTTCGTTTTATACACGTACAAATGCAGTTATTTACAATGACATCATTTAGCAACTTGTTTAATAAACTTTTATCTATCTATTTGACGAACTTTCGTGTTTATGTACCAAATGAACATACATAATAGCTTACTACATAGCTCTGCTTTATTGGAGCAACAGCTGTTCTCATAAATTGAACCATCGACCGATGAGTTACAATCAACGACAGATACAGCTTTGGACACAACGACCTTCTTCGTCAATTCATTTGCTTCAATTATCTGGCTGTCATTTTTTGCATGCACCTTTAAAATCGTAAATTGCCTCCGTCAGGCATCACGTTTGACGATCATTCTACAAGATAAACGTACCTACCATACCGTAATATGTATACCAAAAGACACTTTCTAGGCCAACTTGTACCATCTTAGGCCTCGTCTTCGCGTTCCATCGAAATTGAGGAGAAACGTAAGCCTATTATAAATAAATAAAATATCTATCTTCTTCTTCTTTTAAATAAAAATGGATTGCTGTTCGTTAGTCTCGCTAAAACTCGAGAACGGCTGGAGCGATTTCGCTAATTTTGGTTTTGAAATTTTCATGTGATTCCAGGGAAGGTTTAAAAGGTGAGAAAATATGTTTTTTTAAATTATTGATTCTGAGGCGGTACGACGTTTGCCAGGTCAGCTAGTAAATAATAAAAATAGACTATTTCGTGGCGCTCCGGCGCTCCGGAGGATAGTGTCCACAGCCGGTTTACTTTTTTCTTGCTTATATTTTCTGTTCTTCAACGCCGATTGGCTACCTCTTCGTCTACGAAAGGGATTACACGTAATGAAAAAAGATGTCTTTAAATTCCACATGGGTGACACAAGCTGTTTTAGTTTATGAATAAGTCTCATCATGCTTTAATATACCTATCATATTGATCGTAGTAGCAACTCCGTTTTTGATAAGAGTGATAACATTGTAACCTCTTGTTTCTCAGTTATTTGAGATCCGTTGATTGGCACAGTCGTCGAAAGAGTCAAAATGTGAGTTTCATAACGTACTTACTAAATATTTTTAGCTCAATATTTTCGTCGTAGAGAATATTTCAAGGTTCCTTTACTGCGGTCGATTTATAAGTTTACATATATTAATCGTTACAATTTATTTATGCTTTTATTATTATAAAATTTAATGAGTTCCAAATAATTATTGTATCTTTTGCAGTTTAAAAATAATTCTTTTTCAGATATATTTTTTGGCATGAATATTTTTCTATTTTCTTGTCTTTTTGGTAACTGTGTTGTTCTGTGCATGCTTGAGACTAAAACATAATATAGGTTATTTATTATGCTAATTTAAATATAAACCTAAATAATTATATTTACTTCCTTTTTACCTATAACTCGCACAAAAATTGCTAGAGCTGTTAGGAGACAACTATTTTTTTGCACGTAGATACGTAACTAATAGTATCTGATGTAATACGCGTGTCTTTAATTGTATCATTATATGAGGTGTAACAAAGTGTGTATAAACATCGGAAATTAGGACATAAGTACAGTTATATCCCCGTTCAAGATAGCGTGATCGATTTGACAGATGGGCTAGTGATGGGACAGAAACAGTGAAAAGTTGGCGTGGGTGTATTATGTGTGAAATTCTATATTGCACTAGACATATAAAACATTGGGTAGATAAGCGATGGTGGGTACATATTCATAATAAGTTCCTATTTAATATTACAGGGTTATTTTTGGACCTCCCGCCAATTTAAATAGGTGGTTCAGACCATGAAAGTAAACAAAAAAGAAACGAAAATAATACCTAACTAGTTAATTGTAAAAATGCTAAATTTAAATGAGTGAAAGCCAACGAATTTTATTTCAAAACGAAAATGTGTTTTATTCGAATATTGTCTTTTAAAGTGAAGAAAAAGTGATAAATAATTTCACATATATTACACCCACACCATCTTGTCACAGTTACAAGTATTTTAAAACGTTATTTTTTGGACTACTAGATATTATGTGTTTCCCATCACTGTTCGTCATTGCAAAGTAAAGGTATGATTCCGAACTACGCTGCACGCAGAAGTGCTACCGCGGCACTACTGGTCCCCATTACCGCGATGTAGTTCGGAATCATACCTTTAAGTCGATCAGAAAAATTTACATTTCTGTCAAATCGATCATGCTATCTTGTACAGGGTAAGGTAAAAGCACCTATTACGGATGTATTTCACAACATTTGAAAGTAAGAAACAAAAATAAGCATTTGTAAGTATTTTTGAAGGTGCCAAACAACTTTATCGACAAAAGTGGAATTTACATTTTGTATTGCTGTTGAGTCTATGTTTCTTTTCATGATATTTCTTATTTTAAGAAAATATTTAAATAGTCGGGTCGATTTTCCCTAATACGGAGGTATGATTTTGGTCAGAGCCTATTACTGCGGTAGACGGCTCCTAATACGGAGGGTCAGAGATTATATCCATTGAAGTTCCGTACAAATATTTTTTTTTTAAATATATAGTGTTAGTAATAGTTATTTGTGCAACAAGAGAGCAAAGTGTTTTTTTGCTGCGAGTGCTGATTTTGAATCCTGAGCAAGCGAAGGATTCAAATTTGAAAAAGGGTTGCTTACCACAATGTTCATTCTCGTAAAGCTCATCTCGTTACATTACATTGTTTTGAGGCTTTGTAAATACTCATACTTTGTTGAATTGATAAAAGTGCTTCAGCCACTTGCGCATTATTATAACACTTGCGTTTGCGCAAGTCTTTTATTAATGCACTGCGCTGTCCATATTGTCTATAAAGACAGAAATATATATAATATTATGTAGATTGCATAAATTTAAATAAAAATACTAATGAGTTTAAAAGTTTTTATCGCTTTTGTTTTTATCAAAAAAAAACATGCATATATCATAAGTAGCGACAAAAAAAGAAACAAAGCTATTTATTTATTTACGGAACCCTTAAACTTGTAATTTTATGGTCTATGAATAGGGCCGTAATAGGACATCATGTAACCTAATACAGAGTTACATGAAAATAACTACCACCGTAATAGGAAAGCTACTCGTGTTTTTAATAATCCTAATTCTGACCCATCAAAATTTCGATAAACAAAAGAGTGTAAAGGTTTAATCAAACGATTACAGTTTTTTGACTCAGATGTGTAAAACTCAAGTCAACAGATAAACAAAGTAAATGATTTGTGATAAATTAAACTACACCTTCCTATTTTTACCCCGTCTAAGAAACCAACATTTTGTACTCAACCGTTTTCATATTTATTTACATTTCTAATTAAGAACACATGCCGAAGAATATGGTTTCTAATTTATGAGATTAATAATTATTGCAACTAAACTTGGAACTGATTCAATAAGTTAATAAATTGAAAGTTATAAACAATTAAACATGCCTAGTATTTTTCCTATTTCGGAGTTATACCACCGTATTAGGATTAATCTATAAAATTCGTATCGTATTACGGCGGTATTTTATTTCTCATTTTTTGGGTAAAAATGAGTTCCAAGTATGAAACAAGCTATTTAAATAGTGGGTGTAATAGTAGGAATATGCTATAAATAACACATTAACAAACTCAAACGGCTTATTAATAGGAAAAACTTAGTTTATAAATATTAGTGTACTTAATATTGTTGTTCCGCGTTTGTATGGCAGCCCCTCTCACGTCGATTCCGTTACACAAACTGATTGATCTTGTTGTATTGTCTATGTGCTATACTTGCAAACGTCAGTTAAGTCATGAAGTAATAAATTTAGAATAAATACTTTACGTTTTGATGTACTTAAGCTGAATAAAACAGAAATAAAACTCGAAAATAGAAATACCACCGTAATAGGAACCGATTTTGACTACCGCCGTATTAGGACCTTTTACCTTATAGTCAGATTATATTTATTCTCATTTTCCATCTTGTTTGAAACCCTTTAGATAACCTAGTAATAGATTGTAAGTTCGGGAGGTATACCACAATTTCTTGGCACAAGCAATAGGCAAGCAATTTTGAATTAAGCAGGAGCATTAACCTGCTAAATTCAAAATCGATTCGAGCTGGCACTCACATTTGGGCCCTGGAGTCTCGCTGAGTACACTACATTGTTCATTACGGGTGCCTATATTCAGCTGTGGACCCGTAAGTGTGTCGTGGTTTCAGCCTATAAATGACCCTCTACTGAGTCGGGACTCCTCCAAATTTAGGGAGGGAAATAATCCTACTGGGCCACGCGTGCGAGACGGGTGTGTGTACATGTGTTTTATTTTCCAGTACCATTAAACGAAGTCATGAAGATCGGATTCATTGGAGGAGGTAGGCTGGCGTTTGCGCTGGCCAACGGCTTTATATCGGCTGGTAAATATCTATTCCTTTAACCAACTGTTACTAATTATTGTGTCACAAAGGGCAATGGAGAGGGCTATGCTCGCAGTTTCCCTGCGAGATCGAATCAGAAATGACGAGATACGCAGGAAACCAGGGTCACCGACATAGCCCACCGGATTGCCAAACTTAAGTACTTAGCAGTGGGCAGGGCACATAGCTCGCAGGACCGACGCCCGATGGCGCAGAAAAGTCCTCGAGTGGCGACCGCGTTCCGGAAGGCTTAGTTCTGGTAGGCCTCCTACACGGTGGACCGACGACCCGGTTAAGGTCGCCGGAAAGCAGTGGATGCGGGCGGCCCAGGACCAGCCTTTGTGGAGATCCTTGGGGGAGGCCTATGTCCAGCAGTGGACGTCTTTTGGCTGAAATGATGATGATGAAAGTGTCACTATGTTGATTGTTTGTTTCTGTTATCAGTTGAAACATTGAAAGGTCGTTGTTACTACTCGTATTTTGATAGAGAAGTAACCAATAAGATAACGATAATGAGAAGTAACCAATAACTACTACTACTCAGCCGATATATGACCCACTACTGAGTCGGGCCTCCTCCAATTACATGGAGGGTAATTAGTTTACTGTGCCACTCAGGCCAGATGGGCTGGCACAGAGTTTCTATTCAAGTTTTCCTTCTCTTCGGCCTTGTCATTTCCTTTTGTCGGCTCTTACAACACCCTCAGGCTGGAATGGGGTGTTGACAATATTTATTCTAAATCAGTCGCTACACTGAATTAAATTAGCCATTATACAACCATTTAAAGTGTATGCGGAGTAAATAGACATCGTCCGACGTCGACGTTACCTACAGGTATACCCAGGGGCATATCCACGGTATGTTATGTTACGGGGCCCCCAGGGTACAGGGGCCCCGAGGGTTTGAAAGCAAACAATTCTAAAATATTATCCAGAATGCTATATAGATTTATAATCGCTCGGCCTACCATTCAGCCCCATATTTTTTTAACAAAGTTTGGCCCAGTAGTTTTTATTTCATGAAAAAAAGACATATGAACATTTTGTATGCCTCCGAAAATAGTCCAAATAGTCCGGTAACAATATTAGTGAAACTTCAGTATCTTTGCGTAGGTAACTAGAATCATTTTGCGCAGGTTTAGCAAAGCCAGATGAAATTACCGCCAGTGTTCATCCAGCCGACGTGGGCAGTGCTGAGGCGTTTAAGGTACATAAATTTGGTGACATAAATTCATCCTCATAATGTTGGCAAAACACAGTCCAAGTCCGAGGTGACTAAAGGAACACAAAGGACAGACCACCCAGCTGCAAAAGAATAACATTATACAAACCTTGTGCCAACCCGTCTTGCGGGGCCCGTAGGAAATACTTTCAAAGAGCCCTTGATCTGCTATGGGTTCTTAAGTATAAATTGGTAAAAATACAATTCAATACTCAATACGTTTATTTGCTATCAAGAGATTAAAATTTTGTGGGTAATCAATACATACCACATCTTAATAAGATTCATTTAAAAAAATACTCAAGCAGGGATGAGTGGGTTTAAATATGCGGGGCCCCTTTCGCGCGGACCCGTAGCAATTGCTACTCTTGCTACGTGGTTAATCCGGCACTGCTTGCCAGCGTGGCGCCGTAGGCTAATAATTTCCCTTTAAGATTTTGGAGAAGGCCCGACTGTAGTGGGCCGTTTATGGAACGTTATGACGAATGTCGTTGTCATCAAGCTGAGTTGAGGCCGGTTTATGGCAGGAATGTTTGCTTGCCAAAAAAATATTATTTAAAAAAAAACTAACTACTGATGTAGTGCAGGGGCTACATCATGAGAGCAGTTTCCAAACATGAAATTCACGAATACATGACACCTAGACTCAGGGCAAGTGCCTCTGGTTTATGCAAAGATACTTGCCCGGCCCCGGAATCGTACCCGGAACCCCGTGATCCAAAGGCGGTCGCATCCAACCCTTGGACCAACAAGGCATTTTAATGACTTTTTAAAATTCTTTAACGTTTCTTATTTTATGACCAGGGCCTAGGAGCAACTGCCTTGTTTGACAACAAGCCGGTGGTGGAGAGGTCAGAAGTGGTGATCGTGTCTGTGAAGCCTGATGTAGTTGTTCCAGCGCTCAGGGAAATCAAGGACTTACCGGCGTCCAAGAATAAGCTGTTCATATCCGTAGCAATGGGTGTCTCTATTGCTTCTGTGGAGAAGGTGAATAGCCTTTTGTATATGATTATGGCAGCTCAAGAATACAGAACCGCCCCGGACGTTCGCAACACCAGTAACTCATGGGATCATTTATAAAGGGAACCATGGCGATGGCGCAATAGCCTGTTCACTGAGAAGCAAGGGTTGAGTTCTTGCCGGCTCTCTCTGTAGAGCAACACTCCGAAACAATCGTAGTTTCAGTATGAACGTTGTGGAGGACACAATGAAAATTCCTTGTTTTTCAATGAAATATGGCGTCCTCCATTGGGAGCAGCGAAAAACACGTCGGTAGCGCACCGTTCATTTTCATAGACGACATTAGCTGTCAATGTCAAAATAGAGCTCTACGCTAGCGCCACGGTATTTTTCACTGCTTACAAAAGAGGTCGCCAACTTTATTGCCAACCATCCTCTACATATTCCCCTCCCCAGTGCTGGCACAGCACTATTCTTCCACTGGTAATAAAGCAACACGTGCCACCGATCGTCGCGACACCCCTGACCTGGTCTTTACATCTACTAGTCGAATTCGTCCATCCTGCCCCGGTAGTACATTGACCACACGTCCTCTGGGCCAAGAATTTCGCGTTGCGTCTGGGTCGACGATCAGGACCAGATCTCCTATTTGTATAGGTCTCTTTTCCGTTTGCCATTTTCCTCTAGGTCTCATTTCTGGCAGGATCTCTTTCGTCCATCTCTTCCAGTATTGATCCGCCAGTCGTTGAGACAGTCTCCACTGCTTGCGAAGGTGCAAATCGGAATCGTCGAAGGTACCTAATACAGGTATGCCAGCGGGTGAGCCAAGTAGAAAATGGTTAGGGGTTAGTGACTCATCACTATTGGGTTCTACGGACACATAACTCAGAGGGCTTCGTCGCGTGGTGCCCTCTCTTTAAGTATAGCCCTCAGTGTGGTCTTGATACTACGAATTAATCTTTCCCATGCCCCTCCCCAGTGTGGGCTCAAAGGGGGAATTAATGTCCACGTGGTTCCGTAGTTCAAAGACTCTTGTTTGAGAGAATCTTCGTCAAGCTCTTCAACAGATTTCTTAAGTTCTCTATCAGCGCCTCTCAAATTCGTCCCATTGTCTGAATAAAGATGCTTTGGCCATCCGCGTCTAGCAGCCATTCATCGTAACGCCATAATCAAAGCATCAGTGGTAAGATTCGTCACTATCTCTATGTGGACAGCTCGCGCAGTGAGACAGGTAAATATGACACCGTACCTTTTTTTACGTCGCCGTCCGACGGTAACTTCCATTGGGCCAAAAAGGTCAAGTCCAGTAAAGCTGAACGGGCGCTGATGGTGTGCTAGTCTTGCCTCAGGTAAATCACCCATTCTAGGTGGCTGGGGTTTTGTCTTCCGAATTCTGCAGAACATACATTGTGATGCGACATATTTTACCGTGGGTCGCAGCCGAATTATCCAATATTTCTGCTTCACCTCATTGACTACAGTCTCTCGATTAGCATGCGCATACTTAACATGATAGTGCTTTACAATAAGCCGCGCAACAATACAGCGCCAATCCAAAATAACTGGTTGTTTCACCTCCAACGGTATTTCACTAGCGGCGTTGATGCGGCCACCAACACGGATAACACCATTCTCATCAAGGTAAGGTGATAAGGTAAGTAGTTTACTTTTCTTTTGAACACATTTTCTATGTTTCAGGTCCTGTATGTCCTCGGCAAAAGATAGCGCCTGCGAAAATTTTAATAGCAACGTTTCAGATTGTTCCAGTATATCGGCGTTAATTTCTCCGGTAAGTCTTTTACATCTTTGTACGAAAGCTAGTACAACGCATGTAGATCTAATTAGTCGTAGCCACGAAGAGAATCTTCCAGGAGCAGGAACAGCTGGCAAGTCCAAGGCGGTTACGTGAAGGATATTTATACACTCTAGGTCCACGTCCGTACTACGTAGCTGAGTCTGCGTCTCCGTGGGCCAATTTTCTGGTTGTTCATACAAAAATTGTGGTCCGTGTAGCCATTCATTCTCAAAAACTTTCAAATCACATGTTTCTCTAGTCGCAATGTCAGCGATATTCAGCGCAGAAGGTACATATCGCCATTCTTTTGAGTTGGTCAATTCATCTATCTCGCCGAGGCGGTGAGCGACATACGTTTTATAGTTTCGCGCGTCGTTTCGTATCCAATGTAGCACAGTAGTCGAATCACTCCAAAAATAAATTCTCTCTGCTTTCATTGTGTGCTCAGCTTTAATACAGTCCGCTAAACGAGCGGCTAATAACGCAGCCTCTAACTCTTTTCTTGGAATTGACATCACTTTTAGACCAGCTACTCGGCATTTACTTGCAATAAATGCCACACAGACGTTTCCATTATGATTAATCGAGCGCCAATATGCGACCGCATTCATTGCCTGGCTGCTCGCGTCACAAAACATGTGCATTTCAAGGTTTGTATAGCAGTATGGTACAGGCGACGGTCGGCGCTGCGCCGGCGGCTCCGAGATACTGTTAAGTGCGCTTGCACTTGACGAGTCCTCTATCTCGGTCGCTCTCATTATTGGCGTGTCATTTTCCGTCTGATTTTCGCGTTTGTCGGTTAGTTCATCATCCCAGCCCAATTTTGCTCGCCAAGTATCTTGTAGAATAATTCGGCCTTTAATAGTAAACGGCGACAGAAATCCGTACACATCGAAAATTGACATTATAACCCGTAACATCATTCTCTTTGTAGGCTTTTTCTCAGCAAGAAGTATCGCTTCAGGAATGCGTTTCAACGACAAATCAAAGACTAAATTATCTACGGTTGGAAACCATATAAGGCCGAGAGTTCTTTCGCCTTCGTATTGCTGTCCAGTTTTGAAAGTTACATTGGTGGATTTCAGACTGTCTTTAGGCAAACTACACTCGAGAGCAATGAATCCGGGTCACTTAAAGAATGTTAAAAATCTCGGAAACTAAAAATGATAGGTTAATGCAATAAATTGTATTTAATAGACAATGTAATACTCCTTAAATGAAAGTAAAAAAAATATGAGTCACCATACATTTTATTAACACAAAATTACATAAAGAAAAAAACTGCTGATCTCTCCTTAAAACAAAAATAGGAAACATGAAATTTTTGAACTTTATTACGATTTTCTTGAATTTTAATACTTCGTATTGCCTCCTCGTGCTTCCATTACTGCGTTTACGCAGTTTGGCATGCTGTACACCAAGTTCCTTATACGATTTTGGGGAATATTCTCCCATTCCTCTGTGAGAGCAATTTTGAGCTCACGAAGCGTGATTGGGGGAGGGTTTCGTTGTTTTACGCATCTGCCTAGCTCGTCCCAAGCATGCTCGATCGGGTTGATATCCGGGCTGCGCGCTGCCCACTCCATACGAGTAATGTTCATCTCTTGAAGGTAGTCATTCACAATCCTACCTGTATGAGGTCGGGCATTGTCAGGCATAAATATAGCGTCCTCACCTAAATTGATCATAAATAGACCAACGTGATCATTGAGGATTTCTTCCACATATCTTACGCTAGTTAAAGGGCCGTTTTCTATGATCACCAGCTCTGTGCGACTTTCAGAAGAAATTCCGGCCCACACAAGTACAGACCTACCACCGTAGGCTACTTTTTCTTCGATGCATGCTTGCTTGAATCTTTCCCCTGGTCTTCGATACACTCTGTGTCTTCCATCGTGCTTGTAGAGCATAAATTTTGATTCGTCGGAGAACATAACTTTTGACCAATCTTCAATACTCCAATTTACGTGGCTCTGGGCATATCTTAGTCTTGAAATACGATGCCCACGCTCCAGTTTAGGGCAGTTTGCAGGTCTAAGGGGTTTTAAGTTAGATTGAGCAAGCCGACGTCTTACTGTCCATGCACTTAGGTTACTTCCTCCGAGGCGTCGAAACTGATTTGTGAGTTCAGTTCCTGTGAGAAAGCGATTTCGAAGCATGGTGTTCACCAAGTATCGGTCTTCTCGTGCTGTGGTACACCTGGTTCTGCCCGTTCCTGGTCTGCGTAGGCTAGAACCAGTTTCTTCGTAACGTCGGAGAACTCTTTGTACTGTTGACAGCGACACACCGACAGTCCTGGCTGTATCGCGCTGACTCCGGCCGGTTTCCAGCATTGTAATTATTCTGGTGCATTCTTCAGGCGTAAGCGACATAATTTCAGCTTAAATAATGAATATAGAGCACTATCAACATGGTTTATGTACCCACATAAATGACAGATTACAAACAAAAGCAAAACCAAATGCTGTAATTTCGTAGTTCCATCTTCGAAAGTGGCCCTTTTTCAAGTTAGATTTTTTTATGATATAACTTTACAATAACTAAGAAGTTTTAATACCTTCATTTAAGGAGTATTACATTGTCTATTAAATACGATTTATTGCATTATCCTAGCATTTTTAGTTTCCGAGATTTTTAGGATTCTTTAAGTGACCCGGATTCATTGCTCTCGAATGTATTTAGTACGGCTTCACTGTTGCTTGACCAATTTCTAATCTCGAACCCACCTTCTGAATATATCTGAACTATTTGATTTACAAGCGTTATGGCAGTTGCTTCACTATCAACACTGTGTATATAGTCATCCATGTAGTGTTGTTTCTGTATAGCGTGAACAGCAGCTGCCATAGTATCTTTAAAGCGTTCAGCGTTCGTATTCTTCACAAACTGCGCGATAAATGGGGAGCAGTTTGCGCCAAAAATAAGTGAAGTCATAGCGTACTCTCGTACCTCTTTGTCCACCGAGTCTCGCCATAGAAACGGAACGCGTCTCTGTCTTCAGGTCGAATTTTTACTCGCAAAAACATATCACGAATATCTCCCGTCATCGCAATCTTCTTCTCTCTAAATCTTAACATTATATGGTAAATACCAAATTTTATTCGTTTCAACAGGATCGCTGAGTTTCATGGCGTAATCATTTTCGAAAAGATGGTCGATACGTTGTTTGAATCTAAGTGCGTAGCTCTGATTGGCTGCCATTTTGCGCTCTACTCCTTTTAACCTAATAAGTGCATTGAAATATGAAGGACATAGTGAACAATTTGGGTCTTTCCAGGGTAGACCTACATACCATCTTCCATCTATCAGTTGACTAGTACGTTGTAAATGTTCCAGCGCTCGAATATCATCTGCGTTCACTCGAGGTTTAGTCGATATGCCCAATGAATCGATAGTAAAATAATGGCGTACTTCTTCATGAATTTGGCGGAGAAGTTGCTCGTTGTCAAAATTATCTGAATTTTCACAGATGCACATGATATTTTGCTTGTCTACGTTACGCAACGGTGTGTTTATACATCCATGAGCGCACCATCCTAGTGGCGTACGAGTCAGGTAAGGTTGCTCAGAGTTTCCTTTGATGATTTCTAATGGCATTAGTAAATGGTAATTATCTTGACCCATCAACATTTCTGGTTTTTTCATTAGGCCATCACACAGGTCACCTTTCACTTGCTCCGACAGGTCATAGTTCGCAAGGTCAATATTTCGTACGGCTTGCTCAGGTAAGTTTAAGTTGGCCACACTGCGTGCTCTGATAGAAAACGAAGTACCATATTTGTTTGTCAATTTCACGTCGACTAACGTAGCTTCACACACCAACTTGCTATTGGTCCATGCACCGCCAACATGCATTTTCTGTCGCTGGCCGGTTAATCCTACTCGTGCTGCCAGTTCACTGCTGATGATAACTAGTCACAGTAGATGCATCGTCAAGGAGTGCAGTGCATGTTTCTGTTTTGTTAGGCCCGTGTAAAGCAATCGATACGGTCTTCAGTAGTACTTTTCGACAGCTAGTCATATTAATGTTCGCAACGGTCTCGATACATTCCGAGCTTTTGTCAGCAGACACGTTGACACTTTGATCTTCTACTCTATAATGCAACAGACGGTGATGCGCCCCGCCGCAGTTGTCAATATCACACGCCGGTGCGGGACACGTTTATTTGAGGTGCCGTGAAGTCAAACATTTGAAACACAATCCACGCCGTTTCAGGTAGAACCATCGATCTCTTCGTAAGGACCTTTTAAACTTTTTACAGTCCATTAGTGGGTGGGAATCTTTTCGACAAAATCCACACTTCGATTCGCTGTATTCAGTTTGGTTCGTACGTTCATTTTGTACCAAAACAGCTTGCTGACGATGATGATGATAGGTTTCATTAGTTCTAGGTTTTGACGTCACGTTCAGTAAATATCCTAGATTTACCGTTGTTTTTGAAATCCTATTCGCTTCCTCTGTTAGAAACTCTCTCAAAAGTACAAGTTTTGGTTTGCTGCTGCCCGTGTTCATGAGATTGTAGCTATAGTCGGCCCATTTCGATATCAATACTGTAGGTAACTTAGACAGTACTGCCGACACTACATTCATTCCTTGTAGGTACTCATGATGGCCAATTGATGTGACAGCTGCGACGTAATTGCGTACTTTGATGGAAAATGCGATTATGTCTCTGTGGTATTCTTGTGACATGGGCTGCAGTCTATTGATATCCCGAAGTATCCTCGCGATTATAACGTCTGGGTTTCCAAATTGCAATTCAAGCGTAGACATTACAATATCAGGAGATGTAGCGCTGATCAGCAGCGCTGATACTGCTTCCTTAGCTGGTCCATGTAGACAAGTCCTTAGCCTCCACAGGTTTTCTCTCTCGTTAAAGTGACATACTTGGGAGGATTCTTCATAGGCCCTTTTAAAATGAAGCCATTCCATTGGGTCGCCCGAAAACGAAGGTAAGTCCTTCGGCGTACATAAGCGGCTGAGCATCCTCGAGTTGGGTCCACTCACGTTGGCTTTGGTAACAGCGGCTAAATCCTTAAGTGCGTTCGCTAGCATCTTCATAGTTCCGTCGGTACCTTCAGCGGGCTGGCCCGGCTGTACTGCCAGCGTTCGTAGTATCCCCAGATACTACGAACGCTGGCAGTACAGTTGGGTCCAAACAGTGTGAGCTCGCGGATTGCTGAGTGCACAGCTTCTCCTCCATATTGTTCTGCGTGACCACCTGCACATTATTCTCCAACCGACTTCTATCCAACCACTGTTCTACTTCATGATGGACACCAGTACTCACTTCAGTTCTAGTTCCTTCAGTTGGACTGTATTTTTCCTCTTCTTCGATCTCAGCGAGATCTGCCTCGAGCCTTTTGTCTATGAGGTCCATTTGTATGCGCGCTTTTGCTTCCGCCGCTTCCAGCTCCAGCTTTTTCCTTCGTGCTGCAGCAGATGAAGATGTTGATCGTCGTCCCGATCTTGCTTTTGAAGGTTCAGATTTTCCTTCAAAGCCCACTTTTGTTTCTTCTATACCTTCTGCTGAACTTCTTTTGTAGCTTGAGCTTCTTCCCGTTTTTTTGCGCTTCTCGTCATTATGAAGCTTTTCGGCGGTGTCCTATACATGATCCGGCTGAAGTTCACCAGCAACTTTGTGGAGGACACAAAGAAAATTCCTTATTTTTCAATCAAATATGGCTTCCTCCATTGGGAGCAGCGAAAAACACGTCCGTAGCGCACCGTTCCTTTTTCATAGACGACATTAGCTATCAATGTCAAAATAGAGCTCTATGCTAGCGCCACGGTATATTTCACTGCTCACAAAAGAGGTCGCCAACTTTATTGCCAACCATCCTCTACAAACGTGGATGGACCTAAATACTCGTAATAACTTTATTTTTCAGACTAGTTATATCCAACCCTTACCACTAATTGATTTTAGTAATGGTGTTTTTTATTATTAGTATTATCGTATCTATTTTGATTGGCCCTGTCAAGGTTTATCCGTCATTCATTGCGTAAACGTGTAGCGTGTTTCTCTCATCTTGCGAACTTGCTCTCACTAATCTGTTTAGTGCTTTTTGTAAACAAGACCAATAATTTTTAAAAAAGCAACTACAGGGTTTTTTGCCGGCTCTTCTCTGTAAAGCAGCCTTCCAAACCGGTGGTAGTTTCGGCATGAATGTGAGTGAACGCAGGGATTGTGATCGATCAGGGGAGATGGAGGGATTGTAGGAGTGAGGTGTTGTGTGTGAAAGGTGTGAATGTAGGTATGACGACTGATAGGTGTGTGTGGAGACTACCACCTAGTGTGGGACAGGGGCCGTAAAACGATAATGGTGTTTATAAATATGACGATTTATAAGAGTTTTGTGATGAAGCCTACATAAATAAAGTTCCTTTTGAGTTTGAGTAGAGTTATACCTATCGGCCATGACCTTTAGGATATCATTACTACTGCCCTGCACTCTTCTAAGTAGAGAAGCACCTGCTTTGTAATTTATCTCGTTGATAGTAAGTATCTATCCACAATTGCTTCAACAAACATGGTTTTGGCACTACAAAATCGGGGTAGCCCTAATATAATAGTATCTTATAGGCATTGTTATATTGCACTCATAAAGCGTTCAGAGGCATCTGTGTATGTTGGACTCTTAAGCTGCTCGTGTAGAAGGTTTGGCAATAAGCCATAATAGACATTGTGATCTTTACTTGATCACTGCAGCGAGCAAACCTACGGGCCAGGATACCTACTCAATATGATTTTGATCATTGTGAGTCTCAGAAACATAATCACCAAGATACATAGAGATTTCTGGATTATGTAAATGTGGACATGCTTGCTCATGCTTTAAAAATCCAATGAATACTTCCAGGTACTTCCACAAGAAGCTCGAGTGATTCGCGTGATGCCCAACACTCCGGCGTTGGTACAGCAAGGTGCCGCTGCCCTCAGTCGGGGCTCAAGAGCTACTGCCGAAGACGCCAAGCTAACCACGAAGTTATTCCAAGCTGTCGGAACTTGCGATGAGGTGCCGGAGTACCAGATGGATGCTGTTACCGCACTAAGCGGCAGTGGCCCAGCTTATGTAAGATATTTTTGAAGTGAAAGCTTCTATGGTGGCGTTGAGCACTTTTCATGGGGAGGGTGTAAAATCTCAAACTCGCGACACGCACCGTTACGATAACATAGAGCAGACAGCGAACGCGCCAAGATAAATTAAAAAAAAACTTTTATGGCTATAAAATTTGTAGTAAATTATATTATAAAATAAATATAATATTAAATTTATATTTATATAATAATATGATACACTGGCGCAATTTTGAATTGTTTTTTAGTTTTCACTATTGTCGGCCCTTCCGGAGTGTACCCGTTGTTTTCCTCAATAGTGTACTTTCTGTTCTACCAGGGGTGTCATGGAGAATGAGAGACTGGCTTTCTCACCACTGGAAACCGCTTTTCCTCCATGCTTACAGTTTGATACTGTTCATTACATGGTCGGCAAACATGAGCAATAGCAACTTTCAATGGAAGCTTCTACTGACATCATCGTTTCAGCTAAAAAATTACCCACTATTCGGGCCTCCTCCAAGTTTATGGATGGCTTAGCCTGCAATGCACCTTCTCTTGCGGCTAGGTTATGTTTGCTTGGACAGCATTGCTTCAAACAATTAGGCTCCACACACTTCAGGTGTGTCCGTCTTGGGATGAGGATCGGGCGACACTTGTCGCAATTGTTGGTAACGATCTGTCGCTCCCGACCCTGGTCGTGAGGATGGTAAAGAGCGACAGATCGTGGAAGGCTCTGGCAAAATTCGCTGGAGCCGTAATGAGGAAGAAGGAGGCGGCGGAGCGGGAGGGGGAGCGTGCCCCTGACGCACCACCAAGGCGCCGGGCACGCACTGGACGTCGCCGACTGGCCGCTTCAAGGAGGACCGCCGTCCTCCTTGAAGCGGGTCTCCGGGTGAGAGATTTGGGGAAATCTCTTGTCCGTCGGAGTAAGAGACCCGAGAGATCCGGTGTCTTGCCACGTGTTCCTGGCGAGACATCGACGGAGAGGAATGCTCCGGAGTCGTAATGCTCTCACGAGCAATCAAGAGTTGGAAGAGGAAGCAAAGCCTCTGGTTGCGGCAACGTGGTTTTGGTAGTACATAATTACTAACGTTCCCACGGCGCCGCACCCAAAACCGCGAGAAGGAACACCCCGGAGATGTTTAGTGGGTATGCCTCCACTCTGGAGGAGACTCCCACACTCCCCCGCCGGCAATCCCCGGGCCGGCGGGAAGTCCATCAAGGATTTTACTCCGGGAAAAAAAAACAATTAGGCTGTTCTATGTTCTGTGATGTCAAATCAGTCTATTTTAGAGTGGGTATATTTATAGAGTACTCTATCTATGTAGGTGGTCTGCATTTTGCATTCCTTTGACCACTCTTTATGACACCCTCAGGATAATGCGGGTTGGTGACACAGTCTTTTCTAAATCCATGCTGACATAATATACGTTAAATTTATTATTTCAGGTCTACATGATGATAGAGTCTTTAGCTGACGGCGGCGTTAAGTGCGGCCTTCCCAGAGACCTGGCTCTCCGACTGGCTGCCCAGACGACCTTGGGAGCAGCGGCCATGGTCAAGGGAGGATCCCATCCTGCGGTGCTCAAAGACAACGTCACTAGTCCAGCTGGATCCACTGCTGACGGAACTTACCATCTGGAACAAAGTGGTAAAAAATGGAAGAGAATGGCGTTTGATAGTACACGCATGTGGACGGGTTTATTGGTCTATGGCGCTTTCTGTGTGGTGACGGATTTTGAATACATAGTGTCTCCACCCCATCCTGAGGGTGCCGTTAGACCCGACAAAAGGAAATGTCAAGGCCGAAAACCTAGCCGCACTAAATGGAAATCCAACCAACCTATCTGGCCAGCGTGGCACCTTAGGCTAATGAACCTTTCTGTGATGGGAGGAGGCCCGACTCAGCAGAGGGTCATTTATGGGCTGAGTAGTAGTAGTAGATGGCGCTTTGGCGTCCTACATAACCCAACTACGGGGAGCCCAGGAGTTTAAAGGCCCATTTAGACGGGGATAGTTTTTCGCACCATACGGTGCGAGAATCGTATGCTAGTATCGCAAGCAATAATCGCCATAACATTATCGCATCAAAATGTTTACACACAGGCAAGAAATAAATTCTCGCCTACGATTATGTCATACGAGATTCGAATGTGACATATCGCTAGGCGATAATTTCCTGAAGGCCCATTTAGACGGGGATAGTTTCTCGCACCGTATGGTGCGAGAATCGTATGCTAGTATCGCAAGCAATAATCGCCATAACATTATCGCATCAAAATGTTTACACACAGGCAAGAAATAAATTCTCGCCTACGATTATGTCATACGAGATTCGAATGTGACATATCGCTAGGCGATAATTTCCTGAAGGCCCATTTAGACGGGGATAGTTTCTCGCACCATACGGTGCGAGAATCGTATGCTAGTATCGCAAGCAATAATCGCCATAACATTATCGCATCAAAATGTTTACACACAGGCAAGAAATAAATTCTCGCCTACGATTATGTCATACGAGATTCGAATGTGACATATCGCTAGGCGATAATTTCCTGAAGGCCCATTTAGACGGGGATAGTTTCTCGCACCATACGGTGCGAGAATCGTATGCTAGTATCGCAAGCAATAATCGCCATAACATTATCGCATCAAAATGTTTACACACAGGCAAGAAATAAATTCTCGCCTACGATTATGTCATACGAGATTCGAATGTGACATATCGCTAGGCGATAATTTCCTGAAGGCCCATTTAGACGGGGATAGTTTCTCGCACCATACGGTGCGAGAATCGTATGCTAGTATCGCAAGCAATAATCGCCATAACATTATCGCATCAAAATGTTTACACACAGGCAAGAAATAAATTCTCGCCTACGATTATGTCATACGAGATTCGAATGTGACATATCGCTAGGCGATAATTTCCTGAAGGCCCATTTAGACGGGGATAGTTTCTCGCACCATACGGTGCGAGAATCGTATGCTAGTATCGCAAGCAATAATCGCCATAACATTATCGCATCAAAATGTTTACACACAGGCAAGAAATAAATTCTCGCCTACGATTATGTCATACGAGATTCGAATGTGACATATCGCTAGGCGATAATTTCCTAAAGGCCCATTTAGACGGGGATAGTTTCTCGTACCATACGGTGCGAGAATCGTATGCTAGTATCGCAAGCAATAATCGCCATAACATTATCGCATCAAAATGTTTACACACAGGCAAGAAATAAATTCTCGCCTACGATTATGTCATACGAGATTCGAATGTGACATATCGCTAGGCGATAATTTCCTAAAGGCCCATTTAGACGGGGATAGTTTTTCGCACCATACGGTGCGAGAATCGTATGCTAGTATCGCAAGCAATAATCGCCATAACATTATCGCATCAAAATGTTTACACACAGGCAAGAAATAAATTCTCGCCTACTATTATGTCATACGAGATTCGAATGTGACATATCGCTAGGCGATAATTTCCTAAGTCTGTTTACACAGCGACATTTTATAAGAAGATTCTTGCTTACGAGAAACTCGACTCGATCTAGTATGACATTTCTTCAAGTTCATACGAGTATCGTACAAATCGGTTTGAACCGTTTTGAGTGCGAGTTTTGATCATTCGAGTTTAGTAATTACTAGGTTATTGTTCTTAAAAATGACACAATAATCGTTTAAATATGGTGCTGCCGATAGTATTAAGTTGTTTCTTTGCTCCAAAATTGTTTCTTCTCGCTATCCAATTTTTAACCCAACATATTTTTTTCCGTTTCCGTTTAAGTAATTCTTGTCTTAGAAGAGCAGATATAATTAAAACACCCTCGCGCACCACAAAACTGGCACAAAAACTCGAAATACGATTATTGCTTCAAAATTCTGTTTAGACGGACACTGTCAATATTGTAATGCGAGGCAATTCTCGCCAAAGCGAGTGAGCGAGAGGTTTGAATGTTTAGACGAAGCAACTTTTTTATATCCTTTCGATAATCGTATGTTCGAGGCGAGAAACTATCCCCGTCTAAATGGGCCTTTACACGCATAGCCGTGGGCGAGTACAAGTGTACAAAGCGACACCAAGTGCGCCAATATTGAACTTTTAAAACGGCTTATGCTGTTTAGCTGTACCGTCCAGAGTTCTGGAGTTTCAATACAGGACTAGCAAGAGACTTTCCGCGCATAACTATAGTGCGTAGTGTTTGCTGATTTCTGCACTGCACAGGGAAAGACCTGTGAGTAGCAACTTCAACATGTCAAATTTAACTGTGATGCCATGGACTCCCAAGTAATTCGACCAAATAGACCCACACTTCAGGAAACAGCTAGCAAAAAAGCAGCCTTTATTAGTCATGGTTGATCAAGTACTCATAACATTAACTATAGTAAGGATCTCTCTTTGCAGGTTTTCGTTCAGCTGTCATAGGAGCGGTAAACGCAGCTGCTGCTAGATGCAAAGAAGTCAACGGTCAATTAAATAAATAAACGACCACTGCAAAACCACCCGCTCCTCTATCCGCAATACAACGGAAATGATGGATCGTAATTATAGTTACTGTTTAGACCTGAAAAGTAAGCGTAAAACAACACTGCCCCTAACAAGATATAAAGAAATAGAGGAATGAATAGTTCCAGAAGATCCAGTACAGTTTTCTACTCTTTATTTCACTCCGATGAAAAGAGTTAAATCAAGATCTGTTCAAGAGTGTTTGATTGTATAACCCTCATCTTAGTTGTTTAGATTACCGTGTGTTCTGAATATACAAGATTAAACATTATTGTAAGAATAAAGCATATTTTCATACATCCTTTAATTTATTTGTCACTACTTTTAGCCATCGTCTATAAGCTTGCACTACGTACCTATCACTGGCCGAAACTCCCAACCAAACGAGGAAAATAACCATTAAACAACCGAATATACGAAGTTTTATGGCACGAACTAATTAAATAATGTGTGTTCAATGGAAACGGAAGTTATTACGAAGGTTAACATAGAGAAACAATTCAAATACAGCAAAGTATATGTGCATTAGTCCCTAGATAAGTTTGGGTCAATGACGCCACTCTACGAGTATGTTTATGGACAAATGCAAACATCCTAATTATCAATGTTTTTTGCAAACAAAAATTACCTATTCTTAGCCTAAGTGTAAAAATTGACAATCATTATCGTTTGTAACTTTATTTTATTTATTTATTTGGACAATGCAACAGAAAATTATCAAATAAATAGCAAAATATATAAACACATGTAGGTGTATGGGCTAGATCAAATTCCAAAAGGCATTGACACATCATTATAAAACATAATAATAGTATAGTTAAAGTAAATATTTCCTAGCTTACAGTTTTGTATTATCGAATTCTAGTACTGAATCTTTTGAATCTTTGAACTCTTTTGAATTGTAAAGTTAGAGGCCCTGTCCTCAGCCTGATGCATTGAAACGCTGGCCAGTGTTTTCTAGATAGTCGCATGTAGTTCTTCTACAGACATATTTTGACCAGATGGCTAATTCTGTGGGCCTTGTTCGACTATTCCCATTCGTCCCTAGTCATCGTCCCCAATTCTTCCATAACTATTTATGTTTATACAATCGATCCACACTCTATATTTTTTTCACACGGTATAAATCTGCACCCATGATCTGCACGCAATGTTTTTGCTCCAAATCATTGTTTTTTTCGTTCATCTTATTTATTTAACTTTATGCAAATTTTACATCGGCGGCATTTTCTCCCAGTCTACCTTCAGGTCATGCAGAGAAATATTAGGTAGGTGCACTTTTGAGGGAATCAACAAGATAATTATAATAAAACTTAAACAATATATATCTATAAATATATACACTTATACATACATACAAATATATATATATACACGGTGATTTTTTTCCCATTGTTTTCCCGCGGCAGATCGATTTGCTATTAGTAGTACTATCGATTGATAGCGATAAATAAAAAAAATAAAAGGTTTTTTTTTCAAATATCAAAAAAAATATTACATCAACTCGAAAGCGTGAGAAGCAATAGTAATTCACCAAACATAATATTAATGTAGGTATCTACATACGAGATACCAGCGCCGGCCACAGTGAAAGCCTCCCCTCCCTCGCCACCCCCTATACCCGCTATAACCGCGCCGCCTCAGTTAGTGGCGAATTGGCGACTGTCGTCGCACGCGCGTTGTGTTTTCGTGTAGTGGCGTTTGAGTGCAAAAATGAATCGGCACTACATTATTCTAACTTAGAGTACGTCGCTATGGTGCAACTGTACGCTCGGGCTGATTATGTCTCCCACGCTGCCCAGCGGCTTTATGCGGAGCCGCAACACTTGGAGTCGCTCCGTCTTCGCGGGATTTTGAACCCCCAAGTCCCACAGGCCCGGACAATCGTAGCGGCAACACAGCGACTACTCGATCATGGACAGTTTGAGACACCAGCGCATGCACAGGGCAGAGGTCGATTGGCCGTTTATTTGCCAGAGCTCGATGAACAAATTATCGAATTCTTCGAACGGGATCCTCGACGGAGTACGCGTATGGCTGCAGCTAGGTTTAACGTAACTTTTATGTAACGTGACTTTTATTTGTGGTTAGAGCTCAAGCAACTAGTGTATCGGGAAGAACACGAAACGCGCGACGCGTTGATAACTGCGATAGTGGACGCTTTTAATATCGTAAGAAGTGACAGAGACACTCTAGTGAAATTAAAAGACAATCAAATGAAACGTGCTCAATTGTGCATTCAACGAAATGGGTTGCACTTCGAACAATTACTTCGGTACCGGTGAGTGTAATTAATTACTTTGTAAATAGCAAAAAAATCATAGTACGTAGGTTAGTCAATCAAAATCATTGTAAATATGTTGATTCCAATTTTTTTAATACGCCGTACATACTTCAATAATACAAATATTTTTTTGTATTGTATTAAACTTGTTAGTAGTTTCGTATTTAGTTAGTTGAAGGTAAAAAGTATTGTTACGCCGCTAATAAGTGAATTCAAGAATCGCATTCCGTACCGAAAGCTATGGCTCAGGGTTCCCGAAAGTACTGGGGAGTAAACAAAGGCTTTTGTTTCCCACGTTAGTTTCTTTTGTGTTGTTGTAACAATAGCGTCTGTTAAAATGCCGACACCTATTTTAGGTGTTTATTTTTATGATGTTTTTTTACATTTCACCGGCTGATTAGCGTGTGAAAGACTGTGTGGTAATGAAGTATTTATGACGGTCCTAAGCCCGTTAAAGTATGAAGGAAAAATTGCAAAACTTTTAGGTAATTATGTTTTGTGTTTCGTTAACACAAGCCCTCGTGCTTACTACGGAAGGTATTAAGTATCAGCTGATAGCGCAATGATCCGCGCGTCGCTCGCGCCGCGCCCGCCACGCGTTGCCCTTACTATTGGTAGGACGTCGCTTTCGAGTTTTGTTTTTCACAATTGTAAATCCGACATTTATTAATAATTAAATTATTTGTTGTTATAAATCGTTTGTACTACCGGGAGGAAATCATTTCCCTGCGGGAAAACATCCATTTCAATTTCACGGTGTATACATATACATACAAAATATATTACATAAATACACAAATAATTATATCGATATATTTAATAAAATACATACACTACATACTGCTAAATGTTAGTGGTTCCAGAACAAGATGCCAGCAGATGCTCTCGGAGTTTCAGCTTGAATGAGAGACGTGATTGTGCCCTCCACTTTCGTATGTGAGATGACACAAATTTTCATTATCGCGATTAGGTTTAATATTTTACAAAAATATTGAGCTGAAATCTATCCTGTGTTAAAGTTGATTTTTAGTGAAGGTTTAAATTGGGGGCGATTGGCGTAAGCTAAGTAATCAAAAATAGAGGCTCTATTTAACAAATTTTCAGATTTTTAGTTCCGGAAGGCGCAGTGCTTGTAGGCCTCCCACACGGTGGACCGACGACCTGGTTAAGGTCGCTGGAAAGCAATGGATGTCATCCTTGGGGGAGGCTTATGTCCAGCAGTGGACGTCTTTTGGCTGAAATGATGATAATAAAAGAACAGCGGTCGAATGATTAAAAATAAATGAACGCTAATAAGTCGATATGGTATATAGAACCATATTATACAACCATGATATTTATTTTCTTTGAAAACTGCTGATAGCGTTTAAATGATTGCACTGTTTAATTTATACAGGGTGGTCAAAAGTCGTGGATCGAAACCAGCGGTTAGATGGGGCCATCAGCAGCAAAAACTTGTTCTACGTGAGGTCCTTAGGGTCAACCCCTGCGGAGTTACAATTGATTTTGTGTTTTTATGAGAAATTGTTTTTTTTTTTACTGAAACTTGATAAAATTCGAAAAAATCTACACCCTGTATCTTTTTTAAAATTTTCACTAGATAGGTACTGATGAGTCCTTTCGTTAGACATGCGATTTATGGTAGTTTATTTGGTGTGTTGAAGATAATATTAAGTTTTACGAAAGCAATAATTCTTAAATCAAAACTTGTAATTTACTTCCGACCCCACTGTGAAAAAAAATACTCTACAGAAAAGTGGGGCACTTTTCTGTCCCACAATTTTTGGCGCATTTAATAGGGATTCTAAAAAGGTATTACACATGGCTATGCGTGGCTTCGATATCTTGCAAGGACGATCATTCGTAGCAAGGCCAGAGTTAATTCATACATAAAACCATTGAGTCAAATGTACTTCGTATATATTTAACTCAATGCATAAAACTCGGTTAGGCCTACTAACCTAACCTTACCTAAGCGTGATCGTTTTCCGGACTACTGGGTCTTTATCGACGTTTCAGCCCATAAATGACCCACTACTGAGTCGGGCAACTTTTTGCCATCTAACGTGCATGACTATAAACAATATGAATATTTCTAACGACATCTATTGTCCAGTAGTGACAACATTGTGGGACAAATCCATAGACAATATAAGAGAATATAGAATAGAGCTATTGGGTCTTTAATAATACCAAAATATAATTATACATTCCACACATAGATGGCGCTGCGACCTATTAATAGGCAATGTTGACAGTTCCTTTGTCGTCTCGGCTGTCTTTGGAATTAAAACTTGAAAATTGTGTTGTCTTCGGTGTCTTCCTTTCGGTTCGCAACGGTTGGCGATTTAATCAAATAAAACGTCACGTAAATAAAAATTAAGTTGACTAAATTGAATTAGTTTGTTGTGTCATTGAATGTGAAGTTTGGACCTTGACTTTGTTTGGTATTCCTAGTGGTGAGCTGTATTTACCCGGTTCCACTGTTTACACCTAACACCCAAGTTGAAATTGTGCATACCAGTCCATTTAGGATATCTGTTGACATTCTAATAGCACAGATTTATGATGACATTTCCAATAAGCTAAGTGAAAGATCTACAGAATCCTTGCAAGTTAAATCGACCTTAATATTCGAGTAAGAAATCGACCCACGCCGACTCTAAGACTCCTACGCGCCACTTGCTAGAAACTGCGTCGCCGTCTCACTGTACAATGAATTTACTGCAAATAGCAATAAGTTTCAAGTGATATTTTTTTCTAAAAAGGTGTTTATTTTTGTGCTAAAGTGTTAAACTGTCAAGGTGTTGGGATACCTTCTGCTTCTGTCGGTAATCTGCTGTTGTCGGTGCAACCTGCTGTTTTCCAAGCTGTGCAAACTGGTATGTGCTTATTGTTTTGCTGTTCAATGTCATATTAACATGTTGTTATTTATAATTTCATTTTTATTTGCATTACTGATTCATAGAGTAGATAAATAGTGATTTCAATCACAAACATTTCTGCTACCATACTGTTTAGCACATATCTGCTACTGTACTAGTGAGATAAATTTGTGGACATTTATTTTCAAGATACACTACTTTACACCATTGCAATGTGAAATTTCAATAAAATTAAGTAACTCTCTAGTATTTAATTAACTCTAATTAGTTTATTAGATTTAATTTATGCCATTTTACTCTGACAAATTAGGATATATTTTTCTAATTGCAATCTAACTGAGATTAAGCTTGGTGACTTTTGAAGTGAAAGGTTAGAAACTATGTCACCAACCATATTGAGGATGGCTAAACAAATGCACCTAGCCATAAGAGAAGAAAAGCTTCATACCAACCCAACTTGCCAGCGTGGCACAGTAGGCTAATTTCCCTCCATGAATCTGGTGGAGGCCCAATCAATAGTGGGCTGAAATAATTATGACATCATTGTAAATGTAGTCTGTCAATGTTTTATGATTAGTAACAAAAATTAATTTTTAATAATTGAGTCGTTGCAATTAAGAAACAACTACATAGAGAAAGACTTGCAAGGTCTAGGTATATCTATTAGCGTAAAGATAGAATAAAAATATTTTTGTATCTTTTTTATTTTGGTCTGTGTAATATAATACAATCAAATCTTTATTTGCCACTAAAATTTAAAAGTTAACATTTTGTTGGCCAGTATAAACTAATCAATTAGCCTTCAACATTATTTTGTTTCCCTTTTTTTAATCAGTTTGTAAACCTACTGAACATTGCACCGATGCTGCAATCATCTCTGTAAATAAAATGCAATTGTTAGAATTACTTGTAAATTGCTATGCTTCACTGTTTAAAGTGATACTGAAGCATTAGATTGTCACAGGCAAACTAAAATATTGGCCAGTGTCTACAATGCCAAGATAGATTATTTGTTTAAATGATGTAAATCTCTATATTGGCAACATTTAGATTATTTGTATATGATAAAAAACATTATTAGTTGTTTTAATAATGACTTTCTTTTTATTTCATACCTCACAATGTTAACATTATTATAAAATTTACTTATTCATACTTTGTTATCCTATACAAACATGGCCAGTAAGATATAGCATAGAAATTTCTCTCCACTAAGAAGGCTGACATCAATAGATGATTGATACAATAATAATTACTATTCCAATGTATCAACCAGTTTGGTATCAGAAAACAGGCCAAAACATCAAACCAAACAAAATTAATGTAACCCAATGCTTGTTGTAAATTTGTATAACTCACCTTGGGGGTTTATAAGTAGAGGGAAATACTAAAAGAATCTCTAGAATCAAAAGAAAGTTGGGATATATTATTATGTTTGAGACTTCCATAGTAAATCATTACAATTATATGATATGTCTAGACATTTTGAGCAAACACCCAGTTCTCAACTCTGTCCATAACACAAGTCTTATGAACCAATCATTCCAATAAAGTTACTGGAGTGATTGTTCCAAGAATTAGTTTCGTTTCCTATGATTGCCCTCCAAGTAACTAATGGAGGGAGGACTAACACCACAGTGGGTTATCTATGGGTTGAGTAGCAGTTGTATATTAGATGTAAGGTATTGCATGAACAAGTTTCCTAAAATGACAACATGTTAGAAAGTGGATATCCAATTACGTTCTCATTGAATAACATTCAACCTGATTCTTAAAATAATGTAGATACAATTATTACAACATTCATCATACAGTCCATTATTTTATATAAGAATGGCCACCCTGGCTTAGCATGGTGTAACAAAAAAATACAAAAATCTGTAATAGTTAATACGGTATATCTTTATGCTGGGTGTAATGAGCCCATTGAGCCAAGCTGGCCAGATGGGCTGGCACAGGTACAGCTAATATAGGGTAGTTAAATGAGATCTGCCAGATAGTACATACAATAACAGTTTTAACATAAATATGATGATGGATGTTTCAGAGAAAGTTAAAGAATAAGCTATAAATAAAAATGCTTCCCTAGAAGAAAACTATAATTATTAAATAAAATTAGTCTTTGTGTGTTTGTCCAAATACTAAAACAAACTAAAAGAGAAACTATTTTAATGTACTTTATATTTATTTAACACTTCATGCACTGGGCATGACATAAACCTAAGCATACAGTACACCCACCAAACCTTTTTCTCAATTTCATTGGCACTGGTCAAACTTGATTTGGCTAACTACCAGTATGCACAACGATTACCGTGTGCCATCTAGTGGGACCACCGATAATTATATGGTTCGACCATTTCATGCTACTGACTACGTGTAACGACTACCATAGATGGTAGAACGGCAACCAGGACCGTGCTTTACGTGCCTCCCTTACGCACGGCTGAGTTTCTTGCCAGTTCTTCTCAGCAGTGGTCGCGTTCCGAACTGGTGGTAAACTAAAATATTACTATATGTAATTTTTATTAATGTGTTGACAATTTGTAAGTGTCCATTGTGTGCTATGCTAAATAAATGCTTTGACTTTGATCAGATATTACTACACGACCAAGCTAAGTTTGCACCTCGCTGGAATGCGGCGCGAACTTATCCCATTTTTTTATCTATACTAATATATAAAGCTGCAGAGTTTGTTTGTTTGTGTGTTTGTTTGTTTGTTTGTTTGAACGCGCTAATCTCGGGAACTACTGGTCCGATTTCAAAAAATCTTTCAGTGTTAGATAGTCCATTTATCGAGGAAGGTTATAGGCTATATTTTATTTTCAAAAGAATGAGGGATCCGTATGAAAATTGCGATTTTGTAAACCAAGGTGTAAAATCGAAAACCTATTTATGCGTGCGCTGCAAAAACTATTGACAATAGAACAAAATGATGTACTACGGGTTTGTAGGTCTTATAAAGATCTACAAAAAAGTCCGTCACAGAGCACATATCTAACTATCATAGTTTAGTCACAATAACCGATTTTAGTTTCATAAAAAATATGCACGGGTTCGAAGCCCACGCGGGCGAAGCCGCGCACAAAAGCTAGTTAATAATATAATAATATCCTTACAGGGTTGATACGACATAGGGGCATTTTTTTAACTACCTATACTAGGTATCATTTCCAGGCTCTGTACCAAAAATCAATTAAATTGGAGCAATAGTTTAGCCGCAAATTATTTTTTAAATGTTTGCCTCATTTGAACATGATGTATCTTTCTTAACAGATGTTTATGCCTAACGCATCGTTTATTAACCTTAGGGGCTGTCCATTCCTCGTGGTGCAGAGTCTGGGCCCACGAGGCAGATCCTGCGCGGGATTGTACACCCCGGGGATGTTTAGTGGGTATGCCCCCAGAGGGGGAGAGTCCCACACGCCCCTCGTCGGTCCTCCCCGGGACCGACGGGGATAGTCCATAAAGGATTTTACCCCGGGCACCAAAAAAAAAGGGGGCTGTCCATTAATCACGTCATGTTTTTTTTAACATTTTTTAACCCATCCCTCCCCCTTGGTGATACCTGGTGAGGTTTAATACTACCCCTCTACCCCCCATGAAAAATCACGTGTATTTTTTTTGTACTGTTTCGAATTCATACTAATCACATATAGTATACGTAGTGTAATTTAATGCCCCTCTGTCATATCAACTCTGTTTATGAATATATATTGAATATATATTGTTGAAAACAATAAATGCTAAGTAAAATCTAACAAACATTTACATTTTTAAAGTCATAGCGAACCCTTTTTCTAGACCTTATGCCAGCAATACACGTTGGCCGAGCTTAGGCCAACACGAGCGTAGGCAATTTAATACAAGGCAAGTGCTACTTACTTACCAACTAGGCGAGCGACACCGAGCGATGGCCACACAATGCAAATATACCGTCTATACGTTGGTATTGGCGTTCACTCGGCAATGCTAGGCCAACGTATATTGCTGGCTTTAGTTACAAGCGGCAGTGTGACGTAATCGATGCGAGGTGCAACCTTAGCTTGGTCGAGTAGTACAGACGAATGATAGACATCCAACCAACATTCAGCAAAACCAGGTTACGACCACCGAAATGTCGACCAAAGTAAGGCATTACAAAGAAATCGTGTATTCCAGGTCCTTGCAAGATAATCATGGTCTGAATTCCGAAGAAAAGTAGTTCAGGAACTACTCGTAATAATGATCATCGGCTGCTAAGCATATCGTTCAAGATACGGAAATCAACAGCACTGCTGTGCTACAAGGCGAGGATGGATGAGAACGATGTCATTATATCATCCACCGAAATTATTAAAGGTAAGTTTATTATAGGTTCAGAATATATAGTGTCACAACGCTTGTTGGTCTAGGGGTTGTATGTGCCGCCTTTGGCTGCCGCATGTGTCATGCTTGTGAACAGGTGCCGTTGCTGGAGGTCCGTTGGCATTAGAAGGGTCACTATTGTTGACTAGATCTGGCTGATGTTTGGCCCTTTGCAACTATTGCGCGAGTTTGCTCTCACAAACTGTCTTATCACGGCCTTGTACCTAAAAATGGCGATCTAAAAAGAGCAACTACAGAGTTTCTTGCCGGCTCTTCTTTGAGTTGCATTCCGAACCGGTGGTAGAGGGTAAATTTTATGTTATTGTTTCACTTGTCAAAAGAGCTCTAATGAGCCAACTTGATTATATGAGTTTTGATTTTGGATCTCAGATCGCCGTTTAGATTCCAGGGTATTTTCCGGGGTAAACGGTTTAGGCATTGACTGGTTATCACACCAAAGTAGTGCGCGAAACCAAGCCCACGTGAGCCACGACGTCCTGTGGCCCACGAAATCCATGGTACAAGCAAGACTGGGACATTTAAGGACACCTTGTCCCCACAGCTAAGTCTCAAGAGAATAACGCTCAAGCGCTATAGTTGTCAAAACGTAGAGTAGAGAAAGAAACTTTATTCTATTCTATGGAACATTTACGTAGTTACCCATACGGCAGAAAGCAAAAACAGAACCAATAGTGGCAGGTTTTAGTGGGTACACCGGTCGGAACTTACCATATCCTTGCGACCGGGACTCCCACATAACCGATAAAAGGTTTCCTCCTCTTAAACAATATAAAAGATCCAGGGTCGGGCAAGTTTCTTTGTATAAACCAGAGGCATTTGCTCTGAGTCAGGGTGTCATTTGTGTTTGTGACTTTCATGTATGTAAACCGCCCTCGCGATACAGGTTATGCCAAGCGCACGGGTTTCAGAAAATCATGGAAATCAAAATCAAAAATCAAAATGTTTTTTATTCGAATAAATTCTTGCGAATGCTTTCAAATAGTCAAAAAAAAAATTTAAGATTAATATAAAAAAAAACTAATCATCTAGTTTTTACCACCGGTTCGGAACGCCATTCCACAGAGAAGAGCCGGCAGGAAACTGTGGTTGCTCTTTTAAATAAAAGGGTTACAATGATGGTGGTACAAACAAGTCTTACAGATTTGTGAAAGCAATAACACGCATAATCATGTAGCCTATTAAAAATTAAAAAAAAAAAATGACAATGCAGATAGCCTAACCAGCCACAACAGAAGGGAAAACTTGATACGACATGTGCATTGGAAGATGCCCGGCTAAGTAGTAGGTCTTTTTTGGTCCGAGGCGATGATCATTTATAATCTTTATTAGTTCGGTAACGAGCTGAGATATGAAGGCTTTCTAAAAACGTACGTTGTCTACCACCTACTTGCTTCAATTAGCGTAGAAACAGAATAGGTAATGCAAAAAAACTACGTCACTGTCGATAGTTTCACTCGGGTACTTAATACATCAAAAGGTTGGCTTCATGTCATGCGTCTCTCCTCGTACACTCTTCGCTTATACGCATTTAGTCTTAACTCACAATAAAAAAAATCAATAATAATAAATAAATAAATATCCTTGGACATTTCACACAACGCCATCTCGTCCCAAGCTAATCAACTTAATGATTTCTTAGGTTTTCGCGATTATTACACATTGAAATTAAACACTTTTTAACGGATTTATCGCGTGTATATTACATTATTTAATTCCCGACGTTTCGAATGCTTTGCAGCAGTCGTGGTCGCGGGAGAGACTAGATGACAGTTGTCTTCAAAAGTACAAAGAAACAGTTAAAATCTACCGCCTATAATTTTGTTTTATTGATAACGTTCCCTGTGCACGCAGAAATCGCTCACGGTGTCCAGAGGTCTTGCAGATGAGTGTTTTGCTTGAGATTTGATCAATTTAATGACTGGATCCCAAGCAGGTGGTACTTGCCAACCATCCTCTCTATTGAAATTTGGATGTTTTTTAATCTCAATAGCCTCGCGGATCATTCTTGGAATGTAATGATTTTCCTTGGCAAGGATTTGAGGTCTATCAAAGTGGATGTAGTGGTTGGTCTTGTTGAATGTGTGCTCACAAACTGCAGACTTGGTCGAGCGTCTGTTTTTCATGTCAGCCATGTGTTCTTTTATGCGGATACCGACACTTCTCTTTGTTTGCCCAATGTATGATAATCCACACTCACAGTCAAGTTTATACACACCAGCATCTTGTAGGGGGATGTTAGACTTCACTGGTCTTAAAAGTTGGCTGATCTTCCTGAGTGGCTTGAAGTAAGTTTTTATTGAAGCACGTTTCAGAATATTTCCAACTTTATCAGTGATACCCTTGATGTATGGTAAGACAGCAGGTAGTCGCTCAACTGTAGGTGCTTACTTACTTCAAGCCACTCAGGAAGATCAGCCAACTTTTAAGACCAGTGAAGTCTAACATCCCCCTACAAGATGCTGGTGTGTATAAACTTGACTGTGAGTGTGGATTATCATACATTGGGCAAACAAAGAGAAGTGTCGGTATCCGCATAAAAGAACACATAGCTGACATGAAAAACAGACGCTCGACCAAGTCTGCAGTTTGTGAGCACACATTCAACAAGACCAACCACTACATCCACTTTGATAGACCTCAAATCCTTGCCAAGGAAAATCATTACATTCCAAGAATGATCCGCGAGGCTATTGAGATTAAAAAACATCCAAATTTCAATAGAGAGGATGGTTGGCAAGTACCACCTGCTTGGGATCCAGTCATTAAATTGATCAAATCTCAAGCAAAACACTCATCTGCAAGACCTCTGGACACCGTGAGCGATTTCTGCGTGCACAGGGAACGTTATCAATAAAACAAAATTATAGGCGGTAGATTTTAACTGTTTCTTTGTACTTTTGAAGACAACTGTCATCTAGTCTCTCCCGCGACCACGACTGCTGCAAAGCATTCGAAACGTCGGGAATTAAATAATGTAATATACACGCGATAAATCCGTTAAAAAGTGTTTAATTTCAATAATCAACTTAATGCTTGTGTTATGGTAACGAGATGGATGATAAACTACTTATATATATATTTTTTGTAAATACATCGAAAATCACATCTTATTACTGCAACCGCCCCCCCCCCCCCAATGGAAGTTCATCTGTGGGGGAGGCCTATGTTCAGCAGTGGACTTCTGTGGCTGATAGATAGAAAATACCCAGACCCGGAACAAATACTTGTAGGTCGTACAAATATTTCTTCCGTGTGGGAATCGAACCCGCGATATGCTGCGCAGCAGTCGATTGCTCTGCGCCAACCGTGTCGCCAACCAATCTGTTTGCTAAGAACGGGGTAGGATAAGGTCAGAAACATTACCGAAAGGTTTGAGCTAGCGTGCTAAAGGATAATATTCTGCCAGGAAATGGATCATGCCATTGGAAAGAGGCCTCAATACGGAATGTATGGGCTACTATCTACTACTACTGAGCCCATATATTACACAATGTAGAGTCGGAGTCTCCTCCCATTAAATGGAGCGTAGCCTATTGGCACAATTGCCACGCTGGTCAGACGGGTTGACACAGGGTTTCGTATCAAGTTTTCCCTTGCGGTTATCGGACTTGTTATTTCCTTTTGTCGGATCCTCCGACACACTCAGGATGAATGTGCTACTATGCTTAGAACAATTAGTAAGTCGAGAGGCACTCGAAGTGAAATAATTTTCCTCGTAGCTGGTCGTGAAAGATTGAGAAACAAGGATATACTGTAGACGTGTTGAGCAGCTTCCTATGCGGCGGATCAATCCGATTAATGCGGGCGACTCAGGGGCGATCTTTGTGGAAATCCTTGCGGGAAGGTCCAATAGTGGGCTTCTTTTAGCTGAAATGATGATAGTGTAGTAGTTCTTTTGTCTTCCCTCGTGTTTCGGCGATATCCGGATATGATAAGAATCTTCTACTATAAAAAAAAACTTCTACTTATTGCCAAGAGACTGCATCAAGATTGGATTCTGTTTTAAAATTTTTACGGAGGTATCTTTTTAACCGGACTTTTTGTATTACAAAAGGCCAAAACGTTTTCTCATTTTTTTTGTTAATTATAAACTTGTTATGGTCAAATTAAGACGAATGAAGCTGTGTGTATGTGGTGACAGATTTAGAATACAAAGTTTCACCTCACCATTTCAATCCGAAGGTGTCGTGAGAGCCCACAAAAGGATAAGGCTGGATACCCTATCTGTAAGAGAAAGAAAACTTTGCCAACTCGTCTGGCCAGCGTGGCACAGTAGTTAACCTCCTTAAAGTTCTCCTATAGACTCATCAGTGGATCGTTTATGGGTTGAGTAGTATTATGTTTAAAGTTTAAGAGCGAGATTGAACAACGTCCCACTTGTCTTGAATAACTGAATATTAAAAATGTTATTTTGGAAATGGCTGTAGCTAAATACGGTTGGTCTCAATGCTACCAGATGGTCAGTCTACTGTTAAGATGGCCTATTCCATCAATGGATGACGTGTATTGTCGGAATATTAACAGTCACTAATTCTTTTCTCCTTGATGGCCTGGAAAAAGTGGGGAGATCGCTAAACAAAACCGTTTCGTTATAGGTACGAGTATACTTACGACACCCTTAGAATTGAATGGTGTAGTGACACTGTATTCTAAATCCGTCACCATCCGGACGTAGTAACGTCTACTTACGTGTATATGTGTGTAATGTAACATTAGTTACTCCAAAATTGCTATTTTTACAATTTTTACACACAATATGTTGTTCGTACAAATTCATGTTCCTCGGACACAGCTATTATTTCGTATTTGTTCCATTCAATGAAGATAATTTATTCGTCACTAAAATTTTCATATACATAGACATATTCTATATTGTGGCCAGCAAAAATACATTGACAAACATGACATATACGTTAAAATGTTATTTTGCACGGTACGCTTCCACCGATCATTCTTACCACGCACGTGCAGACTCTGGAATGAACTACCTGCGGCGGTGTTTCCCGAGCGCTACGACATGTCCTCCTTTAAACGAGGTTTAAAAAGAGCACTCACTTCACGGTAGGCAACGGCTTAGCTGTGCCCCTGGCACTGCCAAAGTCCATGGGCGGCGGCTTACACTTATCATCAGGTGGGCCGCCAGCTCGTTTGCCTCTAAGGGCAATAAAAAAAAAAATGGAAGTGTAATAATATACAATATCATTAATATAAATTTAATTAAAAAGTAAATTTTCCTCCAAAGTGAAAAAAAAATAACTAGAAGAAAAATAGGTAATACGTGTGGTAACGGATTTAAAATACACAGTGTCACCACCCCATATCGACTGAGGGTGTCGTATCATAAGAGCCGACAAAGGGAAATGACAAGGCCAATAACCTAGCCACAAAAATTTAAACCCTGTGCTTAGCCACTGGCCTGGCCAGTGCGGCGCAGTAGGCGAATTCCGCTCCATATAGTTGGAGGAGGCTCGATTCAGCAGTGGGTCATATATGGGCTGAGTGTTGGTTGTTAGCCAAGTGTTGTTGTTATATGGCACACTTAATATAATGTAGATTTTGTTAAATTGCACGTGATTCGCTTTCATTTGAGACCCCACTCGATTATATTTGCAGACATTCGGTTATTTTTCCCCACTTTCACCCGTCATAACTTTTAAATGGCTCAACCGATTTTCATCAAACATGTCTAAGAACACTCGCCCGTAACTCACCTTTCATACAAAAACTAACTAACTATATTGAAATCGCTTCATCCGTTCGCGAGCTACGGTGCCACAGACAGACAGACACGTCAAACTTATAACACCCCTCTTTTTGCGTCGGGGGTTAAAAAAAAAGAAAGTATAGAGAAGAAACAGCAGCTTTCCGAACCGTTGGTAGTTTCAACATGAATGTGGGTGGTGGGCGCTCAAAAGAGATGGATGGATTGTAATAATGAGGAATAGTGTATGAAAGGTGTGAATGTAGTTATGACGACTGATAGGCGTGTATGGAGACTACCACCTAGCGTGAGACAGGGGCCGTAAGATGATAATTGTAATTTTAAATATGACGATTTATAAAAGTTTTGTAACAAAACCTACGTAAATAAAGTTCCTTTTGAGTTTGAAACATATTTCGTTGTTTTTTAAATAACCGTGAATCATTAATACCTTTTTGGTTTGCACTGAGCCTACCTTGTTCTCGCTCGAAGGTTATTAAGTTATAAGTTTAACGCGATTTTATGGGTGTGGGTGTTCGCACACACGTCCGGCATGACATCAATAAGCCAGGCTTACTGCACGTTACGTATCTAGTTGGTCAGGGCTGTCACCTGCCGATCAGAACACCTGTGGATAAATCATACATAGTGTCACCACCCCATTCCACCCTGAGGGTGTAGTAAGAGTCGACAAACGGAATTTTTTAGCGTCCCAAGCTATGCAACTAAATTGCAACAATTTGAAAATTGACAAGGCCGCAAGAGTAGGAAAACTTGATACGAAACCCTGTGCCAACCCGTCTGGCCAGCGTGGCACAGTAGGCTTATTGCCCTCCGTGTGATGGGAGGAGGCCCGACTCAGCAGTGGGTCATATATGGGCGTAGTAGTAGTAGTTTTTTTTTAACTAAACGATAACTTGGTATCCCTGCTGTGTACAATCCGATGGCTCCGCGCAGTCTGACCTTCGCGCCGGCTGATTGATCCGCTAAGAAATTACGACGCAACAGTGATCTGATATAATTTTACACTTTGGTGCCTCGTGGTTGGGTTTGTTATGCAACTAACTACATTTGTGAGAAACGTAGTTTTATGGCTCACACATGTTGATTCTGACATCGCAGTCTCAACCTTTATATACGCTTGGCAAACTTAAGTGGCAGTGGGCAGGGCACATAGCTCGCAGGACCGACGCCCGAAGGGGTAGAAAGGACCTCGAGTGGTGACCGCGTTCCGGAAGGTAGGATTCCCACACGGTGGAACGACGAATGGTTGCGGTCGGCCCAGGATTGGCCTTAGTGGAGATCCTTGGGGGAGGCCTATGTCCAGCAGTGGACGTCTTTTGGCTGAAATGATAAATGACGACTAGACATTCCTTGGTTAATTGAATTACATATTTGATTAGGTTTTTTTTACCAGTGACTTGAATGCCTTTGACTCTAGGCTTGTGTGATGGAAAGCAACGACAAGGTCTAAGATGGAGCAGGCAGTATTTAAACACACTACATAGACCGAAATAACTTTTTTTTTTTTTTTTTTATCTGCCTGTCTGTCTGTCTGTCTGTCTGTTTGTTCTGGCTAATCTCTGGAACGGCTCGACCGATTTAAACGGGACTTACACTGATAGGTAGCTAATTATATAAGGAGTAACTTAGGCAACTTTTTTAGACTAGCTTTGCCCCGCGGCGTCACCCGCGGTACGACAATAAGCAAGCGCGGGTGAAACCGCGGGGCGAAGCTAGTTAGTAATAAATTAAAAAAAAATGGCGAAAAACTTAACGGCAGTCATTATGTTACAGCTTGTCGGAAAGTATACGCCCTTGAATATACAAATGCGGTAATTTTAACTTTTAGCAGCTTTCAAAAACTTTGCGGCTTGGTGATCTAGGTATACAAATAAATAAAATTGGAGTGTCGTCGGTTTGTAATAATAAAATAACTACTTTTTACTAAATGCGTCAGTATACACAGTACCTACACATACCAAAATAACTTTTTTTTTTAATTTTTGTATGTCTGTTTGTTCCGGCTAATCTCTGGAACGGCTGGACCATTTTTGACGGGACTTTCACTGATAGGTAGATGATGATATAAGGAGTAACTGAGGCTACTTTTTATAGACTAGTTTCACCCCGCGGCGTCACCCGCGGTAGGTACGTCAATAATCGCGGGTCTCAGCTAGTTCATAATTACAAATCTTGAATGGCGTCGTTAAGGAAATGATCCAGACAATGGTATAAAAACTAGGCAAGCGTTTGGTGGGAAACTGCTAGACAATGCTGTTTTAAAAAGTAACTAACGTAGGTTTTATCATAAAACTCTTGGAAATCGTCATATTTATTTCAAAACTTGCTGTAACTGCGCTGGCCAAACGGGTTGACATAGCCATATGTTGTACTAAAGACCACGAGGGTAGAGTTCTGACGTCCCCTCGCCCAGCCACCCCATATCTTGATGATGTTTACAAAGTCTCCCATCAGTGGGAACCCAGTGGCCAACTCGCCTGGCGCAGTAAGCCAATTATCTTCCACTAGCTTTTTCCCGCGGCTTCGCTCGCGTGATGAAGTATTATTATTTTAGAATTTATCAAAATCCTTTCTTAGCGGATGCCTACGTCATAACATTTACCTGAATGCCAAATTTCAGCCCGATCGGTTTAAAATTGACAAAGTTTCATACATACTTTCATCCCCTATTTTGTCCCCTTGGGGGTAGAATTAATCAAAATCCTTTCTTAGCGGATGCCTACGTCATAACATCTACGTGCATGCCAAATTTCAGCCCGATCCGTCCAGTGGTTTGGGCTGTGCGTTGATAGATCACTATGTCAGTCAGTCAGTCACCTTTGAGTTTTATGTATACAGGGTGGTCAAAAAGTCGTGGATCAAACGCAACCAGCGGTTAGATGGGGCCATCAGCAGCAAAAAATTGTTCTACGGGAGGTCCCTAAGGTCAACCCCTGCAGAGTTATAATTGATTTTGTGTTTTTATGAGAAAACGTCCTTTTTTTTACTAAAACTTGATAAAATTCCACAAAATCTACACCCTGTATCTTTTTAAATTTTTTCAATAGATTGGTACTGATGAGACCTTTCGTTAGACATGCTATTTATGGTAGTTTATTGGGTGTGTTAAAGATAACATTAAGTTTTCCGAAAGACATAATTCTTAAATCAAAACTTGTTAATTACTTCGGACCCCACTGTGAAAAAAAAATACTCTACAGAAAAGTGCCACTGTATCACAATTTTTGGCGCATTTAATAGGGATTCTAAAAAGGTATTACACATGGCTATGCGTGGCTTCGATATCTTTCAAGGACGATCTTTCGTAGCAAGGCCAGAGTTAATTCATACATAAAACTCGGTTAGGCCTACTAACCTAACCTTACCTAAGCGTGATCATTTTCCGGATTACAGGGTCTTTATCGTCGTTTCACCCCATAAATGACCCACTACTGAGTCGGGCCTCCTCTAAGTTCATGTTGGGAGATTAGCCTACTGTACCACGCAGCTAAGACGGGTTGACACAGGGTTTGCTTCAAGTTTTCCTTCTGTTGCGGCTAGGTGATCTACCTAATGCGTTCTTTTAGTCGCTTCTTATGACAAACCCTGTGCCAACCCGTTTTGCCAGCGTGGCACAGTAGGCTAATGTCCTTCCATGAATTGTGAGTAGGCCACAGTAGTGGGTCATTTATGGGCGGAAACGAAGACGATAAAGAATAAACAATGTCACCAACCCATACCATATTGAAGGTGTCGTAAGAGGCGACTAAAAGAACGCATTAGGCAGATCACCTAGCCGCAACAGAAGGAAAACTTGAAGCAAACCCTGTGTCAAGCCGTCTTGGCTGCGTGGCACAGTAGGCTAATCTCCCAACATGAATTTAGAGGAGGCCCGACTCAGTAGTGGGTCATTTATGGGCTGAAACGACGATAAAGACCCTGTAGTCCGGAAAACGATCACGCTTAGGTAAGGTTAGGTTAGTAGGCCTAACCGAGTTTTATGTATGAATTAACTCTGGCCTTTCTACGAAAGATCGTCCTTGAAAGATATCGAAGCCACGCATAGCCATGTGTAATACCTTTTTAGAATCCCTATTAAATGCGCCAAAAATTGTGATACAGTGGCACTTTTCTGTAGAGTATTTTTTTTTCACAGTGGGGTTCGAAGTAAGTAACAAGTTTTGATTTAAGAATTATTGCTTTCGGAAAACTTAATGTTATCTTTAACACACCCAATAAACTACCATAAATAGCATGTCTAACGAAAGGTCTCATCAGTACCAATCTATTGAAAAAATTTAAAAAGATACAGGGTGTAGATTTTGTGGAATTTTATCAAGTTTTAGTAAAAAAAGGACGTTTTCGCATAAAAACACAAAATCAATTATAACTCTGCAGGGGTTGACCTTAGGGACCTCCCGTAGAACAATTTTTTGCTGCTGATGGCCCCATCTAACCGCTGGTTGCGTTTGATCCACGACTTTTTGACCACCCTGTATAGATGTAACTGGGGGAGCGCTCACTCGGTAGTGGGTCATCCATGGGCTGAGTAGTACTTACTAGTCACCTTTGGACCACCTGAGGCTCTAATGCCTTCATCATCATCATAATTTCAGCCAAAAGACGTCCACTGCTGGACATAGGCCTCCCCCAAGGATTTCCACAAAGGGAAATACCTTACTGGTGCTTATTTTAAATCCGCAGTAGAAATGAACTGATGTTTGGAACTTTGCGACTATTGCGCGAGTTTGCTCTCATAAATATGTCATATCCCGGCCTTGTACCCAAAAATGGCGATCTAAAAAAGCAACTACAGAGTTTCTTTTCAGCTCTTCTCTGCGCCGACTTCGGAGCTGCATTCCGAACGGGCGGTAAATGGTAAATTTTTATTTTCTTGTTTGACTTTGCATAATATCTCTAATTGAGTTTTGATTTTGCTTTATGGACAGTTAAACCTTTTCGATACGCTCTTCGGTATTCATAAACAAAATTGACTTTGACCTTGTCGGTGATCGCATTTACATAACGCCCGTAAATGGGTGGAACACCTCTCGCCCGGCAGGCTTTTAAGGCGCCCTTCGTCACGACAGATAGCAATCAGTGACTATAAAGCTTTAGCTGTTAATGTTAAGGGCATTGTGGGGTTTCCACTTTAAATAAAGTAATTACGAAGGATTTTTTTTATGTAATGACTACTCAGGTTTTTTTTCTTTGTTTTTTTTTTTAAACGAAACTCCTGCACTAGGTATACCTTAGTCGCGGGGGCAGTTTACAAACATGTAATTCATGAGCACAAATGACACCCAGACTTCGAACCAGTGCCTCTGGTTTAGACAAAGTCACTTGCCCGACCCCGGAATCGAACCCGGAACTCCTCCAAATTCTAGGAGGAAAATTTGCCGAATAGTTTGCAACAAGTTCTTCTCTTGCGCCTGAATTCAAATTCAAACCATCTAATCACTATCACTACATAGTATAAAACAAAGTCGCTGTCGTCTGTCCGTCCCTATGTATGCTTAAATCTTTAATAACACGCAACCGATTTTGATACGGTTTTTTTTAATAGATAGAGTTAATCAAGAGGAAGGTTTATATGTATAACCCACCCCCGCTTTGCACGGGCGAAGCCGGGGCGGGCCACTAGTTGAATATAATTTACCATTTGCTTAGGTCACGAACACGATGGACTCACAAATTGGGTGCTGTCCATTAATCACGTGATGTTTTTTTCACATTTTTAACCCATGCCGCCCTCTTGGTGATATGTGGTGAGGTTTAAGACTATACCACACTCTCCTATTAAAAATCATGTGTATTTTAGTACCTCCAAAGAATCTTAGATTCAAAGGTTACTAAGGATTTAGAAATCACGCGTTTGACGAAAAAATAAATACACGGGATATTTTACTATACCCCCGTCCCCCTTGTAATATGTCGTGATTTTTGCGGCCCCTTGTCAACATATTATTCATAACATTTATATAATTCATCATTTGACCATCTATCACCAGTTTGGAACGCGACCCCTGCTGAGAAGAACTGGCAAGAAACTCGGAGGGTCTTGTATTTTTATTTTCTTGCGGGTTCGATCCCCGCACGGAAGAAATATTTGTACGACCTACAAGTATTTGTTCCGGGTCTGGGTGTTTTCTATCTATAATATGTATGTATTTACAACAAAAAAAATTTGTGTAAGTAGTTTATCATCCATCTCGTTACCATAACACAAGCATTAAGTTGCTTAGCTTGGGGCGAGATGGCGTTGTGTGAACGTTTAGTTGACAGCCGTTTCGCAGATAGAAGCTAGCAATACATAGCAAGGAGTTGGTAGAAATAAACCTACTTTCTTCCCTCCTCTCTCTCTCTCTCTCCCTCTTATATCTAAATCAGTGTTTTACCCAGCCCTCTTACTCATTTAGTTATAGTTTCCAGCCCCTAAGTTACAATGTTGACGAAACTACAAGCGTCTATCGTGTTACTTAATTACGATATAACACGAAGCACTATTACAATTCAGTTTTACGACGGAATCAACCTGTTATTGCGTCTAATTTGCTTTTATTTGATTTGAAGGCATAATGTCTTCATTTTATAAGCAATAGACTAAGCTGTTTGTAAACATGTCTTTGGTTATCCGTGACGATTGATCCTACCTATATTACAAACGCGAAAGTATGGATGGATGGATGTTTGTTACTCTTTCACGTAAAAAAACGACTGAATGGATTTTAATGAAACTTTACGAAAATATAGCTTATACAACAGAATAACACATAGGCTACAATTTATAAAGATATTGTGTGAATTATACAAAATATAACAAAAGACAAGTAAGTAGAAAAAACTCTTTTTTTTTATTTTATTATTTAATAGTGCACTCGTTTTAAGACTGCACCATTGTTATTACAATCTAGCCTAGGCTAATAAGTAAGTTGTATCTGTCCATAATTACTACGGAAATAAATAAACTAAGGCAGTGTCCACTAGCGCTTGTCTTATTGTCTCTAGTAATACTAAAACACTTTGTTCATGTGTTTTTCAGTAAGAAAAAAATCTGACGAAATAATATATTCAATCACCACGCGGGTAAAACCGCGGGTCGCAGCTAGTTGGGTATATACTAGCTTCGGTCCGCGATTTTGTTTAGCACATGAACACCAGCTGTTTTTATAAAAAATAGGCTTACGTTTGATCTCAATCTTGCTTGATGGAAGGCAAAGATGAGGCCTAAGATGATACATATTTGCCTAGAAGGTGTCTGTTAACATTGGCCCTCTCCCCAAGATCTTAATTTACTGAAATATCAGTCATTTTGTAGCGAGAAATGTCTTTTTATATTACCTTTTTCTAAGGCTCCCTCGCACTAGATATAACCTGTATTGCAAGTCAATAGTGATTGCACTGGCGTCGCGTAGGACACGTCTGTCGACATTCCGTAATGAATCAAAATCGGTTAAGCAATTTAAAACGTAATACAGAAACAGTGGAACTTACATTTTTTACAGGCAATTAACTTCTAAAACAATAATATATCATTGGATGTATCGAAAAATAAATAAGCCAAACCACGAAAATAATTTTGTACATTGGAATCAATTTGAGTTCCATCGCGCGCAACCTCAAGCAGTTCAATATTTTCATATAAACCTGCCAAAACAGTCAGATGTCGCGTCGTGGCGATCGATTCGCATTTCAGACGAAAACGTTTTGCGATTGATCGCTATCTGATGATCCATATCATTCACAACTGAATTTTACCCGGCTTGCATTTTTCATGAGTCTGAAACTGATCTAAACAACCTTTCAAGGTCGATCGCTATCTTTCAGTGGAGGCACTGCGCCCGTAAATCGTACGTTAAGCTCATACTTTTATGATTTACTGTAACTTGAGGTTACGGCCATGCATTAAGGGTTTATGAGAAAATAATTTTCGTATGAAAAATTTGTATTTTGTTACCAAACCGTGTGGCATTTTTCTTTTTGTAATTGGACTAGATCTGTACTGGCATGCCAGGCCAGAATTAGTCTGAGAACCGATGTGGAATGCGGTGAACTGATGACATGGCGAAGATAGTGGATTGACCTGCACGGCGGGTGCAAGCAGCGTTGAGATAAAAAGCAACGCTGCGTTGGCGTTTTATCTCTACCTCTATTGGGTAATAATAGGCCGAAATAGAGGAAAATATCACTTATACTTACGGCGTGAATCAATGGTTTTACAATTACTAAACGTCTGTCGGTTACGACTTTGTGTAAACTGTGCGGCGGATGATTATGGGATGAATTTTGTATAGAGATTTTGTCTTAGAGATGTTGTATAGAGATTTTGTCTTAGATTGACCTGCAGTTAAAATTCCAAGACAAGAGAATAATTTTATTTTTTGCTCGGCTAGGTCGCCTCCGGATTTCTATCTACCATCATGTATAGTTTTACTCTGATCCATTCAACACCTCCTTTGTTAAGTTATTATTTAGATAGGTTTTAATGTCCCTGATAGATATTACATGTAATGTCTTGCATAGGAATTGTAAAATGTTCATATTCAATATTCCTGTACGAGACCTCGATACAGAAGTTTGTCAAGAGGAGCGTAAAACGAGACGTTTCCGATACTTTCCAAGCATTAAACCCGCCTCGATTGAACCCCGATCCATTTGCCGCCTCATGTGCTTTGGGATACGTGAATCGATATACCGATATCGAATAATAAAAATAAATATTGCTATGTATGCTAAAAAATATTGCTATGTATGATAAAAAATATTGCTATGTATGTTTATACTCGAATTTACTTATTTATACTTGATCAAAATAGTTACTTTTTTAAATTTAATAACTCTTAAATCTATTGTATTTCCTCACGTTGCTAGTGTGCATCTACCGTTAATTACCTCTCTGCATCGCCCAAAGGTTGACTGGTAGATGTACATAGTTGCATGAAGCATTTAAATAAAAATAATAATAAAAATAATTTTGTCCACCAAGGCCAAAGTTAGGGCATGTAATTGCAATCTCATTCATGGATAACATTTAAGATAATTCCAATCTCATTCATCGATAACATTTCATTCTTTTGTCATTCCAATGGCAAATCAAATGTGACTTTCAACGATACCTTTCTAATGCACCACCCATTTTGTTATACATCCTCTGGCTCAGACTTCAGGATATAGAAAACACGGTACTGCTATTTATCGAAAGCATTATCCCCCTTTTGTTGCAATAGGAAACTTTCTTGGTCGCTGATGCTGTTTTGACCGCTAAGAAATTATAGAAAACCATAAGGCACAACTAGATTGATGGTCTATCAATATAGTAATTATATTGATAGAGTAGCTATTATCCTTTAGAGGAATAATATATGTTAGATAAATGGGAAATGCTTTCTAATGCAGTCCTTGAACAACCCTCACGATAACATCCGCTCATGCATGTTAAACTCTTTATTGCGAACGCGTGTTATAGTCTATACGTAAGGTTTCCAAAACGTTTGAGAATGTTGTTCGTTTTCCTGTTTTTCGTAATACTGCCATTTTTTTTCCAATTGGTTTCCAAATAGTTTTGTTATCTATCGCATCATATGTTAATGCATTTCAATTTTATAACCTAAATCCTAAAAAAATATCTAACCGTTCCGACCAGGAGCAGGGCCAGGTTATTTGGGACTCGTGGCCAATAGGATAGTGGAAAGCTCTTCAGCCCACACTTACTCAAAGCCATGCGGACATACGTACTCTTGCTGAAAATGCCTAACTTGGTTCTGAGAGGGGAAGGTAACCCGGACCTAGCATTCTGGGGGCGCAAAGTGACAAGGTGACATTAATTTCCACGAGTCATTGTTGAGACTGTTGTTGGAGAATCCCGAATTTGTTGCTCTAACACTTGGAAAGCGGTAACAGGTTTATGCCAGTCTCGAGGCTGACATCATCATCATAATTTCAAGCTATAAATGACCCACCAGTGCATCGGGCCTCCTCCAAACGCATATAGGGAATATAACCTCCTGTGCCCCGCTTGCAAGATCAAGTTTCCCTTCTCTTGGGGATAGGTGGCCTACTTCTTGCGCTCCTTTAGTCGCCGCTTAGGACATTGTGTATTGTAAATATCTGGATGTTGACTGGCAAGTAACTTTTCGTCGTTAAATCGTCATGGATACCCATCCGCGTGGGGCTACCCGGGTAATGTGGAATCAGGTGCGCGGAAATAATTAAATTAGCGACCCGACCTACCCACTAACACAAAAGCAAAGGCGAACCTCGACTGCCCGAACCAGGGCCTATCACTCCCCGATTGGCAATATATTTAGCCTATCAATGATGTCATGCGTTTCATTAACCACTATCATTATCTGAGTTTCTATTCAATCAGACATTCCATTACCAACTTTAGAATTTTAAATTCCCAGACGTATAGGTGGAGGTTAAAGTGATTGACGACGGCATTCCACTCAAGGTCCCAATCTAGAAGTGTTCGTGGCCCTCTAAAAGCATCGGTGCATCGCTGAAACGACTGTAATTTCCTGTGGTGTGTAGAACATGCAACGAGGCGTGGAAGGAACCAAGCGAAATATTAATGGACTAGCTCTTGCGCGCGTCTTCGCCCGAGTGGGCTTCGAACCCGTCCTTATCTCTATGCATATTTTTTATGAACATAAAAGTGGTTATTGTGACTAAACTATGATAGTTAGATATGTGCTCCCGTGGACTTTTTTGTTAATAAGACCTACAAACTCGTTGTACATCATTTTGTTCTATTGTCAATACTTTTTGCAGCGCACGCATAAATAGGATTTCGATTTTACACCTTGGGTTACAAAATCGCCATTTTCATACGGATCCCTAATTCTTTTAAAAATAAAATATAGCCTATAGTAACTAAATGCACACACGACATATTATGTTGTAAAACTTTTGGCATTTACAGTTAATGGTTTATATTGTGTCTATCCTAGCGCATACATATAAAAACCCATTATCATCATCGTCTTGACATCAGCCAAAAGAAATTATCTGCAGGACATAGGCCTACCCCAAGGATTTCCACTACGGCCGGTTCTGAGCTGCATCCATCGGATTCCGCCTACCAGCACTGCGCCTTTGCTTTTCATGGTCGCCACTCGAAGACATTTCTGCCCCATCGGCCGTAAATACTGAGAACTATGTGCCCTCGGCCACTGCCACTGAGCTAAGTCAGTGACTCTGGTTCGACTGTGAACTGTGTTTTGTGTTTGTTGTTGTGTGTTGGCTCCTTATTGCTCAATCGATACCAAGAAGGGACGATACATTTCTAAGAACGGGACTAACTTAGATTGGATACAGAACGCTCCTAGAAAGTTAATCATCACTATCACTACATAGTATAAAACAAAGTCGCATTCTTCCGTCCGTCCCTATGTATGCATAAATCTTTAAAACTACGCAACGGATTTTGAAGCAGTTTTTTTAATAGATAGAGTGATTGAAGGGGAAGGTTTTTATGTACAACCCACCCCCGCTTTGCACGGGCGAAGCCGGGGCGGGCCACTAGTACAGTATAATTCCAAATCCTCTACTAGTCTGTGTGATAGAACAGTGTAAGAACTTTTGAATTTAGCAGAATGGGGCTACTAGCAATTGCACTGTGGTATGGCCACTTCTATAGAAAAAAAACACCAAGATTTGGGCCCTGATCAATCACATGTGTGTTTTGTGCACCGGGACGTGTATATGCGTTTAATTACTTCCACAAATCTGATAATTCAATGATGTTGACTGATGATCAATTGACTAGTTTGTACCACCATAATTGTAACAATTTTATTAAAAAGAGCAATCTTGGAATTTCTTTCCGAATCTTCTCTGTGCACCGGCATACCGGTGGTAAAAACTCACTTCACGCCATGGACAACGCCCAGCTCAACTAACAGTGAGTCATTAAAAACCCAGAAGACGAAAGTCGAGCCCAAAATCCTTCCCTGTAATAAACCCTTAACTGGAAAGTCCAACAGACTTCATGAGCGGCAACGATCGCTACGTAATTCCCCGTTTGCACCCGTAAAATGCGCTATTTAATGACCCACTTGTTTGCTGCAAATGACCTTGTTAGTGTTACGTAATTGTATGCAAACTTTACGGGGCTAAAATGCGATCCCCAGCACTAATTGCGTTTGCACAAGTTGTGCGTCATTTGCGAGTTATAAGGCAAGCGTCAATATGGCCTTGATTTACTTCGTAATCTTCGCTCATAAACTAACCACTGTTGAGTCAGGCCGAAAGCTGGCGTGGCTTCCTCCTGTGAGGCCGTTATGTCGCAGAAGTGGGCGGCGGTTTGGAAATGAGGGTTCTCGGGCTGACCCGCGCCGCGGACGGACACCGAGGGGAGGGGAAACCAGACGTTACGCCTACCCTCGCTTGAAGGTGGGTACTGAACAACGTTACGAAGTGTAATGTAACGTGCTACACAGCGAGCATTCGTGCAGTCAGAACATCATGTTACGGTGAAAGCAGCGACCAACGACGTACTGACTGCACTAATGTTCGCTGTGTAACATTACGCCCCGTAACGCCGGTCAGTACCCAGCTTTAAAGGCCGGTGGTGGGTTGACCCCTGGTCCCCCAACGCGAAGTATTTATTTTTATTTTTTACTTTTTAAGGGTTATTGTGTCGGGGGTTTATTTAAATTTTTAATTTAGTTTTTATTTTATACTTTTTTTAGTGTAGATTTTGTTAAATTGCACGTGATGCGCTTTTATTTGAGACCCCACTCGATTATATATTACGCCCCGTAACGCCGGTCAGTACCCAGCTTTAAAGGCCGGTGGTGGGTCCTACCACCGACATAAGCCTCATTGACTGAGGGCAGTTACCCGGGATGCCCTCTGTCAGTCGGAACCCGTCGGGGCGCCTCGCGAACCTGGGGGGTTTTAGTGGGTAGTCGAGTGTTCCTGAATCCGAGGGGCAGTGGTATTCATTGAGCATTTCCCCAACGAAAACAAAAAATATGATTTTTTTAAACATAAAATAATTCATGTGCCAGTTGATTCTTTCATTAAGGTCTCATTCATAGTCTCGAGTTATGGAATATAAAAACAGGTTGTATAATCAACTTTGTCAGCGTATTATTGTAAGCCATACACACGGGTCGTTGAACTCTTCTCTCTCACCAAGTATAGCCAATATGTTATGACCGCCTACTGGAAACACCCACAGAATCGCCTGTAAGGAGATTCAGGCCAACTTTGGGATGATTAGATGGTCTCTCATTCGGCTACTAAATATACCTTTGTGTTTGCGTACCCAATGGCAGATATTTCTGTTTTTTTTTAATACTAGTTGTTACCCGTATTTGTCCGCGTGTTATTAAACAAAATAGTATTGTTCAGTGCACAGAGTTTACGATAGCTTATTATTACCTTATTACGCCCTATTTCACGCGAAAAACACTAAAAAATTGGAGAATCCGAAATACGGGCTTCTCTAAAGCGGGGGCCGGGACGGTCAATAAAAGGAGCCTAAGTTACTTCTTGTTACATAACCTATCTGCCAGTGAAAGTCTCGCCAATATAGGCCCAGCCATTTCAGAGATTAGCGACTAACAGACAGAAAGACAAAAATGTAGAAAGTGTTGTTTTGGATGCTTAGTCTCTATACTTAAACCGTGTACTTAGTGAAAATCCTTTTATTTAATATTACAAACAGACACTCCAATTTTATTTATTTGCATAGGTAAATTTACCTGCCACTTCTTCAACCCGCCTCAGCTAGTGCTGAGTCGGTCCTGTATCAGTTTTATCGAGGGGAATATCAACTGCTACTCTATTTTTTAATGAGAGAACTGCCCAGCCGTTTCGATCAACACTTCCAGGTTATGTGGTACTCTGCTGGGAGGCACATGGTCTCACACACTGAAGCCCCACTGACTACGGATAAAGCTAATTTCCTTCCATGAAATTGGAGTATCAGACTCAGTGTACTAAATGTTTATGAACATGAACAATTTCTTTAAAGCTATGTACCAGCTTCTCAAACAATAATCCGCACAAGCACTTTCTGAGTAACCGAGTGGTCAGAGCGTGGAACAAACTTCCAGAACATGTGATCATAGCTGACAACATAAATCAATTTAAGAACCGACTGGACAAATACTTAGCTGCAAATGAAAACCAGTAGAAAATAGCGAGATACGGGCATCATCAGTTGTCTCAACTGCCTGCCTGATCACTACATAGTATAAAACAAAGTCACTGTCGTCTGTCCGTCCCTATGTATGCTTAAAACTTGAAAACTACGCAACGGATTTTGAAGCGGTTTTCTTTAGTAGATAGAGTGATTCAAGATGAAGGTTTATATGTATAATACATGCACCCGTGCGAAGCCGGTTCGGTTCGCTAGTTAAATATAATAATAATAATAAAATCTGTTGTTCGCTGCCGTCGCCCGAAACAAAAATAGAATATTGTCTCCATATGTTAAGAGAGTTACGAGCGCAGTAGTTATGCGAAGTATCCACCGGCGAGAGACTCACTTGAACACAGGGCTATAATCTACTACCACTACTCGGAACATAAATGACTCTGCCGAGGCAGGCCTAGTATGCCACGCTGGCCAGACGGGTTTACACAGGGCTACATATCTTGCGGCTAGGTTATGGGCCCGAGTTCGATTCCGGGGTCGGGCAAGTGTCTTTGTCTAAACTAGAGGCACTGGCTCGGAGTCTGGGTGTCATCTCTATCTATAATATATATGTATTTACATATATATACATGTATATATGTAGTTTATCATCCATCTCGTTACCATAACACAAGCATTAAGTTGCTTAGCTTGGGACGAGATGGCGTTGTGTGAAATGTCCAAGGATATTTATTTGTTTTGTCGGCTCTTACGATACATTAAAATTAAAATCTTCTTCATCATCATCAGCCCACATTAGTCCACTGCTGGACATAGGCCTCCCCTAAAGAGCGCCATAGCGCCCTGTCTTCAGCTTGACGCATCCAGCTGCTGCCCGCAACCTTTCGCAAATCTTCTTGTTGACCGAAAATAGTTTGAAAATTAACATCATTCAAATTCTGATTGTTAATTTCTGTTACTGTTATATACTCTTTAACTAATACGTTGTTTATTTTATTAAGTTATATTTGGATAGGACTAAGGTATTTTTTCTTTTCAATGTATCTTCGAAAGTTTCAATGTTAATAATACTACCTCATATTGCAATGTCGTGGAACTCTGTAATTGGCTTAGATTACTGTAATGTACAAATGCACATGTAACATCTTAAAAAAGCTGTAGAGATTCCTTAAAAAAACCCGTCCGCACACGGAATAGCCACTGCTGCCGTCTGCCCCAGCATAGTCCCCTTAAACATGCATAACAAAGTTCTCTTACTTCCAGATAGACTCTACTTCGCGACCCTCAAAACAGGTTACAAGCCGAAACCCACCAGAAACAGCAAATACTTCCATATCGAGGATGAGATCGTTTACGAGAACTTCTATTTCGACTTCGGTCCGTACCACCTCTGCCACCTTTACCAGTTCTGCAACAAGCTTAACGAGGAGTTGGAGAAGAATCCCAAGAAGAAGATCGTCTTCTACACCAGTAACAATGAGACCCTTAGGCTCAATGCCGCGTATCTCATTGGGAGCTATCAGGTAGGTCTGTGTTTCTATCTTAGCATGATCATGTCCAGCTTGCTACATTTCATGCTGCAGTCCACTCTATGCCACCATAGATATACTACTCAGCCCATAGATGAGCCACTGAAGGGTAAATAGCCTACTGTGCCACGCTGGCCAGACGGGTTGGCACAGGGTATCGTATCAAGTTTTCCTTCTCTCACTTCTAGGTTTTCAGCCCTGTCATTTCCTTTGGTCGGCTCTCACGACACCTTGAGGATGGAATGGGGTGGTGACACTATATATTCTAAATCTCCTAATAAGTGCTATAGCGACCATCAGCTTGATGCGTCCAGCTGTCGGCAGGCAGAGACCACTTCTTTCCACTTGCTGCACCTCCTTACATACATGTTTCGCTTCCATTTTCATTATTCCCTTCATACATGCTCTTCGGTTAAGGCTACTTTCGACCTGGCCTTTTTCCAAGACGTCCCTGACTTGGTCTCGAAACGTCCGCCTAGGTCTACCCCTTCCAACACTTTCATTCACACTCGCCTCATACACTTTTTTCGTCAATCGTTCTTCATTCATTCTCTCGACATGTCGAAGCCATCTCAGCAGATTGTGAGTTGGAGTTTGTAATATTGGATAGGGACAACCCACCACCAACCCACGGTCTGGCCCGCCTTTCGGCATTCAGACCCAATCATAGGAGACGCCACTGTACTTGCGTTGGGCTCTTTCCCGTGGCGCGTGGTCAACTCCAGCCAGATTTCGTGTGTCCCGCGTCTTAACTTTTCTGCCGCTCGCCTCTATTGAGGCAGGTACGCTACACCACAGACTTCGTCCTCGGGCTGCTTGGTTCACACATTATTCCAGCTCCTTTCTTTTAGCATGCCAATGGAAGGCGCACCGTGCGAACTGCGCATACGCACGCGGCGAACTAACCAAATCGCTGGGGCCAACTGGCACTATCATGTCGCCCCTGACTGCCAACAACAGTTCCTTTCTCTCGTCATCGTACAGTGGACACTCCCACAGTGCGTGATCCCGCGTCTGTAATATTGGATAATAGGCTTCACGTGCGATCGCAGTGTGTGTTGTTTGTTAGATAATTACACGTCTTAGGTTTCCACTGGGGATAATAAACGTTATTGCCTTATACATGAAACTGCAGTGCAACCTTCTGCCTTGTTACGCATATATCGTATTTCTACGTGACTCGAGGGAACAATATGGGTTAAATAAATTAGTTTGCCTTGATACGTAATGTATGTAGGTAGGAATACTTTGGGATAAAAAGAAATGGACATGAGTACGTTTTGTAAAAATAGCCTTCACATCAAGCGCTATACTTTTAAGAAAGGTTTGATTCTATTCGGAATTTGTGGTCATGGGCTTAGAATATATACATACCTTTCAGAGGGTGTTGTAACAGGAATGCAAGAGACAGGTCATCTAGCCATAAGTGAAGAAAATCTTGATACAAACCCAGTGCTAACCCGTCTTGCCAGCTTGATACAGTAGGCTAAAAATACGATTCTATAAAGGACATAGAGACAAAAATATCATTTTTATATGTAAGAAGAAAAAGAAATTTCATAATCCTCTGACCGCGCAATTTTCGTAAAAAGGTTTTGCTTCATGTATTTATAGATACGGTCCTCGCCAATAATTATGGCCGCTCTGAATGTAGCAGCATTACGCTGCGCACAACACAAAATCAGGTATCAGCTGGACGTACGCGGGGCGGGGAGGCATGACACGCGCCGGTTTTCACCCGCAAGCGTCCTCGCCACCCACGTGATAGCCCCGCCGCACATGCTGACACTCGCATTGGCTGTTACGAGCCGCGTGCGAGTGGCAGTATTTAAAACCTAATTTCCTTATTAACAATATTCTATTTAAATTATAATCTATTTAAAAACTCGTTATCACTGTTGGATTCTGAACAAATATCAATCGCGTCAATCTTGTTTCGTTTTCGTCTGGCGAACAACAGACACTCACTGATGTACGACTCGTGATAGCAATTGCGGGCACACACGTGTCCACCAATGTCAAAGCGACATTGGTGCAGTTTCATGAACGCGTGCGAGTGTGGGCATGTGCGGCGGGGCTTAGTGTGAGTGGGCTACGTTCGTATTGGTTATGAAATGTACGATGCGCAAGTTCGTACCCGCGGCTACATTCAGAGCGGCCTTCAAGATTGGCGAGGACTGTACATATCTATACTCTCGCGGTAAGGTAGCAAGTGTACTGGGTGCATCCACGCTCTATTGCCAAGCTGGTTCTCCGCGCTGTACGTGACATTAATTAAAATTATTCTTATTAAACATGTTTTCAGATAATATACCTGAACACCAGCCCTTCAGCCGCGTACAAACAGCTGACAGATGGGTCAGAATGGGCGCTACTTGCGTTTCGGGATGCTTCGGGAGGTCCACCTCTCTTTGACATATCCTTGCTACACGTCCTACAGGGCATCAAGGTGGCGCATGATGCTGGGTTTTTTAGGTTCGATCACTTTGACGCCGAGCATTATCTGTTCTACGAGGTAAGCACTTGTTTCTGCCCATTTGTGGACGGGGCAAAATATTACATATCCCCACCGTACGCTGGGAAAAAACGCGTGTTGTAAAAGTCAACAAAACCCAGCACATTTGGTGGGAGGATCTAAAGGTCCGACCGGCTAGCTACCACCCTCACATCTAAGTCCGGCGCCAAGCATTTTCACTGTGTTCCGCCGTGTGTATGTGAGAGCCAGTGCCCGACGGGGCATTTCCTTGAATTGCCTGCTCCATCTTAGAGCTTAGGCACGAGAGCACTCAAGTCGGTTATATAAAAAAAATATACCAGTCTATTCCGTGTGGCGACGGCTTAAGAATGGTCGCTAGCCCATTTCATCCTGAGGGTGTCGTAGGAGCCGACAAAAGGAAACCTTGATGCGAAACCCTGTGCCGTCCAGCCTGGTCAGCGTGACACAGTATATTAATTATCCTCTTTGTAGTTGGTGGAGGCCCGACTCCGCAAGTGGGTCATTTATGACCTGAGACGAAGATGTGAGTCTACCGCGGCGTCTTTCCTACCTAACTACCAGTAAGGCAGTAGACACTACATGATCGTCATTACATCCAGAAGAGAACCACTGTTGGATTTCCACAAACGGCCACCTTAAACAGGTCACCTTATCGGCCACCTTAACCAGGTCGTTGGTCCACCGTGTCGCCACTCGAGGACAAATCTGCGTCATCGGTAGACACTCATCCAAGCTATGTGCCCGCCCCACTGCTATTTCGGTTTGAAAATCCCTAGCTATCTCGTAGCACCTTTTATTACGTTGGAAATCATGGATACCCGTCTGCCAAACGCTAGCCGGGTTAAGTGGGACTCCGAGGCGCGAAAAGATGGCAATTGGACCCCAACCTACCCACTAAAACCAACGGTGTCCCTCGACTGCCCGAAACAGGGCCACGGGTGGCCGCCCTGGCCCTCCTTTGTTGCGACAGTTCTTAAACTTGCCTCGAGAGCTCTCTCTGCTAAACTCTGAGGAAAAAGAAGTCCCGGGAGCCAAAAACCACCACTCTGTGTGCCTCCTTTCGACCCTAAGCTCCTATACTAAAGGATCCTAAAGGCACACAAGCCCCCTCACCACAACAAAGTGGCAGCACGTAATCTCATAACTCCTAGTTTCGATCACGCATGGAAATTTCGAGGATTTTGCTCTCCATTGGTCCATTGTTAAGGAGATGATGGCATATACATTTTTATCCTCAGAAAGTGGAGAACGGTGACCTGAACTGGATAATCCCGGGCAAGATGCTCGCCTTCTCCGGGCCGCACCACCGGTCTCGGCTTGACCAGGGCTACCCGCTCCACAGCCCGGAGCATTACCACCAGTACTTCAGAACTCACAATGTTACCACCATAGTGAGGCTAAACAAGAAGTCTTATGACGCGAGGCAGTTCACTTGCCACGGCTTTGAGCATCGGGAGCTGTTCTTTGTGGATGGTTCCGTGCCCTCGGATTCGATCGTCAATAGGTTTATAAGGATCAGCGAGCTGGCGAAAGGCGCTGTCGCCGTGCACTGTAAAGGTACAGAACCGTAATAATAATAATTTAATAATAATAATTTATTTATTTGTCAGACAACAGAGGTCCATGGGTTAGTGACAGGCAGCTTAAAAACTATGTTAGTAAAACATAAGTGAAATATAATAAATAAAAAATAAAAAAAACTATTGTTGCCTCACGAGTATTCACATAAAATGTTGCAGAATAGGTGAGTCAAGCTTGTTCGATAACATCCTCAGAATGCTATTTAATGATGATGATATTTATTGTAATGATGTAATATTTAATTTAATGTAATAATGATGTATATAATATATATATATATGTGTGTGTGTGTGTGTGTGTGTGTGTGTGTGTGTGTACATATATATATATATATATATACGTAGTACACGCACGAGCCCGAGGAATTTTAAGGAATGTAGCCTTAGTGAGTTAGAATTGTGATTTAGTCGTTATTTTTACTATCCATCACAGTTAATTAATTAGAACAGTACGTATCGAGCTTTCCAAGTTATCCAGATCCAATAGAACAGTTTGTTATATGGAATTTGTTGGGTTATTTAAAGGTATTTATTAAATTATTAAATAGTACCGCAAAGTAATAAAAAAGAAAATAATGACAAGCCCTCTGAGTTTCTTGCCAGTTCTTCTCAGCAATGGTCGCGTTCCGAAGTGGTGGTAAACTATATTACTTTGCTTTGTATAAATTTTATTAATATGTTGACAATTTGTAAGTGTCCATTGTGTCCTATGCAAAAAATGATTTGACTTAGACTTTGAATAAATAAAATTGTGACGCAATTTAATTAAAATACATACACTGATTGAGATAAGTTATTTGTAATAAAGATTATCTAAGAAATACCTTCTATTAGATTATCTAAGTAATTATTGATTGACCAAAAACAAGTAAATGATAGTTAATTTATTTTTAAAATTATTTCAGTTTGTTGTTACTGCACCGAAAATAATTGTTTATCTAAGTTTAGTATTATTACTAGTATTGCTTTTATAAGCCAGTACTGGATATGCTTTGTCGACAATGCCGCGACATGTTATAGGGTATGGAGCTGTGTATACCTGACAGTGTCCTCAGCCCCAGTTTCCGAGAAGCTCGCGCGCAGGCTATAGTTACTCAGCATACACGACGTGCACACATCAGTCTACAAGTTTATCTGAATGTTAAATTTTAACCACGATGCAAAAGGATGGTGTTAACTAATTTGAGGTTATTTTGTGTGTGACCGTGTGGCTTTCGGAAAAGGTTCTATGTCGAATGTTTTAGAATACGGGTCCTGGCAATTTTTTGGACGAAAACATGACCAGTACCAATAATGCAACCGCATAGTTCAAATAAGCAGTATTTAAAGTATGAGGTCGCCAGTCAATGTAACTGCTATGGATAAAATAACTGTGAACTCACTATACCATTAGATATTGTTCGGGCACTAACAGCTGTGACGCAATGCTGTAACTAGTCACTTTGGGCGGAGCCATTTCTTCATTTTGGTCTAGGAGTTAGATGTGCCGCTTTTGGATCAACGGGTTCGATGCCGGGGCCAGGCAAGCGCCATTGTTAAACCAGAGGCACTTGCTTCGAGTGTGGGTGTCATTTGTGGTAGTGAATTACATGTTGTAAACTACCCCCCGATACAGGATGTACCTATTTCAGCGGTTAGGTTTTTAAAGGGTTTCGTTTATTTTTTAAATGAAATTAACGCTTTTACGTCGTCTTTCTAGCCGGTCTTGGACGCACGGGCACCCTGATCGCGTGCTACCTGATGAAACACCACGGGTTCACGGCTCGGGAATCGATCGCGTGGCTTCGGGTCTGTCGTCCCGGCTCTGTCATTGGACATCAGCAGTGGTTCCTAGACAAGTAAGTTCTACTACACAGCCCATACATGACCCACTGCTGGGTCGAGCCTCCTCCAGTTACATGGAGGGTAACTAGCCTACTGTGCCACACTAGCAAAACGGGTTGGCACAGGGTTTCGTTTCAAGTTGTCCTTCTGTTGCGGCTAGACTTACGGCCTTGTTATTTCCTGTTGTCGTTGTCGGCAATTACGACACCCTCAGGATGGAATGGGATGGTAACACTATGTATTCTGAGTCCGTCATCACACGGACAAAAAGTAATTTGATACTTTTTAAAATAGTTTTTGAAGTCGGGTTCGTTATACGTTTGGTGGAACACCGAATGAACTCTTTTTCTTTCTCTTCGCCAGGATCCAAGCACGTATGCATGCAGAGGGAGAATCATACCGGCGCCGCCACAACATCACCTCTCTGCCGGTGTTCGAAAGAGGCATCTACTGCGATCTGCCGCCGGAGACCGACAATCGCGTCATAGACAATGCCGACAGAAACGACAAGCCCGTTTCATTGCATACCATACTGACCAACAACAAGAATGCTACTAATAAGGTATGTTAATAGAAAATAAAAACATTAAAATGGAAAATTCACAAGGCTTATTATAATTATAATGGGGGTTTTTTTAATTATTTTTTTATTTTCGACTTGAATGCCTTTGACCCCATGCTTGCGTGATGAAAAGCAACGCCAGGGTCTCAGATGGAGCATGCAATTCAAGAAAATGCCCTGTCCGGCACCGGCTCTCGAGGACTATTCTGTCATATAGTTACATCTTAATATTAGGCGTCACGTTGTTTATCCGCGATGGACTCCTAAACTACTTAACTGCTTATAATCAAATTTGTACACCGTGTGCAGTCTGATCAAACTTGAAAGATAGGATAGTTTACATCTCAATTTAAAGTCGAAATGTTATTTTATTACAAACTAGCTGACCCGGTAAACTTCGTACCGCCTCAGTATCAATAAATAAAAAACCTGAATGATAATTCCAGAGTGTTTGAACTTATTTAAAATATGTGCAAACCTTAACTGGAACAAAAATAAGCCGTATTTAAAAAAAAACTTTTTTTTTAAATATTTTCTCACCATCTAACGCTTGCATAGAACCTTCCACGAATATTTCAAGACCAAAATTAGCCAAATCGGTCCAGCCGTTCTCGAGATTTAGCGAGACTAACGAAAAGTGATTCATAGATAGATTATAGGTCTATTATTTGTCAGTCACAATAAAATTATCTATTAGCTCCAAACCATTCTAACAGATGGCGATATCTGTTGACTGGATTGAATAAGTATTCAATAGGTGGCGCTATTGAATACTTACTCGAGCCAGTCAACCTTAGCCACAGCAACGCGAGGCTGGGTCTGTTAGTGTATTAATAACAAGGAACTATTTTTTACAGTTGGACAACGCTAACGCGTTGAACGCCAATGAGACCGACTCTGAGAACAATGTGACTACGGTCATAGGAAAATACAAAACTACGCCCACCCCAATGCTGCCAGCCAAAACGGTGTTTGCCAAGATGAACTACATGCTGCCAACCAACAACGTCCGGAATGCCAACTCGACGAACTTGAAGCAACCGCCTCGGACCACTGCCAACGCCAAGTGTTACGCGGCGAAGACGTCCACCTTCCCGCCAACTAGGGGTGCCAACTCACAGGCCAAGCTCCTTGGCGGATTTAAACCGTGTACAGGTAATTTTGATGAACACTGCACGTATCCAGATTTAAATTGGGACCAGATAACATTGTTTGTGTGGTGACGGATTTAGAATACATTGTGTCGCCACCCCATTTCATCCTGTGGGTGTCGTAAGAGTCGATAAAAGGAAATGTTAAGGCCGAAAACCTAGCTGCACGAGGAGGAAAACTTGATACGAATGCTTGTGCCAATCCGTCTGGCTAGCATGGCACAGTAGGCTAATTACCCTCGATCTAAGGTACAAAAAGACGCCATGTTCTCGGTCAAGCTCAGAACTTGTTGTCTAGAGGTCAGGAGTGCCGCTTTTGGATCACGGGTCCGAGGGCCGATGCCGGGGTCGAAAATTGATCGAATAAAATAGATAGAAAAAAAATGAAATTCAAGTTTTCCGTTTTTTTTTTTCTAAATCTGTCCAGCGCAATAGACGATTTTTGAATGTCTTTGGCGGATGTAATTGGTTAATGGACGCGATTGGTTTATGGCATGCGCCAACTTGGGGAATGGCGGCACTTTTGGTTCAAGATGTTTGTAAATATCTAATTGCCAACTTTTTTTGACACAATAAGTATTATAATGGTTTGGATAGGAAATAAATACTTAAAAGTAATTTTCCAATAATTGTTTTACGTGCTTTTAGCACATTCCTTATTTAAAATAAACACTGCCGACAAACTGTTAAGCAGTTTGGCAGAAGCATTGTAATACTTTTGTAAAATTTATTGAAAAAACAACTTAAAAAAAAGTTCGGAAATAAAGTATTTTCACATACTTTATTAGTATGCAAAAGTATAATTTTCAGTTATAATCGGTTGATATCATGGGCCTACATGGCACAGTATTTTTCCTTCCTGTAGCTGGTAGAGGCCCGACTCAACAGTGGGTCATTAATGAGATGAAACGATGGTGTTTTTCTCGTAGGTAAGAATAGTTTCCACGGCCAACGCGCCAACCTGGCCCGCCCAGCGCCGGGCTACACGCACGGGGCCAGCCCGCTCAAGACCTTCACCAGAAAAACCGTAAGTGTCAGCAAAATCACCACCAGCGACACTTCAGTCGTCACCACACTCAACAACGTGACTTCGACCTTATCGGCGCTCACCGAGAACTGCCATTTGAACGGCAAGAACCGACTGCCGTCCGAACCTAACCTAAAAACCGCAACGGCAAGCAAACAGGCGACGAGCAATTTGAACGCGCGTAAAAAACTCATCGTCCGCTCCAATTCTAACTCCCGTAAAAAACAGCCAAAAAGCGGTCTCGCGAAGTCCAGTCTGGAATCGGCGCAGGAGTTGTCCTCGAGCGATACGAACGTCACGAACATATCCGCCGACTCCCTAGAGACGCCGTTCCGGTTTAGACGGAAACGGGACAAGTCCAAAAGCCCCGAGCCAATGGATTGCATCTCTAACTCGATCATCACGTCTGACGTGACTCCCGATAACTTTGACGAGACGCACAACTCGCAAGGCAACAAGTTGTATAAGATTAAGGCGCTGAGGAAGAAATGTCCTTCCTTTGGTGTTGGTTTGTTGAAGAAGGATGGCGTGCAAACTCGGTCGAGTGGCTGCGCGAGTAGCTCGACCGTTAAGAAGAAATGATCTCTGTGAATGTCGTCGGTTAGGTTAGGTTAGCGGCCGTGTTGTATAGTTTGTGTGCAAAGCACATTGTAATTGTCTATGTAGTTTTTACTGTGTACTCGCGCTTAGTTCTGAATGTACCAAACGTGGGAGGTTATGTTTAAAAATACATCATTTAAGTATGTCAAATGGGTGGTACGAAATATTCCAAACGGTCGAAGTGTTAATACCACAAAATTTTATATTACTTTTGGTGTTGTGCAATTTTTTACAAATTTGGACCGGAGTGAGACAAAGACTACATACTTCTATTTTAAGAGAACAAGAGGTATATTCTAATTACTTTAAGTATTTAGAAAAATCAGTCATTTTAATTGCCTAACTCGCTCGCTGGATAGATGTTAGTATGAGCATCTATTTCAAAGTCAAACGATTTGTTTTGATATACATAATTGACACTTACAAATTGCCAACAGGGATACCTTACCTTTTCCCAATTTCTGTGGGATCGGCACCACCTTATAACCAGATTATAGTGATTACCGTCCGCGAACCATCTAGTGTTCTCGCCGGTAATTATATGGTTACACAAGCTGTCAGTTTTCACGCCACTGACTAGGTATAACGCCTGTCATAGATGCTAGAATGGCAGCCGGAGAGCTTTGACCAGCATGCTTAACACAATTTACCCGACAAATCAGAACATCAATAAATATCCCCTGCAAATGCTCTAGAAACACACCGCGATAGCGAAGTTTCAAGAGCTATTCGCACAATTAAGAAAGAAAGAAAGAAAATAATTTTATGGTAGCTCACTATTGACATGAAGTTACAATCTTCTCTAAAACTAAAATATAATTACACAAAGAAATCCTCAACTAACTTAAAGCGGTTTAGGTGCCGCGGCCAGACATATCACACTGGGCTGAATGATCATCCCTTTGCGCCTAAAGCTTTATAGGCCATCCGACGCGCGGAGCCCTCCCATCCAACGTCTAACAGATACCTTACTTGCGCGCAGTTACTTTATACCACCCAAGGATGATCTACAAGCTGGTAGTCCTTCCCCCAAAACTTATGTTTGCGCTAATCTCCCCTAAAACTTATGTTTGCGTCAACATTCAGAATTAAGTGTGTGCATCAAATTTTGACTTGTTGCAAAGTCCGTTCAGACGCTCCCCCTACAAATTTTTAAACGATCGACTGATTTTTCTATTTGATCCATATCATAGAAGACGAACCGTCTGAGCGGGGTTATCGACGATTTTATTGTACATGTTAGTCGTGATGCTGTGCGTGTTTAGCGAAAGAGCTTATCTATAGTCTCACAGCCAAATGGCTAGCGGCACGCTTTGGTGACATTGAAAAAAAAAAGAACAATTGTCTTTCTGTTCTACCAAAGTGTTCGTTGTGAAAGCCACTTGGCTAGGCCCAGGTACAGTTAGTTTAATTGTCGGTTGGTTGGCTAGTGAAATGGTTTGAATTTCCAATAATGTTCTTCCACGCCTTTTTGCCCAATTTCGTTGTACACCAGGTTATATTGTGTTTGTTTATCTGTCAGATTTCACGTCACTGACTTCGACGACTATTGTTGAAGTCGGTATGACGAATACCAGCTAACGCTTATATTCTTTCATTTCTCTAGCCACTCGACCGATCATAGATGTAGATGTAAGGAGAAATATTTTTGTAGTATAATAAAATTAATAAGTGATTGCAAATTTGCCATTATGTTTAGCTTCTATTGAGCTTCTATTGTTGTTTATTCGATTTGATACTTTAATATTGTGTTATTATGGTTCATTTTATAGTGTCGCTTGTTAGCAGGTTAGGTGGCAATATTAAGGAAATTTATTTAAGGTGTCTACACGGGGTATACCTTCATTGCAATGTATGGTTTCCGTGTTGTGACGGATTTAGAGTAAACACCAACCCATACCATCCTGAGGGTGTCGTAGATGCGATTAAAGGAGCGAATGCAGATCTTGAGCTTGCAAGAGAAGGAAATCTTGATACAAACCGTGTGTCAAGCCACCTCGCCAGCGTGACACTGCAGGTTAATTTCCTTCCATGGATTTAGAGGAGGCCCGACTCAGTACTGGGTAATTTATGGGTGGAAACGACAACGAATGTCTGCAGGATAATTAAATAATTGCTGGCATATCTGTGTAATATCGGTCGCCTGGTTAGGCCTTTTAGGGTTTGTAAGCGCCGCATTTTGATCTCGGGGCCTAGTTCGTTTCCGAGGTTGGGCATTTCCATATGTAAGTTGGATATTTGGTCGTGATGTTGGCAGCGGTAGGAACCCACGTTGCCGTTGACGTTGCCGTTTCTGCCAATGTCATGCTATCACCCTCTACAAGTGAGTGAGCGAATCGCCGTGGGGGTAAGTACCTGCTTACCATCGGAATACCTGATCTCCAAACTAGTAGTTCATCATCCTCATTACAGACCATAAATGACCCACTACTGAGTCAGGCCTCATCCCATTACATGGAGGGTAATTAGCCTACTGTGCTGGGTTGGCACAGGGTTCGTTTCAAGTTTTCCTTCTCGTTCGGCTGGGGTTTCGGCCTTGTCATTTCCCTTTGTCAGCTCTTACGACACACTCAGGATGGAATGGGGTGGTGACACTGTGTATTCTTAATCGGTCCCTACACGGATACCTAGTAGTTAAAAAAAATCTAATGTTGTCGCCATACATTGCAATAAAAAATGGCCGTTGCTATATGGTAACTAATATATGTGAAAATGTGTATAGTCTCAATCATACATATAATTAATTAAGTAATAATATACAATGTATGTTTATCGTAATGCTAATTATGTTTGTTTTTTTTAATAAATTTATATTGATAGTCTGTGTTATATCTAAATTGTTGTTGTCTAATCTATTATAATTGAATATGTTTAATATATTAGCAATAAATCATTACAATTTTTATTTCAATAATCATTTTATAATAGTATATTTTATATATATAAATATTATATTTACATAATATTAGCTAGATGTACACAGACTATAGTGTTGAGTAGGACTTGCAAGAGCCGGTCCTTTTCTCAGCATAATGACAAAAAAACAATATTATCTCAAAGCTGGCTCAAAGAATTCAAATGTAACGCTTTAAACAGTTTTGTCATGATTCTATCCTCTTTACACACATGAGTTGTGAAAGAGAGGTGACTTGACTAATGCTTCTTCAAATGCACTGTCGAGCTTCAAGACTCCACGCGACATTTGAACCACGACAATGTACTGGCTCGTTGCAAAAGTGTGGGGTCCCCTAAGAATTCAATACTAACTGTATATTTTAAGTCGTCATGTAGGATTTTTGAAAGTAAGAGTACACTTTCAAATGTGTTAAATACCACATACAATTATATCCTACTAAATATTATAATTTTGAAAGTGGCTAAAGAGCTACCTACTCATTCAGTCTTACGCAGCAGTTTGTAAATATTTACAGGTAGCTATTTTTGTTTATGAAAACGGTTCAAATACTATTAATAATAGACATAGATGATGAAAATAAATAATACTAATAACTAGCTAATAATAAATCAAACTGCATGGTTGGTAATTTTAAACTACAGCGCCAAGCAATAAATATAGCACACAGTTATCACGCGTGGCTAAATTATGCAAGTAAATAATGGAACCCTTTCCAGAACAGCACATTAACCTTTTTATATTAAATTAAATTTCAATACTTGAAAAATTCACAAATATTGGTAAGTGATCGATTTTATTCACTTTTTAATTTGAAGACCTAATAATAACAATACTAAGGCAGAATGTCTACTAAAATATGATCCTTTCCCTCACAAACAGTTCCCATCTTTTTTACCACTCGTGGTGCGCCATATTGCTTTTACAGTTCAAGTAATGTATGTGACGGTTGCTTTAGAAAAACGATGTGTTGTCAGAAATCCTTTGTTAAACTTGCCTAATAGTTAATAATAGATCAGAGTAGAGTAATCAAAGCAAGTATTTGTTTTTACAATGCACTACTACCATTACGTAAAATATAGTATGTACTATTATTATTACTTTTAAAAGAGCTGTGTGTGCAGTTTATGTGAAACACAGTATATCCACTTTATGTTTACTTTGTTAAATGTTTACGGTGGTTTTATTTTTTCCATTTAAGCGTTCCTTTCGTGAAGTTTTATAACCTTCAAGCCAACACTTGTCGACTTTAAACTGTTGATCAAGATTTTCACTAACGGTAATTTCTAATGTCGTATTGCCGCGTACATAAGAAAGTAATTTATTAACACGTTGTACGCCACGCGGCCCACTGGTGGGCCAAGCGTACTATGCCATCTGGGCCAAGCCAAAATCAGGGAATCGGTAATTTTTATCAACTTGAAATTTTCATTCCAAAGTGTCTATTATGCGGCAATATGTGTAGCAATTAAAAATTAGCAAAATATACCGTCTAGTTCTTAAGATATTGTAAATGGCTCACTGGTGGGTCCCGTGGCCTCGTACAAAGGATTATGTATTTTCCGTTGGCGGGGGCCGCGGGGTCACGCTGTGGCCCACACAGGCGCGCGCGCCGCGGACGCTATGCTAAGGATTACGTTATTCAAAAATGAATCAATTTGAAGATTTTGAGTTGATGATGCAAGAGGAGATAACACAGTTGGAAAACCACAAATACCACTCCTTAAAAGGTTGTCATGGATTTGTTTGGCGGTCTTTTAAATAAAGTTCACACCATTTATACCGATAATTGGTATTACTGGTTGCTTGATAAAGAACCGCATTTGATGGGCACTTTCCGAAAAAATAGAAGGCACTTGCCACAAAAAGTCGTGAGTACTAAAAAAGTCAATAAGGGTGAATACATTGCCAGAGAAAGTCACGATGGTATTACTGCTATGAAATGGAGAGATAAAAGCTGTTGGCGACTCCAATGGCTTTTCAATAACTGTTAGCGTTCACCAAGGCTCGGAACTTAGCCCGTTTTTGTATAACGTGGTACTCGATGTAGTTGCGGCAAACATCCAAGATTAGTCTTCGTGGCTAATGATGTATGCCGATGACATTGCCCTCGTTAATCAGAGCAAAGCCCATTTTGAGCGCAAAGTCAAAAGTTGGAAGGACACGCTGGAAAACGGTGGTCTGAGACTAAATGTGGCAAAGACTGAGTACATATGCTGTGGCAGCACGGAATCAAACACCATCCGAATAGTTTCGGACCTGATCACAAAGTCCGAAACGTTCAGGTACCTTGGATCCGTGCTGCATTTGTCTGGCAGCGTGGTCAACGATGTCCAAGCCCTTGATGGCGAAATGGCGTGAGCTAACGGGCATTGTATGCGACCACAAAATGCCTCTGAAACTCAAGGGGCTGATATATAAATGCATCATACGGCCTGTCGTCCTATACGGCGGCGAATGTTTGCCGCCACTAAGCAGACACACCCAGGAGCTTCGCGTCACGGAGATGAAGATGCTGAGGTTGATGAGCGGCGTAACGCGATCCGATTGCATACGCAACTCATTCATGCGAGGTAGTCTTGGTGTTCGTGACGTGGGGGGGAAAACTGCAAGAATGTCGTCTGCGATCGTATGGCCACATCATGATGTGCCATACGATCGCAGACGGCGCCGCCTTATGGAGTACGTTGGTCGGAGATGCATGAAGATGGCAGTCCTTGGGGCTAGGTTCATCCTCGACCTGACTGAAACGGACGTAGAAGATAGGGCAAAGTGGAGGAAGCTAATTCAGAAGGCGAACCCTGGTAATAGCCAGGATTAAGGCTAGGCAGAAGAAGAAGAAATGGAGAGATAAAAGAGAGGTGTACGATTTGTCCACCAAACACTCAGACCGGTTTGCGATGATTAAAAAGTGTCAGCGAAATGTAGTCAAGAAACCACAAAGCGTCAGCGGAGTGTAGTCAAGAAACCACAGATCATTATTGATTACAATAAAGCCAAAGGAGCTGTGGACCTATCTGATCAGATGGCAGTATATTCGTCACCATTGCGAAAATCTGTTAAATGGTACAAGAAGCTGGCTCTTGTACCATTTAACAGATTTAACATTTAACAGACAGAAAGTCAACACTTAATCCTAAATACTGTGATGGTAAATACTCTAACTTTATACAAATCAGTGACAAAAAAACCATACAAATAGTAGATTTTAGGAGGTATATAATGCTGCATTTTTGCGAAGTCCACCAAGATGCTGTGCCTGTTATGCGACCAAAGGAAAAAAATATTCCTTGGAAAGAAAAAAAGGGTTTGGCAAGAAGAATCCAAAGGACATGTCGCCAATGTTATGCAGATAAAGCGCCGATTATTGGTAGTAAGCAGGCTAAAATAAAGGCGAAAAATGTATTAACATATTGTCATTCATTACCATGTTTAACCAGATTCATAAAAAACTATGTATTTTTTTGATAAATGTTATTTTTAATATATATTATATTCTTATTTTATAGTTTTATTACCGCTATAGAAGCAAAATTATATTTGTAACGGTATCGTTAAGTACAACCCTAGCACCGTTGCAATAATCCTGAAAAAAAAACTACAAGTTTATATTGAATTTGAAAACCACGCCGTCAGGATCGGCTGCAGGGCCACGCGGCTTACTTCTATAGGCGTTTTATATAATAGCTGCAATCTGTGGCTTGTGGAAGGCGTTTAAGTTGGACCTTTCACGCGGCTCACCGGTGACCCCCATGGCTGGAATGGAACAGTAAGGTAAGGCCCACCGGTGAGCCCCGTGGCCTGAATGAAAATACTTGATTTTTCATATGGCGTTCAACGTGTTAATAATAATGTTATTATTATTTAACATTTTAGTTTTTAATTTGTTAATTGTTTTTCTGTAACTATCAAACCATTATTGACTACTAATTTACCGTTAATAATAAACTTCATACACTTGGTTCGCGTAAACAATGTAGTGAGAAATAATTGGCCGCCGGCTTAGCCACGCCCCGTAACTAATCAAACCGTTCGACATTAGGAAATCACTTGCACAGTGACTGGTTGCAGGCTACTTACTAAGGCTGTTTTCTAACGCAGCCTCCGGTGTATCCTGTTCTTTATCCTTTCCACGATCGTGAATACACCTTTACTTACTGCATTCTTAACGCGAATGAACTGTAGTTTGAATGTGGAAAGCAAATATGTACTACATAATACCTATAGGTTGAACTGCTACAAACTGTCTCGTTCCTGTTGCACACTGATATAGTTCCATACAACTGTATGAATTTAAAAATGGTCATATCAATAGGGGTCACGATTTTTCGGTAATAAGTAGGTATAATTTTTGAACTTAGCCATATCTTTGAAGGCCTCGCATTTAGAACAATGTTTAAATTTACTGTTTTTATTTTAATATTTTCAAATAGTTTCCATATCGCTATGTATTTAAGGATAAAATGCGAATAGCTTTTACATATTGCTGGTTGTACGACTGTTGCTTGTCCTACAATTTGACGAAAGGATTTCAACTTACTGTCCTAATGGCCAGATGGGTTGGCACATAATTTCATATCAAGATTTTCTTATATTCATAATACTGGTATTCAGTCAATCTTTAAAGATAATCTTAAGAAGTACAAGGAACTATGCTTTAGTCACCACCGGAAGGTAACGAAACATCGGGCGTCATTCGAAGTCGTGTTGCCATGACGTCTTAGACACACACTTTATTCACACATAACATATATACCATTAAAACTTGTCATATCATTAGTCTCTAGAAAGATATATATCTCCAACGCCTAATTTACTAGGGTATACACTGGTCTAACCTGATTTGGATCACTGCCTAATTACCCGGAGTGAGTCTTTAAAGATGGTCTTTCCAAATTATCATTTAAGATCCATTTTCTGTGGTTTGCAATAATTAAAGTTTTGTTGTAGTTCAGCGGCTGTTTTGGATATGAATATTATTGTCTATTGCCATTTTATGGTAGTATAAATAATAATAAATTTAATTCTTACCCTTTGATAGTGATGTTTACACAAAAAATGTGTTGACGTATTCTAAAATTAAATTATTATCTTGGGGTCATTTATATCTGGGACAATTGGGTCAAACTGTTTATCTTGGGGACATAATTTAAGTACGACTTTGTTGAAGTCTTGTTCATTGAATTGTAAGTACAGTGGTACATGTTAGATTAGCAATATAGGTACGCGTTGTTGGTGAGGCAGCTAACTGACGGACTAACTATTTTTAACTGTTGTTAACGTGCTAATGTTTAGTTGACTGATTCTTTGTGCTAAAAGATTGTAAAGATTGTTTGCATGTAGAAAAATGTCAGTGAAAATCACACAATGGATAAATAATAACTCTTATCAAAGTTTGATTAATATGGTATTTAATCTTGAGTATTAAAATTACCATTATATGTATTGTACATATTTATGTAGCGTCTTTTTTTCCAGATAAATTTTATTTAACTTTGTGTATAGTTTGAATACTCCAATTTGTGAAATCTATTAATATTATATACAATTTTATATATATAGTGTCAAATTTTCGTTTTGTATTTTATTTTTTTGTCTTTGTATTTCTTGGGCTTTTATTGCTGCATAAGTCTATTAGTCTCATGTCATTTTCAGACGATTTTTGCTTGGTTGTTGGAACGAAATTTATATTTGTTAGTTACATTATTGAAGTTTATAATTTGGAATGCGAAGGAGTGAAGTATAAAGGGACCAGAGCGTTGTAGTGATACATTTTGTATTGGAAATGTTTTGTATCTGTTGTCTAGATATAGTTTAATATAATAATTATGTTGTGATCTGAAGATTTAATCAGTTACTAATGTAAAATGCACTATACTTATGTTTATAATCCGGTTAATGCCGCGGTGTTAGGAATGCTTGTGCTTAATGAATTAAAAGAATATATTCCAATTTAGTTTATTGTTTGCTTTACAACCGACCCAGACCCTGTCAAGGCTTATTCATCATTACGTAAACGTGTAGCGTGTTTCTCTCATCTGGCGAACTTGCTCACTATACTGTTTAGTGTTTTTTGTAAACAAGACCTATAAGTTGAAAAAAGCAACTACAGAGTTTCTTGCGGCTCTTGCCTGTAGAGCTGCATTCCGAACCGGTGGTAGTTTCAGTATGGATATGGGTGGAAGCAAGTGTTGTGGGAGATCAAACGAGGTTGATGTCTCTGGGTTGTGAGAATGAGGAAATGTGTTTAAAAGATGTAAATGTAGATATGACCACCGATAGGAGTGTATGGAGACTACCACCTAGCGTGGGACAAAAGATAGAAAGGGCTAAAAGATTATATTGGTAATTTTAAATAAATGATGATTTGTAAGTTAAAATCTACGTAAATAAAGTTCCCTTTAAGTTTTAGACCACGCTTTCAATTCTTCTGCTGGTCGAGCACCACGACTCATATCCATCTGTTTCGAAGGGCGCTTTTCAGACACAACCTTCATAAATGCCATCCATGGCGTAACACAAAGACACTTCCCCATGTAACGGTCCCAATCCATTATATTCCACCCTTACAGCAAAGAGAGCCCAATTGTCTCATTGCTGTACTTGGTACAGTTGCAGATCACGATTGGGAGACTTATTTTTAAGATACGATCGAACTTTATAGGTTTTAGCGATAGACTGTAACGATGGTGCTTTATCTCTCCTTTTATTGGGCACCGAGTGGAATAGAGCAGTTTTCCCCAAAGTTAGATCCTGCCGTCTGCGTTGCTCTTGCGAGTGGAATAAGATAGAGCAAAGAGAAGCGCTCTAACAGGATAAAATTCATGAGCCACTCGACATAAAGACGTTCATTAATAGTAATTAAAGTCGGATTCTTTTGTGAGAGAGAACTTTCCGTGGATTTACCGGAACCCGGGGTATTTGAAGATCCCCTCAGCCATTCAGAATTTGAGACCTTGACTTAAGCCCTGTCGCTGCCTGCGTCATTTCATCCTGAGGCGGTAGTAAAATCTTAGCCGCAAGAGAAGGAAATCTTCGAACAAAACCTTGTACCGACCCGTCTGGCCAGCATGACACAGTAGACTTAATTTCCTCCTGTGATTGGACGAGGCTACTTAAATAGAGTCAGCGCTGGGTCTTTGTTAATTCCTGTATAGTATATGTCGTAAAATAATTATGTTTCCATCTGAAATTTAATCAGTTACTAATGTAAATTAAAATATAGTTAGATGTACAGTCTTCGCCAATCTTTATGTCCTGTCTGAATGTAGCCGCATTACGCTGCACAGAACACAATATCAGGTATCAGCGGGACGTACGCGGGGCGTGGAGGCAGGGCACGCCCGCGCGCGACGCCTCTCACCCACATTCGTCCGCGCTGCCGCGAGTGTGAGTGAGCTACGTTCGTATTGGTTATGAAAAGTACGATGCGCAGGTTCGTACCCACGGCTACATTCAGACCGGCCATAAAGATTGGCGCGGACTGTATGTCCTTATACGACTTTTTAAAGGAATGAAAAGAACATATTACAATTTAACTTTTTGTTTTATTTACAATTTCATTACAAACACTAATGGCTAGAACAAAAAATTGACGCGGCTTCCTCAACTGTAACTACCTCGCCTCTAGCGCATATAGCCCCGCCATATTGGATTTTTATTGGTCAACTTATCGCGTTACATTGGGGTGTTTTTTTTTAAATGAACTAACCGTAATGTTACTACAGCTCTGGGAATCAGAAGTCATATTGAGATACTATAACGATAAGTCTCGCCACCGCACTGCCTGCGAAAATCCCCCGCTGGTATAGTGACATCGTTAGCTCCAGTTCCACAACCTGGGGACCTTCCAACGAGCACAGTAGAGAGATCACGCAGATGTTATTTGATGGTCGCATACTGAAAGAAGTAAAATGGAGTCAATTAACAAGTAGGTACCGATAGGTGTGGTGGCGGATTTATAATATAAAGAGTCACCACTCCATTCCATTATTACTTAATTATATGTATCATTGAGACTATACACATTTTCACAGATATTAGTAATCATATAGCAATATTAGATTTCTTGCAAATGGATTTTTTTATTGCAATTTAAGGCAATAATATTAGATTTTTTTTTAAATAGAGAACTTTAGAACTCATAGTGTCATCATCACATTCCATCCTGAAAGTGTCGTATGAATCGACAATAGGAAATGACAAGGCCGAAACCTAATCGCAGCAGAAGAAAACTTGATACGCAACCCTTTTTTTTAATTCGCCCGGGGTAAAATCCTTTATAAATAAATAAACTTGGACATTTCACACAACGCCATCTCGTCCTGAGCTAAGTAACTTAATGCTTGTGTTATGGTAACGAGATGGATAATAAACTACTTATATACATTTTTTTTGTAAATACATACATATTATAGACTAGCTGCGCCCCGCGGTTTCACCCGCGCTTACTTATTGTCGTACCGCGGGGTGAAGCCAGTCAAAAAAAAGTAGCCTAAGTTACTCCTTATATCATCAGCTACCTATCAGTGAAAGCTACCTATCCCGTCAAAATCGGTCCAGCCGTTTCCGAGATTCAAACAATCATAAAAAAATTTAATCTTAAGAAAAATATGACTACTTACTTTCGTTTTTTTTTTAATTTAGAGATTAATATTGTGGGTGCAACTAAGTTTTATTTTATTTTTTATCTGTATAATTAAATTCTCAATTGAACAGTCTTCGTTTCATTAGGATGGCATACGTAGTTCGGGAGATATTCAGGTTTATGTGACTGACCCGTTATTTTTTGGAACCGAGTGCATTATACGTGTGTTTTTGCCTCAATTTCTATGTTTTGTGAAATAATAAACTTTTATTTATTTAATTCAATGCCCCTCTGTCATATGAACTCTGTATATATATTTTGATGCCACAAACCCTGAAGCTGTAGGTTCATTATACCAGAATACTCACTCGAAACACCGGAATTCTGCCGGCCTAACGCCGTTGGATGCTTGGACCTCGATCATACGCATCTCAAAGCTCACGATTGACTCCCTCCACGCAGGTCCATGCATCGTGAATAGGTCGACCTGGTAACAAACATATTTAATCAAAATAAAAGAGTAAGAAGGTAACGGACTCAAGTAAAACGCATTCAACTCATTCTAAACTCATAAAAATCGTCATATTTAAAATTACCATTATCATCTTATCTCCTGTCCAACGCTAGCTGGTAGTCTCCATACACAACTATCAGTCGTCATAATTACATTCACACATTTCCTCATTCATTAGTTTCAGCATGAATAATGGGGCATGCTGAAACTACCACCGGTATTCGCAACCTGTGGCTTCCACAGGTTGCGAATATTGGAAGGCATTCCAGGTAACTGGGACGCACTCAGTCAATGAGGCTTTTGTCGGCAGTAGGTCCCCCGACCCGCGTCACGTCCAAATGTCCCAACTGCAACTGGAATTTCGCGAACAATAATTCCATAAAATTGGGCTAAGAACATAAGATAATAAGGACAATACTTACACTTCCCGAAGGCAGATATATGTTAGACACGAAAGTAATGAAATTGTAGCTGTAGGTGCTGGGCAGTTGCAAACAGTCCCAGTCTCCCACTTGACATGATCGTTGGACACGGGTGCATCGGCTGAAAGATGGAAATGAAGAACCGTAAGTGATTAAGACTGTGGTAACTTCAGATAGTTCGCATCCTGGTCTCCGCGAATACTGGCGCTGACGCGCAATAGGTCTCCGGCCTCCGTCCCTACCCAGTCTCAACCGCAATAGCTGGGTCCGCACCGGAAGATTCATCGCACTCAGCTCGCGCACGGCAGGAGCGCGATCCAATGTATAATTGGAGGAGGCCTCACTCAGCAGTGGGACATTTATGAGCTGTGTAGTTTATTGTTTAACAAAGACCCGTGTATCGCGTAAGCTATTTACAAGCATATTAATTTACGCACACAAATGGCACCCAGACTCAGAAAGTATGGAAGTGGTTTACAAAAAGACACTTGCCCGATCCCGGAATCGAACCGGGGGCAAAGGTCCAAGTCCAAAGGCGGCACATCCAATCCCTAGACCAATAAAAAGGTACCTAGCTGTAGGTATTTCTGACTCACTGTTTCGCCTCCAGTTTGTACCCTGCTGGACAGTCGATGTGGTGGCAGTGGTAGCTGCCTCGCGTGTTTTGGCACACATAGCCGGAGTCATCTGCATGAGCGCAATGGGCTAGACCAGTCTCACACTCGTCGATATCTGTAGCGGAAATGGTTATTTTGGTAGCGTAAATAGGGACATGATATATTCATCATGGTGCACCTTATGCACGTCTGACTCGGTCGGATGAGATGGGTGGCCATTTACCGATAGTCCAACTGGTATGATCTCAGAGAGGAGACGCCAATTGCTCCGAGTAAATTCTCGTAATCAACTAATTCAGGATAAACTGCTTTTGTTTAAACCCCTTGCAGTAGCTATAGTAAACATGTATTTTACGGACACAAATGACACATAGACTCAAAGCAAGTGCCTCTAGTTTCTAGACTTGCTTGACCCCGGAATTGAACCGCGGGCCCGCGAACCGGGTATCCAACCCCTAGAACAACAAGGCAGTTGCCGAATCCAATGAAATTAGAACAAGGACGTTAGATAGATCGTCTCGGACACTACTTACCTATACAGCTCCTGCTGTCTTCCGAAAGCCTGTAGCCTGAAGGACAGGAACAGCGGTAGCTTCCAGGTTCATTGATGCACTCGCCACCACACAACTTGCCTCTAAGCCGCACTGCGGCATATTCTTCGCACTCATTCACGTCCTCGCATGTCCTAGCGAAGAATCAAGTTTAGCCTTCATTTTCCAGACCAGGTCACAACAACCTCAACTCACAACTCAGTTACCGGAAATGGCACTTCCAGACACGATGTATTTAAGACTAGGCCAACGCCTAAATATTTATTTGCGATCTGCAATGTTTATTTTCTATCTCGGTACTATTGTGAATTCTTCTTGAATCTAATCTAAAAATATCCGAAGTCCATATCATCCGAAGTCCAGTAAATGAAAAGACCAAAGAAGCAGGCCTGTATAAAATAGTTTTCTATCTTGAAGAATGAGGGAGCAACCTACGTTTTTGCGCATGAGAACAACTTAACAGGGATTCCGGTAAAATCCAAACACCAATAAATCGTTATAAGTAGCTATCCTAAAAGCTTAGTAATTGTGTCCCATTACGTTACTCCGGTTCTGTATGCTTAGATCTCAAGTTTCGTCACCGTTTTGTGACCAAAATGTTAAGAAAAATGTTACTTGTTTTTGTCAAATATTTTGCACACGACATATTTGCCTGTACCTAGTACTGTAGATCCTTTTATGGCTCCTATTTTATACCTTACGAACTGTGAACATGAACACCTTTTAGACAACACAGTTTATAGGGTATAAAATAAGTACCTTATATCCAACTTACCTCCCGTCCGCATTAAGCCTGTAGCCTTTCTTGCAGTAACACCTATAGGAGCCCCAGGTATTGGAGCACCCCTGGCTGCATACTCCAGGGTTTTCGGTGCACTCATCCTGATCCACACAGACCTTGTCGTTGCTGGGCGCATTCCTGAACCCGTCTCGACAAACGCAGCGGTATGAACCCCAGGTATTGAGGCAATCAGCATTATAGGCACATGGCTGGAAGATAATGGAAGAAGAGCTTAGAATTTGTGTAAAACAGACAAATGGGTGCCACTTTCTTGCTAAGCAGTAGAGAGGCAGTCAATAGAGAGAGATACATAAGCTCGGAATTACTCTGCGTAATGAAGAATATGGTACAAGATTCTGGGATCGAAGAAATCTCCAGAAACTCTAGTTCAAATGGCAGCTTCATACGAATATTTAGAAAATAGATTTCAATATTGAGTAGTTTTCTAGTTATAATAATATCAACATACGCTGCCGTGTTGACACTCATCTATGTCTTCACAACCGTTCTGCCCCACCAGCCGATGGCCGGAAGGACATTGACAAGAATACCCTCCATAAAAGTTCTCGCATCGCTGTTCAGGCCCGCATTGCGAAGCGTTGCGCGCACATTCGTCGATATCTGTAATGAGAAGAGGAATCATTGCCTGCTCGGAGAGTGTGCCGTAAGGGACCAACAGACAATGCGAACGGCTGAGAGCTAGCCAATACAAAGTACAGCCATTTACAGGCGCCTTAATTTTAATGGAAAATTCACCACAAACTGTTACTACCTGCTGTACTTAAGTGTTGTGTACTTTTCCACGTTGGGTATAGTTCCAAATCTTCTTTTGCCTCGCCTTTTCCCCAATTTTATTGGAGTCAGAACCTGATTTTGCTAACTACCAGTATTTACACGGTTCGTTTGCCGTCTTCCCTCCGCGACCCATTTAGTAGAACAACCATAGATTCACAAGACAGTCGAGCTTAAGTGGAGGTCCTTCTCTTTTTGTCAGTCAGACAAACAGAACAGATAGCTAGGACGCCATGTCTCCGTTACGTTACGCGGTTGAAGACCATTAGGTCTCTGCTACAAACTGATCCAGACTCAGCATAATGCTGGTTGCCAATGTTTCCATCAACCAACTCCGATCTTCCGTCGAAGACGGCAGGTAAACCATTCTTCTCTACACACCTTAGTACTCTATAGCCATAACGGAATACTTGACAGTATTACTCATAACGATGCTCGCTGTAAAATTTAAGAAAAAAACGATCGAGTTTTTTTTAGACATTTGAAGGGGATCTTGCGTGTTCTTGAATAATAGAGAAACTCCAGTCGAGGTGTAGCGAAGGAATGATTTATTGTGTACATCGTTGTGATATATATACAGAACATAATTTCTACTATTAGGTACTACTGCTAACAGGATACGAGGGAGAGAGAGAGAGAGAGCGCGCGCTTGTGTGAAAGATATAGGGTGCGCAAGAGGGGGCATCGATTCGATGTGTGTGCGTGCCCCCAGAGGGCGCGCGCGTTGCGTGGGTATACACAGTCGCGCGGCGCGAGCGCTCGCTCATTTCGGCGAGGCAGCCAGCGCGTGCGGACATCTCCACTTCTCCAGCGGTAGGCGGCGGTCGTCGTGTACGTAGCCGCGTGCAGCGCTGAATCGGCACGCGTGGAACCGTCGTCTTCAAGCGATCTTTTCAGATCCACTTCTTGTTTCATAGAATCGATTACGACGTTTCTTGAAGCACACGAAATCGACTTACTTAATAAATACTTCCTTCTTGCATTGTTGTTTTATTGGTAAAGGTAATATTCTTGGTAAAGGTAAGGTAATGGTGCGGTAACGTATGTAGGTACACGAGGTAAGGTATGTACCCTACACATTGGTCACTGGCTAGTGACGATTGTAAAAAGGCACTGGAGCAAGAATAAGTATAATAATTATTATCGTACAACCTTAGGCATTTGAGTTCCTATATGTTTTTGGTTCCCAGTTCTGAAGTAAAAGTCTGGTTCAGAAAAGCATCAATTGCTCTCTCAACTACAGTACTTCGGATGGCTAAACGCGTTTTGTTATAACTACCCTGTATAAAATACTAGCTGGAAGTCCTTACCGAAACACCGTTTGTCAGGAGTCAGTTTGTATCCCCACGGGCAGGTAGCAACAACGGCGCCCACCTCTGGCATCCTGGAGAAGGTGGGCCTGGGCGAGTATGAGCCTCTCTGTCCGTACTGTGCCCCCACAGTGATAACATTGCGTCCATCGCTGGGTGCCGTAGGCCGAGGCGATGAGGTCGACGGTGCTATAATAAAAATAAGAATTACAGAATCTTGCATGTTATGTTAAACTCTAGCGCAACTCAAAGCCATGGCCAAAGCGAAAGCCCATAAAAAAACGTTTTACTGAGGCATTTACCCGAAGGTAGTCCATACAAAAACAACCTAAACTATTACATAAATAAAAAAAAAAAAAAAAGAATGAATTCAAGAGTTCGTGTTCAGTGCTTGTGCTGTGACACTATAATATTGGTAAGTTGCCTAAACTGTCAAAATGTAAAATTCATAGGAATTCATTCAATTGACTTTAGGGTCGTTCACATCTGACGGAAAATGCGTCGCGTATGCTCGGTCGCGTAACGCCAAAACAGACAAATGTATGATAAAACATTCAACCTTTCACACCTAACTGATGATGCAATAGTGCGTCGAGCGTACAGCGTCATGTATTCGTCTGTTTTGACGTTACGCGACCGATAAAACGCGACGCATTTTCCGTTAGATGTGAACCGACCCTTATTATATTTCAGCGGTTAGGTGTGACTCCGGAACTCTCGACTACCCAATAAAACCTCACCGGTATAGCCTCACACGCCTTGTTTCAGATGCCACAGGTTCGCGAGGACGCATTCTAGACCTGACCTAGACCAGCAAGACCCTCTAGAATATCTGTTCAAATCAGAAGTGACTGATCAAATTTACCATGGCGTTTTAATTTGATTGAAGCGGCATGTATTAATAAAATAAGAAGATTTTATAAAACTAAATACCATCGTCAATACCACATCTCGCTCGATTTTTCTCTCGTTTTTATTTTACAATACATAATTCCCAAGGTTTCGAATGCTTTGCAGAAGTCGCGGTAATGTGAATGAAATAATCACTACATAGTTAGTTAGTATAAAACAAAGTCGCTGTCGTCTGTCCGTCCCTATGTAGGTATGTATCCTATCTTAAATCTTTAAAACGCAACGGATGTCGAAGCGTTTTTTAATAATTATAGTGATTCAAGAGGAAGGTTTTTATGTATAATACATGCGTAATATTATAGAGAAACACTGAAAAATTTAGATGTTCATCTATGCACCCGTGCGACGCCGGGGCGGGTCGCTAGTGTATAATAATTTTCCGGTCTCGTGAATGTCGCAACATCAATTTAGAAGGCGATAAACTAACATTTTATTACGTAAGGTCTACGCGAACGAGTATAAAGTAAAAATGTCTTACTGTAAGCGAGGGTTGGAGTGTTCTGCGCAGATCGACAGCGTGGGCCGCACCTGCATCGGTACCCGCCGACTATATTTAGGCAGTCTTCCAGCGGTTCGCAGGTCGCTGTGTTAGACGCGCATTCGTCTATGTCTGAAATATTTCACGAGTTTCTACAGATTTAAAGCCAATACATACAAATTAGTCATCACAAAACTAACAGCGGTTTAATTGGCAGCCTTATTGCTGATAGTCGGTGTGTTGACGGATTTAGAATACATTGTGTCACCTCTCCATTCCATCCTGCGGTGAAGCAAATACCAAAGCTGATAACCGATCCGCAAGAGAAGGAAATCTTGAAACAAAACCCTGTGCCAACCCGTCTGGCCAGCGTGGTACAGTAGGTAAATTTCCCTCCATGTAATTGGAAGAGGTCCGACGCAACTGTGGGTTTTAAACGGGCTGAGGGGAGGAGAGAGACTAATGCTAGCAATCGCATCATGTAGGTTGTTCATGTCGATAGAAAATATGAAGTTTGGGGGCCAGGTGTTGGGCTTTTGACGTTTGTCATTTACCCTCTAAATAATAGAGGTAAATCGGAACTTGTTTAGTATTGCATGTAGTACTGTATAAAATCATAAATCTTACCAACACATTTGCTCACTCGTCTGTCGTATGCGTATCCTAATTCACAGTTAGGTGTGTACCGATTTTGAGGACGAGGTGCTGTGTATCCCCAGACAGTGGTTGGTTTCGATACTGCGAAAACAATATAAAAAAATATCATTGTTTTAAAAGGAAACGTAACCACTAGGTATGACGCGTAAATTCATCGCAGGCGCAGTTTACGAACATGTAATTCACGAACACACATGACATCCAGAGAAAGTGCTTCTGGTTTACAAGGACACTTGCCCGACCCGGGAATCCAACCGGGGACCCACTGATCGAAAGGTGGCGCATCCAACCCCTGAACCAACAAGCCAGCTTACTGAATAAATCTTTTTGACACTTAAAGCACAGCAATAAAGTAAAAACATAAATAAAAAGGAAATAAAGAAGCTTTTATTTAACGGCCGGCTTTAAAATACATTGTATCGGCACCACATTTCATCCTGCGAGTGTCGTAACAGCCGGTAAAAGGAAATGATACGGCCAAAAACCTAGCCACAAGAGAAGGAAAACTTGATACGAAACCCTGTGCCAACTCGTCTGCGCACAGTAGGCATATTACCGTCCATGTAGTTGAAATAGAGCCGTCTCAGCAGTGGGTCATTTGTGGGTTGAGAGAAGAACAAGTAGAGAAGATTCTACACGGATTAGTAGTAAATAAGTTAGTCTAATAATAAAATACAAGTTTTACCAGCGGTAGTGGCTTCAACAGTCGTGGTAGGAGCAGGCGTCGTGGTGCTTCTAGTACTGGTAGTGGGTTGGACGGTAGCCACGCACCAGCCCGAAGGATCCCGGTGAAAGCCTACAATGCACTCACAAATGTACCCACTAGGGTCTTTCACGCAGTACTCCAAATTGCTGCAGCTATGCTGTCCCAAAGCGCATGGATCTGGATCTGTAACGCACAAAGAGTTCTATAGATCATACATTGATTGGGATTAGTCTTGTTTCTTCGAAGGAAGAATTGTCTGGATACTCTTATATTTTTTTAACCACATATTCAATTTCATAGTGACTGGTGACATGGTCTAGGGGTTGGATGTGCCGCCTTTGAAACCATTTCATGTTTGTAAACTGCCCCCGAGAGACAGAATTTATCATTTCGTTTTTTTATAGAATAATAATTACTATGCCGTAAATGGAACATTAAAAAAATGAGTTAAGTATAATTAAATTTTGATTTTATACAAGTTTGGTAGCGTTTGCAAAATGTATGCTATGAAAGAAAAGGATGGATTGGAACGTACCTTGGCGGTACGTCGTGTTGGAGGCGGCCATCTTGCTATCGGATGATAACAAGATGGCCGCCTCGCATATCTTTTATTTTTCATCGGATGAAAGTCCGCGCAACTAAGTGAATTCTCTTTTATTATTAACTTCTTGTGCCTTGATAGTTAAAAGACTAATAGCAGATGGCTATGTCATGTTGGAACAGTATGCTAATTGTTAAATAAAATACATTCGGTGTAAATCATATTAATTATATTTTTCTAATGACAAATGTCACACGGAATTTATTATTTCTTTGCATGAAAACAAACAAGCAGGCCGTTAACAGAAGTAGGTATATATCAGTCCTCCGCCACCATTGCATGATCCGGTACTCGAGGAGCCGGTAAGATTTGGTCCAAGTGCCTCTTGAACATAATGCCATCGTCAGTTTTAATTTCATAATGAACAGAACCTAATTTGCGGGTAACATATCCAAATTTCCATTTATGGCGTCCGGAATAATTTCTGATCTGGATTCTATCTCCTGGACTAAATGCTCTTAGGTTTGTAATGTCGGTTTTTTTACCCATGCCTGGTTTAAGCGGTATTCGAAACATTGCATGAAGTGAAGTCCTCACTTCTCTGCCAAACATCAGTACATATGGTGTACCTTTCGTTCCAGGGCTGCGACGTAATCTGTTTTTAATTGTTAAAATTTTATCATCTATAGAACCACTCTCCCCCACCATTGAATATAAAGCTCTCTTGATTGTTTGAACAAAGCGTTCTGCTTGTCCATTAGTAGAGGGATGATATGGAGCGGAAGTTCTATGTGTAATATTTAATTCCGTAAGAAAGGTTTCAAATTCATTGGAAATAAATTGTCGGCCGTTATCCGACACCAAAAAGAATGGTAATCCAAATGTCGAAAATATATCTTTCAGTTTTTTAATGCACCAAAAACTGGTGGTATTCTTGGTCGGTATTATTTCCACCCATTTTGTGTAAGAGTCCACTAAAATAAATAGGTAATGGCCTTGTACGGGGCCAGCGAAATCAATATGTACACGCTGCCACGGAGCCGTTGGTTCTTCCCAATGATGTATGGGTGATTTTGGAGGCTCATTCTGTTGCAGTCGACAGGCTCGGCAAGATGATACCTTGTCGTCGATATCTTTATCAATGTTTTTCCAATAAACATAACTACGAGCCAATAACTTCATTTTTAAAATGCCCATATGACCAGCATGTAGTTCTTCGAGTACACTTGCCCGCAGTTTGTAGGGAATCATGACGCGAGAACCTTTCAAAATACATTTATCCTGGAGAGTCAATTCATTGTCTTTGTAACCAAGAGACCGTAACGATTTTCCAGATTCTAGGAATTCAAGTAATCGGTTCATTTCTGGATCATTTTTCGTCTCTTCGGCAATGGTCTTCGGGCATATGCCTAGGGTGTTAATCTGTTGAAGTTGAAAAGTGCTGTGTAGGTCTACTGAATTTGGTTTAGGGCATTCAACTGGGAACCTGGAGAGGTAGTCGGCATTCGAATTATTTTGGGAACTCCTATATTCTATTGTGTAATCAAATCCAGATAAAAAGTGGGCGTAGTGAAACAATCTCATTGTACTTAATGCCGGTAGTGTTTGATGTGGATGAAAAATCGATGTCAGCGGCTTATGATCTGTTACTAGTATAAATTTTCGGCCATAGCAATAGTAAAAGAACTTTTTAAGGCCCCAGTATATTGAAGTTGCTTCCTTGTCAATCTGACTATATTTCTTTTCACTATTTGTTAAGGTTCTGGAAGCAAAGGCTATCGGTCGTTCTGATCCATCCTGGTATCTATGAGATAAAACTGCACCGAGTCCAGAAGGTGAAGCATCTGTCGCTAAAACTAACAGTTTTGTTGAATCGAAATGTGTTAGAACTCTTTCGCTAAGTATCTCTTTCTTCACTTTGTTAAAACTGTCCTCACATTTTTGTGACCAGTTGAATTCAGTTCCTTTTTTCAATAATTCGTATAAAGGACTTGTAATAGAAGATAAATTAGGAATAAATTTGTTATAATAATTTGCCATGCCCAAAAATGTTCTTAATTCATTGACATTTGTAGGTCTTTCAGTGTTTGTAATTGCTTTAACTTTTTCTTTATTTTTATGAAGTCCATCTTTGTCAATTGTATGGCCCAAGTAATTGATACTAGTCTTAAAGAATTGACATTTCTCTTTATTGACACGAAGATTATTTTCCTTTAATTTTTGTAAAACTTGTCTTAAACGTCCAAGTAATTCATATTCCGTAGAGCCTTGTAAAATTATATCGTCGAAGAAACATTTAACGCCATCTATGCCAAGTAAAAGACTATCCATAAATTTTTGCCACAAACTCGGAGCTACCTTAACACCGAACATTAATCTATTTACTTTGTATGTACCTTTGTGCGTACTTATTGTTTGCAGGATCGCACTCTCTTCATCCATAGCCATATTTAAGTATGCTTGGCTAATATCTAATGTACAGAATAGCTTACCTCCGTTCATTTGTGCAAAAATATCTTCAATAATAGGAATAGGATATTTCTCATCTTTGATTACCTTGTTTAGGGTTATTTTATAATCCGCACATAATCGTATACTTCCATTCGGTTTGACAATAGGTACGACTGGAGTTCCCCAGTCTGAATGTTCAATTTTAGTAATAACTCCTTCATAACATAAACGTTCAATTTCGTCATCAACCTTTTGCTTAAGTGCGTAAGGTATACGTCTAGGTTTAATAAAGATTGGTTGAGAATTTTCTTTTAAATGTAAATGTGCCTTAAAGTTAGGAATCATTCCCAAGTCATTCCTAAATACACTATCGGAGAACTCTTCAAGTATGTCTTCTAAATTATCTCTGTTCGCAGTGCGTAAAGCTCTAACATCTGCCAACTGAATATCTATTTCTTTCATCCAGCTTCTTCCGAAAATTGGATCTACAGGTTGATTAATTAGATAAAGCTTTCCATAAAAAGTCTGATTTTGAAATTTGCACTTCACGTAGACTACTCCTGCTGGCCTAATAATTTCACCAGTGTACGTTTTCAACTTCATTTCAGTATGGAAAATTTTCTTATTTAAATTCATCTGTTTAAATTGTGTAAGTGACATAGAAGATAATGTAGCACCTGTATCGAATTCCATTTTGACTGCGCAGTTTTCTATTTGAACCGATATTAAATATCTGTCAGTAACTTCGCTTTTGATAAGGTTGATAATGCCGAGATTTTCTTCAGAGGCGCTACTTATACTTTCATCGACTTGCTTCGTATCCATGTTACGCTGTAAGCAAACACGAGCTAAGTGCCCTTCTTTATGGCATTTTCGACAAACAGATTTAATAGCCCCACATTTATTTGCCCGGTGATCTGTTTTGCCACATCGGTAGCATCTGCCTTCTAAATCTTTGATAGAAAACTTATTTCTTTGTGGGTTTTCAGCACGCGTAGGTTTGAAATTATTTTTATATCTTGTAGTTGTAATTTTGTTTACATTATCGAAATTATGTCTGAGCTCCGAAGCCATTGTGAAATTTTCAGATTTTCCCATTTCTATTGAAGAAGCATTGTGTACCAAATCTGAAAATGGATGAATTTCCCTGTCTTGTAATAATTTTACTCGAATATCGCAGTCCTTAATTCCTCGAATGAATTGTAATGATAAGAAACTATCCATAGTTGATTTGTTGCAATGCTGACAAGTAAATTCACAGTTTGCACACAGTCTCTTAAGTTCAGCAGCGTATGCTGCTACGGATTCTGATGGTTGCTGTATTCTTGATATAAATTTATGTTGTAAATGCCATATACTTGGTTTTGGATCTATGTAGTTACTTAACGTTTTCGTCAATTCATTAAAATCCTTGTCAGTGGGTCATCTGGTGCACATAAATCATATACCTTTTGGTGTAGCTCTACACTCAAGGATGCCAGCAATGTGTACACTTTTGCCCTGGCTTCGTTCACTTGATTCATAATGAAAAATAAATTCAATCTCTTAATAAAATTATCAAATGTTTCATTTTCCTGTAAAGTCTGGAAATGTATTTTCGGATAAGACTTTCCTTCTTGGTTGGAAACAGAAATGCAAGAACCGTAATCAGTAACAGACTGTGAATTTTTTACAATGTTCGCTTTTAACGTCAGTAATCTACATTTCAGATTTGTAAATAATTCTTCGAAATCGTACCTGTATTCAGATTCTTCTTCTAAATCATTTTGGTCAGTGCTCAATTCAATTTCAGTTTGTACTTCCTGAAACTTTTGTAAATTTTCTTGTAGTGATTGTAGTCGTGTTTCAATTTCTTCCAATGTAATGTCATTTTTGTTTCGTAGTGTATTTTCTGTTCGCGTAAGCAATCCTCGTAAAGATGCACGAACTCGTTTTTGTCTATTTATATTAGAATTCGACATTTCGTCGCCAATTTGTTAAATAAAATACATTCGGTGTAAATCATATTAATTATATTTTTCTAATGACAAATGTCACACGGAATTTATTATTTCTTTGCATGAAAACAAACAAGCAGGCCGTTAACAGAAGTAGGTATATATCACTAATTAACCTCCCTGTGATGGGAGGAGGCGTTACTCAGTGGTGGACTGAGAAGTAGTAGTAAATTTACCGGTGGCCTCATTAGACGGACGGCTGGGGCAGACGGCAATTGTTTCTTGTAAATCTAGTTAAAGACGCCAATATAATTGGGGTCGGCGGGAAGGGAGATTCTAGAAGGATTCAACTTACCCACACAATTGCCATTGGCATCCTTCTCCAATCCAAACAGACAATGAACCTCATCAGGGCTGAAGCTGGTATCTCCAGCATCTATTTCATTTGTCGCTTTATCGTCTGGTCCTTCGTGACCTGGCTCTGGTTTTACAGGCACAGTAGGTTCCGGTTTCCAGGTAGGTCTAGACGCTGGTCTAGTGACTGCAGTGCTTGTTCTGGTAGCTGTAGTGTTTGGTCTGGTGACTGAAGTGTCTGGTCTGGGCAATGATGGGTCTGGTCTGGTGGGTACCGTTTCCGGTCTTCGGTACGGTGGTCGGTTATAGGGATAGTTATCAGGTCTACGTGGTATATATTCCGGTCTTGGTATCCTGGGATAATTGTCTGGTTGCCGTGGTGTGTCTTCTGGTGTTCGAGGGGCTTCTGGTCTTGGTGGAGCGTATGTTCTGGGGGTTGTAGTTGGTTTAGGGGTTGTGGTACTGGTAGGGTAATATCTCGTTGGGTAACGAGGATATGGCCTGGAAGGTCGAGTAGTTGTTGCTCGGGAAGTACTTGTTGGTCGGGGAGTAGTGGTCGTAGGAGGTGTGGTGGTTGTAGGACGGGGAGATGTGGTCGTCGGGCGGGGAGTAGTAGTAGTGGTAGTGCTGGTCGTCGTAGTAGAAGTAGTGGGACGTGGCCGGGGTTTCCGGGTGGTAGGTGTTGGAATTGGGATTGGGTCAGGGTACGAGTTGTCATCAGTTCCGTTCTCGTCACTGCAAAACAAACAAAATAAGATTAGTTAATTATTATTTTAGAAAGAAAATAATGACCATAAAAGGATTAAAGCGACTAAGTCAACTATCAAAGATAGACAAATGCATAAACAGTTCTTCTTAATCTATTAAAATGGAAACAATTATGTCATGATAAAGTTTGCGTAATTCGTAGCACGCGGAACGGAAGTTCCCCCGTGTAGGGACGGGGCAGAATATCCCCACAGCACGTTGGGAAAAAACGCATGTTGTAAAAGTCAACAAAACCCATCACGCTTGGTGGTAAGATCGAATGATCTGCCCGGCTAGCTACCCTCACATCTAAGTCCAGCGCCAAGCAGTTTTACTGTGTTCCGGCGTGTGTATGTGAGAGCAGGTGCTGACATTTTTTATTTAAACGGAACCCCCGCACGGAACCCCTGCACTGGGTAGATGTAACCTGAATCGCGGGGGCAGTTTACAAAAACCCCGAGCAAGTGCCTCTGGTTTAGACAAAGACACTTGCCCAAACCCGGAATCGAAGTCTTATTGGTCGTAGCGTGATAGAAAATAGCCTTCCTCTAAGAATTAAATTATTCAATACATCAATTATAATACAAACAATTTGAACCAGTAGTTCTTGAGGTTATCGCGTACAACCAATCAAACAAACTCGTCAGCTTTATCATATTAGCACAGATGTGTCTGTTTGGTCGGTGGGTTGCTAAGCCGAATTTGGTGTCATTTGTGAGCTTAAATGACATGTTTGCAAACAGAACCGTCGATACAGGTCATACAATGTGAAAGCCTTTTTATTTTTTTTAAAGGTGCTCCCCAGCCTCGTCATATAAAAAAATAATCCCTGGAACTCACTCAGAATCGTAGTACTCGTCATATTCATACAAAGGTGGTGCCACAGTAGTGGAGGTCGTTGAAGTTTTCCTGGTACAAGTAAAGCTCCCCAGTAGATTAAGGCATTGCTGTCCAGGGCTGCAGTTGTCCAGCTTAAGGGCACACTCGTCGATGTCTAAATTAAGCAAAGTTTGAGCAGTTTTTTTTTAAATGGCATACCCTCTTGCTACCTACAACATTGTGACAGTTATGATGCCACAGTCTGACAGGCACGTCAAACTTATGACATTTCGTTGCAGTTTAAAAATAATGCCTTTCTGCCAGTGGAAATATTCACTTGACAATGACAGTGACAGTGACAGTAGTGCGCGTCCGGAAAATGTCGAAGTGAAAACCGAATTGAGCCGAACAGTTCATTTTGCATTTCGGATCTGTACACTGTTAAAAAATATTTATAAATTAACTACGACATTTATTTGCCTAAGTACAAATTAATATCATCATCATCAAGTAATGGTCCGTGGACGTAATAGTGTCATCAGCCCATTATACCCCGTGGGAATTAGTAGGTAACTAGAGCAATCCCGTAGCAGAGAATGGTACTATTACTACCTACTCAGCCTGAGAAGGAAAGCTCCATAGAAACCCTGTGCCAACTCGTCTTGCCAGCGTGGCACTGTAGGCTATTTTCCCCGCATGTATTTGGGGGAGGCCAGACTCAGTAGTGGGTCATTATGGGCTGAAACGTCAAACATTATAGCAGCATAAAAACATCTTGAACCACAGGCCTAGTACAAGAATCATGATGACAATCAATCGCGTGACTTACGCGTCCCTCTTTCGCCGATCACCGCGTAAGTCCAAAATTCGATTATTACGCAGGATAGATTTTGGCTCAAGATGATTGTTAACTGTACCTGCACATGAACCAGACGCCGAATCCAACTCAAATCCACTTTTGCAACGGCACTCGTGACCCCCATATGAGTTGACACAGTTCTGGAATTGATCGCACAGATGTGTGCCTTCGCGGCATTCGTCAATATCTGGAACATTCATTCACAAAAACATTGATAATTGAATTATTAAAAATACGTTACTTAACATTTCTTTTCGTTCCAATTCGGCATTTAAACCTCGCTGTTGTGAGAATTTACGAAATCTAGTCTCGTTGGTCTAGCTAGGGGTTAGATGTACCGCCTTTAGATCAACGGGTCCCGAGTTCGATTCCGGGTCGGGAGGGTGTCTTTGTCTAAACCTGAGGCACTTACTCTGAGTCTGGGTGTCATTTGTTTGTGAATTTAATGTTTGTAAACTGCCCCATCGATACACGTTACACTTTCACTGGCATATAGGTATGTAGCTGATATTACTAGTACAAGGAGTAACTGCTGGACAGAGGCGTTCCCAAAAAGGAGGGGTTTGCCATAATCGCCACGCTTGGCAGGCGAGTTGGCGATCGCAGTAGTTAATAATGGATAATGTGTCTTTGACAGAACGTCGCTGCTGCCCAACGTCTGTTGTCCCTTAGTCGCCTTCTACGACACAAACGGGAAGATATGGTGTAGTAGTTATCAGCTAATAGTACCACCATAAAAATACATGAAGATCGTATTTGGCAAATCTATTCTCATCATCATCATCAACCCTCATTAGTACACAACTGAACATAGGCCTCCCCTTAAGAGCGCCACGGTGCCCTGTCTTCTGCTTGACGCATCCAGCAGCTGCCCGCAATCTTATAAAATATAGTCTCGACATATCATTATCACACTTATGTCGTAGATAAGGTGATAGATAAGATCTACGTACCTTCACAGGTTGTTCCACCTGGACGTAGCCTTGTCCCTTCCTGGCAAGTTTTTGTGGCTAGCCTGGAATACATCACAATTTTATTGGTATAACTCAAAAATATATCTATCCTGCAAGATGAGCGATGTTTGGTCCCTTTGGCGGTGATTGGCGATAAGACACGCGATTGGTTAGTACAGACCAGCATGCTACGTAATTTACATAAATTTCCCGAAATATCACATTACAAATGCGAGAATTACCAAAAAGTCCTACACCGCGACAGCAAAGTTTACGGACCAATTCGCACGGTTAAGAAATCCCCGATTACAGTTATCGGGGGATAGGCGCCGCGGCCACCTGCCTGATGACCACCCCATATGGCTGGATGATTATCCCTTTGCGCCATATGGTTGATGCTATGACTTTTGGTTCAAAATATTTTTAAGCTACTATACACATACTCTAAACCGCGTCGTCCATGCAGAGAGAATAGAGCTAGACAGCTGGACAACTAATCAAATCTATACTCTAATTTCTACGTACACGTAGAGAGAGTAGCTGAGCCTCTCTACGTAGAATGTAGTGACACATTAGCTAGGGTAGTCTCGCTTATGTGTACACGTCGTAGATTGCCCTATGACAGTCGCTCTCCGTAATTTTAATCTGTCGTGGACGAGGCGCTTTTGAGAGTAATATCAAAGTTTTAATAAACTTACTTCGGCAAAGTGCTAATTTTGGATTTACAGTTGTAAGCCCCAGGCAAGTTTATGCAAACTTCATTGCGCTTGCACACGTCAGAAGTATCTTCACATTCGTCAATGTCTGAAAAAAAATGTCCTTATGATTTTTCTTTAAATACGGATCCCCTGCACTAAGTTGTATCGCGGAGTTGCTTACGTAAATCACGAATACATTCAGACCCAGAGCAAATATATCCCGTAATCCTAAGGCGCATGAAAATATATATACTCGATATACATATAATCACTTACATAGTATAAAACAAAGTCGCATTCTTCTGTCCGTCCCTATGTATGCATAAATCTTTAAAACTGCGCAACTGATATTGACGTGGTTTTTTTAATAGATAGAGTGATTCAAGAGGAAGGATTATATGTATAACCCACCCCCGCTTTGCACGGACGAAGCCGGGGCGGGCCACTAGTTGGGAAACGCAAACAAACAAAGATAGGCCGTAGTTAGTCCTTGTGGTGGCGAATTTAGGGTACATAGTGTCAACATCCCATTCCATCCCGAGCGTGTCGAAATCCCGACAAAAGGAACTTACGACTGATAACCTAGCCGCAAGAGATGGAAAACTTGATACGAAACACTGCCAACCCATCTGGCCAGCGTGGCACAGTAGGCTAACTACCCTCCATGTAATGGGTGGAGGCCAGACTCATCAGTGGGGCATTTATGGTATTGGCTGAGTGGTAATAGTAATACATGAATAAGTCGGTTCCTACGCTACCCTCAGGATGGGATATGGTGGTGACTCCATGTATTCTTAATCCATCACCACACGGTGATGGATTAAGAATGGGTATAAATATGGGTATAAATTTATAGCATATGCCTTTTTCTGATGTGTGAGCTATACTATTGTTAAGTTTCATCAAAATCCATTCGTTTTGGCGTGAAAGGGTAACAAACATACATTCTTATAAAACATTCGCGTTTATTTAGTTTAGGTACTTGCACCGATCGGAGATATAGCCCTCCTGGCAGAAGGCGTTCAATACCATGTGTTTTGAAGAAAAGTTGTTAATTACTTCACAGGTAATAAGACAGTTCATAGTTCAAGGTTATCTATAAGAACTCGCATTTTGCGATAAGACCGCCCCTTGTACAGTGTTGTATTTTTTTTTGTGTTCTGTCTATTTTGACATGTACAATAAAGAGTTTAGTTATCTATTTTAAATAAATAAATATCCTTGGACATTTCACACAACGCCATCTCCTCCCAAGCTAAGCAACTTAATGCTTGTGTTATGTTAAGATGGATGATAAACTACTTGTTTTTTTTTTGTAAATACATACATTATATAGATAGAAAACACCCAGACCCGGAACAAATACTTGTAGGTCGTACAAATATTTCTTCCGTGCGGGGATCGAACCCGCGACATGCTGCGCAGCAGTCGATCGCTCAACCACTGCGCCAATCGTGTCGTCAAATATATCTATCTATCTATCTGTAAGTAACTTAAGTTAATTTATCTACCTACTATAAAACTACATATAATAAAAACTCTCGGTAAACTCACCAAGTCGCAGCTGACTTCTCAGCTATGTCTAGTTTAGACTTAAATTATGATAATTGTAAATAAGTAAACAATAAAACTAACTACGTTACCTTCGCAAATTCCAGTGGCCGAATTGACTTTGAAACCCGGAGCACATCGCTTCGAAACATGGTCCTGACAGAAAAAGTTACCATGCGTGTTGATGCAATGTTGAGAGAGACGCTGACAGTCATCTAGTCTTTCATCGCATTCGTCGATATCTGGTGAATAACGGAAAAGTTACGTTGATGTAGGAATGGCAGAACAGAGGCGCCATATTAAATTAACTACTTGTAAAACACTGCCATGTCTATGTCTATGGCAATAATTAGAAGAAAAAAAAGCAACTGGATTTCAAATCGTTCCTATTACTATCGGCCAGGTTCCTAAAGGGACCATTCTGGCGCCAGTGCGGATAGTAAGCAAGACTTTTGATTTAACGGTTTTGGCGTCTTAATAACATAACTTGTAGATCCCGAGTTCCCCAAATGCTAGCACATGTCAAGGCATAATTTCTTCCTCGTATTGCCTTGTCTTAAAAGAACAAAAAGTTTGTTTGGTTATCTGGAAGAAATTGCTTTTAGCAATAGGACCGCCAGCACTAAATAAATAATAAATAAATAAATATCCTTGGACATTTCACACAACGCCATCTCGTCCCAAGCTAAGCAATGCAATGCTGCAATGCTTGTGTTATGGTAACGAGATGGATGATAAACTACTTATATACATTTTTTTTTGTAAATACATACATATTATAGATAGAAATGACACCCAGACTTCGAGCCAGTGCCTCTGGTTTAGACAAAGACACTTGCCCGACCCCGGAATCGAACCCGGGACCCGTTGATCCAAAGGCGGCACATCTTTTTTGTTTCTTTTGTGTACACGTACATTAAAGAATCTATCTATGTATCCCTGGGAGTTCTCTTAAAAACTACACTCACCAAGACATTCATCATCAGGTCCCGCCCTGAATCCAGGAGGACAGATATCGTTCCTCATAGGTGCAGTAGTAGATGCAGTAGCCTCAGTTACTGGGCCACCTCCTGGTAGCTCCGAAAAAGGCTTCCCGGCTTTGCCAGCACATTTGTAACCACCAATGGTATTTTCACATAGATACTTTGGGCAAGGTGGTCGTGGCAGCTGGCATTCATTAATGTCTGTAAAATTAATTGTTAAATTAAAACAACAATTTCAAGTATTGTGAAAATCATAGAAATTGCATCCGAAATTGAAATAAAAGCGAAAAGTTTTTGTAAGACTGGGCGACATCCACTGTTTCAGATAGAATTCCATTAAGCGTGGACCTCTGCGTACCACGTACCTACGATTGCTGGTACGTGCTCGCTGTTCCATGACCTCCCAACCCTAGCGATAATCTGTTCTTAGGCTACATGGTCTGTCAACTCGCGTTTCAACAATACAGTCCTTCAAATTGTTCACTTTGGTACTTTGGGGATTTCCAAGATGTTTCTGGTGCCAGTTACATAAAGTTCAAGTGATCTTACCATCGCACACTTGGTTGATAAGGTTCCTCTTGAACCCTGGCGGGCAGCTCAGTCCGACATCCCTCTTTTTAATGGGCACACACTTGAAAGCACCTGCTGTGTTATGGCACACTGTATCTTCGGCTGTACACAGATCGTCAACGGCTTCCGCACACTCATTAATATCTATAACCATAGAAGTAATAGGTTTATTAGCCAAGCAGGCTTCGCCACTTACTGTATTTCTAGCAATCAGGGCCGGATTTAGGGGGGGGGGGGCAACCGGGGCGATACATGATTATTTGATTATTTTAATCTTAATAATCCGCTCACTCACCCCCCCTACTTGGTTTCACAATAAATTATTTATTGAAAAACTCGACTGAAAAAAAGTGTTCATTTTATTTGGAAAATAATTTGGGGCATGGGTGCCTCCACTCATTTGTTGCCCCGAGGCCTCTGGACCCCTAAACCCGGCCCTGCTAGCAATATCATTCATTAGTATGTGCCTAAACTAAAGTGTGGCACCCACTCACACACGGATATATTCATCATTATTTCAGCTCATAAATGACGCAACCTGAGGCCCTCAGTGCCTCCTCCAAATTCATGGAGGGTAAAGAGCCGACTGTGTCACGCTGGCAAGAGTCATGTTTTCAAGTTCTTGGTAAGTGGTCTGCCTCTTGCGTTCCTATATTCAATTCTTACGACGCCTTCAGTGTGTGTTCTAAACCCATCCTGCAAGCGCAGCACAGTCGGCTTATTTCCCTAAATAAAATTGGAAGAGGTCGTCTCAGTAGTGGGTCATTTATGGGCTGAAAAGATGATGACGCAATACTAAATGTACTTATACCTCTGCAAGATTTCTTGTCCGACTGAAGCCTGTATCCTTCGCGACAAGAACACTTGATGACTCCGCCGTCGTCATCACAGCTATGTTCACAGGACTCTTTCTGGCATTTGAATACTTCTTTTTTCTTTTCCGTAGTGGTCTCCACTTTTTTTTCTGTAGTGGTGACTGCTGTAGTCGTTTCTGGATTTTGTGCTGCCTCCTGTAAAACGATGTTATTTTACTGTAAAACAGGTTTATTCCCTTTTATGCTGCTTAACATTACACAGATATTCTAGAAACCCGAGCTGTTACATATCCCCACCGCATGCTGGGAAAACCGCGTGGTGTAAAAGTTAAAAAAACCCAGCACGATTGGTGGTAGGATCTAATGGTGCGTCCGGATACCACCTTCACATCTAAGTCCGGCTAAGCAGTTTTACTGTGTTTTGTCGTGTGTATGTGAGAGCCGGTGCCCGTCAGGGCATTTCCTTGAATTGTTTGCTCCATCTTAGACCCTGGCGTTGCTTTCCACCACGCAAGCCTAGGGTTAAATGCATCCTAGTCGGTGATAAAAAAAAACCTAGTAAGTGTTAGTCGGTAACTTTTCCTTTTTTGATGAATTTGATATGGAAACTAACGAAGACGCGTTTTGCCATAGCTTACCATTAACTAGTACTTACCAGACAGCACTGATAGAATGCGTTCTTTCTCAGGGCCGTGGTAGGGCTGACGTCTTCACCTGCAGGAGAACCGCACGCCCCCTTACCCTGAGACTCGCCCGTCCATTTTCCGAAGGAGCACTCATCACAACACGTCTGGTCCAATAAACACAATTTTTGACCATCAAAAAAGGCCAGGTCAAGAGTACCCTAAACCGAAGAGCATGTATGAAGGGAATAATGAAAGTGGACGAAGCGAAACAAGTGTGTAAGGATCGTAGCAAGTGGAAAGATGTGGCATCTACCTACCCCTACGGGAAAGAGGCGTGATTATATGTATTATGTATCTTACTGATCAAGCCGCGCCGAACACGGGCGGCTAACTGAGCAAGAGAAGTAAAACTTGTTACTAACCCTGTGCCAACCCGTATTACCAGCGTGGCACATTAGGTTTATTTCCCTCCAAGCATTTGAAAGAGGCTCGATTCAGTAGTGTGTCATTTAAGGGCTAAAACGATAACCCACCCATTGTGTCTTATGACTCGACGAGGCAGAACCTAGATGCCAGTCAAGAAAGCTTGAAACGAAACCTTGTGCCTGTCAGTGTGGCTAGGGTGACCCAGTAGTCTAAGTTCTCTCCACATGAGTGGAAGAAGAAAGACTCAGCAGGTCCTGAGATAAAGAGGATCATAATAACATTGTAACTATAAAAGTTTAAATGGATGTTTGTTACTCAATCACGTCAGATTGTTCATACAATTGCTATGGTTCCATTCATCGAAACCGGTTTGGATGAAGTTTGCCATAGGGACAGCTTATATAGCCTGGCTTAGTCTGGATTCATCATCATCATCAGCCCATAAATGACCTACTGCTGAGTGGGGCCTCCTGTGTCACGCTGGCAAGACTGATTGACACAGGGTTTGTATCAAGTTTTCCTTCTCTTGCGTTCCTTTAGTCGCCGCTTACGACACTCTGGTGATTTGAGTTGGTGACATAGTGTAAATCCATCACAACACGGATTGCGGCACGCTAGTCCGGTTCTCTTTCTCAAAAATAGATAAGTACCTTGCGTCCCATGCGTTCTGAAGAATGCTTCATATTTAGAGTAATTTGTATTGTAACTTAATGCGTAGTGCGATACTACAGTGCGGTACCTTTGGAGTCCTGGTCTACCGGAATGATTCGGTCGCACAAGATAGGTCTTATAGGAAGGACGGCAATTTCATCGTGTATACTACATCGGTAGTAAGACTAATCAGTTTAACTAATACCGATCCCAAGGAAATGATGATATAAGAATACAAGAAGACGGTATTAAAACCTGTATCAAGTATTTGCTAACTGAGTTATTTTGTTTGGAAAGATTTCTTACCTTTCCAATTTCTCCGTTGGCTGTGCTGCATTGTTTCGTGGCTGCCAACTTCATACCTGCTGAGCACTCATCTTTAAACCTGAAAAAACGGATATTGAATATAATTTATTAAAGTTTTCTTTAACATGGAGGGTGATTAGCCCACTATGGCACGCTGGCCAGGCGGGTTGACACCGGGTTCTAGTTTTTCTTCTCTTGCGCCTAGGTTTTCGGTCTTGTTATTTCTTAATTTCGCCTCTTATGACACCCTCAGGATGAAGAAAATAAGTAGGTAATTGGGGGAGGCCCGACTCAGCAGTGGGTCAGTATGGGCTGAGTAGGTGTAGATTTTTTTTATTATTCTACCCTTAGCGAGCCTTAAGAGCCGACAAAAGGAAATGACAAGGCCGAGAACCTAGACACTAGAAAAAAAAAAACCTATGCCAACCCGTCCGGCCGCTTATTACCTAAGCTCCGAGAACTCGGAGGGGATCTGGCTGTGCAGTGTTGAGCTGAACTTGTGATCATACTTACTTGAATTGCTCCTTACAGCAACTGCTGAGTGCAGCTTGACACGTCTCCATCTGTTCTGGCTCGATGTAGTCTGGAGGACCAGCTCCTGAACACGCCTCCGCGGATTCCGCAGTCACCGCTACTGACTCCGCATGGAAACAGCATGTTTCTGTTACCTCTGTCGTTTCTTCTGGCGTCAAAGCTGCAAGAAAACAATCATATTATGTTCACTCAAAGACCCATGGCAGTTGTGGGTTGTCCTCATTTCTGCAATGTCGTTGAGGAAGGTGATGGCTGTCACTTGCGTCAATCTCTTTGCTGAGGGCTCCGCTTAGGCATGCAGTTCTATATACTGACTGTTCTATATACCGCTGTTGTTTGGCCCTTTGTGACTATTGAAAGGGCTTGCTCTCACTAATTTGTCTTATCAAAATGTTATTTAAGCGAACAAATTCTTAAGGATTGAATGTGCTGCCTTTAGATCACGGGCCCCCGGAACGATTTTGAGGGTCGGGCAAGTGTCTTTGTGTAAACCGGACGTACTTGCTTAGTCTTGGTGCCATTTGTGTTCGTCAATTACATGTTTGTAAACTGCCCGCACGATACAGGTATATAATATATAGCGCTGGGGCCTCAATTAAGAAATAGTCTCCCAAATAGAACCACTGGTTTGGAATGCCATTCCCTGAAGAAAAGCCATCAAGAAACGTCCTGGGTGCTCTTTTAAATAAAAGGGTTACAGTGATGGTGTACAAACAAGTCCGACATCAGGGATTGGTGATTATCAGGGTATTTTTCCAAAAAAGGCGATTTATAAAACAACCACATATTGCCGGCTCTTCTCTGGGCCAATGGTAAATAGTAAATGTGCTGATGATGATGAGATTATTATAAAAATATCTAGATTTCTCGGTGTCCTTAACACAATCTACTTCAACCCACGCACACGTGTGCAGTAGCTGGAACAGATGCAGTAGATGGTTATTCAATTCAGACAATTTTAATGAAGCGGAGGCAGACCGACCTAGCCTAGCGAACTGTGCGGAACGCAATCGATCTGCAGGTTAAGCAGCTGCTAGATTTTGGATGGGTGTCCATCATACCTATTTTTATTTCTTAAAAAAACGAAATCTCTGCTCTAGGTGAAACCTGTATCGCGGAGCCAGTTTTTAATCATTAATTCAGGAATACAAATGACACCCAAACTCAAAGCAAGTGCCTCTGGTTTACATAAAGATACTTGGACAACCCCAGAATCGTACAGCTGATCCGTGATCTAAAGGCGGCACATCCAAACCCTAGGCCAACAAGGCAATTTCTGATCTCCGTGCTTAGAAGGGGACGTAAAGACACGTTACAGGTTCACATCGTTATGCCAGCAATACACGTTGGCCGAGCTTAGGCAACGCGAGCGTAGGCATTTTAATACAAGGCAAGTGCTACTGCCTACACGTTGGGCAAGTGTATCTAAACCAACTAGGCGAGCGACACCGAGCAATGGCCAGACAATGCAAATATACGTTGGTATTGGCGTTCACTCGGCAATGCTAGGCCAACGTATATTGCTGGCTTTACAAAGCCAAACCACAAAGTTAAACTATAACTAAGTACTTAATCTACCTAAATTTAGTTGAGAAAAAATTACGTAATGTTATCTATACTAATATATAAAGCTGCAGAGTTTGTTTGTTTGTTTATTTGTTTGTTTGTTTGTTTGTTTGTTTGAACGCGCTAATCTCAGGAACTACTGGTCCGATTTCAAAAAATCTTTTTTATCAAAAAATATTTTATTTTCAAAAGAATTAGGGATCCGTATGAAAATTGCGATTTTGTAAACCAAGGTGTAAAATCGAAAACCTATTTATGCGTGCGCTGCAAAAACTATTGACAATAGAACAAAATGATGTACTACGGATTTGTAGGTCTTATAAAGATCTACAAAAAAGTCGGCGAGAGCACATATCTAACTATCATAGTTTAATCACAATAACCGATTTTATGTTCATAAAAAATATGCACGGGTTCGAAGACCACGCGGGCGAAGCCGCGCGCAAAAGCTAGTAATCTCTATCTATACTAATATATAAAGCTGCAGAGTTTGTTTGTTTGTTTGAACGCGCTAATCTCAGGAACTACTGGACCGATTTCAAAAAATCTTTCAGTGTTAGATAGTCCATTTATCGAGGAAGGTTATAGGCTATATTTTATTTTCAAAAGAATTAGGGATCCGCATGAAAGTTTCGATTTTGTAAACCAAGGTGTAAAATCGAAAACCTATTTATGCGTGCGCAGCAAAAACTATTGACAATAGAACAAAATGATGTACTACTGGTTTGTAGGTCTTATAAAGATCTACAAAAAAGTCCGCGAGAGCACATATCTAACTATCATAGTTTAGTCACAATAACGGCTTTTATGTTCATAAAAAATATGCATAGAGATAAGCACGGGTTCGAAGCCCACGCGGGCGAAGCCGCGCGCAAAAGCTAGTTAAAGATAGAAATGCCTTTGACCCTAGGCTTGCGTGGTGGAAAGCAATGCCAGGGTCTAAGATGGAGCAGGCAATTCAAGGAAATGCCCTGGCGGGCACTGCTTCTCATATACACACGACCAAACACAGTAAAACTGCTTGGCGCCGGAATCTTCCTGTTAGATGGAGGGTGATTAGCCTACTCTGCCACGCTGGTCAGACGGGTTTTGGTTTTCAGCCTTGTCATAACAAAAGACGAATCAAAATCAAAATTTTTTTTTATTCGAATAAATTCTTGCTAATGCTTTCAAATAGTAAAAAAAAACTATATCAAAATCTATACTAATATATAAAGCTGCAGAGTTTGTTTGTTTGTTTGAACGCGCTAATCTCAGGAACTACTGGTCCGATTTCAAAAAATCTTTCAGTGTTAGATAGTCCATTTATCGAGGAAGGTCATAGGCTATGTTTTATTTTCAAAAGAATTAGGGATCCGTATAAAAATTGCGATTTTGTAAACCAAGGTGTAAAATCGAAAACCTATTTATGCGTGCGCTGCAAAAACTATTGACAATAGAATAAAATGATGTACTACGGATTTGTAGGTCTTATAAAGATCTACAAAAAAGTCCACAAGAGCTTATATCTAACTATTATAGTTTAGTCACAATAACCGATTTTATGTTCATAAAAAATATGCACGGCTTCGAAGCCCACGCGGGCGAAGCCGCGCCCAAAAGCTAGTCCATAAATAATATCAAATTAGCTCAGTATATTACAGTATGGAAGCTGCGAAATATAAAAATGATGTCGTGATCATTTCTCAGTTCTGGCATTATGAAAACTGTCATAACTTTAACGGAATACTGGTAATATAGACACTATTTTTATATAATTAAAAATAGTGTCTATATTACCAGTAGTTGGACACTCTGGCCCAAAAGTCCAGAGTGTCCAACCAATACCCATCTAACATTCAGCAGAGGCAGACATTGCTTAACCTGCAAATCGATTGCTTTACGCACAGCAGTTAATCTGTCCCTATCATCATCATCATCATTTCAGCCTATAAATTACCCACTGCTGAAGCGGACCTTGAAGGGAAATTGGCCTGTTGTGCCCCGCCTGGCCAGACGGGTTGCCATGTTTATATCTGGTTCTTGCGGTCCTTCTTACAGCTCTCCCAGGACATTTTGTCCTTATTATGTCGCCACTTACCGCAATCTAACTTAGTAGCTTTGCATGCAGAGTGTTTACAAATCGATTGTTTACAAAACGGCAGTAGTTATCAAGATTACTGTTGGCTTCAATGACCGTATCTTGTAAGTCAATAAGATCACGTGTATTTTCCAGGAAATTGTGGTGACAGATTTAAAATACATTCTGAGATTGTCGAGAGATGCTACTAAATGAACGCAAGGTACATCACTCGCAAGGGACGATAATTTTATACAAATTGATTTGGCCAGCGTGGCACAGTAGGCTAATGTCCCCTCCATTAGGTTGGAGGAGGCCCGACTCAGCAGAAGATCAAGTGGGCTGAGAAGTAGATAATTTTGACAATGATAATATTAGTTGTATTCTAATGAAACCTGTTTCTTTGAGCATGTGGTGCGATTGTGTTTATAAGTTCGCAAAGATTATTTTGATGACCTGTGCTGTAGTTACACGGTCACGCTACGATAATAACTTAGTTAGCTACTTCTAGTATCTATTTCCACAGATTTATCTACTGTGTAGATATTAGAAACCAAATAACAACGTTTGAACATTTATTCGAATTACACAACATTTTGCCAAAATACAGATAGTTATTTGTTTATCGCTTAGGACCACCCTTAACAATGGGACCACCCGTGTAGTATACCACGTGAGACAAAAATCATCTGTTTTAAAAAATCGAAATGAGAACCGCCTCTTTTATTTGAATGCCTCCGTCTTTGTATCTATGTTCGCGATAAACTCAAAAGCTACTGCACGGATTTGCATGCGGTTTTCGCTTATCGACAGTGGTTTCTGAGAAAGGTTGAGTTGTAAAGTTTGTTAAGGTTTCACAACACCATGTTATGGTGGAAATGCTCAAAAGGAACCCGCCTGCAATACAGTATGAGATACAAAAATAAAGTACATCGAGTGATCGATGGGAAATGTCCAATATTCTAGAGTCAAATTATTATCAGCATTTTTTTAAATTAGGTTGGTATATTTTGGTTGAAATATCGTGTTTCTTAAACTGTAAAAATAATATAAATTACTAAGGTAAATGTTCTCAGAAAATGCAGAGTCTTCGTAAGAATTTATACGAATACTAGCGACCCGCCCTGGCTTCGCACGGGTGCAATTATGCATGTATTATACTTAAATACCTTCCTCTTGAATCACTCTATCTATTAAAAGAAACCGCTTCAAAATCCGTTGCGTAGTTTTGAAGATTTAAGCATAGTTACATATGGACGGACAGACGACAGCAAGTTTGTTTTATAATATGTAGTGATAGTGATGATAGTGAAAATAAATTTGTGATTTTGAAATCCAGAGAAGAAAAATTAGAAGTACGATATAAGAAAGGAAGATAGTATATCATTTCGTACCAGCCGCAAACAGTCAAACCGGGAAATATTGCAACAATACAATGAAATACGTGATCTGTGCATTAGGTTTGTATCGCGGGGGCAGTTTACAAACATGAAATTCACGAACACAAATGACACCCAGACTCAGAGCACGTGCCTCTGGTTTACACAAAGACACTTGCCCGGCCTCGGAATCGAACCGGATACCCCATGATCCAAAGGTTGCGCAACCAACCGCTATATAAATAAAGCATTTCAAGTATTAGATCTGTAAAAATGCTTTTATTTTTAGTCTAATAACAACGAAATGTCGTAATAAGTACAATATTTATACAATACATACGCAACCAAAATGACTGCCTCGTTGGTCTAGTGGTTAGATATGCCGCCTTTGGATCAACGGGTCCCGGGTTCGATTCCGGGGTCGGACAAGTGTCTTTGTCTAAACCAGAGGCACTGGCTCGGAGTCTGGGTGTCATTCTATCTATAATATGTATGTATTTACAAAAAAAAAATGTATATAAGTAGTTTATCATCCATCTCGTTACCATAACACAAGCATTAAGTTGCTTAGCTTGGGACGAGATGGCGTTGTGTGAAATGTCCAAGGATATTTATTATTTATTATAATAATGTCTGTAAATGGCCCACTTGGGCTTCCTCCAATTTCATGGAGGGAGATAAGCCCACTGAACAACGCAGGCCAGACGGGTTGGAAAAGGTTTTGTTTCATGATTTTCTTCATTGCAGGCCAGGTTCTCTGCCTTGCAATTTCCTTTAGCCATCTCTTACGACCACCTCGGGGTGGAATAGATTGGTGACATGTATTCTTAATCCATCACCACACGATAATAGCCTTAACAAATACCTAAATCGATGATTAATTGATTGTGACGTCACAACGATAACCCGGTCACGAGAACCCATATGAACTCGGGTTCAAATCCTACAGTGTCACGTGTCACTAATCTTTCAATTGCTAGTTAGATACCCAAAGCTTAACTGCTGTGAAAACTTAAACTTTAGCTGACGGTTAGCGGCTATTGTAAGAGCCGACAAAAGAAAATGTCAAGGCCGATTACCTAGCCGCAAGAGAAGGAAAACTTGATACGAAACTGTGCCAATTTTCCCTCCATGTGACTCGTCTGGGCAGCATTTGGAAAACCTCGTCGGGTCTTCTCGTCGCCCATCCCGCAGAGTTTGAAAACTAAAGTTTTCGAACAGTGCCTCCTACCCGTCATGACCTAGGGCGCCGAGACGTGGACACTCACGGTGAGAATAGTCACCAGTTTAAAGTCGCTCTGCCAATAAAAGTAGCCTAAGTTATCCCTTGTTTATGTAGCTATCTGCCAGTCTCGTCAGTCCAGCCGTTTCGGAGATTAGCCGCTACAAACAGACAGACAGGCAAAAATGGTAAAACATGTTATTTTGGTTCAATTGAACCGTGTATCTAAATGTACTTAGTAAAAATTGGTTGTTTTAATATTACAAACAATGTCACCAACCCTTATCATCCCGAGGGTGTCGTAAGAGGCGACTAAGGGAACGCAAGAGGCAAATCACCTAGCCGCAAGAGAAGGAAAACTTGATACAAACCCTGTACCAACCCGTCTTGCCAGCGTGGCACAGTAGGCTAAATTCCCTCCATGAATTTGGAGGAGGCCCGACTCAGTAGTGGGTCATTTATGGGCTGAAGCGAACGAAACGAACTTCAATTGTAGTAACGTATTTGGATTTCCAACGAAAAAAAACAGATGGTTGGAAGAAAAATGAAGGTAGGTGTTCAAATTGGCATGTGCTTGTTATGCGTAATTAAACACTACATGGAAAATCCAGAATTACGTACAACTTATTATTCAAGGCTGTATTATTTTGTTTGGTCCGCATGTTATCGACTGCCTCGTTGGTCTAGTGGTTAGATGTGCCGCCTTTGGATCAACGGGTCCCGGGTTCGATTCCGGGGTCGGGCAAGTGTCTTTGTCTAAACCAGAGGCACTGGCTTGGAGTCTGGGTGTCATTTCTATCTATTATAAGTATGTATTTACAAAAAAAAAAAATCTATGTAGTTTATCATCCATCTCGTTACCATAACACAAGCATTAAGTTGCTTAACTTGGGACGAGATGGCGTTGTGTGAAATGTCCAAGGATATTTATTTATTTATTTATTTTATTTATATTGAATACTGTGTCGGTGTGATGAAAGAAAATGCCGATAAACTAGCCGCAAGAGAAGGAAAACTTGATACGAAACCTTATCTGGCCTGCTTGGCATAGTGGGCTGATTACCCTCTATAGGAACTCGGAATAGGAACCCTCTACCCGGAAGAGTTATAATTATTATTATTTTTTTATTTTTTTTATTCTTGATAGGCTTTCGCTTGATCGCCAGTTCACCTGATGTTAAGCGACACTGCGACCTAAGAAAGGTTTTTTAGGTTTTTTTTTTTTTTACGTGGGGGAAACCTTTAATTGGTTCCCAGCCATGGGACGGGGCTGGGGTATGTGGGAGTCGCGTGAAGATGGTGAGATGCGACCGGTATACCCACTGAAACCTACCACGAACTTTCTGCCTCATGCCGAATCGCCTGCGGGAATGCATTATCACGTCTCGCGAGGCGATGAGCTTGGCAAGGGTGAAGACATTGTGCTCAACCCTTTCATCACGTTTGTGTGTGACATTGCGTCACTCCACCTTTTGGATAATATTAGTTTATTACAAACTAGCGACCCGCCCCGGCTTCGCACGGATGCAATATTGACTTATAAACCATCCTCTTGAATCACTCTGAAAAAAAAAACCGCTTAAAAATCCGTTGCGTAGTTTTGAAGATTTATGCATACATAGGGACGGACAGACGACAGCGACTTTGTTTTATACTATGTAGTGATATTGCTATGTATGTTTATACCTACTCTCATAAGTGCTTTTAATTTTTTTTATTTATACTTGATCAGCATAGTTTATTTCTTCATTTTTAATATTTTTTACATAAATTGTTTTTTTCTCCTTGCTACTGTGTATCTACCGTTTATTACCGAATAATATCACCATTACTAAAATTAATTCGTTGCACGGTTTTGATATTGTCTTAAAATTACATGTGTTTGTGAATTATGTGTTTGTGAACACATGTGAATACATTGATTTTTTTAAGAAAACAAGTTTTAAGCCCCTGCTTAATGATGGCTCTCCGCATACTTAACGTGAACGCGGTATACCTAGTCATTTCGCAAATTACTCCGGATGCACAGAAATGGCTAGGAAATCGAGTCTTTTCAAATAGAGTGGACAGTTATTCGTTTGCCAAGCATTAGTCTGTTTCTATAAGAAGTTTGGTCATAAACTACCTGTCGTAGGTAGTTAAATATATTTACGCCATTTTATTATAATTCTTTATTGTACACAGACAAACAGCATAAACTAGAAATATACATTTGTTAATACATGAACAATACAATGCCGAGTTTTCTAACAGCAAATCCGAGTGGTAGAGATATTTATTTTGGGGTTAATAAAATTATGTAACTATACTAATTTTACAATTGAAATACAATTGAAATACAATTTATATTTAAACAAATAAATAAAATCTGAGTGTCCGCTTGTAATATAAAAATAACTGCGTATTTTATACACGGTACTTATACCAAAACAATTTTTTTTACTAATTTTGTTTGTCTGTCTGTTTGTTTCGGCTAATCTCTGACATTTCAGAGATATTTTCAGTGATGTGTTGGGCCATTGCCGGTCCGATTTGACGAGACTTTCACTGGCAGACATAGCTTATTTAGCAAAGAGTATTTTTTTTTTCTATTTATATAAAGGGGGTTTAATCACGCAGTGATTATGTCACCCCCGTTACAGAAACTTAACATAATGTATATTATTGTCTATGGTCTGTGCACACTTTCACCATCCTATAGAACCTTCTAGTTTTCCCAGTCAATGGGGAAGCCAGAATGCTGTTACATTGTCCTACATTACAATTGTTTTGGTGATATCCAATTGACACCCCCTGAAAATCAGGGCGGGAGAAGGGCGCTTTACAGGAGCCAATAGTTACTGAGTTTTCTACAATTTTGTGGCAAAAGCTGCCGGTTTATTAAAATTTTATGAGTGTTTTTTTTGCGAGATTAATAATTATTAAGTTATCGTAAACTCTGCGAACTGAACAAATAACATTTTTGTATTAACCTAACTACAATCATTAAATTTTATTGACCTTAAAAAGTTCTCAGATCACTAATAGTTCTTCTACCGGCGGCATCATAGACATTTGTACTAGGCATGGTGACGGATTTAAAATACACAACGTCACCAACCATTTCATGCTTTGCACTTTGCATTGCAAAGTGTCGGAAGAAGCGACTAAAGGTGAAGGACAACTTGATACCCTCTGCCAACCCGCCTGGCCAGAGTGGCTAATTTCCCTACATGTAATGGGAGCTGTCATTTGTGTGCTTAGATGATGATGATGCCGGCGATAAGATCAGCTTATCATTAAGAAGGATGTCCACAATTTTCATTTAAAAAAACAGATGAGTTTTGTTTATCATATTGAATAAGTTGCCCGACTTCCATTGCTGAGTATATTTAGGTTACAAAACGAAATAATGTTAAATAAAAACTATATATTTGTCTGTACTTATTTAACGTTCCACGCGCAATATTTAAACAACTGTTACAATTTCACTCACCAGTAACGTAATCCGCCGAAATAAAGTACAACACTAAACTAGGCACTAGAAAAAACTTCATATTCGATTTTCAAACACAACACTTTTTTTTAATTAAGGCTTACACACTGGTTTTAGTTTAGAGGTTTCGTTGTCATTTTTTTTTATTTCAGTGATATCTCGGGTTATGAGGCGAGTTACTTCATTGGGGTACTATTTAGTAATGATGCTATAGGCCGCGCTCAGGTCAGAATTAACTGATAACATTTCTGCGCATGTCGTATTCGGGATATAGTTCATGAGTGAGTGAAATGTTTAAAAATAATAACGATTTATTGAGACATAGGTTTAAGTTTATTTATTACAGAGAGATTTAGAGACCGAGGAGACTAATTTGCTGGCAATTTATAAAAAAGTTGTTGTCGGCCAACGGTCGAAGTTCGACCATAATTTAAATTGCAGTTCTATTCTCTATTTGACCACAAACTTCACTATCACTACATCGTTTATAACAAAGTCGCTGTTGTCTGTCCGTCCCTATGTATGCTTAAATCTTTAAAACTACGCAACGGATTTTGAAGCGGTTTTAAATAGATAGAGTGATTCAAGAGGAAGGTTTTTATGTATAATACATGCATAATTGCACCCGTGCGAAGCCGGGGCAGGTCGCTATTTAACAATGAACAAAAAAGTATACATATATGCATGTGTGTGTCAAATACATGGTAATGTGTGTAATGTATCTTATAAGTATAAATTAAAAAAATTATAGCTTTCTGCACTCCTTCCCTTTATAAACTACTAGCAGACCCGGTTACGCGTTGCTCTGGCTAAGGTTCAGTTATATTATATTTAACATTAATATTACATTAATGTAACTTTTAAGATAGCGCCATCTATTGTTTACTTACTCAATCCAGTCAACAGATATCGCCATCTGTTAGAATCGTTTGGAACTAATAGACTAATAATTTCCAATAAAATAAGTCTTTCAAGTTGGAGCAATATGCACACGATATGCAAATTTGATTAAAATTGGTATAATAAATAAAGTATAAACCTCGCGATAGCGAGGTTTACAGGGCAACTCGCACGGTCAAGAAATCCCCGACTACAGCTATCAGGATAGGCGCCGCGGCCCCCTGTCAGACATACCACCTCGTCTGGCGGGAAGATCATCCGTTTGCGACTAAGTAACTTATAAAAAAGCGTGTGATATACCCCCAACTGACACTATATTCATTATTAAAACTGTTAAAATACGCATCAAACAATCAAAGGTACGATAATTGTCGGTTTGCATACTCCAACTTCCCACTGTTATTATAAACGCGAAAGTTTGTAAGAATGTGTGTTTGTTACCCTTTCATACAAAAACTACTCAATGAATTTTGATGAAACTTTACAATAATATAGCTTACATATCAAAATAACACATAGGCTATAATTTATACACTTAATCGGAGGTAGTGACGGATTTAGAATACACTGTGTCACCACCCCATTCCGTCCTGAGGGTGTCGTAAGAGCCGACTAAGGTTATATGGCTGAAATATATATATGGCTGGAAACCTAGCTGCAAGAGAAGGAAAACTTGAAATGAAGCCCTGTGCCAGCCCATTTGGCCAGCGTGGCACAGTAGGATCCTTCCCTTCGTCTTTAAAAAACCCTCCTACGTAACAGCGGCAGAAACTAGTGTTTACTAAAACGATTTCAGTTAACCCGCATATGAAAAGGTACCCCGGAAATTACGGATTAACCTTACTGACTACCACATACTGACGAGAGAATCACTTAGCAAATGAAACCGTATTTGCATTTTTTATGAAGACTAAAGGATCCTTTCATATGCTTAGTTTACATCAAACATTAATGACTAGCTGCGCCCAGCGGTTTCACACGTATATCTTTATATATTACTAGCGACCCGCCCCGCGGAGAGTGACAATTTTGGTCACCCGTCGCCATCCGTCGCAGGTTGACGTACAAAAATGTCACCCAGATGTTACGTCGTAACGTGCGCGCATCTTCATACTTAGCCACGGACTTGATACAAGTGACGAAGAGGGTGTCATTAGCACAAGGAAATGCAAGACTAGCCGCAATGAAGGAAAATTTAAAAGGAAACCCTTTGCCAGGTGGCTAAAAGTAACACTTCAAAAAAAAAACGGGTCATTCGAAAAATTCTAATATCGAAATCAGTGTGTCTTTTCTTCAGTAATTTTTATTGTGGAATAGACTTAGGGCTAGCCTACTTCCAGTGTCGCTGTGGCGTGCTATTTTTAGGACATCCTGTACATCGGATAATATTAAAAAAAATCTAAAATTTCTAATAACTCGAAATCCATGCGCCTTTTCCTCATACATTTTTTTGTGGAATATACCTTGGTCTAGCCTACTTCCACCGTCTCGGTGTGGCGCGCTATTTTTGGGACACCCTGTATACGTAAAGTCTCATTCAATTGTATTACAATTACCGAGGCATTACACGAAAATTTAAGTACCTAATAGATGTAGACGTCAGAATTTAGTGGAAATTGGGACCGCATGGCCAAAAGGTCAAGTGCGGACGATAAGACCCATTGCCTAACCGGTGGCCAATGTTTATCTTTCGTTGAACTGACCGGAGCTTATCGGCCATTCATGTTTTTCTAAGAAAAAGCAACATGAGTAGGTAGTCAAAGACAAAACACAACAACGTGATACGCGTATTTTACATTATTTAATTCCTGCCGTTTCGAATGCTTTGCAGCAGTCGTGTACAGGGAACGTTATCAATAAAACAAAATTATAGGCGGTAGATTTAACTGTTTCTTTGTACTTTTGATGACATCTGACATCTGGTCTCTCCTGTGGCCACGACTACTGCAAAGCATTCGAAACGTCGGAAATCAAATAATGTAATATACACGCGATAAATCCGTCAAAAAATATTTAATATAAGGTGATTGCTGCAGGGTAGCCCGCGAAATTCAAATTTTCTTACTTTTTTTGCAATCTGCAGGTCAGTGCTAGGTTGTATGTTGATTAAAATGTTATTCGCGGCTGTAAGACGTATGTAGTTATAGAATTATAATCATCAAAATCATCAATACAACTCTCCAAGCTCATAAAGGTGCAAGAAAAACTTTTTCAACGTCAAAGTCATTATTGCACCTTTATAAGCTTGGAGGGTTGTATTGATGAATAACCTTAAAAATAAATTCTCTTCAAATGTGGTGCTGACGAATAATGCTTGGAGTTGAGAAGACCATTAATTGAAAAAAACCAACTAACTACAGAGTTTTTTGTCGGCTTTTCTGCGTAGGACTCAGCACTCGGAAACGTTGGTAGGTTTAGCATAAATGGATTGTAAGAATGAGGAATTGTGTATGAAAGGTGTGACGTGACTGATATGTGTGTATGTATGGAGACTACCACCTATCGTGGGACAGGGCCGTAGGATGATATCAGTAATTTTAAACATATCGATTTATAAGAGTTTTGTGATAAAACCTACGTAAATAAAGTCCCTTTTGAGTTTGAGCCTGATTCAATATACTCCTAACCCAAAGCAAGTTTTTTTCAATACCTTTTTACTAGGCTCACCTGGTAAAATTGTTGCATGGCCTATATACGGCATTAAGTATGCGGTAAAACGATATGGAGCCCCAGACGCTACTCAGACGTCGTTTATCGCACTTCGCGCCAATAAAAGCGGCTTTGCCATCGTTTAGCCAAATGTTAACGTCCGCGCACCACCCTCGCTGGTACCGAGGGACATGCAAAATATAACAAGGCAAGCCATTTAGACAAATTGGCCTAAAACAGGAATGATGTCAAGCTCTGGTAAAGTAGTGTGAATTTTTCTTTTGGGGGTGCTAAACTGCTCCGTCTCAACTGGATGCTTATAAATGGTACCCGCCCCGGCTTCGCACAGGTGCAATTATGCATGACGTCGTTGTCAAACCAAAATCTGCTATGTGCAAAAACTCTATTTTGAATTAACGAGTAAAAACATTTGCGTATAAATTTTTTTGAAGGTGAACTTCAAATAAAATTGTCTTTGTAGTTGAAACATACTTCTAGGCAGTCGTTTGACGTGTTAGCTTATTAGTACATAAATATTTTAAAGTAAAAAGTGCATTATTACGGTGTGTAAGAAAAATTCTCAAAATGCACATAGCAGATTTTTGTTTGACAACGACGATGACGAAAACCTTCCTTTTGAATCACTATCTATTAAAAAACCGATGTAAAATGAGTTGCGTAGTTTTAAAGATTTAAACATACTTATGGACGGACAGACGCCAGCGACTTTGTTTTTTAATATGTAGTGATAGTGATTTTAAAGATTTAAACATACATAGGGATGGACAGACGCCAGCGACTTTGTAAAAAATATAATCTAGTGATAGCTGTACGCTGCGCGCGTTGCTACGAAACTAACTAAGTAAATTATATTTGGAGGAAAGACATTACACAAATTTTTCATATTTTTGTTTTTCAATTTAGCGGCAGCACTTCTCTTCAGATGGGTATAAAATGTCAAACTCGCGCCAGGACATTCCTAGCTAGATCGATGTATCCCCCCCTAAACCCTAATAAAAAGACATTTTCAAAAAATGATTCCTAGCTAGATCGATTTATCGCCCCCGAAACCCCCTTTAAACTAAATTTCATGAAAATCGATGGAGCCGATTCCGAGATTCCAATTATATATATATAATATATATAATTGGTAATTGGTATATACAAGAATTGCTCATTTAAAGATATATAGATATAAGATAAATTGTCATTTTTGTTTACGATAGCGCAGTAAATAAATATTGTATTTAGCGATTCAAAGGGGGAACGCTGCCAGTATCTTCGGAACCTTGCCTAAAGGGACTCCTTTATATAATATATTTAAGTTTTAGGTTAATTGGTATTTTTAGTCTTGTTTTATTACTTAAGTTAGTGTTTATGTAAGTACATATTACTTAAGTTAGTGTTTATGGAATTAAATATTTTAAGGTAAAAACATTGTAGGATAGACAAGGTTATGAAAGAGTTTTTTTATCACATAAATGCTAGCACATTTATATCTACTGGCAAATATTTTTTTCATCAGAAACCTTCGTGGAACCTACTTTGGGGAGGCCAGACTCAGCTGTGGGTCATTTATGGGCTGAGTAGTGACAAGCTATCATGTAACGACTGTCATTGACGGTGTATAGCAGCCGGGACGGACAGCTCCTCCGAAGCACGAAGGTCAGGTATTACAGAAGTTGCGCAAAATAAAGCAGAGCCAGGCGTTACTTAACCGCAGGTCTTGATTTTATACGAGGGTGAATCAAAAAGTTCTTAGAAGTGCATATATATGAAACCTTTTTGGATCAAGTTCGATATTCAAATTAAAGAGTGTCTATCACACTATATTTATGCAGACTGTCACTTGTTTTTGTCAGTTCGTTTGCATGTAATAAATTTTTTTGTGCAACGAGTTGCTAAAAAGTCAAAATTATGGATAAAAGTGAGTTACGTGCGGTGATAAAATATCTCAGTTTGAAAAAAATGTCTACGAAGGAAATTTTTTTGGACATTCAGCAGACATTAGGTGGTGATGCTGTACCCTATTCTACGGTTGCGTACTGGGTGGCTGAATTTAAAAGAGGTAGATCAAGCTGTAAAGATGACCCGCGTTCTGGGCGGCCTTCAACCTCCGTTACAGAAGAAAATGTCAAAAAGGTTGAGAATCTGGTTTTGGAAGACAGAAGAATGACTATAAAACATATAGCTGAGATCCTAAAGATATCTTTTGGTAGCGTTCAATCCATTTTAATTGATTCACTGGGGTTCAAAAAAGTGTCTGCAAGATGGGTGCCACGAATGTTAACCGACGAAAACAAAAAGCGACGTTTGGAAATTTCCAAGCGTAATCTCGAAATGTTCCAGCGTGATTCGGATAATTTTTGCCGTCGTCTTGTCACCATGGATGAAACGTGGGTCCACCATTTTGATCCTGAAACTAAAAGACAAAGCATGTCTTGGAAACGACCATCCTCTCCATCCATTAAGAAATTTCGAGTTGCTCCTTCCGCTGGCAAAGTTATGGCCTCTGTGTTCTGGGATAGTGAAGGAATCCTTTTTATTGATTACATGCCAAAAGGCCAGACGATAACTGGACCCTATTATGCAAATTTAATCCCGAAAGTGCGTGAAGCGATTAAAGAAAAACGTCGTGGAAAACTGTCGTTGGGCGTGTTGTTCCTTCAAGATAACGCTCCTGCCCATCGATCGGAAGTTGCGCTCAACGCAATCCGCTGTGCTGGCTTCAATCTCCTTGACCACCCACCATATTCTCCGGACTTAGCCCCAAGTGATTTTCACTTATTTCCAAAATTAAAAGAGGAAATTCGTGGAACAAAATTTCACGATAATGACGCGGTTATAGCTGCCGTAGAGGACTTTTTCGAGAGTCAAGAAAATAATTTTTTTTCACAAGGAATAAGGAAGTTAGAAACGCGTTATTCTAAATGCATTGCATTGGAGGGAGATTATGTAGAAAAATAAAATATTATTATTTAAATCTTTGCATTTTTTAATATTGATTCCAAGAATTTTTTGATTCACCTAGGTATGTACTAAACTAGCGGCCTGTCCCGGCTTCGTACGGGTGCGATGATACCCGCGGGTGGCGGCATAATAAAAAAAGTAGCCTAAGTTACTCATTATATTATTAGCTACCTATCAGTGAAAGTCCCGTCAAAATCAGTCCAGCCGTTCCAAAGATTTGTAGCGACCGCATGCTACATACTTAACACAATTTAACCGAAAAATCTGAACTAATTGCATCAAGAAATATCGTCTACAAATGCGATAATTACGAAAAAGTCCTACACCGCGATAGCGAAATTTCAAGAGCAATTCGCAAGGTTAAGATATCCCCGACTACAACTATCGGGGGTTAGGCGCAGCGACCCCTAGCCAGACATCACACCACGTCTGGCTGGATGATCATCCCTTTGCGCCTAAAGATTAGCCGGAACAAACAGACACAGAAACATAATTTAAAAAAAAAATATTTTGGTCTATGTACTGTGCAGGGGCGTAGCGTGCCTTGGTGGGGCCCCGTATACAAAATTAATTGCGGGCCCCTAAAAAGGAGTAAAGATTTCTCACGAAAGAAAAAAAATTGATAGAATTATTTATTCATCATAATTACCTATCATACACTTCTTCCAAAAAAAAATCAAACTATTTAAATTTAATACTTAAACACTCTCCATGCCTTTCTTCGGCAAACTGATTTATTAAATGATTTATAGCTGGTGATGACTTTAGTTTTTCTAAAGTTTCTGCCTCTATGGAGTGAAAGTCTGACAGGCGTTCAGCGAAGTTTTTATTAATTTTTGCTTACGCACGTCGGGGGCCCCGTTTAATTGATACAGCAGATACGGCGGTAGCTACGCCCCTGGTACTGTGTATACATACTGACGCATTTAGTAAAAAGTGGTTATTTTAATAATACAAACAGACACTCCAATTTAATTTATGTGTATAGTTAAAACTTACTCTGCGAACATTACGGCACGGCAACGGTTAGGCGACAAATGAAAATTTAGTTATTTGTATGGTAATAAAGTTGAATAGGCACGTCAAACTCGGGAGTTAAAAATGAATAAACACAAATACCTATATTCCCTATTATGTATTTATTCGGTTTTTAAATATAAAAAATATATTTTAACTAACATTAAAGGTCTGGGCAAACAGCGGACGGGGCGGGACGGCGACGCGACGCTGGCGGGACGTGAAGAGTTGTAATGTATTAGTTAATGTAGAATATGTCACACAGAGCCGACGCGACGCGACCGCTACTCTCGCGCCGAGCGCGACGGCTCTATGTGACCTATTCTACATTAACTAATACATTACAACTCTTCACGTCCCGCCAGCGTCGCGTCGCCGTCGCGCCCCGTCCGTTGTTTGCCCAGACCTTAAACATTCCGTGTGGTGACGGGTCTAGAATACATTGTGTCACCACCCCATTTCATCCCAAGGGTGTCGTCGTAAGGGTCGACAATAGGAAATGACAAGGCCAAACACCTAGCCGCAAGAGAGCGAAAACATGATACCTAACCCTGTGCCAACCCATCTGGCCAGCGTGGCACATTAGGCTAATTACCCTCCATGTAGTTGGAGGAGGCCCGACTCAGCAGTGGGTAATGGGCTGAGAAGAAGGAACATTAAAAAGAAATTACATATCTAACAATTGATTACTTCCTAACGTTTCTGTTGACCTTTCCATATATTTCTGGGAAAGCCTCTTTACAGTGAGGTAAAGAGTCTCTCACTTTATCATACAGACTGTGGTCAAACATCTGCCTGAACTCCTCAGCAGTGGTGTACGTATCTGCGTATAACATCTGGAATCCCTGGTGCTGGACCACGAAGCTTTCTAGTCTGCGGGTGGTAGGTACCTGGTGGAAGCGATGAAATCGGGGCTTAGAAAAAAGCAACTTCATTACCATCAAAATACGCACAGATTATTACATACTATATTATTAATACCATATTCTGTTGCAATCTGACGTGACGCCATCTATCATCATCATCATCAGCATCAGCCTCCATTAGTCCACTGCTGGACATAGGCCTCCCCTAAAGAGCGCCATAGCGCCCTGTCTTCAGCTTGACGCATCCAGCTGCTGCCCGCAACCTTTCGCAGATCGTCGCTCCATCTAACAGAGGGCCGTCCTCCACTCAAGAACTCGTCTACCCCAGCGGTTGTCGGTTCTACTACTGATATGACTAGCCCACTGCCACTTCAGTCTGCTAATTATCATGTCATGTTAAATATATGAAATCGATACCTCTCTGATGCGACACGTTACAACACGTCGGACAAATATGAATCCGGCTATAATCCCACATCCCAATGATAAAAAATGCAGTAATAACAATATTACGTCTTCCTACATATTCCGGTGCATATTTATTTAACAGTACGTGGCAGTCGGGCAGTTCAAGTCTGAATGGTGGTTATCAGCTCGGGCATAGCTTTGTCAGTGTGATTTTGCTATACAGGTCTCAATATAATATCCATGTTAATTCCATTTTTGTAAATAGATGTAGTTGCTACAGTTTGTAACGCGATATAACTATTTAGAGAATCATAAATGTGATCGCACATTTATGATTCGAACGAAACCAATTTTAGAATTAGTTGTACGAAATCCTATTAAAACCTCGCACATCTGTCTGCGTTGTCGTGAATTGTGTGCGAAGCCGTCTTGACTTCGATTTGAATTGTATTTAGACATAATATTTATTGTGGCAAGAAAATACAAAAGTAATAAAACTAGGTACTAAACTAATTCTATGGAAAGCCTTCCTGCCACAAACCGGCCCAAACTCAGCACGATGCTGGTTGCAAGCAACCAACGCTGATCTTCCGTCTGGGGCGTCGGGTGACGTCACACATGGACATACGTATCTAACAAATTTTTCGACATAATGATAAATAAACTATTAATGATATATAGTATCAGTGAATCTCCGACTTATAATATTAGTAGGATCGTGTAGCGATCTATTTTGTATGGATGGATGTATGGATGGCTCTAGAATTATATATCTATATATTAAACTGTCTACGACTAAGTAAAGTCTCACTGTTTCAAATCCTTTGGCTTTGGGCACCCCGTAAGCTCCAATATCCACAAACATCTGCCAATCTCCTGACGTCCTGATCTTCAGCTGTCCAGGGTTATTGAATACTTTGAACGGGCAAAGCCAAATGGGGTAAACCTGCAAGCAGTTTCAACCAAAATTGTTTTAAATCCATAAGTGCTCGCTGTTGTATACTAATAGTATGAATAGGAAAGTTTTCATGTTTGTAACACAAAAACTACTGAACTGATTTCAAAAATTATTTTATGATAATTGAATACTGTAGCGGACTGTGTGCAACGCAATCGATCTTTTGCGCCGCTGGATGTTGGATAAGTGTCCGATCATAATTGCGTGTAATATCTGACCTTCTTTATGATTTTAAGGACCCAAAAAGCAGTCGGTGCCTAAGGCAGTCGTTACACGCAGTCAGTAACTTGAATACTGACAGCTGGTAGTACCACTAGATAGGTTGCAGAAAACAGACGTACTGTGTAACTACTGGTAGTTAGCAAAAAATTTTAGGACCGGTGCCGACCCAAAAAAAAAATGGGATTAAGGTGAGGTAACATAGGCTTAAAGCCCACGAGATTGAACTAGTTGAAAATAAAATGACTCCCCTTAGCGAAGCAAGCACATCAAGACCCATCAGTATCCCTGATGTACTGTGTAGTGTGTACCTACACGAAGACGTCTGGAATCGAACCAGAAACACGTGATCCAAAAGAAGCTCTTGCAACCCTAGACTAACCAGGCGAGTTTACGATGCATTGGTAGGTGTGGCGGGCCACTTATTTCCTGGAAGATGGTGTAGGTGCTAATCTGTAAAACAGGAACCCTTTTGATGCTTTTTAATACTTTCATAGTTCCTGGCCAAACTGGCCATAAATTTGCCAATCATTGAGTCAGGCCTCGTCCAAATTGATGGCGTGAAATGAGCTTACTTTGCCACGCTGACACCTATCAGTTTTCCTGCTTTTGCGACTAGGTGAACTGCTTCTTGCGTTCCTTTAGTCACCTCATTAGCGTTGTACCTTGTGTATTTAAAATCCGTCAGTCACAGCAATATAATCTCCGCATTGTATATAATTCATGGCTAATTTCATGGGGGAAAGTAGCCATGAATTATATACAATGCGGAGATTATGTTGCATTGACATACGCTTCTGACTACGTGTAGAGACTGCCATAAAAATCATATTACACTACCAGAAATGGCACCAGACCCAGAAAAATAGCTGGCTTTCATAAAAACACTAACCGAACCCCAGGATTGAACCGGGGACCCATTGACCCAAAGGCGCCGTGACCAACACAAACTACCAAAGCATTTTGGCATATATGGCAGAATTCTAGCTGGGACCGACGCCATTTGGTGACTTCTAATTATCGAAGGATCAGTCAGATGTTACAAATGATGAACATCTATTCACCATCGAGCAGAGTTAGTTATTGCTTAACCACCTAAGTGACAAAACAATATCAATAGCAAACGCTTCTTCAAGTCTACCTGAATCTCCTTGTGGAATTCCTCAATGGCTGCTTCCAGGTGTTCGACGGGCACCAACATGTCTTGAATGACATGAGCCTTTTCATACAGCTTGGCAACTGCGTCAGGTTGTGTCAGTTTTAGTAAAGACACTTCAGGAGGCATCAGCCAGCCGAACAGGTACCGAAATATGAGGTTATTCCCGAAAGGAATAATGTCCTGAGAGAAATAAAAATACAAAAATAGTTATTTAAGAAACAATTGGAGCACATTTGCATGACAGCAACATAGTGGTTTTTCCGTGGTCTTCTCTGATCCCAAGTTAGGAACATGCAAATATCAGTTCGCGACGTATAATCATATAAATGAGTTTGGTGATGGCAAATAAAAAAGAAAGATGCTTACTAATATCATTAATCTTATTTATCCTTTAAAGATCGTAATCTGTGCATTTGATCATGTGACGATCTTCAGTAAAGTGTTGTGAATGAAACCACAAATGTTTCTGACCAAAAAATGAAAATTTGTGAAATGTCTTTCCTTCAAATTAATTTAGTTAGTGAAATTGCCCTGTTAGTTATATTTTCCTATAAATTTACAACAATTCACTAAAAATTGTTGCTTATAATTGAATATTTTTTTCTGTAGAACTAAACAACAATCTCCGGGAAAAAAAAACTATAAATACGCTGGCAAAATAAAAAAATAAGGAGTCGGGGATTCCTTATTTTTTTTATTATCCTTTATTAAAGCATGTCCAACAGAAAAAATAATCATCATTATCGTTCTATTAATATATGAGCAACAGTGCCACAAACATAATCTCTGTTTTTTTGTTGAGAATCAAAGTCAATTAAGTAACAATTAAAATTATACACATGAGTTTCCCCCATTGTATATAATTTTAATGTTAAGTTGTTAATTATGTTAATATTAAGCACTGTTAGGTTTCCAACAAGGATACCTAACAGTGTAGCAGCCAGTAAAACAAAACTGAAAAACGACCTTCGGTGAACAAGAACATACGTGTGCGAGGCGTCCTTGACTTCGGCTCGGATAAGTGTGCGTTCACCTTGGAATATCTTACCTCTAATTCCCAGAACAAACTCTTTGTGTGTCTATGATAGTAGTCGCGAAGAGGGATATATTGCACGCCTGTTTTGTTTTTCTTCAAAAACTTCTCAACTTGTTTGAAAAACCACTCTGAGTACCATTTGCCGATTGGGTTATACTGGAATGAAAAAAATAGCTGCAATATTTTGTTTTATCATCTACTAGCTTATGCGCGCGGCTTCGCCCGCGTGGGCTTCGAACCCGTGCTTATCTCTATGCATATTTTTTATGAACATAAAAGCGGTTATTGTGTCTAGACTATGATAATTAGATATATGCTCTCCCGGACTTTTTTGCAGATCTTTATAAGACCTACAAACCCGTAGTACATCATTTCGTTCTATTGTCAATAGTCTTTGCAGCGCACGCATAAATAGGTTTTCGATTTTACACCTTGGTTTACAAAATCGCAATTTTCATACGGATACCTAATTCGTTTGAAAATAAAATATAGCCTATAACCTTCCTCGATAAATGGACTATCTAACACTGAAAGATTTTTTGAAATCGGACCAATAGTTCCTGAGATTAGCGCGTTCAAACAAACAAACAAACAAACAAACTCTGCAGCTTTATATATTAGTATAGATACTACTCGGCCCGTACGTGACCCACTACTGAGGCAGGTAGCCTGTGCCAAGCTGGCCAGGAGGGTTGGCATAGGGTTTCATATCAAATTTTCCTTCTCATGTGGCTATATTTTCGCCCTTGTAATTTCTAATTGTCGGCTCTTACGATATTCTCAGGGTGGAATAGGGTGGTGACGTTATGAATTCTAAATCCGTCTCCACAAGGTATACTTTAATAATATTATAAAGAGGAAAGATTTGTATTTTGTATGTATGTATGATTGTAACGAATTAACTCAAAAACAGCTGCACTAACATGGTCAGGGCCACTAACGTGCTTATTCAGTAGCCTCAAAATCGACAACCAATGTGCTACTAACTGTTGGTTTCCAACAAGAAAAATGACCAACCATGCATTTTTATGTTCTGTATTTTTTTGTTTTAGTGTGCAGTAAAGAGTTTTATATAAATAAATAATGCTATAGTTCGGCCTCCTTCAATCACAGAAGGGGAAATCACTGCTGTTCCTTTTAACTTCCTTTCGTCGGCTCTTACAACACACTGAGTATGGAATTGGTTGGTGACATTAAATCACCAGACGGATTCGTGTGTCAGCCGGGAAACGAACCCAGATCATTATGCTTGGAAGGACATAATGATTTTTCGACCTATTGATGATCGAATTTTTGACTTCGATTATTTTACATTATGGGAAATGTCTGTCTCAGGGTTGTAGAGTGAAATATGAACGCGGGCGCAAGGTATAAAAAGGTATATTGGGTAAAACGTTCACATACACATTTATGATAACAAACTAATTAACTGGTGGGTTTTAAATTACCCAAATACAAAAAAATATACTTCGTGAAAGTGACTACGTAAAGATAGGGCTCACGGCGCGGCCAAGGGTGGCGCGTACGAACTAGGCGAGAGCGGGCGGCGGACTGCCGGGCGCATCGAGGCGCGCGCGCATGGAACCGTTGGCGACGCGAGCGAGATAGCCTAATAGCTACGAGAGAGACACATCATCTTGAAAACGCCCCGGCAAGCGGGCGCGGGAGGCTCGCGGAGGCCTAGATGAGATGCGGTTTGCTATATACTCCCCCTCCAGTTCTGGAGAAACGCCCTCGTTCCTGGACTGGTAACTGAGTAGCCTTAGCGGGACGACCCCGGTGTCTTTTATGGACGACTGGTTTGGGTAAGGAGGCCTGGTTACCTTGGTAACGGGTAAGGTCTTGGGTGTGATATTTCCCAAAAACGACATCAGGCTGTTCGGTATTGGCAACGGTATAGGTAGTAGGGCTAACCTTTGCTACGATTAAATAAGGACCGTCGCGACGTGGGAAGAATTTGGAAGTGAGGTCTTTAGAACCTTTACTCAAGAGGTGAGACTTCAGCAGAACCAGATCTCCTACCTCAAAGGTTTCGGCTGGTCGGCGCGACGAATCGGAATACTGCTTTGTCTTGTCCTGTTGGATTTCCACACGTTCTCGAACAGCTGATAGAGAGTTAAGAAAATTCCTGAGATAAGGAGTTATTTGTGGGACGAAGTTCTCTTTGTCTAAAACTGCACGAAGGTCGTGAAGGACCTCTGTGGGCGATCGCATTTCTCTGCCAAAGGATAAAAGAGCTGGTGATTGGCCTGTCGTGCGGCACTTGGCGCTATGCAGGGCGAAACGAATCACCGGCAACTTCTTAGGCCATGAAGTATGGTCGTCTTCCACGAGATGTGCAAGCATCGCTTTAAGATCGCGGTTTTTTCGCTCAGCAGGATTAGCTTCTGCATGATAGAGTGGGATGAAATTTTGTTTGATGTCGAGTACGGCCATACATTGGCGCATTACTGAGGAGATAAACTGGACCCCATTATCCGAAATGATGCGGCGCGGGAGGCCGAATCGCATGAAATATTCCTCAATAAGGACATGAGCACAGGCTTCGGCTGTGGCTTCTTTGAGAGCGTAAAGCTCAGTCCATCGGGTAGCTATGTCTTCAACCAGTAGAATCCAACGCTCCCCCTGGTCTCCTTCCGGTAATGGACCGAATAAATCGATGGCCAACACCTCGTTACGTTGGTTCATAACTGGCGTCTGGAGTAGACCTGGTGGCTTTGTGTTACTTGCCTTGTAACGTTGGCAGTGGATGCAGGCTTTGACATAATCAGTGATTATTCTCCGCATCCCTGTAAAATAATACAGCTGGGCTACCTTTTGGTACGTCCTGTCGATACCTGGGTGACAGGCTGTTGGAGAGTCGTGTAACTCTCGAATAGTATCTGCAGTTTGTGCAGCATTGGGCTTCGGTACCATCAGCGCCGGGGAACACCAAGCCGATTCACATTCTTCTATGATGTCGTCCTCCATCATCTTACCAATTTCAGCTTTCATGAGCTGCTTCTTTGAAGGATTCAGGCGGTAAGGAGGAACTGCAATTGGCGGGTGGTCACCGGTTTCAATGCGGTGCTCCGCATAAGGAGTTGGGCCTCCCCCTGCTTTGAAGACGTCGGCGTGCCTGGTGAGGATGTCAGCGAGTGCTTGTCGCTCAGCTGGCTTAAGGCGAGTACCTTCATCATCCCTAAGAACATCTGTAGAGGCGCAGGACACGGCGCAAGAGGTAGGTTCAAAGGACAACTTAAACTGTACCGGGCTATTGTTGCTAAAGTACCAAATCTCTTTATGGAAATCGATAACTACTCCGGCAGCAGTAATAAAATCTATACCTAATAATGTTTCATTATTGGTAGATTCGGGGAAAATCAAGAATGGAATAGTGATAACTGTCGTCTCTAAGCACACCTCTAAGGTGGTGGTAAGTACATCCATAGTACGGGCGAAACCGTCGGCAAGCCTAACTTCGCGTGTGGAAGGACTGAGGGGATGTCCTTGACGTAGAAGGAGAGTATACAGCGTATAACCCGCAATGCAATGCTTGGCAGCTGTGTCTATCAGCGCGGTTCCGTTAAAACCCAAAATTTTAATATTAAAAATCGGACGTAAATCGCGGCCAATAGAGAGAACCGGTCCCTGAAAATGGTTACCGTTCGATGATGCGTCTCCACTACATATAGTACAATCATCATATAAAAGTAAAGGCACATTCTCAATTTTCATAAAATTTGAGTTAATACACTTTGGTATGCAACACATATTTTTAAAATGCTTATAGTCATTATTATAAAAAATCTTCGAAGACAATAAGTTGTGATGTCGATCGGTTTGTTTACGATTGCCGGAATCCGAACATTTTCGCGAAATGGAATTAGAATGAGGCACATTTGCATTAGTTGCGGATTGACAAGAAAAACTATTAAAGTTGTCGTGACGGACACGTTCGGCGTCCAAAGGGTTAACTTGGCGGGAGCGAAAATGTTCGTCGTCCAAAGGGTTAACACTACTACGACACTTTTTACAAAAACATTGAACCGATGAATTTTTAAAACAAGATGAAACATTGTTACTATCACAACATGAATTAGAAAAAGGGTTAACATTATTATTATTGCTAGAGTCTATAGAGGAGTTTTTCGATGAAAAACACTGATATGACTTTCGATTGCGATTACGACGGCGGTTACGCGGTTTTTGTTTACGAACTTCACGCGATTGAACACAATAAAAATATGATTGATTTTTATCGACAGTAACACTTTGCACGTTTTTAACACTTTCGTGAACTTCCGCAGAGTTAGTAAGGGATTGCGACTCACCTTGTTTCTGCAACAACTTACGACACTGGTCCTTGGTGTGGCCTTGCCTTTTACAGTAGGCACAGGTAGGTCGCTGCTTTGCAGTGGTGCTGGTGTCAACAATCGGCGGAGAAGGCGCGGGCGTCGCGGGATGCTGGCGCTGCGCGTCAGGGGCGGCGGCGGGGGCGCCACGGCCACGGCGTGACTGCACGCGTGCGTCGTGTTGTGGTGGTTGCGTGTTTGCAGACGGCGTAGTGGAAGAGCGCATACTTGTTTGGGTATGGGGCTCACTCGTCCGCGGAGTCGTAAGCGTACGTGTCTCGTCAAAAGCATCTTCTACGTTGCGTGCGAGACGTAAAAGTTCTGGAAAGCTACTGCAATCTTCTCTCCTCAATCTTTTCCTTATTCTGGAGTGGAGGAGGCCATAGGTCATATCGATCTGAGCTGACTCTGCGATGTCACCCTTGGGCAACCTGGCCAAGAGAGCGCGAATGTGCGCCACGAACATGTCGGTATTTTCGTCTTGTTGCGGCGCGGAAAAAATCTCTCTGTAAATACGATGAGGCGGCCGGCGGTCGCCGTATGCGCTAATTAGGTTTTCTTTAGCTTGGCGCCACGATGACACAGAATCCTTTGTTCCTTGCCACCAAGTACCAGCTTGATCCTTGAATAGGTACGCTAATCCTCGCAAAATATTTGAGTCCGTCACTTGAGCGCAATCGCTATAAGCCTCGACAGCGTCTATAAACGCTTCCACCGATTCATTCGGATGGCCGGAAAAAGTCGCTTTACAGCGTGCTAGGGTACCCTGCCCTGGGAGAAGCAATGATTCAGGAGTCGAAGCATTCGCGCGGGACACCGAGTGAAGTAGCTCCCTAAAGGCTTCAGTCTGTGAGCGCTGCAGGGTAGCTATGATAGACGCTACGTGTTCGCCAGAAAACGTAGCAGCTTCGGCGCGGGGCGAAGAAAAAGTATCGCCGCCATCTTGTTGAGCGGGCGACACGAGCGGTGTATTTGGTCGCGAGGGGTCAGGAAATGCCTCGCCGGCATCATCCCTGCGAGTTAAACTAGCCGCTCTACTCCTGGTCACTGGCATTGTCACTGAATTTACCACAAAAAGTCACTATTACACGAGAAAAACGTTGGGTGCCATATATGGGAAATGTCTGTCTCAGGGTTGTAGAGTGAAATATGAACGCGGGCGCAAGGTATAAAAAGGTATATTGGGTAAAACGTTCACATACACATTTATGATAACAAACTAATTAACTGGTGGGTTTTAAATTACCCAAATACAAAAAAATATACTTCGTGAAAGTGACTACGTAAAGATAGGGCTCACGGCGCGGCCAAGGGTGGCGCGTACGAACTAGGCGAGAGCGGGCGGCGGACTGCCGCCGGGCGCATCGAGGCGCGCGCGCATGGAACCGTTGGCGACGCGAGCGAGATAGCCTAATAGCTACGAGAGAGACACATCATCTTGAAAACGCCCCGGCAAGCGGGCGCGGGAGGCTCGCGGAGGCCTAGATGAGATGCGGTTTGCTATAACATCAATTTCACAAGCTGGACTACGTCCTCATACCTCTCCGTTGCTGTCAATCTCATCGGCCATATCTCCAAGCATCAGGACTCCACTGTCCTTGGTATAGAGTAGCATCTCTATGAACTGGTGAGGTTTCTCTTTCAGCGACTCTTCACGAAATCGGTTAGCTAGCTTCGACAGGCTGTAGTAAGGTAAATATTCAAGCCGAATATATCTGAAATACATACAATTTTATAAAATATTAGACTGAATACGACCATAGACATTTCTGTTTACGTTTTTTTATTTATTTTTTAATACAACGTAAGAACGTAACCCTTGCTCAATTTAAAAACTTGTTTCGCAGGGGCAGTTTACAAACATGAAATTCACGAACACAAATGGCACCCAGACTCAGAGCAAGTGTCTCTGGTTTACACAAAGACACTTGCCCGACCCGGGAATCGAACCAGGGACCCGTGTAAAGGCACATCCATCCTACCAACAAAGCAGTAATATTACAACTTATTAGAAAACTACAGAAATGACTCCAATAATAATTGTAGAACACACATTGCGACGCTTAAAGTATATTTACGACAACTAGACTGTTCATTGCGTGCTAAACAAAACGTAATCTCTAAATAGAAATGAATATCGAAGTTTACTTTTTAGCCGGTGCGATTTTGATGACAGCTGACGTAAGGAATCCGAGGGTCCCATAAGACCATGGCACAGCGTAGAATAAGTCTGGATTTTCATCCTGAAAATAAAACAGAATGTGTTACTCTGTCGCCCGTCTAGCCAGCGTGTCTAGCCAGTGTCTAGCCAGTGTGTAACTGGAGGAAGCTGAAGGAAGCAGCAGTGGGTCATCTATAGGCAGAGTTGTAGTAGTGACGATCGACATCATTTTTAATTATCACTACATTGTATAAAACAAAGCCGCTGTTGTCTGTCCGTCCCTATGTATGCTTAAATCTTTAAAACTACGCATCGGATTTTGATGCGGTTTTTTTTAATAGATAGAGTGATTCAACAGGAATGTTTTTAACTATATCATAATTGCACCCGTGCGGAGCCGGGGCGGGTCGCTAGTTGTGAAATAAAATTAGACTATCGTTAAAATTATTTTCCTTAAAGTTAAGTAACTTTTTATCCTAACATTGGACAAACACTAATAATGAACTACTAATGGATGGTGGTGGGATGGTTGCTGAAAACGGGCATAAGTCAATTAAATATCATTCCAAGAAAATTTTCGTAAACTGCGCACTTAACCATAAACATTGCGTTTCCAGGAAATCTTTTCTTTTTGGGGAGTAAAATCCTTTCTGTTCTAAACTATATGGGCCCGAAGGACTCATGTTCACCCCCGCGTGTGCCGGGGGGGGGGGCGTTTCCCTACCCACTAAACATCCCCCGGTGTTGGTACCCTGTGGGGGTGTATCATTCAACTGTGGTTTTCCTGGAAGGAAACTTAATCCAGGGCAAAGAGTCACTTGGAGGATCGATGTGAAGTTACCACCAGATCGGAATGCTTTTACTTTGTTACCTTACTGCAAGTGACAACAGATCCATCTGCCATAACCAGCTCATACTGCAGGCAGATATGTTGAAACAGGCCGTGGATGTGAGAAGAAGACTCCACGCCAGTGCCCATCACTAGACCACCGACGGTCAGCTGGTCTAACTCCGGTACCATGGGTAAAGCCAACCCTAGGGGGTCCAGGGTACGGGACAACTGGCCCATGGTCACTAAAGGCTCGCAGCGGACTGTCTGCAAAAAAATAAACAAAATTTGTATTTTTTTTTTGCGGTGCGTAAAATCCTATACGGAAACCAGCCTGGGGAGCCAGTGTGGGGTGTGGGACACTGGTCAGCCAATCTATACAAATAAATAAAATTAGAGTGTCTGTTTGTAATTACAGAATAAACAATTTTTACTAAATGCGTAAGTATGTTTATACAGTACATAGACCAAAATAACATTTTATTTTTATTTTTGTCTGTCTGTCTGTTTGTTCCGGCTAATCTCTGGAACGGCTAGACCGATTTTGAAGGGACTTTCACTGATAGGTAGCTGATGATATAAGGAGTAACTTAGGCAACTTTTTTTAGACTAGCTTCGCCCCGCGGCGTTACCTCGCACCCGTGCGAAGCCGGGACGGGCCGCTAGTCAATAATATGAACGACGTCCCCACACCCGCTTTCCCTGATAGAGCCCGGTGACTGGTGATCCTTTGCTGCTCATAAAATCAGCCGTTGAAAACATGATAAATGGAAAAGAATTAAATTTCTCTTTGGATCCACGTTTTTTAACCCCCGACGCAAAAAGAGGGGTGTTATAAGTTGGACGTGTCTGTCTGTCGGTCGGTCTGTCTGTCTGTGGCACCCTAGCTCGCGAACGGATGAAGCGATTTCAATATAGTTTGTTACGTGAGTTACGGGTGAGTGTTCTTAGACATGTTTGATGAAAATCGGTTGAGCCGTTTAAAAGTTATGAGGGGTGAAAGTGGGGAAGAATAGCCGAATGTCTGCAAATATAATGGGAGGGGTGGGTGCGTTCTGAAATGAAAGCGCATCACGTGCAATTTAACAAAATCTACATTATAATAAGTGTGTACCTATAAAAAGTATAAAATAAAAATTCAAATTAAAAAATTTAAATTTTAAGTTTTAATTTTAACCAGGGGCCAGGTAATAAATAAGTGGGAGCGGTCCCCCAACGCGATGTATTTATTTTTTACTTTTTAAAGGATATTATGTCGGGGGTTTTTTTTAATTTTAAATTTAATTTTTGTAACAGGTTTTTTTATCAGGGTCTTGAATGCCTTTGATTCTAGGCTTGCGTGATGGAAAGAAACGACAGGGTCTAAGATGGAACAGGCAATTCAAGGAAATGACGTGTCGGGCACCGGCTCTCACATACAAGCACAGTAAAACTGCTTGGCGCCGGACTTAGATGTGAGGGTAGTAGCTAGCCGGGTGGGGCATTCGATCCTACCTCCAAACGGACACCAATTTTACCTTAACTTAGATGTCGGTTAGTAATGAGTTATGCATACACGAAACTGGTCAAAACTGATCGTTGAAATCTAACTAAGAAAATAAAAGCTTACGCGTTTTAATACGTTATATATTAAAACAACGACTAAAAGATATTTATTCTATAGTTTAACCGGTTTTAAACGCGCTCAGTAAATGAAAAAATTACTTATTATGTTTAAGCAAAGCAAGACAATTGAAATGAATACATTAAATTACAATAACTATTGTTATCTTAAAATTCGAGATAAAAAATACAAACGTCAAAAGAATTAAAGTCAGAAATTAAAATAAGAGAATTTAATGTAATGTAAATTTGTAAGTATTTTAATGTTAATTAAGCATGAATTTAGCTGACCAAAATGAAAAGGCGTATTAAAAAAATGATTATCATATTTTTAAACCTTTCCTGGACTTCCACGAATATTTCTAGACCAAAATTAGCCAAATCGGTCCAGCCGTTCTCGAGTTTTAGCGAAACAAAGAACAGCAATTCATTTTTATTTAAAAACTAGCGACTCGGCCCGGCTTCGCACGGCATATATGTATGTATTATACATATAAACCTTACTCTAGAATCACTCTATCTATAAAAAAAACCGCTTCAAAATCCGTTGCGTAGTTTTAAAGATTTAAGCATACATAGGGACGGACAGACGACAACGACTTTGTTTTATACTATGTAGTGATAGTGAAGATACAAGATAGATAGATAGATTTATCAGAGACATGAAATTATATGTACATGACCCACTGATTAGTCGGGCCTCCTCCAATTACATGGAGGGTAATTAGCCTACTGTGCCACACTGGCCAGAACTAGCAATTCAAGGAAATGCCCTGTCGGGCACCGGCTCTGACAATATACACCCCACGAAACACAGTAAAACTGCTTGGCGCCGGACTTAGATGTGAGGGCGTGTCACTTGTGTTCGTGAATTCCATGTTTGTTAATTGTCCCCGCGATACAGGTTTATATACCTACTCCTAGTGCAGTGATGCGCTTTTTATAAAGAAAAAAAATACCAGAACGGACGGAACGGAAAATAACGGGTCAGAATATAAAACTTTCCTACCGCACGCTGGGAAATAACGCGTGTTGTAAAAGTCAACAAAACCCAGCACGCTTGGTGGTAGGATTAAGGGTTAGCGCCCACCAGCGGAGTGACGGCGAAGAGGCTATTTCAGTAACAATTTAAATTCAACCTAAAACGCTTCAGAAGACATCTGTATTTAGAATGTGTCGCTAGCCGCGCGTCGCTCGCCGTCATTGTATTTCGTTGTACCAAATAGAGTTGTATTCTGAAGTGCTTTAGGTTGAAATTAAATTGTTACTGAAATAGCCTCTTCGCCGTCACTCCGCTGGTGGGCGCTAACCCTTAATCCTACCACCAAGCGTGCTGGGTTTTGTTGACTTTTACAACACGCGTTATTTCCCAGCGTGCGGTAGGAAAGTTTTATATTCTGACCCGTTATTTTCCGTTCCGTCCGTTCTGGTATTTTATTTCTTTATAAAAAGCGCATCACTGCACTAGGAGTAGGTATATAAACCTGTATCGCGGGGACAAATAACAAACATGGAATTCACGAACACAAGTGACACGCAGGCTCAGAGCAAGTGCCTCTGCTTTAGACAAAGACACTTGCCCGACCCCGGAATCGAACCCAGGACCCCGTGATCCAAAGGCGGCGTATCCAAGCCCTAGACCAACAAGGCAGTCAATGGAGGGGGCCCGACTTAACAGTGGGTCATTTATGGGATGAATAATAGTAGTACCAGGTTTTTAGTGTCGACTTCCAAGACATCCACCAGGTTGACGTTGATCTTGGTGAAGCTTTTTTTGTAGATGGCGTGCCGGAACGACATGGTCTGCCAAGTCGGCCGGGCGGTGCACAGTCGCGTGTTCCTGGGTCCTGCCAGCCAGTCTTTCACCTGAAATATCCGTAATTATATCAAAATTAATATTTGCCAAACTTAAGTGGCAGTGGGCAGGGCACATAGCTCGCAGGACCGACGTCCGATGGGGCAGAAAAGTCCTCGAGTGGCGACCGCGTTCCGGAAGGCGCAGTGCTGGTAGGCCTCCCACACGGTGGACCGACGACCTGGTTAAGGTCACCGGAAAGCAGTGGATGCGGGCGGCCCAGGACCGGACTTTGTGGAAATCCTTGGGGGAGTCCTATGTCCAGCAGTGGACGTCTTTTGGCTGAAATGATGATGATGATGATAATAATATTTATTTTATAGATCCACGTGGTGGCGGATTAAAAACACATTGTTTCACCACCCCATTCTATCCTGAGGGTGTCGTAAGAGCCGACAAAAGGGACTGACTAGGCTGATAACCTAGCCGCAAGATAAGGAAAACTTGATACGAAACCCTGTGCCAACCATTAAGGCAGTAGGCCCGACTCATATATGGGCCGATTAGTATTAGTAGTAGTAGTAGGTAGTACTACGGGACGCTATAAAAGACTAGAGTGGACTTACCTGTCTTTGTACATCTCTAACTTTCCTCTCATGCATTTTGGGTGCACTGCTCAACTTGAATACCACGTAGTTCCTGAGAGTGGACCAGATCTTCCAGAGGAAGGAGAGGGGCAGCAGAGCTACCATCACCACCACCCATCGGTACTCCACCAAGATGTACTCCGCCACAGACTCTGTCTCCACTATCATTGTTCTTGAGTGCTCCTAAGCCTAATGTCATAAATGTTGGGTACAGTCTTTGCCAATTTTTATAGCCACTCTGAGTGTAGCCGCATTACGCTTCGCACTACACAAAATTAGGTATCAGTGGGACTTAATAAAGACCTATCTGCAATAATGCTTTGAGACCATTTTGAATTCATATGTAGCGACCGCATGCTACATACTTTACACAATTTACCCGAAAAATTTGAACTAATTGCATCAAGAAATATCGCCTACAAATGCGATAATTACGAAAAAGTCCTACACCGCGATAGCGAAATTTCAAGAGCAATTCGCAAGGTTAAGATATCCCCGACTACAACTATCGGGGGAATAGGCGCTGCGACCCCTAGCCAGACATCACACCTCGTCTGGTTGGATGATCATCCCTTTGCGCCTAAACATATATATGAAGAATAGAGTTCAAAATGGTTTCGAAGCAGTATTGCGGATAGGTCCTTATTCTTCGGAACAGACGTGGGGCGGGGAGGCAGGGCGCTCCCGTACGCGCCGTTTTTCACCCGCATGCGCCCTCGCCACCCGTATGTTAGCGGCCATAAAGATTGGCGAGGGAGGACTGTACTTAGACAAAAACAGTTGACTACAAATACCACGATTTATTTATTACGGGCTGCTAGCCGAGATATCGACCGCGTATCCGCGTATCGACCGCGAGCAGTTTATATTCGGCCACAGAAATAACAAGTCATTTAAAAAATAACCAAACATGTTCGATATTATGTTATGCTGCATCATCATTTCAGCCAAAAGACGTCTACTGCTTGACATAGGCCTCCCCCAAGGATTTCCACAAAGGCCGGTCCTGGGCCGCCCGCATCCATCGTTTTCCGGCGACCTTAATCAGGTCATCGGTCCACCGTCTTTTCTGCCCCATCGGGCGTCGGTCCTGCGCGCTATGTGCCCTGCCCACTGCCACTTAAGTTTGGCAATCCCGTGGGCTATGTCGGTGACCCTGGTTTTCCTGCGTATCTCCTCATTTCTGATTCGATCTCGCAGGGAAACTCCGAGCATAGCCCTCTCCATTGCCCTTTGGGTGACTTTGAGCCTTCTGATGGAGCTCATAGTGAGCGACCACGTCTCTGTTCCATAAGAGGCAACACACATTGGTTGACACACTTTTGTCTTCATTTTTCGTCGAAATTTTTTTGTCATTTCCTCCCATTTGAAAATTTGACTTAATATAGTTTTCCTAATATTTTGAAGGTAAAACAAAGTCAGCTGACCATAACATGGTGGAATACACGTCAGCTGGCTGCTTGAAAATTAAAAAAAATATTTAATGATTTCCTTTCAACTAAAAATTTACCTGGTGATGGTTTATAAGCTACTATGGATGAAAATTAATAGCAGCTTGCTGTATCTCAGTGGAAAGTTTGTCAACTGGTACCTTGAAAGGTGTATCAGCAGCATCTATCACCAACTGAATATTATCAGCTGACGACTTTTCCCTTGACTTACAGCTACCTGATTTTTTTCATTATTTACTTTACATATTACAAGTATGTTAACAATCCTCTTATAAAATTTCACCCGGGTGGAAATAACGTTTCCCCTCCACCTCGCTTCCGATATCTATGTGTTTTCGCCTATAATCTTTATTGTGAATTATAGGACTATCGGCCAAGTGCCAAAGAAAGAATACCCCATATAGACAAAAAAAACAATCTCACCTCTTTACAATGTTAATATCGATAACATAATACTTAGATTGATATGCGATATGGCAAAACTGTCTGCAGGTGCAAAGTTTATAATCAAAATATCTGTTTAAACGCATTTATGACGTGTCTGGGAGTTCGGTGAATGTGACTTTATTTTGAATATACCTTTCGTAAGCCTGTATGTATAGGTAGGTCTTCAAATATAACGCCGTCATTTACCGTAAACAGATTGGAAATATTATTTTTATTCGATTTAGATTTTTGGATGACTTACTATAGGCTGGTATCGAGTGCACAACCAAGTCTGGTGCCAAGAAAAAGAATTAGCTTTTGTTTGGAGTCAGTTAGCCGTCTTCCTTATCACAACATACATATTTGATGTACCGCTGTTCAAAAAACGTCATAAGTACATAAAGTTATTGATCAAAAGTAACGGTTGTTTAGATCGAGAATCACGTACATTATTCATGTCGATCATTTTAAATTCGTTCAGTTTACAGTTCCTCGAGTTTGAATTTATGAATCTGAAATGAGGATATGTTAGGTTAAGGAGCTTAATGTAGTCTTAGTTTTTGCGATTATATGGAGAACAAACGGGTCCCACGAGGCAGGCGGCCCGGGATGGAGCACCAGAGGTGTTTTTTAACAGTTACTTGCATGCCGTTGACAAGGCTTGCTCCATGGAAAGCAACGACTGGGTTCAAGATGGAGCAGGCAATTCAAGGAAATACACACGACGAAACACAGTAAAACTGCGTGGTGCCGGACTCAGATGTGAGGGTGGTAGCTGGCCGGGTGGATTAGATCCTACCACCAAACGTGCTGGGTTTTGTTGACTTTTACAACACTCGTTATTTTCCAGCGTGCAGTGGGGAGGTGTAATATTTTACCTCGTCCCCACACGGGGAGGCGTCGCCGCCGTTCGTTTAGTGAGTATGGAGACGCCGATCATATTATTTATTGGCGGAACAAAGTCGCACGCATCCCACACTGGTCTTCCCCAGGACTGGGTGAATTAGTCCTTAACGGATTGTACACACACAGTGAAATTATAGCAGTCGTGCACACATTCAAAATGTCGAGAGTTAGTTAATGTAAAATTCAAGCGATAAATCCGTTAGAGTTTAATCAATACAAAAAAAAATTGAAGTGTCTGTTTGTAATATACTTCTCATCAGAAAAATCGAAACACTTCCATTTTTATGGTTGTTAAACAAAATACGAAACTTATGAAAGTTTAATTTGAATTTAGAACATTAACATTAGGATTTGAAAACCTTTTAATGTTCACTAATAAAGGACATTTGACATAAATAATATTCCTAAATCATTTTTCTGACAATCCTTACAAAACATAAACTGGCAAAGTGTTTAGATTTTTCTGATAATCCTTACAAAACATAAACTTGCAAAGTGTTTCGATTTTTCTGATGTGAAGTGTATGTATCAAAATATCCGCTTATATCTAAATGTATTTGGATGTTTATACAGTACATATACCAAAACAACATGTTTTACTGTGTGTCTGTTTGCTTAGTTAGACTAATCTCTGAAATGGCTGAACCGATTTTGAAGGGACTTTCATTTAGATAGCTGATGTAACAGGGGGTTACTTAGGCTACTAGATATTGTTAGGCCAGCTGTCTGTTGTTATGTATACATATACCTTCTTGATACACACTGCATAATTTATTCTAACTATTACTACTATCTCAATGGCTGAGACCATGGAGGGCCTCACTACGATGCTCGATGGCCTCTGTCGAGCCTCCGAACGAGTCGGCCTTAAGATGAACATGGAGAAGACGAAGATCATGTCTGATATCCATGTTCAAGCCATTCCTGTTAACATCGGAGGTTCTACGCTCGAAGTTGTTGACCATTACGTTTACCTGGGACACACTGTCCAGTTAGGTAAGTCCAACTTCGAGAAAGAGGTCAATCGTCGGATACAACTCGGCTGGGCAGCGTTCGGAAAGCTGCGAAAGATCTTCTCGTCCACAATACCGCAGTGTCTGAAGACAAAAGTCTTCAACCAGTGTGTGTTGCCAGTGATGACATATGGAACAGAGACGTGGTCACTCACTATGGGCTCCATCAGAAGGCTCAAAGTCACCCAAAGGGCAATGGAGAGGGCTATGCTCGGAGTTTCCCTGCGAGATCGAATCAGAAATGAGGAGATACGCAGGAAAACCAGGGTCACCGACATAGCCCACCGGATTGACAAACTTAAGTGGCAGTGGGCAGGGCACATAGCTCGCAGGACCGACGCCCGATGGGGCAGAAAATTCCTCGAGTGGCGACCGCATTCCGGAAGGGCAGTGCTGATAGGCCTCCCACACGGTGGACCGACGACCTGGTTAAGGTTGCCGGAAAGCAGTGGATGCCGGCGGCCCAGGACCGGCCTTTGTGGAAATCCTTGGGGGAGGCCTATGTCCAGCAGTGGACGTCTTTTGGCTGAAATGATGATGATGATGAATGATGATTACTACTCAGCCCACTGCTAAGTCGGTCGCATTAAGTGTAGGGCTCGCGGAGGGACGCGAACCTGTGGTGCCCCAAGCGTGTCGTCTGAGAGTATACCGCTGGGGCTTTGCTGGATATACGAGTAATTTCGGGTATCCCGGCCTTACTCCCGAGGGGCGCCGGTATGCATAAAGCAATTCCACAGGGAAACCAAAAAAAAAGGTTTCGTATCAAGTTGCCTCGTTGTCTAGTGGTTAGATGTGCTGCCTTTGGATCAACGGGTCTAAACCAGAGGCACTGGCTCGGAGTCTGGGTGTCATTTCTATCTATAATATGTATGTATTTACAAAAAAAAATGTATATAAGTAGTTTATCATCCATCTCGTTACCATAACACAAGCATTAAGTTGCTTAACTTGGGACGAGATGGCGTTGTGTGAAATGTCCAAGGATATTTATTTATTTATTTTACAGCTACGAGTAGGTTATCGCCTTTGTCGGCTCTTAGTACCCGTACGCACTCAATCATAGGCGGTTGCATATTAAACTGGAAAAGCGGCTAGCCTAGGTGGTTCAACCGCTAGTGCGTACGGGGGCTTACGACATGCTCAGCACGGAACGCCGTGGTGGTAGTCTGAATCCACCACCACACGAAATATTTAATCTTAAGGTGGATGCTCCAGGGTAGCCCGCGAAATTCAAATTTTCTTACGTTTTTTGCAATTTGCAGGTTAGTGCTAGGTTGTATGTTGATTAAAATGTTATTCGCGACTGTAAGACGTATGTAGTTATAGAATTATAATAATCAAAATCATCAATACAACTCTCCAAGCTCTTAAAGGTGCAAGAAAAACTTTTTCAACGTCAAAGTCATTCTTGCACCTTTATGAGCTTGGAGGGTTTTATTGATGAGTTTGATGATTATAACTCTGTAACTACATACGTCTTACAGCCGCGAATCAAAGGTTCATCATCATACAACCTAGCACTGCCCTGCAAATTGCAAAAAACGTAAGAAAATTTGAATTTCGCGGGCTACCCTGGAACATTCACCCAGCATATAATACGAATTGTGGGTTAAGAATAAATTAACGATATATTAAGAATAAACTTTTAATTATACGATTTTTTCAGGCTCACTGTAGCCTCCGTATGCCTGTCAAGGTTACGAACGAATGTAGCTGTTGCTACTAACTGGTTAAATATGCATAATGTATCATCATCAACACAGGGGTATAGCTACTTCGAGGTAGCAAAGCGGAGAAACACGTAATATTTTAAGGCATATAACTCAAAACATTGATTTGTCCCACACATTTTGTCTAGGTGCGTGAACTTTTTACGCGTTCGGCTCAAATACATATACGTGCAGTTTTCAAAATTTAATAAAGTTTAATATTATATCACATTTGTGTACTATTCTCAGCCCATAAATGACCCACTGCTGAGTCGGGCCTCCTCCAACTACATAGAGGGTAATTAGCCTACTAAGATTTTTATCCAGGTTTGCCTTCTCTTGCGGCTAGGTTCTCGGCCTTAGAATTTCCTTTTCCCGGCTCTTACGACACCCTTAGGAAGAATTGGGTTGGCGACACTATGTAATCTAAATCCGTCACCACGCCGACATTCGTTTAAATGTCACTAATTATCTATAAAATATATTATTATTTATACTTAAGCTATGTTTCTAGAAGAATAACGCAGCTTACCTTCTTGAGACACGTTGGAAATACGAACAAAGTTATCACAGAACGTATGAAATGAAAGAGGATACACACACTTTAAAAATGACTACGCTACACCATAGTTGCCGGCAAACTGAGGATCAAGGGCAATGAAATAAACGAGAGTATGCAATTAGAATAGATACAAGCGATACTGAACTTTATTTGTGATCAATAAGAAACACAATAATTTTGGTTCTGATGGAAAATCCAAGCGCATTTTCAACCTTATTGCTAAGTGATATGAAACGTTTAAAAATCAATTTAATTCGCGATACGGATAAGTAACGATATGTATGCTATCTTGGGGATCTATTCGGATACATCAGTATTCTCTGTAAAATCAAAATAAACTATATTCGAAAAGGCTCTTTCACGGCTGTTTTAAATTTGTTATTTAGTCTGTACTGCGTCTTGTTTGGATGAATTTAAATAGAGCGCTACAAAACCCCTACCATAAACGGAGGATCGATATTAGATATTAGTCTTTTATTAGTTTTAATAGTGTTATAAACCTCAATGTATATTTATTAAAATTTTATTTATTTATTTATTTATTTATTTATCACTTTTTTGTACACTATTACATAAGCATAAAACATAGTAAGAACGTAACAACTAAAGTACATTTAGGCGGCCTTATCGCTAATCAGCGATCTCTTCCAGGCAACCTTATAGCGAAAGTAGCATCTATGATATAAACGGGTGGTGCAGCAATAAATATCCAGAGCATAGATATAATATATTTTGATTATGATAAACTTACATATAATACTCTATACCTAATGAGGAAATAAATATAAGTAACGTAACTACATACTAATAAAATAATAAAAATATGTATACAAACACACTAATACAAACACGTAACAACATAATTAACATAATACACACAACACGATATTAAATATACTATAATCCGATATTAGCAAAATGAGATTTTAGTCTTTTCCTAAAGATGTTCAGATTATCAGCGCGCCTAATCGTATCCGGTAAAGAATTCCAGAGCAGAACACTTCGTGCAGTAAAAGAATTAGAGGTGAAATTAGAGGTTTGGGAAGGAATGTTGAGACGTAATGTATTTGAGGAACGTAGTTCACGAGATTGAGTTAAGGAAACAAACGAAAACCGTTCTTTCAGATAACTAGGGTAGGAAGGATCAAATAGGATGGAATATAATAACGATAGCAGCCGCAGATCCCTACGATGGCGTACCGAAAGCCACCCCAGCCGTGAACGAAATTCGGAGACGTGATCAAATTTACGTAAGCCAAAGATGAATCTGATGCAATAATTTTGGAGCCGTTCAAGTTTGTTAAGGAGTTCTAAACTAATATCTAGGTAACAAGCATCAGCATAGTCTAGGATGGGTAACAAGAGGGACTGTACCAACGAAACTTTGGTACAATGTGGCAAAAAATTGCGTAGTCGCCTAAGAGAGCCGCCAGCAGCAAATATTTTCTTACTTACAGAGTTTACTTGGTCCTTCCAAGATAGTGTACTGTCAAAAAATATACCAAGATTACGCACTGAATGTTGGTAAGGTAGCTTAACACCATTGAATTCGACCGGTTGTAGGTCATTGTAGTCGATTCGGGAAATAAACCACGGACTTCCTATTATTATAACCTGTGATTTGGCTGGATTAACGGCTAGTCCATGAGAAGCACTCCAGCTATAAATGTGTTCCATGTCCTTATTTATAATTTGAATAGCAGTTGGTAAATCGTTCAAAGTGGACTGAGCATAAATTTGCAGGTCGTCGGCGTATAGATGGTAAGATGATAGAAGACCATCAGCAATGGAATTAATGAAAATGGAGAACAATAGTGGAGAAAGCACCCCTCCTTGCGGTACACCGGCAGAAACACTACAATAGTTGGAGTAATTATCATCAATACGGATACGTTGCCGGCGACCGGACAAGTAACTATGAAACCAGTCGATCGCTATTGGGGACAAATTATGAGAACGCAGCGTAGCAAGTAGGATGTCATGATCGACTGAAGTAAAAGCATTACTAAAATCAAGAAGAGTGAGAGTGGTAAGCTGCTGGTTTTCCATTCCCTGGCGAATGTCCTCAGAAATCTTGACAAGAGCCGTAGTCGTACTATGACCCGGACGGAAACCGGATTGGAGAGGATTGAGGATGTTATTAGATGCGACAAATGCGCTAAGCTGCCCTTGAACAATACGTTCGAGGACCTTAGACAAGAAAGGAAGGATAGAGATGGGACGATAATCGTTAAATGATGAAGGGTTGGGTTTTTTGGGCAAAGGGGTTACTAGGCTATCCCTCCAACAGGTTGGAAAGATACCAGTAGTCAGGGAGCAGTTAAAGATATGGGTAATGATTGGACATAGGACATCAATGATGGGGATAATCATTTTACGACTAATGCCGTCACTTCCAATAGCATTCGAGGAGATGGAAAGAATATATTTTTTAACTTCGGAGTCTGACACAGCAGTAAAAGTAAACGAATCATGAGTAAAAGTAGACTGAGATTTAAGATATTGAAGGGTAGCTGCTTTGACAGAACCATCTAATGCCGATGACTGTGTAAACTGCTGATTAAGCTGGTCTAAATCCACTGCTTTGCATGAAGCATCGTGACGTGATTTCCCGATACCTAAGGACCGAAGGAATCGCCACACTTTAGCAGGGTCACCATTTTCGACTGACGAATGAATATGTTGTCTCTGAGCATCCCTGCAGGCTGTGTTTGCACGATTTCTGGCCCTAATATAACGGTTGCGGAATTTATTTTGAGAGTCCGTTTTAAATTTAGATTTTGCGTAATTTTTTTTATCGATAAGTCTCTTCAGATCTTCAGTCAACCAAGGTGCCGGGAGGTGTTTAAATTTTATTTTACGTATGGGTGCATACAGGTCGAATAACTCCGTCAATAATACATTAAAATAAGAAAGTTTGTCATCAACAGATTCCGCTAGTAGAACCCTCGACCAGTCCATCTCCTTGGCGGCTAATGTAACGGTCTCAAAATCCATAGCGCCAAAGTTTCGCTGAAGTAGACATTTTGCTTTAGCTTTTGGTGGGCGAATTTTATACGAAACGAAAATGAGGTCATGATAGGAGAAAGCGTCCGCACTATACTGACCATGCTTGGCTACGTGATCAAGAGAAGATACCAAAATTAGATCAAGAAGAGAGGGGGTACAGTTCGGTGAATGATGAGTGGCTGAGAGAGGTAATATTTTAAGATTACAGGAAACAACCGTAGAATTAAACAAGCTAGTTCGTGAGTCATTCTTAAGAAGGCATGTGTTAAAGTCTCCCATTATAATGGAGTGATCATAGGACGGACACAACTCTTCGAGAAGATTTTCGAAGGAAGAAAAATAATTGATTCTCAGGGAAGGACTATAGAATACACCTAAGAGTACTTTACGGTGGTGGAGCGTAATATCGATGAAAAGATGCTCAGCTGTGTTAGCAGGAGGGGGCTGTGGTGACTTACTGACGATAGAGAAAGGAATCGAATCCCGTAAATAGATGGCGACACCTCCATAGGAACTGCATGTGCGATCGTTACGGATTAACTGAAACCCGGGAAGAGTGTACGCAGTAGAAGAAAGAGAAGGGTTTAAAAAGGATTCTGATACAAGTATCGCGTGTAAATTTTTACAGTTCATGGATACTACCAGGTCAGTATAATGAGCTGGAATGCTCTGAGCATTTATATGCACAACATTAAAATTATTAGGCGCGCTGCCAAATTCATCCTCAAGTGAATCGTGAAGAGATGGTGTAATACTCGCAAAGCTTTCAATACTATCGGATGAAGAACACGATAGGAAAATATCACTGCAGTTTAATTCAGACATACTATCTAATTCGAAATTCTGAAAAAGTTAATAATTATACTGTATTAGCGGCCTGCTAAAATATAAATACAATGTATAAATTTACGTTTATATTATTTAACCTCTTTATATATATATATATATAGGTATGTATATACACACATATATAAACATATACTTAGCACTAAGCTACTGAGGCTGACCAAAAAATATGGACCTAAACTCCTAAAAACAAGTCATCACCTGCTGGTTGAGTAAAAGAGAGCAGAATAGACATGACACCGAACAATACTTAAGCGTATTAATGTAATATTATATAGAAATAGTGCCTAAAGATAATTAAAATAAAATTAGTAGGAACAATAGTAGGAACAAATTATCTTTGGTGGCAACATTGCCCATGAAAGGTAGGATGTTAAACGTGACATTAGTACAAATCATAATCAAACGATGAAGAAAAAGAACAGTAATAAATTGTTCACTACTGAAGTACCCGACAAGTATTATTTATTATGGTCTATATCTATAAGACTTATTAAAATTAACTTGAAACTTTTATGGTATTAGTTATAAACAAAAATAGTGGCAGCATTTGTTTTACGAAGAGAAACGTTGTATTCGTTTGAACACAATTATAACAACGAGTAGTGGGCAGAAAAATAAGTATCAACAACTACCGAGACCAAGACGCAATAACAAGAGTGTACTAGACATTATTTCTTGCTCACTTTAGCACCGCGACGCGTTTTGCCCACAGTTGGAAGGGTCTTGGTGGGGGCCGAAGTAAGCAGTGCTGGGTCAGGGATGTTGTCCACATCAGAGATATCATGAAGTTGAATCCGGTTACCATCTGGACTTAACACATATATACAGCCATCTCTGGTCCAACACTTAGTTATCCCAAAGCGTTGCCTTGCCCGCATAAATGTGTCGTGTCTGGATTTTGTCAAGAACTCGGCTAATGTAACTCCAGAGCCTTTGAGGGCCTTCTTAGCAGACCACACTTCGTTACGGCAGTCTAAGTCACGAGTTTTGACTAGGATTGGTCGGGGCTTCTTAGCCGAGGAGAGGTGACTACCTATACGATGGCAGCGGCTGATATCCGCAGCGGAGAAATTGACTATTTTTAAATTATTAGTCACAACTTTGACTACGGCAGCCACCGGGTCCTCGGTCTCCTGCTCAGATATCCCATGGAAAAGGAGTATCTTCCTCCTGGCGCGCATTTCCTGCTTGTCAACCTCCTGTGCTAACATATGGATTTGATCTTGGAGTGACTTTAATGTGACCATCATGAAACTCCTAAAGGAGTTGAAGTCAGCTGCCAGTGATGCTGCACTATTGGATCCTGTAGCTTTTTCCAAATCGGCCTGGAATGCGTCCATTCGTTGCATGCATAGTGCTTTCAGCTGTGATTGAGATTTAAGAACTGTTTCCATAATGTTGACGAAGTCATGTAACATTCGTTGAATTTTTTCGTTACCATAAAACTAAGATGAAAGAGATGGCATTAATTTCAGTTACTCATTTTCTGCAGTCAATATTTATTAGCTATAGATTAATTAATTATAATTTAGATTAAAATTAATTTAATTATAAATATAATTTAGATTAAAATAGAGATAGAGAAATATAATATACGTCGTCGTCGTCATTTCAGCCCATAAATGACTTACTACTGGGTCGGGCCTTCTCCAAGTTAATGGAGGGAATTTAGCCTACTGTGCGACACTGGCAAGACGGGTTGACACAGGTTTTGTAACAAGTTTTCCGTCTCTTGGGGCTAGGTGATCTGCCTCTAGAGTTATTTTGAGTCGCCTTAAGGTATGAGTTGGTGACATTGTGTATTCTAAATCCGTCACCACACGGACAATAATTACCTAATAGAGTGCCTGCCGTACGGCAGTAACAAGTCTGCTGTTTGCCGTGTTTTCTCAAAAATATTCCGAAATTGCCGTATCAAGAACAACACTGTGTAACGCCCAGATGGTTTAATAGGTAATCGTGACGCCTAGACATTGATGCAATGGCTGAAGACCAAAATATACAAACCAAAGCTTCCCACGGCGCACATGGTACTACTACTAAGCCCCACTGTTGAGCAGGGTATCCTCCTGTTATACGAAAGGTAATTAGCCTACTGTGCTATGCTGGCTAGACGAATTGGCACAAAGTTTCGTATCAGTGGTAAAGGGGGGCTGTACAGCCACCCATGATCGGAGCGGCCCGCCTCAGAGCATGGGGCTCGACTAAACGGGGTGGGCCGAGGCCCACAGGGTCGCGGAGCATGCTCCCCCAACGGGGGAGCGAAACCGGTGGCCCTGTTTCGGGCAGTTGAGAATCGCCGTCGGTTTTAGTGGGTAGGTTGGGGCGCAACTTACCATCTCCACGCGCCCTGGAGTCCCACATAACCCGGCCAGTTTCCAAACGGCCGGGTATCAATGAAGATTTCCGTAGAAAAAAATAAAGAGTTTCGCATCAAGTGTTCCTTCTCTTGCGGTTTTGTCCGTTCTTAAGATACCCTCAATTTAAACCGCCCTGATAGGGGAATGTTCGTGCATGTCATCAACCAATCGTGTGGCCTCTTCTTCTTCGCCAGTCACCGCTATTGAAAACCAATAATCGATTACTGCCATGATAGATTTTGGCTTACGATGTGTAATAACTATTAGTTATACTGGTGGATGTTCGGCTTCTTATTTCTTCATCGTTTCGATTCTCAACCAACAGTTAACCGACTTCTCCATGTGGTGACGGATTTAAAATACACAGTGTCACCACCTCATTCCATTCTGAGGGTGTCGTAAGAGTCGACAATAGGAAATGACAAAGCCGAAAACCTAGCCACAAAAGAAGGGAATCTTGATACCTAACCTTGTGCCAACCCGTCTGGCCAGCGTGGCACAGTAGGCTAATTACCCTCCATGTAATTGTAGGTGACCCCACTCAACAGTGGGCCTAGCGGTAGTTAGCCAACTGCTGAGTTGTGCTTCATATCAGGGAGGAAAATTGCTCGACATAATGTGCCACACTGGCCAGATGGATTGATATTCTACAATTTGATTGGCCAGCACTAGTGTAACCCGATTTGGTTACCAGGTTTTACAAGGAGAGATTGCTGCCCTCCGCGGTTCATCTAGTAACTAGATGAACCTACGGAGTGACCTACGGAGAGTACTAGATTCTAGTCAAACCACCGATATGGTCAAACCGGCTGCCAATTCTCACACTACTACGTGTAACGACTTCCATAATTATATGGTAGAATGCCAACTGGGACCGACGGCCTTATATGCCCTTCGTAGCAAATATTACACCGAGACTGACAATACACTACAAGGTACGTTGAACTATTATAGGCGCGCGAGTTCATGTCCATCCTGAGGAATTCTGTAATGCTGATAACTAATTAGTTATGATAATGTCGATAATAACTACCGATTTAGTCAACAGCTGTCAATTTGGTTTATTGTAACTTATGGTAATTTTGCAACTTATTAATTAAAATAAATGTGATAAGTATTTACTTATTTAGGCCCCGATGGACATGAACTCGCGCGCCTATATTATGTTACTTACTAAAAATGTCGTATGATACGGATTTGAAATTCTTTAGTTATCAAACAGCTGCCGACTATCTTATCCTACGGACTTAGCTAATCACTTTATATATTGGCGGCAATTAACATTAATAGTGGTTTCTTTGTGCACAGTGACACGAAATCCGAACGTGTCTTGTTTAAATTTAATAGTTTTGTGTTATGTTTACGCGGAGTTGGCCCAAACCTGCATCTTTTGATGATGTTTTTCACTTACGTTTTTGCCAATTTTGGTAACCGACTGTGCCACACGCTTTTGACACAAGAACTAAGCAAGAACTCTTGAATTCAGCGGATAAATGCTAGCAATAACATCATATAGGATGGGCACTCAAATAGACAATAGCAATTTGGGGCCAGGTAGCGAACATTTCTTTACTTATGCTTTAAAGCGGGTTTCTTATTACACTTAGGGGTCCACGATGTCTGGGCAAACAGCGGACGGGGCGGGACGGCGACGCGACGCTGGCGGGACGTGAAGAGTTGTAATGTATTAGTTAATGTAGAATATGTCACACAGAGCCGACGCGACGCGACCGCTACTCTCGCGCCGAGCGCGACGGCTCTATGTGACCTATTCTACATTAACTAATACATTACAACTCTTCACGTCCCGCCAGCGTCGCGTCGCCGTCCCGCCCCGTCCGCTGTTTGCCCAAACCTTTAGGCATCTACGCGAGTGGACGTGGTTGCAATTTTTTTTATGTAGGAGCAGGCAGATGACTGCATTCCGCCTGATTTTAAGTGGAAATGCAGTCCAGAATCAGGGATAACTAGTGCTAAGCTATACGTATAGCAATAGCTATCCTCACCCTGCCGGCCCGCAAGATGCCTCTTCACGCTTCGTTTGAATGACCTGTTTGATTCTATCCCCCTCAATGAATGTGTGGTACCCCTAAATATATTTTTGGTCCTATATATATGTTTTTATTTTTTAATGATACAGCATACAAAAATACATACAACCCTATATGTTCACCCCTATTTTGTAATAGCGAAATTTATATGGCAAAACGTGTGCCGGGTCAGCTACCCATGCGAAGCTGGGACGAGCCGCTAGTGTACCTATAAATAGATGAGTTTATGTTGCGCTATTCCACTCAATGTAACAATATAATGTATTTGCTACGAATAAATAACTAAAAAAAAAAAAGATGTTAGTTATCACTACATAGTATAAAACAAAGTCGCATTCTTCTGTCCGTCCCTATGTATGCATAAATCTTTAAAACTACGCAACGGATTTTGTAGCGGTTTTTTTTAATAGATAGAGTGGTTCAATGGGAAGGTTTATAGGTATAAACCACCCCCGCTTTGCACGGGCGAAGCCAGGGCGGGCCACTAGTGGATAATATAGCATTCTGATAGTGATGTTTTTAACGTGTTGTTATATTGATTTTGGTATTATATTCGTTACAAACGAACAAAAGCTGCATTTTTATAATATTAGTACGAGTATGTATCGAGTTCAGAAGCGCAGTATACATATTCCCTCGATGTCCCCATTGGACTCAATGCCCGGGTGATAAACGAGCTGAGAAGTAGTAAGTTCAGTTTTTTTTTATTTAAACTTTTATTTTTGAAACGCGTAAAGCTGCTCGCTGGAACGCCGTGGGTTATACTCCGTAGTTCGGAACCCACAGCTTTTCTCGAATGTCGCACTCTGGGGCCACGGTTTCCACTCCTTCCCGGCAGATTAGGCTACGAGGTCCTCCAATAACTCGGGAAGTCACGCCTAATTTAAACAACTTACATAAGAGGTCAAAAATGCTGGTGGGTCGGTGAACCCGCCACCAACAAGAGCTTAAAAACAACTTGAACCAAAAGTGCAGTGGTAGGGGAAAGTTTATTTACGACTCACTCCGAATTCGACTTTTGAGTAAGGTAAATTTTGCGTCCTCAGAGTGCTATATGCATCTAGCATTAGCCCCAACGAGACCAAAAAAGGGGTTAAGAATGAAACAACTTTAACTACGTACTAACAACAAATTTATTCAACTCATTAAATTATTAATTACCTACCGAAAAAAATGCGGGCAGCGTTTTTTTTTATTTTTTTTAATAAGCTTGATACTATAACTATATAGTATAACTCTGCAAATATTGATCATAGCGTAAAAATGATGATGACCAAACTTGTGAGAAATTAAATTTCCAACAACTTTGGATCCTGCCCTTTTTGCTTTAAAGTTGAAAATTAACGAGTTATTTCAAAAAAACTTAAAAAAAAATTTAATACCAGATGGCGCCGAACCCTCTACAGGGATTAGTTCGAAAATCAAGATTAATATTTCCAAACAATCGGCCCACCCCCCGACTTTTAAAAAAAACCCTCCCCGGATTATTTTCTATTGAGGCTACTTTTATGTCTATCTCGACTGGACTAGTAACCGCAACCCAACACCAAGCTACATTATATATTTTTTTCTTTTAAGACTCATTTGCAACATTGTAAGCTTGTATCGCGAGGACATAAAAACATGTAACGAGCGAGAGACCAAGTATATCTGGCTTACACATAAATAGTTGCACGACCCCGGAATCGAACCCGTGATGCAAATACAGCATATTTTACCATATTATTTACAACCAACATTGCTGTTTAGCCACACGTACGTTCGATTGAGATTACGAAGCATTAAGAGCTTCGTAATATCAATCGAACTCACGTACAATTACGTTAAGTTAATCTTGCTACCTAACTTATCAAAAAGGTATTAAGTATATGAGCTAAATATTTATGATAGTTTTAAAACTGTTATCATTATTAACTATGTACCTACATCTGAATGTAAGATGATGGTTTAATTAAAAAAAATGTTGTATTTAGTTATTACTTTGTATACTTTAGTAGCCCCCCACCTTCATACTCTGAGTGTACGAGGGTGAATCAAAAAATTCTTGGAATCAATATTAAAAAATGCAAAGATTTAAATAATAATATTTTATTTTTCTACATAATCTCCCTCCAATGCAATGCATTTAGAATAACGCGTTTCTAACTTCCTTATTCCTTGTGAAAAAAAATTATTTTCTTGACTCTCGAAAAAGTCCTCTACGGCAGCTATAACCGCGTCATTATCGTGAAATTTTGTTCCACGAATTTCCTCTTTTAATTTTGGAAATAAGTGAAAATCACTTGGGGCTAAGTCCGGAGAATATGGTGGGTGGTCAAGGAGATTGAAGCCAGCACAGCGGATTGCGTTGAGCGCAACTTCCGATCGATGGGCAGGAGCGTTATCTTGAAGGAACAACACGCCCAACGACAGTTTTCCACGACGTTTTTCTTTAATCGCTTCACGCACTTTCGGGATTAAATTTGCATAATAGGGTCCAGTTATCGTCTGGCCTTTTGGCATGTAATCAATAAAAAGGATTCCTTCACTATCCCAGAACACAGAGGCCATAACTTTGCCAGCGGAAGGAGCAACTCGAAATTTCTTAATGAATGGAGAGGATGGTCGTTTCCAAGACATGCTTTGTCTTTTAGTTTCAGGATCAAAATGGTGGACCCACGTTTCATCCATGGTGACAAGACGACGGCAAAAATTATCCGAATCACGCTGGAACATTTCGAGATTACGCTTGGAAATTTCCAAACGTCGCTTTTTGTTTTCGTCGGTTAACATTCGTGGCACCCATCTTGCAGACACTTTTTTGAACCCCAGTGAATCAATTAAAATGGATTGAACGCTACCAAAAGATATCTTTAGGATCTCAGCTATATGTTTTATAGTCATTCTTCTGTCTTCCAAAACCAGATTCTCAACCTTTTTGACATTTTCTTCTGTAACGGAGGTTGAAGGCCGCCCAGAACGCGGGTCATCTTTACAGCTTGATCTACCTCTTTTAAATTCAGCCACCCAGTACGCAACCGTAGAATAGGGTACAGCATCACCCCCTAATGTCTGCTGAATGTCCAAAAAAATTTCCTTCGTAGACATTTTTTTCAAACTGAGATATTTTATCACCGCACGTAACTCACTTTTATCCATAATTTTGACTTTTTAGCAACTCGTTGCACAAAAAAATTTATTACATGCTAACGAACTGACAAAAACAAGTGACAGTCTGCATAAATATAGTGTGATAGACACTCTTTAATTTGAATATCGAACTTGATCCAAAAAGGTTTCATATATATGCACTTCTAAGAACTTTTTGATTCACCCTAGTATATATAAGGGTTGACAAGTGTTTATTTTGCTAGTTTTACTTAATAGATTTGATGTATGTATTCTTAATATTAAGGTGAAGATGAACGAGCGTAATTTTGTGAGTCACATAATTTCGGTTGGGCTGCCAGACGGGCGCATTTTATTCAGTTGTCGACTTTCACGCAATCTTTACCTGACTGAAGCTTTCCTCGGGGACAGTCGGGGAGGGGATTCCCGAATGCAGCAGAAATTACGCGACTCACAACTCACAAAACTACGCTCGATTGCCCTTAGACTATCTTATTAGGTTAGCGTACCTGTAAAAAAAAGTCATGACTACCATTCTAATTATTTGGCCCAGCAACCATTTGAAATCAGTTCACGACACAGATAGTATATCTACCACAAAGATAACAGCGCGAGTTCCAAAATCGCGGTATAAAAATTAAAGTTTTGATTTGGTTACGGTGTCTTCGTGTTTGACTGGAATCATCGTATCATGTTTAACCATTGGTTGTCTAGGTGCGGTAACGATAAGTACTCCATCGGGGGTCAATCTGGACTTTACACTGTCTGCTCTGCATTCATCGGGCAATTTATATCTCCTGACAAATTTTCTACTAATGTATCCATACTCGTCTTGTTTTTCTTCGTGCTGCGCCTGAACTACAATGTATCCGTCGATAGTTTTCACCGAAATTTCGTTCGGCGTGAAATCTGTCACTTTTAAAGTTATCTCGTACCTGTCTTTCTCATACTTTACTGTGTTTTCTTGCCACCACGGGAGATTTTCAAGCCAATCTATTGACCGAAGCACAGTTTCGTCTCCAAGCATTGGCTGTCGGTATATTGTTGGAAGTTGAAGCATTTGTTTTGGTAGATTGAGCGCCTTTCTAGAAATATCTAGTGTAAATAACTTAATCGATAACTCGGTCGTCGGTCATAGAATGACAACACAGATATCTCGATTTGGTTACCGACTGTTCAGTACAGATGGCGCTGATTTGTCGATAAATGGACTTTTGAATAACTTAAAATAAATGGTCATTATTTATGTAGTAACATAAATAATTTCAATTTGATGTTCATTTTAGGTTGTTTTTATTTACCTTATTTAATAAACAATAATTGTCAATTGGATGAAGAAAACATAACACTAGTGTTGTTCCTTTACATAATCTGTGTTCTTAAAAGTGGTTGGTACTATCATTCAAAAACTCGTTTACAACTTCCAAAACTCCCGCTTTTGAAGTAAGAAAATATTTGACAGAAAGCTACGTAGCTTCATTATTCTCTTTAGCCATTAGTTGTGTATATTCGGAAGCACAGTCAGGCTCGGGCTAAACTCAATGCCGTATCTGAAAACTGCAAACCTTTTGAGCAGGGTAATTTGATTCTTAGGCTCTGAATGTTGCTATGGCCACTTAAGGGCCATCGCATAAGCCATCCCTGATGATATATGAATATTGGAATATATAGGTCTATTAACTACGTGTGCAGTCTGTTACTAAATATAAATAAATAAATAAATATCCTTGAACTAAAAGTTTAATATTATTATGTAATTGCCATCGCATGTTTTAATAATACTTTTGTAGGCGGGTACAAATTTTAAAATACGTTCGAAAAGATTTAAGGTCTCAATCTCATAAAATACTCATAGGATTGTGACATAATAATATTAAACTTTTAGTAACAGACTGCACACGTAGTTAATAGACCTAAACTGAACATGTCCTATTGTGTGTTGTCATGTTGTATAAACATCAGAATGTTCTTCGATGAATTTTGTTATTTTTCAATATTCATAGTATTTTTAAATATTTAGATATACAGGGTGGTCAAAAAGTCGTGGATCAAACGAAACCAGCGGTTAGATGGGGCCATCAGCAGCAAAAAATTGTTCTACGGGAGGTCCTTAGGGTCAACCCCTGCAGAGTTACAATAGATTTTGTGTTTTTATGAGAAATTGTCTTTTTTTTACTAAAACTTGATAAAATTCGAAAAAATCTACACCCTGTTTCTTTTTTATAATTTTCACTAGATTGGTACTGATGAGTCCTTTCGTTAGACATGCTATTTATGGTAGTTTATTGGGTGTGTTAAAGATAACATTAAGTTTTCCGAAAGACATAATTCTTAAATCAAAACTTGTTACATACTTCGGACCCCACTGTGAAAAAAAAATACTCTACAGAAAAGTGCCACTGTATCACAATTTTTGGCGCATTTAATAGGGATTCTAAAAAGGTATTACACATGGCTATGCGTTTCTTCGATATCTTTCAAGGACGATCTTTCGTAGCAAGGCCAGAGTTAATTCATACATAAAACTCGGTTAGGCCTACTAACCTAACCTTACCTAAGCGTGATCGTTTTCCGGACTACAGGGTCTTTATCGTCGTTTCAGCCCATAAATGACCCACTAGTGAGTCGGGCTTCCTCTAAGTTCATGTTGGGAGATTAGCCTACTGTGCCACGCAGCCAAGACGGGTTGACACAGGGTTTGCTTCAAGTTTTCCTTCTGTTGCGGCTAGGTGATCTGCCTAATGCGTTCTTTTAGTCGCCTCTTACGAAACCTTCAATATGGTATGGATTGGTGACATTGTTTATTCTTTATCGTCTTCGTTTCCGCCCATAAATGACCCACTACTGTGTCGGGCCTACTCACAATTCATGGAAGGACATTACCCTACTGTGCCACGCTGGCAAAACGGGTTGGCACAGGGTTTGCTGACCCGGTAAGACTCCCTCCATGTACGAATTATGTACGCACATAAAGAATACAATTCTTATAAATTTTCCGTGTGGTGCCACCAGCCCATACCATATTGAGGGCGTCGTAAGAAGCGACTAAAAGAACGCATTAGGCAGATCACCTAGCCGCAACAGAAGGAAAACTTGAAGCAAACCCTGCGTCAACCCGTCTTGGCTGCGTGGCACAGTAGGCTAATCTCCCAACATGAACTTAGAGGAGGCCCGACTCACTAGTGGGTCATTTATGGGCTGAAACGACGATAAAGACCCTGTAGTCCGGAAAACGATCACGCTTAGGTAAGGTTAGGTTAGTAGGCCTAACCGAGTTTTATGTATGAATTAACTCTGGCCTTGCTACGAAAGATCGTCCTTGAAAGATATCGAAGCCACTCATAGCCATGTGTAATACCTTTTTAGAATCCCTATTAAATGCGCCAAAAATTGTGATACAGTGGCACTTTTCTGTAGAGTACTTTTTTTTCACAGTGGGGTCCGAAGTAAGTAACAAGTTTTGATTTAAGAATTATGTCTTTCGGAAAACTTAATGTTATCTTTAACACACCCAATAAACTACCATAAATAGCATGTCTAACGAAAGGGCTCATCAGTACCAATCTATTGAAAATTATAAAAAAGACACAGGGTGTAGATTTTGTGGAATTTTATCAAGTTTTAGTAAAAAAAGGACACTTTCTCATAAAAACACAAAATCAGTTATAACTCTGCAGGGGTTGACCTTAGGGACCTCCCGTAGAACAATTTTTTGCTGCTGATAACTCCATCTAACCGCTGGTTGCGTTTGATCCACGACTTTTTGACCACCCTGTATACTTATTTTACTATTAAACGTACGTACTTCATTGATATATTATCTGATAAAAAATAGCCCACTCCATTTATATGTATTCGTGAAATAATAGTAGACCTCCAAATCAGTGATGATAACAGCGTTTGGAACCGTACGATAATTATCGCACACATACGATAATTTTGTGCTTACGTATGATGTACGATAGCATATTAATATCGTACGCAGATTTTACGATAATTTCCTTAATGATGCAAATTTGAGAATTTATATTATTTCACTCATACGCTGATAGTCTAAATCGCAGTAGCATGATTTTATTTTGTAGTCTAAATAGCAGTAGCTTGATTTATTTTGTCCAATAAAATCTTGGGAAAATACCGGGAAATACAAGTTCTCTATTCCTATTGCTTCTTAGGATCCGCTTTGATAAGTTACAGGATCCGCTCTGATAAGTTACACCACTGACTAACTTTTTAAGAACTATTTAAGAAAATAAGTTTGATATTTTGATTATGTTCACACTTCACTTCGCTTTTCACATCCATCCCTTCTTTCCGAAAAAGATACGGAAAGTTTATGTCTATGGGGCGATTTTGAAGTTCCGGACAAGAAACGTTGCGCTGGAGCCATAGCGTTTACCCTGTGAAGGTGGTAGGTACATTAAGGACAATAAAATCCTTTACCGTCACCGCGAAGGGGTGAGTTAACATTGTTTAATTAACATCAATACGAAAGTTTGGCGTGTTTCATACCGAACTTGAGTGGGAACAGTGAAATTTTGTCCGAGTGACTTTTAAACTTGGCGCGTTTATTGAACTTAAAGTGGAAAGGGGATCGGTTAAGTCTGTACCAGGCCTATTCACCCATATCACCTGGAAACGATAACGTCCAGCACGGTACGCTTCCAGCGATCTTTCTTACCACGCACGTGCAGAATCTGGAATTAACTACCTGCGGCGGTGTTTCCCGAGCGCTACGACATGCCCTCCTTTAAACGAGGTTTATAGAGAGCACTCACTTCACGGTAGGCAACGGCTCGGCTGTGCCCCTGGCACTGCCAAAGTCAATGGGTGGCGGCTAACACTTACCAGCAGGTGGGCCGCTAGCTCGTTTGCCACCGAGAGCAATAAAAAAAAAACATTTGGGTTTCAGTGTTTTGTTGATTTGAAAGCACGGGTTTAAAAAAGATAAACTCTAAGGTACTTCCATACATATTAATATTACAATTAATATGATTTATTTATTTAAAATAGACATTATCCTGATAAATACGATAATTTCGATCCCATGTACGATAATTTTACGGCCTTGGTACGATTGTCAGTCTGTTAAGTTGCTAACGCTGGATGATAAATACTATGTTTAGTGGGTTTAGTGTGTAAGAGTTGGAAAGGGCAACAAAATGTTACCAATTAGAGCAGCCATAGTAACGGGCGCAAATAAAGGCTTAGGATTAGCAATAGTTAAAGGCCTGTGTGAGAAATATGACGGCACTGTCTATTTAACTTCAAGAGATAAGAAAAGAGGTCAGCAAGCCTGCGAAGAACTCGAGTTAATAGGTTATAAACCTGTTTATCATCAATTAGATATTGCTGATGAAGAAAGTATAGACAAATTCCTAAACCATCTCCGTGATAAACATGTTGAAGTAGACATTGTTGTTAACAATGCTGGCATTCTATTCTTGAAAGATGCGCCGGAAACGAAATATTGTCAGGCGGAAAAGACAATTTTTATTAACTTTTTCGCATTGGTAAACTTCACGGAGGCCATATTGCCATTCGTTCGGAACAATGGCGGGAAAATTGTTAATGTTTCCAGCTCTTCGGGTCATTTGAGCAGAATACCTTCGGTCGACCTGAGAAAGAAATTTAGTTCTGAAACCTTGACTTTGGAAGAACTAAAAGATCTGATGAAAGGCTATGTGGAGAGCGTCAAGAAAGAGGAGGATATTGGTAAAGAATGGGGTGATTCGCCGTATGTTGTATCCAAAGTTGGAGTAAATGCGTATACATTTATCTTGCACCGAAGACACGCCACTAAAGGTAATTTTTATTGTTTTTCTAACCGATGCATATGTAACAAAAAATAAATACACACCAATGATGACACAGCCTAGCGTAAGTGTTTGTGATATGTTAAATTTCATTGTCCATTTTTTTTTATTATAAAACATAGTACATCCTAAGTTACTATACCTAGCTATTCTCTGTGCATGTTTTTGTAGTTTGACACATATCTTATCTATAAAAAAAAGATATATTCTGGCGCGGAGCCAAACTCCATGCGGGTCTCATTCGTTGAGCAACATTACGCGCGCCATCTCTCATTAATTTTTTTTGCGTCAGATCTTCGAGTATACCCCAAGACCCGTTACCTTGCGGTTTTTGTACCGCCGTAGTAACTATGACAACAATGGTTGGGCAATGCGCAAAAGTCCATTTTTGTGTCTCAGTGGCGGTGATTGGCGGTCCTTCTCCCACCACGGCACGCATGTGCTCAAAACTGTATCTACATGTTCTAATTCCTTGATACAAACCATGTGCCAGCCCGTGTTGCCAACTTGGTAGAGTAGACATCTTTCTCTCCATGAATTTGGATGAATGACAGCCTGTATATGCTTGTGCATATATACTTTTTGGTAAACGCTGTAAAGATTTATATTTTTAGGTTTGGCAGTAAACTGCGTGCACCCAGGCTACGTGATATCCGACATGACGCGAGGCGCGGGAAATGTCACTCCAGAGAAAGCATCTCATATTGCCATAAAACTCTCTTTACAACCTGACGCATCAGGCCTATACGTGTGGCACGACGGAACCGTAGTCCCGTGGGATGGACCTGATCCTCGCCGTTGGATTGACGGAAAAGATTGATCTATGGGGACAATAAAGTCAGTTTTCACAACAATAATCATCTTTATTGTGCCAACATCCTTATTTTGAATGCGAGTTACGTAGTTGTAACCTCAAGTTTTCGAATGACACTTAGGGCCGAGTCACACCGGAATGGCAGCGATCGGCAGCGACGCGGCGAGCACTTTCAGTGTGAAATAATTGTAAACTTTATGTACATACTTAAAAGATCAGTATCGCTTGAAAAGATCGCGACGCACCCGCCCGCGGTGAAGCGAACAGCCGCGCGCAAAGTGAGTCTTGTTGGTGGTGATAGCGATACTGAACATTTTAAGTATCTAGATAAAGTTCAAAATTATTTCACATTCTGAAAGTGCTCGCCGCGACGCTGCCTCTCCGGTGGTACTTGACATGGCCATTTGTGGTCGCTTATTTTTATTTGCGTGCCTTTGACCAATATCACATCCACTCACGTATTGTCAATTAAAGGAAGCATGAAAAGCGATGCGTAGTTCCACATTGTATCTGTCATATTTGACATTAAGGGCGATGCGTGGCCGCATACAAAATATACCTACCTAAATGAACTTCTAATGGGGGCAATTAGAAGTTCAGGTATTACAGCGTAACAAAAAAGAAAAAATAACATAGTGAATAAGTTCCGTATACAATTAAGTTTTTTTGCAAAAAGTTATATTAGTGTTTGTATATACATATACCAAAATGTAGGATAAATGTATTTACAGATGTGGAAAAGGTGTGTCCATTAAAAGAACGAATGTTCAATTGCTCGATTTAATTTTAATGATCTTCCTCACGACAAATGGCTTAATAAGGTACAAATGGAACAGCGTATTATTGGCATCTCATTTTAATATAGAAAATATAATTTGTCATAACAGGGATACGATCTCTAAAAAATATATAATCATAACGAATAAACATATCGCGCGGCGCAAGACCAATAGAAATATGATAAAAATTAAAAAAATAGGGACACTAATGTTGGAACATGGAAATTGGATGCACAGACTGAATAAATATCGCTTGTAACCAGCAAGCGGAATTTGCACAAACAAAATTGAACCTAATCATCACCAATTACGGTTCAAAGGCACTTTGAGGCCATCATGCAAACATCTCATTCCAGCCCGTGCACCATTTCCGTTCCAACGGAAATAAATAAATCAACTGTCTCAAATAAAACAAATAGGTTAATTTATTTTACAAATTCCTTTGTTATCATATTTCTCTCGTTTAAAATATGCTCTTTCTTAATACAAAGATTTATCGATCACATCACCAACGGAAAGAAACAATAGTATTACTGAATAGAAAATATTATATCGGGAGCAGTGTTTTACTTCGCGTTTACTTGGCGTCGATGCACTCGGCGGGGTGTTGGGTAGGCTTGGCGGGGGCGAAGCCTGGGGGGAGGGGGATGCCCCCGTAGGCCCCCCAGCCCAGCTTCTGGCCCCCCCAGGTGCCCGCGCCTCCCAGGTTGGCCTGCAGTGGGTGGTTCATCTTCACGCCGTTGGGCTGGACTGAGAGCTGGTTGAAGCGCGCGAATAACTCTTGTTGCTGCTGTGTGAGCGTGTTGTTGGCGATGTTGTTCTTGTTCACGTTGACTGAGGTGGACATTATCGCGGGGTCCATTTGGGTCCAGTCTGTGTACATTGCACTGTTAGAGCTGAAGCCTGCAATAGAAAATACGGAGTGTAATCAAATACACTATAATAATAATAAATAATAAATATCCTTGGACATTTCACACAACGCCATCTCGTCCCAAGCTAAGCAACTTAATGCTTGTGTTATGGCAACGAGATGGATGATAAACTACTTATATACATTTACTTTTTGTAAATACATACTTAATATAGATAGAAAACACCCAGACCCGGAACAAATACTTGTAGGTCGTACAAATATTTCTTCCGTGCGGGGATCGAACCCGCGACATGCTGCGCAGCAGTCGATCGCTCAACCACTGCGCCAACCTGTATTCTATTCCAAATCCGACACCACACGGAAACCGGTTTGTTATAAAAGCATAATACCCTGAAAGAGTAGTTCAACTGGATGGGTCTCAGAAAGCATATGTCAATCGCTTCATGTAAACTAGTGTTAGTTATTTAGCACCAATGGACTTCAGAAAGGTACGATCTTTTTGATAATTGACCTGATTTGGTATACTCTATTCGGCCTATAAATGAACCACTGCTCCTCCAATTACAAGGTACTTAGCCTACTGTGCCACGCTGGCCAGACGGGTTGGCACAGGGCTAAGTATCAAGGTTTCTCTTTTGTGGCTGGGTTTTCAGCCTTGTCATTGCCTTTAGTCGGGTCTTACGACAGCGAGACAAGTCAGAATACAACCAGGAACCAACAACTAGTAAGTCTTCAAGAATACCCAAATATACCATACGACAAATGCTTTCGTACACTTATTTCAAGTTCTATTGCAGACTGTTAAACCAATTTCGATAAAATTTCCGTTCGGTTTCAAATTGGTTTACACGAATGACGTATGCGTTAACATACTTAAAGTAGACTGGTGAGGTTGTCACCTCATCCTTTTTTGAAGTCTGTTATTAGAGTAAACTCCAAATTTTTTTATTCGAATAATTTCTTGCTTATGATTTCAAGTAGACAAGACGTTTATCACCAAATTAAAATTTAACAAGATAAACAATTAATCATTTAGTTTTTACCACCGCTTCGGAATGCCATTGGCTCGAAACTCCATGGTTGCTCTTTTAAATAAAAGGGTCACAATGATGGTGGTACAGTACAAACAAGTCTGACAGATTAGTTAAGAAAGCCTCATTTCCCAATTCGAGCAATTTCGAGGTCTTGCGGGATGAGAACCAAGGTGTGGGATTACCTGTGTGTTGTGGGTGGTGGGCGCGTGGCGGGCCGGCAAAGGCGTTGACGTGGCTGAAGCCGGGGGGCGCCAGGCGGGACCGCCGGGCACTGTCGCTGCAACCAAACGCCAACTTCATTCTCAAACTTGTTCAACATACTATACAGAGTGTAACTAAAGCATCGATAGTAGGACTTTTCGGCCCGTAATAGACTCACTGCTGTCAGCAGTCAAGCCTCCTGCAATTACGGGAGGGAGTTTAGCCTACTTTTAGCACTACTAACCCCGTGTGGAAACGGGGCAGAATATTTCACCTCCCCACCGCACGATGAGAAATAACGCGTGTTGTCAAAGTCAACAAAAACCCAGCACGCTTGGTGGTAGGATGGAATTGTCCGCACGGCTAACTACCACCGTCACATCTAAGTCCGACGCCAAGGAGTTTACTGTGTGTCGTCATGTGTATGTAAAAGCCGTTGCCCGACAGGGAATTTCCTTGAATTGCCTGCTCCATCTTAGACCCTTTTTTTTTATCGCTGGGGAAATGCTTATGCATACCACCGCCCCCGGGGGAGAGGTCGGTGATTATGTGGGACTCCGACAAGGGTCGTCTACCCACTAAAACCCCAGCGGTATACCCCGACGCGCTTGGGGCGCCACAAGTTCGCGTAAACGCAGTCTACTGTGACCCATCTTAGACCCTGGCGTTGCATTCCATCACGCAAGCTAGGGTCAAAGTAATTCAAAACACTGATAAAAAAAAAACAAGATTTGTGAGAAGTTCGCCCAATCGTCGCAGAGGTGTGCGTGTATTTCAGCCCATGAGTAACCCACAACTAAGTCGGGCCTCCTCCAAATTCACGGAGGGAAATTAGCCTACTGCGCCACGCTAGCAAGACGGGTTGGCACAGGGTTTGTATCAAGTTTTCCTTCTCTCGGGGCTAGGTGATCTGCCTCTTGCGTTCTTTTAGTCGCCTCTTACGACACCCTAAAGATGGTATGGGTTGGTGACAATATGTATAGGTATGATGTACTAACCCGCTAGACACTGTGTTCTGCATCATCTCAGTCTCCATGAGTTCCGCGAAGGCCTTCTGTGTCTCCTTGAATGGATCAAAGTCGAGGTCGTCGTCTCCATCGCCCGCCGCACGTCCACCCGTCATGTCGTTAGCCCGTATGTTCATTCTGAAACAGTAGGATAACACATTATACAGAGTTGATATGACAGAGGGGCATTAAATTACACTACGTATACTATATGTAATTAGTATGAATTAGAAAACGGTAAAAAAAATACACGTGATTTTTCATGGGGGGTGAAGGGGTAGTCTTAAACCTCACCAGGTATCACCAAGGGGGAGAGAGGGGTTAAAAAATGTAAAAAAAAACATCACGTGATTAATGGACAGCCCCTAAGGTTAATAAACGATGCGTTAGGCATAAACATCTGTTAGGAAAGATACATCATGTTCAAATGAGGCAAAAATTTAAAAAAACACATGCGGCTAAACTATTGCTCCAATTTAATTGATTTTTGGTACAGAGCCTGGAAATGATACCTAGTATAGGCAGTTAAAAAAAAGCCCCTATGTCGTATCAACCCTGTATATCCTCTTCGCCATTTTCCCAATCACCTTTGGATCACGGTTCGATTCTGGAGTCGGACAGGTGTCTTTGTATAAATCAGAGTCACCTGCTCCGAGTCTGGGTGTCATATGTGTTAGTGAATTATATTTTTGTAAACTGCCCTCATCCGTGTGGTGACGGATTTAGAATACATAGTGTCACCACCCCATTCCATCCCGAGGGTGTCGGCAATAGTAAATTACAAGCTCGAAAACCAAGCCGCAAGAGGAGGAAAGCTGGATACGAAACCCTGGTGCCAACCCGTCTGGCTTGCGGGAGGCGAGGACACTTGCGGGTGGAAAACCTGCCCTGCCTACGTGTCGCTGATACCTCATTTTGTGATCTGCGCAGCGTGATGCGGCTTGGAGAGGAGCGGCCATCAAGAGTCGGCGAGTGCTGTAAGTAAGTAGTGTTCACCTTTGCTTGTGTTCCATCTCGAGGCGTTCGGCGCTGAGCATGTTGTGCGGGTAGTGGTGCGGCAAGTGCGAGGCCAGGCCCGCGTGCGGCCCGTGGCTGGCGTGGGTCGCTTGGTTCGCATGGCTCGCGTGTGTGGCGTGGGTCGCTTGGTTCGCATGGCTCGCGTGTGTGGCGTGGGTCGCTTGGTTCGCATGGCTCGCGTGTGTCGCGTGGGCCATGTGCGGAGGCATCTCCATGTGCGGCTCCCGGCGGTCGTCCCCTGTGCGCATCTGCCTCATCTGCTGCGCCTTGTGGAAGTCCGTGAAGAACTTGTCCATGTTCTCCGCCAGGTAGCGCACTTCGTTCTGGTGGGGAGATATATTTAAAACTAGCTGTTACCAGCGGCTTACACTGTCTAGGCTTTAAATTAGGCAATTTCCTGGTACTGGTTAATGCTTTAATAAATTTATAAAAATCAATGCCACTATTCTTTGTAATTTTATAACTCAAGAACGGCTGAACCGATTTGAATGTTTTTTTTTTTGTATGCGTTTGGGTGGCATCGAGGATGGTTTAGATTCACAAATGGCGCTGCAGTCGGTAAAAGAATATCATGCAGGTCCACGTCCGCCCGGTCAGCTAGTTTTATACATTAGAGATGTGAAGCAAAATGAGATGTGACTTTCCGTGTGGTGACGGATTTAGAATACACATCACCACCCCAAGCCATCCTGAGGGTGTCGTGAGAGCCGACAGGGGGAAATGACAAGGCCGGCCGCAAGAGAAGGAAAACTCGACACGAAACCCTGTGCCATCTCGTTTGGCCAGCGTGGCACAGTAGGCTAATTACCCTCCCTGTTATGGGACGAGGCCTGACTCAGCAGTGCGTCATTTAAGGGCTGAGAGGTAGAAGTATAATGTCACATTTGGTGTTGCAAACGTCTCCTGGAGCCGATAACCGTTTACCATCAGGAGCTCCGTACTAGAGGTATAGATAAAATATGGCGCATTTTCAACTATATTTACTTTTTTGTTTTGTGACGTAAACGCTATTTATTTATTTATTCTTTATGCAACAATAAGTTGAACATAGGCGGACATTAATGCCTTAGGCATTCTTTCCAGTCAACCTTTGGGCGGTGCAGAGAACGACATGGCAGGCGCAAATAAAAGAAACTGCAATTTAGAAAAGCTAACCACAAGAATAATTATTATTGGAAATAATTATATAAATAAATGCATAAATATAAAATAAATACACTAAATATAATACATAAATTATATACCTACATAAATTTCCGCCACTATCGTATACGTCACAAAACTCTCACTAGCCACATAGTCCTCGACTTGTGTACTCACCGCCGACTGCTGTGTGTCGTATCCATTCATGAGGCCGGACTGTAGAGGTTGTTGGTTCTGCATCATTGGCTGATGGTTCAAAACAAAGCCAGACATCGAATTGCCGCCTAAAGAACCCGTGGACATTGAACTTCCCATTGAGTTTTCTAAACGCATACCGAATGGTGGAAGCATGTTTGGATTTTGATGATAATTAGCACCTGAAAATAGAATTAATCAATTTCTAGTGGTTAGATGTGCCGCCTTTGGATCAACGGGTCCCGGGTTCGATTCCGGGGTCGGGCAAGTGTCTTTGTCTAAACCAGAGGCACTGGCTCGGAGTCTGGGTGTCATTTCTATCTATAATATGTATGTATTTACAAAAAAAAATGTATTTAAGTAGTTTATCATCCATCTCGTTACCATAACACAAGCATTAAGTTGCTTAGCTTGGGACGAGATGGCGTTGTGTGAAATGTCCAAGGATATTTATTTATTTATTATTATTAAGACGGATTTAGAACACATCGTGTCGCCAGCTCATTACATGGTGAGAGTGTCGTAGGAGCCTACAAAAGGTAATGACAAGACGGGTTGGCACATGTGCTGCTATGGGCTTTGTAGTAGAATTATTACGAACTGTTAAATAATACTCGTGATGCAAGGTACGATAAAGATGATAAAGTTACATAAATGCATAGTTCACTCTATTCATTTCTTAAATCAGGCATAGACAATATTGTAGGAAGATTTCAACGGGAAGTAAAGGTGAATATACAAAGACACCTGAGCAAAGACGGTTTTTTTAATATTAAATGTTTGTATGTTTGTCTTTTTCTAAACTAATATATGTCTGCCCTGAACTAGTAACACAACGGGGCATCATACAATCACATAACTCACGAACACAAATTACATGAATGATGAATTGTGTGTATTTTTTTGGTTATAATTCTAACAACACTGTAAAGTTGACATTAAACACTTGTCAACGGATTTATCCCGTGTTTATATTAATTCGTGTCGTTTCGAATATTAAAGTGCATTTAAAACGTGTTTAATTTCAATGTGTTATAATCGCGAAAACGTAAGGTATCATTATAATACTTGAAATTCTTCTCCAGCATGTCTCCCCTCCGATGTTTGTGTTTTCACCTTAATTTCTGACATAGCCTTAATGTACTCACCTAATAATTCACTAGCAGATTCCATTCCTATACTAGACGTGGGCATATAATGTTTAGGCTCAACCATTACACTGTGCTGCCTCGCCAACAATTCGTTCTGCCTCATCAGCATTTCACTCTGACTTCTTTCCCTCAGCAACAATTCCTTCTGTTCCATCAAACCGTGGCTAATTTGGTTAATCTGTCTATCATTGCCTAAGTAGCCCATTCCATCTCTATCTAATAAACCGTACCCATTCAATAGAGGGCTCTTCATATGTGGAAGCAAATGATTGTTATCTACAAGTCCTGCCAACATTTCACTATGCCTTTGCAACATCATCACTTCATTATTAGCATCGTTTAGTAGATTGTGTGTATTATCATCGTCTAACAAACTGTGATCACTGTTATCTAATAAATCATGGTTCTCTAGTAAACTGTGTCTATCAGATTCCAATTCGTCTAATTCGTTAGATAGATAATTTTGTGATTCATTCTCGAAGACAGACGTGTGATTGTTGCTATTGTATACAGTTTTGGTTTCTGTTTCTGTGCTGTCGTTGCTGTCGTTGCTAATACTATTGCTAGATTTCTGTTTGGATTTGTCGCTTTTGCTCTTCTTTTGACCGTGATTTGTGCTATTCGTTTCTTTGTTATTGCTTCTAGTTTTGCTTTCTGTGTGTGTGTCTTTACTTTGTTTCGTTTGAGCCTGTTCGTGTTGTGTGGGACTGGAAGATGGGGATGTGCCGTTTTCTTGTGACTTAACTGTAACAAAACGATTGATTGAATACAGAAAGGGTATTAGAATGAAACGACGTTAACATTTAATTATAGGGCTTAGAATTTTATTTTATTTCTAAACTTTACCCATTTCAATAACGGTTTTCGTAGAACTAGTCAAAGTTCTCAAACATTATATCGAAAGTCCATAGTCCATTTTGTATAGACATTAGATGCGTCTCAATCCTTAAAAGTCGAAGAAATACTTACCCGTAGACTGTTGTGGTTTTGGGCTGGACTGTTTTCTGGCTGGACTATCGCTGGGCGGTGACGAACCGAGGCTAGGCCACGCCTCCTTCCCATTACCCACGCCATTGCTACTAGTACTAGACGCACTGCTACCATTGACAGATTCTTTTTTATTGGATCTACAAACAAGGGAATCATGTAGAAAGGATCGTCTTTAAATATTTCACTGTATCGGCTGTAAAATATTATTAAAAAATATTTTAACAAATTACTGTGACTAGTATTCAGCGATAAATAAAATAAAATCATTTTTTTTTCTTTAATCATAAATTGTGTTGTATCTCGTAGAAATTTACAGATATGGAGGCGCTAAACATGTAATGACTACATTAGAATGGAGCTAATATTGAATTATAAGGTGTGTAAGGAAGAAATGCACAATACTTAATTTGCAAATAAGAATTTAGAAGACCAGAAAAATATGCCGAGAGAGGCTTATCTAGTCAGATTAATTCATATTTTATCGGAATTATCGACAAAAATCAAGGAATGTGTGATTTATTTTACAGCATTATTGACAATAATGTTAATGTTAAATGTCAACACGGCCAACAAAGCATGACAGTAAAAAATAAGGCTCGCAATTAACATGTACTCACTTAGAAGAATTGACTACATTTATATTTGACGATGTGACCACTGTCGTCGGTATAAAGTTCGATTGATTACCTGAAACGACGAGTTCTATTAAGGCATATAGCATATGTTGTTCTTAAAACACTTTACTTGTAAACATTCATAATTACCATCTTTTGAACCGCCTTTATCTGCATTCGTACTAGAATTACCTGCAAAATTATAGCATATTAATAAACAAGTCGACAATACAGTTTACAATGAAGAGCTATAAAATAGGACTTGAAATAGGACCCTGGAGTACGCTCGTAAAGATTTTAACTTTTAAACCGTCTCTGTAACATACAAGCACGTTAGACTGATTTTGCCATATATTAGTTCATGTCTAAATGAATTGTAAAATCAAAGCCAATAGCAGAGTAACGATTTTGTTATTAAAACCAATACGCAACTCTGTCAGAAGCCCGACTAAAATCGGTTCCCATTTCCATATACTGTCCTGTTATATTATTTAATGTGGCAAACATTAATTTACTATGATATATTATTTGTATTGTAAACGATAATTATAAGTTTGAATATCCGACTACTGTGATGGCTGTGCCTTCTTATTCATATCTAATTCTTGAGAAATTAAGTTATTCTGATAATATCACGTATTACTGAAAATACACACATACTTCATATGTGGATACCATGGACGTATAAAAAAAGGCGGACAGAGTCTCGCTAACTAAAAACTGTGACATCATAGTCGGCCAGATCAGCTATATGTACAGGCCAGCACGCACACTTTCACACAATAGTCGGCCATTACGCGCGTGAACGTCGATGCTTAAAGACGCAATATGCGGCGAAAAAATAAAAACTATAAATCATGTCTTGCGTGGTAAAATGGTGTAAAAACCGTAGTGACCGAAAGAAAAACAATCCAGGAATCACGTTTCATACGTAAATGAATAATTCAATCACCTGTTTACAGATTATATACATTAAAATGAATTTGTATTTGCTAGAACAAAACAATTTTAAGTTCAGTGTTGCCAATATTCACGTGAGCAAATTAACCGAAATGTGGGCAAATAATCGTTTATTATAAAAATCAATATATTATTAAGGTTAATTATTTAATAGTTACTACTGGGTATTTTATTTTATATTCCTTTTGCTAGATTTTCTAAAGAAAATTAAGTATGGAGCAATGATTGAATTAAAATTATAAAGTAGAAATTGTAATGGTGAAAACGATTGGATTCCAAACAAATACATTGTCATTTGCAGTATACATTTTGATGCGGATGACTTATAAACAACTAAAGGAGGACTCCGGCGTGTTGTTACTTATGCTGTACCTTAAAAGGTAAATTAGCAATCTACCAAGACATGGATAATACAAAAAAAAATGAAACTACGCCGCTTATTTTTTCAAAATTTTAATGTACATTGTAGCTATTGTGTCGGTATATAATAATAATAATAAATATCCTTGGAAATTTCACACAACGCCATCTCGTCCCAAGCTAAGCAACATAATGCTTGTTTAATGGTAACGAGATGGATGATAAACTACTTAAAAACTTTTTTTTGTAAATACATACATATTATAGATAGAAAAACACCCAGACCCGGGACAAATACTTGTAGGTCGTACAAATATTTCTTCCGTGCGGGGATAGAACCCGCGACATGCTGCGCAGCAGTCGATCGCTCAACCACTGCGCCAACCGTGTCGTCGAATCGTAAAAATATAAATATTCATACATTATTTTAATCCCCAGTGCTTTATTTTGTTTTATTATTTGTTTGAGTCAAGACACGTGGCAGAGGAATAAACTGTTACTGTACCATTTAATACCAGTGCTTCTCAAGAGGTGCGCAATAAATTATAGTTAGGCAACATAAATATATTATCACAAAAATATTTTTGGTAATGAAAGCGTTTCTTTTAATTTAGAATCGTTTTCAACACATCTCGAAATTAGAGGAAATTTCAAAAATCTCTCAAAGTAAAAGACATTATTATAAAAAAAAATCTCAGCATTTAGGATGTTAAAGATAAACATAACAATTTCGAAAAATTTTTATATTTTAACCATGTTTTTAATGCAAAATTTTGTGTATCTTGGCAACCCCAAAATTAACTCACACATACAGAGCTGCCGCCATTTTGGCGTTTCACTTTTGTCTTAGCCAGAGTTCCGTCCGCCTTTTTTTATACGTCCATGGTGGATACACAATCAATATAAAATACTAATCGCCATCGTGATCCTCTTATTCCGCCAGAACCTATATATTCCAACAATTGTTCGTAATAATCAAGACAGCTTCTTGGATTTGTCAGGTCACGAGTGCCTGATTCGATTCCAGGGTCGGGCGGGTTTGTTGAAGTCGGAGCATTTGAACTGGATAGCGTCACTTGGGTATAAGTGAACTCCGTTTCTGTAACCCGGCACCCCGCGATATGGGGATTTACTGAAAAAATACCTGAGCCATTTAATTGTTTGTCGTCTTTGTTCTCCCGCTGCGCCTGCGCCAACTGGTTGTGTAGCTTACGCTCGTAAACCTGGTGCAGGCCCGCGTGCATTTCCTCTTTCGTAAACGACGCTTTCGAGTCACCTGCAACGTTGACGCCATTTTACTAAACCAAACTGCATCTCAAATGTTGACTGCTAGACAACAGCAACTATACTCCATCCTTATTTCAGTATTAGATGATCCAAGAAGCCAAATACTGTATCATCCTGGCCATGAGTTAATTCGACAGACGTCTTACTTGCCCTTTTATCGGCAGCATATTTTTTTATTATTTGCTTAGCCCTATTTTAAATCTACCAGTGCACTCTTTGCTAAACTCAACATATGAATTATTAATTTAGTTGTACTTATTTTTTGTATACAATTGGCGTACATAAGGCTGGCTTCCAGTTTCAATTATACAAAAATCAATAATGATTTAGTATTTAGATGTCCGTGTAGCGAGTGATTTAGAATACACTAACCGATACCATTTTGAGGGTGTTATAAGGGGCGACTAACAGAATGCAAGAGGCAAATTAACCCAGCCGCAAGACAAAGAAAACTTGATACAAACCCTGGGCAACCCATCTTGCCTTTATAAATTTTGAGGAGGTCCGAATCAGTAGTGGGTTGAAATCCTATTTAAACAGTTTTCGCAATCAGCGACGCGAGAATGGCGTCACTGTCTCAATACTCCATAAGCGGCAATTACCACCTGTCAGGCCATATGCGCTGAGCGTCACCTCAGAATAGTACTTACCTAACTCGTGCAGGTACATGCAATCTGGCTTGGGACAAGGCTGGTTCTTCATGAAGTTGGCACAGTACTTCGTGGTGCCCAAGGAGCCCTTGAGCACTCGCCCATCCAGCGTGACATTGTTGACGCCCTGAATGGCGCGGAGGGCATCCGCAGGCGTCACATAGGTCACGTACGCCGAAGCAGATGGCCCCTGAGAACACTGCCACGTGTCACCAATACGACTCATGGCAACATTATACGGTTCAATCCAAAGAGCAATCGGGCCGAAACCCGATAGTAACTATAGCGACAAGTCCGATTTTATTTCATCTACTAGTAACGTGACGTCACGGTTATGCAATAATTGTATAGATTTGCAACTAGATGGCGTTCTTTTATAGACATATAGTGACGATACGTCGAGTAGGTGTAAAAAACTCGAACTCAGCATGGAGTAACAAAGCAACTACAGCGTTTCTAGTCGGTTCTTCTCAAGAGAACAGCTATACGAACAAATGGTTAATTTACTGTGCCATTCAAAGGAGCTCATTTGAGCAAGAATTCAAAAGATTACTATTGATTTTTTAATTTTGATTGGTGGATATAACAGCCCTTGGGGGGATGGAAGATGACTTTCATATTGTTTGTCTTCTATGCTAAATATAACTATGATTTTGGAGGCAAATTGTTTCAGTTTACAATTACATATTATTTGACAATGAATTGATAAATAAGGAGCTATTTATGTCTTTGTTGACCCGGACCAATAGAATTTGCACTGTATTGAAACGATTTACATAGGCAATAAATAAATTGCCCGCGTGGTGACAGATTCATAATCAGAGGTCGTAGTAGGTAGATCGATTTAAGGTCGTTGACGTCAAACGTAGGGGATAATATGGATATGCCTCCAGAATACCGAAACTTCACATTTATTGTGCTATTTGTTACGGATTTTTTAAATTAGAAGATATTGAAAAAAATATGATTATTTATTTTAATTATATTAACGTTGAAGCCAAAATTGTATCCGATAAGGATTAAAAAAAATATTTATGTTTTTGTTTAATTAAAAATAATGTTCATTAAATTCAATCAATCATTCAACTAATAAACGATGTTGTTAGCCTATCTGTATGTTTTTTATTTTATTTTATTCCATAATTCCAATCCCGGAACTTTTTCCGGTACTTCCCACACATTATGGATAAAATGGCATGTCCATATTATAATATCTTGACGCAAGTATATAAAATCAATATACCTACTCAGACCTCTATTCATAATACATTGAGTCAATATCCCCATCCACCCTGTAGGTGTCGTAAAAGGCGAGTGAAGGAAATACCAAGGCTGAATACGTAGCCGCGAGAGATGGAAAGCTAGATACAAAACCCTGTGTCAACCCTTCTAGCCAGTGTGGCTCTCCCGACTCCATGTAATTCCATAATCATAAAAAAGACAAATTTTCGGTCGGGACGCGGTCCCACCAAAGAAAATCTCAGTACGAGTATCTTTTTAACGCAATATTGTTATAAAAATATGGTCTGCATTAAAAAAATACAGACTCACTGGTAAAAGACTATTACATGCCACAGGAGGGTAGTTTAGTACTCGATTCCGCTAATATTAAATGCGGAATATTAAATCGTTACTATTTTATGCGTGTTTAAATCATTTAGGGGAGACATATGTCCAGCAGTAGACTAGAGTGGGCTGATGATCATGATACGTAATTTTTATTGGTTACATGTATATTAATAATATTAAGTTTTTTAAATGTAAATGTTAATGAATGCTGTGGTTCCCTGTAATTGGGAAGGTACTAGTTTAAGTCAATAATTTTAAGTTCATACTTGTAATCCTTGTACACTTTCTGTTGGGAATCCAACTAAATAAATAAACATTTACTATCATATCCTGCAATATGTATTTTACCAGTCAGCCTGTATAATATAAAAAAAAACTGTTCTCATAGATTCTAATAGAGAACCAATGCTATTGGATTGCTTATGCATACAAATATTTAGATTAAAAAATGATACACTCACCTGTGACCCTGCATACGTGGTACTTTGGTTTATAACTACTTTGTGAATTTTGCCATATTTGCCAAAGTACTCTTGCCGTTTGAGAATCTGGAAATAATGCAAAAAAGTTATATGTATATACTAGCTGACCCCGCAAGCGTTGTTTTGCCATGTAATTAAATAGGGGTTTATCGTAGGGGGGGGGGGGGGGGGGGATTTAGGGTTGTATGTATTTTTGTAAGTTGTAACATAAAAAAATAACAAAAAAAAAATTCTGGGGTGAACCACCCTTAACACTTAGAGGTGTAAAAATTAGTTATAAACCTATTGTCATACCTACTGAATATACATATGAAATTCCATCAAAATCGGCCAAACGGTTTCGGAGGAGTGTAAACACTAAAACTGGGACACAAGAATTTTATATATTAGATGTAAACCGAAGTTTCTCTAATCTAACTTAACTAGCAAAGCAACGACTGCCACGTTGTTCTAGTTGTGGGACGTGTAACGCTTTTCGATCACGGGACCCAGGTTCGATTCCGGGGTCGGGCAAGACTTTGTGTAAACCAGGGGCATTGGCTCGGAGTCTGGGCGTCATTTGTGTCAGGCAATTTCACGCTACAGGTCGTTTGAAAAAAAAAATGAAAATGTTCCATCAGAAACGAGCATCCCAGTGTGCTTATTAAACGTCCTCCTAGCTCCTCACTCCAGGGTTGCGGATTGCACTGCCCAAAGGTATCCTCCATGCTCTGACTGCTGCTGCTAACACCATATATCCCCTGACAGACCCTTGGCAATCTTACTCCCCCGTAATAACACCACACCACTCAAAGGCCACGTTATCTGGATGCAGTATTTGCAAAGACAGGTCTTTCCCCAATCGGACAGCTATAGTGACCTGATAATTGTAACCTTTTTATTTAAAAGAGCAACCATGGAGTATCTTTTGGCTCGTATCTGTGGAATGGCATTCCGAAACGGTGGTATTATAACCTGTATTATACATTATTTTTGACTTCGCTTTTCATTTTAGCCTATTAATATTTGACTAGTTGAAAAGATTCGCAAGAATTACCTCTGGGTCTGCGAGTCGAACGGGCAAGCCGACTACGAACACGAGGTTGTTCTGTACGACACGGACGTTGGCCAACGCGCGCCGCGACTCCAGCGTTTTGTTCCGCCGTTTCTGCTCGCGCGCCTTCTTCTCCGTCTTTATCGCCGCCACCTGCCAAATTTATTTCATTGTCACAGGACTATTTGCCAACCACGTGCCAACCCGTCTGGCCAGCGTGGCACAGTAAGCTAAATACCCTCCATATGGGCTGAATGGTAGTAGTATTAGGACAATTTGTCATTTTTGACTTGGATTTGATCTTTTAATATTTCCCTACACATACCTTGGTTCATGCGGTGACGGACTTGGAATACGTTGTGTCACCACCCCATTCCATCCTGAGCGTGTCGTAAGAGTAAATAACAAGCCGCTAGAGAAGGAAAACCTGATACGAAACCCTGTGCTAACCCATCTAGCCAGCGTGGCACAGTATGCCCTCCACGTAATGAGTGTCGCACAGTAGGCTAATTTCCCTCCACGTAATGGGTCGAGGCTCGACTCAACAGTGGTTCACGTAAGGGCTAAGTAGTAGTACACATACCTGCTCTTGACTGAGCGGAGTAAAGTCTGCCGGGTTCTCCGGGTAGGCCTTCCGACACGCCGGGCATAGGCCGTTCTCGCCCTCCCGGATGCGGTTCCAGCAAAACCGGCATATCTGTCAACATAAGACGACACATTTAAAATCTTTCAGATTGTTGCCCAGGACAAAGTGAATTAAGCATATAATATTGCATTCACTCCTTCAAGGATAACCTTGAATACTTTTCCACGGAGTGAGTTTTGACTGCCTCGTTGGTCTAGTGGTTAGATGTGCCGCCTTTGGATCAACGGGTCCCGGGTTCGATTCCGGGGTCGGGCAAGTGTCTTTGTCTAAACCAGAGGCACTGGCTCGGAGTCTGGGTGTCATTTCTATCTACTATAAGTATGTATTTACAAAAAAAAAAATGTATCTAAGTAGTTTATCATCCATCTCGTTACCATAACACAAGCGTTAAGTTTCTTAACTTGGGACGAGATGGCGTTGTGTGAAATGTCCAAGGATATATTATTCATCGTCATCGTCAGACCACTCTAGTCCCCTGGTGGCCTCCCTTAAATAACTCTGTCTTCAGCTTGAAGCATTCAGCTGCTGCCCGCAACCGTCGCTCCATCTAGCAGAAACCCGTCCTGCTCGCACTCAAGATCTCATCTACTCCAGCGGTTGTCGGTTCTTCTACAGATAGGACCAGCCCATTGTCACTTCAGTCCGCTAATTATTTTTTTATTAATTATATTAATTATGTCGGTGATTTCGGTTCGCTGTCGGATAGTCGAGTTACGAAGCCCATCTTTCAGAGAAACTATAAGCATAGCTCGCTCCATAGCAAGCTGAGCGACTTTGCGAGCTGTTGGACTAGTCTCGCAGTTTCCACGTCTACGAGACGTGGACACTCACGGTGAGACTAGTCCACCACGTCATGACAGATTTTAACCTCTGCGGGATGGGCGACGAGAAGCATTCAGCTGCTGCGCGCAAGCTTTCGCAGATCGTCGCTCCATCTAACAGATGGGAATCCTACACTACGCTTGGCTCACGTTTTCCAGCCAGCGGTTATCGAATCTTTTACAGACAATACCAGTCCACTGCCACTTCAGTTTGCTAAATCTCTGAGCTATATGACTTTGGTCCCTTGTCGGACAGTCCTTATAGCCCTCTCCATAACACAGTGAGCAACTTTGACTTGGTGGACTAGTCTTAGTGTGAGTGTCCACGTCTAGGCACCGTAGGTCATGACGGGTAGGACGCACTTTCGTTTTGAAGCTCTGCAGATTGGCGGCGAGAAGACCATTCTATTTGTCAGTCTTATACTTACTTGGTAGCCACATGTGCACGGGTAGAAGTGGAGATCGTCCACCTCCAATGGTTCCATACACAGGGGACATTCCACCTGAAACAGATATACGGGTTCGGTCAATTTCGAAGAGGCATATGGCATATATCGATGGGATATTTTAAAGAGTACTGCACTGCCCAAAATCTTACCTGGTAGCATGGGAACTCTTTCTGCCTATCTACCCATAAATGACTCACTGAGTTAAGGCCGCTGCATACGTGACGGGCTTTTATACGGACGGGACGGGACGGGAATTATTGCAAACATCGTTTCATACAAAATGTATAAAACGATGCACAACACTAGCACGTTAGATCCGAGCCACTGTCACGGTGCGTATGCATTTACATCACGTTCCCGTTTTGGACGAGGCAGTCACGTCCCCGTCCCGTTCACGTCCCGTCCGAGGTAATATCTCGTAACGTATACAGCGACCTTTATACCTCCGATTACACGAGGAATAATAGACTACTGTACCACTCTGAACAGGATGGGTTCGCACAGGGTATCAAGCGTATCGTGTGAGGGTATACCGCTGTGGCTTTAATGGGTCGACGAGTAGTCCCGGAGTCCCACATCATCGCCGGCCCCACCCTCGAAGGATTTACCCAGCCAAACCAAAAAAAAATGAGTTTTGTTTCCAGTTACCCTTCTCTTGCTGCAAGGATTCCTCCCTTATAATTTCCTTTGAAATGAAATGTGGTGACATGATGTATTCTAAACCCGTCACCACTCGGAATGGGAACGGAAAAGACTTCTGCGTGGCGCCGGAATTGAACCAGCAACAGTTAACCCCGTCGACTTATATAGCAAAACGTTATACAGAAGACAGGCTCGTTATAATTCGTCATTTTGCAATAATTAGTTTAATAAAAACTGACTAAAATATATCTTGTTATTTAAGTATCCTAAGAATATAATATCGCAATTGGCAGACGTGTGTTTTCATGAATGCCTTGTTGCCGGCTTTAGTATTATTGTCATCTACCCTCCTTCTTTTTATTGTATTGCATACTCTCATAAAAATGATATCCGACTAAAACAGTGATGAGGGCTTGATGGTGAATTCTGGTGTACGGAAAAACCAAACTTGGTTTATGATACACTGTTTAAGTTATATTGTAAGGCTCCCGTGTAGTGCTCAATAAATAAATAAAAAATAAATAAGTCATGAAGACGTTTTCACAGCCCGTCTCTAAAAATGTGTGTTTAAAAAGCTTAAATCGCGCCTTTTCCTAACACTGTTTTCTTACTTGTCCCTTCCCTTCTTGATCTAGGCGCCTTGGATCACGGGTTCTCGGTTCGATTCCGGGGTCGGGCAAGTGTCTTTATGTAAACCAGATCAACTTGCTCTGAGTCTGGTTGTAATTTGTATTCATACATGTTTGTAAACTACGCGGGGTTACCGGTTACCTGACGTAAACAGTGCAGGGATCACGTTAAAAAAATACCATTGTGACGTCAGTGAGTGAACTGTAGATTAAATGAAATGGTATTGGTGTGGTATAGTGCACATGTGATATTTTGTTTTATGGATAAGTACAACTTTGTTTATTTAAACAGCTGCGTTCAGAAGCAACTGTAAATAAAGTACAGTCCGCGCCAATCTTTATGGCCGGTCTGAATGTAGCCGCATTACACTGCGCACAAAACAAAATCAGGTATCAGCGGGACGCACACAGGGCGCGGACGCAGGTCACGCCCGCGCGCGCCGTTTTTCAGCCGTAAGCGCCCTCGCCAGTTAGTTAGTGTTAGTGTGAGTGAGCTACGTTCGTATTATTTATGAAATGTACGATGCGCAAGTTCGTACCCACGGCTACATTCAGACCGGCCATAAAGATTGGCGCGGAATGCACATATGCACTTATCAAGAAATCAAAGACTATTTAATGAAGTGTTACAGTTATGAGAGTGTTACCTGGGACCCAATAAAACAATATTACGTGTATAAAATGATATATACTTTCAATGAACGAATTAAATTTATTTGCAAAGAATACAGTGTTTGTATAACCTTAAACTGGAATTTATTAACTATGTACAATCTGAAATGTATACTATGTGGTTGACCTTTTGTTTAATTTGGTTCGTACAGCATTTTTTGCTTGAACTTTAAAGCCCATAATATTTGTATTCAGTAAATTGTGATGGTTAAGAATAACGCGATTGACTTTTTCTCTTTTAAAATACTAGCGACCCTCCCCGGCTTCGCACGGGTGCTTTTATGCATGTATTATAAACATAAACCTTCCTCTTGAATCACTCTATCTATTAAAAAAAACCGCTTCAAAATCCGTTGCGTAGTTTTAAAGATTTAAGCATACATAGGGACGGACAGACTACAGCGAATTTGTTTTATACTATGTAGTGATAGTGATATACTTTTTATTTCTTTTATAAACAGCGCGGGTACGACGGTGTTAAAAAATCATGGTGCAAATATAGAAAATATAAGAAATAAAACTAGGATTAAAACAAGGATAAAATAATTATCGTTTCATTTCAAAAGAATTATCCAATGAATTTTGTCTAATCTTATATATAAAAGTTAATTGCTGTTCGTTAGTCTCGCTAATACTGGAGAACGGCGGGAGCTTATTGGCTAATTTTGGTCTTGAAATATTCGTGTGAGTCCAGGGAAGGTTTAAAAGGTGAGAAAATGAGAAAAAATTTTTTTTTAATACGCGGTACGAAGTTTGCTGGGTCAGCTAGTAAATATTAAAAAATTAACAACCTTCTATACAAACTTTATCCTTTTTAATATACTAGCGACCCACACCGGCTTCGCACGGCGATTTGAGAAAAAACACAATTAATAATTTTTATATTATAACTTTTTTTTAAATAATACTAGTGACCCGGCCCGGCTTCGCCCAGGTGCAATTATGCATGTATTATACATATAAACATTCCTCTTGAAACACTCTATCTATTAAAAAAAACCGCTTCAAAATCCGTTGCGTAGTTTTAAAGATTTAAGCATACATAGGGACGGACAGACAAAAGCGATTTTGGTTTATACTATGTAGTGATAGTGATATACTTTTTATTTCTTTTATAAACAGCGCGGGTACGACGGTGTTAAAAAATCATGGTGCAAATATAGAAAATATAACAAATAAAACTAGGATTAAAGAATTATCCAATGAATTTTGTCTAATCATATATATATATAAAATAATTGCTGTTCGTTAGTCTCGCTCGATAGTTCGTAAAACTGGAGAACGGCGGGAGCTTATTGGCTAATTTTGGTCTTGAAATATTCGTGTGAGTCCAGGGAAGGTTTTTAAGGTGAGAAAATGAGATTTTTTTTTTTAATACGCGGTACGAAGTTTGCCGGGTCAGTTAGTAAATATTAAAAAATTAACAACCTTCTATACAAACTTTATCCTTTTTAATATACTAGCGACCCACACCGGCTTCGCACGAGGATTTGGGAAAAAAACACAATTAATATTTTTTATATTTAATTGTGTAAAGTATGTAGCATGATGGTCGCTACAGTAATAACACCGAATACTGATTATTCTGTGTCGGGTTATTTGAGTAATTATGCGACCAATCGCTGTAGTGTTAATGGCAGCACCAGTGGTTAAGGCGATGGTATGTGTTAAGGCGATGTATGAACAACTTTAGTTCATTTATATTGCTAACTATATGTTCCGTGTGGTGACGGATCTAGAACACATACTGTCGCCAGCCCATTTCTACGGAGGGTGTCGTAAGAGCCGACAAAAGAAATTGATAAGGTTATCCTACACTAGGTTTTTTTGCCTTCAGGGTGGAATGGGGTGGTGACACTATGTATTCTAAACCCGTGATTCCAGATAAGATGTACATTTATCTAAACTATACTAATATATCTATACTAGCTGTCCCGGCAAACGTTGTTTTACCAAATAATTAACCATCCCTCGCGCAACCCCCACCCCGCGCAACCCTCTAGGTCTTATGGTTCCAGAGATATCGTGATGACTCAATCTATCTACGTTGTTTTGCCATGTAATTAAATAGGGGTTGATCGTAGAGGGGTGAAAATTTAGGGTTGTTTGTATTTTTTGATGCTGAATCTTAAAAAATAAAAGCAAAAAATGTTCTCTAAAAAATAATAAAAAAAAATTTGGAGCCCCCCCCCCCCCCGTAAAATTTAGGGGGATGAAAAATAGATGTTGTCCTATTCTCATACCTACCCAATATGCTCACAAAATTTCATCAAAATCGGTCAAGCCGTTTCGGAGGACTTGAACTGTGACACGAGAATTTTATATATTAGATAGATTAAAAACAAAAACGTGTACAGATGCAGACCAATAAAAAATAAAAAAAGCTTCTGAATATATTTTCTAATCGCATTGAAATCTAAATTTCAAGACACCATTCCACACCTTGTTGTTAAGCCCCTGTTGCGTAACGTCTTGCCAGAATCGATTTAAAAGTTTAATATTGCGCATAATCCAATGGCTCCTTTGCTCGAAGACATCAGGGTTGTCTGTGCCCAGCGCAAACCATCTAATGCAATTTAATTTTTTACGACATTTTATTTTCTAACAATATTTCGAACCAGCAGTCTGATGACCGGCAATCGTTTTGTTGGATTAGCGATTAGTTTTCACGCTACGACTGTCATATATGGTACAACTAGCTGACCCGGCGAACTTTGTTCTTTAACAAATCTACTTTAACAAAACGCAACTGACAGCGAAGCTGACATGTTGTCTATAGTTTAATATGGTCGAAAATTTGACAATTAGAAATTTTGAATTCGACTTGTTTATATTGTTGTAATTCACATAATCACTACATAGTATAAAACAAAGTCGATGTCGTCTGTCCGTCCCTATGTATGCTTAAATCTTTAAAAATACGCAACGGATTTGGAAGCGATTTTTTTAATAGATAGAGTGATTCAAGAGGAAGGTTTATATGTATAACCCACCTCCGCTTTGCACGGGCGAAGCCGGGGCGGGCCACTAGTATCTTTATAACTTGTAGCCTATGTGTTATTCTGATGTATAAGCTATATTGTTGTAAAGTTTCATTAAAATCCATTCAGTAGTTTTTACGTGAAAGAGTAACAAACATCCATCCATCCATACTTACAAACTTTCACGTTTATAATATTAGTAAGATTATTCCAAAGTAGCAACTCCTGGCACCAAACTGTCTATTCTCCATCGAAGTCTGCTAAATTTAAAAGCCCTTACCCAGTGTTTATGTCAAAAGCGTGTGGTATTGATCTCGAACTAGTATTAGTACGTTAAAAGTTAACTGATTAATATTTACCTGCTCTTCTCCACTCTGATTCAGAACTGACATCCTAGCCCCAAGAGCCAATGGTTGCGTTCCCTCCACTAGACTGCAAACGAGCGCCAGCTTACTGACAGCGAATATACTGTGACCTGTAACGAGATATTCCATATTTAAGCAAGGCTAAATTATTATTGTACTGACGACTAGATAACGGCATGTTATGGACAGGTGACCTAGCTAAGGTCGTCGAAATGTACCCCATTGTGCAGCGCGGCGCTGAAGCGGGCAGTCGAGGAACGCCGTTGGTTCTAGTAGGTAGTTCAGGCCGCTAAAAGCTGGATCCACACCGGACGGTGTATCGCGCTACGATCGCGCGCGGTAGAAGTACGAATCAAAACACTGGGTCTACACTGAACGATCCGTTTTGGATTGCTGAAGCACATTTGGATCGCGCTCGTGCCGCGCGCGGATCGGAGCGCGATAGATCGTCCGGTGTGGACCCAGCTAATTACCATATTTCCACGCTAGACCCCAATACCCGGCCATTGGGGTAGCCATGAGTATGCCAACAAAGAAAAAATAAAAAGGCGTTTGTGGAACCAATGGGGCGGTATGTCCAGCAAACTTCTTTTGTATAAAATGATGATGAATATCGTCTCTGTAGAGGAAGAAGTAACTAACTCTTAAAAAATTGTTTGGTCATTTTCAACTTAAGTTGCTGATATATAAGGTTGAAAATTAATTACATAATTATGAAGACTTACTTAATTCTCGCTCTACGCGGACGATATGGTCTTATGGACTTCGTTAGGTCAGCTAGTTGGTAATATTTACAAGGGGATAGCCAATTGGCTTTCGTACCGTTCGCTTTGGTAGAATAGAAAGACAAAAGTATGGGATTAACATTGGCAGGTCATGTCAATCCCATACATTTGTATTTCTATTCTACCAAAGCAAGCGATACGGAAGCCACTTTGCTACGGGCTTTCTAGTTCCGAACCATCACAGTATAATCACTACATATTTTAAAACGAAGTCGCTGCCGTCTGTCCGTTCCTATGTATGCTTAAATCTTTAAAAATATGCAACGGATTTTGAAGCGGTTTTATTAATAGATAGAGTGATGATTCAAGAGGAAGGTTTTTATGCATACTATTGTAGAGAAACACTGATAAATTTAGAGGTTCATCATTGCACCCGAGCGAAGCCTTAAATATAAAAATGAATTGCTGTTCGTTAGTCTCGCTAATACTCGAGAACGAAGGAACCGATTTGGCTAATTTTGGTCTTGAAATATTCGTGTAAGTCCAAGGAAGGTTTAAAAGCTGAGAAAATATGGAAATGCTCGGAATGAAATAAAAACAAAAAAATTGCTTTTTCTTTGACGTGACGCTTGACGATTTCCTTTGTTTATTTTAAGTTTATTTTATACACAAGTTTAGGTCTCTTATTTATCGATCAAAGCAGTTCGATGTCTGCCGGTTCAGCTAGTAGGTTATGTTTCCTCGTAGATGAATGTCTAAATCGATTCTGCTGTATCCCATAGGAATAATCTAATTTGTCATGTATGTAGGTGAGAGGTTTAACATTCCATTTATATTCGCATAGATTTCCCTCGATCAAACGCTCAGGGATATTGGTGTGTTTGACGTCAATCGAAAGAAACTTCTACATTATGCAGAAGTCCATTCCGTTTTGAATTCAAAACAATATTGAGAATCAAAAATCCGACGTAAACTGTAATATGCAGCTATCTATCTAAGTTTTTTATTTTTTTATTTTTTAGACATTTCACACAACGCCATCTCGTCCCAAGCTAAGCAATTTAATGCTTGTGTTATGGTAACGAGATGGATGATAAACTACTCATATACTTTTTTTTTGTAAATACATACATATTATAGATAGAAATGACACCCAGACTCCGAGCCAGTGCCTCTGGTTTAGACAAAGACACTTGCCCGACCCCGGGACCCGTTGATCCAAAGGCGGCACATCTAACCACTAGACCAACGAGGCAGTTCCATTTAGTTTGTAATTTGTTTTTGTTTGTGGTAAGAAATAAAGAATTATTGTTAATAGATGTTAATATTAACTAATAGTCTGTCCGTCCCTATGATCCCGTATGATTAAATCTTCATTTTTTTATTGATAGAGTGTTTCAAGAGGAAGGTTTATATGTATAATACATCCATAATATAGTAGAGAAACACTGATAAATTTAGTGGTCCATCTTTGCACCCGTGCGAATCCGCTAGTAATCAAATATTACTATTACCTAGGGTTCATTCCCGGGAATTCTCGAGCCGAGAATTCCCGGGAAATCGTTGGGCTGTGTTCCCGGGAAATCAAGCTCGAGAACTCGAGAAATCATGTACGTTTGTAGAAAATAAACTTGCAGAGTTTTAATTTGTTTATATTCTATTAACATGCCATAAATGGTGCTATGATTGTAATGTAATTATAATTTACATTTACTTTCTACCTGACTTTAAGATATTAAAGATTTCTTTCGTGTTTTATAGAAGCTATTTTGTTTACAAGATTTAAGTTGATTTTTTTTTCTAAATAACCAGCCCAAAATTGTGCTGTGATCTAACAATCACATGTAAGTTAAGATAATAGGTTGGGGAAAAAGTTTCGCATTTTTTAAGAAATTTCAAAACATTTTTTAATATCGTTTATTTAAATTTAACTAAAGTATGTAGCTACCATTTTGTTCGATATCCCATTGCTATAGACATTTTGGGACTACTGATCAAAATACCGCGACAAGTGGTTTTGGCAGTCCTCTCGTGATGTTAACCTGACACTGCCTAAAGAATTCTGAAGAGACTGAAACATGTGGAAATCTGAAGGTGCAAGATCAGGACTGAAGATTTTATTACAAGTTCATACATACTATAATGCGTAAAGACTTTTCCCCAACCTAATATTTACGTTTTCTTTCATGTTGATTTTTTGTTTATTTTAAGTTCTAAATAACCAACTAAAAATGGTGCTGTCATTATGATTATGAGCCTGAATAATATTTTTATCTGTAATATTTTATAAAAAAATATTTATAAGATTAACGTTTTTGAATAACATCGATGAAAGTTTTATAATTAATTTGATACTTTTATTTGAGAGGTAAACCACTGATTTTTAGACGCAATTGGAACCAAATAATATGAGAAAACGTACGTAAATGTAAATTTCTCGACAACCCGAGAGTCCCGAGAAATTAGCCTCGAGAATTCTCGAGACCCGAGAAATTGAAAAGCTCGAGAAATCATGAACCCTACTATTACCCGACTGCTAAAAGCAATCTCTTCCAGGCAAACAACAGTTATATTTGCATATCTGCCATAAGATAAAAGGAAAAAGTTCTTATAACATTTTTTATAAACGTTTTGAATGTAACTCTAAGGGACCCCGCGCATTTAGGCGGCCAGTCGCGCGGCCTGGCCGCATAATGCGCGGATTGGTCGAGGCGGCCAATAGGCCGCGTATGTGACGCGATGATTTTCGTTGGCCGCGCGACCAAAACTTGGCCGCGCGGCCTGGCCGCGTAATGCGCGCAGCTATATACATCGTAGAAGAATTAGTTGGCCGCAGCGACTTGGCCGCGCGGCCTGGCCGCATAATGCGCGGAGGCCCTAAGGGAACATTTATTCCTTAAGTAATGCTATTTATACCCTCGTCCAACTTTTTCTTCAGTGTCTATTCCATCCATAAACCTTAGGTAAGGAAAAGTGTGTTAATTTAAAAGGATAACGTTTTGTAAAAAGAAAACCGTTTACCGGATGATACATTTGGGTATTTCTGGACGACTATCTAGTTGTACGTTCCGAGATACACACAACTTAATTAGACTTAAAAACAAAAATCTATAAAACCATCTATGTGGATTTAAGGCAATATCAATTGAAAAAAACAGATTAAGATCAACGAAATTAATAACCCCCTCTTTTTGAAGTAAGTTGAAAAGAAATAAGATCTTAGGCTTATCAAATCTAGTGACGCGGCGCTACTGATAGTACAGCCAGATGATCAGTTATTTCACGAAGACCATTATGCAATCCACTATTAGAAAGGCAGATTTACTCTTGAGGTCACTTTTCGTTTTTACGTACCACTGTGATGTTATTGCACACTGTATGCGTTAACGTATTATTTTTTTATGATAATCAAAACTAAATTGCCGACTGTTTACACTAACATTGAATAAGTTGCACTATTTTTTACTAAACAATTCCTTTCGAGAATGTATAAAAAGGGTATCGGGCTTCATTTTCGGCCCATAAATGACCTACTGCCAAGTCGGGCATTTTCCAATATTGTGACGGGAAATCTGCATACATAGTAGACTACGCCAAACAACTTTAGCAAAAAATACCGTAGTGGGAAAGATCGCGAATGCCCATAACTAATCAAGTAATTTTGCGGCCATTTCTCCTAGTACCAAGTACCCACGTGTTCTATCCATCAATTTCTTTTAGCCGCATCGTATTACTACACCCTCACATGAGAATAAGTTTAAGCTTTAAAGAAAAACCCTGTGCCTCAGCCTGCGCCTGTTTACATAGATAGATAGATAACTCTTTATTGTACAAAAAAAAACCACAATAGTAACAACTTACGATAATATACGTTTTTATGACACTTGTACAATAGGCGGCCTTATCGCTAAAGAGCAATCTCTTCCAGGCAACCCAGACATGGCATCAAGGAGTTCTCTAAATATAAGTACATTGTGTTTAGTGTAGCAAAGTAGGCGAACTTCCCTCCATGAAATTGGAGGAGGCCCGATATAAAAGTGGGTAATTTAGGAATTGTATACTAAAAATATATAATAATATAACATTATTTTATGTACACGAACCGCGCATTTGGCTCTGCAATGCAATTCAATGATTTTAAGATTACATTTAAGATTGTAGGCTATTTTTCTAAATAATGTTTTTATCTTATCAAGTGAAAGTGTAGCCGAGTTCAATGTTGTTTGCAAAAGTGGAAATAAGACGGATAAATTCTGTGTTAAAACATTATATAATATTGAAAATGGATATACTAAAATTAACTATCTAAAAGAAAGGGCCTATATTACGGCCGGCGTATCTTGGCAAGTCTGAACATAAGCTCTGCGAACTTTAGCGCATGTACCTACAGTCGCGAAGAAAATTGTTATCATCTTTTTTTTTAATTTATTTCATTTGTATTAATTGGTCACTGTATCAGAGAGTAAAACAATGATAATAATAGTTTTCTTCGCGAGTATACATGCGCTAAAGTTCGCAGAGCCTATGTTCATACTCGCCAAGATACGCCGGCCATAATATACCAGGCGTTTCAATTTAGTAACCGGTTTTTTAGTATTACCTGTAATGTTAAATGACATACAATCAAGTGTGTTTAAACGTTATTTTTTAAATAATATTATCCAGTTTGGCATGGTCCGATCCATTTCCGAAAATCTTGTTTCTTATTTTTTATATATAGCACGAGATTCTAACAAAACAGAAACTGCCAATGTGGAAAGCTTATAAAAAAAACAATGCATGCAATTTTCTTCGCACACACGTAATTTAGCATAAAGATAAGCAAATACCACCGATAAAATTAATGTAAACACAAAATCGGCAAGCATATAATTATAAAACCAATCGAGTTCACAAAATAAATCATCTTCGTGCGATTTACGTAATTTAATTGCACTAAACAGTGTGAGGTGAAAGTTGTTGTAAAAAAATATATATATATAAAGATGCGAGTCTACATTCCGAGGTAGCTAAAATTACGGTGAGAACCACGCCTAATGGTACCGTAAAATACAACAATGAGTAAGTGGGTTACTATGATTATGACCTAGAGATAAGTTGTACGAAAACGGTGCGCACATTTTAGGGTTTACTGTATTTAGACGACATGTATTCCGTGTGGTGACGGTTTTCGAATAAATAGTGTCACCACCCCGTTCCATCCTGTGGGTGGCTACATGATGACAGAGGCTGGAGGAGGCCCGACTCAACTGTGGGATATCTATGGGCTGAGTATTAGTAGCAGTAGTAGTGCGCGTGCAAAACGAACATTTATGCTACGATCTCAAATATTATATTAAAGTATAGACGCCTCCCGCCTATGTCCAGCTGTGGACGTTTTTTTTGGAAATAATGATGATGATGATCATGGAGACTAAAAAAGAATGATAGACTTCGTGAACTGGTGGATAGTTACGGTCTTAGTCATAACTAGCTCTAACCCGCGACTTCGTCCGCGTGGTATTTAACAAAAAAGTTATCGTTCAGTTAGCAGAGCATGCTCACTAAAATACTCTGAGCAGCGGTAGCGACGTGTGACGGGTCGGTCACTTCCCTTTAATATGGTTGAGGAGACCGATGGCTGTCACATGCGTTATACTTGTGAACAGGTGCTGCTGTTTGGGGTTGGTCGGCTCACTGGACCAAGGAAGATTTTATTTTATTTTATTTTATTTCATTAAAGTTTGTTTTGTTTTGTTTTAATATTCAGATTTCAGCTGACGCCTTCCAGATTCGATTGAACAGTTTGTTTTAAGGAATTTGTTGGGTAAATATATACATATTAGATTATGAATAGGACCGCAAAGTAATAAAAAAGAAAAAATGACAAGCCCTCTGAGTTTCTTGCCAGTTCTTCTCAGCAGCGGTCGCGTTCTGAACTGGTGGTAAAGAATATTACTTTGCATTGTATAAAATTTTATTAATATGTTGACAATTTGTAAGTGTCCATTGTGTCCTATGCAAAATAAATTATTTGACTTTGACTTTGACTTTTACGAAAACTTATTTATTCTGTATTTTACGCGAAAAATACCCAATAATTCGGAAAACGGACTAAGTTTGCCAAAAATGGGGAAACCTCAGTAACTTTGGGCTCCCAAAAAGCGGGGGAGGGCTCTATAAAAGTAGCCTAAGTTACTTCTTGTTACAGCAGCTATCAATTCCAATTTTGTAACCCATTTCAATAAGGACCAGATTCTATACTCGGCTGTGTGTTACTTTCGAGTAAGTTCATCGATATCTTTTTTTTTTTTTTCGTCGGTGATCCTCATGGATTCCCGGCCGTTGGGACTGGCCAGGTTATGTGGGACTCCCAGGCGCGTAGAGATGGTAAATTGCGCCCCGACCTACCCACTAAAACCGACGGCGATCCTCGAATGTCCGAACCAGGGCCACGGGATTCACTCCCCGATTAGGAGAACATGCTCCGGGACCCTGGGGACCTCGGCCCGCCTCGTTTAGTGGAGCCCCAAGCTCCAAAGCTTCAAATTCAGAACCCATAAGTCCATATGTTTTTCGTTTATATTATTAAAAAAACCTTCACTTTCATGGTGGCCTTAGAAGCATATTTTTTTAGCCCGACAATCGTTTGCGTAACGTATGCAACCGCAGGCGAATTAAAAAATAAACTTAAAAAGCACACCGAACGTAAGACCGGTAATCAAAAAAAAAACAAACGACATCAATCATCATCATAATTATGCGCATCATAATAATAGTAATAACATACTTAAAACGCCTATAAAACCTAATTGAAAACAGCTTATAATTTATAAGCAATTACTACGCAATAAATACCAGAACAAATTTTAACTGGCGATCTTTTTTTTTTACTCCCACGACAAAAATACCTAATACATATATAATTAATATAGTAAGGAAATACTACAACAGGTACGTATCTGTCAGTGTATCACTAACGTCGGTCCCCTATTCGATTTTGAGGTCGGTTATGGGTCAATCAGGGATACCTGGTTTGGAGTGACATGTCTGTGAATTACATATTTGTAACTAGCGACCTGGCCCGGCTTCGCACGGGTGCAGTAATGCATGTATTATACATATAAATATTCCTCTTGAATCACTCTACCTATTAAAAAAACCGCTTCAAAATCCGATGCGTAGTTTTAAACATTTAAGCAAACATAGGGACAGACAGACGACAGCGACTTTGCTTTAAACTATGTAGTGAAGAGAAAGATTTTATTTTACTGTGAAATGTACACGGCTGTTATATATATTTTTTAAATATGAATTACAGCGGTACCCTGCGCGGGTTGCTACGCCACAAACTAAAATAAATTTGAAGGAAAACATTACACAAATTTTCAAATATTATTTGTTCAGATACTTTCGTGCACAACACTTTGCTGAAGATCATCACATGATCAAATGCATAGTTTACGATTCTAGGACATTTAAGTCGTTATTATAGAAGACGAAGACGGCGCTACGGCGCTCTTTAGGGGGGAACACCTATCCATCCAAAGGTTGTTTATATAGAAGAACAAGTTATTTTTTAAGTCGTTAATATAGAAGACGAAGACAGGGCGCTACGGCTACTTTCACTTCACTCTAATCATTGACATATCAACAAATAATTTTGTTTATAAAGGTTCGCATATTGCTATTATGCAAACAAAGCCTTATCAACTCACTGATATATTTTCCTGATACAAATTGATAGCACGCATGCATGAATTAAGAAATTGTATACTACAAATAACTGTGTCAGGCATGCTTATTGTATTATCTAATATAATGTGTACAGTAGCTAATGTATTTGTTAGAGCGCCAGTGTGTCCATTAGGACATAAGTAGCCAAACTTATCAACCACTAAACACATTCGCCTCACATTACTAATAACACCATTGTTATCCAGTAAGATAGTAAACTGTAAGCAAGGGATGATTTTAGGGAACCAAATTAAAATGTTTGGTTTCAGTGCAATTTTGTCGTTACTCCTTTTTTTTAGTTTTTAAATTTTATTTTTTACTATTGATACTCAGCACATAAATGACCTACTACTGAGTCAGGACACCTCCAATCGCAGGGAGGGTAAGTTGCCTACTGTGCCATGCTGGCCAGACGGGTTGGCATACGGTTTCGTTTCGAGTTTTCCTTCTCTTGTGGCTAGGTACGCAGCCTTGTCATTTCCTTTTGTCGGCTCTTACGACACCCTCAGGATGGAATGGGATGTTGACTTTATCTATTCTAAATCCATCATCACATGAACTTCATTATATTGTATCTCTTTCAATTACTCCATGGCCACCTGGAAAAGAATTGCTAAGCAACTGTATTTACCTTGAAAATCTGGTGGGGTAAAGGGCAGGAAAAGATGGAAACCAAACCCTACTAATAGTATATATATATAGTAGTAAGTAAATATTAATGTAAGAATTGAAGACAAATGTAATAACTAACAGAAACTCTCTTGCAACACATAGCCAATCATTATTGAGACTTGCTTAGGAAAACAATACTTGATCTAGTTCATGAACTTTGTTGGCTACTGGCTGATAATAAAAGAGTATTTTGATATTGGGGTTTGTTTTATAAAAATATTGTCATTGTTCCGATTGTCAAATATACTCGTAATTACAGTCTACTGCTCAAACCAAACAGATGTTTGTTTTATAGTTAGCACTGCTATTATGTCTGTATGGTGATAGATTTAGAATGTGTCACCTCCCAATCCCATCCTGAGGGTGTCTTAAGAAGACTCAACAAAAATAAATGAAAAGGCTAAAAATCTAGCCGCAAGTGATGGACAACTTGATAGGAAACCCTGTGCACGCCGGTCTAACCACCTCGGCACAGTTGGCTAATTACCCTCCATGTAATTGGTCTACACAGATTTAACCGTGTCATGTACGGACAGAGAAGTAGAAGTATAGATTTTCAAATGCTATCTGATAGAATTATCTGTTTGTTGGCAAACAAAGTACAAATATAAAATACATTTCATTTCAACCTATAACTGAAAAGATACTAGATGAAAACAATACTCTTTATAAACAACAAAACAAAATAATAATATGTACCTTTTTAACCCCCGACGCAAAAAGAGGGGTGTTATAAGTTTCACGTGTCTGTCTGTCTGTGGCACCGTAGCTCGCGAACGGATGAAGCGATTTCAATAAAGTTTTTTTTGTATGAAAGGTGAGTTACGGGCGAGTGTTCTTAGACATGTTTGATGAAAATCGGGTGAGCCGTTTAAAAGTTATGAGGGGTGAAAGTGGGGAAGAATAACCGAATGTCTGCAAATATAATCGAGTGGGGTCTCAAATGAAAGCGCATCACGTGCAATTTAACAAAATCTACATTATAATAACCTATAAAAAGTATAAAATAAAAATTAACACTTTTGTAAAGAATATATTATTGTATTGTATTTAATTTCTAAATTTTTAATGGTTTGCAACACTAGCACTAACTAAACTGAAATCACAACTTCTATAACTGCACAACATACCAATTATGTTTACACATATTTTACAATGTCTTACAGAGAGTAACATAGTGATTCCCTTCACTGATAGGTAGACAACAGTTTTGATTCTAAGACCTAGGCCACAACAAATACTGTACCTTTGTAATTAACAAAAATATGTGCAATCATTGGTCACTTGTTGTTGATGTGATTCTTTAACTGAAATAATAGAACAATAAAAGTCTTTTACCTCAAAAACAGAATGTAAACAGTCAGTTTCACTCAAAAATTAATGAAAACATCACTTGCATTGACAAAAAATACTGGAATCTGATTCCAATTGAACTTGTTGTGATTGTTCACTGATAATGGTAAACAATGTTAATGGGTCCCTAACAATAAGTTAGGGCGATAAAAGGATCGTACCAATGACTCAACCCTGCTTTGACAAGTTCATAATTTGACATTTTAGTGAAGAAAAAACAGTTCATGTTGTAGCTTCCATCGCCGTCTGGAAGACTTTTTGAGCACTTACTTCGTTACTTACTACGAGGAAATATCACGTTTACAAAATCAAAACACAGGTAACGTCGTCTAGTACCTACTCTCGTACCTAGATGAACGTCCGTCACCTGCCATTCAATAGAATATGTGGCAAAAGTCAAACTTTCATTTCGTACAAGGATACACTAAAAATACATTATAAACACCCATTACACTACCAATTGCTTATATGATATGTTATCTTCACATTCATCACACGAATCCGTTTTAAAAGAAAAAAATTAAAATCGATGTTTACCTTACGTCTCCTCTCAATGCAATCTTTTCTATTGCAGAATTGAAACTGCTAACCCTTCCGCAAGAGTCGCCGATGAATCCTTTTCAATAGAACTATATTGCGGTGCACGAATCAATTTAAATTAAAATGCAAAGCTGAAATAAATACAACTGTCCCGAAGATATTTTCTGCGAGTTACTATACATTTGTTTTATGAAATGGCCTAATCTTTTACAAGATTCCGTTCTGTTTCCATAGACAAGTCAAATATGTACTTTATTTTTTTTTATTAATGGAAATATTTCCATTACATAGGTATCCACTGCTAAGACTAATAAATATTAAGATATTTTTTACGACTTAGAAATTAAACTTATTAATAATCAGTTAAAATTCATCAATAAATATAACAATTTGGAAGTAATACCATAAAGTGAATATTTATATTTTCGTCACAGAATAAATGTTTCACGCGCTCTTGACAAGAACAAGTTTGTTGTGTCAAATTGTCAGTTCATCAAAGGAATGCATGAAACGACCATGTATTTTCTAGAATTATAATTTAGAAATATATATTATTTGCAGTGCAACGTTCTGTATAAATATGATATTGGACACAGACATATTGATTGGCGTTAGTTGGTCTATAAATCGTATGTTATTAATTATCTCCTGAGAATAATAACTCTGAGGTTTCTCAGTCAATCTCAATTATTTTACCAAGAAGGAAACAATATCGTTTCAGCTCATATATTGATAGATAGATGTAAAGGCCTGACCGCACAGCGATTTTTCATCGCGAGGATTTTATTCTCGCGCGATCGAAATCAGACCTAGTACGCATTGCGAATAAAATTTCGTACTATTTTTGTCAGTTTAATTCAGTACTCGGCTGAGACGCACGCTGAAATGAACTAAAATTTAAATTTATCTAATGCTAAGGCGGCGTACCAAAAGATGTCATTCCACATAAAATATCAAGAGTTGCGAATTTAAAGCAAAAAGTTTTGTTGCTATTACAGAATGACAAAAATCTCTATATATACAGGGTGGTCAAAAAGTCGTGGATCAAACGAAACCAGCGGTTAGATGGGGCCATCAGCAGCAAAAAATTGTTCTACGGGAGGTCCTTAGGGTCAACCCCTGCAGAGTTACAATAGATTTTGTGTTTTTATGAGAAATTGTCTTTTTTTTACTAAAACTTGATAAAATTCGAAAAAATCTACATTCTGTATCTTTTTTATAATTTTCACTAGATTGGTACTGATGAGTCCTTTCGTTAGACATGCTATTTATGCTAGTTTATTGGGTGTGTTGAAGATAATATTAAGTTTTACGAAAGCAATAATTCTTAAATCAAAATCTGTTACTTACTTCGGACCCCACTGTGAAAAAAAAAATACTCTACAGAAAAGTGCCACTGTATCACAATTTTTGGCGCATTTAATAGGGATTCTAAAAAGGTATTACACATGGCTATGCGTGGCTTCGATATCTTTCAAGGACGATCTTTCGTAGCAAGGCCAGAGTTAATTCATACATAAAACTCGGTTAGGCCTACTAACCTAACCTTACCTAAGCGTGATCGTTTTCCGGACTACAGGGTCTTTATCGTCGTTTCAGCCCATAAATGACCCACTACTGAGTCGGTCCTCCTCTAAGTTCGCAGATCACCTAGCCGCAACAGAAGGAACACTTGAAGCAAACCCTGTGTCAACCCGTCTTGGCTGCGTGGCACAGTAGGCTAATCTCCCAACATGAACTTAGAGGAGGCCCGACTCAGTAGTGGGTCATTTATGGGCTGAAACGACGATAAAGACCCTGTAGTCCGGAAAACGATCACGCTTAGGTAAGGTTAGGTTAGTAGGCCTAACCGAGTTTTATGTATGAATTAACTCTGGCCTTGCTACGAAAGATCGTCCTTGAAAGATATCGAAGCCACGCATAGCCATGTGTAACACCTTTTTAGAATCCCTATTAAATGCGCCAAAAATTGTGATACAGTGGCACTTTTCTGTAGAGTATTTTTTTTTACAGTGGGGTCCGAAGTAAGCAACAAGTTTTGATTTACGAATTATGTCTTTCGGAAAACTTAAGGTTATCTTTAACACACCCAATAAACTACCATAAATAGCATGTCTAACGAAAGGGCTCATCAGTACCAATCTATTGAAATTTTTTAAAAAGATACAGCGTGTAGTTTTATTGGAATTTTATCAAGTTTTAGTAAAAAAAGGACAATTTCTCATAAAAACACAAAGTCAATAATAACTCTGCAGGGGTTGACCTTAGGGACCTCCCGTAGAACAATTTTTTGCTGCTGATAACCCCATCTAACCGCTGGTTGCGTTTGATCCACGACTTTTTGACCACCCTGTAGATTGATTTATCACGATATCTCTGGAGCCATATGACCTAGAGACTTGAAATTTGGTAGGAATATTCTTTTCACCGAGTAGAGGAACGAATATTACGAAATTCCAAAAAAGGGGGGTGGTGGGGGATTTAAATATTTGGCAAACGTTTGCTGGATCACCTAGTCATTCGATAATAAAATTTACAACAACGTTGCACGACTGAGCGAAACGCGCGAATTTTGTTCCACAGTGTGAAAATAGCCATACTTAGAATATTTAAATACTTTATACGCTACAAAATATTCGCGGGGAAATAAATCGCACCGCTTCGCGTTCAATTTGCATCAAATCTCAGATTTTTTCCAGCGCGATTTTTTACCGCCGCTGCGGATACTCCGTAGTATTCAATGTGTTACAGAATTGCGAGAAAAATAAAAGCGGTGAAATATCGCTGTGCGGACAGGCTGTAAGTCTGGTTTAAAACCGAAATATACCATTCTTTCTTATTTCGGCTTAAAACTGTTGGTTTTGATTACTGTTACTAACTAAATTTTCTTAATTTTACCGAGGTAGTTTTAGCAGAGTATTTAAAAACTGTGTACCTACTTAAATAATTTTTAAATGTGTTACTTACTGATACTATTACACTGCTAGTAAATTATATTTCTAGTTAATAATAATACATAATGTCTCCTTCATGCGCAAGTAAAATAAATTCAACTCAACTTACACAATGTAGTGTGTAATATCATTTAATAAATAAAAGTATAGGTACCTAAGTTATGTTTAACTACCTACCTACTATGGACGCTACCTACAAACTTATGAAAAATTGCCAAAAATGAAGTTTAAAGCAGTTCTTTTATTATTGTAGCATTGTAGGCGAGTTTACAAACCGTTTATTTGGGGTTTAAAACCGTAATATTTGGTTTAAAACTTTGTAAATCAGATGATTTACATTTACCTTTTTAAATCGGTTGGTTAGACCAGTAGTTTCCAGTCCCGCATAATCAACGACACCACCAAGGTGCGGCGGTATGGAATACAATGTCACCAAACCCATACTATCCTGAGGATGTCGTAACTAAAGGAACGCAAGAGAAGACAAACTTGACACAAAACTCTGCCAACCCAACCAACTTCTGTATTTTTAAATACATGAATCAAATTGAAAAATGTGACGTCATCTCAGGGGGACGGGGTTTCTTTAATTGTGACAACCTGGGGGAGGGGCTGCTAAAATTCGTGTTACGTAATTTATGAATGGCCCCCTACGCCCTCAGAATGACAAGGATTGGGGTCATTTGTAGTATAAATTTGCCACCACACGGACCAGATCTCTTAGTCATCACTCATCATTATTTCAGCTAAAAATAGTCTACTGCTGGACATGAGCCACCCCAAAGGATTTTCACAAATCAACCCAATCTCCTTATATCATCAGCTACCTATCAGTGAAAGTCCCGACAAAATCGGTCCAGCCGTTCCAGAGATTAGCCGGAAACAAACAGACAGACAAAAATTTTAAAAATATTTTGTTCTATGTACTTACGCATTTATTAACAAGTGGTTATTTTATTATTACAAACATACACTCCAATTTTATTTATTTGTATAGATTAATGTTGCATCCGACCCCTTCCAATCTTTCGAAGCGTAAACAGCAGGCGACGCAGGTTTTCAAGCCTACTTTTCTTTCTTTAAGTTACCTGCCTTTTCAATTTCTTTGGTACTTTCATACAACACCCCTGGGGGGGAATGGGTTTGTGAAATGATACATTTAAATTCCGCCATCACACGGACTGTGTTAGTGGCAATTATTATAGTGTAGAATTCTAGTGTCACTTCGAAACCACTTGAATGTAAGTTTAGTCTAGTCGTTGAGGCATTATGCAGGCAAACACTTATGACACGTAAAAACGTAATACACGGATATTTACTTACTATGTTGTACTCAAGTCACAAAGTATATAAAGAGGACAGAGACAGATTCAAAGAACAGTATGAAGCGCGTGTGTGCGGGAGCACTGGCGGCTCGTCACGTACGGAACGAAACCGGATTATACTGTAAAAGTATATATCAAATTATAAAATGATAAATAGGCGTAAAAAAAAATGTGTATTTATTTTAATCCTCCTGTGCCAACCCTATAAGAATAGGAAAGATTTTTGCTCACTCTTTAGAAGGTTTCCCTCTGCTATACTCTGTGCTCAAGTCGTTTGTAAGTATGTATTGAAAATACAAGTGCATACGTTGTATGCTAGGAATGTTGTATTAGGCTTCAATAATAATAATTTAAAATACGTTTAATGTACCAGTAAAACATGACTATACAAGCATATTATATATTTTTTTATAATAATTAAGAATAAATTCTTACATCACGAGTTATAAAATAAATACATTTATTGCCTTAAATTAAGTCCAAAAGTACTCTGTACAATATTATTGTTAGCGATGTACAAACGAGAACGACAAGTAAAAAAAAAACATTTAAAAAAATTAAATAAAAAAGTTAAAAAGGGCCATATTGTGAAGTCAGTAAGTCCACAATAGACCAAGCACTGGTGACACCAAACTCCATATAATATAATAAAGTAATACGCCATATTGATACTGATTATATTGCTTCATTTACGTTGAAGGCACGACCAACCTTAACGATAAACCTTAAAACAAAATATCATGGCGACTTTTAATAAAGTACGTAGCCTTTAATCAATACATTTATTAGTGTTAAGAGTTAATCTCTCTTAGCAAATAATTTCTAGAACACAATGCTTATGTTTATTAGTCACACGACGAACAGAGTGACAACATTTTTACCTAAATATAAATAAAACCAAAACAAATTTGGATTTAATCGCTAAACACATGTAATTATTTTATATAATCGTAACATACATATTGCATTCGAAATTGACACTAATTCACATTCACGTTAATCCAACACCTATCAATCATACATCATTGCGGCACAGTAGAGTTTGGTGTCAACAGAGCTCACACCACAAATTGTTCGCGTCAACACTACGAACAACCTAACAAATTGTGTCAGAATCACAACCAATAGTTTGCATCTTAATTTCATCTCTTATCAAATATTACACAAACTATTTTATATCATTGCTCTTCACTTATCACTAAAACAAGAACCATTCTTTACCTTATTATTATAATTACATTTAAATTAAGACTATCTAATTGCTAGCGGGTGTTGCTTACTGGACACTTGTGCTGTTATGCAAATACTCCATGCCCTTTTTAATCTCGAGATCTAGATCTATGCGCAGACTGCACTGCGAAACTCCCGCTTATTTTTAAATTTCGATGTATAGTTTTTTTTAAACACTACGACGCGCTAAATTGCTTGAATGCCAGACTAGTTGTAAATCGCACTAGCACCGAGTCTTATTTGAGGTAGATAAAATACAGCATAATATAGCAATTAAATCATCTGACGGTTTACGAAATTAGAACAGAAAATTAAGACGTAATTTATTTTAGAGACACAAAAATAGTAATAGATTATTGATACGTATATTTTCGTCTGTTACATTTAAATTTCCCCGGTATGTAATCTAAACTTACAACCTTAGGTAGAGAATTTATTCGAAATGACGTATGCCAGCGATACTTGGTTGGCACGAAACGATGAATGGGATCACGGGATTGAACCATATAGTATTAAATTAAACCAATATCTCCTTAGACCTACCAATACTTTGAATTGTTTACCAATAAATAAGTCTAAATGTGTTTATATCACACAGGCATGACGGATCACGATGTGTTAAAGTTTGCTTTTGTGTGGAAAGTTTCACCCAAATGTGGAAAGGGCTTATTTACATAACTGGCTGCGGCTTCACTCACGCTTACTTGACACTCATCGTTATATTTTGCATAATAAAATTCACACTATCATATTTGTAAATTTTAGCCTGCTATTCTGATGTTTATGCTATATTATTGCAAAGCCTCATCAAAATCAATTCAGTGGTTTTTGCGTGAAAGAGTAACAAACGTACATTCTTGCAAACTTTTGCGTTAATAATATTAGTAGGAAGTAGGATAGAGTCGAAATATTTAATAGGAAAGCTGATATAATATTAGCTCAATGACACCAAAAGTATATAGAATTTGGCGACGGGGTAGATAAACTCTCGAGACGTTATATTATAATTACTTGAAATTAGGTATGATCTCAGATATGTTTCCGTGTGGTGACGGATTTGGCTTACATAGTGTCACCACCCATTCCATCCTGAGGTTGTCGTAAGAGCCGATAAAAGGAAATGACAAGGAAAACAACAATAACCTGGTCGCAAGAGAAGCAAAACTAGATACGATAACCCGTTTGACCAGCGTGGCACAGTAGGCTGATTACCCTCCATGTAACTGGAGGAGGTCGGATTCAACAGTGGGTCATCTATGGGCTGAGTCGTAGTATTTATCGCGTTATACTCATGTAGATGAGAAAATACGCACAACGTGGCACTTAGGCCGATTTCTCTTACGAGATGGAGGATGCTCGGTTCCATCATCATCATCATAGCCGACAAAAGATCCACTGCTAAGTCAGGCCTCCCTCAATGGCATGGAGGAAAATTAGCCTACAGTACCTCGCTGGCCAGACGGGTAGGCACAGGGTGTGTATCAAGTTTTCCTTCCTTTGCGCCTAGGTGATCTGTCACTTGCGGTATGGGTTGGTGACCTCGCGTATCCCAAAGTCCGTATAAGGGTCAGCGCCGACCTACGGAGTTCGGTAACAAATTGAATTCAACCTAAAACACTTCAGAATACGACTGTATTTAAAATACGCTCGCCGTCATTGTATTTCGTTGTACCAAATACAGTTGTATTCTGAAGCGTTTTAGGTTGAATTTAAATTGTTACTGCATTAGTCTCTTCGCCGCCACTCCGTAGGTCGGCGCTGCCCCTTAGGCGAATAACAGAGAAGAAGAATAAACAAATAGCTAAACATCTATGCAAATGTATGCACGCGTTAATTTCCGGTGTTGACGCAAGTGATCGCGGTGCAGTCTACGCCTCACCTTCGCGGGGTTCATCGCTTTGTAGAGAAGGCATTACTTAACCAAGGCCACTGTGACATCCACAATGTTCTACTAGCCTAGCATATTAATATGCCCTATGTACTATGTTTAAAAAGTTGTTGCGTTCAGAATCAAATTGGCATTGTTCATACAGAATAATGTTAAGCTGGCCGCGGTCAGTGTCGCCTTTATATCGAGTACCGCATTAAACAATTAAATACATCTCATTTATTATTAACAATTTGTCCTTCCTGTAATTGGTATACATATTTCTTTATATAGCTTGCAATGATAACAATATCGTGAAGGCTTGGTATATATTTATCAAATATTTATTGAGATATTGTGAATATTGTGAGCTGCAATAAAATTATTTTCTTTCAAATATTTTATTGGCTCTGCTGAATGTTAGATAGTTATCCATCATATCTATCATTTGTGTGAAATATCTGACCTCCTTCATGCTTCATCCCGACTGCCATTCTGCCATCTATGGGAGTCGTTACAATGCTTGCTCCTGGCATGAAATCTAACCGCTAGTCTAACCATAGCTTTCGACGACACGGTTGGCGCAGTGGTTGAGTGATCGACTGCTGCGCAGCATGTCGCGGGTTCGATTCCCCGCACGGAAAAAATATTTGTACGACCTACAAGTATTTGTTCCGGGTCTGGGTGTTTTCTATCTATAATATGTATGTGTTTACAAAAAAAAAAATGTATATAAGTTTATCATCCATCTCGTTACCATAACACAAGCATTAAGTTGCTTAGCTTGGGACGAGATGGCGTTGTGTGAAATGTCCAAGGATATTTATTTATTTTATTTATAATATAACCGGCGGTCTCACAAGATTGGGCGGGAAATAAATCCGATATAACGATGACACCAACCTGGGATTATTAGACGATAATAATTAAATAAGACGGTTAAAAATATCACGAAATTATATTCACGTGGCAAATAATATGGCATCAGATTTTAAGTACTTTTATCAGTTAAAAGTAGAAACTACTAGAACTTGTATGCATAAGTCCCGTTGGACCACAAAGAACTCGGTTAACAAGTGATCGCTATTGTCAAGGCAAGACTTTATTTTTTTAATGACTGACTTTACTATAGTGCGCGCGAACCAACGATTAACGATTAGAGCTTACGCGAAAATTTGTTATAATGGCAGTGTTGTACAGCAATTAAAACACCTCTGATGAAGTTAGAAAATAATTCCGTTTATCATAAGGAAAATTCTAAAATAGTGAATTTCTTAGACTTAGGCCTACATCTGAATATGTACACAAAAATATACTACAAAAAAAGAATAAGTAGCCCGTTTTCAAGCGCGCGCAGTGTACATTAATAAAAAAACCCTTTGTTTAATTGCCACATAACTTCTGCCAGTCTCAATAGCGTCACGTTGGTACCACCGTCTATGTACCCGTCACTAACTGTACTGTAATTAAGAGTAGGTATTGGAAGACAGAAAAACATTACTATCAGATCAATAAAGCAGTCAATAAAACTGATCGATTTCCAACTTCTACTGGCCATAAAGCCACAAATAATTAAATAAACCAAATTCACTAAATTAATTAATAACCTAAAATGGACAAAACACAAAATTATGTACTTCTGTGTTAATGAAGTAAATAGAGTGCGGATTCAATTGTTTCTAAGAGATTGTTCGCTGTACGGGCAAGATATAACATGCAATAACCACAATTATGATAGTGGTGAACGAAATTGAATCTTATTTCTATTTGAAGAGGATAGCAATTTGCTTAAATATCATGTTACTGTAATAAATAGTGATTTTGTTATGAAAATATAAGGAACATGTTACGTTTAAAATTGTCTGACCTAACTGGTCTAAACACTACACACCAGATTCGGTTACTGCATCAAGGCCTTATCAAAGCTAGAGTTTTTTTTTTCTAAGCGTCCGTTTATAACTACAGTCCTCGCCAATCTTTATGGCCGCTCTGAATGTAACCGTCACTCGGTACGAACTTGCGCATCGTACATTTGATAACCAAAACGAATGTAGCACTCACATTAAAGCGCGGGAGGCGAGGTCGCTTGCGGGTGAAAAACGACGCGCGCGTGAGTGCCCTGCCACCCCATCCGGCGTACGTCCCACTGATACCTGATTAGCGGCCATTAAGTTTGACGAGGACTGTAATATATATTTATCTTATGTAAAAAAACAAGTCTTAACTTGTCCATACCGCAAACAAACTCCTCAATAACACGTTCAACACATGGTCGGGCTCCATTAATTTCAAAATTGACTAGATATCTGTATGCATAGGAATCGTACATAAAATAGCTAAGTAAAGGAACCGGTACACTGAAGTTCTGGCATGTCCGTGTAAAAAAATCATCTAAAACTATTTTATTGCCGTAAGCAAAAATTTCATCTATAAAAAACTGTACTTTAAAATTATGTAGAGTACACCGTAACACGTCTAAACTTTTGTACATGTTCTGTACAAATCGCATATCACTAAAAATCATGCTCAGTCAAAAAACTTAGAGACGCATCCTACATACGAAACGTAAAACAAAATTAGACGAAAAACTTCACAACTTCGAAAAAAAAATCTCACATAGACACGCGTCCTAACGAAAATCACTAACAAATTATTTGATCTCCCGTTTCACTGGCGTACACACTTTAAGTACGGCGCTAGGTCGAGGCGGAACTGTGAACCCTCCCTACTATGGTTAGAATATATAAAACAACCGGAATACCGTTCACGATGAATCCAACAGCCCTTGCTGTCAGATAATAAAAAAAAAGTAATTCCGATTGCCTCACGTTAACCGACAACAAATAGAAAAGTAAAAAATAACCGGCACTCTCCGAGGGTACAACCGTAGTATTATTAAACAAAAAATCACATAAGGCAAGCTCATAACACAAGAGATTGAAACCGAACGAGAACAAAAGTCAACACTGTGAGCAACTCCACACTTAGTCACCGACGCATTACCAGGTCAAGGGAACAGTCGAGGACCTCGCGGTCGCGGGGCTAGGCCTTGGATCACTTGGACGGCTGGTAGGGGGCGTGCGGGTAGGACGCGTGGGGGCCCCCCCGGGACCCCGTCGCGTACAGCTGTTGCTGGAAGTTGTGGAACTGCGCCGCGTACGCGGGGTCCGCCGGGGACGGCACCGAGAAGCCTTGGCCCTTGAAGCCCGGGGCGCCCATCGAAGGCGCCAGGGGCTGCGCGGGACCCAGCCGCGCGGGACCCCCACCGGGCCCCATGCCGCCTGGGCCCATTCCACCCGGGCCCATCCCGCCCTTGCCGCGGAAGCCTGCTGGGCCCGCGAACGGGTCCGCTAGCTTCGGCGGCGACCCGAACGCGGGTGGGTAGTGGTGCGGCATCCGAAGCATGGGGGACCGCATCACGCCTCTCATGGCTCCATCCAGCTCCATGCCGCGCGGGAAGTAGGCGACGCCCTTGCCGTCCATCTGCATGGGGTTGGTGACCCGCTGCAGGAAGTCGAGGCTTGGCGGGCCGCGCGGGCCTGAGTTGCAGGCCATTTGGGGCCTCGTCGGCAAGTACTGGATCGTGTTGGGCGCGCTGGCCTTGACTTGCACGTTGGCTCCGTTGAAGGGGGGCATCTTGTTGGGGCCTCCCATGCGGGGGCCCATCATGCCGGAGTCGGGGCCCATCGGCCCCATGGGCCCGCCCATTGGTCCTCCGCCCATCTTCGGACTGAGGTTCATATCGGATGGGAAGTCACCGCCGCCCATCATTCCTTCCATTGGGCCGCCCATTCCTGGGCCTCCCATACTGTCCATATGGCATCCTATTAAAATAGACAATTATGATTAAAATTTACTATCAACGCCAGTCAAGATCAAAAATTATTGAGATATTATTGGTTACAGTAGTAAAACATATTGACTATAAAAAAAACTTACCTAAGTCATTCATCATCATATGCGGATGACTGTGTGGATGCATCGAGTGATGGTGTTGCATGTGATGGGGCCCCGAGCTGAAGGGGCCCATCCCGCCGCCGTTGGGACCCATGGGCCCCCCGGGGCCTGGACCCCCTCCGCCCACCGTGTTGGTGAGCTGCTGCGACATCTGCGCGAGTGACGAGATCGGGTCGAAGGAGGAGGACGAGTTGCCCATCGGCCCGTTGGGACCCTGGTTGGGGTTGATGGGAATGTTATCAGGCCTGTTCATACTGCAAGGCCCGGGGAAGGGACCCGGTAAACTCGTACTGTTAGGCCCGCCTGATAACGTCGTCTGAAATATGTGTATGCTTTGTAAATTATTTGTTTGGGGATGTTTAAAAAGCTGTAAAACAAATATATTTTGCTTTTGAAGAGGGAAATCTTTTCACGGTGACCTGCCAACCCCTACCCATTAAAACTTCTGTGTATTCCGCATTGTGCTGTACAAGATACCGGCTAGGCGGTTCATGAAACATCTTCCTCAAGCCCTACTACTAGGTTTCCAAGCCACCTTGCAATACTAAAAAGGTTTACCTCATTATTAGCCGCTAACGTGTCCTCCATAGAACTGGTGGCCGTGGTGGGTCCTCCGCTTGACGCGACGCTGCAACTGCTCTTGACGCTGCCAGCACACGAGGAGGCGGATGAGGCTGGGGCGTAAGGGCCCTGGTTCAGGTTCGAGTCCCGCTGCGGCGTTTTAGAGGCACTGTCTTGACTTGACCGGTTCGATGACGGGCTGGGGCGAGATTTTTCATCTGTGAAAGAGGAAACGTATCATCATCGTCATGATCATCATCAAAAAATCAGACATTCCATATGAAATCGACCACGTGATAGAGCATCCATGGGAGGGTCGAATTGTTTTTTCACTTTTACGTATAAAAAAATATCTGTCTGCTAACCTCCACACTTGCTGCTCGCTACCGAGGTCGGCGTTTGGGGGTTGTTGAACCCTGGACTCTGTTCCATGGAGAACCTGCCCGCGCGCTGTTCCGACAGGGACGAGTGGGGCTCAGGGGTGCCCGGCATCATGCTAGGTACATGCAACAGACATACACTTTATAAGAAATTTGCCATTGTAGTGAAGAAAAGGAAAATACTAAAGTTAATGTATTCTGTGTTCAGATTTATAGAGAACTAGCGACCTGGCCCGGCTTCGCCTGGGTGCATGTATTATACCTATAAACCTTCCTTGAATCACTCTATCTATTAAAAACAACCGCTTCAAAATCCGTTGCATAGTTTTAAAGATTTAAGCATACATAGGGACGGACAGGCGACAGCGACTTTGTTTTATACTATGTAATAATGAAACAGTACGATCTATAAACATTTAATGACTAACCTTTGACCTGTCATAGTTACACAGTTTCCGTATGGTGGATTTAGAATACTATGTATTCAGCACCCCCATCCCATTGAAGATGTCGTAAGATACAGAAAAGGAAATGCAAAGGCCGAACCTTGCCGTAAGAGAAGGAAAACTTTATACGAAACCCTGTGTCAACCCGTCTGGCCAGCGTGACACAGTAGGCTAATTGCCCTCCATGTAACTGGAGGAGGCCTGAATCCGGAGTGGATATGGGCTGCGTTGCAGTAGTAGTGCTAGAGCAATCTTAGAACTAGAGAACTGGTTTAAAAATACTCCTTTACTAATGTTTTCCGGATATCAATTACACAGTCACAAACTATAAGATATAGTACACTACGATAACAATCTTCCCCAACTCACCCGGCAGGTGATTTCTGGTTGGAACCGGACTGCGGCGTCTGCCCTCCACTATTCGACGGCGGCCCGTTATCCTTTAGCGACGTGTTGGGCTGTTTCTGTATCGTCAGCTCTTGACCTGACACACAAAATACATACACACATACATTTCACACATAATCACTAGGTTTTACATAGTAAGCGAAAGTTTCAACAGATTATACAGAACAAGTATATACAGGGTTTCATTATGATAGGACAGGGTAGAGTTTGAAATAAAACGTTGCCTTAATATGTTGGGTGGTTCACTCGTTTGCCAAACTTGATATTGCCGCCCAGGGCATCGGGCCGCGGCTTGCCCCCCCCCCCCCCCCCCCCCCCCTAGATCCGGGGTTGATGTTGATGACAGGTTACGGAATCCTAAGAAACCTTACGGAACTCCTCCGGATAACCTTTCTTGTGGGAAAATAATAACGATAGTTAGTCGGTTGGTTCTCACTGGCACACACAAAAACTACGGAGGGAAATTGAGGGAAAGGGTTGACACAAACTGAGTATAATTTTTTTCTTCGCTTGCAGTTAAGTGATCTGACTCTCGCTTTCCTTTAGCCCTCTCTAACGACATCCTCAGGATAGTATAGATTTGTGACGTTATGTATTCTAAGTCCGTCACCACACCGTCCACTTTAGTAGCGGCTTTTGAGAACGACCACATTCAAAATAGACGTTTTCATTCTACCACTGTTTCTCAGCCCATAACACAGGTTGTCGTATCGAGTTGTCCTTCTCTTGCAGCTAGTATTACGGCCTTATCGTTGCCACGTGTCGGATTTTACGACACCCTCAGGATTAAACGAGGCAGCGAAAATATGTAGTCTAAATCCCTCACCACACGGAATAGAACATAGAAACCAGTTTTTTTCCTAAATTGTTAGCCACTATAAAGATAAAAAATTGTTTTCGTTTTGCATGTGATTTATATTTCTGTATACGGCTTATTATATTCAACAGCAAGACTCCTGCGAAGGTTTTCTATAGCGGATTCAGAAAGTTAGGCATCGGCACATATTTTATACGCCCATAGATCTTAAACATTTAATTAAACCACAACTATACATTCACCCTGTATAACCTTGTCAAAACTTAAATCTTAGACGAGAGTGGTACGCAACAATTGAGAATGAGAGAATTAGCCATAAAGTGTGAAGATACGTTATGTTAGCACATTTTCACCAACCACCACCAATGGAATACATAAAATAGACACACAAACACGTTACTACTACAAACACACAAAGTATAAGTTAAGCGAAATGTATTCGTAATTGGAAATCGAATCGAAAATAATGACTTTGAGCTTGAAAAAGTTTTTCTTGCACCTTTATGAGCTTGGAGGGTTGTATTGATGATTTTGATGACTATAATTCTATAACTACATACGTCTTACAGCCGCGAATAACATTTTAATCTTAATAAAATTTGAATTTCGCGGGCTACCCAGGAACATTCACCATAAGCAAGAAAATAAATATAACTTGAACTGGATCAGCGTGCGGAAACAACAAATCGCTTAATCATTAATTAGGGCTGGGGTAACACTTATTTTGCGGGGACTCACATAATATTATTATTTTTGTAACTAACGCAGCTATGTATCCTTTTTTATATTTATTATTTAATAATATTAGTAAGTTTCAGTTATTAATTATCCGTTCGTCAATGGAGGCAGATATTACGAGAATGATATTTTTGGAAGGCAATGGTAGCATGGGTCATCTAAATCTGGTGATGCGTCGTTTGAAAAAGAACTTGAATACGTTTTCAATTGCCTCAAAAATGAGGAGGTTCTCGATTCGGTTAGATGTTTACCGCATAACACTGTCATTTGTAAAACGATTCGAAAAAATATTAATTACTCGATTAAGTTTTTTGTTTTTAGAAAAAAACAGTTTTTTTTAAGAAGTCAGTTTCACCTTATATTGATTAACCTTAAACGATTCTAAATGGTTATTTATTTTTCATTGGTCATGCCTGTTTTGAAGGCATCATCAACATTCAGCAAGTCTAAAATGAAAAAAATGTGGTGTCAAATATAAAAAATATAACGGAATCGGAAACCTCCTTTATTTAGTCAATTGAAAAACAGATTTTAGATTTTGTGTTGCTTGTATTTAGCTCTTTTGTATGACGAGTTTGTCGACCACTGTCCTACAGTAAATCCATTCAGTCTATACTGAACTGCGAAGGATACGCGCAAGTATCACCCCAACCGGTAGATTCGCCGTTTCCACCGTCGTCCAATCAAGTGAGTTACCTTCGAATTGGTTGAGATACGAAATTTGCTGCGGCGACGGTACGGGCATCAAACTGGGCTCCTTTCCATGCGAGCCGCCCTGCTGATTCTTCTGCTGTTGCGCCGCCAAACATTGGAGGGTTCGGACAAACACCCCGTCGTCTAGTTTCTCTAGTATTTCTTTTGCGGCCAACGTTTGGTCCAGCAATGTGGCGTCCAGCCAATTTTCGCATTTACCCACGTGTATCCCGTTTTTGTGTTTCCGTTGATAATTTATAAATATTCGGTGTTATTCGTCACACGTTGGGATTTCAAGCGTCAAGCGTTTTGCGGGGAGGGGGAGGAAAAACAAAAAAAAATACGCATTACAACTACAGAAAAGAAAACGAAATTATAAAAAAAAAATATGCATGCCAAATTGGAGGCAAGGCGTGAGACTAATGATTTAAAAAACTTGTCGTGGTTGGGAAAATGTCTAACACAGCTTAAATATGGCGGACGGGCATGCTGTACGTCTATGGCTATTGTAACGACATGCTATATTCTTTCACTTACCTATAAAACTGGATATATTATGTAAACAAGGAATGTGAATTCAAAGAAATATTCAACAAACTTTCTTTATGAGAATTTATAATTTTCTAAAAAGAATAGAACTCTCGAATACCTTCAGATAATATTAATGTCTTATACCCCTTTGAATTCACAACTAAACTATGTAAAAATCACCAAACGATTACGTTAAATTAAAGCGATATTTTATATTGACCCTATTAATATTATTATTTTGACACTGACTATACCACAATTCATCTCGTCATAAGCAGCAAATAGTAAATAGTTATACATATCGCGTTACGGTAATTCTTGTTGTGACGGAGTTAGAATACATCGTGTGACCCCATTCTATCCTGTGGGTTCCGTAAGAGCTGACAAAAGGAAATGACAAGGCCGATAACCTAGCCGCAAGAGAAGGAAAACTTGATGCGAAACCCTGTACCAACCCGTCTGGCCAGCGAGGTACAGTAGGCTAATTACCCTCCATGTAATTGGAGGAGGCCCTACTCTGTAGTGGGTCATTTATGGGCTGTGAAGTAAGTGAGCAAGTAAACGAGCACGAAAAGAAGAATAAGAAATTCGATAAAAACAAAAAGAAATACGAGGTAACCGTATCCTCCACGCCTCTCACAACAGTCCTGACGATTTGTAAGAATCTATGTATAAAATATCGCTCAAATCCGACGCTTTAGCGATCCCTAGCTATAAGTACGATTGGTTAAGTGCACATTGGGAACGAACCTGGCGCGTCCTGTTTGGGCCCCTGCTTGCAGTGCGCTGGGCTGTTGAGGCCGGAGCCCGCACGCGACGCCTCCGCCGACATAGACATCTGGACTGACCCGTGCCCTGGGGATTGCGTAGCTGTAGGGCGGACTTCAGGTCAATGTTCCAGCTTATTGTAATAACCTTACCCATGTGTGCTTGTCCGTGTGGTGACGGATTTAGAATACATAGTGTCACCACCCCATTTCACCCCGAGGGTGTCATAAGAGAACTCAAAAAGTCGAAAACGGAGCCGCAAGAGACGGAAATCTTGAAAAGAAACCCTGTGCCAACCCGCCTGCCCAGCGTGGTGCCAGTAGGCTAATTGCCCTCCCTGTGACGGGAGGAGGCCCGACTCAGCAGTGGGTCATTTGTGGGCTGAGTTGTAGTGTGTTACGCTTTATTTATTCGTGTATCCGTGTGGTGACGGATTTAGAATACATCGTGTCACCATACGATTTCATCCTAAAATCGACGGCCTTATGGATAGTGATGGTGAGTAGACTGACAGACCAACTTCTAGGATCTTAATTCTACAGTTGATAATAAATATAAATATCCTTGGACATTTCACACAACGCCATCTCGTCCCAAGCTAAGCAACTTAATGTTTGTGTTATGGTAGCGAGATGGATGATAAACTACTTACATATATACGAGGGTGAATCAAAAAGTTCTTAGAAGTGCATATATATGAAACCTTTTTGGATCAAGTTCAATATTCAAATTAAAGAGTGTCTATCACACTATATTTATGCAGACTGTCACTTGTTTTTGTCAGTTCGTTCGCATGTAATAAATTTTTTTGTGCAACGAGTTGCTAAAAAGTCAAAATTATGGATAAAAGTGAGTTACGTGCGGTGATAAAATATCTCAGTTTGAAAAAAATGTCTACGAAGGAAATTTTTTTGGACATTCAGCAGACATTAGGGGGTGATGCTGTACCCTATTCTACGGTTGCGTACTGGGTGGCTGAATTTAAAAGAGGTAGATCAAGCTGTAAAGATGACCCGCGTTCTGGGCGGCCTTCAACCTCCGTTACAGAAGAAAATGTCAAAAAGGTTGAGAATCTGGTTTTGGAAGACAGAAGAATGACTATAAAACATATAGCTGAGATCCTAAAGATATCTTTTGGTAGCGTTCAATCCATTTTAATTGATTCACTGGGGTTCAAAAAAGTGTCTGCAAGATGGGTGCCACGAATGTTAACCGACGAAAACAAAAAGCGACGTTTGGAAATTTCCAAGCGTAATCTCGAAATGTTCCAGCGTGATTCGGATAATTTTTGCCGTCGTCTTGTCACCATGGATGAAACGTGGGTCCACCATTTTGATCCTGAAACTAAAAGACAAAGCATGTCTTGGAAACGACCATCCTCTCCATCCATTAAGAAATTTCGAGTTGCTCCTTCCGCTGGCAAAGTTATGGCCTCTGTGTTCTGGGATAGTGAAGGAATCCTTTTTATTGATTACATGCCAAAAGGCCAGACGATAACTGGACCCTATTATGCAAATTTAATCCCGAAAGTGCGTGAAGCGATTAAAGAAAAACGTCGTGGAAAACTGTCGTTGGGCGTGTTGTTCCTTCAAGATAACGCTCCTGCCCATCGATCGGAAGTTGCGCTCAACGCAATCCGCTGTGCTGGCTTCAATCTCCTTGACCACCCACCATATTCTCCGGACTTAGCCCCAAGTGATTTTCACTTATTTCCAAAATTAAAAGAGGAAATTCGTGGAACAAAATTTCACGATAATGACGCGGTTATAGCTGCCGTAGAGGACTTTTTCGAGAGTCAAGAAAATAAATTTTTTTCACAAGGAATAAGGAAGTTAGAAACGCGTTATTCTAAATGCATTGCATTGGAGGCAGATTATGTAGAAAAATAAAATATTATTATTTAAATCTTTGCATTTTTTAATATTGATTCCAAGAATTTTTTGATTCACCCTCGTACATTTTTTTTTGTAAATACTTACATATTATAGATAGAAAACACCCAGACCCGGAACAAATACTTGTAGGTCGTACAAATATTTCGCCCGTGCGGGAATCGAACCCGCGACATGCTGCCTCACAGATTTAGAATACACAGTGTCACCACGCTATTCCATCCTGAGGACGTCGTGAGAGCCGACCAAAGAAAATTACATGGCCGATGGGGTAGCCGTTAGAGAGGGAAAATTTGATATGACAACCTGTGCTAACCCGTCTGCCCAGAGTGTCACAGGTCACAGTAGGCTATTTACCCTCCATGTAATGTCCTGACTCAGCAGTGGGTCATTTATGGGCTGGGTAGTATACCATATAACGTAAAGAAGTTGATTGCAGATTATTCAATTTTTGTGTCTCATCAACGAGTCAACCCTCTGCGACTATTGAGCGAGTTTGCTCTCACAAAACTGTCTTATATCCAGTCTTGTAACAAAAAATGGCGATTTAAAAAGAGCAACTACAGAGTTTCTTGCCGCCTCCTCTCTGTAGAGGTGCATTCCGAACCGGTGGTAGATGGTAAATTTTAAATTTTATTTTATTGTGTGACTTGTCAGAAGAGCTTGATTAAATGAGTCTTGAATTTGGTTACACTATTTGGCTGACTACCGGTATATCCGTCCGTCCTCCGCGAGCCATCAAGTGGGACTTTCCGTAATTTTCTGGTTAGACCAGCTGTCAGCTTCCACGCTACTGACTACACGCCACGACTTCTATATATAGTAGAATTGCAACCGGGACCAAATGCATTCCGTGGGCAAGGAGCACGGAGGAGATCAGATATTACACAACAGATGGACAAAGCACCAACCAGCAGATCTAGACTCTCCTTAACCTGCAGAACGATTGCGTTACCCGACCGCGAGGCGAGGCTATAAGCTCGTCATAATCATAATTTCAGCCAAAAGACGTCCACTATTGGACATAGGCCTCCCCCAAGGATTTCCAATTTTCGCAGACTTTAACCAAGTGGTCGGTCCTCCGTGCGGGAGGCCTACCAGCACTGCGCTTTCCGGAACGCGGTGGTATCAGTCCTGCGAACTATGTGCCCTGCCCACTGTCACTTAAGTTTAGCAATCTTGTGGGATATATCTGTAACACTGGTTATCCGGCGTATCTCCTAATTTCTCAGGGCATATCCCTCTCCATTGCCCTCTGGGTGACTGAGACCTTTGATTGAGCCCATAGCGTCATAATCTTTAAATGAGCAATTCTTGTATATATATAGGGTTTAGGGGGGATAATGGGATCTCGGAATCGGTTCCAACGATTTTGAAGAAATTTTGTATATTGGGGGTTTCGGGGGCGATAAATCGATCTAGCTAGAAGCATTTTTAGAAAATGTCATTTTATTCGGGTTTAGGGGGGGGGGATAAATCGATATAGATAGGAATCATGACATCTATTGGCGAATAATAATACTACTTTTTTGTGAGATGGATGGCAGATGGCGTTGTTAAGTAACACGAAGTCAATAAGTGTTTGCGTAATTCGTACTTAAATATAATTTCCAAAAAACACAATTTATAAAAAAAAAAACGGTCATCCAGATATTAACAATTAAAAGAGAAACTATTGCAGTATTACACCCTGGGAGTGACTCTTACGTCACTCCCAGGGGGTGGGTTGTAAACAAACCCATTGATTTGAAAAAAGCAACTACAGAGTTTCTTGCCGGCTCTTCTCTGTAGAGCAGCATTCCGAACCGGTGGTAGTTTCAGCATGTATGTGGATGGACGTAAGGGTTGTGGAAGATCAAGAGATATGGATGGATGGATTGTAAACATGAGAAATTGTGTATGAAAGGTGTGACTGTAGATATGACGACTGATAGGTGTGTATGGAGACTACCACCTAGCGTGGGACAGGGATCGTAAGATGATGATGATGATGATAATGGTAACTGTAAATATGACGATTTATAAGAGTTTTGTTCCAGGGTAACCCGCGAAATTCAAATTTTCTTAAGAATGACTTTGAGCTTGAAAAAGATTTTCTTGCACCTTTGCACCGGTGATAAAACCTACGTAAATAAAGTTAATTTTGAGTTTGAGTTTGTAAAAGGCTACTAAAGGGAGAGAGAGGCAGATCACCTAGCCGCAATAGAAGGACCACTTGACCCGTCTCGCCAGCGTGGTACAGTAGGCTAATTTCGCACCATGAATTTGGTGGAGACTCAGTAGTGGGTAACTTATGGACCTTGTTGGCGATATTCAACCGTTAAGGTGAATGTTCCAGGGTAGCCCGCGAAATTCAAATTTTCTTAAGAATGACTTTGAGCTTGAAAAAGATTTTCTTGCACCTTTATGAGCTTGGAGGGTTGTATTGATGCCTCGTTGGTCTAGTGGTTAGATGTGCCGCCTTTGGATCAACGGGTCCCGGGTTTCCGGGGTCGGGCAAGTGTCTTTGTCTAAACCAGAGGCACTGGCTCGGAGTCTGGGTGTCATTTCTATCTATTATAAGTATGTATTTACAAAAAAAAAATTTATCTAAGTAGTTTATCATCCATCTCGTTACCATAACACAAGCATTAAGTTGCTTAACTTGGGACGAGATGGCGTTGTGTGAAATGTCCAAGGATATTGATGATTTTGATGATTATAATTCTATAACTACATACGTCTTACAGCCGCGAATAACATTTTAATCAACATACAACCTAGCACTGACCTGCAAATTGCAAAAAATGTATGAAAATTTGAATTTCGCGGGCTACCCTGGAACATTCACCTTAGCAGGCTAAGACCTAAACGGCACTAGAAAAAGAAATACTTACCAATAGGTACAGAGGCGGACCTGTGTAGTGGGGACGCGCCGTAGGGAGGTGGGGGTAAACAACCACCCCTCTCGGAGCAAGGTGATTTTACTTGTGTACCTGTAAAAAGAAACATAAATTACAACTGTAAAACAACACTGTTGTTTTTGTTGTGGAACATATCTGTTTAGGTAGTGTTGATCATATGAGCCACTACTGAGTCGGACCTCCCCCACACGGCTTCGAATACATTGTGTCACCATCGCATATAATACTCGAGGTAGCCGCTAAACTATTGTTTTTTTAGAACGTAAGTGCAGGGGGCACTAGGTATATTCGCGTCCTCCTTCCGGCCTCCACTTGCAGCGAGGGTCAGCAAGAGCAACCTCCTTGTACAGCATAGAGACCTCGCAGAAAGAGGCCGTTGCTTCCCAACATTCCTCAGTTTCGAGCAACCGAGGGTCGACAGCGAGAGGTCTCCTTGGTCAGTCTTTCGGGCGGCACACCCAGGGCAGACCGGCATGGGACATTATGAAACCCTGTACCAAGCTGCCTGGTCATGGCAGTGCACCAGTAGCTGATGCTCTTCTGCGTTGGGCCAGAAACAGCGCCAATTCGGGAGTGGTTAATTTGTGGATCGGGATGATTACTGTTAAGTATGTGGGAAAACTCCAACTTACTTAATTCATTTTCCATGGATTTGGGGTCGTCGAAGAACTGGTGGTGCAGTTTCTGCCAGTCGATATCTCCGGAGGCGGGGCTCTTGGGACTGCGGAGCCCCACCTTATGTAACCCTGGACCTAACCCGCCCGGGTCGCCTGGACCCATCTGCAATAAAAATATCAAAACATATAAAAAACCTATTTACGTAACAAAAGCTGTAATCGTACTAGTTACTGCGTACGCTTTGGTAGAACAGAAAAACAGATGTAATTTGGCCATTGGTACTGTATGCAAAATCCCAGGAAAACTGGTTTTTTTTTTTTGGAAAATATGTGATACCGAATAAAGAAATAAGCACAGGAAACTTAAGAACATTGCTAAGGTTGTAGGACAATAAACACTACTAGTGATCGCCCAGAAGTCGAAATTCGACCATGATTAATTAATTTAATTAAATGTAGTTCTATTCTCGAATTGGCCTCAGACTTTAACAATAAACAAAAAACTATACATGCGTGTGTATATGTATAATGTATTTTTGTGATTTAATGTATTTTTATGTATTTGTATTTTTAAACTCCCTCCCCACTCTTTCTTTATACAAACTAAGTTTGGCAAATTTCATCATACCTCCGCGAATTTTTTATAAAAAGTGTAAAGCCTTTGCTTCACATATTAATATATATGACTATATCTAGATGGCTCAATGTAGCTGAAAAAAAGTTTCGTAACAAAAAATGTCCTTAGATAAACGCCTCTTCCACTTTCTCTCTCGCACTTTACGATGCCAAAAGTAACTTTAAAAACATATATTGTCCTTGGAACTGTTTAGTTGATGCTGGTCGGTTTCACGCCTTTGGATCACTGGATTCTGTGGTCGGGCAAGTGTCTGTGTGTAAACCAGAGGCACAGGTGACATCTGGGTCCGTGAATTACATCTGCAGGTGCTTCGTATTTTTAATAGAAAAATATTTATAATCCAACTGAGAAACAAGCGATACACACATTTCGTCCGCGACCATATTCGTCGCACATAGGCCCGTTGACTGGCATCCCGTGGTGCTCTGGCCCGCAGTCCCCATGTCCCACCATACCGCCCATCATGCTGCCATCCATCATGATACCACCTGCATACAGAACAATGTTAGTACATTGCAGATAGGTAATGATTTCTTGACGGTTCTTCACGATGTTAGTACAACAACCATGCCATTTATTGACCTAGACCATGTTTTGGACCAGAATTTGACAACCTATATGCATGCAAAATAGGCAAAATCGTTGGTCTAGTGGTTAGATGTACCGCCTTTGGATCCACGGGTCCCGGGTTCGATTCCGGGGTCGAGCAAGTGTCTTTGTCTAAACCAGAGGCACTGGCTCGGAGTCTGGGTGTCATTTGTGCTCGTGAATTACATGTTTGTAAACTGCCCCTGCGACACAGGATATACCTAGTGCAGGGGTTTCGTTTAAAAAAAAAAAATGAACGCAATTTCGCATTAGATATGTATACTACTACTCAGTCCATATGACCCACTGCTGAGTCGGGCCTCCTCCAATTAAATGGGAGGGTAATTAGCCTACTGTGTCGCGCTGGACAGACGGGTTTCGTTTCAAGTTATCCTTCTCTTGTAGCTAGGTTTTTGGCATAGTCTTTTCCTTTGTCGGCTCGTACGACACCCTTAGGATGGAATGGTGGTGACACTTTGTACTCTAAATGCGTCACCACACGCACTAGAATACGTAGGAGAAAAAAATGTTACGTCGTTAGTCGATTTTGTAAAGGTAAAAAGATTGTGATTCCCCCACCTATAGTTCTATTGTTCAATCACTACCTAGTAGTTTCAGCCCTTATATGACCCACTATTGAGTCGGGCCTCCTCCAAATGAATGGAGGGAAATAAGCCTACTGTGCCTCGCTGGCAAGACGGGTTGGCACAGGGTTTGTGTCAAGTTTTCCTTCTCTTACGGCTAGGTGATCTGCCTCTTGCGTTCTTTTAGTCGCCTCTTACGACACCCTCAAGACGGCATGGGTTGGTGACACTGTGTATTCTAAATCCGTCACCACATGGACAACTACCTACTAATCACTACCTACTCAGTCCGTAAATGACCCACTCCCGAGTCGGGACTCCTGCAATTACATGGAGGGTAATTAGCCTGCTGTACCACGCTGGCCAGACCCTTCTCTTGTAGCTAAGTTTTCGGCATTGTCATCTCCTATTGTCGACTATTACGACAGCCTCAGGGTGACACAATGTATATCTAGGGATATCTGGAACAAAATATCTCACCATTCATTGTGTTGAGATTAGGCCCTGGCATCATTCGAGGTCCCATGTGTGGTCCCCCCATCATGCAAGGTTTGGGTCCTCCCATACCGCCCATAGGATTCGGCATTCGCTGGAAATAAATTATTATATTTACAACTAGCTTCGCACGGGTGCAATATTGACAAATAAATCTTCCTCTTGAATCACTCTATCTATAAAAAAAACCGCTTCAAAATCCGTTGCGTTTGAAGATTTAAGCATACATAGGGATGGACAGACGACAGCGACTTTGTTTTATACTATGTAGTGATAGTGATATGTACATATAACATTAACCTTTTTAATACGGGCATACAATAAAAAGGTGTATTACACTCTTACTAGCTTTTACCAGGTTCGCTAGCATTGAAGCCATTAATATGAAATAAATAATTATTTTTAGTAAAAAGTATCCTAATGTACTTCTAATGATGTATGATGATCGGTTAAGTAGTTTTCGCGTGAAAGCGTAACAAACAAACTTAAATTCACATCACTACATAGTATAAGTAGCTGTCGTCTGTCCGTCCCTATGTATGCTTAAATCTTCAAAACTACGCAACGGATTTTGATGCGGTTTTTTTTAATAGATAGAGTGATTCAAGAGGAAGGTTTATATGTCAATATTTTACCCGTGCGAAGCCGGGGCGGGTCGCTAGTTTATAATAAGGGTAGGTATTTATGACTACATAGTATAAAACAAAGTCGCATTCTTCTGTCCGTCCCTATGTATGCATAAATCTTTAAAACTACGCAACGGATTTTGAAGCGGTTTTTTTTAATAGATAGAGTGATTCAAGGGGAAGGTTTATATGTATAACCCACCCCCGCTTTGCACGGGCGAAGCCGGGGCGGGCCACTAGTTTATGAATAAAATATTTGAGCACTTACACCCATAGGCCCTCCACACCCCCGCCCCATATGCATATCCGTGCACATGCCCGTCTTCATATCCGGTCCGCCGCACGCGCTTCTGATCCCTTTCATGCCACAAGGACCCATCGGTCCCATAGGCCCATTAGGCCCCATATTCGACATCATGGGTCCGTTTGGTCCCATCATGCCATTAGGCCCCATTGAACCGTGCCCCATCCCCATTCCACCCGGCCCACCCATGCCCCCCATAGGTCCACCCATCGGACCCATTGGACCACCCGGCCCCATTGGGCCGCCCATGGGACCATTAGATCCCATTGGGCCCGACATTGTGCAGCTGGGACCGGAAGACATACTGCTAGGCATCGATACCATGGGTCCGTTTGGCCCAGATCCCATGGGCCCATTAGGCCCCATGCCGGACATGGGTGGAAATTGTCCCATATTCATGTTGGCTGAGGAATTGGGGGGTAATTGATCGTTGGGGGGCTGGGAGCCGTCGCCGGGGCCCTGGTTGGGGTTGTTCCCCCCATTCTCGGGGAATAGCATCTGTTGCATTTTGCGTATTGTTGCCAATTGCTCCTCGCGGTGGGCGCGCTGTTGCGGTGTTAAATTTTCGTCGGGAATTTTTACACCTGAAACAAGTTAAATGACGTCATATTTGAGCCACAGTCGCCGTATGAATGTAAAGGGCCTTTATGTGGCAGAGCCTTGTCGCAAATTCAACACTTAGAATATGAAGCATGGAGATCAGAGTTATGTTTTCATCCGTCCAACATCTAGCCGAGTCAGAATATGTGTAATTATATAATTTAATTGAATCTTCCTCGGCATTTTTGTCTTCCGGAGCCTGATTGAACAATAGAACTGTAGGCGTGGGAATCTCCGTATGTTTACCTTTAGAAAATCGACTAACAAAAATAGCCCAAACAAACATACAGTTAAAAATTAAAAGAAAATGCTGTTTTGGTAAATGCACCTAATAAAAAGCGGTTATTTTAATATTACAAACAAACACTCCAAATATATTTATTTGTATAGATTAAATGCGAACGCGCGGAGATAAAATAGTGCCGTCGTCGAATGTAATTATCGACTAAATCGCAGATCCAGCTCATTACGTCAAGATTATTTTGGTTATTTATCTCACCTTTAGGCCCAGTTTGACAAGGCTGATCCCCGCCTGAGTCCACGGACGCAGTACTGCTGGGTACGTCCTGTGGGGCGGAGCCGGCTTCGGAGCACGCTGGCATCTGGCCAGGGCCATTCGCCATGCCGTTCGACATTACAGAGGGGTTTTTCTACAAATAACACAAATTTATTTATTTTGACTGCCTCGTTGGTCTAGTGGTTAGATGTGCCGAATTTGGTTCAACGGTCCCGGGTTCGATTCCGGGGTCGGACAAGTGTCTTTGTCTAAACCAGAGGCACTGGCTCGAAGTCTGGGTGTCATTTCTATAATATGTATAATATGTATGTATTTACAAAAAAATGTATATAAGTAGTTTATCATCCATCTCGTTACCATAACACAAGCATTAAGTTGCTTAGCTTGGGACGAGATGGCGTTGTGTGAAATGTCCAAGGATATTTATTTATTTATTTTTTATTGAACATCAAGATACAAAGGATTGTTGTCTTGCTGTCTTTGGATTTCGGGGTCAGGTCAGGGCAAAGTATCTTTGTGTAAAACAAAGGCACCTGCCTTTAGTTTAGTCAATTAAATATTTGTAACATCCGCGATACAGGTGTATAACCTGGGTGTATTTTTACAAAACAAAAAAGTAGTATATTTTATTTATTTATTTATCTATTTGTGCTAATGGATTACCATTACAGACTAACCCAATACGATAGATTACTTATCTCTTAAGTAATGTTACGAGTAACAAATTATAAACATTGCCGCCTTTGTGAATTCATTCATTCTTAAAAAGAGTACTTTACTGATTGTAATAAATAAACTCAAAATTTGCTGATCTTGTTTTGAACATATATTCTAATTTTCACCACGCCTCTACTAAGGGAGCAGAGCAGTAATCATAATGTGAAAAAGATTGCTAAAGCACAGGTTTAAAAATACATGACAATTTGGGCTGAAGAGGCCATATTGTCATTTTTAATTAAATATTGTAATAAATATTGTCATTGTCATAATATTGTAATGTAAAAAGCTTTCAGATTTTGCAACAAATGGTCTGTTGTCCTACTAGATTGGTCTTAGAGTTCAGATCAGTTAGTAAATAATATGTATATGCCACAACACTCACGGTGTCCCAGGGCATTTCACCATCAGCACCGAGGCCGTCCATGACACCACAGGACGGGGTGCCTCCTGGAAACCCATCCATGGGTCCCATGCCAGGGCCCATCTGACCCATCTGGCCTGGACCACCCTTCATCATCATCATCTGATTGCCAGGCCCGGACATTCTGCTGGGGCCCATCATATTGGGGCCCATGTGACCCATTCCGCCGTGACCCATGGGCCCCATACCAGGCCCCATCGGACCACCCATCATATGTCCCATCTGGTTTGGACCACCCATCATGTTGGGGCCACCCCGCATTCCGCCCCTGGTTTTAGCCATCGCGAGGTTGTTAAGCCATTGGGCGGGGCTTTGTTTGTTGAATTGACCCATTTTGAGAGGATGTTTCTGGAAACAAAAAAGTTAAATTAAAACACCTAAGTTCTATTTATTTTCAGTTAAAAAGAGACTGCATATCATATTGTTTACAGATATTGGTTTAATGCTAGTATGGAATTGGGATGGTAATAGAAATGCGACGGTAAGTAAGCATTTGTCTCCTTCTCTTGTTGTCAAATATGCCTTACATGCCAAAATAACGTATATAACTTGTTTCTTTTACAACTAATGACTGACATAATTTTTTTTTTTTATTAAATTGGTTCATAGTAAATCTTTTTAATTTCAAGTCTTAGGTTCAAAACCTTCTATTGCTCATTATCATAATTTCAGATAAAAAATACCTCCACCCCTGGGCATAGGCTTTCCCCAAGGATATCCTCAAAAGCCGGTCCTGCATTGCCCAGCAACTTAATCAAGTCCCAACCCTGCTAATTCAACACGGTCAAACTCAATTGAAACTTTATTTATGTAAGTATGTATGTTCCATCAGTTCACTGTATGTAAAGTTACCTCGAGGTATTTCTTAGTGCCTGGCTGAGCGCAGTGGTACGCGATGATGGAGTGATGCTGCCCCGAGATGACAGCCTCCGCCCCCTTGTTGGCAAGTAGCGTTGAGAACACGAAGATTTGGCTTTGCTGCTGGGTAAACATCTGTGTATTTAGTGATGGGCGAACCAAAATCAGCTTTCACCAAATGTATTTAAAGTTTAATATAGGATTATGAAATACAATAAAGCATTTTTCCATGCGATTCTGTCTGTCTCCATAACGAATTACACGTTTTTTAGTTTAGTTAGTATACCATTTAAACGGGAGTATGTTTAAGCATTTTTTGCAGAAAATGTTACCTCCATGCTGCCAGCCTGTTTGCTGATCACGTTTGACGGCAAAGTTTGGGCTTCACTGGCCGACATGGGTCCCATAGACACACCGGGGCCCATAGGTCCTCCGCCGCCCACCATGCGGCACGAGCCCATGTTCTCTGGACCCCCGTTCGGGTTGCGGCAATTTTGATTACCATCCTGCCAAAAATATCAAATTAGTTTCCCGAATCCTTGGAAATGAGAGTTCGAGTCATATCTTTTACATCACATTCTCGTACTATATGTTTATACCTATAAAAAAACTGTTTATTTAAATGACCTTTTAGGGTGCGTTCCACATAACACTCACAACGAACACGCTCACGACCACGGTTTTCGCCGTTCCACTTGGTTCTGGGCGTAACAATCATTTACCCAAGTAGAATGGATTTTGGAGCGTTTTGGGCGTTCATTTAAATAATATAAAGACGCGCGTCTAAAAAACCGAAACAAACGGTTGATGAGGTTATATTATAATTTGTAAGTGGTATCAATAAGTTCTATTAAATATTGGTTAAGATGGTTTATTAAAAAAAATGTATATACTTTAATTTTCGAGGAGTATTTAATTTATGATCGTATATAATAAAAATGCCTTTTACGGCGGCAGTTGGAAATTAGTTGGTGCGTCAAAATAAAAGTACTAATTCGTCCAGCTCAGATGAAGAAAGAAATACAATTTTACAAATCTAATAGCGTGAAAAACGAAAAGTTAGACCACGTATTATTGATTACGATAATGTTTTGTCCGATCTTGTTCAGTACAATAGAACGATATTGTTATTGTCGCAATGTTTCTGCTTTTAGTTTTTAAAATTGGCGCTCAAATTCTCAAAACGCTCACAACGACCCACCTCTTGAGATGGGGCGTCGTGAGCATAGGTAATGACGTCATCAATGACGTATTCGCCGCGACCACAACGATCGTGGTCGCCATGTGGAACGCCCGAATGACCATTTTAGGCGTTGTGAACGCTAAGTGGAACGCACCCTTAGTAGAACGCCAGGAGTCCATGGCCTACCCAGCAGTTTCAAAGTTAACATAGCAAACAAGATGTGCTGTGGTATCTGCCTCGTTGGTCTAGGGGTTAGATGTGACGCCTTTGGATCAACGGGTCCCAGGTTCGATGCCGGGGTCGGGCTTTGTCTAAAAAATTTTATAAATTGCCAAATGCAATACCTGTAAATTATTTGAGGAGCCCCTGAGGCCGGTCTGCGGGTCCAGTATGTCGTTGGAGTCTGAAGATAGGCGCTCTGACTTCAGCGAGCCCGGTCCACCCAGGTCGCACTGTGGGGATTTCGTCGGGTCACCTGCACGAGACACTTTAAAAGTTTCGACATAAGTCAATAATACTATTTAGAAAAACATTTTAACAAATAATGTGAACTGATATTATTATCCAGCCAATGGTTAGTCTAGAATGTAACTGAATGTCACAGACTGCGCGCGTAGGACCTTCAAACGAGTTTTGAGTGTACTCACTCAAAACTGGGGCGCAATTTACCATCTCGGGAATCTCACATAACCCACAAAGGGTACTACTATTCAGCCTATTAATGACGCACTGCTAAGTGCGGCCTCCTCCAATTACATGGTGGGTAATTAGCCTACTGTGCCACGCCAGTCAGGCGAGTTGACACAGGGTGTCGTATAAAGTATTCCTTCTCTTCCAGCTAGGGCTTGTCATTACCTTTTGTCAGCTCTTACGACACCCTCAGGATGGAATAGGATGGTGACACTATGTATTCTAAATCCGTCACCACACGGACGATCCATTATCTATTGTAGGACTAGGATTCTGGAAGTTGGTCTGTTAAGTCGGGTCTACTCACCATCACTATCCATAAGGCCGTCGATTTCAGTCTTGATGACGTCAGCTCCTAGGTCTGGGGCGGAATCGTCGCCACCTTGCTGACTGTGGGGTTCCATCTTCACCCGGTGCGGTGTGTCGTCGGGCTCCTTCTTGAGCGCCGCTGGAGTGGGCAGAGATGCTGACGGGGGTCGAGAGCCGTGCCCTAAGGGACATACACGTGAGCATTTATAGAGCACTAGGTGATCCGGCGTTATGCGGCAATGATACGTTGTTTTGCCATATAAATATCGCTATTAAAAAATAAGGGTTGATCGTAGAGTGGTGAAAATTTAGGGTATAATAGCCCAACATTTTTACCATGTATTTCCGTATACTGTATCATAAAAAAAAATTGTAAAAGATAAAAAAAATATAGGGTGGACCACCCTTATCATTTAGGGGTATGATAAGTAGATGTTGTCCGATTCGGAAACCTAACCGATATGCACACAAAATTTAACGAAAATCGGTCGTGCGCTTCAAAGGAGTTTAATAACAAAACACCGTGACTCGAGAATTTATTAGAAGATGAAGAACTTGAGCACATATCAACAAATCACGTGGGCACGCGTCCCTTCTCCGTGGATACGAAAATCGACTGTTGCGCATTTCTCAAGTCGTTTAACTTCAACAATCTTTTTTTTTTATTGGTTCCCAAAACTGATGTACAATCTTACATATACAAATAAATAACACTTAGAGGAATACATAAAGTATAGTTATCATAGTTTGCGAAAAAATAAGTCTGGAATTGACTGGAACAATGCTGATAGCCGCAGTTGCCTATGATATTTGACTGCCTCGTTGGTCTAGTGGTTAGATGTGCCGCCTTTGGATCAACGGGTCCCGGGTTCGATTCCGGGGTCGGGCAAGTGTCTTTGTCTAAACCAGAGGCACTGGCTCGGAGTCTGGGTGTCATTTATATCTATAATATGTATGTATGTATTTACAAAAGAAAAAATATATATAAGTAGTTTATCATCCATCTCGTTACCATAACACAAGCATTAAGTTGCTTGGCTTGGGACGAGATGGCGTTGTGTGAAATGTCCAAGGATATTTTATTATATTTATTTATATTCGTTAACGAATGAGAACTTTTAAGTGTCTGTGGTTCATCTTAGCCTCGCTTCCCTCTAGCCAGGTCTGCAGTTCCACTACCCGGGATGCCCTCCGATAGCCTAGATAGACCCTTTGGTGCGGTAGAATGCGTCCTCGCGAACCTATGGCGTCTCAAGCAAGAAGTGTGTGGGTTTACCGCTGAGGTATTAGTGGGTAGTTCCGGAGTCTCACACTGACCCCACCCGGTACACATTAAGCGTTTCCCGTTCGTTAAGAAAATATAAAATGGTCTAGAATGTTCCGGTAACACAGGAGAACGCGTGTACAAGTTTGTGTATACACGTCTCCCGTGATACCTGTTCCCCAAAATTGTACAGCGTGACTCAAGCAAATCCCCAAAATTATTCACCATCTCTCCTGTCATCATTCTTACAGAATTATAGCCCCAATATACCTTAATTTAGAGCAGATTTTACTGTCTTACTATTTCATAGTCCGTTGCGACGTTCCCGTAACATAAATAAATTTATTTTACTATCGCATTGGCACTAATACTCGTACTGCCTAGTATTAGTAGCGTAAGTATTCGTTAGTCAATCGACACTGAATGTATGGCATTAATATTTTCTGAGCAAAATGAGATGAATCAATTACATTGCTTTCACTATTTCTTTCAACGGTACGATAAATGTTGTACGTAAATAGAGTTCCGTTTGAGTTTAAAGCCGTCATTCCCGGCTGCCACTCTTTCTACCGTCTATACATATATTATTTACTGGTGGTTCCCGAGGCAGATGGCAATCGGTGCATGTCAACACCGGTAATTAGCCAAATCAAGAGACACCGGTGCTGACCCAAATGAAAAAAGACGGAAGAAAATCTGATCCCTGTAAAGGTTTTATTCAACGTTATTCATCCTTCTCTTGTCCTACTATTCAGCCCTTAAATTACCCACTGTTAAGTCGGGCCTCCTCTCACCACAAGGCCCTCCTTTTTACAATTACCCTTAATTAGTTTATGATTTGTCTACCTACCAGAATTTACAGGTATTGCCGTATATACTCCGCGGCAAACGTCTGAGCCGTTTTAGATACAACATAATCATGTCGATACGATAAACTGTTTTTCAATCAAAACAATCACACCATAATCGATTCACTCATCGGAAACACGTCAAATTTATAACACCTCTCTCTTTGACGGACAATTACGGCGGCCTTACGGGTTTATAGAAATCCAATCGAGATACTTTTAACAAATTATTATGTGTGTCCACACATCCATAAGGTAATCTACATATCCGATCACTATTACTAACTCTCCCCGCTGCGTCTGTCTGAGTGAACGCAATAAACTCAAAAACACCTGAACCGGTTTTGATAGAGGTCTCGCATGACGATTATGTCGATAATTAAGGGATGCTCAAAGCGGAAAATGGTTATCACTACATAGTAAACAAAAACAAAGTCTCTGTCGTCTGTCCGTCCCTATGGATGCTTAAATCTTTAAAACTATGCAACGGTTTTTCAGCGGTTTTTTTTAATAGATTCAAGAGGAAGGTTTGTATATGTAGAATAAATTCATAGTATTGTAGAGAAACGCTGATAAATGTAGAGGGTCATCATTGCACCCGTGCGAAGCCGGGGCGGGTCGCTAGTAATCAATAAAAAAAATAAGTAATTCTCTCGTACTGGTATTTATAGACTAGTTCGTGGTCTTGAAATGGTTGAACCGAACCGATTTTGATAAAAAACAGAGTTGATATGACAGAGGGGCATTAAATTACACTACGTATACTATTTGTGATTAGTATGAATTGGAAACGGTACAAAAAAATACACGTGATTTTTCATGGGGGGTGGAGGGGTAGTCTTAAACCTCACCAGGTATCACCAAGGGGGAGGTAGGGGTTAAAAAATGTTAAAAAACATGACGTGATTAATGGACAGCCCCTAAGGTTAATAAACGATGCGTTATGCATAAACACCTGTTAGGAAAGATACATCATGTTCAAATGAGGCAAAATTTAAAAAAATAGTTGGCTGCTTAACTATTGCTCCAATTTAATTGATTTTAAATTTTGGTACAGAGCCTGGAAATGATACCTAGTATAGGCAGTTAAAAAATGCCCCTATGTCGTATCAACCCTGTATGAAACACCGCTAGAGAACCTACTTCTACTACTTCTCAGCCTATGAATGACAACTACATGGAGGGAACTGTGCCACGCAGGCCAGACTGGTTGGCATAGGGTTTCGTTTGAAGTTTTCCTTCTCTTGAGGCTATGTTTTCGACCGTATAGAAAGAATGTTAAACAAATTATTGCTTTCTAATATGTATTCGTTACATGACAGCGAAATACGCAGCTAGTTAGAAGTCAAAGCTTATGGAGAGCCTCGGGTCTACGTGTGAATTTAATCATTCTGAAAGTGACTGAATAACTACTACTCAATCCGTCATATGCAGCAATATTTAAACAGTTACATCGGGTTATTAATTGAGACACCGACATATACATATATATGCAAAAAGGTACTTTAGATTACCCAATTGAAAGTCAGCGCAGACGAATACTGGTAGTATGTAGGTCCATATGCTAATACTATAGGGGCGCCGCAAGCTCCTACGCTGGAAGCGCTGAAGCTGTATCGCTTCATAAAAGTGGAATCCACGACAGGCGTAAAGATCACCACACATTTTCGCTTAAATTTGCGCAGAAAACCCTTAATTTTGGGAACTCTGTCCAGTTATGGCGCGAGTCCCTGCAGACCGCACATTCATTAATTTTTAAATTGTAATTAAACCCTTCATATCGGATTTATCGCGTGTATATTACATTATTTAACTAGCGACCCGCCCCGGCTTCGCACGGGTGCAATTATATTATGCATATAAACCTTCCTCTTGAATTACTCTACCTATTAAAAAAAACCGCTTCAAAATCCGTTGCGTAGTTTTAAAGATGTATGCATACATAGGGACGGACAGAAAAATGCGACTTTGTTTTATACTATGTAGTGATTCCCGACATTCCCCGTGACCACGACTGCTGCAAAACTTTCCAAACGTTTAATATCACTGTGTAATAATCGCGAAAACCTGAGATGTCAATATTTTTACTATATTTAAATCTGACCCACGGATTGATCATCCCATATCGCGTACAGGAGTTTTCAAATGAAAGTATGTACTCAGAAATCATAAGGTATTTCGAGTTCGACGACACGGTTGGCGCAATGGTTGAGTGATCGACTTCTGCGCAGCATGTCGCGGGTTCGAATCCCGCACGGAAGAAATATTTGTATGACCTACAAGTATTTGTTCCGGGTCTGGGTGTTTTCTATCTATAATATGTATGTATTTACAAAAAAAAAGTATATATGTAGTTTATCATCCATCTCGCTACCATAACACAAGCATTAAGTTGCTTAGCTTGGGACGAGATGGCGTTGTGTGAAATGTCCAAGGATATTTATTTATATTTTAGTTCTCTACAAGTAAATCTCATTTTATCTTGCTTAAAAACTCGTCAGAGCTACTACTGAATAAATTAATTTTACTTTTAAATGATACGTTTTGTTTATTAAAGCGTGTGTATATTTGCTTCCATGTTTCATACGTGACCCTCAAGCTGAACGGTAGTTTTCGTTACGCACAAATTTATGCACAAGTTTTATTACCGTACGTGCAATTTGTTCCTCTTATTATTTTTTTATTATCTCCGTATTTGTATATACATCTGTTGCCAATTCCTTACAATACGAGGGTGTAAATATATTTTGCAATACAGGATGACCCACTGCAGTCAAGCCACCGCCTTTTTGGTTAAGGGTTGGATGTGTCGCTGACCATAGGCTCGCCCATAGGGGAGGAGACCCCGGGCTGGTCGGTACCATGCTACGTGTGCCGGGCGTGGAACCAAGGAGCAACAATGCTCCAGAAGTGGATGCTCCAAACGGCCCACAGACTGAATGGGGTTGAACGATTCTGACCGTTCACCCACAGCGCACGCTGCCGCCGCCGTGGAGCTACATACAGTCGGGATCCATGGGGCAGCAAGCGCGGGACGGTACGCCCCGGGTATGTTTAGTGGGTATGCCTTCGCCTCCTCACAGGGGCGCAGAAAACTCCCCCACAGGAGCCAGTGGGCGGTCTACTGGCTATCCGGCGGGGATAGTCCACAAATTATTTTACCCCGGATAAAAAAATAATTCGTATGTGTCACTGTCTTTCGTGTAAACCAGAGGCACCTGCTCCGAGTCTGGCTATCATTCGTGTTCGTGAATTACATGTTTGTAAACAATCCCTACGGTTATACCTAGCGCAGTTCGTTTCTTAAAGAAAACGTAAATTAGCCTAATAATGTAATACAACAATTAAAATGTGTTGGTAAGCGCATAACTCAACAACGCCTGGACCAATTTGGCCAATTCTTTTTTTAAAACGATCGTTGAAGTTCAGGGATGGTGGTCAAGGACGAGGAAAAATCGTATAATTGCCGGAAAAACCCTTTTTCTTTTTCCCATACAAACGTTTTCTAACTAAAACGTAGAGACAATTTGAGGTATATTGCTATTGTATAAAGCAATGAAGGTGTGTTCCTAACATCAAAGAGTCAATTTGCACTTTATTACCGCTATCTTTTTAACAGGTCGAAGTCTGTCGGGTCCGCTAGTTACGTATAAAAGCCACAAATTAGAATAAGACTTCTCATTTACATTAGGAAATATATTAATTGTTGTTCTTACCAGGCTCTGCTGGGTCGTTAGGCTCATCCTTAAGGCGGGCACCCCCACCTTTCTCCTTCTCTTTGATCATACCCCTGCGTGCCTTCGCCAACTTGACTGGAAAGCAAGAAAAGGAACATTGTAACCAACATTATGACGATTCTCAAATAAATATTTTGCATAATTAAAATTGTTGTATAACGAAACTTGTTAGTTAGTTTGTTCGAAGTTTATTTTTTCATTATCACTACATAGTATAAAACAAAGTCGCATTCTTCTGTCCGTCCCTATGTATGTATAAATCTTTAATACTACGCAACGGATTTTGAAGCGGTTTTTTTAATAGATAGAGTGATTGAAGGGGAAGGTTTATATGTATAACCCACCCCCGCTTTGCACGGGCGAAGCCGGGGCGGGCCACTAGTGTATGATAAAGGTTTAAAAACTCTTGAAAAAGTTTTTCCTATATCTATTGAGATACTATAATTATAAATCTTGAGGAGTTTCACACATTTTTTTTAAATCTACGTGCTCGATGCCTTTGACCCGTAGCCGGCTTGCGTGATGGAATGCAACGCCAGGGTCTAAGATGGAGCAGACAATTCAAGGAAATGCCCTGTCGGGCACTGGCTCTCACAAATACCCAAAGTAACACAGTAAAACAGCTTGGCAGACTTAGATGTGAGGGTTGTAGCTAGCTGGGCGAACCATTAGATCCTACCACCAAGCATGCTGGGTTTTGTTGACTTTTACAACACGCGTTTTTTCCTCATTATGTGGTGGGGATGTGTAATATTCTGCCCCATCCCCACACAGGGAGACTTTAGGAAAATAATTGTTATGACCCGTAATTAGAACATATATGTATAGATTGAACAAGAACATTTAGTGACATCTTTCTACTTCTTCAATATTTTATTTGCTGAATTTCATTCCAATAATATCTTTATTGCAACCAATGTTTAAATTTCAATTTTTAGTTTAATTAAAATTTTTTAGTAAGAGTATATAAATAATTTATGCCAATGTTGACGAACATGATGCATGGTAAAACTCGAATTATTTTATGTGGCATCTTATTGTTTGTCTCCATTGCTGTAACTATTTTTATATATACATAAAGTATAGTTATAGTCTAGTAATATTCTATTCCACATTCAAGCAAATTTACTAAACATTTTAATTAATGGTTATGACAGACATATTTTTCTTAAAAGGTCCTGTAATATAAATTCCTAGGTTCTAGAGTTAGGACTTCCTACAAAATGCATAGGAAGTTTACTATATTACACTAGGCACACAAGTAGTGTTGTTAACAAATTAAATTACCTACTGATATTACAGTAAACATGCCCTTTTAAAAATACCACACATAGTTTGCAAAACATTATATCAACTTCTTTGTATGTTATTGTTATCAGTTTGTTTACATGATAATCATGGTTGTTATTTTATTTTTACATAGCATATACAATGGCATTAATATTAAGATATTTGAAATTAAATGGTTTTTTTTTTTGTTATTATCGTAGTAGCCTGAGTCAGGCCTCCTCCAAATGCATAGAGGTAAATAATCCTACTGTGCCACCCTGGCGACACAGGTTGGCACAGGGTTTGTTCTATGGGGCTAGGTGATCTGCCCCTTGCATTCCTTTGGTCACGTCTCACAACACCCTCAGGATGGTATGGGTTGGTGACATTGTGTATTCTATATCACCACACAGTCAACACACGGATAATTATGCTCGGATACAATTCAATTATACCTAGCAATAATAAATTTGTGCAAATGTAAAATATAGTACATACCAGAATTTATTTAGGCTCATCTTAATACATATCTACTACTACTCAGCCCATAGATGACCCACTGTTGGGCCTCACATTTAGCATTACGAGAATGTGACTTTTCCACATTTTATGTAGTCAGCATTATAAATAATATCTGGATGACCGAGCTTTGCTCGGTATTTTTTTTTATATATTGTGTTTTTTGGAAATTATATTTAAGTACGAATTACTAATAAAATATGAATAATATTTTTCGATTTTACCGATTTTACTCAAACGCCTCCTTTTTGTTATTTTTCTTCCAAGTTTATGTTTAAGTTGATAAAACACAAATAAAATGACATTTTCTAAAAATTATTCCTGGCCCCGGATTCCGGTTCAAAATTTCATACAAAATTTCATGAAAATAGTTGGAGCCGATTCCAAGATTCCAATTATATATGTACAAGAATTTCTCATTTAAAGATATGAGATTACACAATACAAATTGTTTGTTGATCATACTGCATTTGAACAGAGCAATTTAGATATTAACAGGAACTTGTGCATGGTAGCTGTTATTTTATCAATGCTTTAAGGACGACGAAAGGGACAGCAACAGAAATAATCTTTTAGTTATTAGGGGCTATAATTATTTATTTATTTATACTTTATTACACAGACAAACAAAATTAACATACAATGTAAACTAGGAGTAATGGGTGGCCTTATTGCAAACTGCAGTCTCCTCCAGGCAACCTTATTTAACTTTAAATAACTGTCATGCTTTGGTCTAGCAGTGGAGTTGTTTTAGCTAAAGTAATGATGATGATGTTTGAAACAATACTCTAGTAAAGATAAAAGCATATTTACCTTTTTATTGCACTGGAAGGGTTAAGTGACAGAATGCTGATGGGTGCAGTTTTGGTGACAGTTTTTACTCAGTTTGCTCAATGAATGTTCACCATGGCACCAAGCTGTGTGCGAAACAAGTCCATGTGATCTCCAAGTAACACAAACAGAAACGATCAGCATTTGTGTACATACAAAAGTAATACGCGGCGGTGTTTCGTCACGGGCACAATTATTGGCACATGTCCCACAAATTCACTGAACGGCACTTCATTACAAGAATGTGATTATGCTGCACCAAATGATCGAGAATATTATAAATAGAGATCGCGAGAAACCTTGATGTTCCGAGGACGCCGACTACGCGGGCCCACCCCGCCACCGACACCAGGCTCCCGAGCCTCCGATCGCTACCAGATATTCAATCAAAATGAGAATTTACAATCAATCCCACAAAAATTCCTGGCTTATTCTCCATACATAAACAATGAGATGTCGGGTGTAGACGGGCGCGAGCACAAGAAACGCACGTTTACTATGGCCGTTTTATAGCCTCAGAAAACTTATTTCACCGATATTACGCGGACGGAGAAAGAAACTAGCATTATTATATATTATTCGTGTGATCTAATTAAATTTTTACGATGGGTATGCAGCAAGAAGTAAAAAATCGGGATCGCTGACATTTTTGTTTATGGTACATCGACGAGATCCAGAATCCACAAATAGCGAACAAACGTACACGATTGCCGTCACCAAACGGTTTCACTAGCACATATTAACACAAAACACTTTATATCTTCACATTTGCGTAGGTTTCGTCGTCAAAATATACCTGTTTTAAATAATTTCTTTCTATCAGCATTTAACACAAATCACCACGCACACACAACACAACATACATGTATGTGTACAACACTATGTTAGTGAGTCGAATAGCTGTAGTCGATTTTAAAGATTACAAACTCAGGTATCGTGTAAAATGCTAATCGTTATTTTAACAATAATAAATTAAAATAAATTTTCGCTTTCATTTTAGTACTATCTGGAAACAATAAATTCACAAATAATATGATAAGATACGACTTAAAATATCTTTGGGTAAATAAATTTGAAAATTGGGTAAAATTTTATATTAACACCAGGTTTTGCTTTTCATACTTGAAGAGTTTTCTGAATAACTACATAAAAACATTCATTAACATTCAGTTTCGTAGTATTCTCTGTATTCTGCACCCTGCTTACCCTGAAAACCTGCTTCTATTTGCTATTGAAAGGCCCATAAGACACGATGCAATTACTGCTTTTTCAAAATACAATGCAAAATTAAATAGTTGTTTCCAAGTTCTTTTGTTAAAAGTATGTGGATTAACTGATATGTACTCTATTACTGGTAGGTTACCAAAATTTTCAAAATCAACATTCAAAGGCACGGTGCTTAATATTTTTGATTCATTATCAGTTTATCATGATAATTGCACCCAAAACGTAAAACAAGTAAGAAAATAAATCAAACACAGATCATGTGTCAATTCAACTTTAAATCAATCCGAAAATATGCATACTCTGACTGAATCTCATTACGATAAAAGTTATCATCTTTATCTTAAAAAATGTTTGATAATGTTTGTTTTTTTCAAGATGTACTTAATGAACGTAACGTGTAATAAATAATTGTTTAATTAATTTGAAATACATAAATGAATTAATTAAAACTATGACTCAACTCGACTAAGAAGTTGACTCGGTTCTATTTTTATATATTGCAACATTCAAGTTATTGCTTTTTAGTGAATAAAAGAAATATTCTATACCCAAAATTGGTTTTATTTTAAAAATTATACATGAGGAAAAGAGTTTGATTAAGTTATTATTCTGCTAAAAGCTGTGACAAATTGGTACTGCAAACATTTTATTATTTATTAGTTAGAAACTCCGGTTGCCAAATTTAGTGAATTAGTAGTTTTCGGTCTTCGTCTTAATTAAGTTTTAACAAACACCTATGAGCTCACAGTTATTATATCGCGACACGTAAACGTTTCTAAAATTAATTTAGACATAATGAAACAGATTATGGATTAAAAGACACTTGTTTCTTGTAAATTTGATCTAAAGAGAACATTAAAAAAAACATTGTCTATGATTCGTTTACGGTTTACGGTGAGTGAAGGGAGGAGGGACAATTTCGCTTCGTTGTCGCCCAAATTTTAATTTCATGGTGATTTGTGTTAAAATCTTTCAAGTGGATTGAATTAAGTGTCGTTAAATGGTGCTTCATTTGTGATTAAGTGTATCTTTAATAACAATTCGGATGCATGTTTACTACAAAGATTGCGTTTTGACCGCTCCCTAAGCGTAGAATACGCGCACGTCAGGTACTAAGTATTTTCATGCCTGTTTGTACTACTTGCTGTAGTAGGCCGCAATAGTAAAAGCTGTTGGAAAGTGTATTCGTATGGGAAATTGATGTTCTAAAAAACTATCCCACGTTCCATTTATGAGAAGGCGGTCGTGTTGGTGGATTTGTAAAAGTGCCATTTCGGTGAGTCTTCATTCATTTTGCGATTTACGTGTCGAAACTTAGGCTAATATGTTTTAGGTGATCATTGTCCATGTATGTTGTGATTTGTGAGCGTTGATAACAGTGTTCAACAGTAACATTAATGTATCATCCCAAGATACACAGTTTTTAATACACATATATCTGTAATTTTGATAATAATAAGCCTCTTATCCTGAACTGTTTCCTTGACTTTGTGGTTGGCTCTTATCTATAAGTTATAAAATATCTCTAAGTTCAGTGTGCCTCTTGGCAAAGGCCTCCTCTAACAATTTCCATTGTACTCTGTCTCTTGCAACTCTTCTCCATTTTGAGCCTGCTGTTAATTTTAGTTCGTCTTCCCATCTCTTGCTTTGTCTTCCTCTGTTCCTCTTCCCATCTCTAGGGTACCACTCAGTTATGATGTTGCTCCACTTTTCTTGTTTATCACGCATCATGTGCCCAGTCCATCTCCACTTCAAACTATCTATTCTAGTGAGTATGTCTGTGACTTTTGTCTTACTTCTTATGACAGTGTTACGTATCCTATCTTGTTTCTTAATACCTATCATACTTCGTTCCATAGCTCTTTGGCAGTGTTCCAACATGTTTCTGTGATGTTTTGTGAGAGCCCAAGTTTCACACCCATATGTAATACATGGGAGAATGCAGGTATTAAAGACCTTCCTTTTGATACCAGTACTCAGATCTGTGGATTTCATGATCTCTTTCAATGACCAATATCTCTTCCATCCGTTAGCTATTCGTCTTTTTATTTCTTTTGTAGTTGTGTCTGTATGTGAGATGATTTGTCCTAAATAGATATATTCCTCTACATATTCAACGGGTTGGTTGTTAATTTTTATTTCATGTTTGTTTGAATTCGTTAATAGCTTCGTTTTGTTTATATTCATAGATAAGCCCACTTTTTTGCTCTCTGTATTTAGTTCTTGTAATTTTGATAACATCATGTGAATTATGCATAGTTTTTACTAAATTCGTATTTTTTCTGGATATTTTGCACGAGTAAATAAGGAAACTCTCATATTTCCATAATAATACACTATTTAGGTTAATGAAATTATGATAGTTAAAATGTATTAATCTTATTAATGAAATTTTAAGCCTTTGCTGGAATACTGTACCAATCAAATACTGGTTATTGAAATGTGACAGATCCATTTCCCAGGATCATCAATGTTTTTTATAATATCTATTGCACACCTTTGCCCGAGTGAGCTTTAAATTTGTGCTTATATTGGCACAAGTTAATTTTTTATTTTATTAATTTAAAAATTACAAATTGGCCCCCTTTTTATGTTCATATTGATCATTTGTGTGTAAACAGCAGTACACAAATGTAAAGAATATTTTTATAAACAATTTAAAAAATGATTGATACACCAAAAACCCTCATAATTTGGTCTGACCTGTAATTGTAACTGTATATATTTTTATCAAAAATGATTACCTACAAAAAAGAACAGTTGTCATGTTGTAATAGGTAACTACATTCCTTTAGGTTGACAACCAGGCAGTGAGAAAGGTTTTTAAATATGAAACCCGCTCACTATTTATAACCTGTATTGCGGGGCAGTTAACAACCATGTACTACACTTTCGCAAATTAGACTCAGAGCAAGTGCCTCTGGTTTAGACAAAGACACTTGCCCAACCCCAGAATCAAACCTGGGGCCCATTGATCCAAAGCTGGCACATCTCTTGATACAAAACTCTTGACTAGCATGACACAGTAGGCTAATTTCCCTCAATGGACTTGGAGGAGAACTTCAACAGTGGGTCAGATTAAAATCATCAATACTGAGTATACCTCTTTGCATACAAACTTAAGTATTATTGCAAACATATCAATGGTACATACAAATGAGTCAACTTGAATAAGGCTTGGCTAGGATATCCTCTAGTTTCATTGTTAGCTACATATTGATTAGTCACACACATGCATAGACACACAATATGACAATAAACATGCACACAGTTGCAATAGATATACATAGAGGAGTGTGGCCTAGTATGGATTGCAATATTTCCGCAGGTTCAACAATGTTTAGCTTAGCCAATGTAAAATTCAATGCTGGTAGTCCTCCCAAAGGGTGGACTGATGACTAGTTAAGGTCCCCGGAAAACGATGAATGTGGGCAGCTCAGGACTGGCCTTTGTGGAATTCCCTGGGTCAGGCCTACTTGCAGCACTACTTGCTAACACCTCACATGAGTAATCATCATCTCATTTTTTTTTTTTTATTGTAATGGAATATGTCTTTGATTGTATTTTTATATATTTTATGTATATTGTAAATGTTTATTTATTAATATTTTAGTATGTATGCCTTATATTTGTATCTAGGTCTATTTATTATTATATATCTTTATTCCTTCTTGTACCCCGTATGTTCTCTCCTTTAAACCCGAAGGTTGACTGGTAGAGAATGCCGCATGGCATTAAGTCCGCCTTGTGTACCGAGACTGTACATTAAGAATAAATAAATAAATAAATATTAGTTATAAAAACTTAACTTTAAATTAAACACTTTTTAACGGATTTATCGCGTGTATATTACATTATTTAATTCCCGACTGCTTAAAGCATTCGAAACGTCGGGAATTAAATAATGTAATATAAACGCGATAAATCCGTTAAAAAGTGTTTAATTTCAATGTGTAATATTCGCGAAAACCTAAGAAATCATTACTAAACTTTAAGTTACATATAGTCAGATAAGTAAATACTCACCCCTGGTTGAATTAAGCAATCACTACTTATGCATGAGTTTGCTCTCAAAAATCTGACTTAGCCTTGCCTTCTACCTAAAAATGGCGAGATGTCATAATTGATCAAATTGTCCAACTAGATTGAATGATTTTGATTTTGTTAGTCTTTATTGGATGCACCTTAGAAGTCGAATGGCAATCAATCAATCGTATTGCTATTCAGCCCATAAATGACCCACCGATAAGTCGGGCCTCCTCCCATCATGGGAGGTTCATTAGCCTACTGTGCGACGCTGGGCAGATGGGTTGGCACAGGGTTTCGTTTCAAGTTTTCCTTCTCCTATGGCTGGTTTTCGGCCTTTTTATTTCATTTTGCCGGCTCTTGCCACGCTTCGGATGGAATGGGGTAGTGGCACTAGGTATTCTAAAACAGTACCGTGTTCATTGTCGAATTTGACTATTGGTTTGTGGGCTTCGTTAGTCTGGTAGCTGTGGCCAACAAAATCGAGTAATGGCGAGGTACATAGCTCGCAGTACGGATGGCTCATGGGGCCGGAAGATCCTAGAATTGAGACCACGGACCTGAAAGCGCGTTGGTGGTTCCCTCCCGACATGGTTGACCGACAATCTGGTTGAGGTCGCCAGCATTCAAAATGCGGTCGACTCAAGACCGGCTCGTTCAAGTTTCAGTTCAAAATACGGCTTCTTGTAGAAAGCATTGGTTTCTTTTGGTTTTCTATTACTCTGCCTTGTTATTTCCTTACGTCGACTCTTTTGACACCCTCAGAACGGAATGGGGCGGTGACTAAATTCTAAATCCATCACCACCTGGAATTTCAATTCTTGATGGTGAGAAAAACACGAATCAATCAATGAACTCCAAAAATGTGTGACATGGTCAATTATGTGCTTTAAAATACACACATACACTTTCACTGTAGCTGTTGTAGTACACATTTGAAGGTTCTATGCTTATTGTGTTTGTGTGTGTTGTAGAAAGTGATACATTGTTAACTTTAGTACAGTCATGCACTAGAGTTTGGATTGTTAGTCACTACCGAAATCGATGATTAGGCACAAACTGCAACTGACAGACAATCGCAATATGGGATTCCCTCTTACAAAAAAAAAAACTCGAGCATACAGCCTGCAAGCTGCGGGAATTAAAAAATGTAATATACACGCGATGAATCCGCTAAAAAGTGTTTAATTTCAATGTTTTATAAATAATCTCTAATCTAACACATCATTTGTTATATTCATATTTTTTTCTATTCTCTTGGATTAAGCACTGGATTCTCTTTGGAGAGCAGTGATATTTGATGCAGTTATGCACTGATTGATTACAATACATTTTGTGTATCAATACAAATTACATATTACCAACATTTATGAAATCACGATATACGTGGTTATGTCTTATCAAAATCAAACAAGTTGCACAATATTCAGACACTATCAGTTTTCCTTTCGTGTTTTTGTTTAGTATCTCATGAACGGGCAGGTTATTTTTTTCACATTTATAAATCTCGCCTTTTCCCCATTTTATTTGGCGTCTTTATTTTATTTTGCAAACCCTCATGTATACCCGACTGCTAATCGCTAGCCGGGTTTTGCGGGACTCTGTGGCGCGGAAAGATGGTATTTGATCCCCAACCTACCCACTACAGCCAACAGTATGTACCTCAACTGCCCTTAAAAGGGCGATAGGTTTCACTCCCCAATGGGCAATATGCTCCGAGACACTGATGAGCCTTAGATCGCATATCAGCGGGCCTCTCGTTTTGATGGGGGGCTTGCTTGGAGTCGGGTGTCATTTGTGTTCGTGAATTACATGTTTGTAAACTGCCCACGCGATACAGGTTAAAGTGGCAGTGGGCTGGTCATATCTGTAGAAGAACCGACAACCGCTGGGGTAGACGAGTTCTTGAGTGGAGACCGCGAATCGGCAAGCGTAGTGTGGGACGGCCCTCTGCTAGATGGAGCGACGATCTGCGAAAGGTTGCGGGCAGCAGCTGGATGCGTCAAGCTGAAGACTGGGCGCTATGGCGCTCTTTAGGGGAGGCCTATGTCCAGCAGTGGACTAATGTGGGCTGATGATGATGATGATACAGGTTAAACTAGGCAGGGGTTTCGTTATCGAATGGATCGATCACGAAGTTTTCTAAACGACAGGTGGCCCGCGCAGACAATTAGTGGTAGGTTTTAGTGGGTAAACCGTTCGCAATCATCATCTCGTCGCGACCGGGTCTCCCACATACCCCAGCCCCGTCCCCCGGCTGGGGACCTATAAAAGGTTTACCCCACTATAAAAAAGGCGTTTCGTTATTTTAAAAAACATCTCTTACCATATGCTTAGAATGGAACGTGTTGTTGACATATTCTAAGTCCGTAGATGGTTATCATAACGGCGAAATTGTTGCTCTGTACTTATGTATTTGAGAACTACTCGTTGGTACATTAAGTTGTCCTCTCATTAAACCTAATATTTTATTCCGTCGGACGTCCTATCGCATACTTGTTCTGGCCAAACATTGGCGGTAATTGCTTCTGCAATTAACCTCAATACAAGTACTACGAATGCACCGACATCGTACACTTGTTATCGGACAGAAAATAAGACTATGTTGTCAGTGTTGTTCAGTCTGGAATGTTCGCGTTTGTGTATCGCAGGCTAGCGTGGCACAGTAGGCTAATTACCTTCTATATCATTGGACCTCCTCCAGGAGACACGGCAGGGTTTTTTTTTTTGCAAATATGTATGTGATATTTTGTTTACAATATGTTTGCAAATATCTACAGTAAAATTATCTGGCTTTCTCTTGCCAGCAACCCGTAATCTACAGCGACAGTAGTTTCAAGGCTAAGGCGTGTACCTCTTCTATACATCTATACATCTATACATCTATATCTATACAAATAAATAAAATTGGAGTGTCTGTTTGTAATAATAAAATAACCACTTTTTACTAAATGCGTTAGTATGTATACACAGTACGTAGACCAAAACAACATTTTAATTTTTTTTGTCTGTCTGTCTGTCTATCTGTCTGTCTGTCTGTCTGTTTGTTCCGGCTAATCTCTGGAACGACTGGACCGATTTTGACGGGACTTTCACTGATAGGTAGCTAATTATATAAGGAATAACTTAGGCTACTTTTTTTAGACTAGCTTTGCCCCGCGGCGGCACCCGCTGTATGACAATAAGAAAGCGCGGGTGAAACCGCGGGGCGCAGCTAGTTGGCGTCTAAAGGAGACGAATTGGCAGAAAATTTGGTAAAAAGTGGCAGTGGGCTGGTCATATCTGTAGAACATGGCACGCGAACATATTGTGTTGCCTACTGCGCCATGTTGGTAAGACGGGTTCGGACAGTGTTTGTATCACCCCTCGACCGTGCTGCCACCTTGTTTGTGGTGAGGGGGCTTGCGTGCCTTTAGGATCCGTTGGGGTCATACCGGCTCAGGGTCACCCGAAGAGCGGCACACGGAGTCGTGGTGGGTTTTGGCTCTGGGGACTCCTCTGTCCTCAGAGATGCCTTAACCTGCCGCGACAAACGGCGTGATGATGCCAGGGCTGCCACCTCTAGCAGCGGAGGGGCGGCCAGGCAGGCGGGTTTAGCGGCCCATGAGGAATTCCAACGTAAAAAAAAATTGTTTGTATCAAGTTTTCCTTCTGTCGTAGCTAGGTAAGATACCTCTTTCATTTCCTCAGAATGGTATGTATAGATTGGTGACATTGTGTATTCTAAATCCGTCACCACACTGGGAAATCTCTGATTGTCGAGGCAACCTAAATAAAAAATAGCCGTCCCAAATTGAAGAGCCTTAGGGCTTTACCATTAGCCAGTTCTTAGATAAGCCAAGCAGTAATTTAACGTTACCAATCTGACCTGTCATTTAAATGTTATTTCGTACTAACTAATCCGGGATTACCGCTGGCTGAGCGGTCTTAAATTAAATTTGATATTTTTTTACAATCATAAAAGATGATGAAAGCCATGTTTACTTTCTAATACCTGTTATATTATTAAACTTTTATTTTAATTTTTCTGTCAGAATAGTTCCACAAAGAAGGTAATGATTTACGTGAAAATGAACAACGTCGCACTTTCTTAGCTTTAAGGGACGAAGCACACTTATCAACTTGGAAAGGGATCGGCACCGTATCAACTCGAGGCGTTCAGTATTATTTGTATGAAACTTCCCACTGCAAAGCACACTAATCGGATTCGTAACGTAAACGCCTCGTCTCGGGACAAGCTCACGAACGACGTACGGCGCGTGGTCAACCAGCGGTCCCCGCGCTTACGCCTCTCCGCCGCCGCCGCGATTCGTATTATCTTACGGGCCATCCGTAAGCGCGGCGTCTAGCCGTAGCCGAGACGACGTATCGGAGCTGCTGATCCGCTTTGGTTACGTGCTTACGTTAGGTTGACGCCTGTTTGACGGCGAGGCGAAAGGCGATACGGTGCCGATCCCTTTCCGAGTTGATATGTCTGCTACGTCCTTAAATACGAACGATTGATAAAAATGAATCCTAATAACCAATTAAGCTTGCCCTTCCCTAGCTGCTACTATTATTGACCTAAGTTAATTATGATTGATGGTATCTTCGAAACTGCATTGTTGGACCACATATTCTAGGACTTTTTGTACCTACTATTTTTACTTATAGATTATAACCCTAAAGTTATGGTTAGGCTAAAGATGTCTATGTGGTGACACATTTAGAATACATAGTGTGACCGCCCCATTCCATCCTGAGGGTGTCGTAGGAGTCTATAGGAAATGACATAGCCGATAACCTAGCCGCATGAGAAGGAAAACTTGATACCTGTGACAACCCGTCTGGCCAGCGAGACGAGGCCCGACATAGCACTGTGGGGTGGTAGTCACTATCACTATCACTACATAGCACCTTTTTACTTTTAACATCATTGCTACATAGTATAAAACAAAGTCGCATTCTTCTGTCCGTCCCTATTTATGCATAAATCTTTAAAACTACGCAACGGATTTTGAAGCGGTTTTTTTTAATAGATAGAGTCATTCAAGGGGAATGTTTATATGTATAACGCACCCCCGCTTTACACGGGCGAAGCCGGGGCGGGCCACTAGTAGAGTATAAAAAACACGTTTTAGAATGTAGTGTTCAAAAATCTTATAGTTTTAATTACTATTACATAAAGCGGAAAATGGCTATTACAGTGGTACTGTTGCACACCATAATTGTGTCTAATAGCGGTATTTTAATAGTAGGATATTGTGACGGGTGTATAAGTGTATTTTTTTATCACTGACTTGAATGTCTTTCACCCTAGGCTTGCGTGGTAGAAAGCAATACCAGGGTCTAACATGGAGCAGGTAATTCAAGGAAATGTCCTGTCGGCTACCGGCTCCTACATACACACGATGTAGGGTTCATGATTTCTCGAGCTTTTCAATTTCTCGGGTCTCGAGAATTCTCGAGGCTCATTTCTCGGGACTCTCGGGTTTTCGGGAAATTTACATTTACGTACGTTTTCTCATACTATTTGGTTCCAATTGCGTCTAAAAATCAGTGGTTTTCCTCTCAAATAAAAGTATCAAATGAATTATAAAACTTTCATCGATGTTATTCAAAAACATTAAACTTATAAACATTGTTTTATAAAATATTAGAGAAAAAAATATTATTCAGGCTATTAATCATAATGACAGCACCATTTTTAGTTGGTTATTTAAGTAGAACTTAAAATAACAAAAAATCAACATGAAAGAAAACGTAAATATTAGGTTGGGGAAAAAGTCTTTTCGCATTATAGTATGTATGAACTTGTAATAAAATCTTCAGTCCTGATCTTGCACCTTCAGATTTCCACATGTGTCTCTCTTCAGAATTCTTTAGGCAGTGTCAGGTTAACATCACGAGAGGACTGCCAAAACCACTTGTCGCGGTATTTTGATCAGTAGTCCCAAAATTTCTATAGCAATGGGATCATGTCCCTACCTACAAGATGGCAAAAAGTCATCGAACAAAACGGTAGCTACATACTTTAGTTAAATGTAAATAAACGATATTAAAAAATGTTTTGAAATTTCTTAAAAAATATGACGAAACTTTTTCCCTAACCTATTAACATAACTTACAATTTTGGGATGGTTATTTAGAAAAAAAAATCAACTTAAATCTTGTAAACAAAATGGCTTCTATAAAACACGAAAGAAATCTTTAATATCTTTAACTCGGGTAGAAAGTAAATGTAAATTATAATTACATTACAATCATAGCACCATTTATGGCATGTTAATAGAATATAAACAAATTAAAACTCTGCAAGTTTATTTTATACAAACGTACATGATTTCTCGAGTTCTCGACTTTTCTCGAGCTTGATTTCCCGGGAACAAAGCCCAAAGATTTCCCGGGAATTCTCGGCTCGAGAATTCCCGGGAATGAACCCTAACACGATGGGACACAGTAAAACTGCTTGGCGACTTAGATGTGAGGGTGGTAGCTAGCCGGGCGGACCATTCGATTCTACCACCCAGCGTGCTCGTTTTTTTTTTTTACTTTTTTCCAGCGTGCGGTCGGGATGTGTAATATTCTGCCCCGTCCCCACGGGGCAAAAGTCAGTTTCATATTCAATGCACAATGGTTTAAATAACCTTTATTAGTCAGACACAAACTGTAAGATGTTAGCAACAATATGATTTTGTTTTCATGAAAACAAGATTTGAAAGTAAGGAAAAATAGTCTTGATACTATTTTTGTTGAATAACATCTTTAGCGCGCTTCTTTCCCCGTGGCTATTCATCAACCCCGGTCTTTTCTCATGATTAACAATGGACGATTATAGCACTTTCTTATTGAAGTAAGTACTTCGCGTGAATATTTCTTTGCCGTCGTGTTTTCCAACGTCCTTTGTTCTGTTACCGAATAATAGTGGGATGTGCAATATTTTCCGAAATAATTCTCATCATTTGAGTAAAAGTGATGATCACCGAATGTCAAACTTTAAAGGCGAAGGACCACAACTACTCTAGCAACATTGCGTGTCTCATAATTAATTATCTTAATTTGTAACTTTGTAAATTAGTAATAAGTATAATTAACCCCAGTTTTTGAGTTATTATTATTATTTTTTATATTAATATTTTTTTCCTCATCTAATTATTTTTAACTAGTTATATATATCCATTAAGTAATTTAATTTAATTTTGCTTAACATTTGCACTTAAATTGTCTAATCACAACTCTGTGCTTATTTCTTCTATAATTAAATGCTATGCATACCTGTAATTAACATAATTACTATATTAATGTATAATTCTTGTTTGTCATCTTATTAATGGCAGTGTAATTTATGTTGTTGGTGTGCTCATGAAATAAATAAATATACATATTTAATTTGTAAAAAGTTAAGATTGCCTCAATGTCACATGGAATCTGTAAAACCTTAGAAAACTCGGCCTTCAATCTAGCTTAGCGCTTGAATTGAAAATCGTAACCGTATAACAAAGCACTTATGACTTTGCTAATGTATGCAAGAATTTGATGATTGATTTATCAAACGTTCATTGTTCATAATACCGTTAGTGCTAATATAGCTATAAGTGTCTAAGGTATGAACAAAGATCCATTCAAGAGTTCTTTTTACTACAAGTAGACTCATATCAACTTTCATCATTGATTTCGTCGGTATGAAATTACGTCTTTGACTAAAATAGACATTCGAATGATTAATATGATTACGGCTTTTAATTTTTCAATATCAAATTCAAATATAATCCTAACTTTCTCACTTTTATTTTAGCTTATGCCGCAAAACATTTTACGCCAGTTTTGAAGAGTTGTCATTGTCATAAAATGCACAACCTCAAGCTAAACTTCGATCTATAAGCTTTCACCTGAGCATTTATCTTAATAACTTCCATAACTATCCAACCAGGATATATGGCATATCTGCCTTGCTCGCTCGATAGTCAGACTAAGCGATATACTGTACTTAGGTTCAAGCATTGTCTCCACACGATAAAGTTTTACGAGCACAGCCACGTAAGCAATAATAAACATAATATGACAATCTAAAGTTTTATTTTCTAACTTAGTCTGTTGGTAAACAGTTTTATACTAAAACTAGCGACCCACGCCTGCTTCGCACGGTGCAAATTATATTATAGATACTTATAAACCTTCCTCTTGAATTACACTATCAATAAAAAAAAACCGCTTCACAATCCGTTGCGTAGTTTTAAAGATTTATGCATACATAGGGACGGACAGAAGAATGCGACTTTGTTTTATACTATGTAGTGATAGTGTAGGGATAGTTTCGTGTGAACCTCTATTTCGTTCAATAAAGAAAAATTTCAGTGGGTTGTTGTGTTATTGTCATACCGCTATTAATTGTCAGTGTCTGATAGTAATTATCTTAAGAAATAAACATGAACAACTGCTGTATTGTGGCGTCCTCAAATCTTGCAAAGTGGTTGATAAATTATTTTGATGATGTTTACACAACTTTGCAATTTAACAGAAGAAGGGTTTTACAATGCAAACGCTGATAAAATACATCAGATAGAGGAGTGTGGTCGGGTTTAGGTAGGCGGCTCATACTATTATTGTTTTTTAAAACATTTAGACATGGTTAAGCGGTCATCACACACGAACGGACGGCAACTGCAGCCGTCGACGCGTCGGCGAGTGCCGTCAGCCGTCGGTTGCCGTAGACAGCAACAGCTATTTATATTATGTTCCTTTTTTAAATTATTTTGACCATATCACTAACTTGCTTACGTACGCTTCTCTGTAATATTAGTCTGCTAGATATTCAGGATTATTATGTCGGCCCATAGATGACCCACTGCTGAGACAGCCTTTACTCCTACTCTACCGAGGAAGGAAATTAACCTATTGGGTAGATATACTGGCTCGACAAGATTTCCTTCGCATTAAAATGGATGGTTCAATTGAAATACTTTCACGCCTGGACTTAGAAACTGGCCGCATGTTGCCCTATAATTCCACAGAACAGGATAATTAAATGTAGCAGTTAATTAAGTGGAATTTTTCTGGTGTACCTCCGGTTGTTTTCTCATTACGCGGGCGCGTCTGAAAGCGGCTGACAGATTAAATAACTATCACATTTTGCTCAGCTACGTTATCTTTTCCCAATTTGCAATGGTAATCTACTCATAATTTTATGCTAAAATTGCGAGAATATGCTGTTATCGTTCTTAAAGCTCACGTACAATATATTACTCTAGCTAGGTTATAGTCCCACAATTTCTTTCTAACACATTTTGAAGGAATGCCTATTAAAGTAGGTATGCTCAATTCCAGCAGCGCGCTAATGATGATGATATCACTCCATAATATAAAACAAAGTCGCTGTCGTCTGTCCATCCATATGTATGCTTAAATCTATAAAACTAAGCAACGGATTTTGAAGCGGTTTTTTGTAATAGATAGAGTGATTCAAGAAGAAGGTTTATGTGTATAATACATGCATAATATTGTAGATAAACACTGATAAATTTAGAGGTTCATCATTGCACCCGTGCGACGCCGAGGCGGGTCGCTAGTTTTAATCAATTGTAGGCGATTATTATATTAAAATATAATCATCATTAGCGCACATATAATTCAAACTCAAACTCAAACTCAAAAGGAACTTTATTTACGTAGGTTTCATCACAAAACTCTTATAAATCGTCATATTTACAAACACCATTATCATCTTACGGCCCCTGTCCCACACTAGGTGGTAGTCTCCACACACACCTATCAGTCGTCATACCTACATTCACACCTTTCACACACAACTCCTCATTCCTGCAATCCCTCCATCTCCCCTGATCGCTCACAATCCCTATATGTTCACTCACATTCATGCCGAAACTACCACCGGTTCGGAAGGCTGCTCTACAGAGAAGAGCCGGCAAGAAACTCTGTAGTTGCTTTTTTTAAATTATTGTTCGTTTACAAAAAGCACTAAACAGCATAGTGAGAGCAAGTTCGCAAGATGAGAGAAACACGCTACATGTTTACGCAATGAATGACGGATAGACCTTGACAGAGCCAATAAAAAAAAAACAAAAACAAATCCGCGATTAAAGGTCTCCATTGCGTCATTGCTCACACATACAGTGTACAATATATGACATTTTCTAAATGCTACGTACAAAATATTTCGCCAATGAGATATAGTATTGAAGGGGCCAAAGGAACAGAGCACAGGCACAAAATGACAGTTACTTCCAGGCATCATTATCACACATATAGTCGTTGACGCGGTAGTACCCTTTATTAATTAGTGTATTTTTAACAAAATTTTTGAACTTTATGAAGGGTAGATTTACAATAGCGTCAGGAATTTTATTGTACAGGCGAACACCGAGGCCTGCAAAAGATCCATGGGCTTTTTGCAGTCTGTGGTGAGGTATCATTAGTTTATGCCCATTTCTTGTACGGATAGTGGACGTAGTGACATCACAGTTGGTCTTATACTGACTGATATTCTGTCTCACAAATAAGATATTAGCAAGGATAAACTGCGATGCCACAGTCAAAATTCCTATATCACAAAACTTATTTCTAAGTGATTCCTTGGGTCCTAGATTGTAAATGGAACGCACAGCACGCTTTTGTAATACAAATACAGTTTCAATGTCTGCGGCGTTGCCCCAAAGCAAAATACCATATGACATGACGCTATGGAAGTAACCAAAGTAGACAAGTCTCGCGGTATCCACGTCGGTGAGCCGTCTTACCTGTCTCACAGCATAAGCTGCTGAACTAAGTTTATCAGCGAGTTTATGAATGTGGGGCCTCCATTGTAACTTGGAATCTAAAGTAATGCCCAAAAACTTTGTAGATTCTTCTAGGTCCAAATTTTTGTCATTTAATATCAATTTAGTAACGCTACTTTTTGAGTAAGAGGTAGTAAACCTAATGCATTTGGTCTTAGCTGCATTCAACAATAAATTGTTTACAGTGAACCACTGAGATATTTGCACGAGTGCGCTATTTACATCGTCAAAATTTGTTTTCTTACGGTCAACTTTAAAAATAAGCGATGTATCATCAGCAAATAGAACAATGTTACAAATATCTTTTACAAAGAAGGCGAGATCGTTTATATAAATAAGAAATAAAAACGGACCCAGAATAGACCCCTGTGGCACGCCCATTGTTACTGTCGAACCAGTAGATTTGACTCCATTTATGTCCACAAACTGCATTCTGCTACTCAAGTATGACGCAAGGAGATTAAGCGCGTTAAACTTGATACCATAGTGTTGTAGCTTTCTCAAAAGAGTGTTGTGATGTACACAATCGAAAGCTTTAGATAGATCGCAGAAAACACCAATAGCATCTTGTGAGTTTTCCCATGCATCATAGATGTGCTTTAAGAGTACAGCACCGGCATCAGCCGTAGAGCGACCCTTAGTGAACCCATATTGTTCACTATGTAACAATTTATATTTGTGGAAGTGTTGCAGTAGCTGTTTTAAAATGATTTTCTCAAAGATTTTACTTAAAACTGGCAAAATGGAAATAGGTCTATAGTTGCCAAGCTCTTTCTTATTGCCAGCTTTGTAGAGTGGGATGATTTTACCATGTTTCATTAAATTTGGGAATACACCCACATCTACACACTCATTAAATATATTAGCAAGCTGAGGAGCTATATCTGAAATAACCCCTTTAATCACAACAGTTGATATATCCCACAAATCACCCGTTTTCTTCAAAGTAATACTATTAAAGGCTGTAACAATGTCAGAAGGGGTCACATAAGTGAACCTGAGCAAGCCCGACGTCTCTCTAACATTATCCTTGAGCAGCATCTCAGCCTGGACAGAAGATGAAGCCAAAGACGTGGTGATTTCCTTCGGTATACTTTCAAAAAAAATATTAAAGCATTGAGCTACATCGAAGTTGGTATTTATTACACTACCATTATTATGCAATTCAAATTTAGATTCAGGTAGCTTTGCTTTGCCAGTTTCGTTATTAATAATGTTCCAGGTGGTTTTAATTTTGTTACTGGATTTTCTTATTTTACGACTAATGTGTAGAGATTTAGCCGTATAGCAAACTTTTTTAAACAATTTTGAGTAGGACCTAACGTATTCCTGAAAGGCTAAATTAAAATTAAATTGTTTCAAAGCGTATAAATTATATAATGTATTCCTACTCTTATAAATACCTGGAGTAGCCCATTCACAAAACTTCAACTTATTACCTTTAGTGTAGGTTTTCAATTCAAATATACGATTGAACTCGATCTGAATAATATTAAATAATTTTTCGTATTGACTATCCGGGTCACCACGCACGTGAGCCATTGCCACAGTTTTCTTAGCTACAATGTTTTGGAATTTGTCTATTTTCCTACCTGTAACTGGTCGAGCAGAAAATGTGAATCGATCGTCTGCTTTATTGTTGGGAAGAGTAATTAATTGCCCGCAATGATCAGATGGGAGATCATTAATGATAGATTTATTTATCAATTGACAGTTACAGAAGAAATTGTCTAAACACGTAGATGAACTATTTGTTACTCTAGTTGGCTCGCTAAAAGAGGGCGTAAGTCCATATGATTTAAAAAGATTAATAAATCTACAAGATAATGATGATTCAACTAACAAATCTATATTAAAGTCACCACATATTAAAACATGTTTACTGCAGGAAGTGACTTTCTTTAAAACATTTTCCATGACGACCTCAAAAGTATTATAGATCCCAGAGGGTGGCCGGTAAACGCAGACAATAGTGTAGTGAACGAGTTCTATACACGATAATTCAACGGTACGTTCTATAGAGAGATCAACTATATCCTTGCGTTCTTTACCTTTAACTTCATGAGACACAAAGATAAGCGACCCACCGCGTATGGCATGCTTTCTACAAAAGGCACTTATAATACTATGATTTCCATTGCGTCGACCAAGCTCATGCTCCTTCAGCCAATGTTCAGTTACACAAAAAATCTGAACATTCCTATGCCCTAAAAATAGGTCGATTTCTAAATCTTTGCTAGCCATGCCCTGTATGTTCTGGTGAACAATTCGTAAAGCAGAATGCATGGCTGTTGTCTCATCTAGTTGTTTAAACATCTAGATGTGTCTAGAGAACTGTGAATAGCACAGTCTGTCAAAGTCTTAGAACTAGGGTTACATAAAAAAATTTCTGTGACAGAGTCAGCAGGTTGTATATTATAAGCTAACAATGTAGCTATTTGTCTCTTAAACCTAAGGGGCAGATGCATGTCATCCTTTGTCAGTTTAAAATTTCTAATAAATGTGTTACAATCAAAATATTGAATTACATTATTGTGGCGATGAGTCAAATTGTAAATAAGCATATTTAAATTATATATTTGTCTATTTTGATTAGCAGACAGGCTATTAGAATATGGAAGGGCACTTACAATAAATTTGCAGTCATGTTTGTTATTTAAGTCCAATAGCTGTTCTACCATTTTTATTATCTGTGAACGTCTAACAGATAAACTGTCACCAAACAATATAATTATGGTGGTGTCCTTATTAAAGTTATGAGGCTTAATATTTTTAACTAAACTATCTAAGTTAATTCCAGGCAAACACATGTTTAATAAAGGCTGTTTAATTTTTTGCCTTAATAATGAACTAAGACCTTGACCTATTTTATCCGAGTAAACTAAAACTTTAGAAGATGCCGCTGTAGAGGGGCTCACATCTTCTTTTACATTAATTGGATTAGTGAAAACCCTATCCGCTATAAATACTGTTGATGGCTCACTATTAGTTTGACAAAGTGGAGGTAGGTTTTGTGTGTTAACAGCAGTATCTGAACGGGAGCCTAAAACTTGGTTATTGCAATGTTCCGTCAAGGACTCAAACCGCTCTGCAGTGTAAGTGCTCATCTTTAGTAGTTCATTGGTAGCCAAAATGTGGTGGTTTATTTGGACTTGAGCATCTTCATTTTAATAAACGCCTACTATTGATTAAAATAGTAATTCGCGTATATCTTTAAGTTTAACTGTCCAATCTCTCTCGATATTATTCTCCTCAATATTTATGTAACAAGCTCTTGTAGTACAGTGACGCTAGGTATCACGTGGGAAGACCCCTTATATCAAACAAACTTGTACTTCTAAATATTATTATTTATATTATTGTTGCAGGTCGACGGCCAGCATTAACAAGACCGACCCATAATGACACCTCGCAGTGCGTTCAAGGGTCATTAGCATTATCGCCGTTATCAGCCGTCGTTTAGAGATGATAAGGAGACCACATCGAACATGGACGGCGTGAAGAAAATACACTCGGGAACACTGTATCGGTTAGTCGCTTTTTCCTATTGACCTCTGGGTAGCGGGGCAACAACGTTATTCTGATCTTTACGCTACGAAGATCTGAATATATTTATATACATAGTTGCTTTTCTGCATTATGTTAAATTGTATTTAGCGCTTGGGACGCACATAGACTTGTGGGGGACGTTCTTGTTGGAACAGTATGAATAATTTAAAACATACATTTTAAGAATTAATGATATTAAAAGGATTGAAAACTAATTGATGTTAACTTATCCTAAACGTTTAAATAATATTATGTAAAAAACACACACATTAAATCCTCTCACATGTTTTTACTGGTTTTGATGTGTTGTTACTTCTGCTAATATTCTCTTTTTGATATACATAATCTACAGGTTCACAATCGTGTGGTGAAATTGTTTGCGCACAATAAGAATGTGACTTGCATATTACCACTGTTTCGTTCCTTGTAGGAGTTTTAAAGCGAAGTCTTAATTAATTATATAATTTAAAGAATCTTCTCAATTTATGAAACTATGTGAGCTAGTAGAAAGTCAACATACTGTTTCCTTTTAATGTCTATTCCTTCAAGTATTATCTTGGTCAAGATGTCAACCTCTTCAATCATAATATGTAATGCAAGACGGTTCGCAGTCTTAGCTTCGTAAAAAAGCGTTGATTCATGCATAAGTCAGATTTATACACAAAGGGTCTTGGGTGCTGCAGACGTAAGTAATAAGGATTTATAGACGGGGAGTGTCTACCGAGGTTCGGGATTGCTCGTCATCCCAAAATCTCGGAGGATATATGGCACACTGTTAATACTTGATATGTAGCCCTTCAAGGATGAGATGGGTCACGACTGTACAGTATGCTTTTCAATTCAGTAATAGTTTAACCCGCGATCACTGTTTCAGCCCATGAATGACCCACTACTGAGTCGGGCCTCCTCCAAATTCACGAAGGGAAATTAGCCTACTGTACCACGCTGGCAAGACGGGTTGGCACAGGGTTTGTATCAAGTTTTCCTTCTCTTGCGGCTAGGTAATTTGCCTCTTGCGTTCCCTTAGTCGCCTCTTACGACACCCTCGGGATGGTATGGGTTGGTGACACTGCGTATTCTAAATCCACACGCAGTTACGGTGATACGTATATACCGACGCTTAATCGATACGCGTTGCACGTGATATTATTGGCTGAGATACACGATACTTCCCAATTTTTAAAATGTTTCCCGTAGGAATTTCACGGGCAAATATTGGGCTGTATACATTAACGGGGAACTACGTCGGTGTAATGGAAGGATAAGCGTGAATCGAGCGGTTTTCCAACGAAATGTGTTTTTAACATTTTCATGTTATAACATTGCATACCTTCCGTGTTATTCCGTCTGTGAATTTTGGAATTCGCCCTCGGGTGTTTTCTGCTACGCTTTGAAAAGACTCAGGTTTCAACCTACTTTAAGAGGAAACGTGAGATGGTGTCTAAAATTGCCCTGTGGAATTCTCCTATTTGTTGATAGAGTTTTATGAGACACTAGCTGACCCGGCGAACTTTGTTCCGCATTATAAATAATTAAAACAAAAAGAAAGTTGGACATAGGATACCTGAGATTTTTATCCCGTCCGTATAAAACCTTTTTTTTTTTTTTTTTTTTTTTTTTTGAGAGTGGAGAACCCTTTTTACGGGCTCCCACCGACATCGGACTTGACGTCGGCGGGGTGTGTGAGACTCGTTAACCCCGGGTGTTATGGGGCCCCCTACTCACTAAACTCCACTCTATGTCCCGTCTCTTACCCCGTCTGTTACTGCAGCGCCGTAGGGACCTTAGTTCAAACTTCGACGTCCACGTTGTTGCAGGTTATAAGGGTGTTGGGGAGAATGGTCTCGGCCCAACCAAACTCTTGCACCTTATGAAAAGGTGCCAACTTCTCTGGAGGCACTTACGATGTCTCCTGTGACGCCATGCCCGGGACATCCGGCATGGTATCGTCCGCCTCAGGACCCTGCATCCGCTGGCGGGGGACGGAACCCTAATAGGCCCCCGCCCGGAGGCCCGTGTCAGGGCGGTATGCGGCGATTGTGGGCGAGACGACGGCGCCCCGTGCGCGCCCGGCGCTGTAAAGAGGCGCCGGGGGCACGTTCCCGCTCCCGCTCCGCGTCCTCCTTCTTCCGTAGAACGGATTCCGCGAAAGTGGTGACAGCCTTCCACGATCTCTTGTTGCCGAGCATCTTCCTCACCAGGCTCGGGAGCGAGAGATCGTTGCCCACTACTGCGACCAGATTGGCTCGCTCAGGGGCCCATGCCGTACAGCGCTCCATCGTGTGGCGCGCGTCATCTTCCTCTGTGCCGTCACAGTGGTGGCACTCTCCCGTAGGCTCGCGGCCCGCAATCCTGTGCAGGTACCTGCCAAAACAGCCATGGTTTGACAGGACCTGCGGTAGGTGGTACGGGAGAGTGCCATGCCGTCTCGATGTCCATTCTTTGAGGACGGGTTGGATTGCCTCGATCGTTGCAACTCCCGCCGTTGGCTCCCGGAGCATTCCGGACCATTGGGGGATTAAGTCTCTCTTTTGCTGGGCTCGCCAGTCCTGGACCTCTTCCCAAGTGGGGGGTTCGCCTCTCGCCCGGGCCTCTGCAACCCGGAAGTATACAGTCGCCAGGACCCGGGCTTCAAGCTCCCACTTTAACAAAACGCAACTGACAGCGAAACGTTATGTTGTCTATAGTTTAATATGGCCAAAAATTTGACAATTAGAAATATTGAATTCGACTTGTTTTTATTGTTGTAATTCACATAATATCTTTATAACTTGTAGCGTATGTGTTATTCTGATGTATAAGCTATATTATTGTAAAGTTTCATTAAAATCCATTCAGTAGTTTTTACGTGAAAGAGTAACAAACATCCATCCATCCATCCATCCATCCATCCATACTTACAAACTTTCACGTTTATAATATTAGTAAGATGTGAAAATCGTGAGATAAATTGCAGTCCGAAAATTCAGACCTTGTTCCATGAAATTGTACGGATCATCGTTCTTCAATTTGACGACATGGTTAAAAGTGTTGTAACAGCTAAAAAATATGTATTTAATTTAGAAACCTGAAACGCAACCCTGTGGGGTTCCGTCAAATGTATTAGGGGTCTCCCTTCAAATTGAATGCACCTAACAGTGAGTTGCTTATGACTACGGTTGTACTATTTTTATTGCTAACGATATTATTATCAACTAAGGAATATTATTATCAAACTAGCTTTTGGGCGCGGCTTCGCCCGCGTGGGCTTCGAACCCGTGCTTATCACTGTGCATATTTTTAATGAACATAAAAGCGGTTATTGCGACTAAACTATGATAGTTAGATATGTGCTCTCGCGGACTTTTTTGTAGATCTTTATAAGACCTACAAACCCGTAGTACATCATTTTGTTCTATTGTCAATAGTTTTTGCAGCGCACGCATAAATAGGTTTTCGATTTTACACCTTGGTTTACAAAATCGCAATTTTCATACGGATCCCTAATTCTTATGAAAATAAAATATAGCCTATAACCTTCCTCGATAAATGGACTATCTAACACTGAAAGATCAGATCAAATTGAAATCGGACCAGTAGTTCCTTAGATTAGCGCGTTCAAACAAACAAACAAGCATACAAACAAACAAAATCTGCAGCTTTATATATTAGTACAGATAAATAAGGAGACTAGAAATAGGGGGGAACACATTTACCCTGTTATGTGGTGGTCACGTACAAATGTTAATTTATATTGTGGTGAATTCAATTAAGTAGTTTAAATGTTCGTATTTAAAAATATTAATCGCATTTTTTTTATACCACAGTTATTTTTTAAATTCAAAAGACAGGCGGTGCTAATTGTTTGCGCCTTTTCTATATGTTTTGGGGCAAACACTGGGTTGAGAAACGCAGCCTTAGATTAATGATCTCAAGACAATAGCTCAGTCTGATATCTATTATATCTCCACAGAAATCCATATTAATGACATAACTCGAATATAGAAACCACTGAAAGCTTGGGCATTTCAATAGACACAGTATTCAGGGCGAGTAGCAAGCTGTACACGTCTGTCTACGTTAGGGCGGTCATTAGTTAGTATTAAACCTGGATAAGTTGCTCTGGATATTAGAGGTTGTGGAATAACAAAATACTCTTATCTATAGATACGAATACTCTTATCTCTTACAAAATACTCTTATCTCCCGTCCATTTATTTATATACATTATTTAAACACTGACTGCCAGGGGTTAGATGTCCGCCTTTGGATCAACGGGTCCTGGGTTCGATTCCGGGGTCGAGCAAGTGTGTTTGTATAAAACCAGAGGCACTTGCACTGAGTCTGGGTGTCATTTGTGTTCATGAATTACATATCTGTAAACTGTCCCCGTGATACAGGTTATACATAGAGCAGAGGTTTCATTTAAAAAAAAAAACCAGGTACGTAACCCCACATCTGGGTTGGCGCAGTGGTTGAGCGATCGACTGCTGCGCAGCTTGTCGCGGGTTCGATTCCCCGCACGGAAGAAATATTTTTACGACCTACAAGTCTTTGTTCCGGGTCTGGGTGTTTTCTATCTATAATATGTATGTATTTACAAAAAATAATAATTATAATAAGTAGTTTATCATCCATCTCGTTACCATAACACAAGCATTAAGTTGCTTAGCTTGGGACGAGATGGCGTTGTGTGATATGTCCAAGGATATTTATTTATTTAGGTACATAGAGCAGAGATCTGGGTATATACTGTATCGCTGTTTACAAATTCACGAACACAAATGACACCCAGACCCAGAGCAAGTGCCTCTAATTTGCACAAAGACATTTGCTGTATCCCGGATTTGAACCGGGGGCCCAAAACCCAACACGGTAGTCCATTATTTATCTTCTAGCTGTTACTATGTCTTCGCTTGAGTTCACTTTAAATTTGCGCTAGCTTCTACCAGCCTGGATGAAAGATCCCTTAATAGACAGTGGACCAATGGGCTTGCATTAAACCGAAGATCGGCTCAAACTGCCGAAATTCGGTTAAACCGAATGTGAATCGAAGCTCGGCCCATCCCTAAAGTTTTCGGATGAAAATAAAGTGTGAAGCACTATAACCTCATAACTGTCATTAACCACATTTCAGCATCTTATACAAGCATACATTTTCCTATATAAAATTCTTCGTTTGGACAAGTATTTGGTTAATGTTGTGACAGTATCTGCTCCAATAACGTGTTTGGGTTTGGAAAAATAGGACGTATTCCCGAAGGAATCTATTTATGCGGACCCTACTCCGGATCTTGGGGGCTTGGGACTTCGCTATACCATTTCTAACTGTACGAGTATAATCGCACTTTATGTTTGTTAACACCTAGTTTTAACTAGGGATTAATTTAAAGTTTACTTGTGCAATTTCGGTTTTCTGAATACGACTGGTTAAAATTGTTGTGTGTGACGTTTTTAACTACGAATAATAAGATAACTGTTTATGAGAACAAAAGAGGAGTGGATCCAATAAAACAACCTTTTTTTATCGCTTGGGAAATGCTTTATGCATACCACCGCCCCTCGGGGTGGTCGGAGAGGTCGGTGATTATGTGGGACTCTGACAAGGGTCGTTTACCCAAGAGTCGTCTACCAACTAAAACCCCAGCGGTATACCCTCACACGACGCGCTTGGGGCGCCACAAGTTCGCGTAAACGCAGTCTACTGTGACGCCCCGGCGTGGTGCCCGCTACGCGGGCAAGCGAGGCTCAGTCATCGAGACCTTCGTCGGTGGCGGTTCCCCCGAACCACCACCGGCCTCTTAGGCGAGGGCAGAAGGGGTCCGCACCGTCACGAGCCCCCCTCCACCCCTGCCTCCGTCCGCGGCGCGGGTCAGCCGGAGCTCCTTCCTCTGCGACACAACGGCCTCGCAGAAGGGGCCTCGCCCTCGGGCTGGCGCCAACCCGAGGACGCCGGCGCACCGCAACTGGGCTCGCAGGGAAACGCAGAGGACAGGGTCGACTTCCCAAGTCCCCGGTCCCCGGAGAACCAATCATCCAATAAAACAACTGCAGCAACTTCCAGCAGCTAGTTGGAAATTGCACTGTTATATTATACTAACTTATTTCGTACCATATTTCCAGTTAATATTTGATACAAAACTCTGTGCCAACCCGTCTGGCCAGCCTGGCACAGCAGGCTAATTACCCTAGCTGGAGGAGGCCCGGCTCAGTAGTGGGTTATTTGTGTGTATAAAAATTTGCACAATTTAGCTTTCCCGATTCATCTAGAAACACTGTTATGTCATATCCGTCGCAATTTGAGGTTGACCTGTGTAATTGGCTTACTTAGAACTGATTATTAGTTATGGACAGGGAGGGATGCCCAAGCTCTAACGAGCTTATTATAGTGAAAACAGAGAAACAGATTATTCCATTATGAATGCTGTACTACCACCACCACCACCACTCAGCCCACAAAGTTTCATATCGAGTTTTCCTTCTCTTGCGGCTGGGTTTTCGGCATTATCATTTCCTTTTGTTCATTGTTCCGTTTGTCCATTCCACCCTGAGGGTCTTACGACACCCTCAGGTTGGAATGTCCTACTTAGGGTTCTGAAAGTTGGTTACTGAACAGAAAATGATGACGTCAACCTTGTAATTACATAGTTACACCGCGTCGCGTTGATGTCATAATTTCAGACCATAAATGACACACTACTCAGTCGGGCTTCCTCCAAATTCATGGAGGGATAAGCCTACTGACACGCTAGCAAGACGGGGTTTGCAACAGTTTTGCCTTTTGCCAGGTTTGTCTCTTGATTTAGTTTTTTCGGTTCTTACGACACTCTGATGACGGTTGGTGGCATTGTGTGGTCTAAATCACACGTGTAGACGTGACATCTATTATTTAAATAATGGCACATCACTTTGCTATTCGCATTCGCGTATATACACATAAATACGAACCCCTTGAATCGAACACGGTACCCTGTGATCCAAGGTAACCCATACAGCAACAAGGCTTAAGCAAAAGGCTGTTTACAACCATGTAATTGACGAACCCAAATGACACGAACAAGTGCCTCGGGTTTACACTGTTTGTGTTACACACATTTCATTTGCTCGTCAACTTTCACTCGTTACCAATGTTAGAAAAATATAATGCAAGGAAACCAATAATAAGCATTTTAACTAAGTGGTTTGCAGTGCAACTATTTTATTCCATACTCAGCTAATTCACTTTACCAGAATCTAATGTTTCAAGCTAGCCATGGAATCTCTACAAAATTGCCATGCACCAAACCTATTTCCATATTAGTACATCGACTTTAAACGTGTTGATTATGCAGGTCCGTTTTCGTTTCGGAGGTAAAACGCTCATAATTTTGCCTGTACTTATCCTGGTAGTGCGAAAAAATGGTAGAATGTACGAGAGTTTCTAAATTTGAATGTCGCAGCTGTTGATGGGCGTACTAGCCAGAAAAACACATCCGTTTTAGGTTATAATCTCTCATTTAAACCCATTCCTACATCAACATCACACCCTATAAAATACCCACTTCTGGGTGGAGCTTCCCTAAATTTCGCGAGAAGAGATTTGCCTTCTGTGATCTTATCCAGGATTGTTATCAAATTTACATTCTCTTGTGCCTACTGCCTTAATTGTCTGCATGTCCTTGGGGCGCCTGTTATAACACCCTCAGGGTGGTATGGATTGTTGTTATGGTGTATTCTAAATCCGCACAAACAAAGAACTGACAAATTATGGGAATTTATCGTTTCATGTCCATAATCGTGGCAGTTACAATGTGTATAAGGATTCATACGCATTATAAACTTCATTGATATGAATCCTGATAAGATATTAAAAGTTAAAAGTAAATACCTGTTTACCAATATAGATTTATCAAATAAATTATAATCCTCAAACCATTTGGCCAAATGAAATAAATTTCTGACTAACCGTCAATAAGTTATCGATACTTTTCAAACCTGTCAGACACATTGGCAGTTAGTTATTGGAAATCTGATCCAACCGTATCTTTAGCCATCTAGCTATTTTTGAAAGCTGCATCTTTGAAGTAGAATTGTTTCCTTCTTATTTTATCGTTTGTACTTGATCATATTACTAGTTATTAATACTGCGATATAGTCCACTGTTTATAAAGTTAATTACAATTCTAAAAATACTTCAGCATCTTGTGGAATAAGAAGTTATTCCTTAATTATATCTGTATGTCATATAAAAATGTGTAAGATGTGTGGTGGCGATTAGTCGATCAAAAATCATAATTTTTATCTCTTTTAAAACTTTATTGTTTCCACAGACCTAGTAAGTTACTGTGTCTTGGCGTACTAGGGCCAAATTTCCGCTGGGTTGTCTTTCTGTCTATCTTAGATCTCTTCATCCCATAAATGACCCACCACTGAGTCGGGCCTCCTCCAATTATAAAAAATCTAAATTCATGTTGTCCTTCACTTGCGGCTAGGTTATCGGCCTTGCCATTTCCTTTTGTCGGCTCGTACGACACTCGCAGGATGGAATGGGGTAGTGACACTATGTATTCTAAATCCGTCACAACACCGACAATCTTAGATCAAAGAACCTCAATTAAGTAGCTTCCTTTAACCCAAGCTAAGGATAGGATTTATCGATTTCTGTATCTTCATCTGCAACGGTATCTTTGGTAATGATTTACGTAAATCAGATATACGAAATTTTATACAAATCTTAACACGATATACATTTAAGGTCGCTTTAAGGTTAATTGTCACTTCTGCCAATGTCGTAATCCAATCACCAGACGCGGCCTGAGGTCTAAAATACATGACGTGAGTAATTATGTAACAAGCGATCACTAGCTCGGCTTTAGGGACATGGGTACTTTTGCAAACAATAACATTTACTCAGGACGAGATAACGATATTCGAGAGCTTGTGATGCTCAGGATGGAAACTGAGATTGTTGGTATCAGTACTTATTAAAGCTCATCAGAGGGTCATAGTGGCCTCGTTGGTCTAGTCGGTAGATGTGCCGCCTTTGGATCAACGGGTCCCGGGTTCGATTCCGGGGTCGGGCAAGTGTCTTTGTCTAAACCAAAGGCACTGGCTCGGAGTCTGGGTGTCATTTCTATCTATAATATGTATGTATTTACAAAAAAAAAATGTATTAAAGTAGTTTATCATCCATCTCGTTACCATAACACAAGCATTAAGTTGCTTAGCTTGGGACGAGATGGCGTTGTGTGAAATGTCCAAGGATATTTAATATTTATTTATATAGATCCTTTTAGTTGGGTTTTCAAGGAAATACTGTTTTTAGATGATACGGTCTTTAATGCGTCATTTCTCAGTTTTTAATTCTACGTCGTTGTTGTTATATTCGCGTGTATATTGTTTTTCATCACATTGCAAGTATCGGATATTTGCAACGGCTCTAGTTAAATAGGCGGGTTATGTGGCTATGTGAACTTGGCACCCGACTTTTCCAAAATTATGTTTTTTTGTGTTTTTTAGATAGATTTGGGTAAGTAGTAGATAGTAGTAAAAATATTTTCGTTTGTAGTAATTCCAAAAAAAAAAATAAAAAATGTTAAAAAAATTCCATCTCCCGAAATTGAAAAAATCAAATTTTTTTTTACTATTTATATTATTAATCGTATGTAGTGGATTGTAGTAAACTTTTTTTTGTTTGTAGTAAAACAGAAAAAATATGAAAAAATATTTTCATTTGAGCGTATTATATCATCACGATCTCGGTAACGAAAAATCGGTTTCCAAGGTAAAATCGATTATAATGAACGTCCAAAACCTCTAAGAAAGGTTCCCAGACGTTAGTAGTGGACGAATTTTCGTTTGTAGTAAACGTATTTTATTAAAAAAGTGACTATCTTAAGAAGCACTCCTTTCGGCGTCGTTTACGTGAAATAACTCTAGTTTGCATAGAGATACGGTTACTACAAACCTCCTAATCTACTGCGAAAGGGTCCTAGAGGTTAGTAGTGAACGAATTTTCGATGGTAGTAAACAACTTTTTATAAAAAAAGTGACCATCTTAAAAAACACTCGTTTCGGCGTCGTTTATGTGATATAACTCTTGTTACAAAGGAGATACGGTTACTACAAACCTTCTAATCGACTGAGAAAGGGTCCTAGAGGTTAGTAGTGAACGAATTTTCGATTGTAGTAAACAACTTTTTATAAAAAAAGTGACCATCTTAAAAAACACTCGTTTCGGCGTCGTTTACGTGAAATAACTCTAGTTTGAATAGAGATACGGTTACTACAAACCTCCTAATCTACTGAGAAAGGGTCCTAGAGGTTAGTAGTGAACCAATTTTCGATTGTAGTAAACGATTTTTTATAAAAAAGTGACCATCTTAGAAAACACTCGTTTTGGCGAGGTTTACGTGAAATAACTCTAGTTTGCATAGAGATACGGTTACTACAAACCTCCTAATCTACTGCGAAAGGGTCCTAGAGGTTAGTAGTGAACGAATTTTCGATTGTAGTAAACAACTTTTTATAAAAAAGTGACCATCTTAGAAAACACTCGTTTTGGCGACGTTTACGTGAAATAACTCTTGTTACAAAAGAGATACGGTTACTACAAACCTCCTAATCTACTGAGAAAGGGTCCTAGAGGTTAGTAGTGAACCAATTTTCGATTGTAGTAAACGATTTTTTATAAAAAAGTGACCATCTTAAAAAACACTCGTTTCGGCGTCGTTTACGTGAAATAACTCTAGTTTGAATAGAGATACGGTTACTACAAACCTCCTAATCTATTGAGAAAGGGTCCTAGAGGTTAGTAGTGAACGAATTTTCGATTGTAGTAAACAACTTTTTATAAAAAAAGTGACCATCTTAAAAAACACTCGTTTCGGCGTCGTTTACGTGATATAACTCTTGTTACAAAGGAGATACGGTTACTACAAACCTTCTAATCGACTGAGAAAGGGTCCTAGAGGTTAGTAGTGAACGAATTTTCGATTGTAGTAAACAACTTTTTATAAAAAAAGTGACCATCTTAAAAAACACTCGTTTCGGCGTCGTTTACGTGAAATAACTCTAGTTTGAATAGAGATACGGTTACTACAAACCTCCTAATCTACTGAGAAAGGGTCCTAGAGGTTAGTAGTGAACCAATTTTCGATTGTAGTAAACGATTTTTTATAAAAATGTGACCATCTTAGAAAACACTCGTTTTGGCGAGGTTTACGTGAAATAACTGTAGTTTGCATAGAGATACGGTTACTACAAACCTCCTAATCTACTGCGAAAGGGTCCTAGAGGTTAGTAGTGAACGAATTTTCGATTGTAGTAAAAGACTTTTTATAAAAAAAGTGACCATCTTAAAAAACACTCGTTTCGGCGTCGTTTACGTTATATAACTCTTGTTACAAAGAAGATACGGTTACTACAAACCTTCTAATCGACTGAGAAAGGGTCCTAGAGGTTAGTAGTGAACGAATTTTCGATTGTAGTAAACAACTTTTTATAAAAAAAGTGACCATCTTAAAAAACACTCGTTTCGGCGTCGGTTACGTGATATAACTCTAGTTTGCATAGAGATACGGTTACTACAAACCTCCTAATCTACTGCGAAAGGGTCCTAGAGGTTAGTAGTGAACGAATTTTCGATTGTAGTAAACAACTTTTTATAAAAAAAGTGACCATCTTAAAAAACACTCGTTTCGGCGTCGTTTACGTGATATAACTCTTGTTAGAAAACGAGTGTTTTCTAAGATGGTCACTTTTTTATAAAAAGTCGTTTACTACAATCGAAAATTCGTTCACTACTAACCTCTAGGACCCTTTCTCAGTCGATTAGGAGGTTTGTAGTAACCGTATCTCTTTTGTAACAAGAGTTATTTCACGTAAACGTCGCCAAAACGAGTGTTTTCTAAGATGGTCACTTTTTTATAAAAAGTTGTTTACTACAATCGAAAATTCGTTCCCTCCCCCAAGGATTTCCACAAAGGCCGGTCCTGGGCCGCCCGCATCCACTGCTTTCCGGCGATCTTAACCAGGTCGTCGGTCCACCGTGTGGGAGGCCTACCAGCACTGCGCCTTCCGGAACGCGGTCGCCACTCGAGGACTTTTCTGCCCCATCGGGCGTCGGTCCTGCGAGCTATGTGCCCTGCCCACTGCCACTTAAGTTTGGCAATCCGGTGGGCTATGTCGGTGACCCTGGTTTTCCTGCGTATCTCGTATCGTATACGTATATATATATATCGTATCTCCTTTGTAACAAGAGTTATTTCACGTAAACGACGCCGAAACGAGTGTTTTTTAAGATGGTCACTTTTTTTTATAAAAAGTTGTTTACTACAATCGAAAATTCGTTCACTACTAACCTCTAGGACCCTTTCTCAGTCGATTAGAAGGTTTGTAGTAACCGTATCTCCTTTGTAACAAGAGTTATATCACGTAAACGACGCCGAAACGAGTGTTTTTAAGATGGTCACTTTTTTTATAAAAAGTCTTTTACTACAATCGAAAATTCGTTCACTACTAACCTCTAGGACCCTTTCTCAGTCGATTAGGAGGTTTGTAGTAACCGTATCTCTTTTGTAACAAGAGTTATTTCACGTAAACGTCGCCAAAACGAGTGTTTTCTAAGATGGTCACTTTTTTATAAAAAGTTGTTTACTACAATCGAAAATTCGTTCACTACTAGCCTCTAGGACCCTTTCGCAGTAGATTAGGAGGTTTGTAGTAACCGTATCTCTATGCAAACTAGAGTTATTTCACGTAAACCTCGCCAAAACGAGTGTTTTCTAAGATGGTCACTTTTTTATAAAAAATAGTTTACTACAATCGAAAATTCGTTCACTACTAACCTCTAGGACCCTTTCGCAGTAGATTAGGAGGTTTGTAGTAACCGTATCTCCTTTGTAACAAGAGTTATTTCACGTAAACGTCGCCAAAACGAGTGTTTTCTAAGATGGTCACTTTTTTATAAAAAGTTGTTTACTACAATCGAAAATTCGTTCACTACTAACCTCTAGGACCCTTTCGCAGTAGATTAGGAGGTTTGTAGTAACCGTATCTCTATTCAAACTAGAGTTATTTCACGTAAACGACGCCGAAACGAGTGTTTTTTAAGATGGTCACTTTTTTTATAAAAAGTTGTTTACTACAATCGAAAATTCGTTCACTACTAACCTCTAGGACCCTTTCTCAGTCGATTAGGAGGTTTGTAGTAACCGTATCGCCTTTGTAACAAGAGTTATTTCACGTAAACGTCGCCAAAACGAGTGTTTTCTAAGATGGTCACTTTTTTATAAAAAGTTGTTTACTACAATCGAAAATTCGTTCACTACTAACCTCTAGGACCCTTTCGCAGTAGATTAGGAGGTTTGTAGTAACCGTATCTCTATTCAAACTAGAGTTATTTCACGTAAACGACGCCGAAACGAGTGTTTTTTAAGATGGTCACTTTTTTTATAAAAAGTTGTTTACTACAATCGAAAATTCGTTCACTACTAACCTCTAGGACCCTTTCGCAGTAGATTAGGAGGTTTGTAGTAACCGTATCTCTATTCAAACTAGAGTTATTTCACGTAAACGACGCCGAAACGAGTGTTTTTTAAGATGGTCACTTTTTTTATAAAAAGTTGTTTACTACAATCGAAAATTCGTTCACTACTAACCTCTAGGACCCTTTCTCAGTCGATTAGAAGGTTTGTAGTAACCGTATCTCTTTTGTAACAAGAGTTATTTCACGTAAACGTCGCCAAAACGAGTGTTTTCTAAGATGGTCAATTTTTTATAAAAAGTTGTTTACTACAATCGAAAATTCGTTCACTACTAACCTCTAGGACCCTTTCGCAGTAGATTAAGAGGTTTGTAGTAACCGTATCTCTATTCAAACTAGAGTTATTTCACGTAAACGACGCCGAAACGAGTGTTTTTTAAGATGGTCACATTTTTTATAAAAAGTTGTTTACTACAATCGAAAATTCGTTCACTACTTACCTCTAGGACCCTTTCTCAGTCGATTAGGAGGTTTGTAGTAACCGTATCTCTATTCAAACTAGAGTTATTTCACGTAAACGACGCCGAAACGAGTGTTTTTTAACATGGTCACTTTTTTTATAAAAAGTTGTTCACTACAATCGAAAATTCGTTCACTACTAACCTCTAGGACCCTTTCTCAGTCGATTAGAAGGTTTGTAGTAACCGTATCTCTTTTGTCACAAGAGTTATTTCACGTAAACGTCGCCAAAACGAGTGTTTTCTAAGATGGTCACTTTTTTATAAAAAGTTGTTTACTACAATCGAAAATTCGTTCACTACTAACCTCTAGGACCCTTTCGCAGTAGATTAGGAGGTTTGTAGTAACCGTATCTCTATTCAAACTAGAGTTATTTCACGTAAACGACGCCGAAACGAGTGTTTTTTAAGATGGTCACATTTTTTATAAAAAGTTGTTTACTACAATCGAAAATTCGTTCACTACTTACCTCTAGGACCCTTTCTCAGTCGATTAGGAGGTTTGTAGTAACCGTATCTCTATTCAAACTAGAGTTATTTCACGTAAACGACGCCGAAACGAGTGTTTTTTAAGATGGTCACTTTTTTTATAAAAAGTTGTTTACTACAATCGAAAATTCGTTCACTACTAACCTCTAGGACCCTTTCTCAGTCGATTAGAAGGTTTGTAGTAACCGTATCTCTTTTGTAACAAGAGTTATTTCACGTAAACGTCGCCAAAACGAGTGTTTTCTAAGATGGTCACTTTTTTATAAAAAGTTGTTTACTACAATCGAAAATTCGTTCACTACTAACCTCTAGGACCCTTTCGCAGTAGATTAGGAGGTTTGTAGTAACCGTATCTCTATGCAAACTAGAGTTATTTCACGTAAACCTCGCCAAAACGAGTGTTTTCTAAGATGGTCACTTTTTTATAAAAAATCGTTTACTACAATCGAAAATTCGTTCACTACTAACCTCTAGGACCCTTTCTCAGTAGATTAGGAGGTTTGTAGTAACCGTATCTCTATTCAAACTAGAGTTATTTCACGTAAACCTCGCCAAAACTACTGTTTTCTAAGATGGTCACTTTTTTATAAAAAGTTGTTTACTACAATCGAAAATTCGTTCACTACTAACCTCTAGGACCCTTTCGCAGTAGATTAGGAGGTTTGTAGTAACCGTATCTCTATGCAAACTAGAGTTATTTCACGTAAACCTCGCCAAAACGAGTGTTTTCTAAGATGGTCACTTTTTTATAAAAAATCGTTTACTACAATCGAAAATTCGTTCACTACTAACCTCTAGGACCCTTTCTCAGTCGATTAGGAGGTTTGTAGTAACCGTATCTCTATGCAAACTAGAGTTATTTCACGTAAACGACGCCGAAACGAGTGCTTCTTAAGATAGTCACTTTTTTAATAAAATACGTTTACTACAAACGAAAATTCGTCCACTACTAACCTCTGGGAACCTTTCTTAGAGGTTTTGGACGTTCATTATAATCGATTTTACCTTGGAAACCGATTTTTCGTTACCGAGATCGTGATGATATAATACGCTCAAATGAAAATATTTTTTCATATTTTTTCTGTTTTTTGTAGTAACAAACAAAAAAAAGTTTACTACAATCCACTACATACGATTAATAATATAAATAGTAAAAAAAAATTTGATTTTTTCAATTTCGGGAGATGGAATTTTTTTAACATTTTTTATTTTTTTTTTGGAATTACTACAAACGAAAATATTTTTACTACTATCTACTACTTACCCAAATCTATCTAAAAAACACAAAAAAACATAATTTTGGAAAAGTCGGGTGCCAAGTTCACATAGCCGGGTTATGTGCCTAGTACCCAGAAACACCCACACACTCAGACCGAAGGGTCAAGTGGGAGCTCTCTTCATGATTCTGATACTAGCACTCAGATTCTGTAAGGATATGGCTGAAATAAGCAAATTGCATCCCTCAAATGGCTTAGGCTCACGCAAAATAACAATGAGCTACTTTACGTCGGAATCCTTTAGCTGTACGAATAGCCTATAATATTTTTGTCAGGCACAGTTCATATTTATATAGTTGAACAAGTGATTTCTTTGCCTCATATGGCTAGCTATCATTGTAATGTGTCTAAACCAGATATATGAATTCTGTTTAGTTCTCTTATTTCAGCTCTCAATTCTTAAATTAGGTCTACACCAATCGTAGGCAGCAAAATACTCCAGGGAATATGGGTCACGCTTTAAGGCTTGTCCTCTCTTACGACCAGAATGCCTTACTAGTTCCTGTAGACGCCTCTTACAACACTCAATATGATAGAATGGATTGGTGACCCTGCTGTTCTATAACCCGACGGTACCCGGTTTAGTTCTAAAGAAGAATCCTCATCATCCCAGGTTATTAATTTTATTTCTGCCAGTTTCATTTAATCTTCTGCGATAACGTCGTTAGGGAATATTTATACACTGTATTTTAAATCCCGCAAGTAGTATATGTATGTATGTAAAATAAGGGGAATTTTGAAAGGTTACTTTTAATAATGCCAATTATGACAGCTTAAAACGAAAATGTGACAGCATCAAAACTCTCCGAAGAAAGGAAAATACGTACAATAGATCCATATTTTTTTTCAAATAAGGGCAAATTCGCCTTCCTTATTTCTTTCAAGTAGTGGGCGATGACTCAGGTGCTTGACTTTAGGGTATATTTTCCCGGGTCGCTCGTTAAAATAGAGTTTTGCATCGATTCGTAGGACAAACCACAATGTCCATTGTACTCTACCTATATTGTCTGTCCTGTATATAAAAACAATAAGTGACCGCACAGATAGTGTTCCATTTCCTCAGGCTTGGCTCGTGCTGGTCTTTGTGAACTCAGATCTCTTTGTAAACATGTGTGAAATCATACTGCTTAGAACAGCTGTGCTCAACCTTTATTATGTGGGCCATATACGGAGTGAAGCGCCACATTCAGATTTAGCTGTTATTTGAATGTCTATGATGTTCGATACACGAAATCAGTACCGTGAAACTAACAGCTCGTCATACGAAATTGTTTCCGAGATTATTTCACTAGATAGTTTTCGGCGGTCAAACGACGGTTTTGTCCGTGTAATTATAGCACAATGAAATTCGGAAAATGGCGAAAATATGCATTCCAGTTATGGTGTCGCGACCTTTTACGTTTCCTCGGGTTCCGCTTGGGTTACGAGATCTCTTTGTCAACAGTGTGAAATGTGCTTGGAACAGCCGTAGGTACTCAACCTTTCTTTATGAGGGCCACAAACTTCATGCAATTGTAAGACGAGGTGACTTAATGGGCTGAGATGATATTTTCCTAAACTCCACATATTTAGCTGTACGTCTTTAGTTGGTTGTTAATATGTTATAAATTCTCTTACTGCCCTCAGTACGGAATGGGGTAGTGACACCATGTACTCTTAATCCGTTGTCTATATAAATTAATATTATAATATATAATATTATAATATATATAATCTATACTAATATATAAAGCTGCAGAGTTTGTTTGTTTGTTTGTTTGAACGCGCTAATCTCAGAAACTACTGGTCCGATTTCAAAAATTCTTTCAGTGTTAGATAGTCCATTTATCGAGGAAGGTTATAGGCTATATTTTATTTTCAAAAGAATTAGGGATCCGTATGAAAATTGTGATTTTGTAACCCAAGGTGTAAAATCGAAAACCTATTTATGCGTGCGCTGCAAAAACGATTGACAATAGAACAAAATGAAGTACTACGGGTTTGTAGGTCTTATTAAAATCTACAAAAAAGTCCGCGAGAGCACATATCTAACTATCATAGTTTAGTCACAATAACCATTTTTATATTCATAAAAAAAATGCATAGAGATAAGCACGGGTTCGAAGTCCACGCGAGCGAAGCCGCGCCCAAAAGCTAGTATAATATATAAAGCTGCAGAGTTTGTTTGTTTGTTTGAACGCGCTAATCTCAGGAACTACTGGTCCGATTTCAAAAATTCTTTCTGTGTTACATAGTCTATTTATCGAGGAAGGTTATAGGCTATATTTTATTTTCAAAGGAATTAGGGATCCGTATGAAAATTGCGATTTTGTAACCAAGGTGTAAAATCGAAAACGTATTTATGCGTGTGCAAAAACTATTGACAATAGAACAAAATGATGTACTACGGGTTTGTAGGTCTTATAAAGCTCTACAAAAAAGTCCCCGAGAGCACATATCTAACTATCATAGTTTAGTCACAATAACCGATTTTATGTTCATAAAAAATATGCACGGGTTCGAAGCCCACGCGGGCGAAGCCGCGCGCAAAAGCTAGTAAATTAATAAATTTTAAAGACACTGAATAAAAATTCGTTTCTATAATTTGATTCGAAGTGACACCATTATTTAAGAAGGTAATCGTATTTTTGGTCGCGGATTGTGATATCGCCACCGTTAATTTGCATGTTGGTAGATATACAACTTTGCGGTGAACCTAGTTCACGGTAGCAAAGCTGTGTAGCTTTGCTTACTTGCAAAGCTATCAGGTAGAGCATAATATTTCGAAGTTCTCGTTTGAAACACTAAATAGTAATCAATCATAAGATTAGCACTGTCAATCTCTGGTACCAGCGTAGTCTATTTTTAACTCAGTCTAAGGTATTCTCACCGCGGCATGGAATATTTAACGAAATTCCTTCTTTGACCTTCACTTATTATTCCACACAAGTTTAGGGCCGAGTTTAGGGTTGCTTATGATGACCCATTTCCTAATACCCTCCCACGTTTCAAAGCCGTAGTGACTCCGAGGCAAGTTGGTTAAATGCGTAATTTAAGGTAGATAGTCTTTGTCAACAACCCACACTATACTGAGGGTGTCGTAAGAGGCGACTAAAGATCTGCATATATGAACATCCTGCTCATAAAAAAAAGAACTCCAAGTACATTAGAAAATATTTGAAAACTCTATAACCATACAAAATTGCTGGCAAAAAATTGATCATCTCAGCAGATAGTCTTTCCTTTAGCCCAGACTACATACTTACAGCGATAGTAGTACAGTTTTTTTTTTAAATGAAACTTGCACTATGTGCCTGTATCGCGAGGGCAGTTACAAACATGACATTCACGAACACAAATGACACCCAGACTCTGAGCAAGTGCCTCTGATTTATACAAAGACACTTGCCCGGCCCCGGAATCGAACCCGGCACCCCGTGGTCCAAAGGCGGCACTTTTCACTATTATATTCTCTATATCTTCTGTCACCATTCCTATAGTTGTACCATTATTCACGATCGGCTCAATTTCCGCTTCCAAATCTGCTTGAAACGCAAATTCGAGAGTCAACAGCAAAAGTTACCGAAGCTTCCGGAAGTTGCGCATATTTTTGGGCCACTGTTTCTTACGAGTTACGCGCGAATAATAAATTACTATTGTTGGTCACAAATAAAGGAGTATATTATCTTGTGTTTAATGGTTATTAGCTTAGTGGGCTGGTCGACTGTGAATTTCGGGTCATATTTTAACTTCGCTATAAAAAAAGGGGTTCTTTATGTAACATACGTCGCCGTATGTGATTCTCGATGGTGAACTTCTTTAGTTTATCTTTGAGAATTTACTTTAACTAGTGACTACCTTAAATAGACAACAGTCTGTTCACAGGATTTTCACTAACCGTCGTTAGATTTTGCTTCATTTCACAATTATCATTTTGATTTGTTGTTGTTGAGATTTATAAACGTTTTGCCAGAACCGAAATTGGTATTTTGCTGACAGTTTCAATTAGTAATTTATGATTATCATATAATTTAATACGAAGGGCGAGTTGTACGTAACCTTATGCCAGCACGTCTGTCCAGCGTGGCACAGGGACTAAGTTCTCTCCATTTAATTGATGACCCGGCTCTGCAATGGATGTTTTAAATGATGATGTTATCTTCGAATGATATAGAAATTCCTAACACACGTACAAGTGAACGACAATCTCCAATACAACCCTGGTAGGTCACAGACGGGTATTTTCCAAATTGCTATATGTGTGGTTTTTACGGATTTAGAACATAGAGCACCAACCCATTTCATCCTGAGGGTGTCCTACGCGAAAACCTACGCGCAAGGGAAGGAATACTTGAAACGAAACCCCGTGCCAACCCATCTGGCCAGCGGGGCACAGTAGGCTAATTACCCTTACTGCGATGGGAGGAGGCCTGACTCAGTAGTGGGTCATTTATGGACTGAGTAATAGTAGTATATAAGGACGGCTAGTCATATCTGTAGAAGAACCGACAACCGCTGGGGTAGACGAGTTCTTGAGTGGAGACCGCGAATCGGCAAGCGTAGTGTGGGACGGCCCTCTGCTAGATGGAGCGACGATCTGCGAAAGGTTGCGGGCAGCAGCTGGATGCCTCAAGCTGAAGACAGGGCGCTATGGCGCTCTTTAGGGGAGGCCTATGTCCAGCAGTGGACTAATGTGGGCTGATGATGATGATGATAAGGACGGCATCACCGATGCTCATGTACACCTGCAACACCAGAGGAGGCGACAGAGCATAACCGGCCTAGGTAGCTTATGCTGCCAGTAAGGGCTGTGGAAGATCAAGAGAGATGGATGGATTGTAAGCATGAGAAATTGTGTATGAAAGGTGTGACTGTAGATATGACGACTGATAGGTGTGTATGGAGACTACCACCTAGCGTGGGACAGGGGTCGGAAGAAGATGATAATGGTAACTGTAAAAATGACGATTTATAAGAGTTTTGTGATAAAACCTACGTAAATAAAGTTAATTTTGAGTTTGAGTTTGAATTTTGAGTAACATGCTTCTACTGATGGAGCGCTAGCTACCTAAAGGTGTGAACTACTACTATATGGCGACACTGACCCGCAGCAGTGCTGCCGCTACATTGCTGCGTAGCTCGGAATGTAATCTCATATAAGCTTATAGGGAGTAGGACTCAACGCGTAGGAACACATGACTAGCTAAGGATCGTTGAGGTCGTTCCCCAGTCAGGATGCTCAGGGTCTATATTTCAGACCTCCCTCCCCACTTCCTTTGTGTAGAATGAAGGGATTAAAGAGAAGTTGCCCTCCGGTGTAAACTTTGTTTGGTTTTCGCCGTTTCGAACGGAACACGTGCCCTGGTTTTAAGGGGATATCAATTAATATTTTTTTTATAGATTCTACAATTCATTTTTGGGAACTAAAATTTATTATTTTACGATTAATTTCATGTTTGTTCTCGTGAGGGATGTGGATTTTTCGACGCTCGTTTTAATGGTGAGGGAGATTTTACAAATAGCCTATTGACTATGGCACTTGTTCGTTATTTTTTATTGTGTTATATAAAATAATATTTTTAATTTTTTTATTTATATTCTTTGAAGAAATATGTCATATTTAAAATTGGTTCTATAATTTATATATGTATATAAAATTTTGGTACATATATGGCTACAAAGACGTGGCATTTTTTAAATGTGATTTTTATTTTGTATTGGTGATAGAAATAACAAGCCGGTTAGTTATTTTCCAGCGAGGCATAGTAGGATAATTTCCCTCCTTTTAATTGTAGGATGCTCGACACAACAGTGGGTCATTTATGGGCTGAATAGAATAGTAGAACAATAAAATAAGTGTTCAATAGCATCGCCTTAATCTTTTCCCGCTATTTTTATAGCTGTCGGTGTACTTACCCTTTCGGCTAATTGTTTACATGACCGTCAAATAAATTCTCTTTTTACTCATCACTTGCCGGCTTTAGAGCAAATTTAGGTTAGCTTTTGATGTACCCCATTTAAAAACGAAGTATCGTTAAACATACTTATAATAGTCTAAGATCCGGTGAAGAAAGTTTTACTGTCACCTGTTATCCAATTAAAACTCTGTTAATATTTTAGATAATGCGATGAGCTTTTCTTTTTTCGTCGGAAATCTTCATGTATACCCCGACGTTGAGAGAGGGGCGGGGCGCATAGATGTTGAATTGCGCCCCTACCTACCCATTAAAACCGGCAGCTATCCTCGACTGTTCGAACCAGGGCCAAGGGATTTTCTCTCCAATGGAGGAGCATGCCCCATGACCCTCGTGGGGCATGCTCCTCCCCACGAGGGCCAATATAATGGACATAGGTTAACTTACCAAAATCTTGTGCTAATATAAATACCTAAATTCACGATGAGCTTGTGCCATAATGCGGAAACATACTAACGTGCCGTGGCGTGTTGTGACGCGACAGTAGCATATCGGTTTTAGACATTTAATATGGTTATGGACACATTAGTATGTCGTGTCTTGTCGTGAGGCGTTGTCCTAAATGTATGAAACCGATATTATTCTGACACGTCACGACACGCCACGATACGTTAGTGTGTTTCCGCCTCCAGCTTTCCATAGTCAAAGATATGTCCTTATCATTCTCAGTTTAAAGAAGCTAAGATAAACACTGCCATATCTGATATAATATATCGATTGACTTGGAATTCCCTAACGTGACTGGGCTCAAACATTAAGCTGCTACTTTGTTGGAAAATTGTCATGCATACAGCGCCCTGTGTACTCGTCCAGAATCGCCAATAGCCCGGATAATAGCAATCGATACACAGATGCTCTTAAGGATTGCGTGCTTTTCGAATGTTTGTATCATCAACGTTCTTGAATAAAGTCCGCTGATGAGCATATGGGCCTGTCCTCAGCTTGACATGCTGCTGTCAGCCTTAAGTTGTAGCTTTATCTACCAAAGGCATCCGCTCCGAAGCTCCGATGTTTGCCGTCATGGTTTCAGTCTCTAATTAGGCTGGCTTCAATCCTTTTTTGACAAAGGAAAGCATCTGTTAACTCGTAATGAGCATAAGGACCTGTCCTCAACTTGACGTGTCCAACTGCTGTCAGCCTTAAATTTCAGCTTTATCTACCAAAAGCATCCTACACTACGCTTTTGGAGTTGCTATTTCCACTCCATTCTTCCCATATTCGTCTACCGCAATGTTCTTCGGTTCTCCGGCAGATATCCTTTACAGCTTGGCGTCTGTCGCATAGTCATTGCAGATCCTTAGAACCTTAAGCATATATGTGTCCTATGCGCTTTATATCCATATCCGGCTACACAAACCAATAGCATTTCTTACAATTGCACCGTTTTAATCTTATCTATTGACAGTACGGTATCTTATCTTGTTTAATGCAAGAAATACAAATGTAAATGATGCAACGCATAAAAATACATATCATAAAACGTAACCACGTTTACTTGGCTCTCATAAAAGTATTTCGCCTTTAATCGCCTTATAAGTCTCAATGAGTCTTGAACGGTTTGGTAACGATGTACAGCTGTTATCCGTCTTAAGGATTTAGTTTGGCAGATAAATAATTTCCGTAAATCATCTTGGTTGCCTGGAAGAGATTGCTGTGAGCAATAAGGTCGCCAATTGTACTACTTGGGTATTTTAGTTGTAATATTTGGTTTCTTTGTCCACAATAAAGAGTGTTCTATTCTATGTCACTCCCTCAGTTTTCCCTCGCTCAAGGTATCTTACCAAGCGAGGGTGAGGGTTTTACTATTGTACCATGCTGGAAAGGCTACACAGACATACATTTGTAGCCAATTCTTACATATAGTATACGTTGTATGACAACCTCTGTAGGTGACAGTTTTTTTTGTGTAGAAATTAAACACTTTTAGCATATTTATCTCGTGTATATTACATTATTTAATTCTCGACGTTTCAAATGTCTTGCAGCAGTCGTGGTCAACGGAGAGACTAGTAGCCAGTTGTACCATGCTGGAAAGGCTACACAGACATACATTTGTAGCCAATTCTTACATATAGTATACGTTGTATGACAACCTCTGTAGGTGACAGTTTTTTTTGTGTAGAAATTAAACACTTTTAGCATATTTATCTCGTGTATTTTACATTATTTAATTCTCGACGTTTCAAATGTCTTGCAGCAGTCGTGGTCAACGGAGTGACTAGTAGCCAGTTGTCTTTAAAAGTTCAAAGGCTTTTTAGTCCCTTCCGAAATTAACCTTCGATTAGATCGTTAAAAATTGTAATGTCCTGCAAATTCTGGCGGGTTTTTACGCATGCGCTGATGAGTCCCATTGGGACGTTATGCGAATTGTAACGGCAGCAAATTGACCTGCAAAAACGAGATTGATTGATTGGATGATTAACTTAGTTGCTGTGAACGTAACTGTTAGATATTTTATCGGCGAGAGAACTGATTGAAAGTGCTACGGAGTTAATAGAATGGAATAGTCTTTTATCGTCATCAGCAGGCTTTCGGTCCCAGGACAGATACTTACTTACTTATCCTTGGACATTTTTTCACACAACGCCATCTCGTCCCAAGCTAAGCAACTTAATGCTTGTGTTATGGTAACGAGATGGATGATAAACTACATATACGAGTATATACATATTATAGATAGAAAACACCCAGACCCGGAACAAATACTTGTAGGTCGTACAAATATTTCTTCCGTGCGGGGATCGAACCCGCGACATGCTGCGGAGCAGTCGATCGCTCAACCACTGCGCCAACCGTGTCGTCAAGATAGTTATATTATGTTACAGAAAAAAAAGTTTATGACCCACCGCTGAGTTGGACCTCTTTCAATTACGGAGGGTAATTAGCCCACGCTGGCCTAACCGGTTACCACAGGGTCACGTGTCAAGATTTCCTTCACTTACGGTTTCCGGCCTTGCCATTTCCTTTTGCCGGCTCTAACGACACCCTGAGTACGGAAAGGGGTGGTGACACTATGTATTCTAAATCCTTCACCACATGGAAGGAAACGAAACATGCTACTCTCTCATTCTTGACGACACGGTTAGCGCAGTGGTTGAGCGATCGGCTGCTGCGCAGCATGTCGCGGGTTCGATCCCCGCACGGAATAAATATTTGTACGACCTACAAGTATTTGTTAAGGGTCTGGGTGTTTTTCTATCTATAATAAGTATACATTTACAAAAAAAAATGTATTTAAGTAGTTTATCATCCATCTCGTTACCATAACACAAGCATTAAGTTGCTTAGCTTGGGACGAGATGGCGTTGTGTGAAATGTCCAATGATATTTATATATTTATTTATGTAATAAGGTTTTTTTAAGAATGTTGATTTATTATTTGCATTCGGCACTCACTATCCTTTAATACATCACATTTTGAATGCCAAAAAGCGCGTTAAATCTTTTCGTAAATTAGGCATTCGGCGCGTGTTCAGCCAGAATTCAGTTGCAAAGTGGACACGAGACAATTTAATTGCCGCGAATACAAGAAAAAAGCACTCTACGAGACAGAAAAAAAGTATCTGGCCCCGTTTCTAATGCAAATGTGAGTAATAATATTGAAATGAGACAGCTCTAGAAGTTTGTTTTCGTGGCTGGGAGGTTTTTAATTGGATTGCAAAGTTTTACCCCCTAATATTCGAGTGAATGGGTATTTAAACATGCACCGATATTAGAAGACTCATAATGGGGAATTCGTGTCGTGCAAATTTTTCAATCTATAACTCTGTCACACTTTATTCGCATAAGTCCTTAAAAAAAACTTACAAATCATCAGTATATAAACAGTCACCGGTCCGGAATGCTGCTCGACAGAGAAGAGCCGGCGAGAAATTCCATAGTTGCTTTTTTTTTTAATCGTATATCTTGGTTACATATTAACATTGTACAGCATGGTGAGAGCAAGTTCGTCACTTAATGCGTAACACGTCTTCATCGTCTCAGCCAAGTTATTGTTGGTGATCAGGCATCCTTCCATTTCTACTTACTACTACTTCGCAACCCATAAATGCCCTACTGCTGAGTTGGCCTACTGTCCCATGCTGGCCAGACGGGTTGGTAAAGAAAGGGTTTCCTCGATCAAGATTTCCTTCTCTTGCAGCTAGGTTTTCGGCCTCGTCATGCCTTCTGCTCTTCCGACACCCTCGGGTCGAAATGGAATGGCGACACTATGTATTCTAAATTCGTTACCATACGGACGAGCAGAGAGAGAGAGAGAGTAGGCAAACAAACTTTCACAGGCGGACAGCTTGTCATCAGGCCGGAGCAAGGAGATGATGATGGTGATGGTTGTCACAAAATGAATGATTGGTACCGAGTGGCCATATTTTACTTTCGGTTCTTCCTTAATTATTTTATTCGAGTTTTATTGAATCGCGGTCAAAGAGGACGCGCCAATAAAATCCAATTATAGGGTTCAGGTCGATGCGCCGGTGACGTCACCGCGCGAAGAATGTGAATATCGTAAAGCCACAATGTTGAATGGTGACGTCACGGCGCGCGGTTTCCCTTTTTTTCTCGTTTTAGATCGGTTGCCCGCTCCCATCGGAAATGGCGGTAATTGTGGACATAGCGGCTAAATTAGACATGTGCGGCCTTGAACCCGTTCGTGAATAGTTTTCGGTATTGAATAGAGAGGAGAGAATAGGCTCTGCAAGCTTGTAATTCGACTAATATTGCAGTATACGGGGAACAACGGGCATTTGCAGACGTTACAATCGATGATGGGGATATATACAACGTGATTCAAAAATACTATAACATCCGAGACAGGAAAATAGTATACGTTTGAGGGATATGCAAAATTTGAAGAGGAAATAAGTTACTCAATGTTTCGATAAAAATTTCAAAAAAACTGACCGATTCATCGATAAAATGTGTCCCATCCTTGCTCACACACACAAATGTTAATAAAGTTCCAAAAATCATATCCTGTTTGAAATGCATGTGGTCCTGGTACACACATTGATAAAACTTTTCACATCCCATCTCACGCACACGAAAGTAAAGAAAGTTAAAACACAGTAGCAACAAGCATCTGTTACTTTATGTTAGCCTGGTACAAGTTTATATGAATGTATTTTTTTTTATTAAATGTGTCTCAATTCTCAACTAAGAACAGCAGGACATATCGCGAGAATTAACAAAGGACCTAATAAATTTCCGACAAATATCATCGGTGACCTGCTTGTAGGATAATACCAACGTTTGCTGGTTGGTTCGTTTCTTTTCACTGGAACCCCTGTTTTGTTGTAAAAATATGGTTCATATAAACGTATATTGCTCCCTCATACGTCAAGATAGAAAACCATTTTAAACCCAGAACTGCCTCATTTGATTAGTCCTCATTTCGGTTGGACTGTGGCACAGGATCAGTCTAATCCATACCAAAGATAAGTTTTGTTTTTGGTGGTGACGGTATTGCGGCGTTTGGTACACCCTGCTTATCTAACTTAATAACGAAACGGTAAATTACTGCTACCCAGAAAATCTGTTACATAATTATACCGTCTTAATAAGTGAACTGACAAATAGCTGGTTTCAAATGGAAAACGGACTAACAGCGTGCCGCGTATAACGTTGATTTGATTTCTCAAGAATAACTACGGAGACGATTTTCTCGTAACATTTTTCGGGAAAACACACAACATTCCAGACGTATTTAATTAAAATCTACCAGCCCTGTAGTCATGTTGCGGTCGATCGGGGATTTGGGCGCGTGGGATTATTCCTAAATGAAATTATTTTCTTAACAATAGCCTTAGGTTTAGGCGAGTGTACTGAGTAGAAGTATAATACTAGACATTATTAACTTAATTACTTTTCCAATGTCGATCGTCGGAAACTTTCACTCAAAGTTTAGAACGTTGTTCTTAGTCTACTATTTTAGTTACGTTTGTTTTATTCGCAAATCCTTAGGAAAATTACGAGTCACATTTTTTCCATTATATACATATTTATGACGTTTCGATTATTTTTTCTAAATCAACAACCTATACCATCCCGAGAGTATCGTAAGAGGCGACTAAAGGAACGCAAGAGGCACATCACCTTGCTCCAAGAGAAGGCAAACTTGATACAAACCCTGTGCCAACCCGTCTTGCCAGCGTGGCACAGTAGGCTAATTTTCCTCATGAATTTGGAGGAGGCTCGACTCAGTAGTGGGTCATTCATGGGCTGAAACCACGACATGCCTGTTATGCACTACAAAACGAGTATGTAGTCTTAAATGGTCAAGTTTTATACGCTGTTTGTTACATTCTTTTCTTTAGTAGATTGAGAACGTGCGGTCACCATTTTCGTCATTTTATCTATTACTATAATGACGCCAATAGGAGTGTATGGAGACTACCACTTATCGTGGGAGAAGGGCCGAAAGATAATTATTGTAGTTTTAAATATGACGATTAATAAGAGTTTTGTAATAAAACCTACGTAAATAAAGTCCTTTTAGAGTTTGAGTTTGAAAGCTGAAAGTTTCTCAGCACATCGTTCCCGTCGGTTGCTCTAATAAATTACAGGAGCATAGATCACTAGGCTCGTAACGATTATTCTTAGCCCCTGACCACGGCGTGGTGTTATCCATACCGATATGTTGGGAAAATATAGCTAATCAGACACGTGTCGTTAGCTTAAGACATTAGGTTCTTGCAGTGGCGGATTCACCAGTAGGCTGGAGTAGGAGGCATTGTTATAATGGGCGGCAGATTAGGACGTCTAAATAAGAGTGGAAGTCTAAAAAAAGGTCCTCACAAAGAGTGGACGTCTAAAAAAATAGTAGTCAAAAAGAGTGGACGTCTCAAAAAATGGTAGTCAAAAAGAGTGGACGTCTAAAAAAAAAGTCGGCAAAGAGTGGACGTCTAAAAATAGGTCGGCAAAAGAGTAGCTAAAAAAAAGGTCGTCTCAAGAACTGTAGAGGCGGCATGAAAAGCCTACGGGCGGCAAATCTGTAAATCCGCCACTCTTCTTTCTCTGGGCTCTTGGCAAGACTGTAGTACATAATGATCAGTGACCGATTCCCCACATGAACGGCAACATTGGCACCAGTAAGGATTCACATTAATTAAGTAAACAACGCGGCGGCAGTGGGGTTTTAATCGAACACAGCTCAAGTGTGAATGGCTGTAAATTCAATCATAGCCTTTCGACAAATGTATGCTCACTTATTTCTAGTTTTATAGGAAACTACTGATCCCATTTCGATAAGATTCATATGGGACCAATGTAAAGGCAATCGCTAAAAATAATAAAAATCTTAATTGGCATGTAAATGACGAGAGTTATGCGGTAACCGATCCGGGTATCAATAAACGAACAGTCGAATTGAGATTCTCCTCCTTTTTTGGAGTCGGTTAAAAATACATTAATGCAGAAACAGTTACGCACACTACATTGGGTATCATACTTAAACACTAGAAAGAAAGAAAGAAAGAAAATATTTTTTTATTGAAGAGATTTTCCACAAATAAAAAAGACTAAGTAAGTCTGCATCTTCTGCCGAGTAGGTCACCATCTCAGCATTAGCTGGGTATCAGCGCGGATATTCACTACCACACAGCTCATAAATTACCACCTGCCGAGTCGGGCCTCCTCCAATTAAGCCAACTGTGCCACGCTGGCCAGACGGGTTGGCACAGCATTTAGCATCATCTTCTCGGCTAGGTTTTAGGCCTTGTCATTTCCTATTGTCGACTCTTACGACAATCTCAGGATGAAATTGGGTGGTGACACAATGTATGCTAAATCCGTCACCACACGGAATATTTTTGTCGACGATTCGTAATTCGGTTATTAAAAAGCATTGCCTGCTAAGGATCACGTGCACGTACCCGAGGACTGTCGATCGATGCGGCTTCTGATATCGTTATGTAAGCCTATTTAATTTCGGGGATCCGGCTCGGGGATTAGGGGTTAAGTTAACCGGTCGTTTAAGTGTGCCCTGTAAGTATGTATTGGACGAGTGTATTTAATAGTCGAGGTTCGGTTTTCCACCGACCTCAGAAAGGAAGAGGTTTTCAGTTCAGTTGTATGGTTGTTAGCGCATGGGTTTGTAAACCGATTCGAACCGATTTTTTTTTGTTCGATTGGTACTATTCCATATTAATCCCTTAAAAATGTCAACGAAATCGGTATAGCTTGGCGGAAAGACAAAGATTTGTAGGAGGCATTTTTTTAATAATTTTGACGGTTTTGTTATTCGAGTCCTTTACAAACCTAACGTTTGTTTGCACTAAACATCGACAAGTCTAAATAATAAAAAAGTAGTAACTTTACATCAACAAAAAAACTATGAAGTACAAAATACGTAAGGCACCGACTTCAAATGGTTTTAGTGTTTCAAGTGTTGGTGTGTGTCAAATGGTTTAGACACTCTAAGTGCCCATTTTGAGGTCGGCTCTCACTTTTTGTTAATTAGTTTTTATTGTTGTTGTGGTTTGTGGTGATGGGTTTATCTGAATACAAATGGTTATCAATCAACTTTATCACAGGAATCCAACGAATCAAGAGATGATATAAAATAGATCCCACTGTTCTTGATTAATATTGGATTAACCATTAATTGGTGTAACTGGCATGACTGTGTTTTGGTATAAATTCGATTAACCACATTGATTTTAACTTCATCATCATCATTTCAGCCAGTAAATGACCCAACACTGGGTCGGGCCTCCTCCAAATTAATGGAGAGAATTTAGCCTACTGTGCCTCGCTGGTAAGACTGGTTGACACAGGATTTGTATCAAGTTTTCCTTCTCTTAGGGCTAGGTGATCTAATAAATAATTATCCTTGGACATTTCACACAACGCCATCTCGTCCCAAGCTAAGCAACTTAATACTTGTGTTATGGTAACGAGATGGATGATAAACTACTTATATACATTTTTTTTTTGTAAATACATACATATTATAGATAGAAAGGACACCCAGACTCCGAGCCAGTGACTCTGGTATAGAGAAAGACACTTGCCCGACCTCGGAATCGAACCCGGGGCCCGTTGATTCAAAGGTCTTCTTTTAGTCGCCACCACACTCTTCCAAATGCACGGAGGGAAATGCCTACTGTGCCACGTTGCCAAGGCGGGTTGGCAGATGGTTTGCATCAAGTTTTCTTTCTCTTGTGGCAAGTTGATTTACCTTTTGCGCTGCTTTGGTCGCCTCTTGCGACACCCTCAGGATGGTGTTGGTGACATTGTGTATTCTTAATATGTCACCACACGGACTGATTTTAGCTTAGTATTCTTTAATCTATGTACATAGTACGCCATGGATAAATTATGCCAGTAGCTTATAGTAATGGACGCCAAATGCGAACGGAAGCTTTAGCAAATACTCGTAGATTTTATCGTTGCCTGTAATTCTGTGAAATATTTAGTCGGTCCTTTTCAGAACACAACGAGTATTGTAGTCATTTTTGTATAAAAGGCTTTTTGTGTGAGTATTTAATTACTAATGCTTATGTTTGCTCTAGCTTACATTTTGTATTATACAAGTGTTTCGATATACTAAGTAAGGAAAGTCCCTTCGAAAATTTCCCTCGAATTTGGAGTAAGCCTGACGCAGTAGTGGGCATTTGTAGGCTGTAACGACAACTAAGTAAGGGGCTGTCCATTACTCACGTGAGGTTCGAAAGGGGGAGGGAGGGGTTAGGCAAAAATCACGAAACATCACCAAGGGGGTAGGGGGGTATAGTAAGATATCACGTCGTCAAACACGTCATTTCTGAACCGAAAAGCGGCATATTTAAGCTTCTTTGTAGGTACTAAAAAATACACGTGATTTTTTATGGGGGGTGGGGGGCTAGTGTTTAACCTCACCACGTATCACCAAGGGGGAGGGAGGGGTTAAAAAATGTTAATAAAACATCACGTGTTTAATGGACAGCCCCTAAGGATGCGCGGGTTTCTACGCCTTAAACAACAACAAAAATACTTTTATTAGCGTCAGCAATTTGCCTAAGATTACCGAGTTTTTTTTACATTCCGGAAAATATCTACTATAATCTACTATGTGAACCTAAGGAAAAGACAATTATATGTGTCCTAATATAAAAAACCCGTGTCAGTGTTTGTTATCGAAAGCCCCCAAAACGACTTGTCCGATATTTTTGAAATTTGTTTTTAGTAACTTTGAGAATAGGTCATAGGCTATTTTTTATGCCCCTACGTTACCGATTTTCAGGTTTCAGAAATTACTCATAGGCCTAAATTACATGTAACTACAACTACCTAATTAAACTAGTGTTAGATATTTTCGAGAACTTGAAATAATGCAAACACCTATCATTGGGCAAGAAAATCACACCAATAGATTATTTTAGATTATGTAATAAATATTCAGCCTTCTACCATCAATACTTATTTTTTAAAACCGATAGTAGTATTTTTACCTATGCGATTGGTTGATGACATTGACTTTCCTGATGACATATGGAACAGAGACGTGGTCGCTCACTATGGGCTCCATCAGAAGGCTCAAAGTCACCCAAAGGGCAATGGAGAGGGCTATGCTCGGAGTTTCCCTGCGAGATCGAAATGAGGAGATACGCAGGAAAACCAGGGTCACCGACATAGCCCACCGGATTGCCAAACTTAAGTGGCAGTGGGCAGGGCACATAGCTCGCAGGACCGACGCCCGATGGGGCAGAAAAGTCCTCGAGTGGCGACCGCGTTCCGGAAGGCGCAGTGCTGGTAGGCCTCCCACACGGTGGACCGACGACCTGGTTAAGGTCGCCGGAAAGCAGTGGATGCGGGCGGCCCAGGACCGGCCTTTGTGGAGATCCTTGGGGGAGGCCTATGTCCAGCAGTGGACGTCTTTTGGCTGAAATGATGATTGACTTTCCATATGGTGACGGATTTAGAATACATCGTGTCGCCACCATATTCCATTCTGGGGTGTCATAAGAGCCGACAAAAGGATATAACTAGGCCGAAAAACTAGCGGCATAAGAAGGGAAACTTGAAACGAAATCCTGTGCCAAACCGTCTGGGACTAGGCTAATTTCCCCCCATGTAATGGAAGGAGGAGAAGGAACGACCCAGCAGTAGGCCATTTATGGGCTTAGTATTAGTGGTCCACAGATGCGCAAGAGTGTTGCAAGATGCCATTATTGGCAGTACGTAAGTTGTTTCCTAAAACATTGATGGATAACAATGAAAGCTGTTGAGGTCTCTTATTTCGACGGTTTGTTTTATTTAAACCCAACTATTTTCATCGAAGACAGTTCTGTTGGACGTGCAATGCACTTCAGTGCAATGAAATCGATAAACTTATTTTTAACTCGCATGGCCAGGAATCGTAAACGATTGGAGTCTCGTCATTACAACAATGTTAGATGCATACAGTTAAAGCATACGCCTTTTAGGAGCCCATAGTTACTGAGTTTTCCACATTAAATACGACGCGGACGAAGTCGCGGGTAACATATGTTAAATATATAGATCGCGTGTTTGTATGGGAAGAATTAACTAAGTATTAAATCGAATCGATTCTGGGGTCGGGCAAGTGTCTTTGTCTAAACCAGAGGCACTGGCTCGGAGTCTGGGTGTCATTACTATGTATAAAATGTATGTATTTACAAAAAAAATGTATATAAATAGTTTATCATCCATCTCGTTACCATAACACAAGCAATAAGTTGCTTAACTTGGGACGAGATGGCGTTGTGTGAAATGTCCAAGGATATTATTTATTTTCAATACTTATATACTTAGGATATTATTTACTTAGGTTACATATAAACTACCTTAGGTCGAAAATCAGTACATATTTTTGGAGACTTACTTATTTCTCGGTCTACGGGAACGAACAGTTGGTTTGAAATAAAGCACCAACGTGATGCCGCAGTAAGTATGTCCACAAACGCCCTCACCCCATCAGTACGGGACTCACTGCCCAACGGCGTGACGTGACTGATTGACTGGACACGCTAATTGACGGTGGATTGATATTAATTTGTCTACTGCTCTATTAATACGGTGATACAGTCAGTCAATCTTAACGGGAAAAGCATAGAAATAATATGGTCAGTGGAGACGGTTTAGCTGGGTGAAGCCGTTTAAGTGAGCCTTTAAATGTTTACTGCGCTTATGGGCTGTCCATTAATCATTTTTTAACATTTTTTAACCCCTCACTCCCCCTTGGTGACACGTGGTAAGGTTTAAGACTAATTAAACGCCCCCCCCCCCCATTAAAAAGCACGTGTATATTTAGTACTACAAAGAATCTTTCGGTTTATCTTACTATACCCCCCTCCCCCTTGTGATATTTCGTGATTTTTGCCGAACCCCCCCCCCCTTTCGAACTTCACCTGATTAATGGACAGCTCCTTACTCTGCTTTCCGGAATCCGTGTGGTGACGGATTTAGAATACATAATGTCCCCAACCCATACCGTCTTGCGGCTGTCGTAAGAGGCTACTAAAGGAAGGCAAGATCACCTAGCGGCAAGGGAGGGAAAACTTGGTAAATACCCTGAGCCAACCCGTCTTACCAGCGTGGCACAGAAAGCTAATTTCCCTCCATGAATTTAGAGGAGGCCCGACTCATTAGACTCGACGACTCTGCTTTAGCTTGGTAACAATCGGAGTCGTAGTTCGTATTTAACACAATTCTTCCATTGCATATGGAAATAATTTATTTTATTTTATTACTTTTTGGGAAGCCAATTAACTTAAAATATTAAATTTTTGGTCGATATTGTGACTGTTGTTATTGTTCTCAATACACTAAGCGCTGAAAATAAACATAATGGCATTCAAATTATCAAGCTTGTATCACAATTGCTAGTTCGTGTTTTTTTCTGAAACTTCTATTTGCTTCCTCATATTTCAGATAGAAAACTATCATAATATAACTGCTTAATTTGATTTATGTCCCCAATTCGGATGCCTATAGAGGTTTTTAACACACTGAAGAACGCCAACTAACCGTTTACAGCGTATAATGCAAGCTTAATAAAATTATATTTGAATTATACAATTTTGTTACTTAATTCTCATTTTGTAAAAGACTCAATGCTGAGTCGGTGTCGGAGTCGGCGAGTCCTCCAATTAAGGTGAATGTTCCAGGATAGCCCGCGAAATTCAAATTTTCGTACGTTTTTTGCAATTTGGGTTATAATGATGATTTTGATGATTATAATTCTATAACTACATACGTCGTACAGGCGCGAATAACATTTTAATCAACATACAACCTAGCACTGACCTGCAAATTGCAAAAAACGTAAGAAAATTTGAATTTCGCGGGCTACCCTGGAACATTCACCTTAAAGCACGAAAATTTGCCTGGTGTACCACGCTGGCCAAACGGGTTGGCACAGTGTTTCGTTTCAACCCCCTCGACCGTGCTGCAACCTTGTTGTGGCACATATAGTTTGGGTCCATACCGGCTTAGGGTCACCCATGCCGGGCGGGCCCACGGGGAGAGAGAGGCCAGACGAAGAGCGGCACACGGAGGCGTGGTGGTTTTTGGCTCTGAGAGCCTTACGGAATTTCTTGATTCGGTCGTCGCCCTCAGAGCCTGCGATAAAAGCTATACGAATACGTATCTTGTTATGTTTGTACAATTTTGTTATTTTATTTGAACCTATACCTTGTTATCTTGACAGCAATGATTCCTGTATTAATTATAATCCGGCAGGCACTGTAAAATATCTCCAAATATCCCTTTCCGATATCAAAGGAAACTGCTAGAGTAACCACGTCTCTTCAAATAGTCGGACATGATAAACCTTTAATATGGGATTGTCGGTGTAGTGACGTATTTAGACTACACGTTTTAACCTACCCTTTGCAAGTCGAGTATGTCATAGCGAAATCAAATGCCGAATCGTCTTATCAATCGCAGAGTAGCTTGTCTCTTCATGAAATTGGAGCTCGCCCGACTCAGCCAGCCCATATAAGGAAGGTCATCTAATACTAATACTTCTATAGGTACTATGCTTTTTTCATGCGGCTAGGTTAACAGCCTTGTCATATCCTTTCGTCAGAAGTCGTCTCTTTAAGAAGTGGGTATGCCACTCTCATAAATTATGATAATTATTCCGCTAGATAGATGATACATTTGAAATTATTTCAAAACAGCCTCGAAAAAGGGCCAGTATACCCCGTTCAAGATAGCGTGATCGATTTGACAGATGGGCTAGTGATGGGACAGAAAATATTTAGTAGTCCAAAAAATAACGTTATAAAATACTTTTAACAGTGACAAGTTGGCGTGGGTGTATTATGTGCCTCGTTGGTCTAGTGGTCAGATGTGCCGCCTTTGGATCAACGGGTCCCGGGTTCGATTCCGGGGTCGGGCCAGTGTCTTTGTCTAAACCAGAGGCACTGGCTCGGAGTCTGGGTGTCATTTCTATCTATAATATGTATGTATTTACAAAAAAAAAAATGTATATAAGTAGTTTATCATCCATCTCGTTACCATAACACAAGCATTAAGTTGCTTAACTTGGGACGAGATGGCGTTGTGTGAAATGTCCAAGGATATTTATTTATTTATTATGTGTGAAATTCTTTATTGCACTAGACTTATAAAACATTGGGTAGTTATGCGATGGTGGGTCGATATTCATAATAAGTCCTTTTTGGACCTCCCGTCTATTTTAAATAGGTGGTTCAGACCATGAAAGTAAACAAAAAAGAAAAGAAAATAATAGTTGTAAAAGTGTTAAATTTCAATGCGCTAAAGCCGAATTTTATTTCAAAATGAAAATGTTTTTGATTCGAATATTGTCATATAAAATGAAAAAAAAAAGTGATAAAGTATGTCCCGAATAATATACCATCTCGTCACTGTTACAAGTATTTTAAACCGTTATTTTTTGGACTAAGTACTAGATATTATCTGTTTCCCATCACTGTTCGTCATTGCAAAGTAAAGGTATGATTCCGAACTACGCTGCACGCAGAAATGCTACCGCGGCACTACTGGTCCCCATTACCGCGACGTAGTTCGGAATCATACCTTTATGTCGATCAGAAAAATTTACATCTATCAAATCAATCACGTTATTTTTAATAGGGTATAGTTTATCTTTTGTTTTGTTTTTCAGTGGATTTTCGTATGACCATCATCTGCACGTCAGTAGTATAGTGTACAATATTTGTAGTTTGTAAGTAACCAAACCTGTCTCAATGTAATCAGGAATATTGGTAACCTTTGCTTAGCCATATTGTTACATCTAAGGTGGGATACATCAAAAGGAAATCCTGTATGTCTACGGCGTATAAGAAAGGTTTAGGATGAATGAAAGGTATTCCGTTATTTTATTAGAATGATGATATGATACAGTAATAGATTAATTTGGAATGCTTATAATCTTCTTCTTTCATAGATATTAAACATGAATGTTTGTTAGTATGTCCTTAATAGAATCGTAAACTATGCATTGGATCAGCAATGGTATATGGACAAAAAAAAACCATTAAAATTTCTGTAATGTCTTTCGTGGCGTAGCAACGCGCGCAGTGTAATAAGTATGTAATAAAAATGGTGCCCATAGTTTTTCCTGACGAAACGCTGGGTAGAGCGTTTGCCATTTGAGTCTCATCTAGTGGAGCGTCATTAATGGTTTTATGATTTGAGTAGACTAGTATTTCGTGTGCCGGGCTACGGCCTCCTAGATTTGTACAGAGGTATTCCATCACGTATTAATTTAAAGATCATGCCGAGATGGCAGCCTATTCGGCAGGATATGCAGAAATGCTTAATTATTTTATACTTATGTGTGTGCAGTTTCTGCACGCACCATGTAATTTGTGTAATTTCACTGAGATTTATATTATTACTAGCTGACCCAGCAAACTATGTTTTGCCATATAAATATCGCTAATAAAAACTAGGGGTTGACCGAAGAATTGTCTAAAAATAATAAGTTTGGGGTGGACCACCCTTTACAGTTAGGGGATGAAAAAAAGATGTTGTCCGATTCGCAGACCTACCAAATGTGGTTAAAAAATTTCATCAAAGCGGTCGAGCAATTTCGGAGGAGTTTAATAACAAACACCGTCACACGATAATTTTATATATTAGAAGAAAATTTTTGGTTATTTAAATTTGGGTTACATTTTTATGCGTGTAATTGCTCTCACTAATCTGTCAGACTTGTTTGTGAAAGCATAATATAACCTTTTTATTTAAAAGAACAACCATGGATTTTATTACAGGCTCTACTCTGTGAAATTGCATTCCGAACCGGTGTTAAAAACTAAATGATTAATTATTTTTAATTTAAATTTTTGACTATTTGCAAGCATTCGCAAGAATTTGATTTTGTGCAAACCCACTAATTTAAAAAAATATATGTTGTTGATATATTAAGTTAATCTTGTTAATTGAAATTAAACACTTTTTAACGGATTTATTGCGTGTTTATTACAAACGTAAGAAATCATTATCTTGTTAATATTTTTATTGTATGTCCTTTGCCCTTTCCCTGACTGCCTCGTTGGTCTAGTGGTTAGATGTACCGCCTTTGGATCAACGGGTCCCGGGTTCGATTCCCGGGTCGGGCAAGTGTCTTTGTCTAAACCAGAGGCACTGGCTCGGAGTCTGGGTGTCATTTCTATCTATAATATGTATGTATTTACAAAAAAAAAAGTATATAAGTAGTTTATCATCCATCTCGTTACCATAACACAAGCATTAAGTTGCTTAGCTTGGGACGAGATGGCGTTGTGTGAAATGTCCAAGGATATTTATTTATTTATTACAGGCTCTACTCTGTGAAATTGCATTCCGAACCGGTGTTAAAAACTAAATGATTAATTATTTTTAATTTTAATTTTTGACTATTTGCAAGCATTCGCAAGAATTTGATTTTGTGCAAACCCACTAATTAAAAAATATATATTTTGTTGATATATTAAGTTAATCTTGTTAATTAAATATAAATATCCTTGGACATTTCACACAACGCCATCTCGTCCCAAGCTAAGCAACTTAATGCTTGTGTTATGGTAACGAGATGGATGATAAACTACTTATATACATTTTTTTTTTGTAAATACATACATATTATAGATAGAAAACACCCAGACCCGGAACAAATACTTGTAGGTCGTACAAATATTTCTTCCGAGCGGGGATCGAACCCGCGACATGCTGCGCAGCAGTCGATCGCTCAAACACTTTTTAACGGATTTATTGCGTGTTTATTACAAACGTAAGAAATCATTATCTTGTTAATATTTTTATTGTATGTCCTTTGCCGAATAAACGTATTTTCTTGACATATGATTACTTCTTGTTTCAGCAACGGTCCTGTGGAGGGCGCGTACGGTCCGCAACACAGTCCCGTGTCGCGGTCCGACGCCTCCACCGAAGACGCGGAGCTCTCCGCAGCCCTAGCCCACCAGCATCTGGCTATGCAGGTACACTCCTGTTCCTTCATTTTTTATACTACACTAGCTTTTGGGCGCGGCTTCGCTCGCGTGGACTTCGAACCCGTGCTTATCTCTATGCATTTTTTTTTATGAATATAAAAGTGGTTATTGTGACTAAACTATGATAGTTAGATATGTGCTCTCGCGGACTTTTTTGTAGATTTTAATAAGACCTACAAACTCGTAGTACTTCATTTTGTTCTATTGTCAATCGTTTTTGCAGCGCACGCATAAATAGGTTTTTGATTTTACACCTTGGGTTACAAAATCGCAATTTTCATACGGATCCCTAATTCTTTTGAAAATAAAATATAGCCTATAACCTTCCTCGATAAATGGACTATCTAACACTGAAAAAATTGAAATCGGACCAGTAGTTCCTGAGATTAGCGCGTTCAAACAAACAAACAAACAAACAAACAAACTCTGCAGCTTTATATATTAGTATAGATAGGTCCAGTACACGTTCACAGATTCTAATTAAAAAAATAATTTTATTAATGTAGAGTTTATCACAAATCTTCTTCTTATATATAAAAAAGGAATGTTTGCCTGTATGTCCTTTATACAATCGTAAACTATGCATTTGATCATGTGATGACTTTCAGCAAAGTGTTGTGCATGAGCCAAGGAAGGTTTCTGAACAATAAACAAATTGAATATTTGTGTAATATCTCCTTCAAATTTGTTTTAGTCAGTGGCGTAGCAACACTCGTTGGGTAAAGCTAGTCTCTTATGAATCATCTGCTTAGGCCCTTGTCCCACGCTAAATAGACTACACTCCTATCGGCGACATATCTACAGTCCTCACCAAACTTTATGGCCGCTCTGAATGTAGCCGCATTACACTGAGCACAACACAAAATCAGGTATCCGCGGGCCAGCCCCCGCGGATACCTGATAGACAGGGTACGCCCTAACTCGCCGTTTTCTACCCGCAAGCGTCCTCGCTACCGTGCATTAGTGTGAGTGTGCTAGGATAGTATTGGTTATGAAATGTACGATGCGCAAGTTCGCAACGACTGCTACATTCAGAGCGGCCATAAAGTTTGGCGAGGACTGTACATTCATGTCTTTCATATGCATATTCTCATTTCCGCAATCCATTCATCTGTTTTCCCACAACCCTAACGTTCATACTGAAACCACCACCGGCTCGGAATGTTCCACGCGGAATAGCCAGTAAGAAACTCTGTAGTGCCTTTTTTAATCTGTCTTGTTTACAAAAAAGCAATGGCATTGGAAGATGCACGATTCAGTAGCGAGAAACTTATGATGGACTGAGGTTTATGGTAATATGTAATGTATTGTCTCTTACCCAGGCTGGAGACTACCCTGTGGTTGGAGCAGGTGTAGACCCTGATTACGGACAGTATGTCTCGTCTCCAGCAGCACATTATAACCACATGGGGCACCTCACCATGGCGCCATCGCAAAAGTATCCCCATGTAAGTATCTCGTCTTTGTATGTAGGCTTTTTTGCTACAGTCACTCAATTATTTACGTACTAGCTGACCCGGCAAACTTCGTACCGCCTGAGAATCAATAAATTTAAAACCTGATAATACTTACCAGAATGTTTTAACTTTATTAAAATATGTGCAAACCTTAACTGGAACAAAAATAATGCGTATTAAAAAATCTCTCCTTTTAAACCTTCCCTGGACTTCTGCGAACATTTCAAGACCAAAATTAGCTAAATCGGTGCAGCCATTCTCGAGTCTTAGCGAGACTAACGAACAGCAATTCATTTTTATTTAAATAGATATGTAGATATATTACATAAAGTATATGGTGGGGAGGCTAGTTACCCTCCATTAAACTGGAGGAGGCCCGCCTCGGCAGTAGTAGTAGTATTAGTGTGCTATTCGTGAATGACGTCAAAATATCGCGTGCATTCGCGTCTTCTCTGATAATGACCGCCACACGATACATAACAATCGACTACCGAGAAGTCAAGGTCAATATTTCAGCAGCTGGTAATGTCTGTTTTGTAGAACTGAGTGTAGGTCCGTGTGGTGTCGGATTTAGAATATACTATAGCCTCACCACCCCCTTCCATCATGAGGGTGTCGTAAGAGTCGACAATAAGAAATGACAAGGCCCAAAACCTTCCCTCAAGAAATGGAAAACTTGATACGAAACACAGTGCCAACCGGTCTGGCCAGCGTGCACTGTAGGCTAATTGTACTCCATGTATTGGGCGGAGGCCCGACTCAGCAGTGGGTCATTTAAGGGCTGAGTAGTAGAGCGTAGGTAAGCTGCCATCAAACTTCCTATTTTCCATTGGCGTACCCATCCGATTCAGTGGTGGGTCATTTATGGGCTGGGCTGGACTGGGACGCCCTCGGTCGGTAGGTGGGTGTAAAGTCACCTCCGCAGTAGACACGCAAGAACTTAACATTAACCTGTTAAATTATTATTTGGCTGCAGACAGTTTCTACCGCAGGTGTACAACTCCAGTGAGTTATCCGTCTTGCCTCACCACACTGGAAGATAAATTTGTACTTGTACTTCAGGTAATGGACTCTGTGTCGGTGACTGGTGGGGGCGGGTACGGCGTGGCAGGAGCCGGTCACTACGGCACATACGGCCACTATGGCACCGCCGCGTATCCGCCGCAGCAGGCCTACATGGTGGACGCCACGCAGGTGCCACAGTACATGGGCCAGGTATGCCTATTGATGGCTTAGGTTTTCACGATTATTACACACTATACCCTGTACAAGATAACTTGATCGATTTGACAGACGGGCTAGTGATGGGAAACGGAAAATATCTAGTAGTACAAAAATAACGTTTTAAAATACTTGTAACTGTGACAAGTAAGCGTGGGTGTAGTAAGTGCGAAATTCTTTATTGCACTAGACATATAAAACATTGGGTAGATAAGCGATGGTGGGTCAATATTCTTAATAAGTTCCTATTTAATATTACAGGGTTATTTCTGGACCTCCCGCCAAATTGAAAAGGTGGCTCAGACCATGAAAGTAAACAAAAAAGAAAAGAAAATAATCATTGTAAAAGTGTGAAATTTCAATGTGCGAAATCCAACGAATTTTATTTCAAAATAAAAATGTTTTTTATTCGATATTGTCTTACAAAGTGAAGAAAAAGTGATAAACAATTTCATACATAATACAGCCACACCTGAAATCTATGGCCTATGTTCAGCAGTGGACTTCTGTGGCTGATAGATAGACAGCCACACCATCTCGTCACAGTTGCAAGTATTTTAAAATGTTATTTTTTGGACTAGTATATATTATCTGTTTCCCATCACTGTTCGTCATTGCAAAGTAAAGGTATGATTCCGAACTACGCTGCACGCAGCAGTACTGCCGGAACAGTGCTGTCCCGGCACTACTGGTCCCAATACCATATTTTTAAAAGCTTATAAGAGTTTACATTCCGAGCTAGGCAGCAATGTAGAGGTTGTATGGGGACCAGTAGTGCCGCGACAGCACTGCTGCACGTGCAGCGTAGGTCGGAATCATACCCTTATGTCGATCAGAAAAATTGACAACTGTCAAATCGATCAAGCTATCGTGAACAGGGTATAGCTGCGCAATTTATTTTTTCATCAGATTTTTTTCCCAATGCCAGTCGAATATGACTAATGTTCACAAATGAGCGATTTTTTCAGTAACAAACATTTAAAAAGCCTCAGGCTTCCTCAGCCCCCGTCTCCTCGGAGTAATATAGTTGTATCGGGTATTCCTTAAAATGTTCAACTTTGCTTATTGTTTATTCAGTGTAATAAATGAACGCATTTGATGAGTGTTATTCATTTATTGTTTGAATTCACACACAATTAATCGATACTTTTGTTTTATTATTTATCGTACAACGACTTTGTGGTATCGATTTTTAATCGGATGTATTTTTGTACTCGATCAGCACTAGCTTTTCTGTACTTGTACTTATATAATTGTCTACGTAGGAATACGTGGAAGGTGGAGGCAGTGCTTCTCCAAGGAGTGCGTCACCCGGCGCTTTACCACAGCATAACCTGCACCTGCAACAGAGGTACAAACTAGTCATGACCATCTTGATTAGCTTAACTAACAGATTTAGAATACAGAATGTTACCAATCCGTTCCATCCTGCGGGTGTTGTAAGAGGCGATGAATGGAAGGCAAGACACAGGCAATTTAGCTGCAAGAGAAGGAAAGCTTGATGAAGCTGGCCAGAGTGGCACAGCAAAAGCGAATGCCCTCCTTCAGGGTTCGACTCCAATAATATTGGGAACAACCATTACAGGACTTCGGGTATATTTCATTTTATGACACACATCATAGAATGCGATACTTTTTAGGGACACTATTGAGTGGTGTATACAGGATGTGTTTTTTAAAAACCTCGAGCTCGAGTCCTGATTAAGAATAATGGTTTATAGTATAAACTTTATACCCAATGACGCGAGTTTCAGTTTTCATCAAAATCGACATCTGGACTTCGGGACCGTTCGTTATAGTATTAATTGTGGTAGTGCACATTTAAATTTACTTAGTTCACCTATTATAAGGTTGACAATCGCTTGGCAGGTACGACTCTGCATCCCTGGAGCAGTTGGGCAGGCATTATTGCGTGACCTCACCGCGCGGCGAGTATGCCCCTGATACGTATGGCTACCGACACTACCCTGCTGCGTACGAGCCGCACAAACATCAGGCCCCGGCGTTCAAGGTGACACAACTATGAACCTACAACAAACACACACTCGACCAACCCCATTTTGATTCCCGGGTCGAGCAAGTAAGTGTCTTTGTGTAAACCAGAGACACTTGTTTTGATCGGGGTGTCACTTGTGTTCGTGAATTACATATTTGTACACTACCCCCGGGATACAGGTTATAGAGCAGGGACGTCTTTTTTTTAACCCCCGACGCAAAAAGAGGGGTGTTATAAGTTTGACGTGTCTGTCTGTCTGTCTGTCTGTCTGTCTGTAGCACCGTAGCTCGCGAACGGATGAAGCGATTTCAATATAGTATTTCAATTCATACCATTTGTATGAAAGGTGAGTTACGGGCGAGTATTCTTAGACATGATTGATGAAAATCGGTTGAGCCGTTTAAAAGTTATGACGGGTGAAAGTGGGGAAGAATAACCGAATGTTTGCAAATATAATCGAGTGGGGTCTCAAATGAAAGCGCATCACGTGCAATTTAACAAAATCTACATTATATTAAGTGTGTACCTTTAAAAAGTATAAAATAAAAATTAAATTAAAAAATTAAAAAAACCCCCGACACATTAACCTTTAAAAAGTAAAAAATAAATACATCGCGTTGGGGGACCAGGGGTCAGGTAATAAATAAGTGGGAGCGGTCCCCCAACGCGATGTATTTATTTTTTACTTTTTAAAGGTTAATGTGTCGGGGTTTTTTTAAATTTTTAATTTAATTTTTATAAAAAAACACCATTTGTTTTTTTATACACCTACAGTGGAGCTCAAGCTTTGCCTGATGGTAGACGGTTAGTCCGTATGGTGCCGGATTGTTATTTAACAATTTGAAAGCATTCGTGATTTATTCGAATAAGATCTTCCTGTGTCAGGCAGCACCAGTTTCAGCGGTGATAATCTGCTTTCTTTATGGTCACACTTTGTTCCACTTTTTAATGTTCCTAATCTTGTATGTGACCTTTTGTTTGCAGGATTCCCAGAATGGGCTGAGCTTGGGCAGCGCCGGGGGACAGTCTATGTATGGCGACGATGAGGAACTTCAGAAGCAAATGGCGAATATGGCTTTAGGTGAGTTGCTTGAGGGAGATCTCGGTTCGATTACTAGACGAATAAGTGTCTGAGACTTGCTCTGTTTACGGGTGTCAGTTGTGGTCTAGAATTATGTGTTTGTTAAATGCTCCCGCAGTACAAGTTATATCTAATACAGAGAAATTCTATTAATACTGCGGGCTCTTCTATGTTGAATTTTTTGTATTAGAGTTGTATAAACTTCAGTGTTTTTTTTAAATATCTCATACACATTCCAATCTACAGAAACATCAATAAGTAAATCGGCCGCCTATTGTGCAATTGACATAAAATGTATACTGTCGTAAGTTTTTCCTACTGTGTAATACTGTTCCATTTTTGTTTTTTTTTGTTATTTGTACAATAAAGAGTTATCTATCTATCTATCTAAATCGTCCGAAAATACCCAAAGTAGCCTTGCCACCACTTATTTCAAGATTTATATCAATCTACTGAACCCATTTCGTTAAAGGGTAAAAAGTAAAAATAAACGTATTAGTTGATTATAGACCAACTACGCAAAAAAAAAAAACAAATAGTCGAATTGAGAATATCCTCCTTTTTTGGAGTCGGTTAAAAGTAAAAGTTTATTAATAAACAGAGAGTAAGAAAGTTTGTAACAGAAAATATTATAAAAAGAGTGTCCATGGAGTTTCTTGCTTGTTCTTCTCCATAGGATCTACGATTTGGAACAAGCAACTAGAAGCACCTAGATTCCTAACTACACTTTCGACTTTTTAAAAACACCTGTAAATAGGTTCAATTGAAATAAATGATTTGAGTTGAGTTTTGAGTTTAAAAAATGCAGTGTACACATGAAACGTCGCCAATCTGCCTTACAGTGCACGGCAGTGTCGGCGGTCGCGACGAAGGCGGCGGGCTCCAGTGGCGGGACCCGAACTTACCCGAGGTCATAGGCTTCCTCAACTCTCCCTCGGACGTGGTGAAGGCTAACGCGGCAGCTTACCTGCAGCACCTTACCTACATGGACGACCCCAATAAGCAGAAGACGAGGAGCTTGGGTAACTATGGCTGTCTTTATCATTCGAGGATCTGTTTTGATACTGTAAGCATACAGATTACAGCTGCCGGCCGACGTGGCGCCAATTTTCATATTGATCGATATCTTAGCTAGTTAAAAAAAAGCGAGTGTGCACCACGACTGAAGTAAACCTTTAGGTCTATATATTGTACTAGCGACCCGCCCCGGCTTCGCACGGGTGCAATGATGGACATCTAAATTTATCAGTGTTTCTCTACAATATTGTGTATGTCATATACATAAAAACCTTCCTCTTGAATCACTCTATCTATTAAAGAAAACCGCTTCAAAATCCGTTGCGTAGTTTTAAAGATTTAAGCATACATAGGGACGGACAGACGACAGCGACTTTGTTTTATACTATGTAGTGATGTACATTCATGTATGATATACATATATCATCTGCACTGTCTATTAGATATACGAAACATAATTCTCTATTACTGAAAGAGAGAAATAAAATGCGTGCTCGCACCTACAGTAACATACAAAAAGTAACTTACTTTTTTCATCTTTACTAAATTATAGCGCCCTCTCAACTTCCGTTCGCCTCGCCCGATCACACTTTTCGTAACGCTCTCGTCACGCATTCACTAGCTTACTCAAGCGTCAAGCTCAAGCTTACTAAGTCAAGCGACTTAGGGAGTAAGCGCGTGAAGAAGTTTTACTTTAAATATATATATTATTCGGTTATTTTCATGCTTTCCTCCGTTTCATAGGTTTCGTTTAAATAATGATAAAAAAAACCGTTATGTTACGTTTACTGCTAATTATACAAGGTTTTACCTAGAATACAGCTTAAAAGCGGCAGGCGTCCTGTCCTTCCTCTATGTTACTGGAGGAGGCTCTAGTCTATGGGTTAGTAGTAAGTAAGTAAGTATTATAGTGCGATAGGTTATGGGGAAACACAAAACATTTTTACACTGTATTGTGTTGTTCGTTTTTACTGATCATTTGCCGGTCCTTCATCACTACCTAGTATAAAAAAAGGCGCTGTCGTCTGTCCGTACATATGTATGCTTAAAACTTTAAAACTACGCAACGGATTTTGAAACGGTTTTGTTTTTAATAGATAGAGTGATTCAAGAGTAAGGTTTATAAGTATAAAAGATGCATAATATGTTAGAGAAACACTAATAAATTTAGACGTCCATCATTGCACCCGTGCGAAGCCGGGGCGGGTCGCTAGTGCGTTATAAACCTTTTTTGTTTCAAACAGCACTCTGTCATTTAATATTTCTATCCCTTTCCAGGTGGTATACCGCCGCTAGTGCGTCTAGTGTCACACGAGAACCCAGAAGTGTGTCGGAACGCGTGTGGTGCTCTTCGGAACTTATCGTATGGCCGGCAGAACGATGAGAACAAACGTGCCATAAGGGACGCCGGGGGTATACCGGCGTTAATGGCACTGCTGTGTCGGGCCACCGATTTGGAGGTAAGAATGACTTTGGGAATACATTTACAGGGATAGTGTAAATAAGAAACATGTAAATGTATTCTTATCATTACCATATTTTTAATATCAGACTACCTGTTACGAGCGACTTTGTCTGGTATTTAACAATGTGAATTACTCATTAACTATTTATTTACTTTTTAATTATTTTTGCACATACAAATACAGTTATGTACAAAGGCGGACTTAATGCCTTAGGCATTTTCTACCAGCCTACCTTAGGGTGAGAGGTATCCATAAAGGTAAAAGGTATCCATAAAAGTTGCCTAAGTTACTTATTGTTACATTAGTTGTCTGCCATTGAAAGTCCCGTCAAATTCGGTCGAGCCGTTTCAGAGATTAACCCAAACAAACAATACAATACTTGTAAAATATGTTGTTTTGGTATATGTACCTTGTATACATCCAAATGCACTTAGTACGAAGTGGTTATCTTATCACTACATAGTATAAAACAAAGTCGCTGTCGTCTGTCCATCCCTATGTATGCTTAAATCTTTAAAACTACGCAACGGAATTGGAAGCAGTTTTTTTTAATAGATAGAGTGATTCAAGAGGAAGGTTTGTATGTATAATACATCCATAATATTGTAGAGAAACACTGATAAATTTTGAGGTTCATCATTACACCCGTGCGAAGCCGTGGCGGGTCGCTAGTTATTCTATACAGATACTCCCATTTTATTTGTATAGATAAAAGATCTGGTGACCGGCGTCATCTGGAACATGTCGTCCTGTGAGGACTTGAAGCAATCCATCATCGATGATGCGGCCCAGGTCATCGTCAACAAAGTCATCATCCCCCATTCGGGGTGGCATCCGACTAATCCCGGGGACACATATTGGAATAATGGTAAGAATATATTATCTATCTATCTATCTATCAGCCACAGAAGTCCACTGCTGAACATAGGCCTCCCCCATAGATTTCCACAATGCACGATCTCGTGCAGACCGCATCCACCGACTCCCAGCGACCTTCACAAGGTCGTCCGTCCACCTAGTCGGGGGTCTTCCCACGCTTCTCTTTCCCGTACGTGGACGCCACTCCAAGACTTTTATGCCCCAGCGGCCATCTGTTCTTCGGGCCACGTGGCCTGCCCATTGCCACTTCGACTGTGCAATCCTTTTAGCTATGTCGGTCACTTTGGTTCTTCTACGGATTTCCTCATTTCTGATTCTATTGCGTAGAGTAACTCCGAGCATAGCTCTTTCCATCGCACGTTGAGTGACTCTCAGCCGCCTAATAAGCCCCATTGTGAACGCCCACGTCTCGGATCCGTATGTCATCGCTGGCAACACGCACTGTTCGAAGACTTTTGTCTTCAGGCACTGAGGAATACTGGATGAGAAGATATGACGTAGTTTCCCGAACGCTGCCCAGCCGAGTTGGATTCGACGAGTGGCCTCTTTCTCGAAGTTGGACTTACCTAATCGGACCAATTGTCCCAGGTATACATACTCGTCAACAACTTCGAGAAGAGAATTCCCAACGGCAATCGGGTACGGTGCAACATGGACATTTGACATGATTTTCGTCTTTTCCATGTTCATTTGTAGACCCACTTGTTGGGAAACTCTATTGAGGCCTCCGACCATTGTACTTAATTCCTGCAGCGACTCCGCTATCACCACGATATCATCTGCAAATCTTAGATGAGTGAGGTATTCGCCGTTGATGTTGATGCCAAGTCCGTCCCAGTCCAGCAGCTTGAACACATCTTCCAAGGCAGCGGTAAACAGTTTTGGAGAGATCACATCTCCCTGTCTCACTCCTCGCTGCAATTGGATAGGCTCTGGTTCTGGATTCGAACTGACATAGAGGCGTTTCTATACAGACACTTCAAGACTTCGACGTACCGCTGGTCAATGCGGCATCGCTGCAGGGAATGAAGCACGGCCCAAGTCTCGATCGAATCGAAGGCTTTCTCATAGTCCACAAACGCAAAGCATAGTGGCTGGTTATACTCCTCGGCCTTCTGTATAACCTGCCGCAGCGTATGTATGTGGTCCATGGTGCTAAAGCCTTTTCGGAATCCGGCTTGTTCGGGAGGCTGGAAGTCGTCAAACCTGCGTGCAAGACGATTCGTAATGACCCTCGAAAACAGCTTATAAACATGGCTCAGGAGCGAGATGGGTCTATAGTTCTTCAGCAGGGTTTTATCCCCTTTCTTAAAGAACAATATCACCACGCTCCTGTTCCATGCTTCAGGCGTTGTTCCTTCAAGTATAACGGAATTGAAGAGCCTCTGGAGGACTACAAGTACTGGTTTTCCACCCGCTCTCAGAAGCTCTGTCGTAATTCCGTCATCCCCCGAGGCCTTATTGTTCTTGAGCTGTTTTAGGGCCATTACAATCTCGTACAAGCTGACGTCCGGGATATCTTCGGTATAATGACGGGTTAGTCTGGATCTTGGGTCTGAGTCCAGACGAACAACTGGTTTGTGGGTCGAGGTGTATAGATGTCCATAGAACCTCTCGACCTCTCTCAAAATCTCGGGTTTGGACGAGACAATGTTGCCACAGTTGGTCTTCAGCTTAGTTAACTGGCTTTGCCCAATAGACAGATCTCTAGCAAACACTTTGGAGCCCTTGTTTCGCTCAATGGCCTTTTCAATGCATGTAGCATTGAAATGCCTAGTGTCGCGTCTAAGAGATTTGGAGATCTGCCTATTCAGCTGCCTGTAAACTGACATATCAGCTGAAGACTGCAACCTCATGTCGCGTCTTTTATCCAAGAGTTTGAGAGTTTCGTCGGAGAACTTTTTAGGTCTTCCCTTACGTCGGGCCTTATAGAACTGAGCTCCGACGGTATGGACAACTTCCACTAACCTGTTGTTCATATCATCCACCGTAACACAGTCCCCTAGGCAATCGAAACGGTTCTGTAGCTGCAGTTGAAAGGCTTCGGGGTTTTGGATATCAGCCGGGGTGGGACGGAGCGTAGACCTCATCAATTTCGACCGTTCAAGTGCAGTGTTCAGATTCAGCGTGCCTCTTACCATTCGGTGATCACTACCGGTTTTCACCCTGTTGATCACAGATACATCGCTGAATATCTGCCTTTTAGTCGAAAAGATGAAGTCAATCTCATTTTTTACGGAACCATCGGGGCTTATCCAGGTCCACTTCCTGTGGGGTTTCTTCTTGAAAAAAGAGTTCATCGCGTAGAGTCCCTCCTTTTCCATGAAGTCAACCAGCTGTTGCCCCCTCGGGTTCCGTTGCCCATATCCAAAATGCCCCAATCTTTTCTCTGCTCCATTTCGCTTACCTAGTTTCGCGTTAAAGTCCCCCATCAACACCGTGTAGTGGGCTTCGGACGTATGTATGGCTCTAGATATATCCTCATACATAGTCTCCACTTCTGTATCGGGGTGTGCCGTAGTTGGTGCGTAAACCTGTATCACCTTCAAACAGTACCGCTTGGTGATTCTGACTACAAGGCACGCGACCCTCGGCGACACACTCTCGACGCAGATCACGTCGTTGATGAGGTCCTTGTGGACGATAAACCCGACACCACCCTGAGACAGTTGATCGCCCTCCCGGTAGTAGAAAAGGTTGCCGGACTGTAGGATTATCGTGCCCTCCCCCTCTCTTCGGACTTCTGATAATCCGATAACGTCCCAGCGCACCTTCTCTAGGGCTTCTTCCAGCTCGTCGATCTTCTCATCGGTCCTCAAAGTGCGTGCGTTATAAGTTGCCAGGGCCAGTTGTCGTTGGTGGTAGCCAACACGCCTCCGGGGATTCTTAGCACCCCCTGCTCCGACGCTTGCCTGACCGCTACCGTAATCAGGGGCGTTGGAGCTACCGGAGACTGGGGGCCGTTTTTTGGTTCTTTTTTCCATGGGGGGAATTTGCCCTAATCGCCACGCTGGGCAGGCGGGTTGGCGATCGCAGTATTAAGATGACTTTGTATCAGAGCGTTGCTGCTGCCCAACGTCTGTTATCCCTTAGTCGCCTTTTACGACACCCACGGGAAGATATGGGGTTAATATATATTGTTATGTTGTATAGTTAATAATAATATATTGTCACAGTATTATTAACTTAAACTCGGAAACCTCTTTCTAACATATCATTAATGGGTAGGAAAGTTTAATAATAGGTTAATAGTCCCATAAATAAATCTATGTAAGATATGTGTTGAAGATAGCATCCTTTTCCCTTCCCTACTATCGACCACACACAATTTCGACCCATCCCTAGCCGGCGTCGCATACGCGCCACACCATTCGTTAAAACGGTTTATAAGACAACGGTTGCACGGTGCTCACGCATAAGTGGAATAAAACCATATTAAAGAAGAAACCATATACATCACGGAGGAGTTTTCATCATCAAGAACATCGTGATTGTATCCTCCAGCATAAAGAATCAATCCAGATACGAAAAATAAGCAAGTAGTTCAGCGACGCTGGTGAGTCCCATCCATTGCCCCTTTTTTACCACCTACAATTCACTAGCTATCGAAGAAACATAACATAATCATTTCTGGCTCCTTCAGAGCATCATTAACACCATCAGTATGTCTACTACTACTATTCAGCCTATAGATGACAGTGCCAAGTCTCGTTTTGAGTTTTCCTTCTCCTGCGGCTGAGTAGCCTGCCTTGTAATGTCGTGTGGCTCGCCATGGCGCAGTGTTCCGCAACGCCACGGGCGTGCTGCGCAACGCGTCGAGCGCGGGCGAGTACGCGCGCCGGCGCCTGCGCAGCCTGGCGGGGCTGGCCGAGGCGCTGCTGCACACGGGCCGCGCGGCCATCCAGAACAACGCCATCGGCTCCAAGGTCGTCGAGAACTGCGTCTGCATTCTGCGCAACCTCTCCTACAGGTAGGCCACAGCAAGGTGGCAGCACGGCCGAGGGGGAACACCGGCAAGGCAGTCATCAACCATCTATCATTTCAGGTGCCAAGAAATTGAGGATCCGCTATACGACACCAGAGCGCCCCCTACACAGTCGTCGGGGCAGGCAAGGATACAAGCCAGCGCTTCGAAAGGTACAGAAAATTGGAAACATGGTGTTGGAACCCGGAGGCAGCCATTCCCTTTGCTCACTATCATGCTTTTACTTTTCACTGAGTAGGCGTCTCGTGTTTGAAGCCTTGGTGTACTTTATAAAAAAGTGATGTTATAAAACAAACAAAAATATAAATCCATTTAAATAATAAAAATAAATCTTAAAATAACCATTATGGTGAATGTTCCAGGGTAGCCCGCGAAATTCAAATTTTCGTAAGTTTTTTGCAATTTGCAGGTCAGTGCTAGGTTGTATGTTGATTAAAATGTTATTCGCGGCTGTAAGAAGTATGTAGTTATATAATTATAATCATCAAAATCATCAATACAACCCTCCAGGCTCATAAAGGTGCAAGAAAAACTTTTTCAAGCTCAAAGTCATTCTTGCACCTTTGGGCTACCCTGGAACATTCACCTTAACGTGGTGATGGATTTACAATACTTTGTGTCACCACCCCAATCATCCTAAGGGTGTCGTAAGAGTCGACAAAAGGAAACGACGAGGCCGAAAAAGAATTGAGAACATTTTCACCTTTCTTCGTAAGTCTGTAAAAAAATTGGAATAAAGAAATGTTATCGAGACTTTATTTTTCCAGGAGAAAACCTTGGCTGTTTTGGCGGCAGTAAAAAGAAGAAGGAAGGCTCATCTTCCTCCAACTCCACCAGTCCTCTCGGCAAGAGTGAACCGGAGAGTCAGCCGTTGGGCGAAACTAACAACACGCAGCTCGGCTACAGTGTGCCTAAAGGCACTGAAGTCCTGTGGTCACCGGAGGTACGTTTTTGAACTTCCTTTTGAACCTCCTTGATCGACTGCTGCGCAGCATGTCGGGGGTTCGATTCCCGCACGGAAGAAATATTTATACGACCTACAAGTATTTGTTCCGGGCCTGGGTGTTTTTTTATCTATAATATGTATGTATTTACAAAAAAAAAGTATATAAGTAGTAGTTTATCATCCATCTCGTTACCATAACACAAGCATTAAGTTGCTTAGCTTGGGACGAGATGGCGTTGTGTGAAATGTCCAAGGATATTTAATTTAATTTATTAATACATAGTAGTTCTTTCTTGTCAGATTGTTCCTGCACCAATGTCGAGGGGCCATTATTTCCCTCCATGATTTGGAGGAGGCCCGACTCAGTAGTGGGTAATTTATGGGCTGAAACGACGAACGACGTTATACAATGTATATTTGACAAATATTCCATTTCACGAATCAGAAATAGCTAAGTGAAATATTTTATCGTCAACTACATAGTTTATTTTTAGACTTAGTCTAGTTGCGCCCTCGCATTGGCTGTAACGCGCCGTGTGCGAGGCGCAGTACCAAACTCCGCATGTACGCGTGTGCGTCGGCACGTGAGAGCAAATGCGGAGCTTAGTACTGCGCTTGAACTATAGATTTTAAATACGGCCACTCGCATGCGGCTCGTGACAGCCAATGCGAGTCTGAGCATGTGCGGCGGGGCTTAATCGTGTTTGCTTTCAGGTGGTCCCTCTGTACATGGCGTTACTTCAAACGTGTTCCAACCCCGAGACGCTAGAGGCCGCAGCTGGCGCACTGCAAAACTTGGCTGCTTGCTACTGGCAGCCTTCCATTGACATACGAGCAGCTGTCAGAAAAGAAAAAGGTACAAAATCAAAGTCAAAATGTTGTTTTTTTTGCGAATGCTTTGAATTACATTTAAAATAATTAATCATTTAGTTTTTACCACCGGTTCGGAATGTTATTCCACAGAGAAGAGCCGGTAAGAAACTCCATGGTAGCTCTTTTAAATAAAATGGTTACAATGATGGTACAAACAAGTCTGACGGATTAGTGGAAAAAAAATACACGCATAAACAAGCAGCATAGCCAAATTTTATAAACCGGGTCTGGTTTCACTAGAGATCTATGTTTCAAGGCACATGGCTACCAGATCAGCCGCTGTTGGTTTTTTTTTGTTTCGCTGGAGAAATGCTTAGTGTATATCTACGACTATCGGACTATTGCGTAGGATCAAGATATTTGTGGACTACTTAATTAATTAAGACCTTTACGAGTATGTATATCTGCAATGGCTCGCTTGGGTGTCGGATTTAAAATCATTTTTTTAGCCAAAAGGCCGGTCCGAAGCCGCCGGCATCCATCGTTTACTGGCGACCTTAACCAAGTCACCGTGTGGGAGGCCTACCAGCACTGCGCCTTCCGGAACGCGGTCGCCACTCGAGGACTATCTGCCCCATCGGGCGTCGGTCCTGCGCGCTATGTGCCCTGCCCACTGCCACTTAAGTTGGAAATCCTGTAGGCTATGTCGGTGATTCTGGTTAGCCTGCGTATCTCCTCATTTCTGATTAGATTTCGGCTTTAAAATACCGCTTGGGCTTTAATAATAGATATTAAAACAAAAGCAGCGACATCTGTTTGTAAAAAAAGGAAGTAACCCAGGTCAACGAAGACGAAGTAGTTATAAATAAATATCCTTGGACATTTTACACAACGCCATCTCGTCCCAAGCTAAGCAAACTTAATGCTTGTGTTATGGTAACGAGATGGATGATAAACTACTTATATACATTTTTTTTTGTAAATACATACTTATTATAGATAGAAATGACACCCAGACTCCGAGCCAGTGCCTCTGGTTTAGACAAAGACACTTGCCCGACCCCAGAATCGAACCCGGGACCCGTTGATCCAAAGGCGGCACATCTAACCACTAGACCAACGAGGCAGTCAGGCAGTTGGTAATAGTTTGTTGCTATGTTAAAATAATGCCTTCCTTTCTCCAGGGTTACCAATCCTAGTGGAACTCCTCCGCATGGAGGTGGACCGGGTGGTGTGTGCGGTGGCGACTGCGCTCCGGAACCTGGCCATCGACCAGCGGAACAAGGAGCTCATCGGAAAGTACGCCATGCGGGACCTGGTTCAGAAGCTGCCCAGTGGGAACCATCAACACGATCAGGTAAGTAATAATGCCAGCACCCTGTGTACAGTCCTCGCCAATCTTGAAGGCCGCTCTGAATGTAGCCGTCGGTGCGAACTTGCGCATCGTATATTTGATAACCAACACGAACGTAGCACACTCACACTAACGCACGGGAGGCTAGGACGCTTGCGGGTGGAAGACGGCCTTGCCTAAAGCCCCCCCCCCTAACTTACCGCTGATACCTGACTATGTGTTCTGCGCAGCGTAATGCGGTTACATTCAGAGCGTCATAAAGATTGGCGAGGACTGTACTTTCAGCTTATTCAGGGCAGTTTATTTCAGCTTATTATTCAGTTATTAAAGCTTGTTCCGTGTGGTGACGGATTTAGAATAAATCCCCACCATTCCATCCTGAGGGTGTCGTAAGAGCCGACAGCAGGAAATGACAAGCCGTAAGAGAGGGAATACTTGATACCAAACCCCGGGCCAACCCGTCTGTTAACCTCCATGTAATTCTCGCATGTCAGTATGCTGGTTTACTATAGTTAGTTCGTGTTAAGAATGCAGTGAGTTGTCAGTGCAACAGCAGGGCACGGGTAAGGTGCGCAATTACCATCTCTTCGCGCCCTGGAGTCCCACTAACCCGGTTGGCTGGATTCCAAAGTAAAAAAAAAAAGTGTACAGTAAGGTAAAAATTATTCTCCGTTGTGTTAAAGTTCAACAATATTATTTATTGTGGCGTTTTTAATGTACATATTAGTTTAGTTTTGTTCACTAAGAATTCTGTAAACTATTCTGTCGGACACCACATACGGAGTTGTCATTTTGCTGTACTATACGGTCCGCAGTCCTATTTAAATGACACGGTTTGTGTTAAAACAAGACAAGTGCTTAAAGTTAGTGAATTATTTTTCTTTCTCCGCTAGAGATTACCGAACCACTTTTAGTTTTACAAATTAGGGAGGTATTTTTTTATTTACTAGCTAACCCGGCAAACTTCTTACCGCCTTAGAGTCAATAAATAAGGAACCTGAATGATAATTCCAGAATGTTTGAACTTTATTAAAATACGTGCAAACCTTAAATTGAACTAAAATCATGCGTTTTTTCAGATTTTCTCACCTTTTAAACTTTCACGAATATTTCAAGACCAAAATTAGCCAAATCGGATCAGCCTTTCTCGAGTTTGAGCGACACTAACGAACAGCAATTCATTTTTATTTATATAGATTTTAGTTTACACACAAAGGACAGGAGACAACCGTTGCGATTGTGAATTTTACTATCTAATTAGGAACGGTTTTATTGGTTACAGGGCGCGGCTAGGCTAGCCTAGGACTCTGAGGACTGCATTTTTAACGAGAACGAAGTATAGCACCTATCATGCTTTCTGCAGACATCATTATAATAAATAAATATCCTTGGACATTTCACACAACGCCATCTCGTCCCAAGCTAAGCAACTTAATGCTTATGTTATGGTAACGAGATGGATGATAAACTACTTATATACATATTTTTTTTTGTAAATACATACATATTATAGATAGAAAAACACCCAGACCCTGAACAAATACTTGTAGGTCGTACAAATATTTCTTCCGTGCGGGGATCGAACCCGCGACATGCTGCGCAGCAGTCGATCGCTCAACCACTGCGCCAACCGTGTCGTCAATCATTACGAAGTGACTGTACGATATTACACGGCACGTCTCTATTTCAGGGCACGTCGGACGACACAATCGCAGCTGTTCTAGCGACACTCAACGAGGTGATCAAGAAGAGCGGCGAGTTCTCGCGCTCACTCCTCGAAGCCGGCGGTGTGGAGCGGTTGCTGGCACTCACCAAGCAGCGACACCGTCATACGCCAAGGGTGCTCAAGTTCGCTGGTCAGTGGTCACATACCATGTCAATTTTTCTATTCATGCTGATTTGGAAATGAATTGAACATTTTTCTATTCTTTTAATAGAATGCTTTCAAATCTCACATATTAAAATGCCTTGTTGATCTAGGGGTTGAATATTCGCCTTTAGAAAACGGGTCCCCGGTACGATTCCAGGGTCGGGTGTAAACCAGAGGCACTTGCTCCGAGTCTGGGTGTTATTTTTGTTTGTGAATTACATGTTTGTAAAACTACACCCGCGATATAGGTTAGACTTAGAACAGGGGTTTATTTTCAATCATATGCATGCCACGAGGATCTGCGTATTCCATGAAAATAAATGTGAATCCAATCGCCCAATATAGCCTCTGCCTCATATTCGGTATACCGCCACAGGGCAAGTCTTAATGACGATGTGGTCTCACGCGGAGCTTCGTGAAGTGTACCGCAAGCATGGCTGGCGTGAAGCTGACTTCCTGACGCCAGCGCGGGCCGCACAGCCGCGAGCATCGTCTAACACGAGCGGTAAGTGGTCGACGCATCAATGGACTAGTTTCCTAGCTGTGAAGGCGTACACAAACCAACTGGCTGTTTTCTTTTGTAGTGACCATCCGACACGGAATACTGGCTATTTACATTAGTCAGCTAAATTCTAATATTCTTACTAAAAGCTTGTGTCAGAAACGTTGGCGTATGTACCGAACTGACACTATAGTATTAGTATGTTACGAAAACCGCGAGAATCGTTGATTGTCGATTATTTTGAGTCAATTTGGAGCCTAATTGTACAGTTAGCAACGATAGCCAACTTTATGTAATAGACTACGCGTTGTCCTTTTTCTGTTATAATTGTAATATAATCTTGGCTTTATTTATGACTATCGCCCCACAAAAGACTCGCTGCTGAGTCAGGCCATTTTCAATTTTTTGGAGGGAAATTAGCCTATGGCTCACTCGCGCCATACATTGGCACAGGGTTTGCATCAAGTTTTCCATCTCTTGCAGATAGGTTGTCTACCTCTTGAGTTGCTTGTCGCCCTCATATTTGAATAGATTTGGTGGCATTCTGTATTCTAAATTCATTACACGGGTTTTGGCCACCTAGGTAATCAAGCCAGAGTCTAAAGTTCTCTTTGACCAATAAGGCGAGACATGCTTGGCGAAAACGCCATAAATTTGTTGAAAATTTGGAAGTTTTATTAGCTACTTTGTCATTGATGATAAATAATTTCGTTGCGTTTACTTAGACATCAGCAAGACAAATAGGCAGTAAATGATGCCGCATGCCTATTTGTCGCATAATCCTTGCTTTATTTCATCATGTAAATAGTCATTCAAATGATTTATGAATAAAATGAAAGCTATAGATGACGAATGAATGATTGAATGAACATTTCGTCATTCATTCATCCCACGTGAAGTGCGATTGATAATATCCGTGTTGTAAATATAATAGGCATTATTGACAGTAAATTAGAGCCTACACATTAAAAATAAAACCGGCAATAGAAACTCTTGTATGAAATACCACTCGTACATTGTTCTTTAGTTATTTCACATAGGCATAAAGATTAATATTGTAATGATAATCTAAAAGACAATGTATTTGAATTAAAGATAGTTTTATTGCAATTAATACATCAGGTCGTTTGGACAACATCATTTCGAAGTGTCTAAGTGAAGTAACTATCACTTGCTTTCCACTGCGAGCGAAGTGGCTACAATAATTACTCTTTGATTGCGTAGATCTATTTCTACTGTCAGAAAATATGGAGAACGATTAATTGAACATGATTGAATCATTTTGACTATGGCTCTGGCCTAGACTTATTGAACTGGCCGGTATAATTGTACATCGCAAGTAAATTTATATCGGTCCGTTCAATCATCCATTCATTCACCGCCGTTTCTTCGCTCGCGGTTGAAAGCCACATTGTCTATAAGGTAATCTAGTATGTGCTGTATATTGTGTTCAACATAACGCCCCGTGAATCTTGCGCATTGGAACTAATGCACAAATAACGGACTAATAGCAACTACTACTAAACTCCTAATTCGTTGATGCTATCGTGGTACTAATTCCTTCATTAATGACGTCACTGTAACTGTCGCACGTAACTGATTTGATGTTAAATTATAATGAACTTTCAGAAGCTAGCTTATTGAGATTTAATTGAAACTTGATTTGAAACTAACAAGGTTTTTATTGTTCCGAAGCAAAATTCCTACTCGCTAAACAATACACAGTATAATAAAATTGATATACTGTTTAATATATGTCTGTTAGAGAAATACAACGGCGAAATCCGGGAAAATGGATAGTAAGTCTAGCAAATGCATTGTAAGAATAAAATATATATTTGCGGGTAATGGAATCTCAAGCTTAAATAGCCCAAAGCAAAAACGTCAGCGACCATCATGTGAGATAGGGAATAGTGTTACGATAGCCCGCGTGGTCCGCGCAAGATTGACGGAGGGCGTGGCTTAAACGGGGCGTGGGGCGTGGGGTGCAGGGCAGGGAACGCCGTCGTCGGGGGGCGGGGCCGCGGGCGCGGGAGGACCGCACTCGCCGAGCAACGCCAACAGCACCCTCAGTCGCCCGATGGCCTCCACCGGCGGCACACGCTACGAGGACCGCACGATGCGCAGGCATCGCGAGGTAACACTGCGGACCGCTTTACGCCTTGCGTTTTAGATCCAGCTTACAAACATCTAGAGCTAAAATCAATTATGATCGTTAGTCGATTTTTGGGTCAGACTCACTATTGGTTAATGCTTTCAATATGTTTTAAGTTACGATACCAATGCATTATGCTTTACCGGGTGTTTTGAGACTAATACACAGTTAAGGTATTAACATACCGTATGATGTGTCTTAAAAGATACCCGTTCATGTACAGTTCTGTGTCAACGCAAATTTGATGAACCATTACATGTGTCCGTTTTGGAGAGTTAAATCTCTAAAGCTCGATAGACCGATTCGCTCTGATGGAGTCCATCCCCCTTCAATCTACTAATTGAGGCATTTTAAGATGATTACTAATTGAAATGATCCATGGAATCATCACGTCGTAATTGTAACATCTATTCTGTCATTCGCCTATCAATAAATCCAATCTGAGAAAGGCGTCACTATCTTTCCCAATGGATCTCTTAATCGTGGACTTCAACTCCCAATAGAATAGAATAGAAAAATGCTTTATTGTATAAACCAACTAGCTGACCCAGCGAACTTTGTTCCGCATTATAAATATTTAAAACAAAAAAGAAAGTTGGACATAGGATACCTGAGACTTTTATCCCGTCCATATATAACCTACTTTAACAAAACGCAACTGACAGCGAAACGTTATGTTGTCTATAATTTAATATGGCCGAAAATTTGACAATTAGAAATTTTGAATTCGACTTGTTTATATTGTTGTAATTCACATAATATCTTTATAACTTGTAGCCTATGTGTTATTCTGATGTATAAGCTATATTATTGTAAAGTTTCATTAAAATCCGTTCAGTAGTTTTTACGTGAAAGAGTAACAAACATCCATCCATCCATCCATCCATACTTACAAACTTTCACGTTTATAATATTAGTAAGATTATGGCGTTCACAATCGTCAACGGATACATCAGTTTTATAACACTACTACCAGGTCGGAACGCGGCACCAACCGAGAAGACCTGGCGGAAGAAACTCGGAGGGCTTGTCTTTTTTTTAAACTCCATATTACAATAACCATTACAATGTATGGAAGCATATGAAATAGTTCAATATCTTATATTCTATTGCAATATGTAGTATATCTACTTCTATTCAGCCCATAATGACCCACACCTGGGTCGGGCACAGGGTTTCGTTTTCTTTGCTTGGTTATCGGCCTTGTCATTTTGGCTTTTACGACACCCTCAGGATGGAATGGGGTGGTGACACTATATGTTCACCACACGCACTCTAGTGTATAACTTGTATTTATTTATGTTGTTTTCTAGTTGATTGATATTGCATATGTGCGCTTGTATCACTGTATATTTACATCGGTTTTATTTACTCGCTTCAATACAATTAATGGCTAAAATTCATTGATTGACGAATAATATTTTATTCATGTATAATAACGCTTTAATATCTTTATGTTTACTCGTGGAATGATTCAAACATTACGTCTACAACATTTGTATATAAAAAAATCCAACTGACATATTGACAACAACTCTTATTTCTTTTAATTCTACCAATTCTCTAAGAAATCTATTTAAAATAATTTAGTACAATAAACTAGTTTCTTTTATATTAGAATTTTTCCAATCACACGTTTTTTACCAATGCATTACGGAGGTCTTAGACAGAGTTGATACTAGGGTGAATCAAAAAGTTCTTAGAAGTGCATATATATGAAACCTTTTTGGATCAAGTTCGATATTCAAATTAAAGAGTGTCTATCACACTATATTTATGCAGACTGTCACTTGTTTTTGTCAGTTCGTTCGCATGTAATAAATTTTTTTGTGCAACGAGTTGCTAAAAAGTCAAAATTATGGATAAAAGTGAGTTACGTGCGGTGATAAAATATCTCAGTTTGAAAAAAATGTCTACGAAGGAAATTTTTTTGGACATTCAGCAGACATTAGGGGGTGATGCTGTACCCTATTCTACGGTTGCGTACTGGGTGGCTGAATTTAAAAGAGGTAGATCAAGCTGTAAAGATGACCCGCGTTCTGGGCGGCCTTCAACCTCCGATACAGAAGAAAATGTCAAAAAGGTTGAGAATCTGGTTTTGGAAGACAGAAGAATGACTATAAAACATATAGCTGAGATCCTAAAGATATCTTTTGGTAGCGTTCAATCCATTTTAATTGATTCACTGGGGTTCAAAAAAGTGTCTGCAAGATGGGTGCCACGAATGTTAACCGACGAAAACAAAAAGCGACGTTTGGAAATTTCCAAGCGTAATCTCGAAATGTTCCAGCGTGATTCGGATAATTTTTGCCGTCGTCTTGTCACCATGGATGAAACGTGGGTCCACCATTTTGATCCTGAAACTAAAAGACAAAGCATGTCTTGGAAACGACCATCCTCTCCATCCATTAAGAAATTTCGAGTTGCTCCTTCCGCTGGCAAAGTTATGGCCTCTGTGTTCTGGGATAGTGAAGGAATCCTTTTTATTGATTACATGCCAAAAGGCCAGACGATAACTGGACCCTATTATGCAAATTTAATCCCGAAAGTGCGTGAAGCGATTAAAGAAAAACGTCGTGGAAAACTGTCGTTGGGCGTGTTGTTCCTTCAAGATAACGCTCCTGCCCATCGATCGGAAGTTGCGCTCAACGCAATCCGCTGTGCTGGCTTCAATCTCCTTGACCACCCACCATATTCTCCGGACTTAGCCCCAAGTGATTTTCACTTATTTCCAAAATTAAAAGAGGAAATTCGTGGAACAAAATTTCACGATAATGACGCGGTTATAGCTGCCGTAGAGGACTTTTTCGAGAGTCAAGAAAATAATTTTTTTCACAAGGAATAAGGAAGTTAGAAACGCGTTATTCTAAATGCATTGCATTGGAGGGAGATTATGTAGAAAAATAAAATATTATTATTTAAATCTTTGCATTTTTTAATATTGATTCCAAGAATTTTTTGATTCACCCTCGTATAACAGAGGGGCATTAAATTACACTACGTATACTATATTATGTGATTAGTATGAATTTGAAACGGTACAAAAAAAATACACGTGATTTTTCATGGGGGGTGGAGGGGTAGTCTTAAACCTCACCAGGTATCACCAAGGGCGAGGGAGGGGTTAAAAAATGTTAGAAAAACATAACGTGATTAACGATGCGTTAGGCATAAACATCTGCTAGGAAAGATACATCATGTTCAAATGAGGCAAAAAAAATAAAAATCATTTGCGGCTAAACTATTGGTCCAATTTAATTGATTTTTGGTACAGAGCCTGGAAATGATACCTAGTATAGGCAGTTAAAAAAATTACCCTATGACGTATCAACCCTGTATGAAATAATATTTTAGTTACAACCACCCAGACATTCGCGCTAGCGCGTCTGAAAACGTCGATGAATATCGAAACCACTACTACTCCGCCCATATATGACCCACTGCTGGGTCGGGCCTCCCCCTACTTGGAGGGTAATTAGCCTACTGTGCCACGATGGCCATACCTGTTGGCAAAGGGTTTCATATCAAGTTTTCCTTCTCTTGCGAGTTCACCCATATCACCTGGGGACGATAACGTCCAGCACGGTACGCTTCTAGCGATCATTTTTACCACGCACGTGCAGACTCTGGAATGAACTACCTGCGGCGGTGTTTCCCGAGCGCTACGACATGTCCTCCTTTAAACGAGGTTTAAAAAGAGCACTCACTTCACGGTAGGCAACGGCTTGGCTGTGCCCCTGGCACTGCCAAAGTCAATGGGCGGCGGCTTACACTTACCATTAGGTGGGACGCAAAAAAAAAGAGATTATCTGTCTTGTCATTTCCTTTTTTCGGCTCTAAAGACACCCTCAGAATGGAATAGGGCGGTGACACTATGTACTCTAAATCCGTAACTACACGGATATAATCGAAGATCGAATGTTACTAAGAGTATCGTAAAATTACAATTCAATTAAATGATTGATTAAATGATTACAATTTAGTACCGACGTATTGGACAAGACTTTGAATCTTATAAATTTACAGCACGATATTCTAGAACATTCTAACGTTTATTTCTACCCACAGAACGATGACATGCCTGCTATGGAAGCCAATAATTACCACGAGGGTCTTGGCATGGGGAACCCGAACGGAAGGCCAATGAACCTCCAGGGAGTCCAAGCACAGATGCCGCCACCCAGCAGTCGTTAGGACGCCATTGCGAAGCGGAGAGTGGATGAACGCGGCTCAGTTGTGATCTGTGACAAAACAGTTGTTTAGTAGTTGGTACCTGTTTTAGTTTTGCTATGAATCGGGGATTGCCGAATTTTGGCAAATATTAACTCTACTTTAATCTTACAGTTAAATATGTTGTAACTTATAGTTGTCACGTTGGTTAATTCTGTATTGATGACTTTGTGTTATTAAAAACGAAAACCATAGTTTCTGATTTGACTCTATGGATCTTTAATTAATTTTTTAAATAAAGATAATGGTTTTTTCCGAAATGTCGACAATTTAATAAGATGTGGGCACTAATAAAATGGGCTGTAATAGCCATACTGCTAAGCAAATTTCACTTTAAACAGCTTAACCACCACTCGATTAACATACGTTACTAACATCGTAAAAAAATCGTTGTCGTTTTAAATCAATCATTTCAAATGATTTCCTGTGATATATAGCGTTGATGGCTTTTTAAATTAATGTTGGTTTCAATTAATTCAAATTCGATTCTAAAAACGATCTTTATATATTTACAACATATTTCATTGTAAGGCCAGGAATTGCTTGCGTTCCTTTTAGTCAGTGGTGGGCAAACTTTCGACTGGCCACAAGGTTAGAAAGTTAAACTTTTGCGGGCCGCACGTGTATAATTTGAGAAGGGTTGCAGGCCGCATTGGCCCCTGGCCTCAAGATGCCGACCGCTGCTTTAGTTTTAATTCGTAGGCTTACAGGACAAAGTACAAGTATAATAAAATGAAGCTCGAACGCTGTCTGGAATGTGTTAAAGGTACAGGATGTTAAAATATCACGTCTGATAATAAGTCCACCATTTCACATCGGTACATACAGAATAGTTATTAATCATACAGAAAAGTTTATATGGATTGAATATATCGGGTTTTATTGCAATATTAATAATTTCTGAACAATATCTATCTTGTCTGAATTCTCCAACGCCAAAGAAATATTTGATGGCGGAATTTAATTATTATATTTAGAAAACGAAATGACTCCAATTTTCAACATCCTCTAGATATCCAGCTAATAATAGTTTCTTTAAAAAAGATATCGAAATTGATCGTGAGCGATGTTCATCTACTCTTAATGCATTAGTAGGGTTGGATAAACAGTCACGCTTATAAAAACGATTCGAAGGTTAACATGATAACATTCTAAAAGATCCTGAACCTAAATCTAAAAAATCCTAAACCTTAAGGAAGTAAGCTAATTATTACAGTGTGATGAGTGACTAAATACGTGGAAATCTCCTATCTATATATAGATAGATTTGGGGATTTTAATAAAGGTTGCGTTTTTACTTGCTACTTTGTTTGATTCCTCACCTATCTAATGGAAAAAAGCTTTTTACTGGCCGATATGACAACGACGTTCGAAAAGTTTTTATAAAATGATTGTGTCCAATCTACACTTAGTAAGATTGACTTAATGAGAGTTAAACCAATTTTGATGTTATTGTGTTACCAGTATTTCTCGTCTGACCTTTTTACTTTCCTTTTTTGGTGACGGCAACATCGATTTTTAAAATGTAGCTGTATTAAAAAAGTAGTTTTTTTTGTAGCCGACATAGGTTATTCTCAAAAAGTCAATCCAATGTTACAAAATTTATTTATTGTAGTGTGAAGCATTGCACAATTGTTTATGTTATAAATATACATTATGTATTCATTCATATTTAGTTGGGTGTTATATACGCTAACGTTTTGTACAGTCGGCAACATAATTATATAGAAATTGGATGGTTGTTTTATTAACATTAGATTGAAGTAAGATAAAGAACAAGTTTAAAAACAGACATAAATCATTTTTATACATATATTATAGTGTTATTTTTCATAGCGACACACACTGAACCGTAAAAAAATCAGAGGATTGCTATCATTACACTTGCGTAATAAATCAATATGGAGTTTTCAGATTTTATTTTGTTATCAGTTAGTATTTTCATATTAGAACATTGGTTCGGTGTCACTATTACCTCAAAGATAATTAATTAGAATATAATTGTTTTGTTTGACTGTACAATAATTATTTGTTTGCCCAATGGCCTAACACATTGATCGTACGCGATGTACTGTTTGTCATTTGTACCGCCATCTTTGATTTATATACATACCATGTCAATTTCCAATGTATATAGTTGTGCCATTCTTGTTTATAATGGGGTTTCATGTAGGTGTGTCATGTATTTTATATAAAGTTGAGGCTCACGAGAAAGCGGGGTATATTCTGTCCGTATTTTTTGATACAGTGACTGAAATAAAACCTAATTTACATAGGCAAAAATTCTATTCTATGCCGATTGCCACAATGGCGACTGGTCGTAGTTGATATTATACAATAATTATTATAAACGGTATAATATCAATATTTATATAATGTCGTAGTTTTATTTTGTCGACTGTACAATACAAATATTCATCCCAAACAAGACAGAATACACCCCCAATCATATTATATCCTAAAATATAACCATTAATAATAATAATAAACGAGTCGACTAAACGATTTACATTAATAAAATTAACATTTCAAATATTCAGGATTTGAATACTATCGTTATTATTTATAATGGTTAGTTTAGTATCCGAGTCTACGCTTTGGAAATATAATCGATATTACAAGAAAATATTTCTTAGCGTCGGCCGGTGTGGCGGCGTGTTCTATATGGGCAGGAATTTTTAACACAGCACATAAACTACTTCATTAAAATGGAAAGAAATATGCCTTCGGGTCTCCTAATATCATTTAACCAGCAGTTAGCAATCTTAATCTGCAGTAAAGAGCGAGCAAGTGATACTGCTTTTCATTTTTGCGGTGGGAAATGAGTTGTTTATACTGGTCAAGCTGATATTATGAAGGTTTGTTTATGAAGTTGAAAACTATGGCTGCTATAATGAGTTATGGGACATTCGAATCATGGCTACGTTAAGTAAATACAAAAAGTATTGATTATATTAATTAACAGGCGTCAGTAGGTTTACAATTTAATACTAATATAGCTTTTAGAATGGTGTTATTGCACTTGATATTAGTGGTTTTTTTTAAATGCGTTGACAATAGTGTTGATAATTCATGTCATATAAAACACGTGGCGTTATAGTGTTAAACGTAATAATTATAGAAGTTTTGTAATATTTTGTATTCATTCCACGGCCCCTCTTAAGTAATTGTAACATAGGTGTCTATGTCCTTTAACTTAATGTAAGGAATATCCGTCTTGTATTTTAGGGTTAAGATGGGTTGATTGCGGGACGTACATTTTGTTTTCACCATCGGCTCGTAAAATGGCCGCGTTTCAAATACGGAACACTCCGTTAAAGAGAAAAAGCTGAATTTATTTTCAGTCGCTTTTTAAAAAAGCATTACGTTTGGTCTAACTTTACATTCGTTGGCAGCTACCGTTTCGTGGGATGACTGGACGACTCACGCGTCAATAATCTGATGAGATAAGTCTCCGAAAATAAAGAAAATAAATTGTAATAATGGCGTAAGGCATTTAAGTCCGTGGGTTCTGAATTGCCATCATATTCCGAGGTAGTTTCACAAAAACTACATGAAAATAAATTGGCATCAATAAACGGATAGTATATTGCTTCTATAAATACCTCGGAGGAATGTTGTCATCTCAGGATCCGCGGAATGCCTTTTACCTTACGAGTAGCGAATCAATTTTTTGAGGCACATAAAATTGTGTAACATCTTTTGTTGAACTTTATTGTGTTGGACTTAAAATCTAAATGGTGTGACAAATTTTTGATGTAGAACTTCTTTACGCACGCTTGTCATAAAAGTCTTACGAGAGCGTTACGAAAAGTGTGATCTGGCGAGGCGAACAGACGTTGAGAGGGAGATATAAGTTAGTGAAGATAGAGAGAGAGAATTTCACGTTGCGTATATTAACTGTAGGGGCAAGAGAGTAAGGTGAGAGCACACATTTTCTTTCTCTCTTTCTCTTAGAGCACGTTAGAAGGAGTTAAAGAAGTTTTACTTCGGTCGTATAGTCTAAAGCATACTCGCTTTTGTTACAAAGCTCCAACATTCTATAATTTCATACTAAATGATATTATTTCTGCATAGCTAGTAATATTGTAACCACAAATTCCAACAACAAAATATAGCACGTTTGGAAACAGAATAAGAATTATAATATAGCATTTTAACCACGGTGTAATGACTTACCCATGACCAGAATATTATGAATTAGGACAGCTTTAAATCATTCGGTTGATTTCCCTCCGTTTTTGCGTTTAGTGTTTAGCATAACTATTTATTTTACGGTATCGATATTAGCGTATAATTGTAGCTGTATAGATAATTTTTATTTTTATGCACAATAATGCATTTTACGTTCTCGTTAATATGGCGACTGACTATACTCGGTACAAACTACCCTCATCCAGTGCATTATATTGATTTAAGTACCCGTGTTTGTAAGATGTTTTGTATGATACTTTTTTAATGTATAATCGTAAGGGAGATTACAACATTAAAGCATCATGCTTGCCATGGCGGTCGTCGCTTCTATGAAGCGATTTTATATTCTATTTTCTTCCGCTTATAGGCTTTTATTTACTGTATTTCGGTTGGCAGATGTAACTTATTTTGTATTGGGTACGCGCATGTCATGGTTGGCGACAACATATTTGGAATCTGTCACAGAACGGTTAATTTATATCATTAAATCAATGTTATTTATTATGTTTACCAATAAACCTACTCATAAGCATCTTTATTAAGAATTAAAAATCATGGCTAATCGATCTTGGCATATCGGGATTTGGATTGCAGATTGCGACTAAACCGGCGCGTACCAAATATTTCTTAATTTTATTTTATTTAGCATTATAGATGGGAATTTTAGTAAATTGTAGGCATTATTAGATAGTATTGTTTTATATTTACGTGTATCTATTAACATTAGTGTTTATATTAGAATGGACAGTTGCACCATAGCTTTGTATAGAGTATTTATGGATTCGTGGGCTGTCTTGTGTTGTTCATGTACTTCCATTTTATAGTAAAGATCTCTACACGTTTCCAAAATTTATTATTTATGACCGTGTAGTTTCATCTTCTATTTGTCTATTAAAATATGACATCGATGATAAAGTTAATTGAATCTGAAACCGAGTTCCAATTGTAGTGATCCGAGCGATTAGTATATCAATCGATGTTCCAAAGGACTTCTTAGTAGCATACTAATTATGAGGGTACGATACGATAATAGTTACCTGGCATTTCTGTTCAATCGTGAGCGTATTACGTTAATTAAACCTTTTAATACCCACACATAATATGCAATCATATAACACTATGTGAATATTATTATATATTGATAACACATTTAGATGAGGTTCCTGCCGATGATGTCATATCTTAATAGACATTCGCCTAGTGTGCCCTACTCGTGGTATACTAGAGTAAAAAGTATATTAAGTCTATGGTCAACCATAGCCTATAGAGTTGTTGGAACAGTAATACTCGATTATTTATATTTTATTTAAAAAAATATATTGAACATAAATTTATTTAACGTTCCCGCTGCGTATGTCGTTGCGATACGTTAGTAGTTAAAGGTTTAATGATAGTTTGTCTTTTTGTCACGTTGTATGTAGACTAATAGATTATTCTCTTCAATAAAGATACTTATAATTAAAAAATATACATATATTATCAAAGAGAATTAAATGAATGATTTTTTTATTTTGTTTTGTTTCTTTTTTCTCTTTTTTTGCTTCCTTTATGTTAGTATCTGCATCGTGCTTGGCATTCAGCATATAGGTGGTCATATGATTGAATAAAAATATGACTTCAGTGGTTGTTAGATGCAAGTTTACGGATTTGTGAGATACTGTACAAGACTATATTAAGGAATTAAAACATTTTCTAAACTTTTACAACAATATTGTAACATTTTTACACTATCGTGGCTTCCAGTTTTATTTTGTGTCACTGCTGTAACTTTTTTAGGTAATCTTTTACAGAGTAAAATTTTATTTTGTGTCACTGCTGTAACTTTTTTAGCTAATCTTTTACCATGTATGTGGGTATGAACATGGTAATTAATAAAAAAATAATTTTGTTTTAAATTCTTCAACAATATGATAAGTCATAAATGGAATGGCTGAAGTGTCCTTCAGCAGAAGTAGAATACTTTAAAAAGTTGAAAAAAAAAAACCAGAAATCTTAACCTATGAAAGTATAATTTAAGTGTTAAGAAATCCCCTAACTGTATGGATGCTCACGTTTTATATTTATCAGTAGTGCCCTTGACGTATGGAAAAAAAATCAGGTCTTATAGCCAAGTGGATTTCGTATCGTAAAAGAAATGTATGGGATTGACAGGACCTGTCAATGTCAATCTCATACATTCTTTATTCTACCAAAGCGTTTCGAAAGCCACTTGGCTAGGCCCCCAGTTATTAAATTTATAGGTGTAACCTACCTTGGTTCTGCACTTATCGACTACAGGAATATGTCAGTTTGGAACAGAGGCGGATTATCACTAGAGCAATCTAGACATCAGCAGAGGGCGTGCGTGAAAATTCTATTTGATTAAAGAAATGCCAGCTCAAAGTCATTAAGTGTACATTTATAATACATTGCCGTTACAGAGGCGTCGATGAGGTGCTCGCCTATGGCGCCTTCGTCATTTAATCCGCCTCTTGGTTTGGTCTTCATAGAGTCGATAGGCTCGGAATGGTATCTTAGTAGGCGCGTAAACATGTAATGAATTATTGTAAGTTGCATTTTAGGAACAAGCACGGGTTGGGTTGTATGTGAAGATGTCTTTTTTACTAATTGTATTGAAACTTATTGTTACCTAATGTGGCGTTTGGCCGTCAAATACGCCATCAGTATTAATCAGTAATTTCATGTACCAACGTTGCTAATACACTTACCTACATTTAAATAATTGTGCGAGTTTTATTTTATGTCCATAGCATATGTACAGTCCGCGCCAATCTTTATGCCCGCTCTGAATGTAGCCGTGGGTACGAACTTGCGCATCGTACATTTCATAACCAATACGAACGTAGTTCACTCACACTAACACGCAGGTGGCGAGGACGCTTGCGGGTGAAAAACGGCGCGCGCGGGAGTACCCTGCTTCCGCCCCCGCCCCGCGTACGTCCCGCTGTTACCTGATTTTATATTGTGCGCAGCGTAAGCGGCTACATAAAGATCGGCGCGGACTGTATGTTTGGATACTAGATACATTTATTGGGTACTACTACAACTATTCGGCCCTTGAATGACCCACTGCTGAGTCGGGCGTCCCATGATATGGAGGGTAATTAGCCTACTGTGTCACGCTGGCCGGATGGGATGGCACAGGGTTTCGTTTCAAGTTTTCGGCCTTGTCACTTCCTTTTACCGGCGCTTACGGCACCCTCAGGATCGAATGACACTGTATTCTAAACCCGTCACCAATTTTCAAGGTTTTTTCCCGGCGGATAAGATAATACGTAACACCCCCGCATCCAAGAGTTAATATCTACGGCGCAGAACTGTGTCTAAACAGACATAATGTTAAATCTAACACGGCTCATTCATTGGCGTTGCATTGTGGGGAAATGATCATCTTCGGGCACAGTTTTTTTTTGTATCGGGCGCAATATATACTTACAAATTGTCGACATATTATTAAAGATTATCTAATGCAAAGTATTAGACAGCTTACCACCAGTCCGAAACGCGAACACAGCCGAATGGAACTGACAATGGGCAGAGGCAAACGCACAGACGTTCGACTCAAGTTTTCTTTCTCTCGTTGCTGCTGGTATTCGGCCTTGCCATTTTCTTTTGTCGGCTTTTGTAACATCCTTACGTTGGAATGGGGCGACACTAGGTATTCTAACGGACACGGACTTTAACACTGAAACTAGATGTACAAGTATGTTTTAAATATTTTTATACAAAAACAAACCACGGTTCAGATTCTTTTTCACGGTCTATGTGTGAATTTAAGCTTGGGACGAGCACCCATTACGCGAAGCAACCACCAATACAGTTCAGCCAGTACAGCGGAGTCGTGTTCAACATAATCTAGTTTCTGTAATTAAGACCATCTATTAGCCCCGCCGCAGATGCTCACACTCACATTGGCTGTCACTAGCCTCCTCCGCATGTTCGCGAGTTCGTCGACACGTGAGAGCAAATGCGGAGCTTGGTACTGCGCCATAGATTTTAAATACTGCCACTCGCATGCGACTCGTGACAGCCAATGCGAGTCTGAGCATGTGCGGCGGGGCTTAAAACGAGACCTAACGTTAATAACGCATGACATGATCGATATCTTAGATATTTACTAACGTGTAACTTATGCCTAATCAACTGAGTAGACACCTAATTGGGGAATGTTTGAAATTAATCAAAGAACCTTAATATTCAAAGATTAATGAAGTGTCTCGATATTATTACGTTTAGAACATACATTAAGCATGATTAGGTACATAAGTTCCCCTCCTAACTAGCACTAGAATATTATATTTCGAGACATTGAGAGTGGGCTGTAATATATTAGCAGATTGTATTAGCCCAATCTGCAAGAAAGCAAATCCAGGCCGGTTTTAGGGCTAGGGCAACCGCTGCGTGAGCTCCGGGCGGCTGATTCATGGTAGTCAAATTGATGATAATAGTTTAGGCGCAAAGGGATGATCACCCAGTCAGACGTGGTGATATGTCTGACTGGTGTCAGCGTTGCCTATTCCCCCGATAGGTGCAGTCGGGGAATTCATAACTGTGCAAATTGCTCTTGAAACTTCGCTATCGCGGTGTAGGACTTTTTGGTAATTCTCGCATTTGTAGGCGATATTTCTTATATGAAGGCGATAGGGTGGTCGCTATAATAATATATAAAAATAATATCCTTGTTCCACAATCCACATGTGTTACCTCGTTCCGAAACTAAGATATCCTAGCCTAGATCCAGGGCTACAGGAAAGCACCAGATTTGCACGGGTTGGCACACGGTCTGTGTCAATTTGAGTGATCTGCCTCTTTCGTTTCTTTAGTCGCCTCTTACGACACCCCCAAGATGGAATGGGGTGGTGACACTATGTATTCTAAATCCGTCACCACACTGATTGTGTGGTGTTATCCATGTGGTGACGGAATACATTATCGGTAAATTGACTTTTCCGGACACCGATACCTATTCTCGATTCACCATCATCATCATTTCAGCCAAAAGACGTCCACTGCTGGACATAGGCCTCCCCCAAGGATTTCCACAAAGGCCGGTCCTGGGCCGCCCGCATCCACTGCTTTCCGGCGATCTTAACCAGGTCGTCGGTCCACCGTGTGGTAGGCCTACCAGCACTGCGCCTTCCGGAACGCGGTCGCCACTCGAGGACTTTTCTACCCCATCGGGCGTCGGTCCTGCGAGCTATGTGCCCTGCCCACTGCCACTTAAGTTTGGCAATCCGGTGGGCTATGTCGGTGACCCTGGTTTTCCTGCGTATCTCCACATTTCTGATTCGATCACGCAGGGAAACTAAACATTCTCGATTAATAGGCTAAAATAACTGCTAAAGTACAATTTATGGTAAGTGCCTACAGTTATTTGCAACATGAACTAAGATCAAGATCTGCCATTATTAGGCACGGAGGTGATTTAGGCCCATTAAACTTGTTAAAATTACACCTCCTAGTCGCTTGGCCTCATAGAAACTGTTTTCTTCCATACGACACGATTTCAATGAAACCTATATTAAACTAGCTGTCCCGGCAAACGTTGTTTAGCCAAATAATTAACCATCCCCGCGCAACCCCCTTCCCCGCGCAACCCCCACCCCGCGCAACCCTCTAGGTCTTATGGTTCCCGAGATATCGTGATGACTCTATCTATACAACATCTCCTAACGCAAACGTTGTTTTGCCATGTAATTAAATAGGGGTTGATCGTAGAGGGGTGAAAATTTAGGGTTGTTTGTATTTTTTTACGCTGAATCTTAAAAAAATAAAAGCAATAACTTTTCTCAAAAAAATAAACATTATATTTTTGACCCCCCCCTTAAAATTTAGGGGGATGAAAAATAGATGTTGTCCTATTCTCAGACCTACTCAATATGCTCACAAAATTTCATCAAAATCGGTCCAGCCGTTTCGGAGGAGTATGGCAACGAAACTGTGACACGAGAATTTTATATATTAGATTAAAGAAACAAGGATGTACGGGCCAACATTTAACCTAAACTGAGAATTAATAGATAAAAAATAATTTTGATTATTACTTAAATAATTTTAAACTGTACCTAAATTTATGTGGACTAGAATGAACTCTGTATAATATTATTCGCAACTATAGCTGTTACGAAATACTAAAAAGAGAAACAATTACACTAAGGATGATTCGTGGATACATGGTGTCACCACCCTATTTCATCATAAGGGTGTCGTAAGAGCCGACTGAAGAAAAAATATCAAGGCTAAATCTAACTGCAAGAAAAGGAAAACTGGAGAAGCCTTTTATTTTTTTGGTTTCGCTGGGGCGTTATGCATACCACCAGCCCTCGGGGGTGGGCCGGCGATTATGTGGGACTCAGGAAACTACTCGTCTACCCACTAAACCCCAGCGGTATACCCTCACACGACACGCTTGGGGCGCCTTAGGTTCGCGTAAACAAACTCCACTTTTTTGTTTTTAAAAACGGAACCTCTGCTCTAGGTATATAGCCTGTATCGCGGGGGCAGTTTGCAAACATGTAATTTACGAACACAAATGACACCTATACTCAGAGTAAGTGCCTCTGATTTGGGCAAAGGCACTTGCCCGACCCCGGAATCGAACCCGGGACCCGTTGATCCAAAGGTGGCACATCCAACCCCTAGACTAGACCAACGAGGCAGTCACTGACACTTGATAAGAAACTGTGTCAACCCGTCAGGCCAGCGAGCGTGGCACCCGCCGCCTGATGGGAGGAGGCTTGACTCAGCAGTGGGTTATTTCTGGGCTGAGTAGTAGTATAGGTAATTTCGCACTATACTTTTAAACGGCATTGTCGGCAGTAGTTTTGTCGTAAACTGTAAAAGGATTTTGATACGTGTTGTAGAAAAAATATCAGGTGTAGACGATTGAACGTTACAGGAATGATTTATTGGAACATTATGCGACGTCTTAATTAAGCGCACGTCAGTCTCCCTTCTGGGCGTAGGCTGGGGTAATTCCCAGGAAATTAGCGGCTATATTTTATTTTGTAATAGGTGTTTGTAAATTTGCCCAAAGTCAATTTATGTAATCATTTTTCTATGACTACGCTCACTCCACCACAGTCGGTCCCTTGGATTCCCTCGTACGCCAGGCCCGTGACCGTCTGGGGATGTATAGATAACATAATTCCCCCACTATACAGAAAAGAGTTTCATATAAAGATTTCCATGTCTTGTGGCTGGCTAGGTTCGGCCTGTCGCGGGTTCGATCCCCGCACGGAAGAAATATTTGTACGACCTACAAGTATTTGTTCCGGGTCTGGGTGTTTTCTATCTATAATATGTATGTATTTACAAAAAAAAAGTATGTATGTAGTTTATCATCCATCTCGTTATCATAACACGAGCATTAGGTAAGTTGCTTAGCTTGTCGTTGTTGTGTGAAATGTCCAAGGATATATATTTATAGTCGGTTCTTATGACGGTTTATTATTCTTATTCGTCGTTTCAGCCCATGACCCACTACTGAGTCGGGCCTCCTCCAAATTCATGGAGAGAAATTAGCCTACTGAACCACGCTGGCAAGATGGGTTGGCACAGGGTTTGTATCAAGTTTTCCTTCTCTTGTGGCTAGGTGATTTGCCTCTTGCGTTTCCTTAGTCGCCTCTGACGACACCCTCGGAATGGTATGGGGTGGTGCCACTATCTAATCTAAGTCCGTCAAACTAAATAACTCTAAAGTTATTAACCCATATTATCACCCCTTTAGTTAACCCATCAGAACAAAAAATCTGTATGAACTGCAAATCTTGAAGACTAGATAAGAAAAATCTCCTGGAATATTACAAAAGTTATTCGCATGACAAGGGTCGTAACAAAAAATGATTTATCAGACCGACCGACCTCGCTTTTATAACTGAAATATGTAGTTTTCCTGTTACTAGAGATCGCCAAGTTATGGAAATTCGACAATAACACCTGCACGGCAAAACCTTCTTAATAACTGTAGGTTGGAAACATCATTGCTCACGATAGCAGCCAATCAAATTAAGATGCAGTAAATCAACATTCTTCTGACGATGTGCTGACGGATTTAGAATACATAGGGTCACTACCCCATTCTATACTGAGGGTAGCGTAAGAGCTGACAAAATGAAATGACAAGGCCAAAAACCTTTTTTTTTATCAGTGACTTGAATGCCTTTGACCCTAGGCTTGCGTGATGGAAAGCTACGCCAGGGACTAAGATGGAGCAGGTAATTCAAGGAATTGCCCTGTCGGGCACCGGCTCTCACATACACACGACGGAACACAGTAAAACTGCTTGGCGTCGGACTTAAATGTGAGGGTGGTAGCCAGCCGGGCGGACCGTTCGATCCTACCACCAAGCGTGCTGGGTTTTGTTGACTTTTACAACACGCGTTATTTCCCAGCGTGCGGTGGGGAAGTTTTATATTCTGACCTTGCCGCAAGAGAAGGGTATTTTGATACGAAACCCTCTGGCCAGCATGGCTCAGTTAGCTAATATGGATCCAAACTCAAAAGGAATTATTTACGTAGGTTTAATCACAAAAATCTTATAAATCGTCATATTTAAAACTAGCTTTTGCGCGCGGCTTCGCCCGCGTGGGCTTTGAACCCGTGCTTATTTCTATGCATATTTTTTATGAACATAAAATCGGTTATTGTGTCTAAACTATGATAGTTAGATATTTAGACTACGCTCTAGCGGACTTTTTTGTAGATTTTTATAAGACCTACAAACCCGTAGTACATTGTTTTGTTCTATTGCCAATAGTTTTTGCAGCGCACGCATAAATAGGTTCTCGATTTTACTCCTTGGTTTACATAATCGCAATTTTCATACGGATCCCTAATTCTTTTGAAAATAAAATATAGCCTATAACCTTCCTCGATAAATGGACTATCTAACACTGAAAGATTTTTTGAAATCGGCCCAGTAGTTCCTGAGATGAGCGCGTTCAAACAAACAAACAAACAAACTCTGCAGCTTTATATATTAGTATAGAATTAGTATAGATTAGTATAGATTACCAATATCGTCTTACGACCCCTGTCCCATACTAGGTGGTAGTCTCCATACCATCAGTCGTCTTAATTACATTCACACATTTCATAAACAATTCCTCATTCTTACAATCCTTCCATCTCTTGATCTCCCACAACCCTTGCGTCCACCCACATTCATGCTGAAACTACCACCGGTTTGTTTGTTGTTTTAATCTTCTGTCGGGTGTGGGTCGAAGTGCTGATGCCTCTACATTAACTTGCGTTTTGTTATATTAAAACTACAACTTTCTAGAAGAACTTAACTCAGTTTTAACACGATTACAGTAATAAAAACACGGGGTATGTTAGGGTTGCGTCTTTTAAACTTAAAATAAAACCTTGAATTTATGAAATATGTAGTTTAGTCGAGACCGGACGATTAAATATATACAGGATGTACCAACAAGCCTATAGCCATCCGAAGTGACAGAGCTAATGAAAGAGACAGGTCTGTGTTCAAAATGGTTTCTAGTTTCTAACTTGAAATGAGGCCGAACCTTTTTCTGAATGAGAAGCTTATCCAACCAACCAAATAGCAATCATTAATATCCAAGACCCACTGCTGAGTCAGGCCTCCTCCTAAACATGGAGGGTATTTAGTCCTCGTCGCCAATTAGTGAAAATGCGTGCTACGTTGAAGCCATCATTTATTCCAGTGCGGAACATCACATTTGACAATAGTATAATAGACAATAAAGAAGTATCTTATCTTATATCTTTATATGAGCAATTCTTGTATATGTCGGGGATTGATGAAGTTTAATTATTTTAATTAAATAATAAATCGTCACCGGAAACGCAAGCGGCGCAGTACCTTCCGCTTGGACACGATCGTCGATTGAGCGGATGTAGCAAGAGACGGCGGCTAGATGGCGCTAGCAGAACGTGAACCGGATGCACCATTGACAGCGATAGTCTTTATAAGGAGCTGCGCTGTTGAATCGAGAGACTTCTATCTGAGACGTCGCGGGGTACGGACCACTGCCTCAGACAATCAGTACTGTCTTTATTGTGGTGCGCTGTCTACGTCGGACGGTCTTGCATTACGCTCGGTGTTGACGCACGTGTTTGTTTCCATAATGTAGGAAGTCGTTGGTAAAAGAAAAATAAAGTTACTTTGATTTAAATTATCTTTCGTTCAAGTACCATGACATGTGACATAGTTTAAGATGATTGTGGGCACTGACTTGCCCACAATCATCTTAAACTATGTCAGATCATGATGAAGACCGGATACTTCACATCTCGGCCACCCATCCATGATCTCATGAGGGTATCTGCGACATATATATGTAATTGGAATCTCGGAACCGGCTCCAACGATTTTCATGAAATTTAGTATATAGGGGGTTTCGGGGGCGATAAATCGATCTAGCTAGGAATCATTTTTAGAAAATGTCATTTTATTCGGGTTTTGGGGGGGATAAATCGATCTAGCTAGGAATATGAGTGTTTGCGTAATTCGTACTTAAATATAATTTCCAAAAAACACAATTTATAAAAAAAAAATACCGAGCTTGCTCGGTCAACCAGATATTAAAAGTATAAACTATAAAAAAAGCCGCATACACATTACTATACATGGAGGGTATTAAGTCTACTGTACCACGCTGGCCAGATCGGTCGCCGCCGCAGGGTTTTGCTTCAAGTTTTCCTTGTCTTGCGGCTAGGCTTTCGGACTTGTCATTTCCTTTTGTCGGCTATTACGACACTCAGGATGAAATGAGGTGGTGACACTATGTATTCTAAATCCATCACCACAAGGAATATTCCTTATACATAGGAACATACCAGCTTAGTAATCTAAGTTTCATTATGTTATGTTTAATTGGTTTTCTGTGGTTTTCGTCACAAGCTGTATACCAAAATTTTAAGAAAATAATGCCTTGTTGGATTAGGGGTTAGATATGTTGCCTTTGGATCATTGGTCTCCGGTTCAATTCCGGGATCGGGCAAGTGTCTTTATGTCAACCAGAGGCACTTGCTCTGAGTCTGGCTGTCATTTGTGTTCCTGAATTTCATGTTTGTAAACTGTCCCCGCGATATAAGTTATAGCTAATAGCGATCCGGCCCGGCTTCGCCCGGGTGCAATTATGCATGTATTATACAAACCCTCCTCTTGAATCACTCTATCTATTAAAAAAAACTGCTTCAAAATCGGTTGCGTAGTTTTAAAGATTTTAGCATACATAGGGACGGACAGATGACAGCGACTTTGTTTTATACTATGTAGTGATAGTGAAGAAGTGGATTCGTTTTTTTATAAAAAATAAAATGCTTTTTTTTTAAGTATGGCAGACAGGAACAATGGTTATATATTTTTTGTTACACCCTGTGTACTGATCTATCAGTGTGTGCATTAATAATTATTTTATTACAAGTATCAACCCTAGTTTATAAATAGCTAGTCGAACGAAGTTTTGCGAGTTTACGGACTTGCCTACATTTCAGAACAGAGTGGAATTTTTCAGAATAACAAGATTTCTCACAATACTGCAACATTGTGATACAATGCTACGTTTTACCTAGAATTCTATGTTCAAGTTAACGATGGCTCGTTGAAAGCGAATGGAAGTGGTTCTTGGGACTCAAACTTACCTACTATTTTCTATCGACGCCGACCTGCCCATCCTAGACTATGCAATGGTTGCAATGATTTCATCACTACAACCAAAAGACGTCCACTGCTGGACATAGGCCTCCCCCAAGGCTTTCCACGAAGGCTGGCCCTGCGTCGTCGTCCATCGCTTTCCGGCGATCTTAACCAGGGACAAATAAATAAAAATCTTCTTCTTCCTAAATATAAAAATGAATGTTTATCTGTAAGTCCGTTAGAGAATCGTAAACTATGCATTTGATCATATGATGATCTTCGTGAAAATTGTTGTGCATGAGCCCAGAAAGAATTCCGAACAAAAACATAATTAAATATTCATTTTTCTTATTAGCAATACGCGCAGGGTACAGCTAGTTTATTATAAAACTAGCGACCCGCCCCGGCTTTGCACGGGTGCAATGATAAAAATCAAAATTTATTAGTGTTTCTCTACAATATTATGCATGTATTATACATATAAACCTTCCTCTTGAATCAGTCTATCTAATAAACAAAACCGTAGTTTTAAAGATTTAAGCATACATAGGGACGGACAGACGACAGCGACTTTGTTTTATAAAATTTATTAATTAATTATATTATAATATTAGTGATAGTGATTAGTGAAGTGATTTAGAACTACAATAAAATGTTTTTCCAAAAACCAAATTCGTTACGTCGTAATATCATGTATTTGAATAAGCTTCCATATTTTTGGCAAAGGCATTATGTTATACAGCCTGTTTACGAGTGTCAGCAAAAATGGCGAGCATCCGCGATATACGATCGACAATAAAACGAGGCATCAGTGCCCACTACGTGCAAACAGCTGGGTGGGGCTCCATTCAACGCTAGCGCCTAAAAAAAATCATTTTGTCAGTTCAAACAGAAGACTGGACCCCGTCAACGATTACTGCAAAGCATAGTTTATGTCGGGAATTAAAGTAGCTATTAAACGGCTTGCAAATATTTTAACAGTATTTGTAAAAATCTTACGATCGATGTCATTTGTGTTTGTGAATGTGTTCACGTGATACAGGATTATAACCTAGTAAATAGGTAAAATTGCTGCACTAGGTAAAATTCCGTTTAAAATCAATGTTTTTTTTTAACCGAAGGCAATTTTTTATTTTAATGGATTGTTTAAACTATGTAGGTACATATCGCTAATTTTAATCCCGTGAATATGTAGTTGTTTATTCCGGAAAACCTGTAACCCAAGTATATGTTTTGATTGTTAAGATAGCTGTTGGTAATCCAAGAAATATATATATATTATGTACAAGAAACTTGGTGTGGTAACAAATTTCGAATATACAATGTCACCAACCTCCTGAGGGTGACGTAAGAAGTGCCTGAAAGCACGCAAGAAGCATATCACTTATTCCTCAAGCGAAAAAAACCTACAAACCCTGTGCCAACCCGTCTTGCCAGCATGACCTTAGGCTAATTTCCCTCAGTGAATTTGAAGGATGACCGACCCAGTACTGGGTCATTTGTGGCCTGAAACAACGAATCAGGGCCTATATGATGCCTTGATGGGTGCCCAGCAAGCGGAAGGTGGGCTGCGGTGTGTAAGACACCAGCGGCTTGGAAAGCTGGTAGTTCCGCCCCGGCTACCCACTAAAACCTACCACGGAGTTTTCTACTCCAGCCAACTAACTTGCAACTAACCCAAACCTACTATTCTTTATTGAAATGTCCATACGACAATGCAATCTCAGTTATTTAATCACGAAATAATCAATCACTGTAGCATTTAAAAAAATAATGATGTTTTGTCATCCCTCGCTACACGCCAGAACTCGATCTATGGTCAATGTCGTACATCACTAGTTATGGGTGATTGAAGTACTGAGCGATGGACAGGGACGAATCCACGGAGTCCTTACTTAATTATTTTTCCGCCCATAAATGACCCACAGCGGAGACGGGCCTCCTCCAACTACATTATCACCATCATCATCAGCCCACTCTAGTCCACTGCTGGACATAGGCCTCCCCTAAAGAGCACCCTGTATTCAGCTTGACGCATCCAGCTGCAGCCCGCAACCTTTCGCAGATCGTCGCTCCATCTAGCAGAGGGCCGTCCCACACTACGCTTGCCGATTCGCGGTCTCCACTCAAGAACTCGTCTACTCCGGTTGTCGATTCTTCTACAGATATGACCAGCCCACTGCCACTTCAGTGTGCTGATTCTCTGCATGAGCTATGTCGGTGACACTGGACCTCTGTCGGATAGTCTCGTTGCGGATCCTATCTTCCAACTACATGCGAGGGTAATTAGCCTACTGTGCCACGCTGGCCAACCGGGTTAGCATAGGGTATTGTACCATGTTTCCCGTCTCTCGCGGCTAGCTTTTCGGCCTTCTAAATTGGTTTTGTCGGCTCGTACGACACTCTTAGGATAAAATAGGGTGGTGACACTATATTTTCTAAATCCGTCACCACATGGAAAGCTACGTAACTACATCAGATATTTTTTATTCTCATGTTTAGTTATATCCATCTATTCTATACTAAAATCACCGCTACCAACCGCACCAAACCGCGACAGATGTGGCCACGTCGCTGGCCCACTTCCCTAATTCCTGCTAAATTGTTGCTGTGGAGGCTCCGGATGTAGGTTCCGCATTCGACCTACATATACCGAGAATAATAAACACTTCTACTTTAATTAGTCACACAGTTGTTAAGATTTACGGCGGAGCTTAAGCCTTGGAAGATTGCGAGCTTAGATAGTTTCCACGTCAAGTTTAAAATGGTTTTTTAAAGACTCAGTACTTTCCTGAATATTGTATGTAAAGGGTGTATGTAAAGGCGTGAATGTAGAAACGAATAACGGGTTATTAGTTTACTGTGTCACGCTAGCCAGACGGGTTGGCACAAGGTTTTTTTCGGACTTAGCTTTTCGTTTTGTCAGCTCTTACGACACTCTCATGATGGAATGAGGTGGTGACACTATGTATTCTTAATCCATCACCACACGGAAACAATAAGCTCTTTCTGTCTACCAGTCATTGATGACCACTGCAGGACATTGTAGCTACACAGTACACTCTCCCAATTTGCCATAATCGCCACGCTTGGCACGCGGGTTGGCGATCGCAGTAACGGATGGTGGATATTCAACAGAACGTCGCTGCTGCCCACGTCTGTTGTCTCTTAGTCGCCTTCTACGACACCCACGGGAAGATATCATTATCAGCCCACATTATTCCACTGCTGGACATAGGCCTCCCCTAAAGAGCGCAATAGCACCCTGTCTTCAGTTTGACGCATCCAGCTGCTGCCCGTAATCTTACGCAGATCGTCGCTCCATCTAACAGAGGGTCGTCCCACACTACGCTTGTCACGGGAAATAGGTAATATTCTTAATAACACTATTAACATATTTTAGTATGAAAGCAGCTTATGCACTGTCTCGCTCTGTTAAAACTATTGATAGGTACGTAGTTAGTTAATAAACCTAAGCGCGACATTCCGATGAAGTGTAATTTATAACCGTAAAACCGACAGATATTATTTTCAAAATACAGTGTTTCTGTTTTTAATTAACATAAAAAAATGAATGAAATCTGATGATTTCTTAGGTTTTCGCGATTATTAGGTACACATTGAAATGCTACACACATCCGTGTGGTGACGGAATAAGAATATCACCACCCCTTCTCCTCCCGTGGGTGTCGTAAAAGGCGACTAAGGGAAAAAATTACAGACGTTGGGCAGCAGCAACGTCTGGTCTTACTTCTTATCAGTGACTGCGATCCCCAACCCGCATGCCCAGCGTGGGGATTATGGGCAATCCCCCCTAATGACAGACGACACAAAAAGATGGCCCCCAGTTCCCGGCAGCCCCGCTATTCCTGGTCATCCAGGTAGCGGCCACGGTAACGGCGGGGCAAGGGGTGCTAAGAATCCCCGGGTTACATCTGGCTACCTGAACCACCTGACCCTGGCTACGTACAATGGACGTACTCTGAGGCTTGACGAGCATCTAGCGCAGTTGGAGGTGGAGCTGGAGAACATCAGGTGGCATGTTCTGGGTCTTTGCGAAGTCCGTAGAGAGGGAGAGGACACCATTACCCTAGAATCTGACCACCTTTTGTACTTCCGCGAAGGGCAGCAAAAATCGCAGGGTGGCGTAGGGTTTCTTGTCAATAAGGCCCTCTGTAACAATGTTGAAGAAATCTCCAGTGTGTCGACGAGGGTAGCGTACCTGATTCTTCGGCTATCGAAACGTTATAGCATGAAGATCATTCAGGTTTACGCACCGACCTCGGCACATTCGGATGACGAAGTTGAGGATATGTTTGAGGACATCTCAAATGCCTTACACAAAACCACCAAGGCTCACTTTAACATTGTTATGGGGGACTTTAACGGCAAGGTAGGTGCTCAGATTGGCGGTGAATCCCGAGTGGGACCCCATGGCTTTGGAAGTAGGAATCACAGGGGGCAAATGCTTGTCGACTTCCTAGAGAAAGAGGGGCTCTACTTAATGAACTCTTTCTTTAAGAAGAAGCCCCACAGGAAGTGGACTTGGCAAAGCCCCGATACTGTGACCAAAAATGAGATCGACTTCATCATGACGGATAGGAAGCACATATTCAGAGATGTCTCGGTGATCAACCGATTTAATACAGGCTCTGATCACCGACTGGTCCGAGGCTCTCTGAATATCGACTTGAAGCTCGAAAGAAACCGTCTGATGAAGTCCACGCTCCGACCGAACCCACTCCAAACCATGGCGGAAACCGAAGCGTTCCAGGACATACTGGGCGCTAGATTTGCTGCCATAGAGCCTACCGATGACGTCGACGAGACCCTGCAAAACATCTTGGATACACTAAGGGGTGAGGGCATCAAACTATGTAGAACGCAGCGTAAAGGTACGAAGTCCAAACTCTCGGACGAGACTCTGCGGCTTATGACAAAAAGACGGGAAACTACACATGCCTCTTCGTCAGACAGGGCAAATCTCAACCGACAAATTGCTAAAATGACACGACGTGACCTTCGGAGCTCCAATACCCGCCTCATATTAGAGGCGATTGAGCGAAACCGAGGGTCTAAGGTGTTCATTAAGCAGCTTGGGAGGAGCCACCTGACGAAGCTCACAACACGCGATGGCAGAACCGTTTTGTCTAAGCCGGAGATTCTTGCCGAGATCGAAGACTTCTATGGCCGGCTTTATGCTGCACATGCCACTCGTCCCCAAAGTTCTATCCAGGATCAAAGAGCCACCCTGGTCCGCCACTATACCGACGAACTGCCCGATATCAGCCAAGACGAACTCGTGCTGGCTCTTAAACAACTTAGAAATGGAAAGGCCCCCGGTGAAGACGGAGTTACTTCAGAACTTCTGAAGACAGGAGGGATTCCTGTCATACAGGAACTGCAAAGACTCTTTAACTCCGTCATTCACTGCGGGAGAACTCCTAAGGCGTGGAGCAGGAGTTTGGTGGTACTGTTTTTTAAGAAAGGTGATACCACACTTCTTAAAAATTACAGGCCCATCTCACTCCTGAGCCACGTCTATAAGTTGTTTTCAAGAGTCATTGCGAACCGTCTCGCCATAAGACTCGATGAATTTCAGCCTCCAGAACAGGCCGGGTTTCGTAGGGGTTATAGCACCATAGACCACATCCACACAGTGAGGCAAATTATACAGAAGTCCGAAGAGTATAATCGGCCCCTGTGTCTAGCTTTTGTGGACTATGAGAAAGCTTTTGACTCCGTCGAAGCCTGGGCTGTTCTTGAATCCCTTCAGCGATGCCAAGTGGACTATCGTTACATCCAAGTCTTGAGATGTCTGTACGATGAGGCCTCTATGTGTGTCCAAGTACAGGACCAGCGTACTAAACCCATCCAACTGAGCCGCGGAGTGAGACAGGGGGATGTAATATCCCCGAAACTGTTCGCAAGCGCTTTGGAGGATGTGTTTAAGACGCTGGACTGGAAAGATAAGGGCATTAACATAAATGGCCAGTACATCTCACACTTAAGATTTGCAGATGACATAGTCCTAATGGCGGAGTCGCTGGAGGAGCTGCAACAGATGCTGGCCGGCTTAGCATCAGCCTCGCAACGGGTGGGTCTCGGCATGAATTTGGATAAAACCAAAATCATGATGAATGATCACATTCATCCGAGACCTATCGTTGTGAATGGCCGTCTTGTTGAAGCTGTTTCAGAATATACATACCTCGGACAAATTTTGCAATTAGGTAAAAACAGCTTCGACAGGGAGGCCAAGAGGAGGATCCAGCTGGGCTGGGCAGCATTTGGAAAACTTCGTCGGGTCTTCTCGTCGCCCATCCCGCAGAGTTTGAAAACGAAAGTTTTCGAACAGTGCGTCCTACCCGTCATGACCTACGGCGCCGAGACGTGGATACTCACGGTGAGACTAGTCCACCAATTTAAAGTCGCTCAGCGTGCTATGGAGCGAGCTATGCTTGGAGTTTCTCTGAAAGATAGGCTCCGTAACGAGACTATCCGACAGAGAACCAAGGTCACCGACATAGCTCAGAGAATTAGCAGACTGAAGTGGCAGTGGGCTGGTCATATCTGTAGAAGAACCGACAACCGCTGGGGTAGACGAGTTCTTGAGTGGAGACCGCGAATCGGCAAGCGTAGTGTGGGACGGCCCTCTGCTAGATGGAGCGACGATCTGCGAAAGGTTGCGGGCAGCAGCTGGATGCGTCAAGCTGAAGACAGGGCGCTATGGCGCTCTTTAGGGGAGGCCTATGTCCAGCAGTGGACTAATGTGGGCTGATGATGATGATGATGATTGAAATGCTACAAGGCATTCGAAACGTCGGGATTTTAAATATGTAATAGACAAGCGATAAATCCTTTAAAGAGTATTTAATTTTAGGCGCAAAGGGATGATCATCCAGCCAGACGAGGTGTGACGTCTGGCTAGGGGTCGCAGCGCCTATCCCCCTGATAGTTGTAGTCAGGGATATCTTAACCTTGCGAATTGCTCTTGAAAATTCGCTATCGCGGTGTAGGACTTTTTCGTGATTATCGCATTTGTAGGCGATATTTCTTGATGCAATTAGTTCAGATTTTTTGGGTAAATTGTGTAAAGTATGTAGCATGCGGTCGCTACAAATTTCATAACGAATTAATGTAAGTTATGTTTGGTGACGGGGCAGAAAATTACACATGTGGGGATGTGGGCACGCTGGGAAACAACGCGTGTTGTAAAAGTCAACAAAACCCAGCATGCTTGGTGGTAGGATCGAATAGTCCGCCCGGCTAGCTACCACCCTCACATCTAAGTCGCCAAGCAGTTTTACTATGTTTCGTCGTGTGTATGTGAGAGCCGGTGCCAGACAGGGCATTTCCTTGAATTGCCTGCTCCATCTTAGACCCTGGCGTTGCTTTCCATCACGCAAGCCTAGAGTCAAAGGCATGCAGGTCAATGATCAAAAAAAAAAAATACTTCGCGTTGGGGGACCACTCCCACTTATTTATTACCTGGTCCCCCAACGCGAAGTATTTATTTTTATTTTTTACTTTTTAAAGGTTATTGTGTCGGGGGTTTATTTAAATTTTTAATTTAATTTTTATTTTATACTTTTTATGGGTACATACTTATTATAAAGTAGATTTTGTTAAATTGCACGTGATGCGCTTTCATTTGAGACCCCACTCGATTATATTTGCAGACATTCGGTTATTCTTCCCCACTTTCACCCCTCATAACTTTTAAACGGCTCACCCGATTTTCATCAAACATGTCTAAGAACACTCGCCCGTAACTCACCTTTGATACAAAAACTTTATTGAAATCGCTTCATCCGTTCGCGAGCTACGGTGCCACAGACAGACAGACAGACAGACAGACCGACCGACAGACAGACAGACAGACACGTGAAACTTATAACACCCCTCTTTTTACGTCGGGGGTTAAAAAGAGGAGTGGGACATCTAAGGGCTGCGTAGTAAAATGCATCCATCACATTAATTAACCAGAAATGCAGAAACATCTAGAAAACAACGTCATAAACGTTTTCGAAAACCGTCGCTAACTTACGTGGCATACTTTACCCATGATTACCAATCAATGGCCAGTTAACTAATAAGTTAACCGTCGGGTCATTATGCTGTCAGTCTGTCTGTGCCGCGGTAACTGCATAACGAGGAGTCCATTCCAGTCTTGGCATGTGACAGTTGCCGCTGTCCTTTGATAGACTAACAGTGGAATGTTGTGTATTTATTATTATTCGTAGAGTAAAGATATTATGCATGTGGTGACGTATTTTAGTATACATTGTGTCACCACCCCATTCCATTCTAAATGCTGACAGAAGGATATTACAAATAATAAATAAATAAATAAATATCCTTGGACATTTCACACAACGCCATCTCGTCCCAAGTTAAGCAACTTAATGCTTGTGTTATGGTAACGAGATGGATGATAAACTACTTATATACATTTTTTTTTTTTTTGTAAATACATACATATTATAGGTAGAAATGACACCCAGACTCCGAGCCAGTGCCTCTGGTTTAGACAAAGACACTGGCCCGACCCCGGAATCGAACCCGGGACCGTTGATCCAAAGGCGGCACATCTGACCGCTAGACCAACGAGGCAGTCAAACAACCTTTTTTTTTGTTTGGCGGGAAAAAATGCCTGACCGCACATCCCGCTTCCGGGGAGATGACAGGGTAGTCAGGGTCCTCACACACTAAGACAACCGGCCGTGCGCCGACACCCACGCCCTCACGCGGCGGATTACGGGATATTACAAGACCTATGTTGTATCACCTCGTCTGGCTGGAAGATCATCCCTTTGCGCGTAAAGATGCTAATATTGATAGACGAACGTTTCAGGTTTATTTACGAGCGATTCCTATATTGGAGAGATGAAGATGATGATGATATCACACGAGTAGTTCCATCGATTAATCCTATAGAATCGGAAAAGCAGGCGGTCTACAATAAGCCACAGTGTACATTAGGCGGGCCGCACACAGTAATCCATGCGGCTCGCCAAATTGTATAAATCATGCGCGCAACCGCGGTAATCTTTCACGACGTTAATCCCTCGCGTATAGTGATCCTATTCTCGTGACGCTCGACATAATTTCTACCGTAATAGATTGTGTGTAAAAAAATACTAACCGTATAATTTATTTATTTAGGCCAACTAGTAATTGTTATTAACAAAAGGATAGTTCTTAATGATTCACAATGGTTTAAAGTACAATAAAATTTATGAATAGACTACCATCTGACTAGCATGGTACAGTAACAGTACACAAGTACAGTACACAAGTACAGTATGCTAACATCTCTTCATGTGAATGGAAGAGGCCTAACGCTACAGTGGGTCTAACTTTCTAAGTAATAAAATGCAGTATACCGAATTTAGTTTAAAACATAAATAAAAGTCAAAAAGATAAAACAACGTTTATATACAAAATACCATGTTGGGATACAAAAAAACGAAATAGTCACAATATATTTGAAAACACATGACCAATTGTATACTTGCGACCACGGCAACTCTATGCATCCCTTGTCCTAGTAAAACAAACTTGATACGAAACCCCGTCTGGCCAGTGTAGCACAATAGTCTAACGCCATGTAACTGGAGGAGGCCTGACTCAGCAATGGGTAATCTATGTGGTAAGTTGTAGTAGTACAGGCGCGGACGTGAGCAGCAAGATTTATTTTCGAAGTACTGTATTAAAGGCTGAAATACTGAAGAAGAATTTTGGACTTTCAACCAACTGAATTGAAAGAATGCCGAATTCTCACGAAACATTTTTTTTATGTATTTATTATTTTAGACTCTTCCTGGTTTTATGTTTAACTAGCGACCCACCCTGGCTTCGCACGGGTGCAATGATGAACATCTAAATTTATCAGTGTTTCTCTACAATATTATGCATGTATTATACATATAAACCTTCCGCTTGAGTCACTCTATCTATTAAAAAAAAAACACTTCAAAATCCGTTGCGTAGTTTTAAAGATTTAAGCAAACATAGGGACGGACAGACGACAGCGACTTTGTTTTATACTATGTAGTGTTATCGAAGCACTGAGAATAGGGTTCTGTATTTAGGGTTGATTAAATACCATCGATCATCGAGGATTCCATTCGAAAGCTAAGTATTGTTTTGGTACTGTATTTTTTATTAAATTACTGTATATTTCCTTAAATTCTATACGCGCATTGTATAATTGTGGAAGAACTGAAACCACTGTGGTAGATGTGTTCTTGAGTAACAAAATAGAAAGCAGGTGGTATCTGCCAACCATCCTGTGATCCAGTCATTATATTGATCAACACTCATCTCTGGAAACCGTTAGCGATTTCTACGGGTACAGGGAAAGTTATCAATAAAATAAAATTATATGCGGTAGGTTTAACCGTTTCTTTGTCATTTTGAAGACAACTATCATCTAGTCTCTCCCGTGACTACGACTGCTGCAAAGCAATCAAAACATCGGGAATTGCATAATGTAATATACTCGTACATAAATCCGATAAAAAGTGTTTAATTCCAATGGATAAACCTAAGAAATTAAAGGATTTTTTGGTTTTGATTCGCTCCTGAACCAACCTTCAAACGCCTAGCAGTAAAATTACTATTCGATTATATAAGGAACCAAATGATAAGGGATTAAAGCTGTGTTTTCGTCAGCAATACATTATGTTGACGTGCCTCTGTAATTTATGTTACAGGCAACGAACAACTTTCCCACACATCTGCGTATTCTTGTGTAATACCTTTTAGAGTTATCGGTAGGGCTAGGACCGGGGTCACTTGTTGCAGATATTTGAAAGGCGGAGTTAAAATAAGGCCCGGTATTGTTGCCTCTCAATTTTTTTTTGCGGTTGTCAATCCTTGATGTGCTATCCAGATATTTTTTTTAAAACGAATCCCCTGCACTTGGTATAACCTGTATCGCGGGGGCAGCTTACAAACATGTATTTCACGAGTACAAGTGACACCCAGACTCCGAGCAAGTGCCTCTGGTTTAGACAAAACCACTTGCCCGACCCCGGAATCGAACCCGGGACCCGTTAATCCAAAGGCGGCACATCTAACCCCTGGCTAGACCAACGAGGCAGTCATTAGCTCGGGAAGGGTTGCTGTGGGATTCAGGTTCACTCCTGCGCGCCCCACTACCCACTAAACTTCCCCGGTGTTTTTGACTGCCCCTTGGCAGTGGACTTCGGTCAGTGGATTTCCAGCGGACACTTTGAAAGTGAAAGTTCAATAATATGTAATTTAAAGGGTGTTTGGAGCATCAAGTGCCAAATGGAAATGGTCGACTGAGGGGATCACCTGCTATCCTTTCAGACCCCAAAACACTTCTCATGCCGTGTGGATATTTTTTCATCGACTTTGGCTGTTTTCTAAAAAAATACCTACATTTTACATTCATATAAAAAAGTAACTATTATAGATTTTAGTAACCCCCCAGACAGATTTTACCTTATAAGAGTGAGATAACAGATTTAATAAGTTATTCAGGTATCATTTAAACAATTTTTTTTTAATCTTAATTTGGGATTTAGTATTTTTTGACTCGATTCACAACTCTAGCAAATTCACTAAGTTGTAAAAAGATTTTTATGGCACGTAGCACATTACTAGCAAGGGGATGGACTAGAGACATTTTGAGGGAGTTGGAAGATCCCGGTCACTGTTGGTTTTTTTATAGCCATGTAAATAGCTGTAACATGTCCATGTTTCGTTTAAGTCCGAAACTTTTGTGAGTAAATTAAAAAAAATCTGGATGTCATGTGATGAAAAAACGAATGTCACTAATTTTGAACTTCAAAGTACTGTAATAAAATACACATCTAAATAAAATTAAAATTCAGAGTCTACGAATTATACTTTTTTTTAAAACGAATGATAGGTGTATGGAGACTACACCTAGCGTGTGACAAAGGCTGTAAGATGATAATAGTAATTTTAAATATGACGAATAATAAGAGTTTTGTGATGAAGTCTACGTAAATAAAGTTCCATTTGATTAAGAGTTTCAGTTATCACTTCTGTCGGGCGTCACGAGAGACACCCATTTTTTTTTAAATTAAGTTTAAATCTTTTGCTATGCTTGCAATTTTTGTATCGTTTTGGATGGGCACGTACCGTTCATAGACAATAGCAGGCTTGGACTTGGATACTAAGTCTTAGAGCTTACACCCAGCTGCGGCATTTCAATCCAATCCAATAAAGTTCCTACTCTAGTAAATAGATCACAGGCTCATCTGCGAAACGGAAGTGCGTTGTATGTGACGTCACAATATGGCGCTGCAATCTCCGGGGAGTGACATCCCGTATGTCACAGCTTCGTTTGTTTAAAAGGGATACCAATTTCGCAGAGTTGATTAATTTCTAAAGCTACGGTGGTGTCCAGATAATGAAATTGAAATGTCTTTTTAATCCCGACCGGAACAAGAGCGGTCCCAAAGTTAGTCCGAATATTTGTTACATAAGTTTGGTAACTCCTCAACATATGAACCGATTTTCAATTACATTTTTGGTTGGAAGGTGTCTTAATCGATTTCTGAATCATGCTTGAGGAAAATCTGTGTTTAAACCTCTTTTTTGGTTGTTTTTGTTTTTATGAATATGATTAAAATTTGAAAATTATCCCAGATTTGTTAGTCAAATTGAATTAACAGATTTTACTTAGTGCATTACACTACCATGTTCCTTTCTGAGTGTGTTCTACTAGGTGATGACAGGCAACTACAAAGAGAGCTAGAGACGGAGTTGGCCTGTTTACGGGCCAAGAAGAGAGTCCACGGTCTTCCAGGTCGTGTTATGTGCACGGCCTCGGAGTTGCTGGTTTCTTCGGTCTCAGTTCGATATGTTTCTAAATAGGGGAGGCTATGATGCCTCCTAAGGAAGGAGGGCAGAGGAGGACTTCTCTCCCAAGTACCGGCCGATCGTTTTGCTGGATGAGGCGGGCATTCTCTTTGAGAGGGTCCTTGCTGCCCATCTCGTCCGGCACCCCGTAGGGTGTACTTTATAGAAGTCCGATTTGGTTGAATGGCAATGTAACATACATATTAATGTTTATAGGTATAATATTTATTTTTAAGTTAGTTTATGTTATTATTAGTTAAACAATACTTTCGGAATTTCCCAGTTCATCTGCCTTAGACCCCTCTCTGCACACCCATAGGTTGACTAAGAGATAATGCCTCTTGGCATTAAGTCCGCCTATGTATTTTTTTTTGCATAAAGGATTAAATAAATAAATAATAGAGCCAAGATTGTCGTGATGCAGTATGTAGTCTCAATAATTGCAAACTTTAGTTCATCCGGTACCGCTTGTGCAACAACTAATTTAATGAGGTACCTTAGAAAGGCGCTTCATGCAACGTGGGTAATGTTCAAGTAAATCGTTAAGGTATTCACGAAACGTTACGTAAATGTGGTGACTGATTTATAATGCAACTGCACTATCGTAGACATTTCAGTCCATAAATGACCCACTGTTGAGTCTGGACTCCTCTAAATTCATGGAAATAAATTATATAAATAGTCTCACATCTATTGATGACAAGTTGGAATTTTTTAACAGTAAGCTAACCCAGCTCTTTGATCACCATGCCCCTATACGTAGAGTTAAACTTAAGCATTCCCCGGCACCATGGCTTTCTCCTTCAATAAAGGAGTTCATGGCACGTAGAGACAGGGCTAAGAAACGCTGGAGGCGCAGCCCGTCGGAAATAAATCTAATTAAATTTAAAATTCTCCGCAACCGCTGTAGTCGTCTGTGTAGGGATGCTAAGAAACGCCATTTCCATAACTCTCTTACAAATCGAAGTGCCACCAATGTGTGGAAGTTCCTGAGATCAGTAGGAATCGGAAAATCCTCTTCTCATCATGCCCTGGTTTCTAGTACCGATCTGAACGCCTTAAACCAGTTTTTTTCACTTCCCCCGGTGTCTCTCGACACTGATGTTAAGTCTCGTACTTTGGCACTAATATCTAATGCTCCCCTCCCTCACTGTTCTCCTTTCAGCTTTAGCCTCATCACTATCGATGACGTTAAAAAGTCTTTGCTAGCTATTGCTTCCACGGCTATAGGCAGCGATAACTTGTGCTCCAGAATGTTTACCCCTATCCTCCCTGAGATACTTCCTGCTCTTGTCCATATCTTTAACTTTTCCTTGACTTCCGGGTCTTTCCCACATCTGTGGAAAAAGGCTCATGTCATCCCCCTGCCTAAAACTTCCAACCCATCTTCCCCTTCTCATTTTCGACCTATCTCTATTCTGCCTTTTCTGTCCAAAGTACTAGAGCACATTGTCCATCGCCAGTTTTCTTCATTCCTACTAATCAATAACCTGCTTAGTCCACTTCAATCGGGTTTCCGTGCTGGGCATAGCACCGTCACGGCCCTACTTAAGGTCACTGATGACATACGTTGGGCTATGGAAAATAAATCTCTCACTTTACTTGTACTACTAGACTTTAGCAGTGCGTTCAATTCGGTAGACTTCGATATTCTTCTTGGCACCCTCACATCTCTTAATGTACCTTCTTCTTGTGTCAAATGGTTTGATTCCTATATTCGGGGCCGCTCACAATGCGTCCACCATGACGAATTGCTTTCCGATTGGCGCCCTCTGCTTGCGGGTGTGCCTCAAGGTGGCGTTTTATCTCCTCTTCTCTTCTCAATATATATTAACTCTGTCACTCGAGTCATCTCATCACATTTCCATCTATACGCAGACGATTTACAACTATACATACATTTTGCTAAGAGCGACATTGGACATGCCATTTATGCGATGAACCAGGATCTGTACCGCATTAGTACATGGGCTAAAAGCTTTGGGCTACAACTGAATCCTGCCAAGTCACAGGCTATTATTATAGGCAGTAGATATTTTACTTTGGGTTTGGATTTCACCTCCTTGCCTGCAATCAGTCTGGCTGGGTCTGACATAGCGCTCAGTACTACGGTTAAAAACTTGGGCATATTAATTGATTCCAATCTGTCTTGGGTCGATCACGTTAGTAGCGTCAGCAATAAGGTGTTCTATACGTTCCACTCGCTGAAATGTCTCCAAAATTTCCTACCTGTCGAGACTAAAATCCTGCTCGCTCAAAGTCTCATTCAGCCCCTTATCGACTACGCTGACAGTTGCTTGTTGGATGCCACTGAGGAGCTTCTTAATAAACTTGAGCGCCTGCAAAATTTGTGTATCCGATTTATATTTTCCCTGAAAAAATACGATCATATCACCCAGTTTCGCAAACGTCTCAAGTGGCTCCCAATCCGTCTTCGCAGAAACTCTCGAATATTGTGTGTTCTATATAATATCCTTCACAATCCTGCCTCTCCGTCCTATCTGCGCGAACGTTTCTCCTTTGCTCATCCAACTGACGCTCCTTGCAGATCCCACCTACGCTCCATCCTTCAATTTCCTTCTCATTCAACCGATTTCTACTCTTACTCCTTTTCTGTACACGCCGTTCGTTTATGGAACTCACTTCCCACTGATATTCGGAGCTCTGATTGCCTATTTACCTTTAAGCGAAAAGTCAAAGAGTACTATCTCTCCTGCTGTTAGTCATAGTTGTTGTATTCATGTATTAGGTATGTATGTATTAATATTTCGTATATACTCGTATGTATCTATTGTATCTTATTACTTGCATTATATTTATTGTTTAAATTTGTAATATTCTTAATATTAAGTTTAACATTATTTTTACGCACTAAGCCTATTAAACTTTTTCACCATCTCCTTTTGCGGGTCTACTGGAAGAGATTTCTACAGAAATAAGTAGTACCTTTGTACCTATTTATCCTAATTGTAATTTTACTTTTTTCTATGTGTGTACATAAATAAATAAATAAATAAATAAGGACATTCCATGACCAAATAGGTGATGTCCTAAAGAAAGGTCAGGTCAGAAGCACCCTAAACCGACGAGCATGCATGAAGAGGTTGATGAAAGTGGATGAAGCGAAAGTTGTTAGCCAGGATCGTAGCAAGTGGAAGGATGTGATCTCTGCCTAAGCGCCTACCCCTGCGGGAAAAAGGCGTGACTTTATGTATGTAAATAAGTCAACACAGTAGTCTTATTTCCGTATCGTACGTATCAAGTTTTCCTTAATATTCGGCTAGAAATTTTGATTATGAAATTTTTTTGAATTTGATGAACTTTTACATTTGCTGTAAAACGTTTTTTGTATGTTCGTTTTCATGTTCAGCCCATAGATGACGAGCCTCCTCCAATTACATGGAGGGTCATAAGCCTATTGTGCCATGCTGGCCAGACGTATCAAGTCTTCCTTCTGTTGCAGCCACGTTATCGGCATTGTCGTTTACTTTTGTCGGCTCTAACGACTCCCTCAGGATAGAATTGGGATGATAGAATTGGGATAGAAGTGATACTATGTAATCTAAATCCGTAATTGGACTTTTAAACTTCAATTATATGAAGGTGAAACCAGTTTAGTTCAACTAAGGTGCCCTCTAAGTCCTTACGTCGGTATATTAGTACCAGGGCCGGATTTAGGGGTCCAGAGGCCTCGGGGCAACAAAGGAGTGGAGGCCCCCTTGCCCCAAATTACTTTCCAAATAAAATGAAAAAAAATTTTCAGTCGAGTTTTTCAATAATTAATTTATTGTGAAACCAAGTAGATTCTCTTATTATTTAACACGTTCACTGCGCCATCATTTTCAAAGAACTTTCAGCTAGTGCTTTGGAGACCTAAAATATCTCGCAACTAACATATCATTTAGTGCGTTGGAGACCTAATCAATCTCCTAAAAAGACAGTTTTGCAAATAATTTATATCTTCCCAAAAAACCCAAGATATATATTTTGAAGTTTTTGTAGGTCAAGAGAGCCTATTGCTGTAAATTTTCCTAGGTTCGCACGCAGTTATGACTTAAGATTGTACTACAAATACCAAAAGAAAATTAGGTATCGATTGTATCTCGTACCGCAACCGAAGATAGTTCAATATGCGTTGTAAGTAGTGATGGGAATAAAATAATATCTCAGTTATCTATTGCAAAGTTTTATTAAAGAAGTTTATATTCATAAATTATGCAAAGTGTTTTTCATTAAAACATGGTATAAAGGCCCAGGACTGGCCTTTGTGGAGATCCTTGGGGGAGGCCTATGTCCAGCAGTGAACGTCTTTTGGCTGAAATGATGATGATGATGATGATGGTATATAAATAAACAGGATGTAACCAGATGTCAGCAAATGCATTGGAATCTAATTGTATTAGTTTTTCTAAAGTTATACAAGTGTCTTATGTGTATTTTTGTTGAACCTAAACCGTTATGTTTAGTGCAAATTAAGATGTGGATGGACTAGTGTATCTGCGTTCTATTAGATGTCACGTCACAACAAACGTGCAGGTTTTATGCACGCTTCTTGTCACATGAGTTGTATTAAAAATGGTAATTTGTGTAATAGTAAGTTTAGCGCGCTACTTGCAACGTCGATGCTAGGACAACACTAAAATGAGGCACGCAGCGGCCGCACCGCCCACCCTCCCGCTCTTGCGTCTACGAGGCGTACGATTGCACGAGTATCAACATGTCTCCTAACGCAAGGAATGAAAACAATTATACTACTGAGCGTTAGGGACCTAATCCATCTCTAAAAATGTTTTTTATGTCCTTAAACTCCCCTTTATGTAGGAAGCAAATATGTATATTTGCCTTACTCATACCTAAAGAACTTTACACGTTAGAGCCTCCCGCAAGGAGTGAAACAACACGATTATAGTCGACGCACAATACAAACGTCCTGCAGGAGATCTGATAGATCTCGTAATGCAATGAACGTGTTAACAAACACTTAAGAATATAATCGGAAACAAGAATTATTTGAAATTAAATTTTAGTGTTAACGAACGGAACCTTTCGAGCTTTTTACTAGTTGAAATTTGAAAGACTTTTTTCCGAAATCTCTATTGTGGAGGCCCCCTGCTTGTGGAGGCCCCGGGGCTTTCGCCCCGGTTGCCCCCCCCTAAATCCGGCCCTGATTAGTACCTTAAATGTAAGGCAATGTAGTGTGCCTTACATTTAAGGTACTAATACAGTTTACAAGGTGAATATAATTACTGATAATTATTCGTTTTAAATGTGAAAGGGCTAGTCGATTAGGCGTAGATTAGGATAACCATACTCACGACCATATTTATACCTTTAAAGTTAATGCACAATCCTACATGATACCGTGTGGTGACGGATTTACTAACATAGTGCCACCTCCTCATTCCATCCTGAGGGTGTCGTAAGAGCCGACAAAAGGAAATGTAAAGGTTGATATTATTATATTATTATTGTTGTTTTTTTTTATATTTTTTTAATTTATATTATATATATATATTATTATTTATACTGTGTTTCTAATCTAATTTCTAATAATTATAAATTTTATTTTAAGTGTAAATTAATCGAACATGAAATTTTTTTTTTTTTTTTTTTTTTTTTTTTTGTCTCTTATTACACTGCGATCTGTCGCCACTGGGACATTTATCAGTGGGTTGGTTAGGTTTTATTTTGACGTGCTCGGAATGCAACCTACGTCACATCCTACTTTACTTCACTGTTGAAATTTAATTATGTCTGTTGGCATCTTTCGTTTTAATCTTCGAGTTGTATGGTTTTCCTCCATCAATACATTGGCCAGGCTGTTAGGATGGTCTTTAATTCTTTCCTTATACTTCTTTGTAAAGGAGAGAATTTCCTGTCTAATTGTCGGCATACGCAGGTCGTGGTGTAATTGTTCATTGGTGACAAACCAGGGGGCGCCGGTTATCGTCCTCAACATTTTGTTTTGGAATCTTTGCACTATTTCAATGTTGGAATGGGAGGCTGTCCCCCATAATTGTATTCCATAAGTCCAAATCGGCTTAAGGATCGTTTTGTACAGCAAAAGCTTGTTACTTAATGACAGTTGTGATCGGTGGCCTATTAACCAATACAGGTTTCGTAGCTGCAGTCCTAATTGTTTCCTTTTTGTGAAAATATGTTTTTGCCATGTGAGTCGCTTATCAAGGTGTAGCCCTAAATACTTGACGTGGTCAGATTGTGGGACTTCGCGGTTATTAAGCTTAACAGGTGGACAAGTGCCTCGTCTTAGCGTAAAGTTAACATTTACAGATTTATCTTCGTTCGCCTTAATTCTCCATTTTTTTAACCAGATAGATATATCATTAAGCCCACGCTGTAAGAGTGCCGTGGCCTCAGCTGGTTCTGAGTGAGATGCTAAGATCGCGGTGTCGTCGGCAAAAGTGCCGGTGAACATGCATCCCGATGGAAAAGCTCACGGAGGTTCCGCCATCCTTATTAAAACTAGTATTAAACATTACCAAGGCCAATCGTACTGTAAGGACTACATACAAGCAACTAACGTAGTAGTGTATGACTGTGCTAGTAGCATCACAGTATCTGCTCTATATTGCCCCCCTCGACACACAATTAAAGGCAACCAATTTTGTGATTACTTTAATATCCTAGGCCATCGATTTATAGCTGCAGGCGATTATAACGCTAAACATACTTTTTGGGGGTCCAGGCTCATCGTGCCTAGAGGCCGGGAACTTTTAAAATGTATTCAAACAAATAATATGGATGTGGTATCTACAGGACAACCTACATACTGGCCATCAGACAGAAGTAAAATACCAGATCTCATTGACTTCTGTGTTACCAAGGGAATTACGAAAAGTAGTATATCGTGCTACAGCTGCTGGGATTTATCATCAGATCACTCACCCATTATTATAAATATGGAATCTAAGGTAAAACTAGCATTAAGCAAATGTACATTGCATAATAAGAAAACCGACTGGATTGTATTTCGATACCTGATCGATGAAGCGTTAAAAGTACCCCTTCCTCTCGAAACAGAAGCTGATATTATGAATGCCGTAGAATTTTTTAATACAACCGTGCAAAATGCCGCTTGGGACTCTACTCCGTTAAATCAATACAAGCCTGTCGCGCAATCAATCGCCCCAAATATACTGGACCTAATTAGGAAAAAGAGGGAGACCAGAAAATTATGGCAAAAGAATAGATGCACTGACACGAAAAAAAGATTGAACCACATAGCAAGAGAACTAAAACAAGCTCTGAAACAAGATCGGAATGCTACCTTTCAGTCATACCTGGAAGGTCTTGATGCAACGACAGCTACAAATTACTCTCTTTGGAAAGCCACTAAGAAAATGAAAAGACCCATAGTAACAAGCCCACCACTTAGAAAACCAGACTTTAGCTGGGCACGTAGCGACCAAGAAAAAGCAGCTACATTTGCAGAACACCTGGAAAGAGTTTTTCAACCTCATGCATACGAGGGTCCACCTGAGCATGAAAAAGAAGTTATTGAATTTATAAACACCGCTGACCAGGATAATATCGACCCAGAATGCTTTACTAAAAGTGAAGTAAGAACAGTCATCAAAAAAGCAAACTCCAAGAAAGCTCCTGGATATGACCTAATTACCAATAAACTCTTACAAGAACTACCAGACTCTGGGATAACACTACTCACAGCAATGTATAATGCTATTACTAAACAAAACTTCATACCTCCGCAATGGAAAGTCGCACAAATAATTATGCTATTGAAACCTAACAAGAAACCAGAGGATCCAAAATCCTACAGGCCGATTAGCTTACTACCCATACCCGCGAAAGTATACGAATCCCTAATATCAAGTCGTCTGACACCACTGATGGAACAGCAGAAATTAATTCCCAAACACCAATTTGGATTTCGTCGTAAGCATGCCACAGTCGAACAGGTACACAGGCTAATAAGTGAAATAGACCGTGCCTTTGAAAGCAAAAAGTACTGTGCAAGTGCTTTTTTAGACATATCACAAGCCTTTGATAGGGTATGGCATGAAGGCCTATTATTTAAAACAAAATCTTTACTTCCTACCTATATGCACAAGATCATAAAGTCTTTTCTGGAAAACAGACACTTCCTTGTGCAAAATGGTGAAGCACTCTCAAATCTCCACCCTATTGGAGCAGGAGTTCCGCAAGGCAGTGTTCTAGGCCCAACATTGTACCTTATTTACACGTCTGATCTTCCAACTTCAGAAAACATCACCATGTGTGAACATGAAATTTGAAATTGAATATTGTAAAATAATTCTGTAAATACATGGAATAAAAGGCTTTTTTATTTTTTATTTATTTATTTTATTATTATTGTCCGTGTGGTGACGGATTTAGAATACACGATGTCACCAACCCATTCCATTTAGGGTGTCGTAAGAGGCGACTAAAAGAACGCAAGAAGCAGATCACCTAGCCCCAAGAGAAGGAAAACTTGATACAAACTCTGTGCCAACCCGTCTTGCCAGCGTGGCACAGTAGGTTAATTTCCCTCCATGAATTTGGAGGAGGCCCGACTCAGTAGTGGGTCATTTATGGGCTGAAACGACGAAGGTTGATATTTCCTTCTCTTGCCGTCTTGTGCCGAATCTTCCTCTTGTGCTACTTTAGTTGGGTCTTACGACACCCTCAGGATAGTATGGGTTGGTTGCAACCTTGCGATACACGTTGCACGACTGGCAACCTGTATCGCAGGAGCAGTTTCATCATCATCATCATTTCAGCCAAAGGACGTCCACTGCCGGACATAGGCCTCCCCCAAGGATTTCCACAAAGGCCGGTCCTGGGCCGCCCGCATCCACTGCTTTCCGGCGATCTTAACCAGGTCGTCGGTCCACCGTGTGGGTGGCCTACCAGCACTGCGCCTTCCGGAACGCGGTCGCCACTCGAGGACTTTTCTGCCCCATCGGACGTCGGTCCTGCGAGCTATTTACAAATATGTAATTCACTAATGCAAATGACACCCAGACTCAGAGCAAGTTCCTCTGATTTACACAAAGACATTTTGATTTCTTAGGTTTTCGCGATTATTACACATTAAAACAAAATTATAGGCAGTAGATTTTAACTGTTACTTTGTACTTATTTAGACAACTGTCATCTAGTCTCTCCCGCGACCACGACTGCTGCAAAGCATTCGAAACGTCGGAAATTAAATAATGATATACACGCGATAAATCCGTTAAAAAGTGTTTAATTTCACAAAGACATTTGCCCGACCCAAGAACGAACCGTAACCGTAACCCGTGATCAGAGTCCTAGACCAACAACAAATTCTTATTTATTTATTTATTTAACAATTTATGTACACATACAAAACATAGATAGAAAGCTTGGCAATATAGGACACATTTGTACAAAGGCACAGCTTATTTCTAATGAAATCTCTTCCAGCAGGCCTGGGAGTGGAAACATTGAAATAGAACATGTAGGGGTGTATTGTATACATACATACATATACTAAATATATATATATTTAAATATATAAAATATGATAATTTAAACAAAAATAATCGTATATGTAAAGTAATTATATATAATATGTACTAACATACAAACTAAAATGCATAATATATATTCTTACTTGATGACTAATTTAGATTGTAAGTAGTATTATGTCTTGTTGCCCTATACTTAAATGGCAAGTACGTTCATAGTGCGTAATCAGCCTAAAATCTTAGGCCCTTGCCCTAAGGGCTACGATTTATAACACCAGCCGATATGTTGTCGGCAATTTATAGCTAAAATCTTTAGGCGAATAATGCGCCTACTTATTAGGACAATTAGGGTGAAGCCAAACGAGAAAACTATAATTTAGTGAGTTGTGAGACGCGACTCACAACTCACTATATTAGGTTAAATTAGCCACACGGCGACGCAGAATGAGTTGTGAGCCGACTCACTCGCATTAACCGACCAAATTTCGGTAGCGTAATTTCTGTTGCATTCGGTTTCATACAAAAGTCAAGTTTGTGCCACACGGCGACGCAGAATGAGTTGTGAGCCGACTCACTCGCATTATCCGACCGAATTTCAGTCGCAGAAATTCTGCCCAGCAGATATTCGATTGGGCTGCTAAACGAGCGTAATTTTGTAAGTTGTGAGTCGAGAAATTCTGCCTAGCAGAACTTTTATTGCCACTAACTGGACTTTTGTATGAAACCGAATGCAGCAGAAATAACGCGACCAAAATTCGGTCGGATAATGCGAGTGAGTCGTCTCACAACTCATTCTGCGTCACCGTGTGGCACGAACTTAACCTTTGTATGTAACCGAATGCAGCAGATATTACTCACAACTCACAAAATTACGCTCGCTTGGCCTTACCCTTATAATCCAAGGGGTAGTAACACTTGGCGCTCGCCTATGCAATCGTTACTTAGAATCTTTCTTTGGTGAACCTTCTATATACTAATACTACTATTAATCAGCCAACGGATGTCCTGCTATTGAGTCGAGTCGGGTATTCTTAGCCTATTGTGCCACACTCGCTAGACGGGTTGGCGCAGTTTTGTGTCGTGTTGGGACAGTTGCTTGCCCGTTGCGGGCACCACGCCGGGGCGTCACAGTAGAATGCGTTTACGCGACGCTATTTAATTCTAAATCCGTCACCACATATAACTTTTGCCAGTCACCTGGGACACCTGGGATTTTATTTATATTATGTTATTAAAAATGCGTTTGTCAACGATAGCAAAGAGCCCTCGCTCTATCTATCTGTTTCCCTGAATAAAAAAATATAATGAAATAAAAATATACAAAAAAACTATTTCTAGAAACAGTAATCAGATCAGACAAATTTTAGCACGCTCAGAAAAATGTATCGAACAATTTCCATAATAAGATAACAGTTTATAAAAGATATTCTCACTCGCATTTTGTGTAGAAAATAGAAATTTCTAGAAATACAAATGTTTTTTTTTTACAAAAGTTGTAGCACGTAATTGAATTTGTATTTCCAATGTAATACAATTACAATTCTGGACTTAAACGTTTATACAAAACAAAGAGTTAATTTATAGAAATAAACATATTTGTGTCTGTTTGTATTTTATTCCATACTGAGGGTATCGTATGTATATATATGTATATCGTATCGTCCTGGAATGGCGACCGCGTTCCGGAAAGCGCAGTGCTGGTAGGCCTCCCACACGGTGGACCGATGACCTGATTAAGGTCGCCGGAAAACGATGGATGCGGGCGGCCCAGGACCGGCCTTTGTGGTAATCTTTGGGGGAGGCCTATGTCCAGCAGTGGACGTCTTTTGGCTGAAATGATGATGATGATAATGATGATGATGATGAGGGTATCGTAAGAGCGGACAGAAGGAAATGACGAAAGGCAAGAGCAGTAACAAGTTGATACGTAACCCTATGTCAACCCGTCTGGCCAGCGCGACGCAATAGGCTTGTCCTCCACGTAATTGGAGGAGGCGGACTCAGCAGTGGGTCATGTATGTATCGTTGGTCTAGTGGTCAGATGTGCCGCCTTTGGATCAACGGGTCCCGGGTTCGATTCCGGGGTCGGGCCAGTGTCTTTGTCTAAACCAGAGGCACTGGCTCGGAGTCTGGGTGTCATTTCTGTCTATAATATGTATGTATTTACAAAAAAAAAAAATATAAGTAGTTTATCATCCATCTCGTTACCATAACACAAGCATTAAGTTGCTTAACTTGGCACGAGATGGCGTTGTGTGAAATGTCCAAGGATATTTATTTAAGGATATTTATGTATGGGCTGATTAGTAATTGTAACCAGAACCAGCTTACATACAGAAGGTGTATGTTTGGCATCAACCCACCAATCACTGACACAAAATCGACTTCCCATTGCCCAAGTATTGGTAGTTATTTTATTTAGGCGCAAAGGGATGATCGTCTGGCCAGACGAGGTGGTATGCAGGGGACCGCGGCGCCTATATCCGATAAATGTAGTCGGGGATTTCTTAACTGTGCAAATTGCTCTGTAAACTTCGCTATCGCGGTGTAGGGTTTTCCTTGATGTTATTAGTTCAGATTTTTCGGATACATTGTGTAAGTTGTGTGTGGTCGCTACTGTTAGTCAAATCAGTTTTCGTGCCAATCCAATTACTGAGGCGATCCTCAGTAATTGGATCAATAGATGGAAAACTAAATACTATAGTTTGTGCGTTATAGCATGGTGCGGGTGGCAGTTTCGGTAACATTTCGTTTCACTCTTGAAAGTTGCCGCGATTTACAAATTAAGACTTTCATAATATGACATTCGTATTTCAGCTGTACCACATTCGTATTCGTGATATATTTAATCATTAATAATTGTAGAAAATTAAATGAAACATACCAGAATGTTCTAGTTTACAAATAAAATCAAATTGAATGAAAAATTAAGCAAAGTGTTATGTGTATAACGTAACGCCATAGACGTATCTAGTGATGGAATGTACTGCTTCGATGGATAGTCGATATTTTTCATAATAAGAAACGTATATTGTGCGTAGGTAAATTTTTATTTTTAAAGCTGGTCTATAATTATACAACAGAACATTTATAGGGTAAGGTTGCTTATAATGTTGCTAAGAAAAAACAACGTAAACCCGATTTTGATTATTTTATATAAATACAAACATAATTATTTAGCCATAAAACATTTATATTGACAAGTTTACAAACGTAGTTACACTAGACAACTGAATAACACACTCATTTCTACAACAATATTAAAGAGGACCAGATTTATGCTGCGAGTATCGTTAGCGATAAAAATGAATTGCATATCGTCACATCCCTAGTACTGTCATAATGGCAACTGTCACCCGCACCATGCTACAACGCAAATAGTATAGCAATAGGTATTACAGGACTAAGTATTCATAAATGTTATTGTCGAATTACCAAGGTAATAAGCAATGGGCAAGACGGATGGCAGGAAGGTTGGACCTGATTATGGTCGCCAGAATGTGTGAGCAATGACGCAATGGAGACCTTTATTCGCGGATTTGTTTTTTTATTGGCCCTGTCAAGGTCTATCCGTCATTCATTGCGTAAACGTGTAGCGAGTTTCTCTCATCTTGCGAACTTGCTCTCACTATGCTGTTTAGTGCTTTTTGTAAACGAGACCAATAATTTAAAAAAAAAAACAACTATAGAGTTTCTTGCCGGCTCTTCTCTGTAGAGCAGCTTTCCGAACCGGTGGTAGTTTCGGCATGAATGTGAGTGAACGCAGGGATTGTGAGCGATCAGGGGAGATGGAGGGATTGTAATAGTGAGGAGTTGTGTGTGAAAGGTGTGAATGTAGGTGATAGGTGTGTGTGGAGACTACCACCTAGTGTGGGACAGGGGCCGTAAGATGATAATGGTGTTTATACATATGACGATTTATAAGAGTTTTGTGGTGAAACCTACGTAACTAAAGTTCCTTTTGAGTTTGAGTTTAGAATCTAATGGATGGCGGTGACTTAGCCTGGGTAAGCCTTGAGGAGGCCTCTGTCCAGCAATTGACATCTTTTGGCTGTAGGTAATGATGATGATAGTGATAAAATGTTAATATCGTTTTAATGGTTCCAAGAAGAATGTCGTCAGATAAAGCTCTGCACGGTGCCGTTTAAAGCTGTCTTATCGGGAAAGGAATAACTTCTATTCACCATTATTCTGCCAAGAAGCGCTGTTTTGACGATATGGAATAGGGTACTGACTGACTTAGTCGACTATTTACTTTGAACTACCGTCCTTACTCTACTGTACTTACACACAAAAGTTAGTCAGTGCTGGTTGGCCTCTCACGCGGTGGACCGATGACCTGGTTAAGGTCGCCGGAAAAGGATGGATGTGCGCGGCTCAGGGCCAGCCTTTGTAGAGATCCTTGGGGGAGACCTATGACCAGCAGTGGACGTCTTTTGGGTGAAATGATGATGATCACCATGACATGATGACATGATGATCATGACTCAAAAAAAATATGTTATAGAGGTTGTGGAAACATTTCTTTAAGTTACTGAGGGCCAATACAGAGAACCAGTGATCTGAAGGCAGCACAACCAGACCAACATCTAATCTACAGTAGGTACCAACTTTGGTTACAATAAGACATTCGTTCAGTTATTTCGCGGCAAGAACTCACATACAGGCGAACTTTCATTAATAGACAGACTCAATATACAGTGTTTTTTATTTTATTTTTATTTCAGCCAGTGATTGTTACGTTTAAAAAGAATGAACATAATATTATAAAAATTAACGAAGTTATTAAATCTAAATATACAACTTATTAAGCATGCAATTACACATGGCAATTAACAAAATTATATAATATTTATAAACGAATGTACATTAAATATATTAGTATTATTTAATATATTAGTTCTAATTAAAGCAACTACGAGTATAAAGTTACTAGTTACTTTCTCAGTTTCTATTCCTAATAATTTATTTTTAATGTTTTTAATTTACAAATTTACTGAACGTAATTTTTTTAAGTATTAGTAGTAGAGATAGTTACAAAATCATTAAATATAATATTATTATTAATAATCATCATGACTATCACTATACATATTACATCCATAATAATGTACAGAAACACTGATCAATTTAGAGGTTCATCGTTGCACCCGTGCGAAGCCTTGAAGCGTTGAGGGTAGTTAGAAAAACCGTCACCGGAGTGAAGGGTAGTTTAGAAGCGTCCCGTGATTGCTGGCTTCATCATAACTACCCGCGCATCATAAGCGTAAAAAACAGAAGTCTCGCGCTCGCCATTGCGACCGTGCGTGTTTCTCGCAGTGGCAGAGATAAACTATTTCAGTTTGTGTGTGTACAGAACAGTTTGATAGATGAGTTAGATCTAGGAAGTCGTGTCTTTTGATCCAGTCTCGACTGTGTGAGCAAATAATTGCGGGCAAGTACTTTTTATTACTTTAAAGCCGAACGAAAATAAGTTAGTTTAGCTTGCATAGTTGAGCCAGTTTTTCATACATTCATACATAGTTCACCGTCGGTGGACGCACATGTATGAAAAACTTATATATCCTGTATACTTATCACGTTCCCTGCGCCATGATTTTCAAAGAACTTTCAGCTGGTGCTTTAGAGACCTAAAATATCTCGCAATTAACATATCATTTAGTGCGTTGGAGACCTAATCAGTCTCCCAAAAAGGACAGTTTTGCAAATAATTTATATCTTCCCAAAAAACCCAAGATATATATTTTGAAGTTTTTGTAGGTCAAGAGAGCCTATTGCTCTAAATTTTCCTAGGTTCGCACGCAGTTATGACTTAAGATTATACTACAAATACCAAAAGAAAATTAGGTATTGATTGTATCTCGTACCGCAACCGAAGATAGTTCAATATGCGTTGTAAGTAGTGATGGGAATAACATAATATCTCAGTTATCGATTGCAAAGTTTTATTAAAGAAGTTTATTCATAAACTATGCAAAGTATTTTTCATTAAAACATGGTATAAAGGCCCAGGACTGGCCTTTTTTGAGATCCTTGGGGGAGGCCTATGTCCAGCAGTGGACGTCTTTTGGCTGAAATGATGATGATGATGGTGGTATATAAATAAACAGGATGTCAGCAAATGCATTGGAATCTAATTGTATTAGTTTTTCTAAAGTTATAAACATACACATAAGACACTTGTGTCTTATGTGTATTTTTGTTGAACCTAAACCGTTATGTTTAGTGCAAATTAAGATGTGGATGGACTAGTGTATCTGAGTTCTATTAGATGTCACGTCACAACAAACGTGCAGGTTTTATGCACGCTTCTTGTCACATGAGTTGTATTAAAAATGCTAATTTGTGCAATAGTAAGTTTAGCGCGCTACTTGCAACGTCGATGCTAGGACAACACTAAAATGAGACACGCAGCGGCCGCACCGCCCACCCTCCCGCTCTTGCGTCTACGAGGCATACGATTCCACGAGTATCAACATGTCTCCTAACGCAAGGAATGAAAACAATTATACTACTGTGCGTTAGGGACCTAATCCATCTCTAAAAATGTTTTTTATGTCTTTAAACTCCCCTTTATGTAGGAAGCAAATAAGTATATTTGCCTTACTCATACCTAAAGAACTTTACACGTTAGAGCCTCCCGCAAGGAGTGAAACAACACGATTATAGTCGACGCACAATACAAAAGTCCTGCAGGAGATCTGATAGATCTCGTAATGCAATGAACGTGTTATTTAATCACAGTATAAGTTTGGTGACAGATTTAGCACAGAGTGACACCAGCCCACCAGGATGGGCTGACTGGCCCAAATCCTGGGGCAAACCCTCAGGATATGAGGTGGCAAGGAGAATAGAATAATCTGTACTAATATATAAAGCTGCGAGTTTGTTTGTTTGTTTGATTGAACGCGCTAATCTCAGGAACTACTGGTCCGATTTCAAAAAATCTTTCAGTGTTAGATAGTCCATTAATCGAGGAAGGTTATAGGCTATATTTTATTTTCCGTATGAAAATTGCAATTTTGTAAACCAAGGTGTAAAATTGAAAACTTATTTATGCGTGCGCTGCAAAAACTATTGACAATAGAACCAAATGATGTTCTATGGGTTTGTAGGTCTTATAAAGATCTACAAAAAAGTCTCGAAGAGTACATATCTAACTATCATAGTTAAGTTACAATAACCGCGTTTATGATCGTAAAAAATATGCACAGAGATAAGCACGGGTTCGAAGCCCACGCGGGCGAAGCCGCGCACAAAAGCTAGTAGACAATATGGCCACAAATGCAGTGCAATTCTGGTAGGCCTCACACACGGTGGACAGACGACCTGGTTAAGGTCACCGGGAAGCGATGGATACGGGCGGCTCAGGACAGGCCTATGTCCAGTAGTTGACGTCTTTTGGCTGAAATGATGATGATGATGATGATAGTAGCTACAAATATTAGTAGCTTGTAGGCGTTTACAACATCGGAGGCGTCAAAGTCCCTGCGTACGATGTTGAGCTTGCGCTTAAGGTGAATGTTCCAGGGCAGCCCGCGAAATTCAAATTACAAAAAACGTAAGAAAATTTGAATTTCGCGGGCTACCCTGGAACATTCACCTTAAGTGTATGTAGCTGCCCCATTCCCTCCTGAGCGGGTATCGTAAGAGTCCAAACCAAAACCTAGCCAAAAAAATTAAATTAAAAAAATTAAATAAACCCCCGACACAATGACCTAATTACCCTTTAAAAAGTAAAAAATAAAAAAATACATCGCGTTGAGGGACCACTCCTACTTATTTATTACCTGACCCCTGGTCCCCCACGCGATGTATTTATTTTTTTTTACTTTTATAGGTACACGCTTATTATGATGTAGATGTTGTTAAGTTGTTAATACATAGATTCTTGTCGCATCCTCATTTGCTCCCCACCACAATTGCCCCCCCTTTTACCCCCAGAGTTTTTTCAGGGCTCAACTGATTTTCATGGAACATATTATTTTGTAATGTGCACGTGATGCGCTTTCATTTGAGACCCCACTCGATTATATTGGCAGACATTCGATAATTCTTCCCCATTTTCACCCCCCATAACTTTTGAACGACTCGACCGATTTTCATCAAACATGTCTAAGAACACTCGCCCGTAACCCACCTGTCATCAAAAACTGTATTGAAATCGCTTCATCCGTTCGCGAGCTACAGTGCCACAGACAGACAGACAGACACGTCAAACTTATAACACCCCTCTTTTTGCGTCGGGGGTTAAAAAGAAACTTGAAACGAATCCCTGCGCCTATCCGTCTGGCCAGCTTGGCAGAGTTGGCTAATTACCCTCCATGTAAGTAGAGGAGGCCGGACCCAGTAGGGTGTCGTCTTTAGGCTGAGCAATAGTAGTAGTTATGATTCATATCACACATCTGTCAGCACCCTTACACCAACGGTATAAATTCTGTATTAGGCTGTTTTCAAAAGGTTTGTTAGGCAACGCCACAATCCTAGATAGAAACCTAATAATTAAGATATTGTTCAGTTCAATTATAGCTGACAAGTCGGTTCACTTCAACGCCTATATGGAAAGCGGCACGCTTTTATGTTGCTAATTGTAAACTACGAATTGCTAGAAATATATTGTTAACTATAAGGTTCTTTAAATAGGTTACAGGATATCTGTGTGGTGACGGATTTAGAATGCCACCACCCTATTCCATACTGAGGGTGCTGTAAGACCCGACTAAACGAAATGACAAGGCCGATAACCTAATGATTTCTTACGTTTTCGTGATTATTACACATTGAAATTAAACACTTTTTAACGGACCTAGCTGCAAGAGAATGAAATCTTGATATGAATCCCTGTGCCAACTCGTCTGACTAGCGTGGCACAGGAGCCTAATTTCCCTCCATGAATTTGGAGGAGGCCCGACTCAGTATTGGGTCATTTATGGGCTGAAACGACGACGACAAACCATCAAAATATGGAAATCCTGTATCAGCACTGACCGGTAGCCATCGTGTTAAGTTCATCATCTAACAAATTGCGTCACCAGGTTCGATTCTCGACTGTATCGGTTGATCACGGCAGTAAACTAGTAATGCTATTGCACTATACCGACCTCAGATAAGAGAAATGTTAGCACTTTCTAGTACAAGCAAAGGGAAAATTAATTGCGATACTGTCGGCCCGGCTTCGCATAAGTCGTCGTCGTTTCAGGCCATAAATGACCCACTACTGAGTCGGGCCTCCTCCAAATTCATGGAGGGAATTAGGCTACTGTGCCACGCTGGCAAGACGGGTTGGCACAGGGTTTGTACAAGATTTCCTTCTTTTTTGGCTAGGTGATCTCTCTCTTGCGATCTTTTAGTCATCTCTTACGACACCCTTATGGCGGTATGGGTAGTAAGAGAAATGTTATCCTTTTTGGGGCGCAGACAAATCCAACAACACGAGTTATGAAGTTATTATTTTTTTAAATTATTAATTATTGATTTAAACTATTTTTTTTTCTTATCGCATGTTTTTGCCTTAATCCCGTTATTTATGTATAAGCAATACCCGAAGTTTCGAATTCTTTGCTTAGGAAGACGCTAGATGACAGTTGTCTTTAAAAGAACAACAACTACTACTAAAAAATCCCCACTTTTTCGTGCTATGCCAAGATCTCCATTATAGCCAATTCCAATGTTATCTACACAAGGCGAATCTAATCTCACAGCATCCTTAAAGGTACTGTACGGTATTTTAAGGCGAGAGCGGGCGAGCGTAAATGCAGATCTGATGTCGGATATATTTGGCTGAGCCGATTTTGATGTTGGTCTAAGTGGGAGATAGGGTACGAGTATGGACTACAATGTGGCTTTATCTGGCACTGTAAGTCAATGATAGTGAGATGCATATCGCATAGAAATAAAGGATATGGTTTTGTAATTAGTTGCTTTCGTTGTGGGGTTCGATTACATGGTAGTCAGAGTAATCTGCCTCGTTGGCCTAGGGGTTGGATGTGCCGCCTTTGGATCACGGGGTCCCGGGTTCGATTCCGGGGCCGGGCAAGTGTCTTTGTGTAAACCAGAGGCACTTGCTCTGAGTCTGGGTGTCATTTATGTTCGTGAATTTCATGTTTGTAAACTGCCCCTGCGACACAGGTTAACCTACTGCAGGGGTTACGATTTAAAAAAAAACCCTCCGGTTTTCTTGCCAGTTCTTCTCAGCAGTGGTCGCGTTCCGAACTGGTGGTAGACGGTTGATCTTTTTTTATTGTATAATATGATTATGAATGATGTGTTTACTAGATATTTGTAAGTGTCCATCGTGACCCAAACAAAAAAAATATCCTTGGACACTTCACACAACGCCATCTCGTCCCAAGCTAAGCAACTTAATGCTTGTGTTATGGTAACGAGATGGATGATAAACTACTTATATACATTTTTTTTTTTGTAAATACATACATATTATAGATAGAAATGACACCCAAACTGCGAGCCAGTGCCTCTGGTTTAGACAAAGACACTTGCCCGACCCGGGAATCGAACCCAGGACCAGTTGATCCAAAGGCGGCACATCTAACCACTAGACCAACGAGGCAGATTTGAATCATTAAAATAGATAGGGATATTTGATTCCATGTAGTGCCAGATTTAGTTAACACAACGTCACCAACTTATACCATCCTGAGGGTGTCATAAGATGCAGATCACCTAGCCGCAAGAGAAGGAAAGCTTGTTAAAAACCCTGTGCCGATCCGTCTTGGCAACGTGGCACAGTATTCCAGCCATGTAGTGAAATTCTACATGACTTTGGAGGGGGCTCAACGCAGTAGTGGGTTTTTAAGCTGAAATGACAGTACAGTAACATTATAAACAAATACCTTATTAAAATACTAGCGGCCCGTCCCAGCATCGCAAATAGCCTATATTAATCAGTGATAATTCACGAACACACCTGGACTCGGAGCAAGTGACTCTAGTTTACACAAAGATACGGAATCGAATCTGGGACTCTAAATCCAAAGGCGCCATCTTACCCCTAAACCAACAACGGAGCAAATCACAAATTCATTGTGCTAAACTTTTTAAATATTATGATCTTTCCTTTTTTAAATCTGACGTCTACGTAATTTTCGTAATCTATATCTATACTAATATATAAAGCTTTGAGTTTGTTTGTTTGAACGCGCTAATCTCAGGAACGACTGGTCCGATTTCAAAAAATCTTTCAGTGTTAGATAGTCCATTTATCGACGAAGGTTATAGGCTATATTTTTTTTTTTTTTTGAAAAGAATTAGGGATCCGTATGAAAATTGCGATGTTGTAAACCAATGTGTAAAATCGAAAACCTATTTATGCGTGCGCTCCAAAAACTATTGACAATAGAACAAAATGATGTACTACGGGTTTGTAGGTCTTATAAAGATCTACAAAAAAGTCCGCGAGAGCACATATCTAACTATCATAGTTTAGTAACAATAACCGATTTTATGTTCATAAAAAATATGCACGGGTTCGAAGCCCACGCGGGGGAAGCCGCGCGCAAAAGCTAGTATATAGATAAGATTACCTTTTAGCTTAATTCATAGTTAACCAGATTTCCCACACAAGCGAATATCTCCATAACAGTTAATCTTCAATCGGCGGCTCGATGTGGCTAGTCGCTACTAAACGCCTCGATAAATAACCCAGGTCAATGCGTGTGCGCAATCGGTGTTACCAACAGGACTAGGTATATAAAGCGTAGTAGTATTCGTATGTACAGAATATGACTAGAAAATGGTTGTAGGTATAGGTTATTATCCCGTCCCCGGACAGAATATTACACAAAATGTAAAAAAAATCCAAATCATTTATTTCAATTGAACCTATTTACAGGTTTTTGAGAAGGGTCAAAAGTGAAGGTAGGAACCTAGTTGCTTGTTCCAAAAAGTAGATCCTATGGAGAAGACCAGGCAAGAAACTCCATGGACACATCCCCATCGCACGCTGACAAAAAAAAACGCGTGTTGTAAAAGTTAACAAAACCCAGCACGCTTGGTAGGAGGATCGAAAGGTCCGCCCGGCTACCTCACATCTAAGCAGACCAAGGATAGATAGATAACTCTTTATTGTACAACTACTACTAAGACTGTAAATGACCCACTGTTGAGTCGCGCTCTCTCAAGTTACATGGAGGGTTTGACGTTCCGACGCTCAGAAGTGGCACAGAGTTTCGTATCTAGTTTTCCTTCTCTTGCGGCTAGGTTATCGGCCTTGTCACTCCTGTTTGTTGGCCCTTGCGACACTACGTACTCAAAATCCCACACGAAATATTGTACAACAGTATTAATAAATTAAGTAAGTCACCGACATAGCTCAGAGAATTAGCAGACTGAAGTGGCAGTGGGCTGGTCATATCTGTAGAAGAACCGACAACCGCTGGGGTAGACGAGTTCTTGAGTGGAGACCGCGAATCGGCAAGCGTAGCGTGGGACGGCCCTCTGCTAGATGGAGCGACGATCTGCGAAAGGTTGCGGGCAGCAGCTGGATGCGTCAAGCTGTAGACAGGGCGCTATGGCGCTCTTTAGGGCAGGCCTATGTCCAGCAGTGGACTAATGTGGGCTGATGATGATGATTAATAAATTAGGACAAAATATATTTATAGCTACGTTACTAACTGAAATAAATTTGAAGGAAAGACATTGCACAAACATTAATTTATTTTGGTCGGTAACCATCATGGGCTCATTCACAACACGTTATTCATCATTCAATATCATCACACGATCAAATGCATAGTTTACAATTCTTTAAGGGACATACAGACAAACATTCATTTGTATATATATGATTTGTAATAACTTTGTACAGAACTAACTGCCGACATTCAGTAATGAAGCGGCACTATAAGAAACTCAAACTCAAAAGGAACTTTATTTAGGTAGGTTTTATCACAAAACTCTTATAAATCTCTTAAAATTACCATTATCATCTCACGGCCCTTTACCCACACTAGGTGGTAGTCTCCACACACACCTATCAGTCTTCATACCTACATTCACACCTTTCATACACAACCTTTCATTCGCTATGTTGAGACTGTAGTTTCAATAGGGCAATCAATTTTTCATTGTTAATAGAGACATAAAGTATAAGCTATGAATGTAATTACAACAATAAACTTGCGAGCAAAATGTTTGCAGAACCCAATAAAGTTGTCAACTTTAAGTTACGGTTTGTTTATAAAGTTCTCAGTAAACATATATGTTAATTAAGCCAGATAAAGTATTTTAAGTTTTAACATTACTTCTTACTTCTCAGCCCATAAATGACCCACTGCTGAGATATGGCTTTTTTTTTTTTTTTTCGACCTTGGTAAAATCCTTTAGGATGGCCAGCGAGGGGAGTGTGGGACTCTCCCCCATAGTGGGGGCCTATCCACTAAACCTCCCCGGGGTGCTCCAACTCGCGTCCTGTTGCGGCATTGTGGGATCTGATGCAGAACCCCTCCAACTACATAGAGGGAAATTGGCCTACTGTGTCACGCTGGCCAGACGGGTTGGCATAGGGCCCCCATGAATTAGCAGGAGGTACTTCACGGGTTCAAATGAAGACGACACTATCCATTTGGTAGGCTACTCTGCTATGCCCATTATTGTTTGGGGGTGGAAAATCCTTTGTGGACTGCCTCGTTGGTCTAGTGGTTAGATGTGCCGCCTTTGGATCAACTGGTCCCGGGTTCGATTCCGGGGTCGGGTAAGTGTCTTTGGTCTAAACCAGAGGCACTGGCTTGGAGTCTAGGTGTCATTTGTGCTCGTGAATTACTTGTTTGTAAACTGCCCCCGCGACACAGGTTATACATAGTGCAGGGGTTTCGTATTTTTTTTAAAAGAAATTTAAAAAAAAGAAAAGACTATTCGCTCTGGCCTGGGGAATGGCCAGTGTAGGGTGTCTGGGACTATGATCCGCTAATCGGTGCTATGAACGGCGAACCATACCCACTCAAACTCAAAAGGAACTTTAATTACGTAGGTTTTATCACAAAACTCTTAAAAATCGTCATATTTAAAGTTACTATTATCATCTTGCCCTTTGGGTGACTTTGAGCCTTCTGATGGAGCCCATAGTGAGCGACCACGTCTCAGTTCCATATGTCATCACTGGCAACACACATTGGTTGAAGACTTTTGTCTACAGACACTGCGGTATTGTATTGTCACCCAAAGGGCAATGGAGTGGGCTATGCTTGGAGTTTCCCTGCGAGATCGAATCAGAAATGAGGAGATACGCAGGAAAACCAGGGTCACCGACATAGCCCACCGGATTGTCAAACTTAAGTGGCAGTGGGCAGGGCACATAGCTCGCAGGACCGACGTCCGATGGGCAGAAAAGTCCTCGAGTGGCGACCGCGTTCCGGAAGGCGCAGTGCTGGTAGGCTTCCCACACGGTAGACCGACGACCTGGTTAAGATCGCCGGAAAGCAGTGGATACGGGCGGCCCAGGACCGGCCTTTGTGGAAATCCTTGGAGGAGGCCTATGCCAGCAGTGGACGTCTTTTGGCTGAAATGATGATGATGATGATGATTATCATCTTACGAGCCTTTCCCACGCTAGGTGGTAGTCTCCACACACACACTTCAGTCGTCATATCTACATTCACACCTTTCGTACACAATTCCTCATTCTTACAATCCATCCATCTCTTTTATCTCCCACATGACTTGCGTAGGTGGACGCATTAATGCTGAAACTACCACCGGTTCGAAATGCTTCTCTACAGGGAAGAGCCGGCAAGAAACTTTGTAATTGCTTTTTTTCAACTTTTTGGTCTTGTGCACTGTCCCTCGCTGTCTGCCTCCTGGGTCCCGACTGTGTCTCAATCAGATTGCTATACCATACATGACAGGATGCTATTCGCTTAAACAATGCTCTCGAGGATGAAATTGTTACTATGCTGTCATATGCCATGTGCCCATGGTAGACAATATATGACTGTGTAATTTTTTCTTTGTACGAATAGCGAGCGAGGGCGTGCTGTCGTCCAGTAAAAAAACAGCAATGACAATAATGGGTCGCGAGCTCACTTCTCTGGCTGTTTCATAAAAAAGTTATACTTTTAAAAGCGGATTTTACATATTTACCTTACCTTACTATTTTACCAAACGAATAGAAAGAGCAGGATATTCTCAGTTCTGTTGTATATCTGTTACCGCATGACCTATTATTTAATGTACTATAAATATCTCTACGTTCCCCTGCGAGATCGAATCAGAAATGAGGAGATACGCAGGAAAACCAGGGCCACCGACATAGCCCACCGGATTGCCAAACTTAAGTGGCAGTGGGCAGGGCACATAGCTCGCAGGACCGACGCCCGATGGGGCAGAAAAGTCCTCGAGTGGCGACCGCGTTCCGGAAGGCGCAGTGCTGGTAGGCCTCCCACACGGTGGACCGACGACCTGGTTAAGGTCGCCGGAAAGCAGTGGATGCGGGCGGCCCAGGACCGGCCTTTGTGGAGATCCTTGGGGGAGGCCTATGTCCAGCAGTGGACGTCTTTTGGCTGAAATGATGATGATGATGAAAATATCTCTACTGTGGAATGCTTAAAGCCACGACCACATTTAATCCTGAGGGTGTGGTAAGAGCCGACAAATGAAATGACAAGGCTGTAAACCTAACCGCAAGAGAAGGAAATCTTGATACGAAACCCTGTGCCAACCCATCTTGCCAGCGTGGCACAGTAGGATAAAGACCCTCCCTGTGATGGGAGGAGGCCCGACTCAGCAGTGGGTCATTTATGTGCTCAGTAGTAGTAGTAAGTAAAATGTTACGTGAAGAATTTAATTTAAAAAAATAAGTTAACATTCCACCTTACTTAGATAATCCATCGCATAATCTTTATACGATGGCTTATCTAAGTAAGGTCCAAGATTCATACCGTTTTAGCCTTATTACTTACAGGATATGGAAAGTGCGTGTGCGCACCGTTAGCTAGGAGATGTTATCGTGGGTCACGTCGGCTGTGACAGACAACATGCAATAATAGGCGGAAAATGTCTAAAGCTGTCGATAGAAGGGTTATAAAGGTCTGAGACAGGCAAACTGTAATCTCAACATAAAGCACTAACTATTACCCGTGACTTCGTCTACTATTTAGGTAGTTAGCGGTAGGTCCCCCAACACAGCTGTCGAGCCTGATCGGACGGATGCGACAGCGAGGAGGGCTGGGAAGCCATGGCTTCCTTCTGCGAGGACGTTATGTTGCAGAAGGAGGAGGATGTTCTGGCTGACCCGCGCCGCAGACGGAGGCCGGGGAGGAGGAGGCGACTCTACGCCCACCTTCAGTCCCCGCCATAGAGGCGGGTGGTGGGTCGGGGGACCCGCCACCGATAAAGCCTCACTGACTGAGGGCGTCCCAGTTGCCCAGAACGCCCTGCGATGGTCGCTTGCCTGCGTAGCGGGCACCTCATCGGGGCGTCACAGTAGACTGCGTTTACGCGAACCTGTGGCGCCCCAAGCGTGTCGTGTGAGGGTATACCGCTGGAGTTTTAGTGTATACGAGTAGTTTTAGGAGTCCCACATAATCGCTGCCCTCTCCCCCGAGGGGCGGCGGTATGCATAAAGTATTTCCCCAGTCAACAAAAAAAAAACAAAAAAAGGTCCCCCTCCCACCAAGGTTGGATTAACGTCACGTTCGTAGCAGCACAGTCGAGGCTACTGTGTCAAGTTTCCCAGACAGGTTAGCTCAGGGTTTTGTATCAAGTCACAATGGAATGCGTTTACGCGAACCTGTGGCACGCCAAGCGTGTCGTGTGAGGGTATACCGCTGGGGTTTAGTAGATAGACGAGTAGCTTCCGCAGTCCCACATAATCGCCAACCCTAGAGGGGCGGCGGTATGCATAAAGCATTTCCCCAGCATCAACAGAAAACGGGCTTCGTATCAAGTTTTCCTTCTCTTGTGGCTAGGCCGTCGTTCCATTGTCGGCTCTAACGACACAATGGGGTGGTAATACATGGTGTATTCTAAATCCCTCACCACACGGACCTACCGCCATTATTTATGAAAAATAACCCAATGAGTATAAAAAATAAATAAAAAGATAATAGAACTTAAAAAAAATAATTTTTTTTTAAATACAAAATTCCTTTAGTTAAAATAAAAAAGGATGTTTGATAAAGGAAAAAAATGTTGCAGTTTTACATAGCAAAACGAAGAAATAAGTAAACCTTATTAAAAAAAACCCCTACAAGTAAGTAATTTACGGGCGAAATTGCTTCGTAACTCTCTCATTTATAAACAGTATCTTGGTTCTGCAAAATCCTATTCTCAGGAGATCGGTATCAAGTAGTTTAAGATATTTATCGCTAACACGGCTAGCGGTGAGCGCTGTGCCGCTAGAATAATACCAGTGTCGCGGGTTCGAGTGCCGTGCAGTACATTTGTTTCTGTTGCGGCGAGTCACACATTCTGTTAATGAGGTCGGGTTGGCTTAGGGCTGGGTTTGAGAGGGTTTTGGGGTATCTTTTGCCCTCGGCGAAGAAGGAGTGTTACATGTTTGATGTTTATATATACTACTACTACTTGTCAGCCCAAAAATGACCCACTCCTGAGACGGGCCTCCTCCAATTACAAGGAGTGTAATTAGCCTATTGTGCCTTGGTGGCCAGATGGATTGGCATAAGGTTTCGTATCAAGTTTGCCTTCTCTTGTGACTAGGTTTTCGGCATTGTTATTTGCTTTTGTCGCCTCTTACGACACCCTCAGGATGGTAATGGGGTGGTGACACTATGTATTCTAAATCCGTCACCACGCGGACTATAAGCTACAATTTAATAGCATAACCAACAAGTGTTACTTAGACTCTACATTAGCCACAGCAAGGGGTGGTCTGCTTGTATTTTTGTCTTTATGGTATTTAACAAATCATTAAATATTTGACAACCCTGTAACGAGTCGTAGAAACGGTAATTTACAGCCGTTCTCAGTGTGAAAGGGGTATTATCGCCAGTGTTAAAGACACTGTTTTATGATCTGCGAGTTTTGAATATTGCTTAAAAATAACTTAAGGCACAGAAGCCGGGTGTTCTGAAATTGTAACCAATTAAAAATTCCCTAAATAACCAAATAACCTTATTTATGTATCTATCTATCTTCTATCTACATAAATAAAAATAAATTGCTGTTCGTTAGTCTCGCTAAAACTCGAGAAGGGCTGGACCGATTAGGCTAATTTTGGTCTTGAAATATTCGTTGAAGTCCAGGGAAGGTTAAAAGGTGAGAAAATATGGAAATGCTCGGAATAAATAAAAAAAAATGCTTTTCCTATGACGTGACGCTTGTCGATTCCTTTTGTTTGCTATAAGTTTATTTTATACACAAGTTTAGGTATAATTTATCGATTGAGGCAGTACGAAGTCTGCCGGGTCAGCAATAGATAGAGTGATTCAAGAGGAAGGTTTTTAAGTATAATACATGCGCATAATATTGTAGAGAAACACTGATAGATTAAGATTTGTGAGAAAATATGGAAATGCTCGGAATAAATAAAAAAAAATGCTTTTCCTTTGACGTGACGCTTGTCGATTCCTTTTGTTTGCTATAAGTTTATTTTATACACAAGTTTAGGTATAATTATCGATTGAGGCAGTACGAAGTCTGCCGGGTCAGCAATAGATAGAGTGATTCAAGAGGAAGGTTTTTAAGTATAATACATGCGCATAATATTGTAGAGAAACACTGATAGATTAAGATGTTCATCATCGCACACGTGCCAAGCCGGGCGGGTCCCTAGTTTATTTTTAAATCACTGTTTTGTTATAAAAAATATGTAAAATTAAGAAAGAGACAATATGAAGATTAGCCGATATGCAATATGGACCATTATTTTACAAAGTGTGTACAAACTCTCACTGAGTCGCTGGATTAAGGCCATTCTGGGTTCGCAAGGATCGTGAGGTGGTTCCTCTCTCTGGAGCCTTAGACCGTCGGTCATCGACCTTATTTTCGACGGGGTTTGTCTATGTATATTTTTGAAGTGAAAATTGAATTGATCAATTTTCTTGGGATGGGCATAAAATGTCAAATTCGCGTCAAGACACGTGACCTGGTCGAAAATTCGTAAGACGGAGGGCGTCTAGACCGTCGGGCCGAAAGGAATATGACTGAGTAAGTAGTTTAAAAGTATTACTTGCATATTTACAACAACATTAGAAGCACTAGAAAGCCATTACGTAAGCGCATAGCGAGCACAGGTAATTAGAATACCTGGGCCATAACTTAGCGCTGCCACACCGCTTAGATTTAGCGCTAATGTACGGTATAACAAATCAAATGGTTGCCAATATAATGTATCGGGCAATATTTTGGTAAACCTGCCTGTACACTGGATGAAATACAACCGAAAATAAAGAATATATATTCAATTTTTGTTAAAAAAAACATGTCCCTGTCGTAGGACTAGGTATCATCATCATCATCATCATATCAGCCGAAAGACGTCCACTGCTGGACATAGGCCTCCCCCAAGGATTTCCACAAAGGCCGGTCCTGGGCCGCCCGCATCCACTGCTTTCCGGCGACCTTAACCAGGTCGTCGGTCCACCGTGTGCCTACCAGCACTGCGCCTTCCGGAACGCGGTCGCCACTCGAGGACTTTTCTGCCCCATCGGGCGTCGGTCCTGCAAGCTATGTGCCCTGCCCACTGCCACTTAAGTTTGGCAGGACTAGGTATAACCTGTATCAAACATGAATTTCACGAACCGGCGGCAACTCCGGCAAGAAACTCTGTAGTTGCTTTTTTCAAATAATTTAACAGACAACATAATATACGTTAAAGTTATTCCACCCCTCTTTTTGGTCAGGGTTAAAAAGAAACCTAGTTTTGTGATAGCAGCACAATAGCGAATAATAATACAAAATGAAATAATTGTTGAATTCGCTGAAATTCGCGCCAGACAGCGCTAGAACGTTAAAAAAGACACATTAATTCGGAAACTAGAATTTCAATTTATATGCAAAACTGGAAACGGATCGCCAGGGAGCTTTAGTATTAAATAGTCTAGTGATGTGTGTCGTATAATGAATGGCTCTGAGTGGACCCCAGGGAGAACTGCCTTGTGAATCGGAACAAAAACAATAGAGACACCTCAGTATAACATTTTTTCGACCCGTAAAGATTCTTTTTTATTATGACAAAATAACAGCATTTTACTAGTGACCATTAAATGTTAGTATATGTATAGGTATATAAATGACCCACTGCTGAGTCGGGCCTCCTCCAAATATATGAAGACTTATTAGCCTACTGTGCCATGCTGCCCAAATGGGTTAGCACAGGGTTTCATATCAGTGGTACTGTGTACAGGTGGTACTGTGTACAGATCCCACAATGCCGCAACAGGACGTGAGTTGGAGCACCCCGGGGATGTTTAGTGGGTAGGCCCCCACTCTGGGGGAGAGTCCCACACGCCCCCCCTCGGCCATCCCCGTGGCCGACGGGGATAGTCCATAAAGGATTTTACCCCGAGCGAAACAAAAAATAAAGGGTTTCCTATCAAGTTTTCTTTCTCTTCTATATATAGGCCTTAATTCTTTTGACACCCTCACGATCGAATGGGGTGGTGATACTATATATCGCCACATGGATAATATCGTATACTCAAAACAAAAATATTCTATTCGTATGCATTTATGTTATTTAAAGCAGAAAAAAATAGGTTTTTGGTTATTTAGTTGTTACACCTAAAAATTTAACAGTTCTGTTAAAATGTCAGTACCTACTATGCAAGATTTATGCGCATTTAAGCCGGTTTTTAACGCAGCGAGGACACAGGCAGTAGCTAGTACACTTTTTTACGCCAGAAGTAAAAACGGACCCATCAGAGTGTGCACCATGACTTTTGGCCCACGTCGTTTCGTGGAGCCCCAAGCCCCGAGGCAAAAACATCCTATAAACCTGATGAAACTACTTCTCAGCCCATAAATAACCCGCTACGTAGTCGTGCCTCCTCCAATTACATGGCGGGTAATAAGCCTACTGTACCACGCTGGCGAGACGGGTACATAAATAAATAAATAAATAATTATCCTTGGACATTTCACACAACGCCATCTCGTCCCAAGCTAAGGAACTTAATGCTTGTGTTATGGTAACGAGATGGATGATAAACTACTTATATACATTTTTTTTTTGTAAATACATACATATTATAGATAGAAATGACACCCAGACTCCGAGCCAGTGCCTCTGGTTTAGACAAAGACACTGGCCCGACCCCGGAATCGAACCCGGGACCCGTTGATCCAAAGGTGGCACATCTGACCACTAGACCAACGAGGCAGTCGGGACGGGAGGTGATATATACCTACCTCTGTTAACGGCCTGCTTGTTTCTTTTCATGCAAAGAAGAAATAAATTTTGTGTGACATTTGTCATTAGGAAAATATAATTAACTAATATGATTTACACCGAATGTATTTTATTTAACAAATTGGCGACGAGGATGGGATACGAACCCACGCGAGGACTGATATATACCTACCTCTGTTAACGGCCTGCTTGTTTCTTTTCATGCAAAGAAGAAATAAATTTTGTGTGACATTTGTCATTAGGAAAATATAATTATTAACTAATATGATTTACACCGAATGTATTTTATTTAACAAATTGGCGACGAGGATGGGATACGAACCCACGCGAGGTCTGATATATACCTACCTCTGTTAACGGCCTGCTTGTTTCTTTTCATGCAAAGAAGAAATAAATTTTGTGTGACATTTGTCATTAGGAAAATATCACTACATAGTATAAAATAAAGTCGCTGTCGTCTGTCCGTCCCTATGTATGCTTAAATCTTTAAAACTACGCAACGGATTTTGATGCGGTTTTCTTTAATAGATAGTGATTCAAGAGGAAGGTTTATAATACATGCATATTATCGTAGAGAACCATTGATAAATTTAGATTTTCATCATTGCACCCGTGCGAAGCCGGGGCGGGTCACTAGTAATTAATATGATTTACACCGAATGTATTTTATTTAACAGGATTTATAAGCTTTCGTATCAAGTTTTCTTTCTCTTGTGGTTAGGTTTTCGGCCATAACATTTCCGTTTGTCGGCTCTCACGACATTATCAGGAATAAGGGGACCGACATTATGAATTCTAAATCCACGCAGATTTGGAAAATATCTTTTTTTTTAATTATGTCTTAGGATTTCACGATCTTTGAACATTGCGGTAAACTATGTTTAAGTGTCTGAAACGTTGGCATTTAAATAAAATACCACGATAATCAAAATACACTCGAGAGCAATGAATCCGGGTCACTTAAAGAATGTTAAAAATCTCGGTAACTAAAAATGATAGGTTAATGCAATAAATTGTATTTAATAGACAATGTAATACTCCTTAAATGAAAGTAAAAAAAAATATGAGTCACCATACATTTTATTAACACAAAATTACATAAAGAAAAAAACTGCTGATCTCTCCTTAAAACAAAAATAGGAAACATGAAATTTTTGAACTTTATTACGATTTTCTTGAATTTTAATACTTCGTATTGCCTCCTCGTGCTTCCATTACTGCGTTTACGCGGTTTGGCATGCTGTACACCAAGTTCCTTATACGATTTTGGGGAATATTCTCCCATTCCTCTGTGAGAGCAATTTTGAGCTCACGAAGCGTGATTGGGGGAGGGTTTCGTGGTTTTACGCATCTGCCTAGCTCGTCCCAAGCATGCTCGAACGGGTTGATATCCGGGTTGCACACTGGCCACTCCATACGAGTAATGTTCATCTCTTGAAGGTAGTCATTCACAATCCTACCTGTATGAGGTCGGGCATTGTCATGCATAAATATAGCATCCTCACCTAAATTGACCATAAATGGACGTGATCATTGAGGATTTCTTCCACATATCTTACGCTAGTTAAAGAGCCGCTTTCTATGGTCACCAGCTCTGTGCGACTTTCAGAAGAAATTCCGGCCCACACAAGTACAGACCCACCACCGTAGGCTACTTTTTCTTCGATGCATGCTTGCTTGAATCTTTCCCCTGGTCTTCGATACACTCTGTGTCTTCCATCGTGCTTGTAGAGCATAAATTTTGATTCGTCGGAGAACATAACTTTTGACCAATCTTCAATACTCCAATTTACGTGGCTCTGGGCATATCTTAGTCTTGAAATACGATGCCCACGCTCCAGTTTAGGGCCGTTTGCAGGTCTAATGGGTTTTAAGTTAGATTCAACAAGCCGACGTCTTACTGTCCATGCACTTGGGTTACTTCCTCCAAGGCGTCGAAACTGATTTGTGAGTTCAGTTCCTGTGAGAAAGCGATTTCGAAGCATGGTGTTCACCAAGTATCGGTCTTCTCGTGCTGTGGTACACCTGGTTCTGCCCGTTCCTGGTCTGCGTAGGTTAGAACCAGTTTCTTCGTAAGGTCGGAGAACTCTTTGTACTGTTGACAGCGACACACCGACAGTCCTGGCTGTATCGCGCTGACTCCGGCCGGTTTCCAGCATTGTAAGTATTCTGGTGCATTCTTCAGGCGTAAGCGACATAATTTCAGCTTGAATAATGAATATAGAGCACTATCAATATGTTTTATGTACCCACATAAATGACAGATTACAAACAAAAGCAAAACCAAATGCTGTAATTTCGTAGTTCCATCTTCGAAAGTGGCCCTTTTTCAAGTTTGATTTTTTTATGATATAACTTTACAATAACTAAGAAGTTTTAATACCTTCATTTAAGGAGTATTACATTGTCTATTAAATACGATTTATTGCATTAACCTAGAATTTTTAGTTTCCGAGATTTTTAGGATTCTTTAAGTGACCCGGATTCATTGCTCTCGAGTGTAGTATGTTTATGGAAAATATTAAATCAACAACATGGAAATCAATGTCGACTCCACAGAGCTTTTAGTCTCCGCCACCGTCCACAAAACTTACCTACAACAAGTTTATTCATGACTTTAAACTCGGAATCACCTCGGTAAACTGCTATACGTGTCTATTACTCTTATTATCGCTATCTCTTTCTTACTGATCATTCAGATAGGCACAATTGCCAATATTTTTGGCTAGATTTCTTAGTAAGGGGTTTTCCTAACATTCAGGGGCAAAATAAGTTGTATGGGGTTTTTAGGCACGTTACATTTTAGGGGTTTTAACGATTTTCTTAAGATTGTTTTCATAGTCCTAATTCAAGTCTCCTCTCAACTTAATGGACCTCGCTGGTAAGACAGGTTAGCACAGAGTTGTATCAAGTATTCTCTCCCTTAAGTCTAGGTTTTCTTGCCTTTCTTTCTTTCTTTCTTTATCGTACAGGATGCGTTTTAAATCTCTGTAACCATACCGTATCATTCTATTTTTATTGAGAATGCATTGAACGTTTGTAACACTGGTTTTCGGTCAGACATTAAAGATTGAGTCACGGATTGAGCGTTCTCGGAAGATCGAAATATGATAGTGTGTCGCGGAATTCGATTTCCGAAAAAAAAGTCTTGTTTTTAATACGCTTTTATTTAGGTTGTGATTTAGTGTTAAATATTTGGTAAAGGCTCATCTTGTGACTTCATCTGTGTACTTCAGGGTTATTCCAGTTATAAAATAGTCGGCTTATATGTTTGAGGCGACCAACTATTTACAACTAACGTAGCTTAGTTGTAAATAGCTGTAATAAGTAGTTGCTGTTTAGTGCTTTTTGTAAACAAGACCAATAATTTTTAAAAAAAGCAACTACAGAGTTTCTTGCCGGCTCTTCTCTGTAGAGCAGCCTTCCGAACCGGTGGTAGTTTCGGCATGAATGTGAGTGAACGCAGGGATTGTGAGCGATCAGGGGAGATGAAGGGATTGTAGGAGTGAAGAGTTGTGTGTGAAAGGTGTGAATGTAGGTATGACGACTGATAGGTGTGTGTGGAGTGTGTGATAATGGTGTTTATAAATATGACGATTTATAAGAGTTTTGTGATGAAACATCTTACTAATATTATAAACGTGAAAGTTTGTAAGTATGGATGGATGGATGGATGTTTGTTACTCTTTCACGTAAAAACTACTGAATGGATTTTAATGAAACTTTACAATAATATAGCTTAAACATCAGAATAACACATAGGCTACAAGTTATAAAGATATTATGTGAATTACAACAATAAAAAGAAGTCGAATTCAAAATTTCTAATTGTCAAATTTTCGACCATATTAAACTATAGACAACATAACGTTTCGCTGTCAGTTGCGTTTTGTTAAAGTAGGTTTTATAAGGACGGGATAAAAATCTCAGGTATCCTATGTCCCAACTTTCTTTTTGTTTTAAATATATATAATGCGGAAGAAAGTTCGCCGGGTCAGCTAGTACGTAAATAAAGTTCCTTTTGAGTGAGTTTGATTCGCTTTAAAAATTAAAATATTAGTTCGTAAGTAGAGTAGGCATTCTAATATAAAGTATGTGAGAAAATGTGGGTAAAAATATCATGGAATCATTTTAGTCATGGATACATATTGTAGCGACCAGCATGATACGTGCTTTACCCCAAAATTCTGAACATCAAGAAAAATCGCCTAAAAATGCGAGAATTAACAAAAAGTCCTAAATCGGGATAGCGAAATTTCAAGAGCAATTCGCACAGTTAAGAATTCCCCGACTAAAACTATCGGGGGATAGGCGCTGCGACCCCTAGCCAGACATACCACCTCGTCTGGCTGGATGATCATCTTTTTGCGCTTAAGTCTTATACTTTTGCTACATTTTTTACTATACGTTTGTAAAAAAATCTCGTGACGTTCTTTGTTTGCGAATCCCTCAGAAACGGTTTGACCGATATGTATGATTTTTTAATTATTTTTAAGTTCAGTAAGTCTGAGAATATGTTGGCTTGACATGACAAAATAAAGTTTGCATTACAATCCTTGAACATGAATGACTATTTGAAGTGCCTACTCTAAGTAGTAATACTTCTGTATCGATCTTTTTATCGCGTGTATACCCGTTTTGTTACAACCAGTTTCTAACGTTGACACCAAGCTCTCCAACATCAGGAAATGGTAGGTGTCAACGTCAGGTAATGACAGGATTGTCAAATGAGCCTTGTTAGGAGAAGGTGGGCGCCGCCTGTGCAATCTGACAAGTGGAATGACACTATCATCACACAGGAACATGATATGGGCGGGTAAAAGAGGCGGGTCTTAAAGACTGGCAACACGGATCCCATAAGGTGTATTTGTATATCTAACTTATCCATGTAATGACGGATTTAGAATACACAATCTACCCACACTATACTGAGAGTGTCGTAAGAACCACATAGCCGCAAGAGAAGGAAATCTGTCAGCGTGGCACAGTGTGCTAGTACGCTATTGTCTTCACACGGTTTCTGAGGAGTGTGTGTGACTAAGTACTGTATCGCGGGGGCTGTTTCAGGATGGAACAGTGTTACCAGACGCACGGCCATCACCGTAGAAGTACGGTATTTTTTGGCTAAAACAAGGTCTACGGTAATGAGTCAATACCATGACCGTGCAGCGTGTGAAACTCTTTTTAGTCAAGTGAATGATGTTTAAACATAAAAAGAGGAATAAATTAATTACCAAAACTTTAAAGGCGAATATACTTGTTCAACAATCTATTCAACGGAATAGCTCTAGGGGTATTTTGTACCATCTAAAAATATGATAAAGAAAATGACTGCAGACATATATGTTGAAGAAGTCGTTATTCTAGATAAAGAATGGGTTAAATTAAAATATGAAATCAAAGTAGTTTATATTATTTTAGTAACTTTATATTAATCTCAAAGTAGTTTATATTATATTTTACACGGTAGTTTTTAAATGTAATGCACGGTAATTTGCGTCTAAAATACAGTATTTTTATCTAGCAGCACGGTAGTTTGTATACTTGATCTAGTAACACTGGCATGGTAAAGGGTGGTGACTCTATGTATTCTAAATCCGTCAACACCGGGACCGCCAAAATTAAAACATAAGTAAACCAAAAGTATAAATAATAGCGAAAAACATTTCGATTACGATTTTCTAGAAAATTAATACTAAGTACATGAAGTAACATTGGCTATACTTAGATTTACCGTAAACCTTTTTTAACGTTTTTAAAATGGGTATATTACACTCATGCCAAGCCGGGGCGTGTGTCTCATGATAGAATATAATAACAGACATAAGAAACCTACACGTATTGTTATATGAAATATTACCAGCGTAGCGTATTTTATTTAAACTCACACCCACGCAATTTTCGTGTGCTGCCATTTCACCATAATGTTTATTGTGCTGTATAATCTGTGGTTCCTATGACGTCATTCACGGAACCAATAAAATGAGGGTGCAATAAATTCGTATCAAAAGCCGTTCGGTGTATGTTTAATGTAAAACCACAGGCAAGGACTCACGTGAGGGGGGTCCAGTAAGTGGGCCCCGAAAATATGAGACTAGTGTTCCTCGATTTGGATTTAGCATAGACCTAAATGTGATCTAGGTTCGGATTTATCACGTATATTTTATTAACAGATTAAACATACCTTATTGATTGCCATTTTAATTGTTTAAAATATATCACTCGAATATTACTTAAAGCAGGTTTAGCAAAATAAACTGATTTTATTTGAGTTAAACTACATGAGTACAGATACAAAATAGTACAGAGATACAAAATCCGTATGTAAGTTGGAATCTATATTTGATATCTCGTATTTTGGACTGCTTCATATAAGTATATGGATGCAATAAAAATACGTCATATATAATATTCGGTCGGTAATAATGCTTTAATGTCAATCGTTGCTGCTTAACATCAAATTTCAATATAATGTTTATATTTTTTTTATTAAAACTAATAAATGTCGGGTTATTGAAAGTTTTAAATTAATTACTTACTACCTACGTAAAAATTGCAAGAACTTTCATTCGTACATATTTACACAATTTTAAAACTCTATAAGTAATTATTTATTTCCTGTACAATATGTTTATGCTGAAACATAATTCTAATCTAAATTAGATATAACAGCACGAACGATATTTATCTGTCCAATGAAAAGGAAAAAATCATTTAACTAATATTTGTTCAATGTATTTTTAAACATGAAATTTTTACATTATAAACTCGGAAACAAAGCAGGGACCCCCTAATTTTGTAGAGCACCGATCCGTGTGCCTTCAAGGCGCGTTATCGTACCCAGATTCAAGATATATGAAATTAATATCGGAATTCGCTGGAAAGACGATCGCTGACAATATCTTTTTATGTGTTGAGTACTTGGATTTATCACGATTTATTTAAATAATACTTTGTTCGAGGAGGCGTTGGGTGTTCAATAAAATATGGGGTGGGATAAGGATAAATATTTTGGCGACTTATTGTTATTTCTCAGGCTTTAAACGGCACCATGAAAAGTCTGTAATTTGATGGCGTGTTCTTTAGACCTTTTGGGTGACTGAGTTTAGACCCGTCTGATGGCAAGGGGTTACCATCGCCTATAAACATTTAAAACACCGAACTTGACACTGTCACTTACGTGTCAATGACCTTGTGAAAACCAGCAGGAAATTTTCATTTAGAAGGATATGTTTTTTGTATTGTATTTGCTTTCTTTGACGAATATTCCACCCAATACAGAGGAGTAAGAGAGAGAGAGAGAGAGAGAGGGAGAGAGAGAACAAGAAAGAGAGAGGAGGGTTTTTTTTTTCACGTACTTAAAAGACGCACATTGATTTCATTTATCTTGTTATCTTATTTAGTTTTCAGTGTCAATTGTCGTTGTTTTAGCCCATAAATGACCCACTGCTGAGTCGGGCCTCCTCCAAATTCATAAAAGGATATTATCCTACTGTGCCATGCTGGGAAGACGGGTTGGCATATGATTTGTATCAAGTTTTGATTCTCTTGCAGTTAGGTGAACTGCCACTTGCGTTCCTTTGGTCACCTCTCACGACACCCTCAGGATGGTTGGTGACCTTGGGTATTCTAAATCCGTCAGTGTCAGTAAATGGATTATTCTTCCTTATTTTTTTCACATACACGAGAAAGTGTAGTATAGTTTTATCATTAGTAAATATAAATAAATAAATATCCTTGGACATTTCACACAACGCCATCTCGTCCCAAGCTAAGCAACTTAATGCTTGTGTTATGGTAACAAGATGGTAGAAGTAAATACATACTTATTATAGATTGAAATGACACCCAGACTCCGAGCCAGTGCCTCTGGTTTAGACAAAGATACTTGCCCGACCCCGGAATCGAACCCGGGACCCGTTGATCCAAAGGCGGCACATCTAACCACTAGACCAACGAGGCATCCTCCAAGTATAGTATACGGTAATGGTCCGTGTGGTGACGGATTTACAATACACAATGTCACCAACCCATACCGTCTTTAGGGTGTCGTAAGAGGCGACTAAAATAACGCAAGTGGCAGATCACCTAGCCCCAAGAGAAGGAAAACTTGATACAAACCCTGTGCCAACCCGTCTTGCCAGCACGACACAGTAGGCTAATTTCCCTCCATGAATTTGGAGGAGGCCCGACCCAGTAGTGGGGCATTTATGGGCTGTATCGATGAAATAGGCATGAGAGTTGTCGAGTATACGCAAATACGAATATCGAGGTTGAATGCCACCATAATGTTGTAACAGCACTAAATCAATCGAATATCAACAATTGTACGTCTGAATAATTCGCGTATGGAACCGAAAATCTGATTTCTCCGGTTCAACGAACTCTGAATATTAGTGTTGGGATAACAACTGTTTAATAAACGTATCGATAAAGTGTCGATAATAATCAATTATTTATAGTTGTTTATGCAGCATCTAAAAAAAATAGTACTGATTGTTAAAGGCCACTTAAGCAGTCAATGCTAGATGCCATCGATGGCAGACGTTCTTCGTAGGCAGTGGCATGAAAACTCACAGCTGGTCTAACCATATAATTACTGGTTATCTCACTAGATGGGCTGCGGAGGCCAGACGTCACTCGATCCGTTTAAATAAAATGGGCAAAATCAAAATCAAAACCAAAATGTTTTTTATTCGAATAAATTCTTGCGAATGCTTTCAAATAGTCAAAGATTAAAGAGAGAAAAAAAATTAAAAATAAAAATCATAAAATAAAATTAATAATTTAGTTTTTACCACCGGTTCGGAATGCCATTCCATAGAGAAGAGCCGGCAAGAAACTCCATGGTTGCTCTTTTAAATAAGAGGGTTACAATGATGGTGGTACAAACAAGTCTGACAGATTAGATTAGGCAGGAAAAAGAAGGTTGCTTGCTGTTACAAAATTTCCTTCTTGCTGTGGCGAATTTTGAATACGTTGTGGCAGTAATCCAAGAACAAAATCAAGCATACTTGTTGAAAGAGACCTTGATAAGAATCCATGTGCCTCGGCTTTTTTTACTGGTTTTTGAACAAATTCAAACCCCTGCACTATTTATAACCAGTATCGCGGGGCAGTTTCATCATCATCATTTCAGCCAAAAGACGTCCACTGCTGGACATAGGCCTCCCCCAAAGATTTCCACAAAGGCCGGTCCTGGGCCGCCCGCATCCATCGTTTTCCGGCGACCTTAATCAGGTCATCGGTCCACCGTGTGGGAGGCCTACCAGCACTGCGCTTTCCGGAACGCGGTCGCCATTCCAGGACTTTTCTGCCCCATCGGGCGTCGGTCCTGCGAGCTATGTGCCCTGCCCACTGCCACTTAAGTTTGACAGGACTAGGTATAACCTGTATCAAACATGAATTTCACGAATGACACCCAAACTCAGAACAAGTGTCGACCCCAGAATCAAAAATCAAAACTCATTTAATCAAGTTAGCTCATTAGAGCTCTTTTGACAAGTCAAACAATAAAATATTAGAAAATTTACCATTTATAATTAATGATTTACCATCTACCACCGGTTCGGAATGCACCTCTACAGAGAAGAGCCGGCAAGAAACTCGGTAGTTGCTCTTTTTAGATCGCCATTTTTGGGTACAAGACTGGATATAACCGATTTGTGAGAGCAAACTGGCGTAATAGTCGCAAAGGGCCAAACCACAGCCAGATCTAATCAACAATAGTAACCTTCTAATGCCTGAGCCAACCGACCCCCAGCAACGGCACCTGTTCACAAGTCAAATCAAATCAAATCAAAATGTTTTTTATTCGAATAAATTCTTGCGAATGCTTTCAAATAGTCAAAAAAAAAAAGTATTAAATTTAAGAGAAATATAAAAAAAACTAATCATCTAGTTTTTACCACCGGTTCGGAACGCCATTCCACAGAGAAGAGCCGGCAAGAAACTCTGTGGTTGCTCTTTTAAATAAAAGGATTACAATGATGGTGGTACAAACAAGTCTTACAGATTTGTGAAAGCAATAACACGCATAATCATGTAGCCTATTAAAAATTTAAAATAAAAAACTAGTGAAATTACACACAAATTACATGGTGCGTGCTGAAACTGCACTCACATACTGTTTACAAACTTCACTAATAAAATGGCTGAAAGATCAGAGCTAGACCATAACACAGCCGACGTTACTCCCATGCGTCACTATCTGATAGATAATCATTAACTTGATAGTACGCTTTTTTAATTAGACGGGACTTAATGTAACCTTTAAATTTCTCGAACGACCAATCCAAGACAGTTTCCGGTAATTTATTGAACAGGCGAATTCCGAGACCTACAAAAGAACCATGTGCTTTTTGTAGCCGGTGGAATGGTGTAACTAGCTTACGCCTATTTCTGGTCTGGATATTGGAGGACGAGACGTCACTATTTTTTTTAAAGCTATTATAATTTTGTTTAACAAAAATGAGATTTGAGAAAATGTACTGTGACGCTACAGTTAAAATGCCTATCTCTTTAAAGCGTTCTCTCAGCGATTCCCTAGGTCCTAAATTATAGATTGAACGTAACGCGCGAATTAGGAACCGCGGAGAGAGATTAGTTAAAAAAATATTTATTTATTTGAACAGCGAGACGTTTAATGCAAAAGACAAAACAATAATCAATTAAAAATACTTATTCTAGGTCTTAAATACTAATAAACTGCTGAATTATAGATTGCGAAATTGCTGAGTTGCTGATATTTGATTGTACATTTACTTAGTGCTACGTGTATGGCCGGAAGTGCTGACAAATGATATTTGTGTAGGAGTAGTATACTTAACTCCTCCCTCCCCAAGAGAGAAATTGTCTGGAGACGACTCTGTCGGTTTAAGAGAATTTCGTCTAAAAATCTTATTACGGAATCTATACAAAACAAAAATCAGACCTAAAATTATCAAAATAACATATAAAACCACAGTTCCCATACTAACACTATCAGTTACTATAAAGTCTCTAAAATCTTCCGAATAATCACTATACTTTACACTATTTATCAATTCTTTCACATCACTGAAATCCACATTGGTGAGGTCCAGTTCCTTGGTCCCCATCTGGATGTCGTGGCGCAGCTCTGGAACTTGCACGATGGGCAGCTGCAGCCTGATGACCGTGGTGTTCGCCGCTGGTGCGATGAACGTAGTCCCGACTTCTGTTTCACAGTCTGGATTCGGTGTCAGGATGTGTGTTCCGTGAATGCTGGTTTTGCGGACTTCTTCCTTGCAGTGTTCCGTCACAATGAGTTCAGCTTCGGAATACACAAGCCAATTGCCATCTGCAATCTTCTGTACTTTGGTCTTCTCGATCTTTATCTGGTGTTTCTCACACTGGCTGTAGTTTTCTTTCACCATCATCAATTGTTCTATGCAGGTTTCCCTGGGGTACTGGGCCATGTTGTCTTCAGTACAGAGGAATTTATTGTCCTCTATTTCTTCGCATGGAGCTATCATGGGCCTGTATTTCAATCTTTTCACCAATAAGTAAGGATATTTTGGAATTATAGTCAAGGTTTGAAAGGAACTGAGAATTGGGATTGGAATAACCTTGTAATAGATATACGTTTCTGTGTCTATAAGAGGAACTTCCAATACAAAAACTAATCTATTACTATCTATATATGACTTCAATACTATATTACGCTCTAATTTAATCAAAATATCTCTAGTTGCTGGATAAATCAACTTAGCATGTACTTCAATTGTTTTTAAAATATTATGAAGTTCAGTTGTATTTATAATTGACTGATGAAGTATGTGCAGTTTACTAAAAGCAATAGCGGTTTCAATTTCCTGAATACATTCAAAGATCGTGCGAAAATTATTGAGAACTTGATATAGAGCATTCATTAAATGAAGTATTTTATTAAATTTCAATTCATAATCTCGAAGTGTCTCCATTTCTTTAGTTTTCAAGTCTAAATTTTTAATATTGTTACTAATTATCTCAGAAGTGTTAACAAGTTTATCAAAAGCTTTTTGCATCGACGATACCTTACGTTCAAAAACATGTTCATGATTCTTTAAATTATCAATCTCCTTATTATATCTAATAGCGTCCTCTTCGTCTAAATTACCTGTAATTACTTTCACTAATGAACCTAATGGGCTAAAAATTGCTCGCTTTGATCTAATGCTAGAAGGTAAAATTTGCATAAGTCTATTTTGACATTCTTTCATAATGTATTCTATTTGTCCTTGAATACCACTTAATTCACTATCTAACTTATTTTCTATTAAAATATTCTTAAGCTTCTCATACTCACTAAAATTATTTCCTATTTCTACCTCTAATGATTTCAAATCTAAAGTCTTAAATATCGTCCAACAATTATTCTTCATCGCTGCTACTCCTATCTTGAACGATGCTATCCCTGGATTCTGATTTAAGTTTTGAAGGTCCAGGCCGCTTCCTGCGGTCACAAGTGCCAGAAGTACCAGGCACGACCTGCGGAGGGCGTTTTACATTTTTAATCGCTACTCTAGTTGCTCGTTTATTTAACTCTACGGGAATAATATTTCGATTAACTTTTCCTGTAACTTTAGCTTTTTCATATCGCGGTTTTTCCTTAGCTTTCCTAGTTCTAGTATTTTTCATAAAAATATCGTCACCTTCTTTTATAAGAGGTGGTTCTTCACCGCCTCGTTTCTCCCTAACCTTAACCTTTTCTGTAAGTAATTTCTCGGCTACATATTCATATAATACCTTAAGACGTCTCCTGTGATCTATTAATAACTTCTGTAAAAGATTTTTATTCCTATCTATATTGAAAACGTTTCCTGATTCCGTATGTCCAAAAACCATTTCGAAAGGAGTAAACTCGGTTGCTGAGTGGATGCTATTATTATATGCCATAATGCAATATGTCATTACTGAGGCTGCATCTTGATCACTCTTTTCATATTTAGCTAAACGGTATATTTCAATAATAGTGGAATGGAACCTTTCAACTATCGCCATCGAACTAGGGCTATTAGGGGTTCCTATGTGAAGATCTATTTTATATAAACTTAACATTTCCTTAATCAGCTCGTTATTGAATTCTGTACCTGAGTCTGAATTAAGTTTTTGTGGTAAACCATACATACTAAAATACTTAATTAGAGCTTTTACAACTTCAGGTGTACTTCTATTAGGAATATGAATAGCTTGGCCTAACTTACTAAATGCATCTACGATTGTAAGATAATAATTTCCTTCAATAAATAAAAGATCCATAAATGCTTCCTCAAAAGGTGAAAACTGAGTTTGAGTTAATTGAATAGGTGGTTTAATCGGTTTCCTATCATACTTCATCTTTTGACACGGTTCACATGAGTTTATAATTGCTGTGATTGTGTCTTTCATATTTGGCCACCAATAATGCCTTTTAACTTTTGCTAATGTTTCCCTAATTCCTCTATGACAAGTTTTACCATCGTGGTATTTGTTGACAACATCTCTTTGGTCAACCTCAGATTCCGTTAAATTAACTATTCTTTCAGTACATTCTACTAATTTAAGTGTTCCCTTTTTAAATAACTTAGTGACTACATTTGAAAAAGTTCTCCTAAATTCTGGAACTTCAAAGTAAATGAAATATTTATTTTTTGGGTCAATATATTCTTTCATAAAATCTTTTGCTAGTGACTCATTATTCATAGGTAAATGAACTTCAATTATTTTTTGCTTTTTATTTGAAAGATCATTTACAGTAAAACTGTCTCTAAACCATGAATGCACGAGTATTTGTTTTGGTTTCGTGTCTATGGCTTCATTTAAAATTGGAATACCTTCATGTTCTCTATTTGAAACTGAGTTAGCGGTAATTCCATCACTAGGGTTTGATAATTCAACTTCTACGTCAGGTGAATTATTTTTTGAGTTATTTTCACTACTGACAGAAGGACTAAGTTTTCTATTTTCAAGATCTTTATAAGATCTGTCGTTTTCAGAATCTGAAATTTCTATTATTGACATATTTTCCTCTGATTCATCTGAGTCGGAAAAGTCCATATTAATACCTTCCGGAACAGGCAGCTTATTATTTTTTATTTCGTGCTCAAGTTCCGTTATAACTTCGGTAACTCTTTCATCTTCATCCAAATTAACTAAAACTGAATCTATATCTATGTCGTTGTCATCACCTAGTTCTGTTATAATGGCATTAAGTTTAATTCGCGACAAAGCATCCGCGTTAGTGTTTTGCTGACCTTTTTTATATTTAATTTCAAAATCATACTCTTCTAATCTTAATCTCCATCTAGTTAACTTACTATTAGGCTCCTTCAACGAATAAAGCCACGCTAAAGGCCTATGGTTTGTATAAATTGTAAATTTATTACCATAAAGATAGGGTCTGTAATGTTTTACTGCCCATACTATAGCCAAAAGTTCTTTTTCTATAGTACTATATTTAACTTCGGTATCGTTCAAAGTCCTACTAGCATAAGCTACTGGCCTATCTGAACCTATCGAACCTTGCGACAATACTGCACCAATCGCATAATTTGATGCGTCGGTAGTCAATACAAAAGGCTTACTAAAATCTGGGTATTGCAACAAAGGGGCATTGGTTAAGAGTTTCTTGCAAGTTTCAAAACTTTCTATATACTCGTTATCTAATACTATTTTCCTACCTTTCTTTAAACATGCTGAAAGTGGTCTAGTAATCTTAGCAAAATCCTTAATAAATTTCCTATAATATCCAATAAGACCTAAGAAGCTTTTGATTTCTGTTGGACTTCTAGGGATTGGATATTTTAAAACTGCATCTATCTTATCATTGTTAGGCTTTAATCCTTCACTTGTTATCGTATGACCTAAATATAAAACTTCTTTTCTAAGAAAATGGGACTTATCTAATTGAACTTTTAAGTTAGTTTCACGAAATCGATCAAAAATTAATTTAAGTTTTTGCACATGTTCTGTTAAGCTCTTTGAAAAAATGATGACGTCATCAAGGTAAACCAGGCAATGTAGGCCTTGTAGACCTCTGAGAACGTTATCCATTGCTCGCTGAAAAGTAGCTGGAGCTGTTTTCAATCCGAACGGCATTCTGTTAAATTCATAATGTCCGGACGGTGTGCTAAACGCTGTTTTTGCCCTGTCCTCTGTTTCTACCTCTATTTGATGGTACCCGCTAGCTAAATCTAGCGTAGTAAAATAGACACTTTTACCTTACATGTCAAATAAATCATTAATGTTCGGCAAAGGATATTTATCATCTGTCGTTATTTCATTAAGACGCCTGTAATCAATAACCATTCTCCATTTTCGTATACCAGACGAGTCTAACTTCTTTGGAACTAAATGCACTGGGGCACTCCAAGGAGAATGAGATTCTTGGATAATATTATCTTTGAGCATTTTATCTACTTGTTTCCTAATTTCTGCAGATTGCATTGGAGGTAACCGATGTGCTTTTATGTTGATCGGGTCCTCGTTTTTAGTTCTAATCTTATGCTTAACTTGATTTGTGAATGACAATGGTATATCTTCACAATAAAAAATATCTCTATATTCCCTACAAATACTTTCAATAGCTTTCTTTTCTTCAGTATTCATATGGTCTAATTTCAATTTTTGTAAATTAGCCATAAGAATTCTATCTGTCTGTTCACTAGATTCTGTAAAATTAATATTAACTTCAGGGTTTGCCGCAAAATTTTCTACTACAAAAGGCCCGGTTACTACTAAGGTTTTACGCTCATTAGTGCAATTTTGAATCACTGTTGTAGCGTAACCTTTAGTGCACTGAACTATAGCAGCTGGCATTCTAACACCCTGGGTAAACTCTTTAAAATCTAATATAGCTTCCCCATCTAACAAATTAACTGGTAATTTAACTCTAAGCTCGCTTCGAGAAGGCAAATGGTATACCTCTCGCATTGGCGGCGTATAAATAATAGGTATCTGCGTATTTCTTAAAATTAAAATCTGATTATTCATATCTATATTAGCCTGTAACTGTTTCAGTAAATTACTTCCTATTAAACCATCATACCTCTCATCTACACTATAAATAAAAAACTTATGACATTGATTAGTGTTAAATACAGCAGGTAATGGAATAACTGCCGTTTCTTTATGAATACTTGAAGCGTGAGTGCTGACAACTTCGAATGGTTCATAACGTAAGTAAGTTTTAAAATATTTATTCGCTAAAGTTGGACTAATAAATGACCTAACACTACCGGTATCTATCATAAAAATTGCATTTAATTCGGGCACCCTAATATGAGGCAAATTTAAACGTTTATTACAATTAATTTTTATTCTCTCCCTATTACTGAGGCCTCTATGCAAAAATTTTCAGTTGCAAAGTTGTCAACTGGAACATCTTGCATGTTATCAAACGAAATATCTACACCCTGTATATTCTGTGGTGAGTTATTATGTTGATAATTATCGGTAAAATTAACTCGCCTTGAACTTGCCGTTCGCATGGTCACATCGGTATTCGTCTCGGGTGTCACATGCGGCGCATTGTTATGAATTTGCTGACTGTGCAGCGGCCGCGGTGACTGTATAGACCGATAGCTGGATTGTTGGTTGAAATTGTTATACTGATTTCGAGTATTATTTCTAAATTGACCAGAGTTATTTGGCGTGTTCATTGGGCTACTAAAGCGTCTGTTAAATGAAGTACTAGGTGTAGGTGTAAATGTTTGTGGTTGGAATCTATGTGGTGCTGGTGTATAATTAGAAAAATTAGGTCTAATGTTCCTACTTAGATTAAAATTATAACGATGCAAAGTGTTCTTTGAATCGTACACTTTTTGAAAGTTAAGTTCTTCCAAAACTATTTTTAAGGCATCTTCTAATGTCAATGCGTTTCGTAATCTTACTAATCTAACTAAGTGAGCAGGTAAATTAAATAAAAATATATTTAAGGCAGAATTATTATAGATACTTTGTTTCGCTAAACGTATGGTATCGTCTTGAACAGTATCATTAATTTTTGAAAATAAAATGCTTCTTAAATGTTGCAATCTATGGCAAAATTCTAAATAACTTTCTCCTCTATTGATCTTTGAAGATTCAAGCTCTAACGCTATACAGTCTTCAGTACGTGGGTCACCGAAATGTTGACTCAATAGTTTTTTGAGTTCGGCCCACGACTGTATACTGTCCCGCTCTCCGACTAAGTTAGCCGCTTCACCTGATAACCTACTCGTAATTACGTGGAACAAGTATTCATTTTGCAAGGCTTCTCCTATAAACATGTTCAAAATATACTCACATTTTTTTATGAATAATGGCAATGATCGTGCATCGCCACTAAACACAGGAATGATATTGACCATCTCCTGAGGGACACGAGTGATGCTATCTTTGTTTGCCATTTTTAGAAATACACACACAAAAAATCTTAATTATATATATGAAAAAAAAACACACTTAAAGTTAAAAAAGGTACCTATGGGCGATTGCTAGTCCCTGGTAACACAGAAATATCTATCTATACAAGGCAAGTAAAAGGAAGACTTGAAAGGATGGTGACAAATTTACTCACAGTCCACGAGTCACTCCCATGCCTCGGGATATTGCTTGTCCGACCTCGCTGCTTGGCTCTGCTCCTTCCCAATACATTTATTTGTTCGCTCCCGAATGAACCGTCGATACGGACAGTGGATCTTCTTGCTGCGCGGCGACCGAAAATGTTGTTCGACCGAAGCGCTAAAGTGAGGGTCCACCGAACGGGAAACTGTCCTCAGCGCCAATTAGGAACCGCGGAGAGAGATTAGTTAAAAAAATATTTATTTATTTGAACAGCGAGACGTTTAATGCAAAAGACAAAACAATAATCAATTAAAAATACTTATTCTAGGTCTTAAATACTAATAAACTGCTGAATTATAGATTGCGAAATTGCTGAGTTGCTGATATTTGATTGTACATTTACTTAGTGCTACGTGTATGGCCGGAAATGCTGACAAATGATATTTGTGTAGGAGTAGTATACTTAACTCGCGCTTCTGTAGAACAAATATGTTTTGTATATCGGCAGCATTACCCCAGAGTAAGATCCCATACGACATAACGCTATGGAAGTAACCAAAGTAAACTAGTCTTGCCGTATCTTCGTCAGTGAGTCTCCTAACCTGTCTAACAGCATAGGCGGCTGAACTAAGCTTTCCCGTAAGAGTGGCAATGTGAGGCTTCCACTGCAGCTTACGATCTAGAGTGATGCCTAGAAACTTGGTTGAATCTACTATGTCTACTTGTTTATCATCCAAAACTAGTTTTGTATCTGAAATCTTGGTATTCGGTGTTACAAATCGAATACATTTAGTTTTCACAGAATTTAGTAGCAGATTGTTTGTTGTGAACCAGTATGATACCTGACTAAGCGCGCTATTCACGTCGTCGTAATTAACGTTTTTTCGGTCAACTTTAAATACAAGAGATGTATCATCAGCGAAAAGCACGATATCGCAGATGTCATTAATAAAAAATGCAAGGTCATTAATATATACAAGAAATAAGAAGGGACCAAGGATGGACCCTTGTGGCACGCCCATTGACACAGGCGATCCAGCAGACTTAACTCCGTTAATGTCGACGAACTGAATTCTATTACTCAGGTACGATGCTAATAAATTGAGAGCATTGTTTTTAGCATGACGCAAGCATGACGCATGCGGCAGACATCGCCGTCTTCAACCATATTGCAGGGAAGAGAACGACCCGCCGCACGACGCCATCACTGCCAAGTGTCCTATACCGAAATGGTCCCATTGGTCCAAATGCGGCATGGCATCACTACATAGTATAAAACTAAGTCGCTGTCGTCTGTCCGTCCCTATGTATGCTTAAATCTTTAAAACTACGCAATGTTTTTTTTTTATTAACTTAGGTTACATTTAAGTATTATGTACCCTAATTATATTATAATCTAGCCTACTTTAGGCTAATAAGTAATTTTAGTTTAACTTTACTTGCTACGTTTACTTTGGATTTTGAAGTGTTTTTTTTCAATAGATAGAGTGATTCAAGAGGAAGGTTTATGTGTATAATATTGTAGAGAAACACTGTTAAATTTAGATTTTCATCATTGCACCCGTTCGAAACCGGGGCGGGTCGCTAGTATATATATATATATAAATTGAAGGGAGCTCGCTCAACTTATCTATACTTTCTATATACTAATCTATAAAGCTGCAGAGTTTGTTTGTTTGTTTGTTTGAACGCGCTAATCTCAGGAACTACTGGACCGATTTCAAAAAATCTTCCAGTGTTAGATAGTCCATTTATCGAGGAAGGTTATAGGCTATATTTTATTTTCAAAAGAATTAGGGATTCGTATGAAAATTGCGATTATGTAAACCAAGGTGTAAAATCGAGAACCTATTTATGCGTGCGCTGCAAAAACTATTGGCAATAGAACAAAATGATGTACTACGGGTTTGTAGGTCTTATAAAAATCTACAAAAAAGTCCGCGAGAGCACATATCTAACTATCATAGTTTAGTCACAATAACTGATTTTATGTTCATAAAAATATGCTCTATGCATATTTTTTATGAACATAAATAATGAATAAGCACGGTTTCAAAGCCCACGCGGGCGAAAGCCGCGCTCAAAAGCTAGTGTAGAAATATTTGTTTTGTTCAGTTCAGTTATCCAAATATATTTATTAAATAGAGACCTGTGGTGTTAGAAAAAAACAATGTAAGAGGCAACTAAAGAAACGCAAGTGGCAGATCACCGAGTCGCAAGACAAGGAAAAGTTGATACAAAACTTCTGCCAACCCGTCTTGCCAGCGTGGCACAGTAGGCTAACTTACCTCAATGAATTTGGAGTGACTCCTGTCCTGACTCAATAGCGGCTCATTTATGGGCTGAAAAGAATGAATGTAAACATACCTTTACATTGTATAAATTTAAACCATTATCGAATAAATGAGGTTATATACAAAAATGAATATATCTTACTGAAAACAATTTTCAAATAAAATACACAGATTTATAAGTCAGAACATTAATAACCGTCGATCTTAAAATACAATTAATATAATATATCTATCGTTTTTGCCAAGATCCTGTCCAATTAGGACAATTCTGCTACCGGTGTAGTCGAGGAGATATTAACTGGCTTTTATTTTCATAGCAGGTTCCTTCAATCTGAGATTATGAAGCCTTTTTCTTGATACAAAATATCACTCGCGTTTAATTTGTACAATTTATAGTGAGTTGTATTGATAACTATGATCTTGATTCGTAATGTCTAGATGTATAGTTAATTTGTGTCGTGAAACAAATACGATTACTCTCATGAAGACTCGAAGTCTATGTCACCAGAATTATGTAAGTTAATAATTATTACCATACAGTACTTGTGCACTTCGTCGGATTGAGAACATGTCACACTATAATTCCATCCTAGTGTCCAAAGAGCTGATTAAAAGATGACAATGTGGAAAACCTAGCCGCAAGAGATCAAAACTTCGATGTGAAACCTTTTGCCAACACTTGCGTTTCGCCAATACCGAGACTAATTTAGCTCTATGAGGAGAAGGCCTGCCGCCAGAGTGGGTCTTTTATGGGCTGAGATAATACAACTTAAAAGTTTTTTATTTTATTTTACATTCTGATCACGCATTTATTCCAATCTAATAAAAACCACCATGATTTGTTAATACGCCTGTTGGAAACTTGTTGGACGCTCTTCGATTACAATGAGTATGAATAAAAGATGTCCTCGTGATGCCACTACAATAAATCTCTGACGAATGACAGTGAGTCGATGACTTTATCGATGTGTGTGGAAAGGAGTATCGATAGTTTTTATATACGGTTTTGTACGCTCTAGATTTTGATTCATGGTTACTGTTTGGATAAAAGTAAGACTTGTGTGGAAGAAAATAATTATAGGACTTTACTCGACTTTCCATTGCAGTCCATTAAATTGTTGCACATGAATCAAGCCAGATATTAAGTATAACAAACACTACGTTTCACAATAAAATGAGTAATAATCTCGGGAGGAACTTCCAGAAATTTTGAAAAAGCTTTACTTTATTGCTGCAAAGTATGCACAACCTCGAAACAAAGTATAACTCACACGCTAGTGTAACATTTTCACGCACATTATAAATTATGGATATTTAAATCAAATATGCAATTTATTTCTTTATTTAAAAAATCCATCAGCTTGAGCAAATAGTTTTTTCGAATTAAATACACGTGGTGATGACTATAAAGTACACAAGGACGCCGTTTTAGATAATCAAGGTATCATAAGCGGCGACTAACATGTATAACTACTCGCTGCTGCCATAGTACCGAAATATTCGACGTGTAGCCGCGATGGTGCGGATTATCACACTTTCCCTCCACTCTCAATTATGTGCGTAGACTTGCACAGTATAGCTCAAAACACATTAAAAACCCAGAACATTGAAGTCAAATTTCATAGAGGGAAATTAGTTTAAAAATGCCACGCTTGCCAGCTGAGTTGGCGCGGGGTTTTAAATTCGATGTCTTTTACTAATACCAGTATTAAAATTAAGTTCACTTTTAAATATAATAATTAATGACTAATGAAGAACAAAATCACATAAAGGAATAAGAGATAGATGTATGGATTTAGAGTAATTTGGAATGGGGTGGTGACATAGTGTCCACCCTGAGGGTGTCGTAAGAGCCGACAAAAGGAAATGACAATGCCGATGACCTAGCTACAAGAGAAGGAAAACTTGATACGAAACACTGTGCCAGCGTGACACAGTAGGCTAATTACCCACCATATAACTGGAGGAGGCCCGACTCAGCAGTGGATCATCTTTGGGCTGAGTAGTAGTAGTATGGATTGTGTACAGTTAAAAGAATTTGAGAAAGACATCAAAATATTAATTATTTATAGCTAAAAAAAGTGGGAATCCAATTAATTTCGCCATGATTAAAAAATCTATAAATCCACAATTAATTGCGATTATTCCGTCTATAATTTCCGTCTACGTACTACGAACATCTACCATCAAATTTATTGCATCAAAACGAGACATTTTAACGTTGTTTCTTCTTTAGACAGCACTATTTAATATTTCGGCTTTGGTCCTGGGCCGCCGATTTCACAAATATAACATAAATTTATATAAATTAATTATAAAATAGTAAAGCATCGATACTTAGACATCGACATTCCCCCAACACTATTGTCTCTGCTAACTCTATCTAGTGTTCATATTATGTAGATGAATTCAGCATAGATGTACTCAAAAGATTAATATCTCCAGCTACCGTATATTACACTGTCTTCTGGAACGAGTCAATTAAATGCTAGACTGATTTAAGTGGTGGCTGTCGTTTGATTTTCTTTTGCAGTTCAGGAATAAATATCCTTGGACATTATACACAACGCCATCTCGTCACAAGCTAAGCAACTAAATGCTTTTGTTATGGTAACGAGATGGATGATAAACTACTTATATACATTATTTTTTTGTAAATCTAGTATATAAAATTCTCATGTCGCGGTGTTTGTGGTTAAACTTCTCCGAAACAGCTTGACCGATTCTCATGAAATTTTGTGAGTATATTGGGTAGGTCTGAGAATCGGACAACATCTATTTTTCATCTCCCTAAATTTGAAGGGGGGGGGGTCCACACCAAAAATAATTGTTTAATTTTTAGAAAAAAATATTTGCTTTTGTTTTTTTAAGTTGCAGTATACAAACAACCCTAAATTTTCAACCCTCTACGATTAACCCCTATTTTGCGATAGGAGCTGTTGTAGATAGATTGAGTCATCACGATATCTCTGGAAGCATAAGACCTAGAGACTTGAAATTTGCTAGGAATTTCCAAAAAAGGGGTGCAGGGCGGTTAATTATTTGGCAAAACAACGTTTGCGGGATCAGCTAGTACATACATATTATAGATAGGAAACACCCAGACCCGGAACAAATACTTGTAGGTCGTACAAATATATATATCAAATATATCTATCGAACCCGCGACATGCAATAGCCAGTATACTTAACTGCAGATTGTATGCGGATAGATGATCCATGTGGTGACGGAAATAAAATACATAGTGTCACCACCCCATTCCATTCAGAGTCTTAAGAGCTGACAAAAGGAAGTGACAAGGCTGACAAGCTAGCTGTAAGAGAAGGAAAACTTGAAACAAAACCAGACGCCAGCATGGCATTGTAGGCTGATTACCTTCCATATAAAGGGAGGAGGCCCGACTCAGTAGTGGGTCATTTATGGGCTGAGTAGTAGTAGATTTCAAAGCAGTCTGCTTCATCGCCTTTTGCCCCAATTTTATTGGGATCGGCACCAGCTTAAGATGATTTGGGTAACTACCAGTATTTACAAGAAGCAATTGCAGTCTTAGTTTGTTTGGTGATGGAGAAAACATAGTCAACACCCCATTCCATGCTGAAAGTGTCGTAAGAGCCGACATAGGGAAATTATAAGGCCTAGTCGCGAGAAAAGGACAACTCGATCGAAAACCCTGTGGTGAATCGTCTGGCCAGCGTAACAAAGTTGGATATTTGGTCTAAGGGTTGAATATGCCACCTTTGGATCAACGGATCCCCGGTTCGTTTCCGGGGACGGGCAAATACCTTTGTCTAATTTGCTCTTGCACTTGCTCCGAGTCTGGGTGTCACTTGTGTTCGTGAATTTCATGTTTGTGAACTGCCCCGCGACACAGGTTATACTTAGTGCAGGAGTTTCGTTTCTAAAATAAAATAAATACCCTCCAAATAATTGGAGAAGCACCGACTCAACAGGGGGTCATCTATAGGTTGATTAGTAGGTCTACAAGCAGTCTTCTCCCTCGCCTTTTCCTCAGCGTTATTGGTAGTTTAGTGTAACCTGATTTGTATCATCAGGTAACATGAAGCGATAGCCGCCTGCCCGATATGACCATAAGGTTAATAGACCATTAGGCCACTGAAAACCTATAACGACTGCCAGAGATGGTAGAAGTGCAGTTGGGACCGACGGCTTAACGTGCCCGGAAGGCGCGATACGGATACTGGACACCCATCCATTCCCCACCTGGGAAATAACGCGTGTTGTAAAATTCGACAAAACCGAATAGTCCGCTCGGCTAGCTACCACCCTCACATCAAAGCCAAGCCAAGCAGTTTTACTGTGTTCCGTCGTGTGTATGTGAGAGCCGGTGCCCGACAGGGCATTTCCTTGAATTGCCTGTTCCACCTTAGACACTGGTGTTGCTTTCCATCACGCAGAGAGCAGAGACAGACGTTGCAGATCGATTTCGTTTATGACGTAGCTGAAGCTAGCTGGGAGTCATTATTTCGGGGCGTCACAGTGGAATGCGTTTACGTGAACCTGTGGCGCCCCAAGCGTGTCACGTGAGGGTATACCGCTCCCCCTCTCGGGCGTCCCCACCCTCGAGAGGCGGCGGTATGCTTAAAGTATTTCCCCAGTGAAACAAAAAAAAGTTAGAAGTAATTTATGGTGTGATATCAAAGTAGCGATTTACAAGCAGTACATGAACGTTAATCTGCCAAACGATGTTAAAAAAGAGCAAAAGTGTGTATTGCATTTCCTATAGAGGGCGGTTCGTAACGAAATTACAATTAAAATGATTTACTAAGTGCATAAATAACACTTCAAATTATTAAATACGACGCCTCGAGACATTGTGCCGGCTGGACTGAATCGCGGACCGATTTTTGTGTTGCCAGCACAAAAATCGCAGCACAAAAAACATTTTAATTTATGAGAAAATACTAAGGCCTTCAGCCTGTCTCTATCTTTTCCCATAATTATAAATTTAAAGTTGTTTATATAAGTTTTAGACATTTAAAAATATCAAAAGTTGACATATATGTATGTATCATCACATAGTATAAAACAAAGTCGCTGTCGTCTGTCCGTCCCTATGTATGCTTAAATCTTCCAAACTAAGCAACGGATTTTGAAGCGGTTTTTTTTAATAGATAGAGTGATTCAAGAGGAAGGTTTATATGTCAATATTGCACCCGTGCGAAGCCGGGGCGGGTTGCTAGTATGAAATAAAGCTATTCAGAACCACACGAAAATTGGGCAATTTTTACACTGTGGTTGAATATTTATATATTTTTTTACTTTACTCGAAGTAGTGTTTTCAAGAAGTTTTCTTTTTTACTTAAAAACAAGTTAGGCGTTTTGATAGCTAGTTGAAAATTAAGCATAATCCCGTGTGCTGACGGAAAAAAATATATAGTGTCGCCACCCCATTTCATCCTGAGGGTGTTCTAAGAGTCGTCTATAGCAAAGGATAAGGCCAAATACCTAGCCGCAAGAGAAGGAAAACTTGATACGAAACTCTGGGCCAATCTGTCTAGCCAGCGTGGTACAGTAGGCTGATTACCCTCCATGTAGTTGGAGGAATCCTGACTCAGCAGTGGGTCATTTATGGGCTGAGAAATAGAAATAGTATCGCGTAATTTTGGGTTCTTTTAAATGCTTACGAAAAAGAGGGATGTGTAATAAGAATGTCTCGCTTAGATGCGTCTGTGTGTTGCGACATAGTTCTTAAGTACGACCAATTTGGTTTTCTCGAAAGTATATCTTAACTAGCTGACCCGGCGAACTTTGTTCCGCATTATATATATTTCAAACAAAAAGAAAGTTGGACATAGGATACCTGAGATTTTTATCCCGTCCGTATAAAACCTACTTTAACAAAACGCAACTGACAGCGAAACGTTATGTTGTCTATAGTTTAGTATGGTCGAAAATTTGACAATTAGAAATTTTGAATTCGACTTGTTTTTATTGTTGTAATTCACATAATATCTTTACAACTTGTAGCCTATGTTTTATGCTGATGTATAAGCTATATCATTGTAAAGTTTCATTAAAATCCATTTAGTAGTTTTTACGTGAAAGAGTAACAAACATCCATCCATCCATCCACCCATCCATCCATACTTACAAACTTTCACGTTTATAATAATAGTAAGATAGTAAGAAGTAAGATAAGATCGAGTGGCATGTACATGTAATTCGAAATGCCTAGAGGCACTTTGAAGAAAGTTCCAGAGATTTGGTAGCGATCGCGATTGAGACCTGGAAGAATAAACAGGCTTGACAAAAATTAAAAAAAGTAGACTATTATGTGTATACAACAAATAATGCAACCTAAATATTTTTAATTGTACTTTAATCCAATTTTGCCTACAACGTGGCAGAAATTTTTATTCAGCAACACCCACTCTATCACATTGTCGTTAAACATTGTTATTTATTATCTTTGCAATAATCGTATCCTGCATTACAAAGAGAGGCAATTTTATCTTTGCTAATTTAATTCTGTTTATGTTGTTCATTTCATTTTAGATGTAATGTGTGGTGACGGAATAAGAATACATAGTGTCACCACCCCATTCCATCCTGAGGATGTTCTAAAAGCCGACAAAAGGAAATGACAAGGCAGTTACCGTCACTGCAAGAAAAAAAATATTGATATGACTGTGTGCCAACCTGTCTGGCCAGTGCGGCACAATAGGCTAATTACCCTCCTTAAAGTTGGAGATGGCCTGACTTAGCAGAAGGTCATGTATGGTCTAAGTAATAGTAGTTGTAGAAATAATATCTTTTTTGTTGACTGGTTTACCATCCGTTCGTCAACATAGGTCTGGTTGAAAACCAGCGCCAGGCACTCCGTCTGGCTTATGCTGAACCAGCGCCGTTTCAGCGAAATTTATATTAGAGTATAAGTAATTATAGATATTATTTAAGGTAAAATTGTGCCGAATAAACCATTTTTCCTTCTTCTTTGTATTACAAAAATATTTCTTATTAGAGATTATCATAATCACTTACTTTAGAGCTTAAAACTAATCTTTAATGTAATTTTCCAATTATTTATTTGACTGGCAACAGCCTGCAGCTTTGCTCGCGTGGTTACCGAAAAGATACTCATTTCGAGTTTTGATTTCAACTTAGGACAAAATAGCGAAACTCATGAAAACGCGTTGCCCAAACTGACTAATGATGCCGAGGCTTAACATTATTATTATTACATAGTATGTATATAACAAAGTCGCTGTCGTCTGTCCGTCCCTATGTATGCTTAAATCTTTAAAACTACGCAACGGATTTTGAAGCGGTTTTTTTAATAGATAGAGTTATTCAAGAGGAAGGTTTATGTGTATAATACATGCTTAATATGTAGTGATGCATAATTGCACCCGTGCGAAGCCGGGACGGGTCGCTAGTAAGCAATATACTCAGCCCATAGATGAGTCGGGCCTCCTCCAATTGTGCCACGCTGGCAGGTACATGCGCACGCAGGTTGGCACAGGAATTCTTCTTAGCTGTGCGGTGGAAATAGAATAACGAAACCTTATTAGTTATTCAACATACATCTCCTCTCGTCTCCTCTCCTCTCTGCTTTGGTGGAAACCGGGCTGAGGGATGGAATGGTTTGGTGACACAGTACTCTAAAACTCTCACCACTGTCATGGTTCATCATCATCATCATCAGCCTATTTCAGTCCACTGCTGGACGTAGGCCTCCCCCATGGCTCGCCACTGAACCCGGTCTTCGGTTCTATGCATCCAGTTGTTGCCGGCTGCCCGTCGCAGATCGTCGCTCCATCTAGCAGGGGCATAACCCCCCATATGACTAGCACCACATGGTTGCTCACCTTAAAATAACCACTAATGGTCGTAGTCAAGAATCTATAAACAAATCCCCCACCGAGCGAAATCTTTAACGACTTTAAGTGAAGTTAAAACTTAAATCGCCTTAAAATTGAAAATGCAAACTAGTTCGTCGACTTTCCTCTGCCAACCGGTATTACCTTTTGTTTCTTTTGGTTGTTGCGTCTCGCCGACATTTTGTGTTTTGAAAATACAGAATCTTCACATTAAGGAGAATGTTCCAGGGCAGCTCGCGAAATTCAAATTTTCGTACGTTTTTTGCAATTTGCAGGTCAGTGCTAGGTTCTATGTTGATTAAAATGTTATTCGCGGCTGTAAGACGTATGTAGTTATAGAATTATAATCATCAAACTCATCAAAACAACCCTCCAAGCTCATAAAGGTGCAAGAATGACTTTGAGCTTGAAAAAGTTTTTCTTGCACCTTTATGAGCTTGGAGGGTTGTATTGATGATTTTGATGATTATGATGACCTAGCACTGACCTGCAAATTGCAAAAAACGTAAGAAACTTTGAATTTCGCGGGCTACCCTGGAACATTCACCTTAAAGAGGGTTTTTTTACTCGTGTTAAGCAGTTGATATTACTACTACTACTCAGCCCATGTATTACCCACTGCTGAGTCGGGCCTCCTCCAGTTAGATGGAGGGTAATTGGCCTACTGTGCCTCACTGGCCAGAAGGGTTGGCACATGGTTTCGTATTAAGCTTTCCTTCTCTTGCGACTAGGTTATCGACCTTATCATGTCCTTTTGTCGCCTCCTACGACACCCTCAGGATGAAATGGGGTGGCGACACTATGTGTTCTAAATCCGTATTGCCTACGTGCATTACCAGTGACGTCACTCGCAGACTATCAATATTAAAAAAAAGGAAGCTTTGTTTATCTGTAACTTCTTTGTGAGAAATCCTTGTGTGGGAACTACGGTTATGTAAGCCAGACCAACCCATTCAAAACCCAGTGCTGAGTCGCGCCACCTCCAGTTACATCGAGGGAAATTTACCAGTTACATTGGCATAATGTGCCATGCTGGTAAGACGGTTGGCACGGGGTATGTATCAAGTTTTCTTTCTCTTGCGGTTACTAGCCGTTATTTATTTATTTAAAACTTTGTGCACATGATAATTATGTATAGAGGCGGACTTAATGCCATAGGCATTCTCTACCAGTCAACCTATAGGTGGTGCAGAGAACAACAAGGTAGGTGCACACATATTTATGAGTAATATATATTATGTACATACTAATAAAATATAAAATACATATAAATAATATATATACTTAAGCTAAATATTAAAATAAAATAAATATAATATATACATTATTATAACATACCGAAAGTATTTAAGGTAAATGCAGGTAAATCCTTAGACAAACACTCACGACACTGCTTTTTAAAAGAGTACCGATTCTCTGCCATCCTAATATTTTTCTACACTCGCAGGACAGTATGGGTTGTTAACATTGTGTATTCTACATCCATACATACATACAAGGTAAAATCATAACCTCTCTTTTTACAGGCGGTAAAAATAACATGATACTTTCAATACCTGCGCTGGCCAATACCGGTTGTGTAACTCTAACCGCTGTGCGTCAAGATTATCTTTTTAAAACTGCATTTTATTGATATACAAAAAAGTATTTTCGTGCAAAATTGTGAGCCGTCAGGATTAACATTTTATCTCGCATATAAATCGCGACTCGAATCGTTAATTGTGGTTCATTAAATTGGAAGATCATGTTTCTAACGATTATATTATTGACAAGAAGGGTGGATATGAGTTGGTTGGTTAACGGGAATTAATGGGACATTGCAATGGAATTAATGGTGACGGATATATAATTCTTTGTATCACCACCCCATTTTAAAGCCTAGCCGCAAGAGAAGAATAACTTTTTTTTTTAAATTTTTATTGAAGGTTTTCATCTCGTAGTGACGACGTCACCCCTATATGTTTAACAAAAGTATCGCAGCTATCACTAATACATTACTGGCTAAGTAACAAACATCCCGTTATGTCCTCTTAGTCATAATATCTGCAACCATTTCGTACAGTATCCTTGCTTCTTTCGACAGTGGCGATGCCAATATAATAGTTACAAGTGCCAACTGAACTCAGACCAACATTTCTCTCTCTTTCCAGTTGCTCTCTTTCGAAGAATAACTTGTATAGCACTTAGTGTCACTCGTCGTTTCAGCTTATAAATGACCCAATACTGAGTCGGGCCTCCTCCAAATTCATGGAGGGAAATTAGCCTACTGTGCCTCGCTGGCAAGACGGGTTGGCACAGGGTTTGTATGAAGCTTTCCTTCTCATACAGCTAGGTGATCTGCCTCTTACGCTCCTATAATCGCCTCTTACGACACCCTCAGGATGGTGACATTGTGTATTCTAAATCCAATACCACACGGACAAGTATCACTACTCCATCTCAAAAACTTGCCGCAAGGGAAGAAAAACTTGATACGCATTCCCTTTTTTTTGGGTCTTTATGCATAGCATATGCAGTGGTATACCCTCACACGACACGCTTGGGGCGCCAGGTTCGCGTAAAAGCATTCCACTTAACACCCCAATTGATACGAATTCCTGTACCAACCTAGACAGAGCTGTCATATGGAAATGATATGGCTGATACATTCAGTCAGTTCTTACAACACCCGCCCGATAGAATGAGGTGGAGTATTTTAATCCGGCACCGTACAGAGTAACATGAAATATTAGATGTGCTGCCTTTGGATCAACGGGTCCCGGGTTCGATTCCGGGGTCGGGCAAGTGTCTTTGTCTAAACCAGAGGCACTGGCTCGGAGTCTGGGTGTCATTTCTATCTATACGAGGGTGAATCAAAAAATTCTTGGAATCAATATTAAAAAATGCAAAGATTTGAATAATAATATTTTATTTTTCTACATAATCTCCCTCCAATGCAATGCATTTAGAATAACGCGTTTCTAACTTCCTTATTCCTTGTGAAAAAAAATTATTTTCTTGACTCTCGAAAAAGTCCTCTACGGCAGCTATAACCGCGTCATTATCGTGAAATTTTGTTCCACGAATTTCCTCTTTTAATTTTGGAAATAAGTGAAAATCACTTGGGACTAAGTCCGGAGAATATGGTGGGTGGTCAAGGAGATTGAAGCCAGCACAGCGGATTGCGTTGAGCGCAACTTCCGATCGATGGGCAGGAGCGTTATCTTGAAGGAACAACACGCCCAACGACAGTTTTCCACGACGTTTTTCTTTAATCGCTTCACGCACTTTCGGGATTAAATTTGCATAATAGGGTCCAGTTATCGTCTGGCCTTTTGGCATGTAATCAATAAAAAGGATTCCTTCACTATCCCAGAACACAGAGGCCATAACTTTGCCAGCGGAAGGAGCAACTCGAAATTTCTTAATGGATGGAGAGGATGGTCGTTTCCAAGACATGCTTTGTCTTTTAGTTTCAGGATCAAAATGGTGGACCCACGTTTCATCCATGGTGACAAGACGACGGCAAAAATTATCCGAATCACGCTGGAACATTTCGAGATTACGCTTGGAAATTTCCAAACGTCGCTTTTTGTTTTCGTCGGTTAACATTCGTGGCACCCATCTTGCAGACACTTTTTTGAACCCCAGTGAATCAATTAAAATGGATTGAACGCTACCAAAAGATATCTTTAGGATCTCAGCTATATGTTTTATAGTCATTCTTCTGTCTTCCAAAACCAGATTCTCAACCTTTTTGACATTTTCTTCTGTAACGGAGGTTGAAGGCCGCCTAGAACGCGGGTCATCTTTACAGCTTGATCTACCTCTTTTAAATTCAGCCACCCAGTACGCAACCGTAGAATAGGGTACAGCATCACCCCCTAATGTCTGCTGAATGTCCAAAAAAATTTCCTTCGTAGACATTTTTTTCAAACTGAGATATTTTATCACCGCACGTAACTCACTTTTATCCATAATTTTGACTTTTTAGCAACTCGTTGCACAAAAAAATTTATTACATGCGAACGAACTGACAAAAACAAGTGACAGTCTGCATAAATATAGTGTGATAGACACTCTTTAATTTGAATATCGAACTTGATCCAAAAATGTTTCATATATATGCAATTCTAAGAACTTTTTGATTCACCCTGGTAATATGTATGTATTTACAAAAAAAATGTATATAAGTAGTTTATCATCCATCTCGTTACCATAACACAAGCATTAAGTTGCTTAGCTTGGGACGAGATGGCGTTGTGTGAAATGTCCAAGGATATTTATTTATTTATTATTATTTATTTAATTGTACAAAATTACTTTCATACCTTTTGATTGGTTTCTATTAGCACTTATTGCTGAGAGAGAAAATCCTGTACTGCCGACTTGGAAGTACCATTAGCACAAGACAGATTAAGAATCACAGTGTCGCCACCCCATTTCATCCCAAGTATCGCAAGACTCGACAAAAGGTAATGATAAGGCTGAAAACCTACCCGCAAGAGAAGGAAAACTTGATACGAACTCCTATGTCAACGCGTTTGGCCAGCGTGGCAAGTAGGCTAATGACCCTTCTTTTAGGAGGCTCTACTCTGCAGTAGGTCATTTATTAACCTCCGACGCAAAACGAGGGGTGTTATAAGTTTGACGTGTCTGTCTGTCTGTCTGTCTGTGGCACCGTAGCTCGCGAACGGATGAAGCGATTTCAATACAGTTTTTTTGTATAACAGCTGAGTTACGGGCGAGTGTTCTTAGACATGTTTGATTAAAATCGGTTCACTGGTTTAAAAGTTATGGGGGATAAAAGTGGGGAAGAATAACCGAATGTCTACAAATATAATCGAGTGGGGTCTCAAATGAAAGCGTATCACGTGCACATTACAAAACAATATTTCCATGAAAATCAGTTGAGCCCTGAAATGGGGTAAAAGGGGGGGGGGGGATACCCAATATCTGGAAATATATGTGGTGGGGATCTACATCATAACCTATAAAAAGCAGAAAATAAAAACTAAATTAAAAATTTAAATAAACCCCCGACACAATGAACTAAGTACCCTTTAAAAAGTAAAACATAAAAAAAATTCATCGCGTTGGGGGACCAGGGGTCAGGTAATAAATAAGTAGGAGCGGTCCGTCAGTCGGTAAATTTTTAATTTAGTTTTTATGGGCTGAGAAGTAGTAGTGGTAGAACCGCAAGAACATCGAACACCTACCAGTATTGTGCCAATGTTCACATAAAATACAAAAATAAACTGAACATTTTTATTATCTAGAACGGGACAGTCCAATTTTGTTAATGTCGTGGTCACTCTACATTATTTGAAAGCCGTAAAATATCTCAAATTATTGCGACATTGGAGACAATTGGCACCCGTCATAACTTGAAATAATAAAAATCTACAAAACACCTTATTAATATAATTATGAGAATAATATGTATTTTTATCGAGCATTGACTTCATACTGGCCTTCAGAATTCACAAATTAACGACGTATATAAGTTGCAAGGGTAAACGAGATGGCTTGTTCGTCTAGTGATAAATTTTAAATACCAATGTCAAACTATAACAGACTTTAGATTTGTGGTGACGGATTTAGAAAACACAAGGTCAACAATAAGATTAATTATGGGTAAACATAGATAATACCTATAGTCCGTGATCCCCGGTACATTGTTTTCACTTGATTACTATCAAGCTAATTTTTCGTGAGTAGCTTCATTTTGACGAGACGCCCAACATTTTCTTGTCGACAACTCTTGATTGTGGTAGCTAACAGAGGTAGCAAGGGTGAAATATGTTGATTTTATGATTAAAAAAAAATTATTACTAACCGGGTGCTTTTTGGTATATCTGATGATAATTATCTAAATTATTCGAAAATGTATTTGTCCTACAAAATGTATGGTTTGATCAAAGAGTCCTCCACCTCCAATATGTATGGATAACGAGGTCATAAAAAATGATTACTAACCAGCTGGTTTTTTTTTATTTACTTAGTAAATATTTATATTATTTAACCGTCATATTGTCCTACAAGTTGCGTGGTACGTTATCCCGGTCCTACGCTCAAAAGTTGTTAAAACCACAAGACCCATTTTGTCATCACTAACTGTAGGACAATAATTTTACAAGATAGGTTAGTGTATTCTCTGCCCAAATGATACAATGTCCTACAAGAAAACAGGTATGTAACACGAGTCCGACAAAAATTGTATTTTTTTCGTTTTCCTACTTATAACTTACTAGCGACCCGAACCGGCTTCGCACGGGTGCATGTATTATACATATAAACCTTCATCTTGAATCACTCTATCTATTAAAGAAAACCGCTTCAAAATCCGTTGCGTAGTTTTCAAGTTTTAGCATACATAGGGACGGGCAGACGACTGAGACTTTGTTTTATACTATGTAGTGATGATACAGTGAAAACGTCTTTTTTTTTAATTTAAATAAATTATTTTTCTTAAGTAGTACAAAAAAATAATTATTTACATATAAAAAAAATAATATTCATCAGATTCATCTGATAAATTTTCAGTATCATCACTGTCATTTTCATCTATTTCATTTTCCTCGTCTTCTGTCGCTGTAATGACGTAAAAAATTAAGTATTATTTAACATAAAATGAATCCACTTCGTTCTAGAGTGTGCAAAACTTTTTATATAGTACATTATACGGATCCCGCTATACAACTACCACCGATATGTTTAATGGATGAAAATTATTTTATTAGAAATTTAGGACTTTTTCAGGCAATCCATTTTTTAAAATTATTTTTAACATACTAAATTTCTAATAAAATAATTTTCATCCATTAAACATAGGTAACGGTGAATGTCGTTGTATAGCGGTTATTACAGAGTCAGAAGACGAGGAAAATGGAATAGATGAAAATGACAGTGATGATACTGAAAATTTATCAGATGAATCTGATGAATATACATTTTTTTTTAAGTAAATAATTATTTTTTTGTACTACTTTAGTAAAAAGAAAAGTTATTTAAGTTAATAAAAAAGATGTTTTCACTATATCATAAGTTACTCGTATAAGTAGGAAAACGAAAAATGACAATTTCTGTCGGACTGTATCATGAGTACCTGTTTTTTTGTAGGACATTGTATCATTTGGGCAGAGAATACTAACCTATCATGTAAAATTGGTGTCCTACAGTTAGTGATGACAAAATGGGTCTTGTGGTATTACCAATTTCTGAGTGTAGGACCGGGATAACGTACCAAGCAACTTGTAGAACAATATGACGGTTAAATAATATAAATATTAACTAAGTAAATAAAAAAAAACCAGCTGGTTAGTAATAATTTTTGATGACCTCGTTATCGATACATATTGGAAGTGGAGGACTCTTTGATCAAACCATACATTTTGTAGGACAAATACATTTTCGAATTATTTAGATAATTCTCATCAGATATACCAAAAATCACCCGGTTAGTAATATTTTTTTTAGAATCATTAAATCAACATATTTAACCTTTGCTACCTCTGTTAGCTACCACAATCAAGAGATGTCGACAAGAAAATGTTGGGCGTCTCATCAAAACAAAGCTATTCACAAAGATTCAGCTTGATAGTAATAATTTTTTTTCTATGATCTGTAGAACAACTTTTGAGTGTAGGACCGGGATAACGTACCACGCAACTTGTAGGACAATATGACGGTTAAATAATATACATATTTATTAAGTAAATAAAAAAAAACCAGCTGGTTAGTAATCATTTTTGATGACCTCGTTATCGATACATATTGGAAGTGGAGGACTCTTTGATCAAACCATACATTTTGTAGGACAAATACATTTTCGTATAATTTAGATAATTATCATCAGATATACCAAAAAGCACCCGGTTAGTAATAATTTTTTTAGAATCATAAAATCAACATATTTCACCCTTGCTACCTCTGTTAGCTACCACAATCATGAGTTGTCGACAAGAAAATGTTGGGCATCTCATGAAAATGAAGCTACTCACGAAAAATTAGCTTGATAGTAATCAAGTGAAATCAATGTACGGGGGACCCCGGACTACTATAATAGAAACAATTGCCAGATACACTTACAAACCCACTCACACACACCCACACACGCACACACACGCAAACACACGCACACACACACATACTTACGGGCCCTTTGAAATAAGTCATAATAGGATTTCATTTTAGTTTACATAATAGTTTTCTTCATATTTTTATGATTGTTGCATTTCCCTTAGTTTAATTGTTATGGAAATATAGTGTCAAATGAAGAAGCGAGTTATTCCCAACACAAGTATCCACGATTACTTACTGGGAACTCGGCGCAGTTACTGTAACATTTTTTCATAAATAAATTACTTTATTATTACTAAGGTCACCAACCCATACTATTCTGAGGGTGTCTTTTAAGTGGCGACTAAAAGCAGATCACTAAGCCGCATAATATCGCAATCCTTCCATGTAAGACCTTGTAAATCTTTAAAAGTAGCCCGTGACATGCAACCAATGGAGAAGGTGTCGGGAATGTGGCTCGGCCAGCCAATTAGGAAGGACCTGCGGTGGCCCATTTTGCATATCAGCTAACCAATCGATGTGCTTGAAGCACGCTTAATAAGGAATGAGACGGGTTACACGTTTAATGCACTGGCTGGGAATACAAAATATAAAATAAAAAGTTATGAGTCTTAGCACGTTTTGCAGCTTTAAAGCGCGCTGTGTTATGTGAAATCCTACTAATATTATAAACGTGAAAGTTCCTGAGTCGGGGGCTTTCACAAACTTTCACGTTTAGAAAGGCAGAAAAAAGAAACAGCGAGAATCTCTGCAGTTACTCTTTTTAGATCACCATTATTAGATACAAGGCCGGGCTATGACAGTTGTGAGAGCAAGGGCAGAAAAGTCCTCGAGTGGCGACCGCGTTCCGGAAAGCGCAGTGCTGGTAGGCCTCCCACACGATGGACCTGGTTAAGGTCGTCGGAAAACGAAGGATGCGGGTGACCAAGGATCGGCTTTTGCGGAAATTCTTGAGGCTTTTGGCTGAAATGATGATGTAATGAAGTAAGGGTGCTCCAATTAGGAACATAGTTATATCCAACGTATTTTATGTTAAGGAAATATATCATTATTAACGTCTCTATAATATACTTGAATAGTCAATATTATATAGGCTTGAATACAGTAATATTGTACTAAGTGTTTGTGGGATGCCGAATTAAGGTCATTTTTTATACGATTTTCGTCATACAGCCGTGATGGGAAGCGGTTTCTGTCGCAAGGACGTTTTTAAACATATACCTTCCACACGAAATTCCGTGTGGTGAGGGATTTAGAATAATGTCACCAACCTAAATCATCCTGAGGGTGTCGTAAGAATCGACCTAAAAGAAAAACCTGGCGGTATTTCAAGTTATCGGAGAAGTAGGACTTCGCCTGGGCAGCGTCGCACACTAAGCAAATTTTCCTCCTCGTGCAGTGTGTCTGTTTCTGCCAGATGATGATGCTGATGATCCAATAGAACAGTTTGTTATATATTCAAATTGTAAAGGAAAATCCTAAAAAGTAGAATAAAAGGAATTTTTAAAATCGGTCCAGTACTTTTTGAGCCAATTCGTTACAAACATATTAACTACTTACATAAAATCCTTCCTCTTTATAATATTAGTAACTATAGATTATAAAATAGGACCACAAAGTAATAAAAAAAAATCCGTTCCTCTCAGCAGTGGTCGCGTTACGAAGTAAACCGGTGGTAAACAAATTTTTCTTCAAACTTATGCCCTGCAGTACGTTAATCTGTGTCGCGGGGGCAGTTTACAAACATGAAATTCACGAACACAAATGACACCGAGACTTAGTGGGAGTGATTAGACAAAGACATTGCCAGCCCAGGAATCGAACCCGAGACCCCGTGATCCAAAGGCGGCACATCCAACCCCTGACGACTGCCAACCAGGCAGTCGTCAAATATACTTATTACTTTGCTTTGAATAACTAAATTTTATTATTAACTAGCTGACCCGGTGAACTTTGTTCCGCCATAAAGGCAATAAATGAGCAGATTTTGGATATTATTAAGTTCAATTTTTTATTAGGATAATAATTCTATATGAAAAAGGTCAAATAATCAGGTATTTTAATGATTCTTTATTGGCCATATTTTTTTTGCATGGGTTGCACTCTTCAGTGAATGACCTTGTGAGAGACGACATTTTTCATTTTTATAATCAGGCGCATGTACAAATACCGCAGATGATCTTCCGATCCGTGAAGATGCCACATAATAATTGACCATTGGAAAAGCATAGATTTTCTAGATTCAGACCACAAACTTTCCAGATTTGTTCCTGTGATTTATTAATAATAATAAAATAATAAATATCCTTGGACATTTCACACAACGCCATCTCGTCCCAAGCTAAGCAACTTAATGCTTGTGTTATGGTAACGAGATGGATGATAAACTACTTATATACTTTTTTTTTTGTAAATACATACATATTATAGATAGAAAACACCCAGACCCGGAACCAATACTTGCAGGTCGTACACATATTTCTTCCGTGCGGGGATCGAACCCGCGACATGCTGCGCAGCAGTCGATCGCTCAACCACTGCGCCAACCGTGTCGTCAAATATTATGGCGAAGGCAAGACTGAGCAGAAAACATTAAAACTAAAACGGTACATGGGTTGCGATCAGTGTGATCCGCTGATGAGAAATTTCCTCAGCTTAGAATTTTCCTTTGAGTAACTATAATTCCATTGTTCATCAATTTACTTACCACCAAACGCGTGCCCTTGTGCAGATTTTTGTGGTTTTGGTTTATGTTTGGAAGCATAATTGCTACGGAGCTAACCTTTAGTTGTAAAAAGTGCGGTGGTGAGCCAGGCACATTCAATGAGCCTTTTTTGCACCGTCAATAAATTTGAATTAATAAAAGAAAGTCGTGTTAGTTACACTATTTATAACTCAAGAACGGCTGAACGGATTTGGCTGAAACTTGGTGGGGAGGTAGCTTAGGACCAGGAGACGGACATAGAATACCTGAAATGCTAAAAAAGTGGTGTAGAAAAAAACGCTTAAAGTGAAGCACCTTGAGATAGGCGAAATTAAGGTGAGATGGTCTCCCAACCCGTGAACATGCTACATTGAATTTATTTCCGGTTTTGCCGATCTCTAGTTATAAATAGTGTAACTAACACGACTTTATTTTATACATATAAATAATATAGATATGTTGACAATTTGTAAGTGTCGATTGCGTCCTATGCAAAATAAATGATTTGACTTTGATACCGCGGGCAGTAGCCTTCGGTTCGATATTTTTGCAGTGTAAAGAATTCTGATTTAATGCACCTTTAAGTGAGGCAGGCGTGTCGAATCCGCGACGGGTATAACGCGTCGTGATCCCTTAGCCGCCATTTTTACATGCCATTAATTCTGGCAACTCGATGTTATGGTAATATTTTGTAAAATGAACCGATAAAACTTTTATACGTGGGCTCCGAAGGTCTTGGGTCGTCATCATCATCATTTGAGCCCATTAATGACCCACTACTGAGACGGGCCTCCTCCAATTACATGGAAGGTAATTAGCAGCTCTATGGAGTAGCTTTCCGAACCGGTGGTAGTTTCAGCATGAATGTGGGTGGACGCAAGGGTTGTGGGCGATCAAAAGAGATGGATGGATTGTAAGAATAAGAACGACTGATAGGTGTGTATGGAGACTACCACCTGGCGTGGGACAGTGGCCGTAGTATGATAATGGTAATTTTAAATATAATCTGTACTAATATATAAAGCTGCAGAGTTTGTTTGTTTGTTTGTTTGAACGCGCTAATCTCAGGAACTACTGGTCCGATATCAAAAAATCTTTCAGTGTTAGATAGTCCATTTATCGACGAAGGTTATAGGCTATATTTTATTTTCAAAAGAATTAGGGATCCGTATGAAAATTGCGATTTTGTAAACCAAGGTGTAAAATCGAAAACCTATTTATGCGTGCGCTGCAAAAACTATTGACAATAGAACAAAATGATGTACTACGGGTTTGTAGGTCTTATAAAGATCTACAAAAAAGTCCGCGAGAGCACATATCTAACTATCATAGTTTAGTCACAATAACCACTTTTATATTCATAAAAAAAAATGCATAGAGATAAGCACGGGTTCGAAGTCCACGCGAGCGAAGCCGCGCCCAAAAGCTAGTATATAAATAAATAAATATCCTTGGACATTTCATACAACGCCATCTCGTCCCAAGCTAAGCAACTTAATGCTTGTGTTATGGTAACGAGATGGATGATAAACTACATATATACATTTTTTTTTGTAAATACATACATATTATAGATAGAAATGACACCCAGACTCCGAGCCAGTGCCTCTGGTTTAGACAAAGACACTTGCCCGACCCCGGAATCGAACCCGGGACCCGTTGATCCAAAGGCGGCACATCTAACCACTAGACCAACGAGGCAGTCAAATATGACGATATATAAGAGACTAGCTTTTGCGCGCGGCTTCGCCCGCGTGGGCTTCGAACCCGTGCATATTTTTTATGAACATAAAATCGGTTATTGTGACTAAACTATGATAGTTAGATATGTGCTCTCGCGGACTTTTTTGTAGATCTTTATAAGACCTACAAACCCGTAGTACATCATTTTGTTCTATTGTCAATAGTTTTTGCAGCGCACGCATAAATAGGTTTTCGATTTTACACCTTGGTTTACAAAATCGCAATTTACATACGGATCCCTAATACTTTTGAAAATAAAATATAGCCTATAACCTTCCTCGATAAATGGACTATCTAACACTGAAAGATTTTTTGAAATCGGACCAGTAGTTCCTGAGATTAGCGCGTTCAAACAAACAAACAAACAAACTCTGCAGCTTTATATATTAGTATAGATTTGTGATAAAACCTACGTAAATAAAGTTCCTTTTGAGTTTTAGCCTACTGTGCCACGCTAGCCAGACCGGATGGCACAGGTTTTGAATTAAGTTTTCCTTATCTAGTGGTTAGGTCATTTCCTTTTGTCAGCTCTTACAACACCCTCAGAATGGTGTGGGTTGGTGACATTGTGTATTCTAAATCCGTAGTATCACTACATAGTATAAAACAAAGTCGCATTCTTCTGTCCGTCCCTATGTATGCATAAATCTTTAAAACTACGCAACGGATTTTGAAGCGGTTTTCTTTAATAGATAGAGTGATTCAAGAGGAAGGTTTTTATCTATATCATCATTGCACCCGTGCGAAGCTGGGGCGGGTCGCTAGTTATATATAAGACGGGGACGGGGATGTTTACAAACATGTAATTCAATAACACAAATAACATCCAAACACGGAGCAAGTGCCTCTGGTTTACACAAAGATAATTGCCTGACAGCGGAATCAAACCAACTCGTGATCCGAAGGTGGTACATCCAACCCCTTGACCAACGAGGCATTAACTTCTTTAACCATGGAATTGCTTATCTAGCAGTTAATTTACAATAAAAGGTTAAATTTTGTGTCCCCTGCAGTGCAAAGTTTATGTCATCAAAAATGTTTCCTGCGCTCAATATTGGATCAATTCAATTAACAATAAACTTTATTCCGTTAATATAAGTGCGATACTCGTAAAAACCCGTTGGTAGAAGTAATTAAAATATAACATGTATTTTTTAAAGATTAAGATTTAGAGTTAAGATAGAGAGTTTGACATGCTATTTGTATGTATAATAAAATTAAAATAATAATGTCATACTATGAAGTTTCTTAATTAGAGTGCAGTATAGTGTTTGTGTGGTGACGGATTTAGAATACACAGTGTCACCACCCCATTCCTTCCTAAGAGCCTACAAAAGGAAATGACAAGGCCAAACCCCAAGCCAACCCGTCTGGCCAGCATGGCACAGTAGGCTGATTACCCTCCATGTAACTGGGGGAGGCCGACTCAGCCAACCTAGTCGTTCGTATATGGGCTGAGTAGTGTATAGTGTTTGTGCGATGACGAATTAAGAATACATTAAGCTGAAGACAGGGCGCTATGGCGCTCTTTAGGGGAGGCCTATGTCCAGCAGTGGACTAATGTGGGCTGATGATGATACCATTCTGAGGGTGTCATAAGAGATGACAAAACAATCACAAGAGGCGGACAACTCAGCCGTAAGAGAAGGAAAAGTCCTGGTAGCTTGACACAGGCTAGTTTCACTCCATTAACCTGGAGGAGGCCCGACTCGACAATGGCAGTACAGGCGGAAATAATGATGATAATGATACTTTATAGTGACGTCACAAGCCTTCTGAGTCAGTCGGGGGATTAAAAAGACAGCCACGGGGCAGTTCAAATTGGCTACCACCAATTTGAACTGCCCCGTTGGGCTAGGGGTTAGATGTGCCGCTTTTAGATCAACGGGTCCCGGGTTCGATTCTGGCGTCGGGCAAGTGTCTATGTCCAAACCAGAGGCACTGGCTCTGAGTCTGGGTGTCATTTGTGTTCGTGAATTTCATTTTTGTAAACTGTCCCCGCGATACAAAAACTCTATTTTCATATCATATTTTCTTTCCCGTACGACACCCTCAGTGTACAATAAGTTAGTGACATGACATCATATATTCTAAAACCGTCAAGGCACGAATATGTCATTGACCACAATTATTATTACTGAACGCCTCCCATCAGAACCAATCCTCTCTCCTTCCAATTTCAAATTTATCAAACGGTTTACAATCGCGAAATTGAATCGAGAACCATCGATATAAAGCGCGGTAGTGTCGGGACATTGTTGTCCATGAGATATCGTTTCGATTATCGAATAGACGGTCGAGTGCATTCGTCAAAGTAACTAATCGATAGACGCGTTAGTCGAGAAGTAATTGAGCGTTATAATTTTATTTGTTTTAGCATTTTGTTGCATCGAATTCCACTATAGGATTATCTCAGAGGCAAAAATCGATAAAGGAAAGTCCTTTAATCAGAAATAACGACTTTTTTTTTTATCAAATTCACCGGCAGTTTACTAAGAAAAAATTCACGAAACAAAAACACACCTAGACTCCGAGCAAGTAGCAGAGCCTCTTTTTTACACAAAGACACTTGCCCGACCTCGGTATCGAACCTGAGATCCCTCATCCAAAGGCAGCACATCTAACCCATAGACCTACAAGGCAGCCAACTTATTTAGCTCAGCAGTTGATCATTGTTACAGGGCTATAGGCAATTTATTGATGTAGTGAACTGAGACTGAAGATGGCACATGTATTAAAAAAAGGTGATAATAAAAGTAATTCTTTGAAAAAGCTTGCTGTCCTTGTAAGAAAATCTAACCCCGAAAAATTAAAAAGTAGCATTATTTACTGTCTAGATTTTCTTTCTGCGTAGTCCTTAAAGTTCTTCGTTTGTTCCGTCGGGCCTCCCCCAATTACAAGAGGACAATTAGCTTACTGTGCCACTCTGGCCAAACGCGTCCTTAACTTGCCAGTTACAAAACAGGATGGAATGCGTCGACGACATGTGCTTAAAGTAAATTACAGACCTGTTTTCAATACTACTGCTACTACTAAGGTCATAGACGACCTGCTATGGAGTCAGGCCTCCTCCAGTTACATGGAGGGCAATTAGCCTACTGTGCCACGGCATCCAGACAAGTTGCCACAAGGTTTCGTTTCAAGTTTTCCTTTTTGTGTAGCTATGTTTTTAGCCTTGTCCTTTTTGTCTGACGGCTCCTTTTTTTTTGGTTTGGCGGGAAAAAATGCCTGACGGCGCATCCCGCGTCCGGGGAGACTACGAGGTAGTGTGGGGCCCTCACCCACTAAAATAACCCGCCGTGCGCCAACACCCACCCTCACGTCCGGACCACGGGTACCGCGTACGTTGCTACCGTGGTCCGCAGGCGGCAGCCCCTTCGGGCACCCTCTCCCGTGCGACGTCCTGCGCACTCCGGCGCTTCGCGGTAGGCTCTTCTGACGGCTCCTTCGACAACCTCAGGATAAAATGGGGTGGTGACACTATGTATTCTAAATCCATCATCACATGGTATTGAATACGCTTCTGAACAAACCTCTATACCAACGTATCATAACATTCATTCGATATTTAGCCACAGTAAAAGAATCGATTAAAATACATATTAGTTATAACGCCTTCACTAATCAATCTATCTCTTCCCTATGCCTTGATTCTCTATCGTTCCCTCCCGTTTTATCGCCCACAGACGCCATTTTACCCCGTAATGGCACTTAATGAGCATTTAAGACGTTGCGAAGACCCTTCGATTGTTTTATAGTTGTAATTAAACCAGCTGATCACGTCGCGTAGATCTTGGCGTTAAAAACCTCTTTAGCTAGTTAAGTTACATCGATATCGGTTTTAGTGGGTAGGTCGGGGTACAAATGACCATCTCTACGCGCCCCGTAGTCCTACATGACCCGGTCAGCCCCCAGCAGCCGGTATATATGAGGATCACTGACGTAAATATAGGTTTTTTGAAATTTATAATAACTTGCGGGCGAAACTCAGTGAGATTGTCTTTTTTTAAACGTCTGGTTATATGGCCGTGTCCCTATGACTAACTTATGTACATAAACTAAATTGAATTTGTTACCGAAAGGCGGTCGGTTGAAATCTGACGAACTTGCTTTCACTAAGCTGTTTTATAAGCTGATTTATAAGAGTTTTGTTATAAAACCTACGTAAATAAAGTTCCTTTTAAGTTAGAGTTTATGAATTGTGAAATAATAACATTGAATATAATAAACCTGCAGTTCAGAGAGTATATAACTGGGTGCAGTCCACAGCTTCACTCAAGTACCTACTTACTTCTTAGCCCATAAATGACCCACTGCTGAGTCCGGCCTCCACCAATTACATGGCCAGACGTTTTGGCTCAGGGTTTCGTGTCAAGTGTTCCTTCTCTTGCGGCTAGGTGTTGGACCTTATCATTTCCTTTTTGTCGGCTCTTACGGCACCCTCAGGGTGGAATTGGGTGTATTCTAAATCCGCCATCACAAGTGTCCATTCCGTCACCACTCGGAACATCAGGTGTCCATTTGAAGTGAATTCTCAAAACAGTAATCAGGCCGTGTTTTGCACAGCCGATTCGCATAACTCGGTATAATGTCCGGCATGAAAATAAATACGGCGGCAAACTAATTTTGTATGCGTGAAATATTTTCGTAAAAGTTAATCCCCGTTGAGCCGCCATATTTATAAAGCGTCGGTATAAAACAGTAGTAACCCTTACAAAATATCAATTGGGCTGGGAGCTGGAATTAGGGTACCCTGACGGGAGAATAAAAGCCATATAAAAACATATTTTACGATTTGACTATCTCGCAAATCTGTCGTTTGTCTTATGTTTTCTTGATCTTGTTATTTTTACTTGTTATTTTATTTAAATCCCGACGTGACACTGCAGTGTCCTTGGTCGTGGGATGACTGGAATTTGGGTGGGATTTCAATAATAGAAACACGATCAGAACCATCCAGGAATCATTCCCTGAAATCTGACGTTGTATCTGAAAATGGTGACTTAACAAAAATGTAACTACAGAGTTTCTTGCTGGTTCTACTCTGAGGCTTAATGATAAATACATTTTGACACACGATCCAAGTTGAAGAAATATATGGTTGATACCAGTTTTTTGGTACCAGTATTTAACCCTATTCCATCCTGATGGTTTCTCTTAGGAAACAATCAGGATGGAATAGGAAAAAGCCGGCAAAAGGAATGACAATGCCGATAACTGGACAAGAACTTTTGAATTTTACAGATTAAGGCTAGCATGCTCATAAATGACTCGGTGCTGAGGCAGGGCTCCCAAACTGCTGAGGGAGGGTACTGTGCCACGTTGGCCATACGGGTTGGCACAGGGTTCTAAATCTATTCTAAATCCGTCACCATACGGTATACAATTAATATTTATTTTTTAAACTTTTCATAATTCATTGCTACGTCACTAACTCAGATAAATTTAAGGAAAGACATTAAACAAGTTTTTTTTTTATTCAGAAGCCTTCGTGAGCTCATCCACAACACTTTTGTTCAAGAACACCACATGATCAAATGCTTAGTTTACGATTCTATATAGGAAATTATGCAGACATACATTCATTTTTAAGAGACATTTAACAACAATTTTTGTTGGATTTTCTAGATGCATACGGAGCCCTCTAGTATTAGATCCGGTTCACATTGCCGTGCTGGGGCGGGTGGCGGCGTGTCGTTTTTTATACCGAGCTCTGTAAAACATCGGAGTCGCGTGTGTAGTAGCCTTATGGGAGCCTCGCACGCGAATACGCTCACAACAAAAAGTGATTTCGGTAATTTTTCTGGCAGCTACCTATTAACACAGTACTCTGTATACAGAAGGCCCGCTTCAGCTTATGACTGTGTTGGGATAAAATGAGAAAAAGATCTACGTGTTTGCGCAGGAGGTAGCGAATTTAGACAGGACCTGGGATGGTGTGGATAGTCAATCATATATATTAGCCCTTGACAATAGAAAAAGGACCCACAGTATGTGTGACATAGCGTAGATCGTGGTGGAGGAAGCTCAGTAGGAAGGCGGACCCTGGCAATAGTCGGGATGAACGGCAGGTAGAATAAACAAATAAATATCCTTGGACATTTCACACAACGCCATCTCGTACCAAGGTAAGCAACTTAATGCTTGTGTCATGGTAACCAGATGGATGATAAACTACATATATACATTTTTTTTTGTACATACATACATATTATAGATAGAAAACACCCAGACACGGAACAAATACTTGTAGGTTGTACAAATATTACCCCCAAATATTAAAGGACTAACAAAGCCACGCAAAATATATATTTTTAAAACAAAAGTAGTGCAGGGACGCACTGGTTATAATCTGTATTGCGGGCTGGAGGTGTTACCAAACATTTCATTCACAGAACAGAAATGACAGTACGTAGGTAAATATATTAAACTAGCTTTTGGGCGCGGCTTCGCCCGCGTGGGCTTCGAACCCGTGCATATTTTTTATGAACATAAAATCGGTTATTGTGACTAAACTATGATAGTTAGATATGTGCTCTCGCGGACTTTTTTGTAGATCTTTATAAGACCTACAAACCCGTAGTACATCATTTTGTTCTATTGTCAATAGTTTTTGCGGCGCACGCATAAATAGGTTCGATTTTACACCTTGGTTTACAAAACCGCAATTTTCATACGGATCCCTAATTCTTTTGAAAATAAAATATAGCCTATAACCTTCCTCGATAAATGGACTATCTAACACTGAAAGATTTTTTGAAATCGGACCAGTAGTTCCTGAGATTAGCGCGTTCAAACAAACAAACAAACAAACAAACAAACTCTGCAGCTTTATATATTAGTATAGAGTATAGATTAGTATAGATATAGATTCCTTTCATTCCGTCCTCAGGGTATCGTAAGAGCCGACAAAAGGAAATGGCAAGGCCGAGAACCTAGCCGTTAAATAAAGACAACTTTATACAAAACCCTTTGCCAACCAGTCTGGCTAGCGTCGCATCATCATCATCATCATCATACATACATAGCGTCGCATCATCATCATCATCATTTCAGCCAAAAGACGTCCACTGCTGGACATAGGCCTCCCGCAAGGATCACCACAAAGGCCGGTCCTGGGCCGACCGCATCCACTGCTTTCCGGCGACCTTAACCAGGTCGTCGGTCCACCGTGTGGGAGGCCTACCAGCACTGCGCCTTCCGGACTTTTCTGCCCCATCGGGCGTCGGTCCTGCGAGCTATGTGCCCGACCACTGCCACTTAAGTTTGGCAATGCTTAGCGTCGCATAGTAAGCATTAATTACCCTCCATGTAACTGGAGGAGGCCCGACCCAGCAGTGGGTCATATACGGGATGAATAGTGTCATGTAACGCATAACAACCCAATCATTTAGTACCTAGTCAGTGTATCGAGCCGAGACGAGCGTTTGGTGTTACTATTATCACCTCAAATGATACTACAACTAGTCAGCGCATAAATGACCCATTGCTATTCCGAGCCTCCTCCCACTTTTTGCAATTAGCCTACTGTGCCATGCTGGCTAGACGGGTTGGCACAGGGTTTCATAACAAGTTTTCCTTCTCTTGCGGCTAGGCCTTCGGCCTTGTCATTTCGCTTTGCCGGCTCTTACGACACCCTCAGTATGGAATTGGGTTGTGATACTATTTAATATTAGGCGCAGTGCTGGTAGGCATCCCACACGGTGGACCGACGACCTGGTTAAGGTCGCCGGAAAGCAGTGGATGCGGGCGGCCCAGGACCGGCCTTTGTGGAGATCCTTGGGTGAGGCCTATGTCCAGCAGTGGACGTCTTTTGGCTGAAATGATGATGATGATGATGACTATTTTATCTCTGTCTACACTCCGACTTGTGTACAACAAAAATTGATGCAACTTGTCAATATCAAACTGACCTGTCAATGACAGTGTATGGAACACTGTTTTCTATTATTTCAAAGCGCAGGTTTCGTAAACCACTTGGCTAAGATCCTAAAGGTACAATCCTTGATGTAAACATCTACATCTTGGACCTTCTGTACGTATATTTGGTGCCCTATTTAGGACATAATACCTGCCATTTGATATCGCCACTAGTTTTATGTTTCCCTTTACATTTAATGTTGTGTACTTAAATGTCGGAATTGTTGAGATATTTCGAAGGCCCCAACGTAAGACGTTGGAATAGCGGATTATATTACAAAAAAGAAATACGTTTTCGCCAAATAGTTGGAAAAGAGTCATTGGTCTAGGGGTTACATGTGCCGCCTTTGGATTAACGGGCCCGTGTTCGATTTCGGGGACGGGCAAGTGTCTTTGTCTAAACCAGAGGCACTTGCTCCGAGTCTGGGTGTCATTTGTGTTCGTGAATAACATTTTTGTACATTGCCCCAGCGATACAGGTTATACTTAGTGCAGGGGTTTCGTATTTATTATAAAAAATGAAGCCCACTGCTGGACATAGGCCTTTATGGAATCACTCCCCCAAGTATGCCACAAAGGCCAGTCCTGACCAGCCCAGTGGGGGATACTCTATCGGCCGTCTGTGCGAGCGATGTGTCCTTACACCACCTCCTTGGCTATGTCAGTAACTCTGATTCTTCTGCGTACTTCTTGTTTTCTGATTCCATCACACAGGGAAATTCCGAGTATTTTATTTATTTTATTTTAATACTATTCGGGAATCTTACAGCTAGTACATATTTAAATACAACTTATAAAAATAACGCTGGCCATTTATAAGTTTCCACTGATAAAACATTCGTTCATTAATTACAGTGAGGTCGATCAGCACAAAGTGGTTTATAAAAAGTAAGCTTTCGTTAACACATGTTTAAGCTTGGAAACACTGGTGTTAAATAAATCTAGATCATATTCATGGGACAGTTCATTGAAAAGTCTACTCGCTCGTTTATTAAATGAGTTTTGCCTGTATGTACTCTTAACGCTGGGAACAAAAAGTAAACGAGGATTGCGAATTAGTGTTGTACGCGTTGTTAATCCTAGCTTGGCTTAATAAGTATTGCCTTCTTCATTCTACTATTAGTACTACTTAGTAAATGACCCACTGCTGCCCTCCTTAAATTATAAGGACCTACTGTGCCACGCTGTCCAGACGGGTTGGCACAAGATTTCCTTCTCTTGCGGCTTCTTTTTCTTCTTGCGGCTTCTTCATTTCCTGTCGTCGGCTCTTCTGACACTATCAGGACACTATGTATTATAGACCGGTCACCCCACATACATTTCTCTTCATTCAGCATTTTTATTAATATCGGGTATATTAAGCCCATAGCACGTCTCTGATATACCACACTCACACAGTACTATCACGAAAAGTAATTTGCTAAATTCAAAAGTTCTTGCCAAGTCCGTGTGCCAATAGCGTGAGGCATATATTCCGAACTAGCAGTATAGTATTATTGGGGTATCATAACTGTCAAAATTGACAGTCAAAGGCTTGGTGATTGTCGATTTTGCCTCCATTGAATGCTGGTTTGGAGCGCTGGAAACTACGGAGTCCAACTTATTCCCCTATCATGAAAACGCGAATAGGTAAATAAATCACCATAGATAAAATTTTACAATAAAATACAATCGACCATAACTAACTTAATTATTCATAACTATAAAATATATCTATTCTAAGAGCCCCCGCGTATGTGCCGCGATGTTTTTCGTTGGCCGCCTAATGCGCGCATCTACATACATCGTGGAAGAATTAGTTGGCCGCAGCGACTTGGCCGCAGCGACTTGGCCGCGCGGCCTGGCCGCCTAATGCGCGGAGGCCCTAAAACGATCAAAATAATATGCGTGTAAAATACATGGTAGTACATACGTGTAACGGTTTTTATCGATTTAATGTAATTTACGCATTATTTTAAAAAAATAGCTGTTTAAATTCTCTATTTAAACTAAAATGGTGGGAAACTTCATACTCACACAATCGGATTAAATTTTTTTGTTTCACGTATTAATTTAGAAACCTCACTTCTCATATAACATTTATACACTCTTTTCAAACACCAATTCCTGGAATAATCCAATGAGCAATTAAAACGGCACAAGAGGCTACATAAAACGTTTTACAACTTCTCTCGGTAACAGTACTTAACCCTTTTATATTTCTTTAAAAGCTACAGCGTCTCAGCTCGGAATGATCGAGCACCGCGACCATGCTGTTTATTCCAAGTTATCCGATAGAAAATGTAGTTATTTGTTAAATATTTCAATGTACAACATTATTTTAAGCCGTCGACTATAAAGGGTGTTATAGGTTTTTCGAGCCTAGAGAGAGAAACAATTTCAGTGGTGGTTGAGCGATCGACTGCTGCGCAGCATCTCGCGGGTTCGATTCCCGCACGGAAGAAATATTTGTACGAGCTACAAGTATTTGTTCCGGGTCTGGGTGTTTTCTATCTCATCATCTCATTCCTGTAAAAGAAATTCTTAAAGTTATCCTTCTCGCACCAGAGGAAAGTACGCTATTTTTGCTCTGCACCACACAAAAGTTAGCTATGAGCCAATATGGCCTCACAACGCAGCGAATGTGCTATCTATTAAAAAAAACTGCTTCAAAATCCGTCGCGTAGTTTTAAAGATTTAAGCATACATAGGGACGGACAGACGACAGCGACTTTGTTATACATAATACTATGTAGTGATTTATAACAAACAATTTTACATTCGTCTTCATAAGCCCACTCTAGTTCAATGCTAGATAGCGGATGTAATAAGATAAGAGCGTCATTGCGTCTGTCTTCAGTTAAATTTTTCTTCAGACTTTTCCTGACCACTCCAGCTAACGGGGACGTCCACATTCACGTCACAGCATGTCACTATTTCTACATTTCTGTTTCTCGAAAACAAAATATGAATGCAAGTTTGGTGACACGGTTATCGCAGTGGTTGAGCGATCGATTGCTGCGCAGCATGTCGCGGGTTCGATTCCCGCACGGAAGAAATATTTGTACGACCTATAAGTATTTGTTCCGGGTCTGGGTGTTTTCTATCTATAATATGTATGTATTTACAAAAAAAAATGTATATAAGTAGTTTATCATCCTTCTCGTTACCATAACACAAGCATTAAGTTGCTTAGCTTGGGACGATATGGCGTTGTGTGAAATGTCCAAGGATATTTATTTATTATTATTATTAAGTGACTACCTTAATTAACTTGCATTATAAAACGCCCTCATAAATTATATAAAACCATTAAGTGGCCACCACATCTCCTCGTAATTTAATTACCAGCAACCCTACGAGCCTCGGGATAAAAATTAAAGGTGCAATGTGACACCGGGGACTTGTCGCGTGTGTACAACATAGCGCTGCGGTACTAATTATTTTTATTTAATCTTATTTATTGGGAGATGCACGCGAGACTCGAGCAGGAACCAGTTGTTAATAAAGGCGAAAATTTTAATTTATTCGCGGCAAACCGGTTCTTAACGCAGCTCAAGGTTAAGGAAGTATTGCGAGATGCTATTATTTATTTAGTCAATATTAATTTAGTTTTTTTAGGTAATCTCGCTTTTTCTTCTACTCAGCTTGTAAAATATGCACTGCGGAGTCGGGATCCCCTAATTTTAGAAGGAAAATTTGCATGTGCCAAGTTTTCCTTCTCTTCTGGCTACGTGTTAGTCCCGACGACAGCCTTATGACGGAGTAGGGTCCCAAAAAGAAGTTTCTTTGTCTTAACCAAATAAAATTATCCGAAACGAAACCAGGAACCGAAGGCGAAGTAAACTATTTCTTTGTTGAGAAATAGTATGGGCCATTCGTTGCGAGTAGCGGCGGCTTAAATCCAGGTGCTTGAATGCATCACGCTATAAACTAATTTTCAACCGATTTCCTGAAATGAAATACTGAAGTATAATAGATTGGGAGAGGGGTTAGCATTCGCAGTAACAGATGGTGGATGTAATTCGAATCAGAATGGGGAGAATACCGACATAGCCCACAGGATTGCCAATCTTAAGTGGCAGTAGGCAGAAAAGTCCTCGAGTGGCAACCGTGTTCCGGAAAGCGCAGTGCTGGTAGGCCTCCCACATGGTAAACTGATGAGGATAAGGTCGCCGGAAAACGATGGATGCGGGCGGCCCAGAACCGACCTTTGTGGAGACGACTTTTGGCTGAAATTATGATGATGATGATTATAATGAATATATTAATGCTAAAGACAATATATATTTTGTATCCCACTAGCGTTGCGTTCAAACAGTATTAGTTATATATATTAGTTCATATAGCAGCATTCATTGAACTCCAAAATTACCGATGAGCTGTCAGTTGTCAATGTCAAACTATATTGCAGTTGCGCGATCGTTGTTTGATTGTGCTCACTTGCTCTATGAACTTCGCATTCATCGGGTGTGCGCACTGAGAGATACAAAAAAAAACATGCCTCATGATTTTTTACAGCATATTATTTCTTTTTTCTTACAATTCGCAATACTTATTTCTTCCAAGGTATATCCTTAAGGCCAACCATATTGCATTTCAGATTCATTAGTCACCGATGTCTGCTAATTTTATTTAATTACTAGCAGAAGATCTAAGTTTAATCCAACGGTTGGAAGCTTGATGTTCCTCCATTTTCATGGGTGGTGGGAAGGTTCGTGACCTTATCTGAAACAATAAAAGTTACACTATTCATAAATACGTGTGGGGACTTATAATACAGAGTGTCGCCACCCCATTACATCCTGAGGGTGTCGTAAGAGCCCACAAAAGGAAATGTTAAGGCTGAGCAAAACTTGATACGAAACCCTGTGCCAAACCATCTGGCCAGCGTGGCACTGTAGGCTAATTATCCTCCATGTAACTGGAGGAGGTCCGATTCAGCATTGGGTCATTTAAGGGATTTTGTCTCCATCCTGAATAGCAGATCCATTATTAAAATATACAAAAAAATGTGTTCTGAACACATATTTTCTTTTTTAAGGACAATAGTGTAACATAATAAAATTGGTGATTTTGTACATAATACTTGAATATCACACAACTACTACTGAGCCCATAAAGCCTTTCTCCCATTTCATAGAGGGTAATTTTATTAGCCAATAGTGCAATCCTGGCCAGACAGATTGGCATAGGGCATCAAGTTTTCCTTCTCTTGCAAGGTTTTTGGCCGTGTCTTTTATTTTTGTCAGCCTTTCTTTACGACACCCTCAGAATGGAATGGTGACACTATTTATTCTAAATCCGACTCTCAGATAAATAATACTATTAACTATATTCACCCCTGCAGCGCTGAGGATACGGTGCCTAGTTCAATTTAGATTTATTTAGTGTTTAGTTTCTCTTTTCTTTTGGGTATATATTTAAGATGTTTTTTTTACTAGTTTTAGACATTGTATATAATATTTTATTACATTTATAAATTAACTTGACAAATAAAAAAAAAGTCTATTAACTATAGTAATTATATTTTGGATAAGAAATATCCCGTCGTCGGCTGATTTCCATTGCTAACAACTAAACTGTTGCCAGTATACGAAATCCAAGGATGCTTACTTAAATATTTAGACATAAAACACTGAAAAACTTTTAGAAATATTTCCCGAATGCTGAGCGTTTCGTCAAAATTCCCATTATGATACGCCGTTTCAAATTCAATCAGGGTTGCCGCTTTGCAAAATTTATCTACTTTATACATATTTGTCGACGAATTGAGTCACCTATTTAAATATAGGATATTTTGGAATCGAGATGACTGGTATCTAAAAAAAAAACTAAGTTTACTGTAGTTTTTTTTTTCGACATTTCACACAACGCCATCTCGTCCCAAGCTAAGCAACTTAATGTTTGTGTTATGGTTTATATAGTGCGCTTCATTTCTACCCTTAAATGAGTAGGTCATACTGAGTCGAACCTCCTCAAAATTGATGGTAGGAAATTGGCTTTGGTGGCAAGGCAGTTTGGCACAGACACAATGTCTTTTTTCCGTTGCTGCTAGGTGATATGCCTCTTATGTTCCTCGTTCCGTCACCACACACGTGTTGACGGATTTAGAATACATCGTATCGCCACTCCATTTTATCCTGAGGGTGCCTTAAGACAAAAGGAAATGATAAGGCCTAGCCGCAAGAGAAGGAAAGCTTGATACTTCCGAATCCAGGACGGGGCTGTAGGAGTCCTCTATTATCTTTTGTTTTTTAACGAAACCCAACTTGCTCTAGGTAAACCCTGTATCGCGGGGGCAGTTTACAAACATTAATTAATATTAATGACTGCCTCGTTGGTCTAGTGGTTAGATGTGCCGCCTTTGGATCAACGGGTCCCGGGTTCGATTCCCGGGTCGGGCAAGTGTCTTTGTCTAAACCAGAAGCACTGGCTCGGAGTCTGGGTGTCATTTCTATCTATAATATGTATATATTTACAAAAAAAATGTATATAAGTAGTTTATCATCCATCTCGTTACCATAACACAAGCATTAAGTTGCTTAGCTTGGGACGAGATGGCGTTGTGTGAAATGTCCAAGGATATTTATTTATTAATGAGTAATTCACGAACACAAATGACACCCAGACTCAGGGCAAGTGCCTCTGGTTTAGAGAAAGACACATACCTCGGAATCGAACCCGGGACCCGTTGATCCAAAGGCGCCAAACCCCTAGATCAACGAGGCAGTCAAATATTTTATTTCAACTACACAGTAAACAACAACAGTCAACTGCCAACCCTATTCCGTTTCTTTGCCCACTATTGTTCAATTCTCGGCAGTAATTAATTAGGCATTCCATCTTGACTTCCCATTGTTGGTCCATTGTGCCCCACAGTGGCTTAAACGGCCCATTTCGAACGGTCGCTGGTGAAATGTTGCGTTAAATGCCCTTCCTCCCGATGCTTTAGTAATTCTTGTTACATACTCAAATAGTTCGATGTGGTGACGGATTTAGAATACACAAAGTCACCAATCCATACCATATAGGAACACAAGAGGTTGATCACCTAATAGCGAAAGAAGGAAAACTTGATATAAACCCTGTGCCAGCCCGTCTTGCCAGCGTGGCACAGTTGGCTAGTTCCCCTCCATGAATTTGGAGGAGGCCCGACCCCGTAGTGGGTCATTTATGAGCTAAAACGACGACGACGAAACAGTCCCCGCAATACTCGTCGGCTCATAAGTCGTGACACATGTCTACACCCTCGGGCTGGAATGCACCGACTTAAAATTGTTGTCTATTGGTTATTTTTCGCAATTTAGGGTTTTTATAACCAACTAGCTGTACCCTGCGTTGCTACGTTCGTGGCGAGACATTACACAAATATTTAATTTGTTCAGAAACTTTCCTGTGCATATGCATAACAATTTTCATGAAGATCACGAGTGAATCGGTTTCTTCTAGGCAAGCGCGCTCCATCTTAGGTCGCAGTGTCGCTTAACATCAGGAGAACTGGCGATCAAGCGTAAGCCTATTAAATATTAAAAAAAAAGGTCATCACATGATCAAATGCATAGTTTACGATTATACAAAGGACATACAAACATTCATTTTTATTTTAAGAGAAGATAAATAAATAAGGAACCTAAATGAAACCGACTTGAATTTTTCATTATCTTGGATATCCCAATGAAGAATTCAAGTCGGTTTACATTTTTTGTTTAAATGTTCTTTTTTTGCTTCGTAACTCGGAACCCACCTCTAACTAGTAAGTCATCCAAGAATACTCAAATTTGCGTTTCGGCAAATAGTTTTGTTCACTTGTTTCAAGTTCCATAGCCAACTACGGACCCAATTTTGATATAATTTCCATGGGACTAACCCGAAGGCAATACTTATCGTTTTTCTTTTGAACTCACTCAATTTCACGTCATGTCAAATACGTACAAGCTAAATATCATGTGCTCAAATGAAACTTGACTACCATTAATTTGTAATTACTATATTTACGTGTGAATAATTTACGATGTTATTAATTATCATAAAATACGGTTATGAATCTTCCAAATCGTAACAATGCAAAAACATTTTTGAAGTCTAGAAGATTATTACGTCTCTGTTGCTGTACTTTTTCTTACTCTCCTCTACTACTCCTCACGCAACAGGCAGAGCACCTAGAATGTTGCGTTCCTTATTTTTGACAAACCTTATTGCAGGGGACACTAAAGTTTAACCTTCTATTGCATGGGCTAATTACATACATACATTTTTACTTACACGAACACACGAGACCCAGACTCCGGGCAAGAAATCAAAGAAATCAAAAGAGATCCGGGATTAAATTTGTCACACATACAACCTGGGTTAGTGACACTATGTATTCTAAATCTGTGGTTAGGTTTTTGTTAGACTGCCTTGTTGGTCTAGGGGTTGGATGCGCCGCCTTTGGATCACGGGATCACGGGTTCGAGTCCGGGGCCGGGCAAGTTTGTTTGTGTAAACCAGAGGCACGTGCTCTGAGTCTGGGTGTCATTTGTGTTCGTGAATTTCATGTTTGTAAACTGCCCCCGCGATACCGGTTACACTAGTGCAGGGGTTTCGTTTAAAATTTAAAACGGTAGAATAGTATACATTGTATATTATAAACCATATAGTCATAAAGAAAGGATCGAGATTTTTCAGAAGTATGGGTATAAAACTGTGTTTCACAGTTTAAAAAAAAAAACTTTTATAATCTCTTTCCATAAATATATTTTTAATTAAACTGATTAAAGAATACATTTATTTAAAAAATACACACTATAGTTCCTCACTCTGGGTCAGGGACCCAGAGTGAGGAACCTCCTCACAATACGTGCCGTATCCAAAAGTATTACCTTTTGTATCAGGCTCTTTACCAACCCTACCAAGAGCTTCTTTAGGTGAAGCTCAACAGCTTATTTACCTATTGATATTAAACACAAAAATCCTTCGTTTGATCAGCTCTATAAGCTCACTTTGGTTGTGTGGTTATTTTAACATCCTGTATACAGAAAATGCAGCTTGAAAATGGCAATAGTTTGGTAGGCTACATTTCATGTTACAGCCGCATGCAATTTGATCGATCCCAAGCATCGTCTGTCTGCGTTTTGATCGTGCCTTTCACACTGTCTGTGATGAATGGTCGGGATGTGCGTTTTTTCATTGCAACCTAAAAATGAATTTTCGTTTTTATACTGATATTTGTAGTTGTGTTGCTGTTCTGAAGATGTGAGGACCATTTTTATTCGGCTCACGTTCACTGGTACGGTTAGATATATTTCAATTTTTCTGTTTTGAAATTTAATTTTGTACTAAAAATGTATAAACTTTTTAAGAAAAACTGTAAATTGAATTCAGAAAAGGGACTAAGAAGCGAAAGAACTTAATTTAATTTAAAATAGTCGTTACTTGGTTATTTTTGTGGCACTAAAATGCCTTTTCTTTTACATTTCACCACCCCATTCCATCCTGAGGGTGGCATAAGAGCCGACAGAAGGAAATGACAAGGCTGAATACACAGCCGCAACAGGTGGAAAACTTATTACAAAACCCTCTGACAAGCGGTATAGCCAGCTTGGTATAGTAGGCTAATCCCTCCTTGTAATTATAGGAGGCCTGAGGCAGGCCATGTCATACGGGCTGAGTAAGTAGATGCAATAAGGTCATTTATGAGCTGAAATGATGATGTTATGGCATAAAAAAATTAAAATAGCGAAATCTATTTGCAAAAAAGAAAACTAAATAAATTTGAGTCAACACAAACGGCTTGCGAAATAAGCCAATGTCAATTTTAGTTGAGTTTTGAAAACCAACCAGTTCCTCCCGTGTGAAACACCCCAAGTCATCCTTTACACAGAGTCCTGAAGTGGAGAACTAAATTAGATTCAAATCAGACGGGAGGTGAATGCGTTTATTATTCGCGTAACGAAGAAAATAACTGTCTCGACTTTGCGAGCTTCTATTTTATCGATACTGTATTTAATTATGAAGATCTGCTTGTGGTTATTGGTCCACAGGTTAAGCCAAGTCTGGCCCAGCTGCCTTGTTGGTCTAGGGGTTGGATGTGCCACCTTTGAATCAACGGGTTCCCGATTCGATTCCGGGGTCAGGCAAGTGTCTTTGTGTCCTTCCCCCGCCATAGAGGCCGGTGGTGGGTCGGGTGACCCGCCACCGATGAAAGCCTCGATGACTGAGGGCGTCCCAGTGTACCGGGACGCCCTCTCTGATAGTCGCTTGCCCGCGTAGCGGGCACCTCGTCGGGGCGTCAACGTTGACTGCGCTTACGCGAACCGTTGGCGCCCCAAGCGTGCCGTGTGAGGGTATACCGCTGGGGTTTTAGTGGGTATACGGGTTCTGTCCCGGGAGTCCCACATAATCACCGACCTCTCCCCCGGGGGGCGGTGGTATGCGTAAAGCATTTCCCCAGCGAAACCAAAAAAATAAAAAAAATGGTTTGGTTGTGCCACCTTTGAATCAACGGGTTCCCGATTCGATTCCGGGGTCAGGCAAGTGTCTTTGTGTAAACCAGAGTCTGGGTGTGATTGGTGTTCGCGATTTACATGTTGTGTACAGCCCCCTCGATAGAGTTATACATAGTACAGGGATTTCGTTTTTTAAATAGAATATTTGATGGCTGCTGGAGCATAAAAGGTGGTGTACCTGTATGGGTAATCAAAGCGTGGAAGGTACAGTAAACTAATGACCCTCCACCTAACTGGAGGAGGCCCGATTCAGCAGTGGGTAATCTATGGGCTCGGTAGTAGTAGTGCGAAATTAAAGGCATGAGAAAACTTTTTTGTTTTCTTAAAATATTGGACTGCATTGACCAACATTCTGTTGAAGGTAACACGACTAGTAAAAAAGGTCATAAAAGGCAAAAATGAAATGTGAAGCACAGATTACGTCGATAAATATCGATCATTCCATAACGAGAGGATTGTAAAAACCTCGCATTAAAGCTGGAGCTTTTACGAGATTCGGTAAAGCTTATAATGCCCATAAAACTTAAAAGCCAGCTGAAAAAATTACTCATACAGAATATAAAGATACAATAAAAAAGTTTGGTTAAATTTAGTGCTAATTAAGCATACATTGTTACACCGCTCAACCCAGAAAGACCACATTGACCTCAGCCAGGTCACTTACAATTCCAAAGAGAGACGTGGAAGACCTAAAATGTTATGGATGGATTATAAGAGAATATAATAGGAATGGAATAGAAAAATGCTTCACTACATAGTATAAAACAAAGTCGCATTCGTCTGTCCGTCCCTATGTATGCATAAATCTTTAAAACTACGCAACGGATTTTGAAGCGGTTTTTTTTTAATAGATAGAGATGATTCAATGGGAAGGTTTATATGTATAACCCACCCCCGCTTTGCACGGGCGAAGCCGGGGCGGGCCACTAGTTAATGTATAAACCAATAATGGCTTTCAGAATCGTTAATGAATTTTGACTGCCTCGTTGGTCTAGTGGTTAGATGTGCCGCCTTTGGATCAACGGGTCCCGGGTTCGATCCCGGGGTCGGGCAAGTGTCTTTGTCTAAACGAGAGGCACTGGCTCGGAGTCTGGGTGTCATTTTTATCTATAACATGTATGTATTTACAAAAAAAAAATATATAAGTAGTTTATCATTCATCTCGTTACCATAACACAAGCATTAAGTTGCTTAGCTTGGGACGAGATGGTGTTGTGTGAAATGTCCAAGGATATTTATATTTATTTATTTTATATTTATAGATGTTTTTAGGTCGGAACGCGGCACCAACCGAGAATCCCTGGCGAATGAAACTCAGTGGGCTTGTGTTTTTTTAAACGCCATATTACAATGACCGTGTAATTTTGTCGATGGCGGGACGGCCAACCCACCACCGGCCTGTATGGCCAGTAAGAGGTGTGCGTCAAGTTGCCTTGCCCTCCCCATCTTCCGTCTGCGGCACGGAACCGCTAGAGCAATCGCGTCGCATTAAAATTCCATATGGCACAGACTGTCGCACTTGTGATTAATGTTTCACCCCACCATTAACCCCTCTTTCGTATCAGATAACCCGTCCCGTAATTAAGTCTCTGACTGCGATCAACCGTCTGGCCAGTGTGGCGCAAAAGGCTTATTTCCCTACTATACCTGGAGGAGACCCGACTTAGTAGTGGGTTTCATAGCCTGTGAAGATTGCTGGAAATAATACCCTACTCTACTAGTCAGCCCCTAAAAGACCCACTACTGAGTCGGGCCTCCTCCAATTACATGGAGGGTAATTAGCCTACTGTGCTACGCTGGCAAGGCGGGTTGGCACAGGGTCTGTGTCAAGTTTTCCTTCTCTTGGGACGAGGTGATCTGCCTCTTACGTTCCATTTGACGGCTCTTACGACACCCTCAGGATGAAATGGGGTGGTGACACTATGTATTCTAAATCCACCTCCAATTACGGGTACCGTACACGTTCCCGTTATAAAGATCTTAGGTTTGCAAATAGAGACATCTGGGCCGAGTCGTGTATCGTTCACAATAATTATGTAAAGGCGTTAACAAAAAGAGTATTATAAAGGAAGATTCTCGCTACACCGTGTCGCGATTGGGCCGTGCCCCGGCTGGGGGACGGTCGAACATTACGTTATACATTTTGTATGAAGTGCCTGACCGTGGCTCGGTCGTGCTCGGCTGTGCGCCGCCAAGACACGGCCGGGGCACGGCCTTGAAATGTCGGTGTGTATTGTTTCCCGGCTCCGGCACAGTCCGACTCTGACACGTTGTATCATGAACAAATGCGCCTGGGCACCCGCGAAGCAGTCAACGTCTAATCGTGAGGTGAGCAATTCAACAGCGAAATGGACGATGAAAAATTATTAGAATATGTGCGCAAGTACCCTGTGATTTACGACATGAGCCATCCAAAGTATTGACTGGCCCGGCCCGGCCAGCGCTCAGTGGACGTGTCCCGGCCGAGGCCAGACAAGTCGCGACACGGTGGAGCGTGAATCATCCTTAATGATGTCTTAGGTTTTCACGATCTTTGCACATTGCAGGAAATGATATCTTGACGGTTCCGATCCAGTCGTCTCGCGACCACGGACACTGCAAAGTGTCTGAAACGTTGGGTATTAAAAAGAGTATTTTTGTTACAGCTCATGCGACGAATCCATCTCCGGGTGAGTTTATCTTAAAATTAGATATGTGGAATGGTTTTACTAAGCTGTAATCTTAAAGATCTGATAGACATCCCGGGTGATTGCCATGACTTCAGACAATGAGGCTTTTGTCGGAAGCAGGCCTCTAGGGCGGGTAGAAAGTGGGCGTAACGTCACGTCCCGCTCGCCCACCGCAAGGTCTTCCAGAGCTTCCTCCTTTCCGAACCCCCTTCCACGACATAACGGCCTCGCAGAAATAAGTCGTCTTCCCAGACTTCGGATTAGCGACCAGCCGTAACGTAGTAAACTACGACCCACAAAATTTAAGAAAAAAACCTTGTGTTTTCTATTCTAACATTTCGTTTTGCATCATTACATAGATTGTATAAAACAAAGTACATAGCTGTCGTCTGTCCGTCCCTATGTATGCTTAAATCATTCAAACTACGCAACGGATTTTGAAGCGGTTTTTTTAATAGTTAGAGTGATTCAAGAGGAAGGGTTTATTATGTATATTATATGCATAATTGCACCCGTACGAAGCCCGGGTGGGTCGCTAGTTATCTATAAAACCAAAATAGTACTACTGTGGTTTTAGTTATGGACATAAAGGTTTTGTTTCACCATGTATTAGGACATATAATAAAAAAAATGTAAGGTTTGTTGTTTGTAATGAAAGGCACGTACACCTAACAAAAGCTTAAAGCTGACTTAAATGTACATTTCTATTTTTAAATAATTTTCTTTCTTGAAGTAAGAGACGGATTACAACCAAATGACAGCCTTGTTAGTCTACGGGTTAGATGCGCAGCCTTTGGATTACGGAGTCCCGGGTTCGATTCCGGGGCCCGGCAAGTGTCTGTGTGTGACACTTGCTCTGAGTTTGGGTGTCATACAGGTTATACCTAGGTATTGTTTAATTTTAATAAAAAAATGTTCAGCTATCCTTTCTTCGCTATGTAGTTCTGATATATATAATGCTGGCCGATAACAAATTTAAAAATGGAATGCCACAGCCTACGCTTCTGTGCCTTCTTTTGTTTTTGGCGTCATTCGGCATTTTTACGAATTACAAGTTTGGTTTATTTTTAAACAGAGATTTAATTTATTATTCTTAGACTTTATCAGTCTCACATTCAAAGTTACCCATTCTGATACACCTTGTAGATCTTTCTTGCTTTCTTCTGCAATGATCGTTTACTGGGATCGGAATATCGTTAGCTAACTACCTGCCTCGTTTGTGAGGCCACCTGTTAGGTTGGTAAGGATACGTCTAAGTGAATCTAACTGTAGGCGGCTATACAGTAAATTATTTTTCAGGACCTTACCATTAATGATGTTTTAGGTTTCGCGATTATTATACACTAGCGACCCGCCCCGGCTTCGCACGGGTACAATGATGAACATCTAAACTTATCAGTGTTTCTCTACAATATTATGCATGTATTATACATATAAACCTTCCTCTTGAATCACTTAATCTATTGAAAAAAACCGCTTCAAAATCCGTTTCGTTGTTGTAAAGAATTAAGCATACATAGGGACGGACAGACGACAGCGACTTTGTTTTATACTATTTTGCGATGATAGTAATAGTGATTGGAATTGAACACTGATTTATCCCGGAAAATCATTATATCTCAAAAATGATCTGTGAGGCTATTGAGATTGAAAATCATCCAAATGTCCAACAACAAAGGATGGTTGGTTCGTGATCTAGTGATTATATAAATTAATCAAATCTCAACACTCATCTGCAGGACTTTTGGACATCGTGAGCGATTTCTGTGTGCCCAGGCAGCGATATCAATAATATAAAATTGTAGGCGGTATATTTAACTGTTTCTTTGTGCTTTTGAAGACAACTGTCATCTAGCGTCTCTCATGACCACAACTGTCGCAAAGCATTCGAAACGCCGGGAATCACTATCACTACATAGTATAAAACAAAGTCGCTGTCGTCTGTCCGTCCCTATGTATGCTTAAATCTTTATAACTACGCAACAGATTTTGAAGCGAGTTTTTTTTTAATAGATAGATTCAAGAGGAAGGTTAATATGCATAATACATACATAATTGCACCCGTGCGAAGCCGGGGCGGGACACTAGTTATGTAATATAATGTAAAATTGGATATTGGATGGTTTTGAATACATCGTGTCACCACTCCATTCCACCCTGAGGGTGTCGTAAGACCCAACAAAAGGAAATGACAAGGCCGATTACCTAGCCGTAAGAGAAGGAAAACTTGATACAAAATTATGTGCCAACCCGGTTGGCCAGCGTGGCACAGTAGGCCTGCCAGACCCCGGAATCGAACTGGAAACCCGTGATCCAAAGGCACACATCCAACCCCTAGAACAACGAGGCAGTAAAACTTGAATTGATACCAACGTTAATTAGATTTTCACTTCAGTAGCTCAAACATGTAGGTTTTGCTCACTGAAAACAGTGGACAAAATGCGATTTTTCCCACTGAGTGAGACAAAGTAACTTTTTAATTCTAATTCGAAACATTGACACTATCTCTTTCCCGCCAATAGAAAAGAGAGAGACATAGACTAAGTGGCCAGTACCAACAGCTCCGATTTTTCTTATTCTTCTTCATTTAGGTTTTGGCTTCCATCGTTATACCGATGATTTTGCCAACGACAAGTGTGTTGTGTTAGAAATTTCGTGTGATTATGAAAGTTAAATTAATTGGTTATAAGTTGCGTTAGAGTTATGAAGTTAAATGTTAGCAGGTAGCGCTATAGAAAACAATACAAAGCATTAAAGTACAGATTATAAATATTAAATTGATAGAGCAATATTATGGGAACTATATTTGATTAAATACAATATTAAACTAAAATAAGTATTTACTGCTTAAAAAACGGATAACTACCTATTTAACTTAAATTTAATACTAAACTAATATTTAATTATTGTTTCAAAAATGTTACGTAATATATTTCATTTCCTATAGTGTTCTCGCTGCTGAAGTGAAAAGTTATGTGTGTTACACGAGAGCAAAATTTTTCGCATCTCGTGCCTTTGAATCCCTCGCAGCACTCAGAAATCAACTTTAGAATCACTCGCTACGCTCGTGATTCAATCATTGATTCCTTCGCTTACTCGGGATTCAATATCAGCACTCGCAGCAAAAAACGACTTTGCTCTCTTGTTGCACAAATAACTATTGTTGTTTATTGTGTAGTGTTATATTTTTCGTATTCCATCTGGTGACTGATTTAGAATACCTACTAGTGACACTACCCCATTTCGTCCTGCGGATGTTGTAAGAGCCGAAAAAAGGAAATGATAAGGCTACAAAGCCGCAAGAGAAGGAACACTTAACACGAAACCCGTCTGGCCAGCGTGGCAAACTAGGCATAGCGCGAATTATCCCTCCATGTAGTTGGAGGAGGCCCGACTCAGCAGTGGGTCATTTATGGACAGAGAAGTAGTAAGTGTTCGTTATATTTTGCATAACTAACTAAATACCAAAATAAACAATTTCAAATCATTCATAAAACATTCGTCATTCTCGATTTTTCTTTCCCATGTTCCTAATTCAGATTTATAGCCTTCATTACCACGAATGGGCTCAGTGACGTGTGAAACACTGACCCAGAATATATAATGGCAGTAACATAACTGCATACTGACGTCATAAATGACGTACTCACACATATACTACTCTCTACTCCACCTCTGACTAGGGCCTTGACCTATTACATATTAATTATCCTTTTTATCGGGGGTAAAATCTTTTTGGGCTATTCACACTTGTCTAGCCTACATTGCCACGCTCTGGCCAGAGGGATTGGCACATGATTTCGTAGCAAGTTTTCCTTCTTTTGCAGCTAAGTTATCTAAAATAATAAATAAATATCCTTGGACATTTCACACAACGCCATCTCGTCCCAAGCTAAGCAACTTAATGCTTGTGTTATGGTAACGAGATGGTTGATAAACTACTTATATAATTTTTTTTTTTGTAAATACATACATATCAAAGATAGAAACCACCCAGACCCGGAACAAATACTTGTAGGCCGTACAAATATTTCTTCCGTGCGGGAATCGAACCCGCGACATGCTACATCTCTTGCAGCTAGGTTATCTGCTTTGACACCTTACTTGACATTTCTTTTTGTCTGTGTTATGTAGTGTGGGACGGCCCTCTGCTAGATGGAGCGACGATCTGCGAAAGGTTGCGGGCAGCAGCTGGATGCGTCAAGCTGAAGGCAGGGCGCTGTGGCGTTCTTTAGCGGAGGCCTATGTCCAGCAGTGGACTAATGTGGGCTGATGATGATGATGATCCTTAAACTGTATACATGGGATATTGAAATTGGTGAAATCTCATCCTTTTTTGAAGTGCAGTGCATGGTGCACTGAAAAGTGCATTATTTTAATTCTCTGGCCTTTGCAAGTGCTGGTCTGGTAGTGTAGTGTGATCTGGATGGAGGTTTACGGCAATGAATCTTTTCCTTCGAACACGTCTTCGTCCGTTTATCTTCCGGAATGACGTCACGGCCTTTAAGGGCACATTTTGGGGACGTGCGCCTCTTTTGTAGGTGGACATAAAATATCCTGACGACGCAACGTCCAGTCCTTACTGGTGTACGATTTTTTAAACCAACTCTACAGAGTAAACGAAACAAAGCGAAAAATATGTATGGGAAATTTTAATTAAGCCCCTGCATTATGTAGACGCACATAATTCAAGGTGTTCCGTGTGTCATCAACCCGTACCATCCTGAGGGTGTCGTGGGAGGTGATTAAAGGAGCGCAAAAGAAGATCACTTAACCGTGAAAGAAGGAAATCTTGATACAAAGCCGTCTTGCAAGCGTCACGCAGTAGGCTAGTTTCCCTCCATGAGTTTGGAGGAGGCCCGACTCAGTAGTGGGTAGTTCACCTGATGTTAAGCGCCACTGCGACCTAAGATGGAGCGCGCTTGCCTAAAGAAACCTATTCACTCGTGATTTAAAGACACCCAGATTATATCTATCGGGGAAGACCCACTCGGGAAGCGCATTCCACATTTAAATTATCTACATTCAATGTTTTCATTGAATGTACATTTGCAGCACTGGATACAAAATACGCGCGGTGCTGTACTTTTAAAAATAAATTTACGCTAAGATATTACTTAAAAGGCTTGCGTGCCAGGTCTAAGGTCTAAGGGGTTTATAATTATCTAAAACTTTATTCTGCATGCCCAGGGAATGTTATCAATAAATCTATAGGGTAGATTTTACTGTTAGAGACTGTTATACACAACTGTCATCTAGTCTCTCCCGTGAACACGACTGCTGCAAAGCATTAAAATTTTTAATTTTTAAAGACGTTAAAATTTTTAATTTTTAAAGAGTTTAATAATGTTATAAAAACAATTTGAATTCAATTAAACTGAATGAAAATTAAAATTTACAGTTGTTCAAAATGTTCCATTACAGTAAAACCTACGAATGTTAGTTCAAAGATGCCAAGACTAATATTTAAAAAAAAACTTAAAAATACAATACTCTTTAAAAAGTACGGTTGTTTTATCATTTAACATCGTTTGCAAAGACTGAGTGGTAAAAACCTAGAAATAAAAATGTCTCCGAGAGCGCTCATTGCATTGTCCCATTCTATTTGCTGCATGCAGCAATTTATTTACTAGTTTATGCCCTCGACTCTGCTCTAATCAGAAAAATATAAATTCGTTGAAAGTGTCAAAGAATATAGTTACATTTTATTTTTAAAAGCAAATGCTAATGATGACATCTGCTACCACGATACATTGACTTTCCTCAAGGTTCTACTCTACTTATGATCTTGTTGATACATAGGGTCTTCCTGAAGTGCTCCACCCCGTTATGAAAACCTCGTCAAACGTCAACTGTCAGCTTGACAAACTAACTAATATTAAAGTAATACTAGAATATTGTCTCAGTATTTGTTGACTTTTACGTTTATTGTTGGACTCGGGACTCGGCCGATGGTTTTGGTGTGTAGATCGGGCGCTACTTTCCATCTTTTGGCGCCCCGGAGTACCACATATCAGGCTATCCTTGAGGATGTTAAATTAATAAAATGGATATAACTATAAAAGCTTTACTAGCGGTATTTTTAAGCAAGAGAAAACAACGTTAACATTTGCTCAACTATTGGTTATGCACTGCGCATAAGTGTAATTCCCCTCTTTGATACTGGGGGAGAACAAACTCGATGATGGGTCGCAATAAGCAAAAATATTTCTTTTATGAACAGATACCGATAACTTAAAGTTTTTATCTAAAGATACGTAGACTGTAAACAAATTCTTTTAACTTAATGTTGCCATAGCTAATACTAGCTTTTTACTGAGAAATAAATTTCTTCTTATATTTAAGAGCAACATGGCGCCCGACTTTCACTGTGGTTTTATTATAAAACTAACTTCGATGAGTGGGAGTGCAATTTTCGCGATTTTCGTAACATACTATCGTCACATACTATGAGTATTTTTTATTCCGTGATACTATGATTCACAACTACTCAGCCCATAAATGACCCGCTACTGGGTCGGGCCTCCTCCAGTTACATGGAGGGTGAATCTACTGTGTCACGCGGGTCAGACAAGTTGGCACAGGATTTCACATTAAGCTTTCCCTCTCTTGTGGCTAAGTTATCGGCCTTGTCTGCTCTTCTCACCTCTTCTCACACCCCCCGGGTGGAATGGGGTGGTGACACTACGTATTCTAAATCCGTCACCACACGAAAAAGTAAGCGTATCCACGGGGCTGGCATGTACTATACTTCTTAATTTAATTTTGTGTTTTAGATGGATGGCCCGTTTAAACGAGTCAAATTATCAATAGACGGAAACTCAATAAAAATACTCTTCATTACATTAATAATCCCAAATTAGTTGGTAATTTTGTGGTATTACCAAAATAAGAAGTACATATTTGTTTTCTCAACAAATTATTGACTTCCGGCCACAAGACAATGGCTGATACAACCGCTGGACAAATTTCGAAATGTTACTGTGAGGGTACATTTAAAACTATATCACATTATTTAATTTAATAATTTACAGCAAAGTAGGCTAATTTCCCCCTATAATTGGAGGAGGCCCAAAGCAACCGTTGGTCTTTTACGGGCTGAGAAGTAAGTATACATTTTTATGCCAGTATTTAGTTGGTCTGGGTAATAATTCCTAGTTAATATTAACTAGATCTATGATAGTCAGAGGACGGAGTAGGTAGATTGATTTAAGATCGTTGACGTCAAACGTAGAGGATAATATGGATATGCCTCCAAAATACCGGAACGAAATCTCGCGTATTATGGATAAAATGGCATATCCATATTATAGTATCTTGACGCAAGTATATAAAATCAATCTACCTACTCCGACCTCTAGTGATAATGCTACTAAAGATTTTAAATATAAAAAAAACCGCTTTTAAAGATACATATTTGCATACATCGGTTCCGTAACGCGTCGTCTTCAATACGAAGATGACATTAAAAAAAAGATGACATAAAAAGCCTAGCAACCATAGACATATCGTCCGTATTTCTACTTTATTGTTTTCAAAGAACTAATTGTTAAAAGTCCTCCAGTTAATTTAGTCCCTTATTCTAAACTTCAAGTTTACACCTAAATCTTTTGTTTTGTTCCACTCACTTGTCTGGTGACAGACAAAGTTCGAATTTGTTTTAAAATTTATTCCCGCGCAAGTCCGCCATTTTCGTTTCCTCTTACATTCGTTGTTTGAATTCCAAATGGGCTGAAAAGTTTTTGGTCCATGCCTTGTTTAAAAAAGTTTCTTACTAATGGTTTTCGGAAATTAAGTTTTTTGAATACATTTATAATGTGGCATTAGAATAATAAATTAGACTAGAATCGTGTGATGATCGAATTAGAATACTTTTTCAACTCATTAAATTGTCAGGGTGTTGAAACCCTTTATTCCTTTGTGATTATAAAACACTGGCTTATTATCTCATACACACATACATACATAATCACGTTTCTCTTTCCCGTCGGGGTAGGTTTTCTTGTTTCGCTTCGTCCACTTTCATTATTCTCTTCATACATGCTCTTAGGTTTGGGTTACTCTTGACCTGGCCTTTTTCCAAGACTTCCCTGACTTGGTCTCGGAACGTCTGCCTAGGTAATGGCAAAATCTCCTTCTCTTTTGGCTAGATTTTCGGCCTAGTTATTTCCTTTGGTCTGCTCTTACGATATCCTCGGAATGGAATGGGGTGGTGACACCATGTATACTTAGTCCGTTACTACACGGACAATATATACATTTGCCTCTAGCTAGGTAATCAATCTGTGGTATACACATCTGTTACTGAATGCACTCGATAGTATTTGCAATATATTATTCACTGAATCGGAATAATATTTTGCCTATAATATTAGTTTGGTTCGAGTGCTAACCGATGTAGCACGTCATTCGTCAGGTTGGTGGGAAAAGGCAGAATTGACGTAAATCAAATAGAAAATTCTTTTATTGGTTTCACCGATCCAGATTTATCGTAATGGAATTCTGATTATAATGCTTAATAGTCTAAGATCCGGCTGCAGGATTAGTGCGTCCATCGATTATTTGCTATTCCTCATTCTTACAATCCATCCATCTCTTTGATATCCCACAACCCTTGCGTCCACCCACATTCATGCTTAAACTACCACCAGTTCGGAATGCTGCTCTACAGATAAGAGCCGGCAAGAAACTCTGTAGTTGCTTTTTTCAAATCATTTGTGTTGTTTACAATGTATTTGCAATGTATTCTTTTTTTAATTCGATTATACCATACTAGCGACCCGCCCCGGCTTCGCACGGTGCAATTATGCATTTATTATACATATAAACCTTCCTCTTGAATAACTCTATCTATAAAAAACCGCTCCAAAATCCGTTGCGTAGTTTTAAAGATTTCAGCATAGTTACATAGGGACGGACAGACGACAGCGACTTTGTTTTATAATAAGTAGTGAGTAGTGATAGTGATTTTCTTTGTTTCGGGGTTCCATATGTTTATATCTAACCATTTGTCTTTAGATAAATAAATATGTTAAGGTATTGTAGATGCAGTGATTTTACGACTGCTATTAAAAACTCGCGTCTACGGCAAACATTTAGTTCGCGATGAGAGTAGTCGTAAACATACGGGACTAAATCGCGCCTAGCCTGTCTTGATTACGTATCGGCATTACAGCTTGCAGCGACAATTAAGTGATTTATTGATGTAAATTTTTTTTTTTAAACCGTATCCCCTAAGGACTAGGTTAACATTTAAATGACGAACACAAGTGTCGGTGTCATTTGTGTTGGTTTACACAAAGACGAGAGTATACACAAATTAATTTTTACAATACATATTATTATTTTATTTTATTACGAATAGTGTACGCCCTTGTAATTATGTTTATTTAACTAATTCTACATCACGGTTGATTTTATTGATAAATAGTACTACTACTACTCGTAGATGACCTACTGTTAAGTCAAGCGCCCCAAGTTACGTGCAGGGAAATTTTATTACCCTACTGTGCCACGTTAACTTATTAATTAAGAACCAATATCAATTTGAAAATTGTGACAACTTATTATATAATAGTAATAATTAATTGTGTTAAGATATGGTACTTGTGTCATACAATTGCGGATGATTGTGTACTAGTTTTAAGTTGCATACTCCCCCGATCGGGAGGAGTGAGTCCCGCGGCCCTGGAGTCGGGTAGTCGACACCGCCTTCGGTTTTAGTGGGTAGGTCGGGGCGCAATTTACCATCTCTACGCACCCCGGAGTCCCACATAACCCGGCCAGATCGCAACGGCGGGTATCCATGAGGACCTGCGAATAAAAAAAAGTGTACTAGTTTTAAGGCAAATAAAATAAGTAAACAAAAATAATTCTTTCTATTATCAACACCACGCTTCCATAGAATTGTGGAACTGTCACAGGAAATTCTGTCCTGTGATTTTGTATACGCGCTGGAACACAAAATACCCCACAACCATAAGTGCTATTTTACTGTTGTTCTGTATGGAGATCCTCGCCCTGGCGACCAGCTCTAGTTGTCGGGCGGTGATCAGCTGTCACCTCTCGTAAAATAAATCTTAGCACTTGCAGAAGGGTGCAATCAGTCATCGGGCTTCTATGTGCTGAGATGTTGAGGTAATAAAAAGTTGGTCTTTGTTTGAGTGGCTCAGCTCGGCAAAATGAAGTCCCGTGTATTTCATGCCCATAATGCGTTATTGCCGGGCCGAGACGGCACATACACCTGCTATTGTCGGTGCGATGCTCTTTTTCAAAAGCACAACAAAGCCACAAAGCACGCATCGCCTGCACAGATAGCGAGCGTTTTCATTTACAGGGTGATGTTTGGATGACGCTATTGTCGTTTTAATATTGCCATAAGCAACCCACCATGGCGTCCTGGAGGACTTGAAGGTTTATTTCATGGAATTAGGTGCGAGAGTGGGGATTTCTGGGTAAGCCTGGTGTATGTCGTCATTAATTTGGGGGGTCACTGCGCTTAAGTGGTAGACCGACGCTCGATGGCAGAATAGTCCTCGAGTGGCGCCCGCATTCCGTAAAGCGTAGACGCTGGTAGACGATGGATGCGGGCGGCTCTCTGTGGAAATCCTTGGGGGAGGCCTATGTCCAGCAGTGGACGTCTTTTGGCTGAAATAATTATGATGATGATGACAGTGTTTTCGTATAATACAACCCAGCTTTTCCCTTATTACATTTACGGTAATTACGGATATTACGACATTCTTTATATCTTTTTTATGCACATCTGCACTAGCTATTATCGGTGTCGCGGGGGCTTTAAGTAGAAAATAACACCCAGACCCAGAGCAAGTATCTTTTGCTAATACAAAAATACTTGCCCGACCCCGAAATCGAACCAGGGACCTGTGGAAGGTGGCATGTCCAAAGGGCCTACGTTAGAATCTCAATATTTACAGAAATAAACATTATATTGCAAGAGTAATATTAATATTTAAAAAACACTAATTATTTACACATAATTAAAATAATAATAATTATTATTATTTATTTATTTGTCAGACAGCAGAGGTCCATGGGTTAGTGACAGGCAGCTTAAAAACGATGTTAGTAAAACACAAGTGAAATATAATAAATAAAAAAACAAAACTATTCTTGCCTCACCAGTATTCGCATAAAATGTACGCGATAGCTAACTAATTTTGGCCATCACGTGGTGACAGATTTTGTGTCGTGGTGGGGGAAAGATCGTGCACATCAGCCAATCACGTGGGGGAACTTGACACAATAGTAGTACATAGAGATAGTAGTTGACTTTTCAGTTTACTAAAAGCTTTTGGAGAAATGTAAACAAAAAATAAATAAAAAACTGTCCTCTGAAATTGATTTAACATATATCAAATCATCGTTTTATGAAAGAAAAAATACTGCCATCTCATTACTACATCCTGTACATAGCAATAAGGCGGAGTGCAGACTGCTTTGTCTCATCCAATGCGACTACAGTTCTAGCTGTACGTCATTTGTGTTTAATTACTGGGGGATGGTATGTTTGTGGCCTAATGGGGTGAGATGTAAACTAGACGCATAGGAATCCCCTAAGGGGAACTATTAATGAGTGTAACACGATCAAAGTAAACTTGTTAAGGGACATCTTATTTTAAGTAGTTTGTACCAATGTTTATGGTCAAATCAATGCAATTTATTTATTTAGTAAACCAGTAATGATCTGACAAAAGACAATTTCTTTTATATTTTTTTTTGTTCTTAAACCATCATCACGTGATCAAATGCAAAAGATGTTTCACAAGAATTACCGATATAATGATTTCTTTGGTTTTCGCGATTATTACACATTGAAATTAAACACTTTTTAACGGATTTATCGCGTGTTTAATACATTATTTAATTCCCGACGTTTCGATTGCTTTGCAGCAGTCGTGGTCGCGGGAGAGACTAGATGACAGTTGTCTTCAAAAGTACAAAGAAACAGTTAAAATCTGCCGCCTATAATTTGGCGCCTATAATCTACCTCTGTACACCGTGAGCGATTTCTGAGTGCACATGGAACGTTATCAATGAAACAAAATTATAGGCGGTAGATTTTAACTGTTTCTTTGTACTTTTGAAGACAACTGTCATCTAGTCTCTCCCGCGACCACGACTGCTGCAAAGCAATCGAAACGTCGGGAATTAAATAATGTAATATACACGCGATAAATCCGTTAAAAAGTGTTTAATTTCAATTACCGATATTGCAGCCATCGCCATTTTCTGATGTAGCCAAATTAACTACAACACATCTGACCAGCATATTAATTTCAATATCCTTCCATCAGTTGCTAGAAAACCCCACTCAGAAGGATGTCCTATAAGGTTTGTGAAAAAAAAACTAGCTCGATTTTTAATAGGACTCTCATGAAACCATAGACACGTTCAAATGTTTATTTTAAATTAATAGAACAGCACAAAATTCAAACAATGCAAATCCTCTTTTCGCGCGCTAAGTGCTCCCACCTTTCAATAGGTGGCGCTACCGAGGCCGGTTGTTTGCGGATTTCAACCGGATAACAATGGCGGCCGATACCCGGGCTTTGTTTTCACTCACCCGGGTGCACCCGTGTAGCTCGTTACTCAAATAAGGCCTTCGAGTAGACGCCATTGTGTTGTTCGGGAAAAAATAATAGACAAATAGACATATATTAAAACTTTAAAACAATAAGAACCACTTGAGAAGGAAGGAATTACATATTCTATATATCCTGGTCAAACAGTTTCTACATGAAATTTTTGCCTTCAACTTCAGAATATAATTGGGTGGGACAATGTATTCTGCTATGGAACGAGCTATGCTCGGAGTTTCTCTGAAAGATAAGCTCCGTAAAGGGACTATTCGACAGAGAACCAAGGTCACCGACATAACTCAGAGAATTAGCAGACTGAAGTGGCAGTGGGCTGGTCACATCTGTAGAAGAACCGACCACCGCTGGGCTAGACGAGCTCTTGAGCGGAGACCGCGAATCGGCAGGCGTAGTGTGCGACGACCCTTTGCTAGATGGAGCGACGATCTGCGAAAGGTTGCGGGCAGCAGCTGGATGCGTCAAACGAAAGACAGGGCGTTACGGCGGTCTTTAGGGGAGGCCTATGTCCAGCAGTGGATTAGTGTGGGCTGATGATGATTAATGTATTCTGAATCCGACATGGACATGTGAAATCTATTTTAATCCGTACATTACATAAAAGCTTTTTATCAAAATAAAATATGAACTTTTTTTGAGTCGTTACCTAAGACATACTTATTCCGATCTTATTTAATACTTCAAGTGGTTTTGTTATTGGGTTAAAAATTACTGATAACATATTTTCAGTGCAAATGAATAAATACATCACAACAAAATCATCCAAATAAATAAAATGTTGCCTTCATACAAATATTTGTTGATCACTCATTTCTTATGCCAATCTCCTAAACCGATCTCAATAACATACCTATGCATAGACTAATACCAAGCGATTTTTTCCAAATACACATTACCCCTGTTTGCACTCGGTTAAAATTGATACCAAAGGTGCGATGAAATTACATCGGCACAATTCCACCGGTTGATTGGACGTGTCATCGTATGCTGTATAACTAACAATGTTATAAAGTGCCCTGAATAACACGCATCCAATAAAACAGGGTTACAATTTAAAATAGTTGGTTTATATTACAATTAATTTTTGGATTTGGAATACATAGTGTGACGACACCAATCCATTCAGTGGGGGCCTAAGAACCGACAAATTAAAATGACAAGGCCGATAACCCTTTTTTTTTTATTATTTTTTTCGCCCGGGGTAAAATCTTTTATGGACTTCCTCGCCGGCCACGGGGATGGCCAGCGAGGGGAGTGTGGGACTCCCCCATAGTCGCTTCCCCCCAGATCCCGTGTGGGGCGAGACATCCCCGTACCCCGCACACACAAAACCCTGTGCCAACCCATTTGGCCAGCGTGGCACAGTAGGCTAATTACCCTCCTTTTAACTGGAGGAGAACCTACTCAGTAGTGGGTCCTCTATGGGCTGAGTCGTAGTAGATATCATACATTTATTTGAAAAGGTTATAAAAAGGTCAAATCATGTTGTATTTCGTACTATAACTACTAAGGCATTTGAACCAAAGGTCAATTGAACTAAAGCCACCGAATGAGTAGGCGTGTCGTTTTCATCTCGGTTACATCCGACAATGTTGGAAATGTGCCACGAACTCACATCCAATAAAACAAGGTTACAACTGAAAATAATAATATATTCAAATGCATACCGATAGAGCTGAAAAACGAATAGAAACTCGTTGGTCTAGTGGTTAGATGTGCCGCCTTTGGATCAACGGGTCCCGGGTTCGATTCCGGGGTCGGGCAAGTGTCTTTGTCTAAACCAGAGGCACTGGCTCGGAGTCTGGGTGTCATTTCTATCTATAATATGTATGTATTTACAAAAAAAATATGTATATAAGTAGTTTATCATCCATCTCGTTACCATAACACAAGCATTAAGTTGCTTAGCTTGGGACGAGATGGCGTTGTGTGAAATGTCCAGGGATATTTATATTTTGATGAAAGCTTTATAACAACAATATATCAATGTAACCCAATCAGGATGTTTGTAACAGAAAATATGATAAAAAGAGTATCCATGGAGTTTCTTGCCTGTTCTTCTCTATAAGATCTACTTATTGGAACACTCAGTTAGCTCAGTTAGCAAATAGGTTCAATTGAAATAAATGATTTCAGTTTGAGTTTGAATAGTTAACTGGCTTCAAAAACCCTTACCTAAACTTAAGCATAGATAACCATTGGAAGCCGCATACCTATACCTGTCGCAGGGCTTGTTCCCAATTGGGCAGTGCCACTTATGGCCTGGAAGGGGGCAGATGAGGAACCCCGTTGGTTCTAGTGAGCTGGTCCGGGCGCTATTTCCTATCTCACAACGTCCCTAAGTCCCATATACCCAAACTCCAGGTCTAGCTTAGACCCCAAAGACCAAGTATCGATGAGAATTTCCAACCAAATTTAATTAAATCCAATTTATGTTAGTCAATTTAAATTGTCGGCACTAGCTAGCTAACTAGTAGTTTACGAACATGTAATTCACGAACAAATATGACACCCAGACTTGATGCAAGTGCCTCTGGTTTGCAAAGATGCAAAGATGGTTCGGGCGATCACCGAGACCTGTGATCCAAAGGTGGCACATCCAACCCCGAGATCAACGAGGCCGTTTTTTTGGTTATTCAAATCGTATTATAATCAGCCCATTCGTTTATGAGCTACAAGCGACCCGCCCCGGCTTCGCACGGGTGTAATTATGAACATCTAAATTTATCAGTGTTTCCCTACAATATTATGCATGTATTATACATTTAAAACTTCCTCTTGAATCACTCTATCTATAAAAAAACCCCACTTCAAAATCCGTTGTGTGGTTTTAAAGATTTCAGCATACATAGGGACGGACAGACGACAGCGACTTTGTTTTAAAATATGTAGTGATAGTGATAGTGATGATCAAAGTGATAATGTCACAAATAGGCTACTAGAGATAAGGCTTTTGTGATAACCATTCACTCTCTGGCCACCTGCGGAAGGATCTCTACGTTACAGCCAAACAAACCCTTGGGTGGTGGTGTTTCTGAGCGTGAGTGAAGTCTCATCAAGGAGAGCTTCGTGTAGATTATAATTTTGCATCTTGCCTTTCTGGCGAAGGGTAAAATTGAGGCAATTTAAAACAACGACACGTCATGAGAGAAATCAAAGCTGGTTCAACCACTCAAGAGCTACAATGCCATAAACACATCATCATTTTATTCAAAACACGTCCGCTGCTGGACATAGGCCTTCCCCAAGGATGTCCACGAAGGCCGGTCCTGAGCCGACCGCATCCACCGCTTTCCGGTGACCCAGGTCTACCAGCACTGCGCTTTCCGGAACGCGGTCGCCAATCGAGGACTTTTCTGCCCCACCAGGGATCAGTCCTGTGAGCGATGGGCCCTCCGGCCCATTGCTGCTTAAGTTTGGCAATCCTCCATATACACATAAAACTTATAATACCTATAACGCCTATCTTTTGGTCGGTGGTTAAAATCGAACTACAAAACTACTCGATCGCATTGGTCCAGCTACAAACTTTCTTCAAATAGAATTATTCCCCCACATTGCCTCCTCAGTGGGGCGAAGTAAAATACGTATAATTGCTACAATTTAATCAGAGTCTGGCATTTGACGCTGCTGCCAACACTTATGGAGCTGCCTGCGAGGATAGGCGAGACTTCTCTTCCCAGGCTTGGAAAGTATGGAGTAGGAAGCTTTATAATAATTCAAACTCAACACTTAAAAGAAGTTCATTAACGTTGGTTTTATTATGAAACTCTTAAAACAAGTAAAATATTTTTTCTTTTTTAAAATTAAACTACTGCACTAGGTATGACCTGTATCGCGCGAACACAAACGACACCCAGACTCAGAGCAAGGGCCTCTGGTTTACACATAAACACTTGCCCGACCCCGGTATTGAACCGGGGACACAACTATCATCAATATATTTCGGTGCTTGTCCCACGCTAGGTGGTAGTCTCCGTAAACTCCTATCAGTCGTCATTTCTGCATTCATACTGAAACCTACCGGGTCGGAATGCTGCTCTACCGAGAAGAGAGGATAAGAACCTGTAGTTTCGTCATCTGCCCTACGCGATAACCGGTAACTACTAGGTAAGACCAGCTGTTCATGTGGTGAAGGATTTAGAATACACAGTGTCACCACCCCATTCCACCCTTCGGGTGTCGTAAGAGTTGACTAAAGGTAACAAGGCCATAAATCTAGCCGCGGGTGCCGGGTTCGATTCCGGGGTCGGGCAAGTGTCTTTGTCTAAACCAGAGGCACTTGCTCTGAGTCTGGGTGTCATTTGTGTTCGCGAATTACGTGTTTGTAAACTGCCCCTGCGATACAGATTATACCTAGTACAGGGGTTCCCTTTAAAAAAAACGGTCATTGGTGAGAGAATAGCAGCCGTGACTTGCTTTACGCGTCCTTCGAAGTACGGGGTCTCGGAAAGGCACTATCCGCTAATCTATGACAGTTATTAATATAATGTCTTAGGTTTTCACGATCTTTACACATTGCAGGAAATGATGTCTTCACGGTTATGATCGTTTTATTTTATTTTATTCCCAACGTTTCAGACACTTTGCAGTGTGCGACCACGGACACTACAAAATAAAATAAAACGATCTTATCCGTGAAGACATCATTTCCTGCAAAGTTATTAATATCATATTGAGACATTTTGGTATATTTTTATCAGCGTACAACAGAAGCCGTTTCCTTATTAGTTTAGCCACCGCTTTCAGTAGCGGTAATTGAAATAGTCCAGTTTGCAAACCAAACGTAGGTACAATAGATATTTTACAAATGGAAATATAAGAGCGACGTCCCTTCTAATACCAGTCTGTTGCTAATTCAGAAGGTAAATTGGTTTCTGAATAAAATTCCCGCCGGTGTTAATACTTTTGTTGAGTTCTTTTTGCAATTTGTGTTTGAGTGCTCCGCGTAGATTGAAATTGCATATTTATTGTTTACTACCGGAGAAATAAGAAGCTAAATCAGTTTACTGAAGTAATTTATCATCGTCATCATTTTCACGTCCACTGCTGGACATAGGCCTCCCCTAAGGATCTCCACAAAGGCCGGTCCTGGGCCGCCCGCATCCATCGTTTTCCGGCGACCTTAACCAGGTCATCGGTCCACAGTGTGGGAGGCCTACCAGCACTGCGCTTTCCGGAACGCGGTCGCCACTCGCGGACTTTTCTCCCCCATCGGGCGCCGGTCCTGCGCGCTATGTGCCCTGCCCACTGCCACTTCAGTTTGGCAATCTTGTGCGCTATGTCGGTGACCCTGGTTTGCCTGTGTATCTCCTCATTTCTGATTCGATCTCGCAGGGAAACTCCAGAAATAGATGATGATGAGATTTATATAATACTAGCGACCAGCCCCGGCTTCGCACGGGTGCAATAAACCTTCCTATTGAATCACTCTATCTATTAACAAAAACCGCTTCAAAATCTGTTGCGTAGTTTTAAAGATTTAAGCATACATAGGGACGGACAGCAACTTTGTTTTATACTATGTAATAATAATAATGATAATAATTTATATTGATATAATAATATAAATAATAATGATCGATAATTTTTTTATTCTCTAATACAGTGACCAATTAGTGGAAATTAAATAAATATAAAAAAAGATAATAACAGTTTTCTTCACGAGTATAGGTACATGCGCTAAAGTTCAGACGCGCCAAGATACACCGGCCGTAATATACATCGTTGCATGAAGCATTTAAATAAATAAATAAATATTTATAGTATAATTGTCTTTTAGTTATTTTACATTTTTCTTTCTTTCTTCATGAGCCTCGTTTTTCGAGTCGCTTCATCAAAGTTCCCAAGCCATTTCTAATTCGTGAATTCTTTTACTAAATTCATAATGACGTGGTCGCGCACGTGACAAGAGGGCCGATGGGCCGGCTATGAGGAATGCTCGTAATATCTGATATACCCTTGGAATAGCAAGTAAGGGTACTTGGAGAATTCCTACGAGAATGCTTCTCGATGGTCATTAGGCAAACTCTATCGCCTATATCTCTATCTATGAGGCACTAACGTCTATTACTGGGCCTGAAAACGATCGTATTTTGTGACGTTTCGTCATTCATCATCATTTCAGCCAAAAGACGTCCACTGCTGGACATAGGACTTTTCTGCCCCATCGGGCGTCGGTCCTGCGAGCTATGTGCCCTGCCCACTGCCACTTAAGTTTGGCAATTACAACTACATAATTGCAAAGATACATATCATTATTATTATTGACTAAGCGAGATTTAAGGCCAATATTCTTATTAAAAATCCACGTTGGTCTACGGGTTGGATCGCCTTTAAGAGCACCCCGGTATGATTCCGGGGTCGGCCAAGTGCCTTTGTGTACACCAGAGGCTCTTGTTCTGAGTCTGGGTGTTATTTGTGGAGATTGTAATCCGACTCCGCGATACAGTTTATACAAGCAGTCTTAGTGTTTAGTAAAAAAAACCTATCCTTAATTTCCTCTTCCTTTATGACTTATGGCGCCGAAACGTGGACACTAAAAGTGTGAATAGTACAACAGTTCAAAGTCACTCAGCGTGGTATTGAGGGACCTTTGCTTGGAGTTTTTCTGAAAGATGGGATCCGCTACGATCCACAGACTGACTGCCTCAGAGAATTAGCAAACAAACGTGGCAGTAGGCTGGTCATATCTGTAGACGAACCGAAAACCAATAGACGAGCTCTTGAGGGGCGACCGCGAATCCACAAGTGTAATGTAGTTCGCCCTCTGCTAGATAGAGCGACGATCTGCGAAAGGTTGCGGGCAGCAGCTAGATGCGTCAAGCTGAAGGCAGGGCGGTATGTCGCTCTTTAGGGGAGGCCCTAGTCTGCTGATGATGCTAACTTTATGAATACAATTTACATAAAAGTTTTATGTTGCAAACAAGCGGACTAGTTACAGTAATCTGGTGGATAAATGCGCGGCTATTTATTACCATTTTACAAGGCAGCCGCACCACAAAGGAGAAACCTCGGGTGTTGTGCTAATGGCTCAATTGAGGGACTAGTGATGGGCCGACCATTACATCGATATCGATAAACCTCTGTTTTGTATTGAAGCTATAACCAATACTGTCCTACTGTTCAAGGAGTTGCAAGTGTTACTTTGACTGTCTTGTTGATCTAAGGGTGTACCGTGTGTTTAGTTTTACAATTTATAAAACATAAAAAAAATTAACACTTCAGAACTACATATTACAATTAATTATTATTATTATATTACTCCCTCTCCTAATTTTCGATCAGGTCACGTGTCCTGACGCGAGTTTGACATTTTTTAACTATCTCAAGACAAGTGCTCGACGCCGCAAAAGAAGTTTTCACTTCATGACATAGTATAAATCAAAGTCGATGGCGTCTGTCCGTCCATATGTGTGCTTATCTCTTTAAACTACGAAACGGATTTTGAATTTTTTTTACATAGAGTGATTCAAGAGGAATAGAAGGTTTATATGTATATTACTCGTACATGCATAATATTGTACAGAAACACTGATAAATTTGGATGTTCATAATTGCACCCGTGGAAAGCCGGGGCGGGTGGCTAGTAAAATCACTACATAGTATAAAACAAAGTCGCATTCTTCTGTCCGTCCCTATGTATGCTTAAATCTTTAAAACTACGCAACGGATTTCGAAGCGGTTTTTTTTAATAGATAGATTGATTCAAGGGGAAGTTTTATATGTATAACCCACCCCAGCTTTGCACGGGCGAAGCCGGGGCGGGCCACTAGTATAACATAAAACGATTGTTACTTAATCTGACACAACACTAGTAAGTAAAAATAAAAGTTGTTCGTTTTAGGGGGGCTGTTTCGCAATCGTAAAGTGGGTCCGATCGTGTTGCGAGCTTTACCGTGTGCCTAATGAGCTCTTACAATGTGTGGGCCCAGGTGTGGGATGCACGTCGCGGAGCATAGGTATTCCCCCATTGGGTATCACAACCCGCAGCCCTTAAGCGAGCGGAGTCTTCTTCGGAGTCCTACCTAGCCACCCACGAACGGCAGGATGTCCAACGAAAATAAAACGCTGTGGGTTACCTGGCCCAGCAATAACATAGCAGTCTGCTATCCTACTTACCTTTTGTTACGTTGAGAATCCTCGTGTATACTTGGGTATATTAGGAACTTAAATCGGTTTTAGCTGTCCATTCGACACGTACAATTTTGAATGTAGAAGCCAATATTTTATATCTTTGTGTTTTATATCAATCTATACTCTATACTTACTCTATACTAATATATAAAGCTGAAGAGTTTGTTTGTTTGTTTGTTTGAACGCGCTAATCTCAGGAACTACTGGTCCGATTTCAAAAAATCTTTCAGTGTTAGATAGTCCATTTATCGCGGAAGGTTATAGGCTATATTTTATTTTCAAAAGAATTAGGGATCCGTATGAAAATTGCGATTTTGTAAACCAAGGTGTAAAATCGAAAACCTATTTATGCGTGCGCCGCAAAAACTATTGACAATAGAACAAAATTATGTACTACGGGTTTGTAGGTCTTATAAAGATCTACAAAAAAGTCCGCAAGAGCACATATCTAACTATCATAGTTTAGTCACAATAACCGATTTTATGTTCATAAAAAATATGCACGGGTTCGAAGCCCACGCGGGCGAAGCCGCGCCCAAAAGCTAGTAAAGTATAAATAATTAGATAAAAAACATACATATTAAATTGGACCGAAAATCTTGTTTTTTTTTCATTCTAAAGGAAAAAGCGTGTTTATATATACTAAAAGTATACTACTTACTCATATATAATAAATTGGACAGCAGAGGACTCTTCTAATCACCAGAGGGCTGGCACGTATCTCGCGTAAAGGATTTCCATAGCTATCTAGCGCTAAAAAATTTTTTTTTATTATTTACTAGTGGCCCGCCCCGGCTTCGCCCGTGCAAACCTTCCTCTTGAATCACTCTATCTATTAAAAGAAACCGAATCAAAATCCGTTGCGTAGTTTTAAAGATTTAAGCATACATAGGGACGGACAGAAACAGCGACTTTGTTTTATACTATGTAAAGATAAATAGGTAGAATATTGTTTGCTCTAACAAAAATGGTTGTACCTTTAAAAAAACAGGCCTATGTCCAGCAGTGGAATGATGATGATGATGAATATACTTATTATAGTTTTGCTACAAAAACTATTTTATTTATGCGTGGATATACGGATATTCTATATTTCTTACTCGCACACTCCACAGTTCATTTTTACTATTACCGTAATAAGTAAACAGTGAAGAGCCCTTAAAAAACTAATAAAAGTTTAAGCATGACTTTAAATATATAAATATGACTAAGGTCACAACAGATTTTTACGCTAATCAGTGGAACTAAAAAGTGCAGGCCTTTAAATTATTAATGTATTTTTTTTAATAAAAACCAAAACGCCTTAATTTTGTTTGTCGATTACCTTTACGATTATGGAAGGTAATATTCTATTCTCATCGAGGCTGGTATCGCGTGTATTGAAAACAACTGTTTTATTTAAATTACCCTAGCCTACTGAAACATCGACCTTTAATGCCGTTCTACACCTGCGCAAACATTTCACTCCACGATGTGAACAAATGATGTTGGTTAACGCGTAACACGCACCATAATGCATTTCATTTCAATATTTTTATATTATTAAAATTTTTGGCTACCACCATCATGGCATGGTTTGTAACACTATCATTGTAACCCTTTAATTGAAGAGACGGAGATTCTTTAGGACTCTTCTCTGTGGAATTTCGTACCGGTGATTAAATGTTACAGACAAAGTGATTAATTATTTTTAAATATGAATTTTGTTTTTTAGTCATATCGAAAGTGTCGATAGTACTTCTTATATTGATGTTGTGTGCAAAATTAAAAAATAGATAGTTGTCCGTGTGTTGACAGATTTAGAAGACACATTGTCACCACCCTACTGTATCCAGAGGCTGTAGTAAGAGCCGACAAAAGGAAATGACAAGCCCGAAAATCTAAGCAAAAGAAGAAACAAAACCATGTGCTGTTTGCCAGCGTGGCGCCCTAGGCTTCAGCAATAGATCATGTAGACTGCTACATGACCCATTGCTGAGGCCTACTGCACTACTACTAAGTAAAAGAAGTAGCGGTAGTAGTGGTTCTGTATTTTAAATTCTTTTCCATTTTGAAGAATGATGGAGTTCTCCAGAACCACATCACTATCACTATCACTACATTATTATAAAACAAAGTCGCTGTCGTCTGTCCGTCCCTATGTATGATTAAATCTTTAAAACTACGCAATGGATTTTGAACCGGAACTTTTAAACCGGAACTTTTAAATAGATAGAGTGATTCAAGAGGAATGTTTATGTGTATAATATATGCATAATTGCACACGTGCGTAGCCGGGGCGGGTCGCTAGTTTTACAATAAAACATGGGTTTGTTGTAAAACCTATTTTATAGTTTCCTTTTTAATGAAAATAAAAATATGTTGTTCTTTGTCACATTCAAATAAAAGCCATGTAAAAATCAACAACGATTTTTACTAATTTATCCAACATTCGTTATCAGCACGAATAAGCTCGATAAATGAGTTAATAAATATGTATAAAGGTGGAACTCGAAGTTATTTATAGTATATTCACCATTTAAATGTGAAATACGGATTTTGTCGACGAAGTCTCACGATGTTGTCAAATGATCAAAAGAAGCGAGATTCCGGCCTACACTGCATGATGGGACTATCACTTAGAGGTAAAAGTGATTATCCTATTTGGAAATTTAAAATGCGTATGTGGTTGAAACATGAGAATTTGTGGAACAGTATTGAAGGATATCCTGTAGAGGATAAGACTCCCTTATATACAAAAGAAAGGGACGACGAAGTAGCGTTAGCCAAAATTTGCCTTAGTTTGGATGGTCCTGCTATTACGCATGCCAGGCGTTGTGTAAATGCTAGAGAAGCATGGTACGCTTTAGCTGCTGCGTTTGAGGATAAATCCATGGGTCGCAGACTTGCATTGGAGCGCAAGCTGTACAGGTACAATTTGAGCGACTTCAATAATTGCATGGAGACATACATAAATGCTGTACTGTCAACAGCCCAGGACTTGGCTGATATTGGCAAAATAATAGAGGATGCTTCATTGGCTGCAATCTTATTAGGAGGTTTGTCAGCACGTTATGATCCTCTGATAATGGCACTTGAAAACTCTTCTGTTCAGATTTCCAGCGAGCTAGTTAAAAGTAAATTATTAACAGAATTTACGAGGTCTATGGAAAGTGTACCGGATGCTGCGATGGCCGTTCAATGCCACAAGGATAAGACGAAAAGAAGGACTTTTTGTTACAATTGTAGGAAACCTGGACATAAGAAAACGGATTGTGCATTGTACAAAACAAAGGAGGAAAGTCCAGAGCAAGGTAACAAACATTTTTCAAACTTATCCGCCGCATTGAAGACTGATACTGCTGGAGAGATCAGGTCAGACAAATGGTACGTGGATTCCGGTGCTAGTGCGCATATGTCTGGAAGATCTGATTGGATGGAAAATATTAGGGATTTTCCATCTACTGAGGTAACGATTGCCAACGGAGATGTACTACTCAGTGCAGGCATAGGCAATGTTCCTATTGTAAATAATTTTAAAACGGAACGTAGTAGTGAAGTGAAAAACATTTCCAATGTAGTATTTGTTCCCAATATGAATACTAATTTAATATCGGTTAAAAAAGCTGTAGATAATGGTTTTAGTGTTCTTTTTGATAAAAGAGGTTGTACTTTTTATGACTCTTGTACTTTTTCTTACACAGGTGATGCAGTGTTACACGGGTCCTGTTGTGGTGGACTGTATTCTCTTGATTGTTCCGTAGGTCTACCCAAAACCTTATCAGCGTTCGAAGTACAGAGTAACGTTTCAAGCTATCGTTTATGGCATAAACGTCTCGGTCACTTATGCCGTATAGGATTACATACACTTAGCAGAAGTAATCTTGGTGTAGAATACAACGACGTTGATAAAGACCCCTGCATAGCGTGTATAGAAGGCAAACAATTTCGGAAACCTTTTAAGAAATTAAAATATAATAAGTCTACGTCTAGGTTAGAGTTAATTCATTCGGATCTTTGTGGCCCAATGTCAGATAACTCTTTTCAGGGTAATAAATATACTCTTACTTTTATAGACGATTTTACACGTATGGTTTTTATTTATTTTATTTCTTGTAAAAGTGATGTAAAAGATAAGTTTTGTATTTTTAAGGCTATGGTTGAAAGGGAGACAGGTTTAAAAATTAAAACTTTGCGTACGGATAATGGTACTGAGTATGTCAACAAAGAGTTGACTGACTACCTACAAAAGGAAGGTATCATACATCAAACGACTGTTCCTTACAGCCCTCAACAGAATGGGGTGTCTGAGAGAACGAATAGGTCTATTATAGAAAAGGCGCGATGTATGCTTTCCGATTGTTCCCTTTCTAAACCATATTGGCAAGATGCTGTGGAGACTGCTGTCTATTTGAAGAATAGGTGTCCACACAGAAGTCTTGATGGAAAAACGCCTTTCGAAGCTTGGTATGGTGAGAAACCAGACTTGTCTCACTTAAAAGTTTTCGGTTGTCGCGCAATGGTAAAGGTTCCGGACCATGTGAGAGGTAAGTGGGATCCTAAAGCGCAACAATATATTTTCGTTGGATACACAAAAGATCCAAGAAGCTATTATTTTCGTGAGCCTAGTTGTCCAAGAAGGTTGATAAAGGCAAGAGATGTTGTTTTCTTTGAACAAACCTTCTCTAACTTAAAGGAGCGTGAGCAGGAAGAACATATTCCTTCCACTTCTTTTGATATTTCTTTACTGGATAGAGCTCGTCGTCGAGAAAATTCTGCAGCGGATTTGGTAGAGGCCGGTGCCAGTGAGCTAGAGCTACAGCATGGACAAGTTCAACCTGGAATTGTCACTGAAGCAACTGACACGGATAATGATCAAGCTCAGAATTCTTCAGATTTTATGTCGGCTGATGATGTTTCTGATGGAGGAGATGCTACTGTAATAGAAATTCCTGAAGAAAGATATCCATTAAGAAATAGACTAGCTAAGCGGCAAGATGCTAATCTTGTTTGTAGCACTCTTGATAAAGAAGAACCTCAAAGCTATACAGAAGCAATGCATTCTGAAGACAGTGCTAATTGGCGATCGGCCATGAATGCTGAGTACAAGTCTTTGATGAAGAATAAGACTTGGGAGTTGGTAGATAGACCAAACAAAAAGGTCATACCTTCCAAGTGGGTCTTCAAGATCAAGAGAGACGCTGAAGGTTCTATAATCAAGTACAAAGCAAGATTAGTTGCCAAAGGTTATAATCAATTGCATGGAATTGATTACAATGAAACTTTTGCACCAGTGGTGCGGAATTCGTCTCTGCGTACCCTTATAGCATTGGCAGCAGAAATGAATATGAAAATGCAGCATTTGGATATTGATACTGCATTCCTCAATGGAGATTTAGAAGAGGAGGTATACATGCAACAGCCGGAAGGATTCTCAGAGGCTGGGACTGAAAATAAAGTTTGTCTGCTCAGAAAATCCATATACGGTTTGAAACAGGCCGCTCGTGCATGGAATATAAAATTAAATCAAACCTTATCCGTTATAGGTTTTTCTAAAATCTCTTCTGAGCCCTGTATATATATAAAAAGGTTCGGTAGCGAAACTGTGATTCTCGCTGTCTATGTTGATGACCTTATTATCCTTTATAAAGAAAAAAACAACATTTGACATTGTCAAAAATAGTTTACAGTCATATTTTTCTTTAAAATTACTGGGAGAGATACAATATTTTCTAGGTATGAATATCAAATATAAAGATGGAAAAATATGTGTGAACCAGAAAACCTATATCGAAATAATATTAAAAAGGTTTAACATGGAAGACTGCAAGGAGGTGTCCACGCCATTAGAGAATAATAAATTGGAGAAAGGTAAAGACACATCTGAATGTTTATATCCGTATCAAAACTTGATAGGATGTTTGATGTACCTAGCAGTCAATACTAGACCTGATATAGCTTACGCAATAAGCTATTTGAGTCAATTCAATAATTGTTTTGACAAACAGCATTGGTTGGCTGCGAAAAGGGTTTTACAGTATTTAAAAGGTACTGTGGATTACTGTATTACTTACAAGAAATCCGGTGAATATTTGTGTGGTTATACAGATGCAGATTGGGCAAACTGTATATTCGATAGAAGGTCCTACACAGGTTTCTATTTCACGCTTGCAGGTGGACCCATTAGTTGGGAGTGCAAAAAACAGCCGACTGTAGCTTTATCTTCGGCCGAGGCAGAGTATATGTCATTGAGCAGTGCTGCTAAAGAAGCAGTTTTTCTTAGAAGGTTAGTGTTTGATATTACGGGAAACGCTGATAAGGTTACTCTGTACAATGATAGCCAAAGTGCACAGAAGATGGCACTTAACCCAGTCCACCACAATAGAACAAAACACATTGATACAAAATATCATTTTATCAGAGAAAAGGTTATAGATGGTATTATAGATTTAAAGTTCTTACAGTCTGATAAAATGACAGCCGATGTATTGACAAAGCCCTTAAGGCGAATAGCACATCTTCGATGTATTAATGGTATGGGCTTAACAAATAGATAGTTCCCTATTTATTTGATATTGGTTGTATATATTTTGTATAGTTATTTTAGTAGTTGTTCGGTTATTTTTATATTTCATTAAGGGGAGCATGTTGTAAAACCTATTTTATAGTTTCCTTTTTAATGAAAATAAAAATATGTTGTTCTTTGTCACATTCAAATAAAAGCCATGTAAAAATCAACAACGATTTTTACTAATTTATCCAACAGGGTTCCACTAACAATCAAGCAACTTTCTACTTTTTAGGTCACACATCTCCAACTGATGAGTCGGGTTTCTACTTTGGATAGGTAATAGGTATAATGTTGACTGTATTGTGATTCTATATGAATTATATTATGATTTTATCACCAGCCCCCTGGAGCCTGTCGTAAGAGCTGACTAAAGGTTATTACCGAGACAATATTATGATTTTACTGCCATTATATATTTTTTTACGTTGGAAATCCTCATTGAAGGCCACTAAACGCCAGCCGGGTTATGTGGGACTGTGTCCCTCAGCAGCCCCAAATAGGGCCACGGGTTTCACTCCCCATAATGGGGAGCATGCTCCGCGACCCTGATGTGGCCTTGGACCGCTTGTACAAGAGACCCCACGCTTTTAAGGGGAGCCCTGGACGCTCTCCAACCCACCGAGAGGCACGTACGGGTCATTGCACGTGCCTGCCTGGCCGCCCCTCCATAGTTTTTGGTGGCGGCCCTGGCCCGCTGGCCTGGTCGAGCCTCTGCTGCTATCGGCGGCAGCCCTAACCCGCCTCTGTCGCGGCAGTTTATGTCTCTCGAGACAACTCTGAGTCCCCGGAAAGCACGCAAGCCCCCTCACCACAACAAGGTGGCAGCACGGTCGGGGGGCACTGCTATTATACTAAGGCCATTGCGACACTGATGCAGTTTTCATGCTTTTCGAAAAAGCATTCGCGTCCAGGAAAATATAGTTAAATATCCTTGGACATAAATATATTCTTGGACATTTCACACAACGCCATCTCGTCCCAAGTTAAGCAACTTAATGCTTGTGTTATGGTAACGAGATGGATGATTATACTACTTATTATAAATTTTTTTGTAAATACATACATATTATAGATAGAAATGACACCCAGACTCCGAGCCAGTGCCTCTGGTTGAGACAAAGACACTTGCCCGACCCCGGAATCGAACCCGGGACCCGTTGATCCAAAGGCGGCACATCTAACCATTAGACCAACGAGGCAGTCGAATAGTTAAATGTACAAAACTAACATACTCGTAGGTGTGGACAAATCTTTAGATTTGAACATTAAAAACGAAACCATTCTTTCAGTATTCTAGGAAACAAGTATATTGAACTGTGCAGCTATTTTTTCCTATCTAGGAAATGGCCATAGAGTGCAATTCAGCTCTATATTGTTTTAATATTGATTAGTGTACAAACAGATTATAACAAAAATCGAAACAGGAAATGACGTAAATCATAGAATCTTGGTACAAATCCTTTATTTTTGTCGGAAATCCTCATGGATTCCCGGCCGTTAGGGCTGGATGGGTTATGTGTTAACCCTGGCCAGCGTGGCACTGTTGGGCAATCTCCCACCACTGTGGTTAAACGAAGCCAGAGTTACCAGTGAGTTTTTTTATACTAGACTGCCTCGTTGGTCTAGTGGTCAGATGTGCCGCCTTTGGATCAACGGGTCCCGGGTTCGATTCCGGGGTCGGGCCAGTGTCTTTGCCTAAACCAGAGGCACTGGCTCGGAGTCTGGGTGTCATTTCTATCTATAATATGTATGTATTTACAAAAAAAATATGTATATAAGTAGTTTATCATCCATCTCGTTACCATAACACAAGCATTAAGTTGCTTAAGGTGATTGTTCCAGGGTAGCCCGCGAAATTCAAATTTTCTTACGTTTTTTTGCATGAAAAAAGAATGACTTTAAGCTTGAAAAAGTTTTTCTTGCACCTTTATGAGCTTGGAGGCTTGTATTGATGATTTTGATGATTATAACTCTATAACTACATACGTCTTACAGCCGCGAATAACATTTTAATCAACATACAACCTAGCACTGACCTGCAAATTGCAAAAAACGTAAGAAAATTTGAATTTCGCGGGCTACCCTGGAACATTCACCTTAACTTGGGACGAGATGGCGTAGTGTGAAATGTCCAAGGATATTTATTATTATTATTATTTATTATTTATTATTTATTGTGCTGTAAAGATGTTTGCGAATGGAACTAAAATACACAATGTCACCAACCCATACCATCCTGAAGGCGTCTAGGCGCAAAGGAAAGAAGACTTGATGCAAACTCTGTGCCAACCCGTCTTGCCAGCGTAGTACAGTAGGTTAATTTTCCCCCGTGAATAGAAAACCTTACTGTGCCAAACAATCTGTTTCATTTCCTTTTGTCGGCTCTTACGACACCCTCAGGATGGAATACAATGGTGACACTATGTGTCCTGAACTTGTGATGACCCACGTCACTGTCATCCAATATATATTTCCAATTCTCCTCATATTCTGTTATTCTCATCTCATAATGATTTTAGTTAGCCAATCTCTTGATCTGTCTATGACTACTACCATGCTGTGAGCTCGCTCCGGGTGGCCATGTTACCATCAAAAGCCAGACCTCCCACCGCCCTTAGGACCGCCTCTTTGGCTTTGAAATACGGACGCCCAAACTATTATTCGGGGCTCAGCGTAATTTGGTGGAATTTTCTTTTGTTCAGGCGTTCATGGAGCATTGTCAGCTAAATTTCGGCGACTATAATTTCAGTACCTACTGAAATGAACCTTACATCGCCGTAATAAGGGTTGTTTTATGCAGTTATTGCAATGCGTTCTTAGAATCGATTTAGCCGGTAATGATTGCATTTTGACCCGCTGCCGTCGGTTGTTTTGATTTAAAACGCAAACTTTGGCGCGTTTGTCTTTGCGGTCTGTGAAAACAGGATGCGACGCCATTAGTTATGACGCCGCTTCCGGTTATAGTACTTTGGAGTCTAGCCGGAATTAAATTTAATCTGCTTTTGGTAAACTAGTAGTAGTGTGCCTATAGATGACCCACTATTGACTCGGTTTAGAATACACAGTATCACCACCCCATTTCTTCCTCAGGGTGTCGTAAGAGCCAAAAAGCGTAGGGGCAAGGCCGATAACCTAGTCGCAAGTGAAGGAAATTTTGATAAAAAACTCTGCGAGAGTTTCCCTGCGAGATCGAATCAGAAATGAGGAGATGCGCAGGCAAACCAGGGTCACCGACATAGCCACAGGTTTGCCAAGCTTAAGTGGCAGGGCACATAGCTCTGAGGACCGACGCCCGATGGGACAGAAAAGTCCTCGAGTGGCGACCGCGTTGCGGAAGGCATAGTGCTGATAGGTCTCCCACACGGTGGACCGACGACCTGGTTACGGTCGCCGGAAAACGGTGAATACGGGCGGCCCAGGATGGGCCTTTGTGGAAATCCTTGGGGGAGGCCTATGCCCAGAAGCGGACGTCTTTTGGCTGAAATTATGATGATGATAAGTAGTAGATAATTGTAGTATGTCTAAGAACAACAGCTAGACAACCAGCTTTCCAAAAAAAATAAATTTAATAATATATTAAATCACTACATAGTTTAAAACAAAGTGGCTGTAGTCTGTCCGTCCCTATGTATGCTTAAATCATTAGAACTACGCAACGGAATTTGGTACGGTTTTTTTTAATAGATAGAGTGATTCAAGAGGAAGCTGTATATATAATACATATACATTTTGACTGCCTCGTTGGTCTAGTGGTCAGATGTGCCGCCTTTGGATCAACGGGTCCCGGGTTCGATTCCGGGGTCGGGCCAGTGTCTTTGTCTAAACCAGAGGCACTGGCTCGGAGTCTGGGTGTCATATCTATCTATAATATGTATGTATTTAAAAAAAAATGTATATAAGTAGTTTATCATCCATCTCGTTACCATAACCTCCTTAGTCGTTCACTCCTGACGGAGTGGTCGTGTTTGATGATGCTGCATTTTCACTGGCCACAGCAGCCCCCGCGATGCGTCTCCACTTGTTACGGTCTTCAGCGTCTCGGGAACTTTGGACTATAGTCGTTTGAGTCGCAGCCTTAATGAGGTCTGTCCAACGCGTAGGTGATCGACCACGTGCATCGCTTGCCCTCCACATGCCCCCGGACAACGAGCCGCTCCATGGAGTTTTCGTTTCGAACAACGTGTCCGAAATACTTGAGGATTCGCATTTGCACAGTCGACGATAATCTTTGCTTGATTTTTAGTTCCTCCAGGATCGAGACGTTAGTTCTAAACGCTGTCCAAGGGATTTGCAGCAGTCGCCGCCAGCACCACATCTCGAGTGCGTCGATTTTGCGTCGGTCTTTTAGGCGAACCGTCCACGTTTCTGCACCATATAGAAATATGGGGAAGACTAAGCTTCTCATTAGGCGGACTTTCGTGGCTTTGGTGATATTACGGTTGCACCAAACTCTTTTCAGCTTGTCAACGGCAGATCGTGTTATTGCACATCTCCTTCGAATCTCGTCTTCACATCCTCCAGTGTTTGTGAGAGTGGAACCGAGGTACACATATGATTGGACAACTTCACAGTTGCCAATCATGGATATTTCAGGGTGGTTAAGTTCAGCTCGGTCCACTATCATCATCTTGGTCTTGTCTCTGTTGATCGTGAGACCGAAGGAGAGGCTTGTTGTCTCTAGACGTGTCAGCAGGTGTTCCATGTCGTCTTTTGTTTGAGTGAGAAGAGTAGTGTCGTCGGCATACCTCAAATTGGTTATCTTCCGACCTCCCACTGATATGCCTTTGTCCCATTGTTCCAGAACGATTCTCATAATACACTCCGTATAGATGTTGAACAGGAGTGGAGAGAGTATGCACCCCTGTCGAACACCAGCGTGTGTATGGAAGCTTTCCGAGTCAACGTCGTCTATCCTGACAGTCGCAGTTCCGTCCTCGTAAAGTCGGCGTATGAGACGGACTAAGTGGATAGGTACACCCATTTGTGGGAGTACGTCCCATAACAAATGCCATTTCACGGTATCGAAGGCCTTGCGAAAGTCGACAAAGCAGATATAGAGCGGGATGTTAAACTCTCTAGACTTTTCGATTATCTGTCGAAGTATTAGGATCTGCTCTCTTGTTCCTCGTCCTTTGACAAATCCCGCTTGCTCAATGGCTATTTCGGGATTCAGAAAAGCTTGCAGTCTGGTATTCAAGACATGAAGGAGTACTTTGCTGGCGTGTGTAATAAGGGCTATAAGCCTGTAGTTGCTACATTTCTTCGTTGATCCCTTCTTGTGCAGTGGTATGAATATAGAGTGTGCCCAGTCTCGAGGCCACTTTTCTGTCTCCCAGACGCGATTGCAGATCACTTGCAACATATCAACCCCGTGTTCGCCCATTGCTTTAAAGATCTCTATTGGAATCGCGTCAGCTCCTACAGCTTTATTCCCCTTCAGGTGATGAATTGCGGATCGAACTTCACTTTTCAGGATTGATGGTTCCATAGCATTCTGTGAAAGTATACTAGTGTTACACGATGGTGTCATGATGCTATCGGTAAAAAGTTCCTCGCAATATTCTTTCCACACACCCACAATATCCTTGATTTCAGTTACAGTCACTCCATTTAGATCCTCGATAGCCCAGGTCTTCGGCTTGAATTGACGAGTTATGGTTCGAATCTTCTTAAATAAATCTTTAGTTTCGTGGCGCTCTGCGTTTTTTTCCAACTCTAGGCAGATGTTTTTGAGATGGCTATTACGATCTCTGCGAGTAGAAGATTGGATCCGTGCACCCATCAAATTCAATTCCCGGACAGATGCCCCCCTGGCTTTCATCTCACGACGGTGCTCTACTAGACACCAGGTATCATCTGACATCCAATGTTGGTGTTTACCTTTAGGTCGAGTAGGCTGTGAAGAGCGTACAATCTTTTTTATGTGCTCTTTTGCAGACTGCCAGAGTGAGTCGGGGTCATCATCAAGAGCTAGTGACCTCCATGTACTGTTATCGGCTGCCAGTTGTTTCCTGAAGGACGTGTGATCCACTACTTCTAGCCTCTTGCTAGTTTTACGAGGTATGGAGTTGCGTAACTTGAGTTTGAGGTTGCATACGAGAAGTTGGTGGTCAGATTGACAGTCGGCTCCGGGCAATGTGTGTGCATTCGTAATTGAACTTCGCCATCTAGATCGTATAAGTATATAGTCAATCTGATTCCGATATTTTCCATCAGGGGACGTCCAAGTGTACAGTCGTCTGCTGTGTTGCTGGAATACTGTATTCATAATGGTGAGATTGTTATCGGCTGCGAACTGGAGTAATCTCTCTCCTCTAAAATTCCTTTGGCCGAGACCATAGCTACCTACAATATTCCGCAAACCCACATCCATTCGTGTATCACCCACTTTTGCGTTAAAATCGCCAAGTACTATCAGTAGTTCTCTACTTGGTATTGATGCTATTGAAGATTCAATGTCATTGTAGAATCGTTCTACGTCTTCATCTTTCGCTGCGCTAGTGGGCGCATACACCTGTATAATATTCAGCGGGGTGGGAGATGCACCGAGCTTCATCGTTATAATTCTATTGCTGACAGGGTTATAGCCTAAGACCGCTTTAGTCCATTGTTTGGGAATTACAATGGCCACTCCAGCGTAGCTACTGGAATCATCTCCTGAGTAATAGATGGTATGTTTATCCAAGTCCCGGTGGCCACTACTTTTCCAGTGAGTCTCGCTTAGACCGGCAATGGTGGTGTCGCATCGCTGGAGCTCGTAATCCAAGATGTGTAATTTACCCTCATCAAGGAGTCCTCGTACGTTCCAAGTGCCTATACGGGTGTTCTTGCGCAATTGGAATTGTTTTCTTCCAGTCGCATGCTTTCCAAGGGGTGCCTGGTTGCCTACATTCCCTCGGCCGGTATCCAATTTTACACTGTGAGTCCCGGAAAACTCAGAGCGCCGGTCGCTACGCGGGTCGCCAGGCAAACATACTTTCCTGTTGTGTTGCATTTTCATCCTTCAACTCTCGTGGGAATAAATAATGTAGTAGTATCCCGTTGCTTTCTACATCGCGGTTCTAGGGACTCAGTGTCCGTAGAAATCTGTTAGTGAACCAATTCAGAACATATGGTTCTTGCGCTTCACCACAGTACTGGTGGGTACCGCTGCCCTCCACCAGGATCCAGGTACAACGCCCCTGTGGCTCGCCTCTTCCGCTGGTTGGACCGTACCGACAACTCTTGTCTCCGCTCTTCCCCACCGTTGAGGTCTTCACCCGTAACCCTGGGCACGGGCTCCGCGATATACCCCGCAAAACTGGGTCCCTGCTGAACTCCGCCATCTACACACTCCGGCCTACTGAAGTGTAAGATGCCCACCCCCGCGACGTGGACGCGCCAGACAGGAATTGCTTAAGTGGAGCGCAGAGAAGATAACTCTACTCTCCCAGAAGCCGGGTTAATGGACGTGTATGAACCCACGACCAAAAGCAACCATAACACAAGCATTAATTTGCTTAACTTGGGACGAGGTGGCGTTGTGTGAAATGTCCAAGGATATTTATTTATAATACATCCACAATATTGTAGAGAAACACTGGTAAATTTAGAGGTTAATTATTGCGCCCGTGCGAAGCCGGGGCGGGTTGCTAGTATTAAATAAACGGTCCATTAGTTTAGACGCTATTTCACACACAGGCACATCAAACTAATCACACCTAACTTTTTCGATGGTTAAAAGGAGTCCGAATATTCGATTTTCATATTTGATTTTGCAAAAAGGTTTTATTTGTGTGTAGCGTGCCATCCATTATCAGGGGTCTAAACCTGTGGCACGTCGAGTTGGCTACGCGGCTCAAGGGCACGCGTGTTCCCGACGGTTTTATAGCCCTGCCCTAAAGAATTGCGCATTTATTATTTTTATATGCCACGCTCCTGTGAGCCCAGATTTTTCGGGTCATTGACAATTTTGTAAGGGTTTTACCCGACTGTCCAGTAGGGGTATGTCTTTGCCGGTGTACCTGCAGGAATTCCCAATATTGACTATACCCATGGTGTTGTGTTTATTTCAGGGATGTTATTTATAATCTAACTAGTGGCTTCGCCCATGCAAAGCGGGGGTGGGTTATACATATAAAACTTCCTCTTGAATCACTCTATCTATTAAAAAAAACCGCTTCAAAATCCGTTGCGTAGTTTTAAAGATTTAAGCATACATGGGGACGGACAGACGACAGCGACTTTGTTTTATAATATGTAGTGATGATAGTGATAGTGATGATGATAGTGATAATGTCACAAATAGGCTACTAGTGACTTTGTTTTATAATATGTAGTGATAGTGAAGATATATAAAATTCTCGTGTCGCGGTGTTTGTGGTTAAACTCCTCCGAAATGGCTTGACCGATTCTCATGAAATTTTGTGAGCATATTGGGTAGATCTGAGAATCGGACAACATCTATTTTTCATCCCCCTAAATTTTAAGGGGGGGTGGTCCACGCCAAAAATAATTGTTTATTTTTTAGACAAAATTTTTTGCTTTTATTTTTTTAAGATGCAGCATACAAAAATACAAACAACCCTAAATTTTCACCCCTCTACGATCAACCCCTATTTAATTACATTGAAAAAAAACTTTTGCGATAGGAGCTGTTGTATAGATAGATTGAGTCATCACGATATTTCTGGAACCATAAGACCTAGAGACTTTAAATTTGGTAGGAATTTCCAAAAAAGGGGGTTCATTATTTGGCAAAACAACGTTTGCGGGATCAGCTAGTAATATATAAAATTCTCGGTGTCACGATGTTTGTAATTAAACTCTTCCGAAATAGCTCAAACGATTTTCGTGAAATTTTGTGTGCATATCGGGCTGGTCTGCTAATCGGACAACATCTATTTTTTATCCCCCTAAATGATACGGATGCTCCACCCTAATTCTTTGATTTAATTTTTCTAAGATACACAAAAACACATCCAACCCTAATGTTTCACCCCTCTACGATCAACCCCTATTTTTTAATAGCGATATTTATATGGCAAAACAACGTTTGCGGTGTCAGCTAGTAAATATAGCCTCGTTGGTCTAGTGGTTAGATGTGCCGCCTTTGGATCACGGGTCCCGGTCCCGGGCTCGATTCCGGGGTCGGGCAAGTGTCTTTGTCTAAACCAGAGGCACTGGCTCGGGGTCTGGGTGTCATTTCTATCTATAATATGTATTTATTTACAAAAAAAAAATTGTATATAAGTAGTTTATCATCCATCTCGTTACCATAACACAAGCATTAAGTTGCTTAGCTTGGGACGAGATGGCGTTGTGTGAAATGTCCAAGGATATTTATTTATTTTATTTATATAATTTCGGATCCGGATGTAGATACGGATATATGAAAAGTACGAGTATTATAACGGTTTCGGTTACGGTTATGGATTTTAAATTATTTCGGATTGTACGATACATTCGGTTACGGATACGGAGCTCCATAGCATCCCTAGTATAATGTAATGTTTTGTAAATTACTGGTGCCCTGCCCACCGGATTGCCAAACTTAAGTGGCAGTGGGCAGGGCACATAGCGCGCAGGACCGACGCCCGATGTCAGAAAAGTCCTCGAGTGGCGACCGCGTTCCGGAAGGCGCAGTGCTGGTAGGCCTCCTACACGGTGGACTGACGACCTGGTTAACGTCGCCGGAAAGCATTGGCTGCGGGCGGCCCAGGACCGCCCTTTGTGGAGATCCTTGGGGGAGGCCTATGTCCAGCAGTGGACGTCTTTTGGCTGAAATGATGATGATATTACTGGTTAAAATGATATTGCTATTCTGCACATAGATGACCCACTGTTGAGTCGGGTCTCTTCCAGTTACATGGAGGGTAGCTAGCATGCTGTGCCACGCTGGCCAGAACCTGTCTGGCACAGGGTGTTGTATCAAGCTTTCCTTCTCTTGCGGATAGGTTTTCGGCCTTGTCATTTCCTTATGTCCGCTCTTACGACACCCTCAAGATGAAATGGGGTGGTGACACCATGTATTCTAAATCCGTCACCACACGGAATGTATAATATAGTTTGACGAAACATTTAAATTTGGTTCCTCTGAAGAAAAAACAAGTCTGAAACTTTTGCCCATCGATCAGTGAAGATTGAGTGGTACTGAGTTAAATCACAAAGCAAAAACCTTTGGCTTTTAACTGAAGTATTTCGCTGAAGAGTCTAATCCACTTGGGATTGCAAACTTATTCAAACATGCTTCATCCCTTTAGGAGTTAAGTAAATGATGATGGCCAAGTAAGGCTGTCTGTTATACCACTACTCAGCCTATAAATGTCCCACTGCTTAGTCGGGCCTCCTCCCATCACATGGAGGGCGTTTCTGTGCAGCGTTTCGTGTGGCCCTATGGGCCCGCGTTCTGAGCTAGTGTGGCCCCAGTGGATAATAAAGGTACGCTAGCTCCCCCACCACAAAGTGGCAACAGATGAGGTTGCTTGAGCCCCCACTAACAAACTAATTTTGTACAAAGTGCAGGTTTGTTCTTTATTACAATGTAACAGTCATTGGTCCGTGTGGACGGATTAAGTATACATGGTATCATCACCCCATTCTATCCTTAGGGTGTCGTAAGAGCCGATAAAAAGAAAAAGGCCGATAACCTAGATGTAAGAGAAGGAAAATTTGAAACGAAACCCTGTGCCAGCGTGGAACAGTAGGCATGTTACCCTCCATGTAATGGGAGGAGGCCCAACTCAGCAGTGGGTCATTTATAGGCTGAGTAGTAGTAGTATACATACTTGGAAAAATGTTTATACAGGGTGATTTTTGGACCACCCGCCAAATTTAAATAGGTGGTTCACACCATGAAAGTAAACAACTTTCCCTAAGAAACATGGGTTGAAATGTGTAAAAAAAATCGACCCTCCCATAGATAACTGCTCGATCACGTATGGAAGGTCTGAATTTTCACTTTTACGACCCGTGTTTCTTTGGGAAAGTTGTTTACTTTCATGGTCTGAACCACCTATTTAAATTTGGCGGGTGGTCCAAAAATCACCCTGTATATACATTTTCTCTAAGTATATATTCATGATCTTCGTTTCTTCTTTCGTTTCTAATTTCGTGAGCCACCTTTTTAAATTTGGCGGGTGGTCCAAAAAATCACCCTGTACATAGTCAAGTTGAGAACTTCTTTTCGTCGGTGGAAAATACTGTCGATGGCATATCCACGAGTAAAACAAGTTACCGATAATTCAATTTACTGTGTGCCCACTGTAGTCGCCGTGCGTTGGCCTGCGAATGATTTATACACGGCTTTTATTGTTCACCATCGCTCCATCTCCCAGTTAGTCGTGTGGAAACCGCCTTTATGAGAACTGGTACATAGGGAAAAGTATGAAAACAGTATATAAACGGCTGCGGACGGTTGGGTCGGGGATAGCCTACCGTCCGACGGTATAGCCTACTGGGTAGGTGTGACACGGTCGCACGGGAGTGGTTGCCCGATGGGGCTGCCGCCTGCGGACCACGGTAGCAACATACGCGGTACCCGTGGTCCGCCGCGTGAGAGCTGGTGTCGGCGCACGGCGGGTTGTTTTAGTGGGTGAGGGCCCCACACTACCCCGTAGTCTCCTCGGACGCAGTAAGGCATTTTTCCCGCCAAACAAAAAAAAAGGGTTTGCATCAACATTGTCACAGTGGAATGCGAACCCCAAGCGTGTCGTCTGAGGGTATACTGCTGGGGGTTTAGTGGCTAGACGAGCAGTGGCCGGAATCCCACATAATCGCCGACCCCAATACTGAAGTGGTTTTCACACAAAAAATTTTTGTGATGCTATGCCACACTGGCCAGACTCAAGAGCAAATAAATAAATAAATAAATATCCTTGGACTTTTCACCCAACGCCATCTCGTCGCAAGCTAAGCAACTTAATGCTTGTGTTATGGTAACGAGATGGATGATAAACTAGTTACATAAATATTTTTTTTTTGTAAATACATACGTATTGTAGATAGAACCAGACACCAGAACACCCAGACCATTGCGCCAAGCAAAGGGCTTTGAATTTTAATTATAACTAGCTGACCGGGCAGACTTTGTCCTGCATGATATTCGTTTACCGACTGCAGCGCCATCTGTCGGGCTGATCTATCCCATCCACGATGCCACCCAAACTCAAACAAAAAATTTCATGCAAATCGGTCCAGCCGTTTAGGAGTTATTGAGTGAGAGAGTCACTCTCTCAATTTGAACATAAAACACTGGGTTTGTTTTTGTTTGTTCACCTGTTTTACTCGCAATAGTCGCATTATAACTAAGCACTCGCTTTGAAACTCAAGTAAGGTACTGTCGGGGACAAATATCTACTGTGGCAGTCGACAACCATTCAGCCCATTGCTAGTGTTTGTGACTTATGAGATAATATGAACTTAGAGCTGAGTAAGACCAAGTTATAACATCGAACTTTTTCATTGAAGACTAGGTATAACATTTTTACGCGAGCCATTACAGCTAAATTGGTTCGTATTGTGACGGGTGTAGAATACACAATGGATGCAACCCCACGGCATGAGTTGCCTAAGCCCTCTGAGTTTTATGCCAGTTCTTCAGAAAATAAATAGAAATCTAATAAGGATCTGCGCCTTGTTGGTCACCGTTTCGATTCCGGGGTCGGGCAAGTGTCTTTGTGTAAACCTGAGGCCGTGAATCCCATGTTTGTAAACTGCCCCCGCTAATCAAGTTATACATATATACCTAGTGGTCTGATAAATCTGTAATTTATCTTTTTATCTAGTTTTAAAAATCGGCTACCAATGTAATCTGGGTTATTCCAACAGAATATATTTATACAGGGTTGATACGACATAGGGGCATTTTTTTAGCTGCCTATACTAGGTATCATTTCCAGGCTCTGTACCAAAAATCAATTAAATTGGAGCAATAGTTTAGCCGCAAATGATTTTTAAAATTTTTGCCTCATTTGAAGATGATGTATCTTTCCTAACAGATGTTTATGCCTAACGCATCGTTTATTAACCTTAGGGGCTGTCCATTAATCACGTGATGTTTTTTTAACATTTTTTAACCCCTCCCTCCTTGGTGATACCTGATGAGGTTTAAGACTACCCCTCCACACCCCATGAAAAATCACGTGTATTTTTTTTGTACCGTTTCGAATTCATACTTATCACATATAGTATACGTAGTGTAATTTAATGCCCCTCTGTCATATCAACTTTGTATATATATTTAGAACCCTTTTTAACCCTCGTTACAGACTGTGGGCCTGTATGCATTTTTTAATACTAGCAGAATGAGAGCTTATGAATTTTTCATCGAGACAAAAATAGATTTTCATTAGAGCGCATGTTGGCTTTCTTACCAATAAAAGAGCAACATTTTTTTTTTATATCAGAATTCCCGTCGGATAAACGCCAGCCTGGTTATGTGGGACACTGGGGCTCGGAAATATGGTAATTGCGCCCCAACCTACCCACTAAAACCAACGCTGTCCCTCAATTGCCCGAAACAGGGTCATGGGTTTCACCCCCCAATGGGGTAGCGGTACCTACGCTTTGATGGGAGTTCTAGACGCTCCCCAGGCACGCACGGGACATTGCTCGTGCCTCCGTCAGACGCCGGATGTAGTGGCGATCCACGCGGCGCTCAGTTGGGGCAGCCCTGGCGACCACGTCTGGTTGTCTCTCCACTGCTAGCGGCGGCAGCCCTGGCCCGCCTGCGTGGCCGCACCTCCGCTGCTAGAGGCATGTAACTGGAGGATGCCCGTCTCAGCAGTCGATCATCTAAGGTCTGAGTACTACCAGCAGTTGATGCGCGGTCGTGAGCGCCCCGTGTTTAAGTATAGGCTTCTCGAAGTAAGATTTATTTTCGAAGTAGCCTCAAGACAAGGACTGAAATACTGCAGACAAGGGCTGAAATACTGAAGAAGAATTTTGGACTCTCAACCAACCAAAATTGAAAGAAAGTTGAATTCTCATCAAAGATTGGATTCTTTATGAACGGTTATCATAAACAGATAAAACATTGTTAATTTAGTTAATAAGTTAACAATCTGAACCAGTTAATTAAATATGAATGTGGATGGACGAAAGAGACCCAAAGTTATATGGATACTCGGATTAAGTTTTCCTTCTTTTAGCCAGTTATTGGCCTTGTAATTTCCTTCTGTCGGCTCTTACGACACCCTCAGGATGGAACAGGGGATGACACTATGAATTTTTATCTATCACCACACGGATAATATACGGGTGGATGATAGTACGAATGAAATGTATATGAAGGGTGTGTATGTATATATGGCGGCTGATAGGAGTGTGTTTAGACTACCTAGCGTGGGACGAGTGCTGGAAGTTTTAAACTTAACTATTTCTAAGAGTTTTGTAAGAACGTACATAATTAATAATAGCGAAAACCTAGAATATAAACCACTAGTTGAATATATCACTTTGTATACAATTTCAAACCACCAATAAACGTTTCCAGTCTCCCTTGTTGGTCTAGGGGTAGGTGCCGCCTTAGGTAGACAGTGCAGCGCGGGTGTTCCGGTTGTTCCAGAGGTTGTGCTCCAGTGGAGAACCAACTCGTGAGGGGTTGAGGAAGATTCCTCCCCCGATTCGCCTGGACAGCCTTCTTGGTACAGACTTTGAAGGTTCCCGTTGGCTGTCTACATGGCGACGAGGCGGGGAACGCCGACAGATTTTAGTGTGTAAGTCGGGGTGCGTCACCCGCCTCAGAGTTCCACATAACCATAACGCGGCTATACATGGGGATTTGTTTTCGAAAGAAATATTTTAAAAAAAATTGCTGCGTTTGGATCACGGGACCTCGGTTTGATTCCGGGGTAGGGGAAGTGTCTCTGTGTAAACCAGAGGCACTTGCTCAGAGTCTGGGTGTTCATTTGTGTTCGTGAATTCCATGTTTGTAAACAGCCACCGCGATACATAATGAAAGCGTTTCGTTTATATAAAAAAGAGTGTCAAATTTACGAACACCGTAGTTAAAAAACGAAGCCAGGCGACGTGGTATATCTGGCAGGGAGCCGCGGCACCTATACCCTAATAACTGTAGTCGGGGATTTCTTAAGCGTCCGAATTGCTCTATAAATTTCGCCATCGCGATGTAGGATTTCTGGTAATTCTCGCATTTATAGTCGATCTTTCTTTATGTTAATCTTTCAGTTTTTCGGGTAAATTGTGTAAAATATGTAGTATTCTGGTGGCTACACAGTTAAGACATGAAAATATCGCAACATTTAACGAAATGTCGACGAATAAAACATTCAACACACGGCGAATGGTACCTAATTAACTATTTATGCAATCAAGCTTTATTTTCGCTCATTCACTGTTAACCAGTCTACAAACTCGCCTGTTTTACAGCTTTGTCCGACTATTTAAAGGCATCATCAGCGTTAAAATGACTCTTGGGCCCTCTCCAATTTAATGGAGGATAATGAGCCTACAGTGACACATGGCTGATGAGGTGGAAAGGATGTAGAGTAACGAACACTTACCGGATAACGCAGAGCAAGTAGGCCTCATACCCAGTGGACCGACGACGTGGTTAAAGCCGCTCTGCCCTCTGCAACCCATTTAGTGAGACGAAATCACCACCCTATTCCATACTGAGGGTGTCGTAATAGCCGTCAATAAGGAATGACTAGGCCGAAAACCTAGCCGCAATAGAAGGAAACCTTGATACCAAACCCTGTGCAAATCCGTCTGGCCAGGCTTTCCGGTACTCCTGTCCTTCCGGTACTTTCCGGTTCCGGTTTTGGACCATTTTATTTTCTTTTGTCCTTACACCACCCTCATTATAGAACGGTCTGGTGACACTACGTGTTCTAAACCAGTCACCGTGCGGACGTGAAATCCTTTAATTGCCGAGTTCATTAATTTTAATATTATTACCGCCCCGTGATAATCCGTTTTATTTCGAATAATTATTTGGCTAATCCACTCCTTTTGTCTGGTCGTGAATGGCGTGCCTTCGGTGAACATAGGGCTGCCACGTTCAGGAAGGAAAGGAAGAAAAGTGTTTGGCTGGTGACGGTACCGTCATAATTAAAGAAATGACTACCTAGAATCCATGAAACAGGATGCACCTCATATTATTAAGTTTTTAGAACAGTTACAGATAGCTAGTTGGTTGATATTTTTTTTAAAGCTGAAAAAAATATTAATCAACTAGCACTTGGTATAACCTGTATCGCGGGGCCGAGTAAGTGCTTCTGGGTTAGACAAAAACACTTGCCCGACCTCGGAATCGAACCCGGGGCCCATGTTTTGTGAATACCAGTGTCAGAAAAACATGAATATCTTACTCCATATTTCAAGGTAGAAAAAGAAACATGGATTCATACTTCAACATAAATTATATTTTTAACTAGCTGACCCGGCGAACTTTGTTCCGCATTATAAATATTTAAAACAAAAAGAAAGTTGGACATAGGATACCTGAGATTTTTATCCCGTCCGTATAAAACCTACTTTAACAAAACGCAACTGACAGCGAAACGTTATGTTGTCTTTGGTTTAATATGGCCGAAAATTTGACAATTAGAAATTTTGAATTCGACTTGTTTTTATTGTTGTAATTCACATAATATCTTTATAACTTGTAGCCTATGTGTTATTCTGATGTATAAGCTATATTATTGTAAAGTTTCATTAAAATCAATTCAGTAGTTTTTACGTGAAAGAGTAACAAACATCCATCCATCCATCCATCCATCCATCCATCCATACTTACAAACTTTCACGTTTATAATATTAAGTAAGACTATAGAACAACATCTATTAATTAGCTCTTTGCTCCCTCGGATAGCTAAAGAATTTACATCCTGCATAGATTAGACTAAATAAAGTTATTTGCTATCTCCCTTTCCTTTAGATTTAAAAGTGTTTAGATTTTCTACAGTTGGCAACCATCGTAGTAATTAACCGGCCAGAGATAAAAACTGGCCGAAATTGCGGACCCTTTCGCGACGGAATTACTTTTTAGGTACCATCTTCATTAAGAAAAATGTCGACGTAAAAATGTATTTTTTATCTCTATCCCAAAAAAAAAATCGAAAAAGTTTGATCTTTCTGATTCTGATCATCATTTTTTTAATAGACATCCACTACTGGCATTGTAACCCTAGGATTTCCACGAAGGCCGATCCTGAGCCACGCGCAACCATCGTTTTCAGGTGATCTTAACCAGGTTTCCCTTCCACCATATGGGAGGCCTAAAAGCACTACGCAGTCGCCATTCCAAGACGTGTCTGTCCCATAGGCCGTCGGTCCTGCAAGCTATGTGCCCTGCCCATGCCACTTAAGTTTTGCAATCCTGTGGGCTTAGATGGCATCAGAAGGCTCAAAGTCACCCAACGAGCACTGGAGAAGGCTATGCTCGGAGTTTCCCGCTGAAATCTAATGAGAAAATTAAAGGGATGAAAGAAAGAAAGAAAATAATTTTATTGTAGCTCACAATTCAATTCATTAGAGGCTAATATTATTCAAAATCTAATTTCACAAAATACCAATGCTGGAGAAGATGAGAAGAAAGAGATCAGAAATGAGGAGATACACGATGAATCAGAGTTAACGATCTAGCCCACATGATTGCCAAACTTAAGTGGCAGTGGGCAGGGCACATAGCTCGCAGGAGCTACGCCTGATAAGGCGGAAAAGTCCTTGAGTGGTGACCGCGTTCCGGAAGGCGCAGTGCTGGTAGACTGATGACCAATCTATTCAAGGATCCTTATTTGATTGACCCTGTCAAGGCCTTGTTATTAGGTAAACGTGTAGCGTGTTTCTCTCATTTGGCGAACGTGTTCTCACTGATAATTCGGAAAAAGCAACCATAGAATTTCTAGATTTATTCCGAATCGGTGGTAGTATCAGTATGAATGGGGGTGGACGCAAGGGTTATGGCCGATCAAAAGAGAGAATCCAACCCGGATTGTGAGGATGAGGAAATGTGTATGAAAGGGGTGGATGTACGAGTAGACATGACGACCGATAGGTGTGTACGGAGACTACCACCAAGCGAGGGACAAGGGCCGTAAGACGATATTGCTAAACAAAATTCCGTTAGAGTTTGTCACTGTCGTCCGTGTGACGGATTTAGAATACACAATGTCACTAACCAATACTATCTTTAGGGTGTCTTAAGATGCGACTAAAAGAACGCAAGAGGAAGATCATCTAGCCTCAAGAGAAAGAAAACTTGATACAAACCCTGTGCCAACCCATCTTGCCAGCGTGGCATAGTATGCTAATTTCCCTCCATCAATTTGGAGGAGGCCCGATCCAGTAGTGGGTCGTTTATGGGCTGAAACGATGAAACGATGAATCCCAAAAACCGCATGTCCGAGAAGAGAGTGACTAGTAGCAGAGATAATTTATGTAGCTCTCCTAAAAATCTCTCAGAACAAAAAGTTCAATACTATACCATAGTTAAGTCTGCCAATATCACCATGCATAACAGGCGTGACGATACATAATTATTCTTTTCAATTAATCATATTTGTGCCAGTAACTTTCCCCACTCCAACCAAGTCATGACTAATTACCTCGCCAAATGGCCGCTCATAATTAGATGGGGCTATTGTTACGTAAAAAACGCTTAAACTACCGCAAAATATTTCCAAAAACTTCACCTTGTCTCAAAGGTTTTAAGGTTCACAATGCGATGAAATCATTACAGGGGTTTAAACTATTCTGTCAAGATTGTCTTAGCATATTAGACACGCCCTAGGCATACTGCATAAGGGAGATCAGTTTTCACCTATAATCATCATCATCATCATCATCAGCCCACATTAGTCCACTGCTGGACATAGGCCTCCCCTAAAGAGCGCCATAGTATTAGCCATATAATATTATTTATAATAACGTCTATTATTATTAATCTCAGTCAATAAATGACCCACTACTGAGTTGGGCTTCCTCCAATACATGGAGGGCAATTAGCTTAGTGTGCCACGATGGCCTGACAGGTTGACATCCCCAGGATGGAATGGGGTAGTGACACTATAATCAACATTTCAGCCAAAACACGTACACTGCTGGACATTTTATCTTTATTACCAACTGTCCGGCGGTTGACCTCTATCTCACCTGATGGTAAGTGACGATGAGGCCGAAGGTGTAACCCGCTGGGATAGTAAGAGCCTATTCACTCCAGACTTGAAGGCATCCAAGTCATATTTACTTGGAAATACAGACGTAGGAAGCGAATTCCACTCCTTAGCAGTCCGCATCAAGAAACAGAAAGCGAAACGCTTAGTGCGAATATGTGGAATTTCAACTGCATAAGGATAAAGTCGCTCCCCATGCCTGGATGTCCGATGATGGAAAGGGGATGGTGGAATTAAATCGTGCAATTTTTCCACAAAGGCCGGTCCTGGGCCGCCCGCATCCATCGTTTTCCGGCGACCTTAACCAGGTCATCGGTCCACCGTGGGAGAGGCTTACCAGTGCAGTGCTTACCGGAACGCGGAGTGCGGAATCTTGACCTGCCACTCGGTAACACTATGAATATTGAAAATTCTTGTCATTTACGTTTGCCGGCTCTTACGACACCCTCAGGATGGAATGGGATGGTGACACTATGCATCACTACACGAACAACTGCTAATTATTACTACTAATACTATTAATATTGAGATAACTAAACATATTAAGGTGAATGTCCCAGGGTAGCCCGCGAAATTCAAATTTAATAATTAAAAACTTTTTCAAGGTCAAAGTCATTCTTGCACCTTTATGAGCTTGGAGGGTTGTTTTGATGAGTTTGATGATTATAATTCTATAACTACATATACGTCTTACATCCGCGAACCTGCATGCATGGGCTACCCTGCAACATTCACCTTAAGTACGTTTTCAATAAAAAAATATTAATGTCCTATGTCACCAACCCATACTATCTTTAGGGTGTTGTAAGGGCGCTTAAAAGAACGCAAGAGGCAGATCACCTAGCCCCAAGAGAAGGAAAACTTGATACAAACCATGTGCCAACCCGCCTTGCCAGCGTGACACAGTAGGCTGATTTCCCTCCATGAATTTGAAGGAGGCCCGACCCAGTAGTGGGTAATTTATGGGCTGTAACGACGATACTTTTAAAGATTGTTTTTTTGTTTTTATTGAACATAGGTTACATTTAAGTATTATGTACCCTAATTATATTACAATCTAGCCTACTTTAGGCTAATAAGTAATTTTAATTTAACTTTACTTGCTACGTTTACTATAGATAAAGATTGATGAAGCGGTTTTTGTTAAAAAGTATTTTACTTATAAATACATTTTGACGCTTTCTTGAACCTGGGGTTTCAGATTTGATGTTGCTTACGGATCACTAAAGTCCCCGGTTCGATTACCAACGTGAAACCGACCAGCCTCTGCATAAATTTTCTTTAAAATCATACCCATAAAAACGTTTATTACCGCATCCGAAACACCGTCTGAATACCGAAATTAATAACTTTTATGAAAAGAAATCTTCGTAAACTCTTACACATTTCGGTAATTCCCTTTTTTCCCTACAATCTTGATACGGAGTCCTCGAGATGAAGAGAGGGTCCGAGTGACTCTCGTAATATTGCTAGGTAAGAGGTATTATCTTGTAAATGCTTCACTAACAATAAAACACCTTTGAGTACTGTCCCTAACCTATTGAAGATTGTACTATTCGTAATGAAACGACCGAGTGCTAGACAACAACTGTTCTTTATTTATTATACAACTACCTACATGTTTATCACATGGACGTATAAAAAAAGTCGGACAGAGTCTCGCTAACTAAAAACTGTAACATCATAGTCGGCCAGATCAGCTATATGTACAGGCCAGCACGCACACTTTCACACATTAGTCGGCCATTACGCGCGTGAACATCGATGCTTAAAGACGCAATATGCGGCGAAAAAATAAAAACTATAAATCATGTCTTGCGTGGTAAAATGGTGTAAAAACCGTAGTGACCGAAAGAAAAACAATCCAGGAATCACGTTTCATACGTAAATTAATAATTCAATCACTTATTTCCAGATTATATACATTAAAATCAATTTGTATTTGCTAGAACAAAACAATTAATTTTAAATTCAGTGTTGGCAATATTCACGTGTGCAAATTAACCGAAATGTGGGCAAGTTTTCGTTTATTATAAAAATCAATATATTATTATGGTTAATTATTTAATAGTGACTACTGGGTATTTTATTTTATATTCCTTTTGCTATATTTTCTAAGGAAAATTAAGTATGGAGAAATGATTGAATTAAAATTACTTAGTAGAAATTGTAATGGTGAAAACGATTGTATTCCAAACAAATAGTGTCATTTGCAGTATACATTTTGATGCGGATGACTCATAAACAACTAAAGGAGGACTCCGGCGTGTTGTTACTTATGCAGTACCTTAAAAGGTAAATTAGCAATCTACTGAGACATGGATAATACAAAAAAAAAATGAAACTATGCCGCTTATTTTTTCAAAATTTAAATGTACATTGTAGCTTTTGTGTCGGTATATAATAATAATAAATATCCTTGGACATTTCACACAACGCCATCTTGTCCCAAGCTAAGCAACTTAATGCTTGTTTTATGGTAACGAGATGGATGATAAACTACCTACTTAAATACATTTTTTTTTGTAAATACATACATATTATAGATAGAAAAACACCCAGACCCGGGACAAATATTTCTTCCGTGCGGGGATCGAACCCGCGACATGCTGCGCAGCAGTCGATCGCTCAACCACTGCGCCAACCGTGTCGTCGAATCGTAAAAATATTCATACATTATTTTAATCCCCAGTGCTTTATTTTGTTTCAATATTTGTTTGAGTCAAGACACGTGGCAGAGGAATAAACTGTTACTGTACCATTTAATACCAGTGCTTCTCAAGAGGTGCGCAATTAATTATAATTATAGTTAGGCAACTTAATAATATTATCTTAAAAAAAATTTTGGTAATGAAAGCATTTCTTTTAATTTATAATCGTTTTCAACACATCTCGAAATTAGAGGAAATTTCAAAAACCTCTCAATGTAAAAGACATTATTATAAAAAGAAAATACTCGGCATTTAGGATGTTAAAGTTAAACATAACAATTTCGAACAATTTTTTTATATTTTAACCATGTTTTTATTGCAAAATTTTGTGTATCTTGGCAACCTCAAAATTAACTCACACATACAGAGCTGCCGCCATTTTGGCGTCTCACTTTTGTCTTAGCCAGAGTTCCGTCCGCCTTTTTTTATACGTCCATGGTTTATCATAAAACCTTTACCTACAACATCTCCCCCTTAATAGAAAGACTTAATTTTATATATTTAAATATAAGCAACTTATTTTCTAAGGAATACATTTTAACTATCTCCTTACACCCCTTTTCCCAAGCGCAATATTTAGGCTATATATATAAATACAGAACTTGTGTAAATTAACATTATTTACAATAGATCCTTATCTATTTGTGGCTAATCGCCGCTGAGCAATTTTTTTAGCTTTGCGCATGCGAGGCGGTGAGGCCGGCGGGGACGAATGAGTTTCTATATCCAATTTATAATCTTGTTTTGAAACGGGAGAAGCTATTGTACTATAGGTTTCCTTTGAAAATATTTCTTCTTCCCCGCAAGCATCACGGAACTCCTCATGATCGTCGACCATAGGTTTCTGTACATTTTCTCCAGGCTCACATTTTATTAGATGACGCCGGTTACGTCTATAACGAGAACCGATCTTATTTTGCACAATGTACGAGCGCGGTGTATCCGCATGCCCAATTACTGTTCCCCTTCCTCTGTTTTTACCATCGATATAGACCACCGTATCCCCTGGTTTTAACTTTGGTACCTTTTTACAGTGTTGGTCGTAGTACATTTTAGATTTATTTTGGTTAGCCAACATAGTTTGATATTCTAATGGATTGATAGGTTGCGGTTCTAAGAGTTTTTCCATGCTTCAGCACGGCTAACCGGTCCACCGGTACCGTCTATATTTAATTCCGCAGGCGGCCGGGCGTGTTCCATTGTTAATCGTCGATCTACTACGATATCGTTCACAATAGTTATTTGTGCAACAAGAGAGCAAAGTCGTTTTTTGCTGCGAGTGCTGATATTGAATCCCGAGTAAGCGAAGGAATCAATGATTGAATCACGAGCCTAGCGAGTGATTCTAAAGTTGATTCCTGAGTGCTGCGAGGGATTGAAAGGCACGAGATGCGAAAAATTTTGCTCTCGTGTAACACACATAACTTTTCACTTCAGCAGCGAGAACACTATAGGAAATGAAATATATTACGTAACATTTTTGAAACTATAATTAAATATTTTTAAGTTAAATATCAGTTTTTTAAGCAGTAAATACTTATTTTAGTTTAAATACAACAATAAGTTAAAAATTCAATGAATTACAATAAAAGATATAATTATCATTTTTGCTAAATTTCTTTAGTTAGTACGAAATTCCGAACGTGTTTGTCTTTGAGGTCGAATTAAAAATCGGAGTAACCCCATAACGAACTCCTTTCATCCAATCGAACTGTTAAAAGTACGTCTAGTTTGTATTTAATCAAATATAGTTCCCATACTATTGCTCTATCAATTTAATATTTATAATCTGTACTTAAATGCTTTGTATTGTTTTCTATAGCGCTACCTGCTAACATTTAACTTCATAACTCTAACGCAACTTATAACCAATTAATTTAACTTTCATAATCACACGAAATTTCTAACACAACACACTTATCATTGGCAAAATCATCGGTATAACGATGGAAGCCAAAACCTAAATGAAGAAGAAGAAGAAGAAAAATCGGAGCTGTTGGTACTGGCCACTTGGTCTTTGTCTCTCTCTCTTTTCTATTGGCGGGAAAGAGATAGTGTCAATGTTTCGAATTAGAATTAAAAAGTTACTTTGTCTCACTCAGTGGGCAAAATCGCATTTTGTCCACTGTTTTCAGTGAGCAAAACCTACATGTTTGAGCTACTGAAGTGAAAAACTTATTTGCCACACGACTCCCGATAAACACTGACTGTTAGATACTACTAACACTAATTTGCACACCAATTTTAGACAAAATTCCGATCCCACCGCTGTCACCATGTACTATTCGTAATGAAACGACCGAGTGCTAGACAACAACTGTTCTTTATTTATTATACAACTACCTACATGTTTATCATAAAACCTTTACCTACAACAAAGATTATTAAGGATATTCCCATGTGGTGACGGATTTAGAATATATTGTGTCACCACCCCATTCCGTCCTGAGGGTGTCGTAAGAGCAGGGGCGTAGCCCGGGCTAAACTAAAGTCATCATTTATTCAATCAGTTTGCCGAAAAAATCTTAGGTATCCTATGTCCGACTTTCTTTTATATATAAAGATGTTGGACAATTCACAAAATCATACTAAATATTATAAACGTGAAAGTGTAAATGTGTGTAATCCCGTTCCGTGATATAAACGTTTATCAAAATGCAACTGCTGGAATAACAAAACGTCACCGACGACTAAACTTTATGTTGTCTATAGTTTGACAAATTTGACAATTAGAAATTTTGAAGTTGACCGGTTGATGTATTTATTTCGAGTAAATATTAGCTTATTGTACCGAACAATGAAGAAGAACTAAATAATGCACGTGAAGATCGCCGCATTAGTATGGCTTGAATCCGTGCTTCTCAATCACAAGAGCAAATCGAGGCAGCCCGTGAAACGGATTGATTGGGAATGCAAAATCGTCGAGCAAATTTAAGAGATCAACAACTAGATATTTCGAGGCACAAGAATAATTTTATAAATTAGGTACTACATAATTTGGATCGAGCAACGTTTCGATACGGTGGCAGCACTAATTACTGCTTGCATACTTGCGTCCGCATTGGACCAATAGATGCCATGTATTATTACAAAATACTCCTTAGCGGCTAAAGTTTTATTAAAATGGAAAATCGTCACCTGGGACGAATGTACAATAGCGTATACACGTGCATTGGAAGCACTTATCCCATCCGACCGAACACCTACGCAATGACTCGTGACGTTTTGGAGGCGCATTGATTTTACTGTCTGGCTATTTCTGCCAAACACTGCCACTAATTCCAAGATCGACTGCTGCCGCCGAAATAAGCGCTTGCCTCAAATCATCGAAATATGTGGATTGATTTTATTTTCTCAGAATTTCTGTTCATCGAAGGACGAACTCACAAACGCGCGGCGGCTAAGAATAAATATGAAGATGACATAAAGTAACTAACATAATTCAGAATGAAATCATTGGTACACTGCATTAATTCAAATATAATAACTGTGTAAAAAAGACTCCTTGGATGTGCCTGGCTTACCACCGCACAATTTACGACTAAAGGTTGGCTACGTACTAAGTTTGCTTCCAAATATAAACCAAAACCACCAAACCTGTGCAACGGAACGCATTTGGTGGTAAGTGAATTGATGAATATACTCAAAGTAAAGTTGGAAGGTGAGGAAGTTCTCATCCGAGGATCCCGACGATGTCAACTAATATACCGTTTTAGTTTTAATGATTTCCGATCCGTCGTGCATTCGCCGTGACCATTAATAAATCACAGGGCCAATCCTGGAAAGTTTGTGGCCTAAATCTAGAAAATTCATGTATTTCCCAAGATCAATTATATGTGGCATATTCCGGGTCAGAAGACCACCGAAAAATGTCGTCTGTCACAAGGTGATTCACTGAATAGTGCAGTTACTAAAATAGATGGCCAATAAAGTATAATTAAAATCATAGATTTTTTATTTATATTTATCCTGATAAAAAATTGAAGTTAATAAAATCAAAAATCTGCTCATTTTTGCCTTTAAGGCGAAACAAAGTTCGCCGGGTCAGCTAGTGTAATATAAATTGTTTGAAAAAATTTTGGAAGATTTTTTTTCTTTTGTAAGAAATGTTTACCCTTCTTAAGGGCCCGCAAATATGTTTTTATACGGGGCCCCACCAAGGCACGATACGCCCCTGCGTAGGAGCCGAAACAAGGAAATGAGAACGCGGAAAACTTAGCCGCAAGAGAAGGAAAATCGGAATAATTCATTAGATTTTTTTTTTATTTTAGCCCATTAATGACTTACTACTTAGTCGGTTCTCCGCGAAGTTCACGGAAATCAGCCTTACTATCCAAGCTGGCAAGACGGGTTGGCACATGGTTTGTTTTAAGTTTTTATTATTCACTAGCAACCCGCCCCAGCTTTGCACGCGTGCATGTATTATACTTAAAAACCTTCCTCTCGAATCACTATAACTATTAAAGAAAATCGCTTCAAAATCCGTTGCGTACTTTTAAAGATTTAAGCATACATAGGGACGGACAGACGAAAGCGACTTTGTTTTATACTATGTAGTGATTTGCGGCTAGGTGATCTGCCTCATGCGTTCCTTTAATAGCCTCTTACACCCCCAGGATGGTATGGGTTGGTGACACATTATATTCTAATTCCGTCACCACACGGACTTTAGATCAGAGCTATAAAAAAAGCTATACTGTTTTTTTTCTTTATCGTATCAAGTTAATAATATATCTTTGTTCAATTCAATATATCTACTATTACTCAGCCCACAAATGACCCACCACTGAGTCAGGCCTCCTCCCATCACAGAGAGGGTCATTAGGTTACTATACCACACTGGCCAGACGGGTTGGCACAGGGTTTCGTATCAAGGTTTCCTTCTCTTGCAGCCAGGTTTTCGGCCTTGTCATTTCCTTTTGTCGGCTCTTACGACGCTCTCAGTTTGGAATGGGGTGGTGACAGTATGTATTCCTAATCCGTCACCACACGGATAATCTAAATATACTGTTTAACACATTTACCAGCATAAATGGCCAATATTTTTCCTCTTGCTTGAAACAATTCAATCCTACACTAATATGCACAAACTGATATAAATCGGCGTTGGCACACCCCTATTTTGCGGGATTAAAAATTTAAACAAAGCGAAGAGCGAGCGTGGCAGAGTTCGCCAAGTCCCCGAATTATTCTTATACTTATATTATTATTTTCCTTTTTTAATGTTAATAATTTATTATGTATAAAATAAAATAATAATATTAATTACATATTATCATACAAATATTGAAAGGTATAATGATGTCTTAGGTATTCGCGAATGTGTAATAAACCAACGGGTTTATCGTGTGTATTGTTCATTATTTAGTTCCCGTCGTCGTTTCGAATAATTTGCAGCAATCGTGGCCACTGGAGAGATTTGATGACAGGTGTCTTTAAAAGTGCAAATTAACAGTTAAATCTACCGCCTATAGTTAATTTAGTTTTATGATAACGTTCCCTTTACGCGCAATTATCGCTCACGGTGTCCAGAGGTCCTGCAGATGAGTGTAGAGCTGAAATTTGATCAATTTAATAGCTGGATTCTAAGCAGATTATCTATTACAATTTGGATTTTTTATCCCAAGAATAATCCGCGAGGCTGTTGAGATTAAAAATATAAAAAGAATATACCTGTCTATTAATTTTGAGGAAGCTTCACTCAGTAGTGGGTCACTTGTTGGACTGGGGAGGGACCCAAGATGATAAACAAAGTGTTGGACTTATGTATGAATGTAATAAATAATAATAATTAATAAATATCCTTGGACATTTCACACAACGCCATCTCGTCCCAAGCTAAGCAACTTTATGCTTGTGTTATGGTAACGAGATGGAGGATAAACTACTTACATACATTTTTTTTTTGTAAATTCATACATATTATACATAGAAATAACACCCAGACTCCGAGCCAGTGCCTGTGGTTTAGACAAAGACACTTGCCCGACCCCGGAATCGAACCCGGGACCCGTTGATCCAAAGGCGGCACATCTATCAAACACACTCTTTATAAAAAAAGTAGTGATGTCATTTGGTTGTTATATTTTGTAAGTTTGTAAGACCTTAGTCAGGTGTGAGCCTGTCGCCTTCGCATAAAAGGCGCCGGGAGGAAGGCAGGCTGCATGATCCACCGCCTCCCAGCGGTGGAACATGGGGACTAACATATAGACCCCCGTTTACGCAGGGGCCCGCTTCGGAGTCGCAGAGCATTCTTCCCCATAGGTAGGAGTGAACCTTGTGGCTCTGGAGTCAGGCAGTCGAGGATCGCCGTCGGTTTTAGTTGGTCAGCCAGTCCCCAACGGCCGGGAATCCATGAGGATTTCCGGCAAAAAAAAAGTAAGTGCAGGCTATAACTCTCTTGTTTGACTTTAAACCTTCAGTAATAACCATAATAAACTACTTCCAAACAGTAGTCCAATTAGTTGTTATTAAAAATAGTTTATCAGTTTGATAACACTCGTAAACAATATAAATTACTTTTATTACTTCTAATTATAGAGGGCTGAAGTAACAGTGTTTCGTATTTTATTATTATATATTTGTTTCGGTTGTTGTTTTTAACCGACATAAAAAGGAAGAGGTTCTTAATTCGGTTCTATGTGTTTATGTTATTTACGCTTATTTCCGTAATTTGTATTTCTATTAGATGTAGTGTTTCAGATTCGTCCCATATAAATTTGATCGAACTCGGTTCCGTAGATTGGCAGAAACCTTGAAATAAGTGACCAACAAAAATTTGTAGGCCATATCTGTATTATTTGTCCGTGTGGTGACGGATTTAGAATACATAGTCACCACCCCATTACATCATTAGGGTGTCATAAGAGTCAGCAAAATAAATAATAAATAAATAATAAATATCCTTGGACATTTCACACAACGCCATCTCGTCCCAAGCTAAGCAACTTAATGCTTGTGTTATGGTAACGAGATGGATGATAAACTACATATATACTTTCTTTTTGTAAATACATACATATTATAGATAGAAAAACACCCAGACCCGGAACAAATACTTGTAGGTCGTACAAATATTTCTTCCGTGCGGGGATCGAACCCGCGACATGCTGCGCAGCAGTCGATCGCTCTACCACTGCGCCAACCGTGTCGTCAAAAGGAAATGACAAGGCCGAAAACGTGAAGAAAAACTTGAAACGAAACCCTGTGCCAACCCGTCTGTCCAGCGTGGCACAATAGGCTAATTACCCTCCCTGCGATGGGAGGAGACTTGACTCATTAGTGGGTTATTCATGGGCTGAGTAGTAGTTGTATAGGTATTATTTCAACGAATTTGTTTTTCGTGTCCTTTACAAATAATAAGTTTATTAGCCCTAACAATAAAAGAGAAAACAAAACTACCAATTGAAGTCAGTGCCATAGTTTGCTTTTTTTATAATTCGCTTTTTAGTGACTGTTCTGAAGTAGATATACATTTTAGGTAAAAAGCAAAGTGGAGGTTACGGTTGCCGCTGAAAGTATTTAAATAGAGAATAAATACATAAGTATTAACCTAACAAATCCCCCTTGTCACTCATCATGAGCCATGCGTGACAGCCAATAGGAATCACGATAACATTTGAGCATTGCGTAGCGCGGTTGACGCAGAAGTCGCATATCTTGGGCTTGGGATTTGATCAATTTTATAATATTTTTTTAAGTTAATCTTCTTTAGCAACGCAATTTGTTGTCACGAATATTCACAACGTTTTGTGTCACGAAGATATGTAACGTTTTTTATGCTAATTCTTTTGAAGTTAGAATGTTTCAATATTTACAAATAACATGTGGCATTTTAATTTGCCACTTATCATTTTATATACTATTTTTCATAAAATACAAAATAATAATATTTCATAAATTCTCCATTCTAAACATTCATAAAAAAATGTAATTATAAGTTTCACTTCTGACCTTTGTACTTTTTCCGCTGCACACTTCTTTTATTTAAAATATTTGTATTTCAATATCGAATCGAAAACCGTTAAAACCACAATGTGCAAGAGTCGTGAAAGTTCGATGAGAAATGATGACGAATGCCGTCGTCGTCACTTTCAAATTCATGGAAGGAAATTAGTATTCGGTGCCGTGCTGACAAAACGGGCTGTCTGCTGGCACTGGTTTCGTAGCTAGTCTTCCTCTTGCCCCGATGGTTCATCTCAGGATATTGTTTACCACCCGGAAAGAGTTAAACAAATATTAAGTTTTTCACAACTAGCGACCCGCCCCGGCTTACGGGTGCAATGATGAACATCTAAAAATATCAGTGTATTCAACATATAATGCTTCCTCTTGAATCACTCTATCAATTTAAAAAATCGCTTCAATGTCCGTTGCGTAGTTTTAAAGATTTAAGCATAGGTACATAGGGACGGACAAACGACAGCGACTATCTTTTATACTATACTAGCGACGCGCCCCGGCTTCGCACGGGTGCAATTATGCATTTATTATTCATATAAACTTTCCTCTAAAATCACTCTATCTATAAAAAAACCGCTTCAAAATCCGTTGCGTAGTTTTAAAGATTTAAGCATACATAAGGACGGACAGACGACAGCGACTTTGTTTTATAACTACTATGTAGTTTTTTATATCTAGTTTAAAACACACTTTTTTACGCATTTCACATTAAAACTATAACTATTTTTCTGCGACTTTGCCAAACTTGGCCCTCGCAGCAATTTAAATTTTTAAGTGATATTGGAATAAAGTGATTCAACTGTTTTCTACCCTCTTGCAATATAATCCTGACTTTTCACTTTCAGGATATTAAAATAGCTTATAAATAACAAAGATAAAATGCTACATGGATCGGAGGAGCTACAGAAGTTGGAAGTAGTCATCCCACTATTGAGCCGGGCCTCCTCTAAATTCATGGAGGGAAATTAGCCTACTGTGCCACACTGGCAAGACGGATTGGCACAGGGCTTGTATCAAGTTTTCCTTCTCATACGGCCAGGTGATCTGCCTCTTACGCTCTTTTAGTCGCCTCTTACGCCACCCTCAGGTTAGTGTGGGTTGGTGACATTGTGTAAGTAGTGGTAACCACTCATCCTTGTTGAACTTAGAATTCATAATATCAACACCTCATTCCATCCTGAAGTTGTTATGTGGGACTCTAGAACACACGACTACCCACTAAAATCACAGCGGTATATCGACACATGTCTCGTTTGGACTCCACAGGTTCGCAATCTATTGCAACCCGTTTGTGTTCAGGTTCAATGCTATCTTTGGCTTCATCATCATCATCATTTCAGCTAAAATACGTCCACTGCTGGACATAGGCCTCCCGCAAGGATTTCCACAGAGGCCGGCCCTGGGCCGCCCGCATCCATCGTTTGCCAGCGACTTAATCAGGTCATCGGTCCACCATGTGTGAGGCCTACCAGCACTGCGCTTTCCGGAACGCGGCGCCACTCAAAGACTTTTCTGCTCCATTGGGCCATCTTTGGCTTACAGAAAGCTTACTTGACCGCGAAGTCGACTGAGTTATTTTAATTGTATACTGATAAAAAATATATTTTATTATTATTTAGTCTTTACCACCGGTTCGGAATGCCATTCCACGGAGAAGAACAGGCAAGAAACCCCAAGAAATGTCTGCTCTTTTTAATAAAAGGATTACTACGATGGTGATATCCTAATTGTTTTTTTTTTAATAATTTTAGACTTTCAATAACGAGATACTTTCATAACAAAGGTGTTTTTTTTTATAAAATAACCTCATTATGAAAGACGGTTGAGGTGGAACGTGATGCAGCCGAGTCAAAAGAGCTCTTAATTCAATTACCGACGGTTCAATGTCGACAAAGTGCCAATTACCGGTGTTGTCGGCATAAAGTGATATACGTCTCGTGTCGTCGAATTACATTTTGGTCCACTTGGTTCGGGGTAAAAACGGAAATTCAGATTTTCAAACATTTTGTATGCACGCCGTAACAAAACCTCTGTAGACATCCGAAGTGCTGATATACCTACTGACCCAATGCTTAATCGGCTTTGACTTTGACTTTGTTTTAGGTATTACACCCAGTGTACACAGTGACGGATTTAGAATACATAGTGTCACCAGCTCATCTCTTTCTGAGGGTGTCGTAAGAGCCGACAAAAGGCAATGTAGTTTTGTGATAAAACCTTCGTAAATAAAGTTTTTTTTGAGTCTGAGTTACAAATAACTGTAATCTTTTCAGGTGTTATGTAAAGGAACACAAGGAACAAGCCCTCTGAGTTTCTTGCCAGTTCTTCTCAGCACTAAATAAATAAATAAATATCCTTGGACATTACACACAACGCCATCTCGTCCCAAGCTAAGCAACTTAATGCTTGTGTTATGGTAACGAGATGGATGATAAACTACTTATATACATTTTTGTTTTGTAAATACATACATATTATAGATAGAAATGACACCCAGACTCCGAGCCAGTGCCTCTGGTTTAGACAAAGACACTTGCCCGACCCCGGAATCGAACCCGGGACCCGTTGATCCAAAGGCGGCACATCTAACCACTACACCAACGAGGCAGTCAACAGGTCGCGTTCTGAACTGGAGGTAAACAAAAATATATTACTTTTCTTTGTATAGAAGTTTTATTAATTACTACCTGACCGGACAGACAATGACCTGCATGATATTCGTTTACCGACTGCAGCGCCATCTGTCGGGCTGATTTGTGCATCTAAACCATCCACGGTGCCAACCAAAAGCATCCAAAAAAAATCATTCAAATCGGTTCAGCCATTATACAATTACAACGAAAAGTGGCATTGATTTTTATATACACTTCTCATCAGAAAAATCGAAACACCATGCAAGTTTATGTTTTGTAAGGATTATCAGAAAAAAATATATTTAGGATTATACATGTCGTACAAAGTCGTTTAATAGTATAAGGTTTTCAAATCCCAATGTCAATGTTCTAAATTCAAATTAAACTTTCATAAGTTTCGTATTTTGTTTAATTAACAGCCATAAAAAGGGAAGTGTTTCGATTTTGCTGATGAGAAGTTTATATAACTAGATGTTGTTGACAAAATAAATATATTAATAAAATTAAATTAAATCACTTTGAAATTTCAGTTAGTTGTATTTTGTGAAGTGTCGTTTCCTTTTCCTTAGTCTTCTTTAATTTAATCGAAAATTGGTTACCTACTTGCTTTTTGTGAGGCCAATTGTAGGCCTCTTCAAACAGTGCACGGAACCCATTAAACAAATCCGGTTCACCGATGACCGATTTAAAGCAAAATAATTCACAAAGTAATCAGTTTAAGGGTGATATTACGAACCAATACTACCGAGTGCTTTCAAACGAAGTTATGTAACACCAGCTTTTTCCTGCGACTGTGATTGTGTGATTTATAAAAACACTCGTATAAATTACCATCTTCATCACTACATAGTATAAAACAAAGTCGCTATCGTCTGTCCGTCCTTAAGTATGCTTAAATCTTTAAAACTACGCAACGGATTTTGAAGCGGTTTTTTAAATACACAGAGTGATTCAAGAGGAACGTTTTTATGTGTAATACATCCATAAACACCCATAAATTCAGAGGTTCGTAATTGCACCCGTGCGAAGCAGGGGCAGGTCGCTAGTAACCTAATTTGAATAAAAACCAACTTATCCGTGTGGGGTTGCCAACCCATTCCACCTTGATAGTGTCGTTAGAAGCCGCTGATGGAACGAAAAAAACAGTCACACTAGCTTCAAGAGAAGAAAATCTTTTTTTATAATATAAGTTACTTGAATACCTTTAACCCTAGGCTTTTTTTTTTTTATTTTTTTTTATTTATCATTAGGGTTAACAAACAGCGAACACAATAACAATCAATATTTATAAATGTATCTAAACTTAAAATTACTCATTGTACCGCCAGCACCGTTAACCTCAAATTACTATATCTACATTAAAATCATAATGGCTGAGAAAGTAGGATCTTAAATATAAGTTAAAGGAATGAAAAATACATAGGAGTGAAATTAACTGAAACTAACATAATTTTGACATTATAAACCCTAGGATAAAAAGGCTTGCGTGATGGAAAGCAACGCCAGGGTTTAAGATGGAGCAGGCAATTCAAGGAATTGCCCTGTCGGACACCAGCTCTCACATACACACGACAAAACATAGTAAAATTGCTTGGCGCCGGACTTAGATGTGAGGGTGGTAGCTAGGCCGGGCGAAGCATTAGATCCTACTACCACGCGTGCTGGATTTTGTTGACTTTTACAACACGCGTGTTCACCAGCGTGTTTTGGGGAAGTGTAATATTCTGACCCCCGAAGTCCCCCGAAGACTGCCTCACAGTTCGAGGACTTTTCTGCCACATCGGGTGAGCTCAAACTCAAAACTCAAATAATTTATTTCAATTGAACCTATTTACTTGTGTTTTTGTAATGTTAAAAGTGAAGTTAGAAGTCTAGTTGCTTGCTCCTAAAAGTAGATCCTATGGAGAAGAACAGGCAAGAAAGTCCATGGACACTCTTTTCATCATATATTCTGTTATATCGGTAGCTCTGGTTCTCCTGTGTATTTCCTCATTTCGGATTCGATCTCGCAGGGAAACTCCGAGAATAGCCGTTTTGTTGACTTTGAGTCTTTTGATGGAGCCCATAGTGAGCGACCACGTCTCTGTACCATATGTCATCACTGGCAACACACATTCATCGAATTTTTCTGTCTTCAAACTCTGTGGTATTGTGGAGGAGAAGATCTTTCTCAGCTTCCCGAACGTTGCTCAGCACAGGTAATTTTGGTTACGTTAACGTAGATATGAAAAAATATTTGTTTTATGACGATTTTTGACCTAAGGGGTTAGCCAAAATAGGATTTGTACCCTTGTGCCATCCCGTCGCTTCAATAGGATAAGAGGAGGCGGGGGTAAAAAGAACCTATTTTTTAGTTCTAAAGTTGTTTTGGCGAATTCCCTAAATTACCCCAAACACAGTCCCTGAAAGCTTTCGTGTACAAATAAGGTTGAAATTTGGCAAGCACATAATGGAAAGTTCCAGAAGGAAACACGTAGATTCCTAATTTATCACCTCATTTTCAGCAAAATTTTACCAAAAAAAGATGAAACTTGATTGCTAAGTGATTACAAAATAGGTATTTGCCGACATTTTTGCGTCGCCTATTCATTGGGTGCGTTAATGGTGATGAAAAGTGTTTGGCGAGACGCCAGTATGGCTGGTCTAGTTGTCCTACCATCAGTTTTCACTCGAAAATCACTTTATTTATTAATCTTCTTCCTTAAGGTGAATGTTCCAGGGTAGCCCGCGAAATTCTAATTTTCGTACGTTTTTTGCAATTTGCAGGTCAGTTCTAGGTTGTATGTTGATTAAAATGTTATTCGCGGCTGTAATACGTATGTAGTTATAGAATTATAATCATCAAAATCATCAATACAACTCTCCAAGCAATAAAGGTGCGAGAAAAACGTTTTCAAGCTCAAATTCATTCTCTTAACATTCACCTTAAATATTAATTAATAACACATACACTATATAAATAAAGATCGGTAATTCACATTATATCTTTTTATATTATAGCCTATGCGTAGTTCTACTAGTAGTCATGTGAAATCAACACTCGTGGTAGGGGATGATTTCTTTATGTTTTTGTTGGTAGGAGAGCTTGTTAAATAATTTTATGTGCCCGTACAGGAGTAAAATGGACTTTTGCGAAATGGGCGATTAAATCAAATTGTGTCTAGACTATCGCCGCTAATATAATGCGCACTGTAAAAAGTTTTAAACGTTTGCCGTGGTGTCTGTTTTACCCACATTCACCCATTAGTCCGAAACATTAACTTAGGGTTATTTAACGTTTCAAAAACATTTTTGTAAAATTATATTCTTCAAGAAAATGCAAAATGACTGCCTCGTTGGTCTAGTGGTTAGATGTGCCGCCTTTGGATCAACGGGTCCCGGGTTCGATTCCGGGGTCGGGCAAGTGTCTTTGTCTAAACCAAAGGCACTGGCTCGGAGTCTGGGTGTCATTTCTATCTATACTATGTATGTATTTACAAAAAAAAATGTATGTAAGTAGTTTATCATCCCTCTCGTTACCATAACACAAGCATTAAGTTGCTTAGCTTGGGACGAGATGGCGTTGTGTGAAATGTCCAAGGATATTTATTTATTTATTTATGAGAGAGTACCTACTACTAGTCAGCCCATTTATGACCCACTGCTGAGTCGGGCCTCCTCCAGTTACATGGAGTGTAATTGGCCTACTGTGCCACACTGGCCAGAAGGGTTGTCGCAGGGTTTCGTTTCAATTTTTTCCTTCTCTTACGGCTAGGTTATAGCCGTCATTTCATTTTGTCGGCTCATATGACACCCAGGAGGGAATTGGCCGGTGACTTACACAATACTTGTTTTGAAAAATTAGTCAATGAACAGATAATATAGACACCATGTCTTCACTACATAGTATAAAACAAAGTCGCTGTCATCTGCCCGTCCCTATGTATGTTAAAAACTTTAAAAGTGCGCAACCGATTTTTAATAGATAGAGTGATTCAAGAGGAGGGTTTATATCACTACATAGTATAAAACAAAGTCGCATTCTTCTGTCCGTCCCTATGTATGCATAAATCTTTAAAACTACGCAACGGATTTTGAAGCGGTTTTTTTTAATATATAGAGTAATTCAAGGGGAAGGTTTATATGTATAACCCACCTCCGCTTTGCACGGGCGAAGCCGGGGCGGGCCACTAGTGTATAATACATGCATAATTGCACCCGGGCGAAGCCGGTCCGGGTCGCTAGTTGTGAATAAAATCTTGAATCATAAATCTTAGTCTTCATTCATTCTTTGAAATCTTAGTCAAAATAAACGAGCAGAGAAAAATGAATCGTGAAAAACGTGTTTTCATCTGCACAAGTGAAAACCACAAAAGAAATAGACGCGCTGTAAAAAGAATAGTAATATTGCTAGACACTCACAAATCTTCAATGACATTGTGTTTATTTGTCAAATGATATATTAGAATTGTATTGTTACCATTGCATGCTTAGAATTAAACGGGGATATTACTTTTCTACCGACCGAAAAAAAGGAGGATCACGTTTCAGTTTTTTTTTTAAATAAATTTCACTTGTAAGTGGATACAAAAACTTTAAATGGTCGTTTGTTTTTCACTTTCTGTGCCTTTTTGTGGTTCCGCTGGGGAAATGCTTTATGTATACCGGTGCCCCTCGGGGGTGGGGTTGGCTTTTATGTGGGACTCTGGTAACGACCCGTCTACCCACTAAAACCTCAGCGGTATACCCTTTTTTTTTTGTTGTCGCTGGGGAAATGCTTTATGCATATCACCGCCCCCCGGGGGAGAGGTCGGTGATTATGTGGGACTCCGACAAGAGTCGTCTACCCAAGAGTAGTCTACCCACTAAAACCCCAGCTGTATACCCTCACACGGCGTGCTTGGGGCGCCACAAGTCCGCGTAAACGCATTCTACTGTGACGCCCCGACGTCGTGCCCGCAACGGGCAAGCGACTGTCAGAGAGGGCGTCCCGGTACACTGGGACGCCCTCAGTCATCGAAGCTTTCGTCGGTGGCGGTTAACCCGACCCACCACCGGCCTCTCGCATCGTCACGACCCCCTCCACCCCTGCCTCCGTCCGCGGCGCGGGTCAGCCGGAACTCCCTCCTTTGCGACCCGCCCCGCAGCCCCCTTCTGCGACATAACGGCCTCGCAGAAGGAGGCCCGTCAGCCCTTGGGTTAGCGACAACCCAAGGGCGTTGGTACACCGCAGCGGTCCAGAACTCGCCGAGCAACTCTGAGGACAGAGGAGTCCCTGGAGTCCCAGTCCACTGCGGCGCTGGTGCCGCTCTTCATCTCACCTCTCCCCGTGGGCCCCCCCGGCATGGGAGGCCCTGACCGGTATGGCCCCACAGATCATTCAGCGGTATACCCTCACGTGACACATATGGGGCGCCACAGATTTGCGTAAAAGTTCCGGGAAACTGGGACGCCCTCAGACATTGAGGATTTCGTCGCTGGCGCTAGCCACACTGGTTGGTTTAGTATCAAGTTTTCCTTCTCTTGCAATAGGATTTCGGTCTTGTCATCTCCTATAGTCGCCTCTAACGCCACCCTTAGGGTGAAATGGGGTGGTGACACGACGTTCTAAATCCGTCACTAGACTTACACAAATACACTTGCCCGACACCAGAATCGAACCAGGGCCGGTGATTTAAAGGCTGAAATTAATGGCACTGAGTGACAACGGTCATTCTTACTCAGAAGAGAGATGTAACATTTAATTCAATAACTTGCAACATCAAAGCTCCTGCAAGCGTTAATTAAGTCTTAATTTCTCAATCGAAGTCCCGTAACATTCTATTAAGGCGCCAATAAAACGAATCTTCTAATTAATGCTGCAGGAGGGTGAATAATAAGTAGCTTCAAAATCAAGTGAATGTAACGACAATCAATTTATTTATTACTAGCTGACCCGACAGACGTCCTGGCTTAACTGTGAATATGTATCTTAATTAATTTAAAGTATTAAATATTTTCTTTAAATTTTGAAAAAGTTCTATAAATTTGTGACCACTATAAATAATTTATTCCCGTTGGAAAAATTACTTAAAGTTAATTTTTCAACAAGTCGAACAATTGTTAATTAATAAAATTTTCTCGAACAACCTCTTTTTTTTGGGCAATTATAGATTCATGTATAACATTAAAATACTTAAAAACACTAAAGACTAGGAACAAACTAAACCTAAAACTTAAAAATAGAAATGCTTATTGTTGGAAAATAAAATAAAATGTAAAATACTTCATCCAGACTGCTTCCCTTTGGGAGGGTGCCCAAAATGCTGGCGACATTGCTATGAATATTGAATTCATCATCGTCATCAACTGCTAGACATAAGCATCCCCAAGGACCTGCGCGAAGGCCGCGGAGCCACCCGCATCCATCCCTTTTTTAAACGTAACTTTACCCCTGCTGTATGTATAACCTGTATCCTTGGACATTTCACACAACGCCATCTCGACCCAAGCTAAGCAACTTAATGCTTGTGTTATGGTAACGAGATGGATGATAAACTATTTATATACATATTTTTTTTGTAAATACATACTTATTATACATAGAAATGACACCCAGACTCCGAGCCAGTGCCTCTGGTTTAGACAAAGACACTTGCCCGACCCCGGAATTGAAGCCTCGTGATTCAATGACGGCGCATCCAACCACTTGACCAACAAGGCAGTCAAAAAAGCGAAAAGAAAGCGTTTTCTGGCGTCCTTAACCAGGTCGTCAGTCCACCGCGTGGGGACCGACGACCTGGTTAAGGCGTAGGAAAACCAGCACTGCGTTTTCCGGAACGCGGTTGCCCCTCCAGTGGCTTTTATGCGCCATCGGGGGACAGTCCTGCGAGTTATGTGTACAAGACGTGCTGAATATCATCACATTATCAAATGTATAGTTTACTTAGAATAGCCCTTCTAAGATTTTCATTGTTAATATTGTTATATTAACAAATTAATATTATTCATTCAAATAGGATCATTTGAATGAATAATATTTGAATTTAGAACTCACTACTTCATATCGCCAAAGCTCATAAGCGAAGCTCTGGAAACTGTATTCACACTAACATCATTAATCGCCCTAGTTGCCGGACACGTTACAAATTTGAATTTCGAACTAATCTCAAACTGAAATCAGTTTAGCGCGCGCGGATTGGCGGGCTGAGCGATGACGTCATCAATAGCTGTCGCTCGGCCAACCACAGCGCGCCAACTATCATGAGTTATTCTGCAATGAGGGTAGGACCTAGGGCATTAATTTTGGTCATACAGTTTGTTAATACGTGGAAGTATGTATTAAGTGTCTGGCGACGGATTAAGAGTACATTGTGTCACCAACCCATTCTATCCTGAGGGTGTCGTAGGAGCCGACAAAAGCAAAAGACAAGGCCGATAGCCGCAAACTTGATACGAAAAGCTATTCCAACCCGTCTGATCAGCGTCGCACAGTAAGCTAATTACCCTCCTTCTAGTTGGAGGAGGCCCGACTCGACAGTGGGTCTTTTATGACTTTAGGAGTGTTTCGAAGGGAGGCCCTTCGAAACACTCCTAAAGTCCCAGCTTCTATTGTACGAAACGAAATTGGATCCATTTAGCCAAAGTTCGCTATTCGTATTCAGTATTTCGTTCCGAAAGGCGCAGTGCTGGTAGGCCTCCCACATGGTGGACCAACGGCCTGGTTAAGGTCGCCGGAAAGCAGTGGATGCGGGCGGCCCAGGACCGGCCTTTGTGGAGATCCTTGGGGGAGGCCTATGACCAGCAGTGGACGTCTTTTGGCTGAAAATATGATGATGATTTGGTATTTATGTTTGCAAATGTTTGCTCTTATTCAAAAGGTGGAGGACCTCAATTTGACTGCACGTTTTTTTTTGTATGTACACTACGCGCGGGTGAAGCCGCGGGGCGAAGCTAGTCAAAATAAGTAAGTTACTCCTTATATCATCAGCTACCTTTGTGTTTGTGAACAGTACGTGAGTGCAGTTTCAGCACGCACTATGTAATTTGAGTAATTTCACTGATTTTTATATTATTAAATTTTTTTACTATGCTACATATGTATGCGTGTTATGTTATTGCTTTCACCAATCTGTCAGACTTGTTTGTACCACCATCATTGTAACCCTTTTATTTAAAAAAGCAACCATGGAGTTTCTTGCCGGCTCTTCGGTAAAAACTTAATTAAAATTACAATTTTTAAAATTTCTCTTGATTCTTTGACTATTTGAAAGCATTCGCAGGAATTTATTCGAATAAAAATAATTTTGATTTTGATTCCACCTATCATTGAAAGTCCCATCAAAATCGGTCCAGCCGTTCCAGAGGTTAGCAGGGCCAAACAGACAGACAGACAAAAAAAATAAAAATTTGTTATTTTCGTCTAAGTATGTACTGTGTTTAAACATACTTACGCATTTAGTAAAAAGTGGTTATTTTATTATTACAAACAGACACTCCAATTTTATTTATTTGTATAGATTTACAGCACAACTCCGTCATTCATGTAACCTGTGTCGTGGGAGTAACTAGTTTACAAACATGAAAACCTGTGAAAACTTTTTTTTTTTATTTTTTACGTTAGTTGTCCTCATGGATACCCGACCGCCAAACGCCAGCCGGGTTATGTGGGACTCCGGGGCGCGGAGGGTATTTGCGCCCCAACCTACCCACCTAAGGAAGCACCTACTGAGAGTAGGTTAAATGAAACACCAATGTCCCAGGTGCCAAGGCGCTGGGTACGACAGACGAAAGGAAAAAAAAGAAGAGCAAATAATTACCATTCATTGCTAAAAAGAACACGGACTACAAGTCTGTGGTGTTCTAACAAAATAATAATAATAAAAAAAACCTACCCACCAAAACTAACGGTGTCCCTTAACTGCCCCAGACAGGGCAACGGGTTTCACTCCTCCCGATGGGTGGCATGCTCTGTGACCCTGATACCTATGAAACCCTGTGCCAACCCGTCTGGCCAGCGTGGCACAGTAGGATAATTTCTCTCCATGTGACAGGAGGAGGCCCGACTCAACAGTGGTCATCTTAGCGCAGTGGTTGAGCGATCGGCTGCTGCGAAGCATGTCGCGGGTTCGATCCCCGCACGGAAGAAATATTTGTACGACCTACAAGTATTTGTTCCGGGTCTGGGTGTTTTCTATCTATATCATGTATGTATTTACAAAAAAAAAAATATAAGTAGTTTATCATCCATCTCGTTACCATAACACAAGCATTAAGTTGCTTAGCTTGGGACGAGATGGCGTTGTGTGAAATGTCCAAGGATATTTATTATAGCGCTAAGGATACGGTGCCTAGTTTAATTTAGATTTATTTAGTGTTTAGTTTCTCTCTTCTTTTGGGTATATATTTAAGTTGTTTTTTTTTACTAGTTTTAGACATTGTATATAATATTTTATTACATTTATATATTAGTGTTGAGAATAAACAATTTTATTTATTTACTAGTGGCCCGCCCCGGCTTCGCCCGTGCAAAGCGGGGGTGGGTTATACATATAAACCTTCCCCTTGAATCACTCTATCTATTAAAAAAAACCGCTTCAAAATCCGTTGCGTAGTTTTAAAGATTTATGCATACATAGGGACGGACAGAAGAATGCGACTTTGTTTTATACTATGTAGTGATAGTGATAGTGATCTATATGTTCAGTAGTAGAGCATTTAAATGAGTCCTTCAAGTATACCTAATGTCTCCAATAAGTATCCATATTAACAATAGATACCACAAATATGATAGGATGCAATAGTTCAACATTCCAAGAGCGTATGGTGTTACATTGCTGTGCTGCGGTCGCATAACTTGCGCGCTCAAGCTTGGAGAGTACTAAGAATACAAAAATATGCCTTAATTCTTTAGCGGTAAGGCTTAGAATTAAATCATAGTGCAGTTCGTAGTTTAAAATATACAACTACTCAGCCCATAAATGATCCACTGGTCGGGCCTCCTGCCTTACATGGGGGGATTAGCTGTCTGTGTCACGCTGGCCAAGCGTGTTGGCTCAAGGTTTCCTTCTGTTGCGGCTAGGTTTACGGCCTTGTCATTTCCTTTTGTCGGCTCTTGCGACACCCTTAGGATAGAGCAGGGTGGGGACACTGTGGATTCTAAATCTGGGTTAAAAATATGTTAGTGGTTATATGAGATATGTTTTGTCTAAAGCCTGCAGCGCTTATTCAAAGTTAAATCATTTATTTTGTATAGGATACAATGGACACTTAGCCCCGCCGCACATGCTCACACTCGCATTGGTTGTCACGCGCCACGTGCGAGGCGCAGTACCAAACTCAGCATGAACGCGTGTACGTCGACACGTGAGAGCAAATGCGGAGCTTGGTACTGTGCCATAGGTTTTATAGACTGCCACTCGCACGCGGCTCGTGTCAGCCAATGCGAGTCTGAGCATGTGCGGCGGGGCTTAGAAATTGTCAACACATTAATAAAACTATTCAAAGCAAAGTAATATATTTTAGTTTACCACCAGTTAGGAACGCGACGACTGCTGAGAAGAACTGGCAAGAAACTCAGATGGCGGGTCATGCTTTTTTTAATTACTTATTTTTATATTTAATTGCCAAACAAATTCCATATAACAAACTGTTGGAACCGGAAGGAGTCAACTGAATCGTGATTCAACAATCTATATAAATCTATACAAATACACAAATAAAATTAGAGTGTCTGTTCGTAATAATAAAATAACAACTTTTTACTAAATGCGTAAGTATGTACACATCATTGCCAGTATTAACACGAAAGTTCATCACCCTGGAACTATCTAGTGGAAAGACCGGTAGTCGTTTAGTTAGACCAGCTGACCAGCTGTCCTGCTGTCAGTGGTCATGCTATTGACTTCGTGTATCGACTGTCACCTGTTTTGGGATGGTCGTTGCCTTCCCTGCTGTATGGTTGAGGAGAGCGATGGTTGCCACATGCGTCATACTTGTGAACAGGTGCTGTTGCTGGGGGTCGGTTGGCTCGGGCATTAGAAGGTTACTATTGTTGACTAGATCTACCTAATGTTTGGCCATTTGCGACTATTGGGTGGGTTTGCTCTGACAAATATGTCTTATCCCGGGCTTGTAATTAAAAATGGCGATCTAAAAGAGCAACCACAGAGTTTCTTGCCGGCTCTTCTCTGTAGAACTGCATTCCGAACCGGTGGTAGACGGTAAATAATCAATTTTCAATTTTAAATCGTAAATTTTAAGAGTCAAAAATCAAAATAGCTGTAACGAGACAACTTGATTAGCTGATTATGATTTTGATTCAAAATCAAAACTCATTTAATCAAGTTGACTCATTGTAGCTGTTTTGAAAAGTGAAACAATATAATAAAAGTTAAAATTTACCGTTTAAAATTGATTGTTTACTATCTCCGGTTTGGAATGCAGCTCTACAGAGAAGAGCCGGCAAGAAACTATGTAGATGCTCCAATGCCCGAGCCAACCGACCTGTTTCTTCATTAGTCACCTGTTCACAAGCCTGAAGCATGTGGCAGTCATCGCCCTCCTCAACCATGAATGGATACTTCGAATGATGAACACAGCCACCCGACATCGGGTGGAACCAGATTTTTCTTAACCTGCATATCAAATGTGTTCTGCTAATCAAATAAATATTTCCATCAACATTTCAGAAGGCTCGCATAAATAAGCTGAACGTTGAAAATATTTCGCCAATTACAATCGGAAAATTGGTTAACGGTTTTTGATAACGTAAATATTTATCGTTCAATGAAAATATGTGAATTCAAATTATCTGTTCTGAGAGTTTAACGAGATGTGATGAACAAAATTATGATAGCAAATGAATTCTCAATGATTTACCAACGCATTGAGGTAACAAAAATAAATATGTACTCAGAATTGTTATTACTCATAATACTACTACTGGTCAGCCCACTAATGACCCACTGCTGAGTCGAGCTCCTTCCATTTAATGGAGGGTAATCAGCCTACTGTGACAGTGACCTGGGTTGGCATAGGCTTTCGTATCAACTTTTCCTTTTCTTCCGGCTATATTTTCGGCCTTATCATTCAAACTCTAAAGTGGATGTTTTCCACTCCGATCTTCACAACTTTAAAAAAGATTTATTAGAACTGTTGAGAGTACATAATAGCAAAATTTATTAACAATGTAGATTTCGGCTTATAGTAAATTTGTTTTCATTTTATATAATAATCCGTTTTTAATTATTATGTATAGGGTTACTTGTCATTTTTAAGTGCATGCTGTGGCACCTTAATCTGTTGTACATTTAGATTTTATGACTTTTGAATATGTATTAGGTTTTTTTATTTAAATGTAACAACAACTGGTTGTCCTTAATATAAATAAATAAATAAAAACTCTCAAACTCAAACTCAAAAGGAACGTTAAATATGTAGGTTTCATCACAAAACTCTTATAAATCGTCATATGTATAAACACCATTATCATCTTACGGCCCCTGTCCCACACCAGGTGGTAGTCTCCACACACACCTATCAGTCGTCATACCTACATTCACATTTTTCACACACAACTCCTCACTCCTACAATTCCTCCATCTTCCCTGATCGCTCACAATCCCTGCGTTCACTCAGACATGCCATTCATGCCGAAACTACCACCGCTTCGGCAGGCTGCTCTACCGAGAGGAGCCGGCAAGAAGAACTTTGTCGATCAGCACACCCTCAGGATAGAATGAGGTGGGGATACTCTGTATTGTAAATCCATCAGCGTAATACTGTATATTGATTTCCGTATATAAAACAGAGGGGACCCGGCTCACTGGCTAAGTCCCGAGACACGGTAATTCCTCCTTGAATTTAGAAGAAAAAAATAAAAGCAATTAGGCCAACCGGACTGCTCATTTGGCGTATCCATTACATAAAATAAAACAACAATCATCAGTCATTTTATCGCTAAGATCTCGACCTCCATTACGAAAAGTACAACAAAAGGCAGCGAGATTTATTCGCTCTCCCCACGAAACCACTACATTTCTCAAACAGAAATAGCAACAAGAAAATGGCGGACCAAAACAGTTCCTTATAATAACCAGATCAGAACAAATGATTTCATTTTACGCCAAATATATTCAACTCATTTCAGAAGCAGCGCAAACTGTGCGGAAAAGCGTTTGCACGACCTTAGAAAGGGACAGGGGTGTTTATTAAACAGATTAAAGGGAGACAAACATAGTTTGGTCGTTACAGATTCCGTTAAGGGCAAACGCTAGTGAGTGCCTTATTGATGTCGTACATTGTTCTTAAATGTGAGGCAGATGTCTTCTGTGGGTATTTTGGATTTACGCATTTTCCGTGATTTATTTTCGACTGTATAAAAAGACGGAAAATTGAGCGGAAAATTAAAGAATAGACGGAAATCGGTGTGGAAAAATAGTACTAGCTGTTACTCTCGGCTTTTTTAACGTAGACGGAACCCATATAATTTTCACTGAAGATAATCATTGGTTTTCTCCGTGTTAAGCTCTGTGGTGACGGATTTAGAATAGTGGTGACCGCATTTTGTACCGAGGGTGTCGGAAAAGCCGACAAAAGGAAATAGATGGGTTGGCCGATAATCTAGCCGCTGGAGAAGGACAACTTGATACAAACCCTTTGTCAACCCCTCTGGCCACAGTAGATGGCATAGTACATTAATTACCCTCCATGTAATTGAACGAGGCCCGTGAGAGTAAGAAAGAAAGAAGAATGAAAAGAAAGAAAAAAACATTTAATCGGCAAAACATACATGAAAGAATTTAACAACGTAGCTTAAAAATATCAGTAACTTTTTTTATTTATGGGAGTTTTCACAAATAAAAAGGTATAACAATAAAAAGGCTAACTACATAGTATAAAACAAAGTCGCATTTTTCTGTCCGTCCCTATGTATGCATAAATCTTTAAAACTACGCAACGGATTTTGAAGCGGTTTTTTTTAATAGATAGAGTAATTCAAGGGGAAGGTTTATAGGTATAATATAATTGCACTCGTGCGAAGCCGGGGCGGGTCGCTAGTCACTATCACTATCACTACATAGTATAAAACAAAGTCGCTGTCGTCTGTCCGTCCCTATGTATGCTTAAATCTTTAAAACTACGCAACGGATTTTGAAGCGGTTTTTTTTAATAGATAGAGTGATTCAAGAGGAAGGTTTATATGTATAATACATGCATAATTGCACCCGTGCGAAGCCGGGGCGGGCCACTAGTATATAATAAAACTAAGTTGATAAAATGTGCGTACCGACAAAACTTAAAAATGAGTCCCGGCACGATTTGGGGCTTTTATAGTGTGATAGCCCTTTATGCCCCCTCGAACAAGAACGATCCCGTTTTAACCTAAAGGGCGTGGGTTTTCCAACCCTTCAACTAATCTAACTAATCTCTGGAACGGCTGGACCGATTTTGACGGAACTTTCACTGATAGGTAGCTGATGTCATTAGGAGTAACTTTGGCTACTTTATTAGACTAGCTTCACCCCGCGGCGTCACCCGCGGTACGACAAAAACCGCGGGTAACGTCGCACCCGGGTGAAGCCGGGACGGGCCGCTAGTTAATTAATAAATCTGATATTGTAATTTCATCATCATCATTTCAGCCAAAAGACGTCCACTGCTGGACATAGGCCTCCCCCAAAGATTTCCACAAAGGCCGGTCCTGGGCCGCCCGCATCCATCGTTTTCCGGCGACCTTAACCAAGTCATCGGTCCACCGTTTGGGAGGCCTACCAGCACTGCGCTTTCTGGAACGCGGTCGCCACTCGAGGACTTTTCTGCCCCATCGGGCGTCGGTCCTGCGCGCTATGTGCCCTGCCCACTGCCACTTAAGTTTGGCTATGTCGGTGACCCTGGTTTTCCTGCGTATCTCCTCATTTCTGATTCGATCTCGCAGGGAAACTACGACCATAGCCCTCTCCATTGCCCTTTGGGTGACTTTGAGCCTTCTGATGGAGCCCATAGTGAGCGACCACGTCTCTGTTCCATATGTCATCACTGGCAACACACATTGGTTGAAGACTTTTGTCTTCAGACACTGCGGTATTGTGGACGAGAAGATCTTTCGCAGCTTCCCGAACGCTGCCCAGCCGAGTTGGATCAGACGATTGACCTCTTTCTCGAAGTTGGACTTACCTAACTGGACAGTGTGTCCCAGGTAAATGTAATGGTCAACAACTTCGAGGGTAGTACCTCCGATGTTAACAGGAGTGGATTGAACATGGATATTAGACATGATCTTTGTCTTCTCCATGTTCATCTTAAGGCCGACTCGTTCGGAGGCTCGTCAGAGACCATCGAGCATCGTATTGAGGCCCTCCATGGTCTCAGCCATTACGACTATGTCGTCAGCGAATCGAAGGTGATTGTAATTTACTCATACTTAATTGAGTAGTCGTATTCTTCTTCTATGCGTCAAGCTGAAGACAGGGCGCTATGGCGCTCTTTAGGGGAGGCCTATGTCCAGCAGTGGACTAATGTGGGCTGATGATGATGATGATGATTCTTTTTCTTGATTGCCCTTTTTCAACTTTCATGCGGACATCAGTCTTGTCTTAACTTTCCACAGTCGGCCTTCAACGGACGGGTCCCACATATAGACTCCAGGGCGCAGACAAAAGAAATTAGCACCCAGATACACCCACTAAAATAACGGGTTTCTACGAATGCCTTGCTCCTGGGCCACTGCGTATGATAGCTAGCTCCCTCTAAAAACTGTGGAGGAGTCACGAACCTAGTTAGTGAGGTGAGGAAAAAACTCAATAAACAATCCTAACACTTCGAAAGTCTCTCAAATTAATGACGGAGTTTTGAAGCACCCTTGAAATAATTGAATCACTGTGCTGTACAAACTCTTTCGGAAATTGCACCTTATTATTAGGACTTTAGTGTTTATAACACGTTGAGCTGCGCTATGGAAATAGTGGGAAGAGAACTAGACAAACCTTACACTGTGGAAGAACTTTAACAAAGGTCAACGGAGTAGGCTCCCTTTTTATTAAAACTATTTCCATTTCCTCTTTCCATTTCCTATATGATATCCAGAGTTGGCCTATTATTGGGTCATAATAAAAATTGAAAAGTTTAAGGAGTTTTGGTTATCATATCTAAAAACTATTACTAGCCAACTTACTTTTAAATTAATAAACCGATTAATAATCTGTCCATTCGTATAAAATGCTTACAATATACAAATAGCTACAATCCCCAAACATTAACAGAGACTCGTCGAACCTATAAAATTTTTCTCTTTTTTCGGGCTTCAAACAGTGCGAGAACGCTATTGTTAGACACTTAAAAACAACTTTTCATTCCTCTACCAGTACTTATACAAAAGTCCCCCATAGTATTTACCCACAAAGCTTAAAAAGCTCTCCCTCTGCCGAAAAAGTACCTAACACCAATCACCCACATCTTCAACGTTTAACTTCAAAAACCTTCACCAATAAAACTCATACCGCTTTTAAAACAACTTAATACACATTTCCCGGAGTCATAAAATGTAAGTAATCATTTTCGGCACACTCTCAATATCAAAGAAGCATGGCGTTGAACGGGATAGTTCGGGAGCTAGGGAGAAGATTTTCTATTTCCAAATATTTTTGTAACCGAAAAAAATAATCGAGACTAAAATAAATTTTATGATTCCAATTCTTATTTTAGTTTGCGTAGATTTTAATCAGAATCATATTCATAAATATCAGTTATATAATAATCTATGGAATCTGTATGATTGTTGGGCAGTTGTGATTACTGGTTAAGGTCGCCGGAAGGCAGTGGATGTGGGTGGCTAAGGAGGAAACCCTTGGAGGAGGCCTATGTCCAGCAGGTCCAGCAGCGAACGTCTTTTAGCTGAAATGATAATGATGAGGATTACTGCTCTGCTCCCTTGGGTAATGGTCATAATGCGTCAAAGTGATCCCCGTGGTCTAAACATTATGAGTCAGGTCTCGTCTTGTTCTATTGTGTGTTAAGTATAAGATTCTAAAAGCGGCACAGATAATTTTAAAGGGTTACATATCGTGGTCTGGCGTATTGCTGTCCTCAAGCTAAAACGCTGTTATCTGACGACGGCTTTCTTTTAATTTATTTGACATTATCAAAGTCAGTAAAAAAATGTATCTATCATTCTAATTCATATATTCCTCCGTTCTTTAGTTTGTTACAATATTGAAAAACGACGTTTACTGTTACTTGTGCATGGTTGTAGTAGATTTTAGCGTGAGGACGGCAGTGTAATCTTTCTAATTATTAATTTATATAACATAAATTGTATTAAATTTAAATATGTAATCAATTTTAAAGGCTGTTTGAAACGAACAAAAACATAGGCCGACTAATTGCCATTAGGCTAAACATCGTTTTGGTCCTATATTAAACACACGTTAGGTTATGATTGAGCTGGAAAGTAGGCATTTGTAGTGGAGCGTCGTACTTATATTATATACTAGCTGACCCGACAATTTTAGTGCCGCCTCAGAATCAATCAAGTAAAAAACCTGAAAAAATGTTTTTTCATATTTTATCACCTTTTAAACCTTCCACGAATATTTCAAGACCAAAATTAGCCAAATCGGTATAGCCGTTCTCGAGTTTTAGCGAGCTGAACGAACAGCAATTCATTTTTATTTATATGGATAGAAGATATATAGAAGATTCATGGTACACATTAAAAAAAAACGGGTAACAATCGAACGGCCTTTTCACCGCGAGCTCTCGGTGCACAGGGCGGCTGGGAGGGTTTTTCTATCTCCGGCGTGTAGGCACTCCGCCGCAGCTGCGCCTTTGTTAAGGGCTCACTACATCAATAAGCCATTCTAGGTGACGACCGTAAGAGACCATTTTCAATGAAGGCAGAAAATATGGTAACTTGCCTAACTTTGCAAGAATTTAGGAGTGTTCATACTTATTCTTATCTAGTTTCTGTCATCGGCTTCAACGTGTGTGGTGAGGGATTTAGCATACACACTTTTACCGACCTTTTACGTAAGACTTTATCAATGGAACGCCAGAAGTAGAACTTAGCTTCAACAGAAGGCAAACTTGATATAAACTCTATGTTAATCCGTCGCTCGTTGTATTTGTAACTTTGGGCAGGAGGGTCAGCTTTAAAAGATTTGGTTTTTTTTTAATAAGAAAATCGGCCATCGTAGTATGGGTCCAGGTTCGATTCCGGGGACGGTTTTTGAGTAAACCAGAGGCACTTTTTCCGAGTCTATATGTCATATGTGTTTGTGAATTTCATGTTTGTAAACTGCCCCTGTCGTCCAGGATAGACCTAGTGAAGGTTTGTTTTATTATAAAAAATAGCTGAAAATTCTTTTGAATAAAACAGAAAATGAAATTCGATTCATTCATACAGGATCTCCACTGCTACATACGGACACGCAGATACCTCAAATAGCCCTCGTTTTATCTGGCGTTTAAATAGACATAGATTTTTTTAAAAGAACCCCTGCACTACGTTTTATACTAGAAATAACCTGTATAGCGGGGGCAGATAACAAACATGTAATGCACGAACGCAAATAACACCCAGACTCAGAGCAAGTGCCTCTAGTTTAGACAAAGACAGTTTTGTCCGAACCTGGAATCGAACTCGGGACTCCTTGATGCAAAGGCGGAACATCCAACCACTAGACCAACAAGGCATTGATTGGGATTGAAATGAATGTACAATTTAATAAGATTTTTAATTCTCGACTTTCCCCCAAACTCATTGCATCAGTCTAACCAGATTAGGCTAATTACCAGTATTTATACAGTGGATACTCCGGGACCTCCGATAATTATATGGTTAGACCAGCTGTCAGTTTGCCACGCTACTGAGTACCTGTAACGACTGCTATAGATAGAATAGCAGCGTGGACCGACTTTACGTCCCCTTCGAATTACATTACTTGATTTCCTATGTTTCGAACGTTTTCCAGCAATTTCAATTATCGGGAATTAAATACTGTAACATAAACCCGTTAACAAAATATGTACAGTTCGTTTGCGTTAAGACAGTAAATACAGGTGTATTCACGGCGTTGATAAGTTTAAAGAACAGGACATGACCTTTGCGGTCGAAATTATGCTTGCCGCTAATCACTTTCCAATTTAGAACGATTTAATTGGTTACGGAGCGTGGCTACGCGGGCGGATAATAGTTAATAATAAATAAATAAATAATATCCTTGGACATTTCACACAACGCCATCTCGTCCCAAGCTAAGCAACTTAATGCTTGTGTTATGGTAACGAGATGGATGATAAACTACTTATATACATTTTTTTTTGTAAATACATACATATTATAGATAGAAATGACACCCAGACTCCGAGCCAGTGCCTCTGGTTTAGACAAAGACACTTGCCCGACCCCGGAATCGAACCCGGGACCCGTTGATCCAAAGGCGGCACATCTAACCACTAGACTATTCTTAACGCGAACGGGCCATAATTTCAAAGTGTCATAGCTGCGAAAACCAAAGATGTTGATAATTACCGAAGGTATATGTAAAAATGAAAGCAGCCTGCAGTATTTGTTTAGATATCAACAAACCCGCTTCGTGAACACGGCCCTTTAGAGTGCCGTATGTTTATTTATAGGGCATTAGAAAAGACGAATTCACGGCCGTGCCAACATCCTTTCTGTAGGCAGTTAATTTTCGTGAAAATGCTCAATTTTCCCACGTTACACTGTCTTTTATCGCTCTATTTGCAAGATGACTTAATTTATCGATTAATTACCGATTAATCGATTATCATACCAGCGGCATTAATGCGTGTGGGTGTAAGGATAATACTACTCAGCCCATAGATGACCCACTGTTGGGTCGGGCCTCCTCCAATTACATGGAGGGTAATTAGCCTACTGGGCCACACTGAGCAGGCGGGCCAGTCGGGTTGGCACAGGCTTTTGTATCAACCTTTCCTTCTCTTGCGGTTTAGTTATCAGCTCACATTTCCTTTTGTCGGCTCTTACGGCACCCTCGGGATGGAATGGGGTGGTGACACCATGTATTTTAAATCCTATAGAACGTGGAGGAGCAACATTTCTTATTTAAAGGTTCATAGCAACACACCTCTGTCTCCCCCAATAATTAAAACTCCTGAACATATTTAAGCATATTGATGGTCTATGGGTTAGAAGTGCCGCCTTTGGATCAACGGGTCCCTGGTTCGATTCTGGGGTCGGGCAAGTGTTTTTGCCTAAACTTATGTTCGTGAATTACATGTTTGTAAACTGCCCCAGCGATACAGGTTAAACATAGTGCCGGGGTTTCGTTTTTTTTTAAATAACAAACGCCACTTTTCACAATCCCTTGTCCCTAAGTCCATTAACATTGAACGCTAAGGGTGAATAAAAACCGCAAAGCCCTGGATTCGCACAAACTTATAACAGCCGCTCGGTTCAATGAGCGCAGGTAATGATCTATTAGCGATAGTAATTTGGAAAATAATTCCCAGCCAACTGCAGAACAATATAATAGCATCATCATGCCACCTCACTGTTGTACTTGTACCTCCGCTAAAGAGCTATTACGCATCCAGCTGCTGCCCGCAATCTTTTGCAGCAGTAGGTTAACCTGTGTCGCGGGGGCAGTTTACAAATGACACCCAGACTCAGAGCAAGTGCCTCTGGTTTATACAAATACACTTGCCCGACCCCGGAATGGAACCCGGGACCCCATGATCCAAAGGCGGCGCAACCATCCCCAAAGCCAGTCGCGGTCCACTCGAGAACCCGTCTATCCCGCGGGGGAGGTCGGTTGCTCTAGTTTGCAATTTTTCTGGTTAATTACCCTCCATGTAGTTGGATGAGTACCGGCTGAGCAGTGGGTCATTTATGGGCTGATCAGTAAGTAGTCTTTGCTTTTTTTTTGTTTTATTTTTTGCTGTCGCTGGGGAAATGCTTTTTGCATACCACCGCCCCCCGGGGGAGAGGTCGGTGATTATGTGGGACTGCGACAAGGTTCGTCCACCCAAGAGTCGTTTACCCACTAAAACACCAGCGGTATACCCTCACAAGACGCGCTTGGGGCGCTACAAGTTCGCGTAAATGCGGGCAAGCGACTATCAGAGAGGGCGTCCCGGTACACTGGGACGCCCTCAGTCATCGAGGCTTTCGTCGGTGGTGGTTCCCCCGAACCGCCTCTTCGGCCTCTTTGGCGAGGGCAGAAGGGCACCACCACGAGCCCCCTCCACCCCTGCCTCCGTCCGCGGCGCGGGTCAGCCGGAGCTCCCTCCTTTACGACCCGCTCCGCTGACCCCTTCGTGATATAACGGCCCCGCAGAAGGAGGCCCGTCGCCGGCGCATGCGCACCGCAGCCGTCCAGGGCTCGCAGGGAAACTCAGAGACCAGGGTCGTCTATCCAAGTCCCCGGTCCCGGAGCCCCAATCTATCGCAGCGCACCAGCGATCCGCCCCGCAGCCCCCCTCCGCGACATACGGTCTCGCAGAAGGTGGCCCGTCAGTAGTCTTTACCTGCGACTCATATTTCAAACCTCTATTTTGTTTGAGAACAATTTGACGTCGTTAAAAGTACAGTATTTAACATTTGACCAACCGTTCCAAACAACCAATTCTTAGTGCTTAAAAGATTTAGTGTAATTAGTGATAAAAAGTGTAGTTTGTACTGAACATGGCGGCTCGCTCTAAGGAGCTCTCAAAGTGGATGGCTTCCGAGACAGTCCAGCAATTCATCACGTGATAATAGTTGTCTAGCTTTTATCTTACTGTTCTTGGTACCACAAAGTAACTTTATTACAGAGATGTCACTATTACTACTCCTACTCACCTCATAAATGACCCACTGCTGGGTCGGGCCTCCTTCCACTAAATGAACGGTAATTGGCCTACCGTGCCAGATTACTGTGGCTATAGTGGCACAGTAGGCTATTTTTTTAACCCCCGACGCAAAAAGGGGGGTGTTATAAGTTTCACGTGTCTGTCTGTCTGTCTGTCGGTCTGTCTGTCTGTCTGTCTGTCTGTGGCACCGTAGCTCGCGAACGGATGAAGCGATTTCAATAAAGTTTTTTTTGTATGAAAGGTGAGTTACGGGCGAGTGTTCTTAGATATGTTCGATGAAAATCGGGTGATCCGTTTAAAAGTTATGAGGGGTGAAAGTGGGGAAGAATAACCGAATGTCTGCAAATATAATCGAGTGGGGTCTCAAATGAAAGCGCATCACGTGCAATTTAACAAAATCTACATTATAATAAGTGTGTACCTTTAAAAAGAATAAAATAAAAATTAACTTAAAAATTTAAATAAACCCCCGACACAATAACCTTTAAAAAGTAAAAAGTAAAAATAAATACTTCGCGTTGGGGGACCAGGGGTCAGGTAATAAATAAGTGGGAGTGGTCCCCCAACGCGAAGTATTTATTTTTATTTTTTACTTTTTAAAGGTTATTGTGTCGAGGGTTTATTTAAATTTTTATAATAAAACGGAATATACATGTGTGTGTGAAATACGTACGTGTATTAATCTATAGTGCGTGTGGTGACGGATTTAGAATACCTAGTGTCACCACCCCATTCCATCCTGTAGGTGTCGTAAGAGCCGACAAAAGGAAATTACAAGACAGATCACCTGGCCGCAAGTGGAGAAAACCTTGATACAAATCCGGCAAGCCAGGTGATCTGCCTTGTAATTTCCTTGATTAAAACCCTGTGCCAACCCGTCTGGCCAGCGTGGCACAGTAGGCTAGTTACCCTCCTTGGATTTGGAGGAATCCCGACCCAGCAGTGGGTCATGTATGGGCTGAAACGATGGGACCGATTAATCACTATCACCATCATTATAATTACATCATCATCATTATCTTTATCATCATCACTATCACTACATATTATAAAACAAAGTCGCTGTCGTCTGTCCGTCCCTGTGTATGCTTAAATCTTTAAAACTACGCAACGTATTTTGAAGCGGTTTTTTTAATAGATAGAGTGATTCAAGAGGACTGTTTAGATGTATAATACATGCATAATATTGAAGAGAAACACTGATAAATTAAGATGTTCATCATTGCACCCGTGCAAAGTAGGGGCGGGTCGCTAATCTATCTATCTATTTAAATAAAACTCAAAGGTGACTGACTGACATAGTGATCTATCAACGCACAGCCCAAACCACTGGACGGATCGGGCTGTAATTTGGCATGCAGGTAGATGTTATGACGTAGGCATCCGCTAAGAAAGCAAATGTCTATATTTTATGGTTGACTCACGTATAACTCCCGATAGCTTAGCAGTTCAGAGCTTTCTGATTATATTTGTCTACTCTTACGTTTTTAACACTCTCAATCATCCCTAATTAATAAATGTTAACATTATCACCTATTTAATAAAAAAAAGAATCATAGAAATCGGTACAGAAACACCAAAGTTATACTTTAAATACGCTAATAAGCCATCGCGCGTGAATACTGAATTCACGCGCTTGAAAATTGTTTTTTTCCGGAAGTCATTATTCCACGCGGATGAAGCCGCGGGCAAAAGCTAGTCTATAGATAAAATAACAAATTTTCCATATTATTTGCCATCTTCACACAATTTTTAAATTGACAAAAATACAATTGATGTTCAATTTTAACAAAAAGATGAAAATTTTTACGAACTTTCTTTCAACTTACTGCAACAAATCTACCGGTTGGCGTGTCTGTGCAACATCCCTTTTTTCCAGTCATTGTGTCTGGCGCTGATTAAGTGGTTAAAGCTGGTGGTTTTCCGTGGATATCATTTAGATTGGGATGACGTCAACCACCCCCGCTTTTTAATTCCTCAAAGCTAACAACACTCCTGGGGGAATTTGAGGAAACGTTGCGTTAATTGATGAAGCTAATTTCGGGTTATGACCGTCGATAACATATTTTATGTATGGTCATAAGTTTATCTTTTATTGCTCTTGTGAGTTATAGAAATGTGCCTATCCATTTACGATGTTTGAGCACAAAAAATCGTACAATTATATAGCAGTACATGTCTAAATCAGTTATATTACTTTTATGTAGAATTGGCGCAATATCCGTGACGGATTTAGAATTATTAGTGTCACCACCTCATTCCATCTTGAGGATGTCGTAAAAGTCGACAATATGAAATAGCAAGGCTGGAAACCTCGCCGCGAGAGAAGGAAAACTTGATAGTAGGCTAATTACCCTTCTGTAATCGAGGGAGGCTCGACTTGGAGAAGAAAGAAGAAGAAGAAGAAAAAGAAAAAAAGAAAGAAGAACATTAAAATTTTCTTCTTAATTCTACTATCTATATTATAAATCAAACATTCATTCAATGTACTTACGACTCTATCCTTGGATCCTTGGACATTTCAGACAACGCCATCTCGTCCCAAGCTAAGCAACTTAATGCTTGTGTTATGGTAACGAGATGGATGATAAACTACTTATATACATTTTTTTTGTAAATACATATATATTATAGATAGGAATGACACCCAGACTCCGAGCCAGTGCCTCTGGTTTAGACAAAGACACTTGCCCGAACCCGGAATCGAACCCGGGACCCGTTGATCCAAAGGCGGCACATCTAACCACTAGACCAACGAGGCAGTCATCATCAAATGCAGCCATAAAAACATTTATTTGCTTTTACTAGAACCAATCGTTTTCACTCAGGCCCACATTGTTCTAATACGCGTACAAAATATTTCGCAGCTTCCCGCAAACTGGGATTGGTCGAGATGAGGCCTTATCCCATGGGAATATGAGATATTGATTGGAGTTTTCCCGCTGTTTTCAATACTTTATTATCCCTTCGATTGTAAGCCAAGAGGCTAAGGAGAACATAAAATGTCATAATAAGAGACTATTCAGCAGAAAACTTCACAACGTGACATATTTAAGTAATACTCTTGGCGACTAGTGACATTCCAAAAAAGACAAGTAATATTTTTTTTTAAATGCTTTTAAACCAGTATCGTTGGGGCTGTTAACAAACATGTATTCACTCACACAAATGTCTTCCAGACTCAGAGCAAGTACCTTTGGTTTACACAAAGATACTTGCCCAACCCCGGAATCGAAACGGGGACCCACGATGTTTTTTTTCTATTTTTTTTTTAAACGAAACCCCTGCTCTAGTTATAGCTTGTGTCGCGGGGGCCGTTTACAAACATGTAATTCGCTAGCACAAATGACACCCAGACTCCAAGCCTTGCCCGACCACGGAATCGTTGCCCGACCACGGAATCGAACCCGGGACCCGTTGATACAAAGGCGGCACTAGGCTTCTATACCAACAAGGCAGATCGATCTTCTTCTATTATTTAACTAGTGGCCCGCCCCGGCTTCGCCCGTGCAAAGCGAGGGTGGGTTATACTTAACCTTCCCCTTGAATCACTCTATCTATTAAAAAAAACCGCTTCAAAATCCGTTGCGTAGTTTTAAAGATTTATGCATACATAGGAACGGACAGAAGAAAGCGACTTTGTTTTATACTATGTAGTGATTAAACTATTTATCAGAAATGGGTAATTTATAAAGTAATTTTATTTTGATATTTAACTTATCTCTTATTTTTCTGTTCTTCTGTTCACGCATTTGTAATACGCTCACGAATCTGTAATATTATTCTGTGTGATGCAGTCATTTAGACACTACGACGTGAAACCTTGTTCTGTTTTCTTATGTACAATTGAATTGTGTCTAATAAACAGTTTTCTTTCATTCTTTCTATTTGGCTGTAATATTCTGTCAGATGGAAAACCTTGCCCAGTCGGGATATGTCCTGCAAATATAGGATGAAACCCTTACACAATTGCAGTCCAGCTCTTGGTCTATCCGTAGGTCTATTGTCACTGGCTGGATTCCACAAATATCGATGATGATAAACTTTTTGTTTTTCTCTTATATTTTCGACAGGTACACTCCATTTGAATCGTGATAGGGATAATGAAAAATACGCATTGGTACGAGTGGTATAGATTTCGAATATGTATCGGCACACATAAATAAAACTGAAGTGTTTGTTTGTGAAATCAAGATATTTCAATGCATATAAAACATGGTTCTGATAATGTGGCTTTTTGTCTATCTACTAGTCATTCATGACCCACTGCTGAATCGGGCATCCTTCAGTTACAAGAATCATTAGTATTTGGGTAGGCACAAGGTTTCGTATCAAGTTCTCCTAGGTTTTCGGCCTAGGAAATTAAATAAGGAATTAAATAATCGCGATAAATCCGTTAAAAAGTGTTTAATTTCAATTTTCTTGTGGTGAGGGATTTAGAATACATGTTGTCACCACCCCATTTCATCCTGAGGGTGTCGTAAGAGGCGACTGAATGGGCACAAGAGGCGTATCACCTAGCAAGAGAAGAAAAGCTTGGTACAAACCCTGTGCCACTGTACCATATGTCCTGCTAGCGTGGCACATTCGACTAATCCCTGCATGAATTTGGAGGTGGCCCGATTCAGTACTGGGTCATTTATGAGATCATCATCATCACCATTAGCCCACATTAGTCCTCTGCTGGACATAGGCCTCCCCTAAAGAGCGCGCCATAGCGCCCTGTCTTCAGCTTGACGATTAGTAGTACTATCGATCCTTAAGGTGATTGCTCCAGGGTAGCCCGCGAAATTCAATTTTTCGTACGTTTTTTACTATTTGCAGGCCAGTGCTAGGTTGTATGATGAGGAACATTTGATTCGCGGCTGTAAGACGTATGTAATTACAGAGTTATAATCATCAAACTCATCAATACGGGTTGTATTGATGAGTTTGATGATTATAACTAAATCCCTCCAAGCTCATAAAGGTGCAAGAATGACTTTGAATTTTAAAAAGGTTTTCTTGCACCTTTATGAGCTTGGAGGGTTGTATTGATGATTTTGATGATTATAATTCTATAACTACATACGTCTTACAGCCGCGAATAACATTTTAATCAACATATAACCTAGCACTGGCCTGCAAATTGCAAAAAACGTAAGAAAAATTAGAATTTCGCGGGCTACCCTGGAGCAATCAATCACCTTAAATGGTGGTTGTAGAAACTCTGTTATACCCTGTATAATATAAGAATGGCTTCAAAAGTAGTCACATCTAATTAATTACAGGATTCACCTCGCTAATTGTAATTTTCGTCTTCCTATCTCGGTTCGCCCCGGAGGAATTCCACATTGTGACGTCATTACCAGTATTACCACAGAGACTATGTAAGCAGTAGAAAGACGAGTACTACACAAACGTCATATTTGTTTGAATAGTTCGTTCATTCATGTTACACACACACGCATGCCTTTGACTCAGTACCTAATATTGCGTATCCTTGAAAGTCGAATTTGGCTGTACATTTCACATAGAAAATTAGCGCTGCTACACCACTCCGGTGGGCTAACGGAATACTGAGGGGGGGTCTAGTTCAGAGTTACGCCAATATATAGTATGTTATAACAAATTACTCCATATAACTCTGAATAAATATTTTTCATTTCATTTCTTGTCACATGCAAATTTGCTACATAACATGAAACATACGTTCCAATCCAAGGTAATATTCTTAAAACCGTATTATTTTGTATGTAAAATGAAAACAAGAAGAAAATATATACATCATGGAAAAGAATCCAGTTAATTCTTTGATGTGAGATAATATTTATAACAACTGGATGGGTCCTGAAGGTCAAGTAAGGAAGGGTAAGAAGTTTGGATGTGCGGTTGCGCTAACTTCAGAGTTGCGATACTGCTCTATTTCCACATTCACTGTATCACGCCCCCTAAGCATCGTGACCTTAAATACCGTACATGTGTCAACTATTCATGGTTCTCGTTACAAATGGGAGGTGAAATAGAGCCTGTTTGCCCTTAGAAATGTTAAACGTTTGCAATTTATTCAAAATAATCCCCTAAGAAGCAACGGAGAGGGTTATTCTCAGAGTCTAAGTAGGTACGAGGGTGAACCATGATCACTAACATAGCCCAAAGGGTGACCAGACTTATGGCACATAACTCGGCCTATGAATCCTAGGCGTCGAATGGCGACCATTGTGGTTACATAAGACCCCGTGGAGTGACGGTCGTGGCCCATGAGGCGGTCAGTATGGATGTTTAGTTGGTAGGGGGGAAGGGTCCCGGATTTCCCTTATATAAATGGTTTTGGTATTGATGATATCACTATCACTACATAGTATAAAACAAAGTCGCTGTCGTCTGTCCGTCCCTATGCTTAAATCTTTAAAACTACGCAACGGATTTTAAATGTTTTTTTTAATAGATAGAGAGATTCAAGAGGAAGGTTTATATTTATTTATTTAAACGCACACCAACTGCATAATTACATAAATACATTTCATTGGAATAACGGTCTATTATAATACAATTTTTTTTTTTTTTTTTTTTTTTTTTTTTTATCTTTATTTTTGAAGGACTTTTATTCTGACGAACATGTCAGTCCTGTAAGTTCTTCGCTATATAACTACATAAAAGAACAAGACGCAGACGAAGTCATCCGTGCGCAAACATCGTGTACAGTTCTACAGCAGCTTTGGATGTTGGATTTGCTAAAATATTGGAGATACAGCCCACATCTAACCTATTCAATTGATATCTGCGCACCAATGACTCCCTCTGTCTACGATACTTTTCACAATCCAGTAACAGATGTTGAACATCATCAACTACACCACATACCTCACAGTTAGGTGAGTCAACTTTTTTCATTAAGTGTCCAAATTTACGAGAAGGGTAGTGACCTGACCGCAGTCTGTGTGCAATAACTATATGAATCCGGCTTAATTTATGGTTCATAAACCAAGGTATTCGAAGAGGCTGACATTGTATTGTCCTATACCAAATTCCTTTCTCTTTGCTCCTTTCGTCAAAATATTCCTTAAACATATTATAACAAATGTTTTTTACTTTAAACAAATACTCTGAATAATTTAATTTAATATTATATACACTACCATCTGTAACTGCAAGTTTCGCGAACTTGTCCGCCTCCTCATTACCGTTTAAGCCTATATGAGAGGGAACCCATTGCAATCTCAGAACTTTACCAATAGCCTTCAAGCACCTGATCTGCTTCAATATATCATAAGCTAGCGGTGCACCTCTGAAACCAGAGGCGCATCGAGCTATATGTTGCACAGCACTCCGACTATCTGTGACGACCACAATTTTATTACTTGACAAATTATTAACACTTCTAATAGCCTCTGAGATTGCAATAAGTTCCATAGTCATAATGGATGCATTACTATTGTCAAGTTTAAACATTATAGATCTCTTATTCCTTATATCGCAATAAGCAGCTCCCTGCCCGTTAGAATCTTTGGACCCATCTGTGAATAATGTATGCCATCCCTCATATTTTTCGCCTAATTCTTTGAGAACCTCATAATGTAACCCTGTCTGCTCTAAACTTTTTTTCTTAACTTTAACACAGTCCAACGTATCTTGTAAAACGTCTTTAACATCAATGTATGTAGTCCATACGTCTAACATAAACATTACTAATGGACTGGAAGAATATACATCAAAGTTTTTACAAATATTGTATACTGTAACTAGGAGTGGTTTACGTTTGTTACTCCAATATCGACAATTATTAAGGACTGTAAAATTATCTAAAAGCTTCACAGTGACACAACCGCTGCAAGACATACATTTAAGGCAATATTTATACGCTAAATACAACCTTCTGATATACAAAGGAGATATACTTAATTCCGCCTCCATTACGTGTATGGGGGTACTTTTTACGAAACCACCAACAATTCTCATTGCCTGATTTTGCACTTTATCAAGTTTGTATAAGTGACACTTTGCACTACAGTCATACAAGAAAGAACCGTAATCAATTCTGCTTCTTATTATAGCAATATACAAATTACGCAAGTGTTTGGGATGAACCCCCCAAGATGGACCCGTTAATATTTTTAATAAATTTAATAATTTTGATACTTTATGAATAATTTCATTTATATGTTTACTCCATAAAAGAGACCTATCAATCCAAAAACCCAAATACTTTATATTATCTGCACATTGAATAATATTATTATTTATTTTAATATTTATGTTTGGTTTTGTACATATTTTAGCAATTATACAAATTAAAGGCATGCTATAGCATAGTAAATGGTTACATTAATGAGACAATAAAATCAATAATAAACTAAAGAAAAGAATTACGAATTAGAATTAGAATAGCAATTTGTATAACTAAATACTAACTAAATATAAATATAATAAATAAATAAATATCCTTGGACATTTCACACAACGCCATCTCGTCCCAAGTTAAGCAACTGAATGCTTGTGTTATGGTAACGAGATGGATGATAAACTACTTAGATACATTTTTTTTGAAAATACATACTTATAATAGATAGAAATGACACCCAGACTCCGAGCCAGTGCCTCTGGTTTAGACAAAGACACTTGCTCGACCCCGGAATCGAACCCGGGACCCGTTGATCCAAAGGTGGCACATCTAACCACTAGACCAACGAGGCAGTCAAATATGTATAACACATGAATAATTGCACCCGTGCGTAGCCGGGGCGGGCCGCTGGTTTTGTATAAAATGGAGCTCTTGTTAAATGCCACTGACTCATTCCATCCTGATGGGTTCTGCGGAAGCAACTGAATCAGAAACCATTTGCCAACCCGTCTATCCACCGTGGCATCAAAGTTAGGCATCAATTTTTATCGATATCCGTGACAAAGATGGCGGTTCACCAAAAACAAGTTTCCAACCCACAAGCTTACTCTTAATTAAGCTATTACTTAATGTAGCAATAAAAAACATCTACAAGGTGTGATAGAAACTCTGTAGCCATAGATACCCTATTGCAGCACCTTGTTTATAACCAAAAAGGATCATCATCATCATCATCATCATTTCAGCCAAAAGACGTCCACTGCTGGACATAGGCCTCCCCCAAGGATTTCCACAAAGGCCGGTCCTGGGCCGCCCGCATCCACTGCTTTCCGGCGACCTTAACCAGGTCGTCGGTCCACCGTGTGGGAGGCCTACCAGCACTGCGCCTTCCGGAACGCGGTCGCCACTCGAGGACTTTTCTGCCCCATCGGACGTCGGTCCTGCGAAGGAGGAGCTTCTCAATTCGTCTCTATGATTTTTTTGTATGTGTGCTACCGCATAACTACGTCATTTATAAGCCGATTTGGATAATATTATTATTGCCTTACTACTCAGCCCATAGATGACCCACTACTGCGTCGGGCCCTCCTCCACTTAAATAGAGGGTAATAATTATTGTTATTATTGCCTTAGGCCACATTATCTTTTGATTTTTTTGTTGGAAATTCTCCGGTATACCCGGACGTTGTGGACTGTATATGGGACTCCGGGGTGCGGAATAATTACAATTGGCGCCCCGACCTAACCACCAAAACCTGCGGCGTTCCTGCTCTGTCCGCTTCAGGCTCAGGGCTGCGATTCCCAGTGGGGGAACATGCTCCGCGACAGGATTGGTCCCATAGTCATCGTCGTTTTAGCCCATAAAGGACCCACTAATGGGTCACGCCTCCTCCAAATTCATGGAGGGAAATTAGCCTTCTGCGCCACGCTGGCAAGACGGGTTGCCACAGGGTTTGTATCAAGTTTTCCTTCTCTTGTGACTAGGTGATCTGCCTCTTGCCTTCTTTTAGTCGCCTCTTACGACACCCTCAAGATGGTATGGGTTGGTGACGTTGTGTATTCTAAATCCGTCACCACACGGGCAGAGTAGTATTTAGTAATTTGATCAACGCGGTTCCGTAGTCACTACATATTATAAAACTGCGCAACGGATTTTGAAGCAGTTTTTTTAATAGATAGAGTGATTCAGGAGGAACGTTTATATGTAAATTTAGAGGATCATCATTGCACCCGTGCGAAGCAGGGGCTTGCGAGTTGGCTATAAAACTTGAATTAAGTGAACAAAACTATTTTTCGAAAGAGATTACTTTCGGCGAATTAGATTTATATACAATTAGAAATTAGATTAGATTTAGAACATTTTTTGCGAAGGGTAAAATCCTTCATGGACTATCCCCGTCCGTCTCGGGGAAGACCTACGAGGGGCGTGTGGGACTCTCCTCCACCCCCGTGAAGAGGCGGAGGCATACCCACTAAACATCCCCCCGGTGTACCATCACGCGTAAGATCTGTCCCGTGGGCCCTGACTATAACTTTATCTTTTTTTTTTCTTTTAAAGAAAACGAAACCCCTGCACTAGGTATAACCTGTATCGCTGGGGCAGTTTACAAACATGTAATTCACGAACACAAATGACACCCAGACTCCGAGCAAGTGCCTCTGGTTTAGACAAAGACACTTGCCCGACCCCGGAATCGAACCCGGGACCCGTTGATTTACTTATTCTTGGTCGACCTAGCTGCTGGATCCGAGTTACATGGTCTAAAGATACCCCGCATAATTAGGTTTTTTTACCATTTTACCCTTTCAGGTTTCACAGGCTTCGAAAGGCACGTAAATCAATTAATAGTAAGTCGTTACACGTTACAGTGAGTACAGTAAAACTGACAACTGCTCTAAATGAATTCTTTTTGTAAACCATATGCACCTGCTGTGAGTCTGAGTAACATTTATGTTGGCTAATTACATGTTTGTAAACAGTCTCTGCGATGAGTTTGTCCTGGAATATGGGTCGCAAAGGGCACACCGCAAACGCTTCGGATTATTTACTGGTAGATGCTTACTCTTCAATCCAATAAAAAAAAAAACCAATGTTAATTCCGATCCAATTCATTTACAATGCTGTCAAATGACCGTACTCTTGAAACAATACTGACAACATTGGATTGAAATCGGAATTGCGCATATATTAATAAATAAAATAAATAAATATCATTGGACATTTCACACAACGCCATCTCGTCCCAAGCTAAGCAAGTTAATGCTTGTGTTATGGTAACGAGATGGATGATAAACTACTTATATGCATTATTTTTGTTGTAAATACATACATATTATAGATAGAAAACATCCAGACCCGGAACAAATACTTGTAGGTCGTAACTACAAATATTTATTCCGCGCGGGGAATCGAACCCGCGACATGCTGCGCAGAAGTCGATCGCTCAACCGCTGCGCCATTGATTGTGTCATTACACATAAAGTTAGCTTGCAGAAAATTTGCTGTCAAGTTTCTGTCAAAGTGGCGTCAAGAGGGTACTCTTCATGAGGGTACTATATTGGATTGAATCCAATAGTGATTAGTTCATCCAATGGCCACACAATATGGAAACAATTTGGCGCTAGCGTCGCTTTCAAATGTCAAATTAGTACTCAAGAGTACGAAACGTCATAATTCCAATCCTGATCGATCGGTATCGCGTTCCAGAGTAAGCATCAAGGTTGGACTTGCAAAATTAGGAAAATGTGGGGAAAACGATTACAACCTTTTTGTTGCGCTAAGGATAAAAAAAATACATGAAAGCGCAGGTGGTCCTCGCATCGGGTCAATCAAAAACAAAGCGCCCGCGTCCATTAGATTAGCGTCCACTTCGTCAATGGGGTCATTCACCGGGTCCCCAGCAATAAGCGATCAGTCTTTACGACTTGTTTACATCGGTTTACGGTCACCACCATCGTTTGGAGAGGGTCCTTCGGACTTTGTAATTGTGGCCGCTTATTAAATGCACTTATGAGGGTGGAGTATGCCCTATTATTAAAGAGGGGAAGCTAGCAAGTGGCGCCAGTGATTAAAGATTATGCGCATGCGTCATGCTTGTGAACAGGTGCCGTTGCTGGGGTCGGTTCGTCGTTCGTCGTTTCAGCCCATAAATGACCCACTACTGAGTCGGACCTCCTCCAAATTCATGGAGGGAAATTAGCCTACTGTGCCACGCTGGCAAGACGGGTTGGCTCAGGGTGTTCCTTCTCTCGAGGCTAGGTGATCTGCCTCTTGCGTTCTTTTAGTCGCCTCTTACGACACCCTCAAGACGGTATGGGTTGGTGACATTGTGTATTCTAAATCCGTCACCACACGGACGGTCGGTTGGCTCGGGCTTAAACGATTACTGTTGTTGACTAGATCTGGATGTTTGACCCTTTGCGACTATTGCACCAGTTTGCTCTCACAAATCTGTCATATCCCGGCCTTGTACCAAAAAATGACGATATAAAAAGAGCTACTACAGAGTTTCTTGCCGGCTCTTCTCCGCAGAGCTGCATTCCGACCCGGTGGTAGATCGTAAATAATCAATTTTAAATGCTAAAATTTTATTATAATGTTTGGCTGGAACCGAACCGATGGTAGTTTCGGCATGATTGTGAGCGATCAGGGGAGATGGAGGGATTGTAGGAGTGAGGAGTTGTGTGTGAAAGGTGTGAATGTAGGTATGACGACTGATAGGTGTGTGTGGAGACTACCACCTAGTGTGGGACAGGGGCCGTAAGATGATAATGGTGTTTATAAATATGACTATTTATAAGAGTTTTGTGATGAAACCTACGTAAATAAAGTTCCTTTTGAGTTTGAGTTTTGTGTTTCGGTTTATAGAATCTTTATTTCTCACAAAAAGAACATTACAATGTTCACTTACAACATGAGAAACTTAACTATCTTAAAGGTAGAAGATACATTCTAACTGTCGGAACAGACAAACAAAACGTATTATTAGCCAATACAATAAGTATTGGCTAATCATTCATTTTGCTCGTCTAACAAATACATCTTAATTCTTTTCTTAAATACGTTAGTTGATGGGGACTCCTTGACATGTTTTGGTAAACTATTATATAGTTGTGCTCCCTCATATGTTATATTTTTCTTACCGTACTGTTGTGTTCTAATCATTGGTAAGTCTAAATTACCTTTTCTTCTAGTACAATAGCGATGAGTTTTAATTTTAAAAGTAATTTGTGTATGTACGTTTTTTGTTAAAATTTTCCGTATTAAAATTAATGTTTGGTATAAAAAAATGTGTTTAATATTTAGTAGTTTAGTTTTACTATAGATTTCCTTTGTTGGTGTTAAATAATTAAAGTTGAACAAAACTTTAATAACTTTATTGTATGTAATGTGTAAGTTTTGTAAGTTGGTGTTTGCTGTTTGTCCCCAGATCTGGATCAAATACTCAAGATGAGGCTTAATTAAGGTGTTATATATAGTGTGACGCAGCCTTAAAGGTACACATTTTGCGATGTTTCTTAAGGCACCAGTTAGTGGAATTATTTTTGATCTTACATATTCAATGTGGTATTTAAAGGTCAATCTATTATCTAAAATCAAGCCTAAATATTTCTCATGATCCGATCTTTGTAACTGTTGTGAGTCAATAGTGAGGTGTGAAAAGTTTGGAATTTTTTTATTTTTAGCAGCAAATATAACATATGAAGTCTTACTTATGTTGATTGTTAATAGATTTTTCTTTAGCCAAGAATCTAGAGTATTGAGGTCTTTTTGTGCTTCAGTAACAATATTATGAATTGAGTTGCCAAAATAAAATAGACATGTATCGTCCGCATAAAGTGATATATGACCTGTGAGCCCAATGTTACATATGTCATTAATATATATCAGAAATAGCAATGGACCCAAAACTGATCCCTGTGGCACACCGTGGCTTATTTTGAGACATTTACTTTGACAATTTTCAAGTTTTACGACTTGATATCTATTTGTGAGGTAACTTTCCAGTATTTCATGAGCTTTTGAAGTGACAGCGATACAATTTAGCTTTTGTAGTAATATGGAATGACTGATTGTATCAAAAGCTTTTTTAATATCAATAAAAACTCCCATAACCAGTTGTTTCTTTTCAATATTATTTTTAATTTCAGTTACCAGATCAATCGTAGCTGATAGTGTGCTAGAATTTGGACGAAACCCATATTGACGTTTATTTAGAAAGTTTATGTTGTTTAAATGTGTATATAAGCGAGCATACAATACCTTTTCAAATATTTTAGATAATACAGGCAGCACGGAAATAGGACGGTAATTGCCAGGATCTGTCTTGGTTCCTGATTTATATATAGGTGTTACTTTTGCAATCTTAAGACTATCTGGAAAGATGCCTATTTCGAGACAACTATTGATACATCTTGTTAAGTTACCAGCAATAAGATTTTTGATACATTTGATAGCCTTGGTAGTAATTCCATCTATGCCAGAGCTAGTGTTATTATCCAAGTGGTCGATTATTTTGACGATCTCGTCTTCTGTGCAAGGTTGCATTTCTGATAATGTATAGCCAAAGTTATTTGTAATGTTAGATGTAACTGTATTGTGCAGGTTAGGGTATTTAGTTTGTATTTTGTGTGCTAATGTAGAGCCAATACTAGCGAAGTAATTATTGAAAGTATTACAAATTTCTGTGCCATCTTCTATTGTTTTATTATCAATAATAAGTTTTGGGGGAGAACCTCCATGATCAATCTTATTCTTTGCTAGAGTGTTAATTAATTTCCACATTTTCTTCGGTTTGTTGTGACATTTATTAAAAGCTTCATAGTAATATTTCTTCTTTTCTGCGTCTATGGCCTTACTAACTTTTCGTTTAGCATCTGCAAGTTTCCTTTTTATTTGTTCATTATTGGGATCTGACAGATAACTGTGCCATAGTTGATTCCTCTCATTTATATAGCTGATTATTGTTTTGTTGATCCAGTCCTTTTGGGGTAAGTTAAGTATTTTGCTCTTCAATATTTGAGAGGCAGTGATATTTTGTTTTATAAACATTTCCAGTTTTGTATAGTTATTATAATCATCTGACAAATTTCCTTTCTGCACATTACTGTAAAGTTTTTCATATTCTATTGCTTTGTATTGAACTTTTTGCCTTAATGATTGCTTGTATCGTTTAATTTCTACATATATTTGTCTATGGTCCGATAATGTTGAGTCAATTAAAGCCAGGTGTATATTTGCTTCCTCTATGTTTGTGCATACATGATCTATTATACTCTTTGTATGTTGAGTTTGCCGGGTAGCGTAACTTTCATGTGTATTATTTAATATTTTATATCCTGATTCATGTATCATGTCGGTATAATTTCTAGTGTTGCATTCTTTCCGTAATAAATCTATATTAAAGTCTCCAACTATAATACATTTTTGCTTTATTTTTTCCAAAAGCAATGAGTAAGAGTTAATAAAATCTTTTATGTTTGTATTAGGAGGTTTATAAATTACACCAATACATAAGGATTGATTTATCAATTCAATAAGTAGGAAATGATTACCACATACATATCGTTCTTCCTTTATGCAATATTTTATATTTTTGTGTATGTAAATGGACACACCGCCTCCTAAACCATTTGTTCGTATACTGTAAATATGCGAGTAGTTCGGTATTTCAAGAAACTCTGCTTCTTTTTGTGTTTTAATCCACGTTTCCGTTAGTAATATAACATGTATTTGACGATTAAAAGATTTCAATGTACATTTTAATTCATCCAGTTTACCCATTTTAACTAAGCTGCGGACATTTGCGTAAAGTAATCTTAATGAGGATACAGACGTGCGTATGCGCTGGTAGTTATCTACATGTTGATAAGTTATGTCGACCGAGTGATTACTTTTGTGAGAGTGTAGTTTTTTGATATATTTTTAATTATTTTCGGTATTCCTTTAATATATTTAATTATCAGATGTGTTTCACCGTTTTCTGTACGGCACTGTAGCTCAGTGCGTAGTTCCTTTAGGTGCTTAAGTTGCATAGGCGTTTGGTCGGAATATATGCGCACACTATCATTAGTTAAGTTCGATTTGTTGCGTAGTATATGGAGTACAGTATCTTTTAGCTCAAAACATACTTTAATGTGTCTATTTTTATTTAAACAATACTTTCCCATGCGAAAACATTTCACAGGAACCGGGCATTCTTTATAAATGGATTTTATTATCGTAAATACTTGCTGGTTGTCATATTCGCGTCTTTTTTCTGAACTTTTATCATTAAGTTCGGGTATTCCAACAATTACAATATTGTGTTGCCGCTGCGAACGTTGTTGGATTTCTAGGGCCATGCCTTCATACTCAAGATGTGGCGGATTTTTTATAGCGGGTACCCCATCTTTTTCCAAGTTGTTTAGCCGATACTCTAATGTATGAATCTTTTCCTGAAGAACTGATGTTTGACCTTTCAGGTTCTCCATTTCACTTTTCATAGCATTTTGATCAAAGATTAAGGTTTCAGTTGCGTGTTTTATATTTTTTATGTCACTTTTAACCTCATTTATCTCCTGGGACAGTTTATACGATCGTTCGTCTTGTTTTTCAGTATAATCCCGAAGAAATTTCATAATTTCAGTCCTGAAGTTTGCAATGTCTTGTCGTATTTCTCCATCCATATCATGTAATTTACGTTTTTGTCGTTGGGAAACAAATTCATCTGCAGAGGATAATGTTCGCAGATCAGGGGTCGAGCCTGTACCGCTACCGCTTATGATATTTCCGCTAGGTGGTGTACGTTGTAGGCTCATCCTTAAGATCCTTAACGGTATTGGTATGACGTCGTGCGTAAGCGCCAGTCGATGTGCTATGAGTAAGCGAGTCAAAAAATATAATACTTCTCGCTTACCCGAGGGGGTGAAGGGCGATTACTTCACACGTTGATGATACTTGGTGTCTTCTGTAGTTCTATTTGTTGGAGTCACACGTAGTTTGATTTTGATCACTAATATGATAGACGTTAGTTATAATTTCAATAGTTGTTTGAGTGTAACATTTATATTAAAATAGTTAAAAGAATAGATGCACACGTCCGGTCGCACCGACAGTAGACTTCGAAAAAAAGTTTAAGTTTGACTTATCAAAAGAGCTCTAATGCGCCAACTTGATTAAATGAGTTTTGATTTGATTTTGATAAGAAACGCTAATTTTGTTCTATACCACTACGGCCCCACATTGAACACCACATTTGTTACTCCTCAACGCTGACTATACAAACAGGGAAAATATGATCCCGGTTGACATCAAGAAGGAGAAACCTTGAATCATTATCATCATCATCATCTTTGTGATGTATCCCGGTTGCAGCCCAAACTCTCGCTTCGGCGCCCCGGGCCCGTTTTCCGACTTTTTCTTCTCCACTTCGCACGGTGTTTAGCATCCCTGGTAGTGAGTCCATTGGACCTTGGATCATTATCACCATGTTTATACGCAGGGATAGGTCTTCTGTTCTTGTGCTAACTTGTAATTTAAGCCCTGAACTGTAAACATCTAGCTTAAAATCACAGACACTTACAATTTTATTACTAAAAGGTACACATTAGCTATTGCGCGTGTTGTTAATGCGATCCTTTGAAATCTTTTAACGATTCTAAAGGTAGCACAGTAACTACCGAAATTAAAGCAGTATGATAAATCGGCCTCGTTTCGGTAACAAAATCCTACGCTCAAGTGAGTTCAACCCGTGTGGAGACGGGTCAGAATATTACACTTCCCCACTGCACGCGGGGTAAACGCGGATAAACGCGTGTTGTAAAAGTCAACAAAACTCAGCACGCTTGGTCGTGGCCAGCTCGCTATCATCCTTACATCTAAGTCCGGTGCCAAGCAGTTTTACTGTGTTTTGTAGTGTGTTCTATCTTGGCCTGCTCTATTTAGGACTCTGGCGTTGCTTTCCACCACACAAGTGTTCAACAAAGGCGATCAACAAAGGCGTTCGAGAAACTGATAAAAAAAAGAGTTGAATTGAATGACTGACATTCGAAATGTCCCCAAACTTGATATTTTCTATGGACGAGCCTGTAGCGACCGCATGTTACATACTTCGCCTACAAATGCGAGAATTACCAAAAAGTCCCACACCGCGATAGCGAAATTTCAACAGCAATTCGCATAGTTAAGATTTCCCCGACTACAACTATGGGGGGAATAGGCGCTACGACCCCTAGCCAGACATAACACCTCGTCTGGCTGGATGATCATCCGTTTGCGCCTAAAAGCCTATCGAACATGATGCAATTGCTAGCATTTCTATCTGCTAAATTTTAACGTTTTTACCAAGTGCTTGGGACATAATCGTATGGCCAAAATCGACAACATTGATTGATTGGATGCCTTGTTGGTCTAGAGGTTGGATGTGCCGCCTTTGGATTGCGGATCCCCGGTTCGATTCCGGACCCGTTTCTTTGTGTAAATCAGAGGCACGTGATTTTGTGTTCGTCAATTACATGTTTGTAAAGTGCCCCGCGATACTGGTTATACCTAGTACTAAATATTAAAAAAAGATTTTGACTATTGGATCCACATGTTTGCGGTCCGATCGGATGATTTTTTATTCATTTTTATTTAATAAATGTCAGGTTTTTGTTTAAGATATTTAGTTCGAATTTTTTGTTCGTTACAGCTAGTTAGGGGACGCCATTTACCAACTCTACCCGTCCCGCAGTCCCACCAGGCCAGTGCCCAACGGCCGAGGATCCATGAACATTACCGACGAAAAAAAGGTACGAGTAGATACGACGCATAGTATAAATCATTCAGAATAATCTCTTATCTAGTTGTACTGGTTTAATCTACATATTTACTGTGACAGTAACGAGACATAAACTGATACAGCGAATGCAGAAATGGCGAGTGGTCGTCAACATTAGTCCGGTCATTAGTAGGGACACGACCCACGCCACACCCACGACCTACATCTTCGAATGGCAATGGACTTGAGTTACTGATAACTTGCCTCTACAATGTTTACATGCAAAGTGTCAATGAACTCTAATGAAAAGTCTATGAAGCCCCTGATACGACTTCCGTGACGTCATAACTTAAAATACTTATTGTCACCAACCAATATACTGAGAGTGAGATTTAGAATACATAATGTCGCCACCCCATTTCATCCTGAGGGTGTCGTAAGAGCCTACAGAAGGAAATGGTAAGGTCCTATGCTGACCCGTCACACCAGCGTGGCATAGTAAACTCTTCATGTAGTTAGAGGAGACCCGACTCATGAGGGTTACATGATATGATAGACACGAACGTAGTAGTTGTATCGTGAGAGTAGACTAAAAAGCAAGAGAGTGACAATCTATGAAAATTTGATACAAAACTTTTTTTTATGCATTACGCCATCCTTCGGGGGTGAGGTCGGTGATCGTGTGGGATCCACTAAAACCCTAGCAGTACCCACGACACGCTTGGGGCGCCACAGGTTTGCGTAAACGCATTCCACTGTGAGGCCCCGCTTGATACAAAACTCTGTGCCGACCCGTGTGCCCAGCGTGTCACAGTATGCATTTAATAAGACATTTTCTACAGGATTAATTTAATAAAAGAAATTATAGCATCATCATCATTTCGCATGCGGTTGCAGCGGTTGCAGCGTGGTCAACCAAAACTCTATCCTCCCTGACTCGCTCCGCCGGCTCCTTCTGCGCCATAACGTCCAGAAAGAGGCCATCGCTTCCCATCCCTCCTCACTGTCGAGCATCAGTCTGATTAAGCTCGACAGGTCCCCTCTGACCCTTGCCACCAGGGCTCGCCTCTCAGGCTCCCACGTGGGACACTCCTCCACTGTGCACTTCCGTCGATACGGCGCGCCACACCCGTGGGACATATTAATGCCTGAGCTGACCAACTACCAGCAAGGTCACCTGTAAAATTTATTAATTTTGATATTATTCTTAAATACCCGCTGGCATAAAATATCAAGCATGGCATCAATTTGCCGATACTGAACGTTTAATTACCGATTCCTTCCTACGTCTGGCGCTGCAGGAAACGGTCAATCAAGACTCGACTACCGCTTCCTATAAATTCATTATTGTAAGTGAAATGACTTGGAATATTCCAAATAAGATCAGAGAGACTTGAAGATGTAAATGAGAAAATAATAAGGCATTTTTTTTTAATATTTTTTTTTATTACTAAATGACCGGCGGTTGACCTCTATCTCACCTGATGGTAAGTGACGATGAGGCCGACGGTGAAACCCGCTGGGACAGTTAAAGCCTATTCACTCCAGACTTGAAAGCATCCAAGTCATATTTACTTGGGAATACAGACGTAGGAAGCGAATTCCACTCCTTAGCAGTCCGCATCAAGAAAGAGGAAGCCAAATGCTTTGTGCGAATATGTGGAATTTCGACTGCATAAGGATGAAGTCGCTCCCCACGCCTGGATGTCCGATGATAGAAAGGGGATGGTGGAATTAAATCGTGCAATTCCTGCGTACACTCACCGAAATGTAATTACGAAACCCCTACACTAGACACAACCTTTATCGCGGGGGCAGATTACAAACATGTAATTCACGAACACAGATGACACCCAAACTCAGAGCAAGTGCCTCTGGCTTAGACAAAGACACTTGCCCGAACCCGGAATCGAACCCGCGATCCCGTTGATCTAAAGGCAGCACACCTAACCCCTAGGCCAACGAGGCAGTAAATAAATGTTTGTTGATTACTTTTTTCAAGACTTCTGCCAAACTACAGAACCGATTTTGATAATATTTATATGAATATGGGCTTTATCCGTGTTGTGACGGATACAGTGTCACCACCGCATTCCATACTGAGAGTGTAGTAAGAGCCGTCAAATGGAAAAGACAAGTCCGAAAACCTAGCCGCGAGAGAAGGAAAACTTGAAACAAAACCCTGTGCCAACCCGTCTAGCCAGCGTGGCATAGTAGGCTAATGACCCCCCCCCCCCCCCGAGATTGGAGGAGGCCTAACTCAGCAGTGGATATATCGGTTTACAAATGCAGGAAATGACCCACTGCTTAGTCTGGTAATTACATGGAAGGGTACTTAATTAACCTACTGTGCCACGCTGGCCAGACGGGTTGGCACAGTGTTTCGTATCAAGTATTCCTTCTCTTGCGGCCAGGCTTTCGGCCTTGTCATTTCCTTTTGTCTGCTCTTAGGTCAGCTTCAGGATGGAAGGGAGTGTTTCATCATTTCAGCCAAAAGAGGTCCACTGCTGGACATAGGCCTCCTCAAGGATTACCACAGCGGCCAGTCCTGGGCCGCCCGCATCCATTGCTTTCCGGCGACCTTAACCAGGTCGTCGGTCCACCGTGTGGGAGGCCCACCAGCACTGCGCCTTCCGGAACCCGGTCGCCACTAGAGGACTTTTCTGCCCCATCGGGCGTCGGTCCTGCGAGCTATGTGCCCTGCCCACTGCCACTTAAGTTTGGAAATCCGGTGGGCTATGTCAGTGACCATGGATTTCCTGCGTATTTCCTCAGTTCCGATTCAATCTCGCCGGGAAACTCAGAGCCTTCTCCATATTGCCCTTTGGGTGACTTTGAGCCTTCTGATGGAGCCCATAGATAACACTGTGTATTCTAAATCCGTCACCATATGGAAAGATGTGGTAACAAATATAAAATTGTGAACATTTTGTACTGTAAATTGTAAGAGTGAATTGAAAAACGCGAGCCAAGTCACGGTTTGAAGATGTTATAGTTTTTTTGTTGTTGAATTTTCTATTGTATTACCTAAGCCATAAATAACAGTTTCCCAAAGACAAATGGCAAACAATTCTATTTGAGTGTTGAGTATATAGGTAGTGCCAAGCTCGGTAGGTTGGCTCCTGTGACCTAGATTCTAGTGTTTGTTCCCAATCCATGTTTCTAATACGGCATAGCTAGAAAAAATTACTCCTATACACAGCTCAGAGATAAATAAATAAATATCCTTGGACATTACACACAACAACATATCGTTTTCTTTTTTTTATTGAGCTTGGTGGCAAACGAGCTAGCGGCCCACCTGATAGTAAGTGTTAACCACCGCCCATGGACTTTGGCAGTGCCAGGGGCACAGCCAAGCCGTTGCCTACCGTGAAGTGAGTGCTCTTTTTAAGCCTCGTTTAAAGGTCGTAGCGTTCGGGAAACACCACCGCAGGTAGTTCATTCCAGAGTCTGCACGTGCGTGGTAAGAATGATCGCTGGAAGCGTACCGTGCTAGACGTTATCGTTTCCAGGTGATATGGATGAACCCTGCTGCGATGTCGAGTTGTACGATGGTAGAAAGTTGACGGTGGTACCATTTCAAACAGTTCCTCGGAGCACTCCCCGTGAAACAGACGGTAGGGCACGCAGAGAGATCCAAAGTCTCTCCGTTGCTCCAACGTCCCCAGTTTCTCTGTCCCCGTGAGATTGGGATCCCAAGCTAAGCAACTTAATGTTTGTGTTATGGTAACGAGATGGATGATAAAACTACTATTGTGCGACGCTGGGCAGGGTTGTCACAGCGTTTGGTACCAAGTTTCACATCTCTTGCGGCTTCAGTTTTCAGCCTTGTCATTTCCTTGTGTCGGCTTTTACGACAGCCTCTGGACGATATGGGGTGCTGACATCATGTATTTTAAATCCTTCACCACACGGAACTGAGCTTAGCTCTTAGCAGCTATTTATTATATTGAAGCAGTGGCATCTATTTGTTACAAAAACTTTATTAAAAGTCTACATTGACATATTTTATTTATATAAAGTATTTATATTTAAAGTGAATACATAGTGTCACAACCTCATTCCATCCTGAGGGTGTAGTAAAAACCGACAAAAGAAAATAACAAGGCTGACAACCTAACCACAAGAGAAGAATTTTTTTATAGGAAGCCCGGTGCCAACCCGACTGGCCTGCGTGGAACTTCACTTCAAGTTAAGCTAAGCTAAGTTAAGCTAAGAGATGATCAAACAATGTATTTTTTTTTAATTGACACCTTTACCATATGGTTGGCATTCAAGCTCTCGGCCGGCCTGAAGGAAAGTGGTTACTATCGCCTTGCCCCCTTCAAGTATTTGAAGGAGGCTCGGTTCCTCTGTGGGTCATTTATGGGCTGAATAGTAGTAGTGTACTGAAGCTGCCGGATCGGGAACAAGCAAGTTCTAAGATAAAAATGGTGCACTGTTTGCTTGGGGCTGTAGACTAGCTTTCTCGGAAATTGAAAAAAAAAACTCTGAGATGCCACAGACTGTAAATTTACGCGTCATATCTCTTTTAAGTAAAAACTTCGTGATGGTTTTTGTTATCGCACTCCTCCGAAACACTGATCGATTTTTTTGTGTATATTAGGTATCATTGGTTGTAAGCTTTTATAAATGGACTAGTGGCCCGCCCCGGCTTCGCCCGTGCAAAGCGGGGGTGGGTTATACATATAAACCTTCCCGTTGAATCACTCTATCTATTAAAAAAAACCGCTTCAAAATCCGTTGCGTAGTTTTTAAGATTTATGCATACATAGGGACGGACAGAAGAATGCGACTTTGTTTTATACTATGTAGTGATAAACAATACTTAGTGATTTATTTGATACAAAGCAAAATATTGTCTAATCCACATGAAATCGTAAATGGACCCAGCAGATCTGGGCATGTAGCCAAGTGGTTTTCGTAACACACGCTTTAAAAAAAACTATAGAAAAAAATAAAACTGTCAAAAAGTAGCTACAGAGTTTCTTGTCGGCTCTTCTCTGTAGAGGAGGATTCCGATCGGTGCCAGTGTTGTGGGAGATCAAAAGAGATGGGTAGATTGTAAGAATGAGGAATTGTGTGAAATATGGTGACTGATAGGTGTGTATGGAGACTACCACCTAGCGTGGGCCAGGGGCCGCAAGATGATATTGGTAATTTTAAATATGACGATTTATAAGAGTTTTGTGATAAAACCTACGTAAATAAAGTTCCTTTTGATTTTCATTGACATTGACAAATCTCTATACATAAAAATGAATAGCTGTTCGTTAGTCTCGCTAAAACTCGAAAACAGCTGGAGCGATGTTTTTTTTTTTTTTTTTTTTATTTATTTAGGATAAACAAACAGTAGTACATTGACAAAAACATAAAAAATATTAGTAATATTTAAGTATTACACTTAAATGTACCACCCACGACGTTATCCACAAGTTAAATAACAATCAGTATTAAGCGTAGTGTGCTTGAGTTAAAATATGCTGCAATGAGCCATAATGATGCTAATAACAAAAAATACAGAAAATTCTAAATGCTACTGACGATATCTAAAGTGTAAGAAGATAAGATAAAATGATAAATTTCCACAATGGTAAAGAAAGAAAAAATAATAATAAACAAAACACTTACGGGGTTAAATAATGTAAAGTAAAAATCACTGCTGTTGAGTTAAAATTTTGACAATTTCTCGCTTAAAATTATTTTTAGATGTACAAAATATATCTACTGTCGAAAAAATGTTGTTGTACACATCGGTCATGCGACGCAAGGGTGACCGAAACCCAGAATTAGTGCGACAAAAGCCGGTAGTGAAGAGGTGACGCTGGCCGCGGGTTGCACGGCCAGTAACAGTTCGAGGGACCGCGTAGCTTAAGCGACTTACAAGATCTGGGCAATCAAACTTATTATTACATAGTCCGTGAAGAAACAATAATTCAAGAAGCGATCTCCTTGATTTTAATGTTAACAAATTAAATTTCCTCAAAAGATCAGTGTATGGTATTTGTGAATGAAAACATCTATATTGCATTGACTTAAAGAACTTGCGCTGCACCCTTTCAATTTGTTCGTTATACTTGTTGTAAAAAGGATTCCATGCTTGTACCGCATATTCGAGCTGAGACCTTATAAGAGTATTATATAAACATATATAGGTTGAAGGTCGACGAAAATCATTAGAAGCTCGCAATACAAAGCCTAACATTTGAAAAGCTTTATTTACTATATTATTTATATGAGAGTCGAGATGCAGCTTATTATCCAATTGAACACCAAGATCTCTAAGTATGTCAACTTTATTTAGGATACTATCGGCAATAACATATGAGAAATCGGTTTTTATTCTTTTTTTGGTGAATGATATAATTTGGCATTTATTTATATTAAGATATAATTTATTTTCATAACAATACTGGGCGAAACGATCAAGGTCATGTTGAAGAAGTAAACAATCATCATAGTTTGTAATAGATCTAAATATTTTGAGGTCATCAGCGTAAAGCAGAAATTTAGAATTTTTAAAACATGAGTTTATGTCATTGATAAATAAAATAAATAGTAATGGACCTAGAATTGAACCTTGTGGTACACCGGAGGTGACATGGATCAAGTTAGATTGGTGCCCCTGAATAACTACTTTCTGCGTTCTGTTTGTGACATATGAGGCAAACCAACGTAGCAAGTCACCTCTGATCCCATTGAAGGCTATTTTGTCAAGTAATATTTTGTGGTCTACTTTATCGAATGCCTTTTGAAAATCCGTGTAAATAGCATCTATTTGTTCACCCCTGTCTATACTCTCAAATAAACTAGACATATATAAGGTAAGGTTGCTTATTGTAGATCTATGCCTCACAAATCCATGTTGTTCTCTAAGGATGACATTGTGCAAAACAGGGTATATTTCATTATGAATCAGCTTTTCGAAAACTTTAGCCAACGTGGATAAAATCGATATGGGTCGGTATTTTTCTACATCATTTCTTGGACCATTTTTGTAAATGGGTACGATGTTTGCGGATTTCCATATATTTGGACAAATGCCATGTTTTAAACAGTGATTGTAAAGTATATAAAGGGGAATACATATACTGTTATAAGTTTTTTTTAGGAAAAGGGGTGGAATACCATCGGGTCCTGCTCCTTTAGAGATGTCTAGATTTTTTAGGTGGTTCTCTATTTTATTTAGTGAAAGATGTAGATGACATAAATTTAAATTACTCACAGCACTATCATCAGGAGGCTGCCATTGGTCGAAGTTAAATGTGCTAGGCTCATAAACAGATTCAAAATATGTTGAGAATAAGTTGCAAATTGTGGCAGTATCCTCAGATATGTATTCCCCAAATATCATCTCATTCGGTATATTTCGGGATCGTTTGCGATTGGAGATATGTGACCAAAAAAGTTTATTATTATTAGTATTAATTGTGTCTTCAATCGAATTAATATAATTTTGATAACACTTTTTGCATTCCTTTTTAAATCGGCTTCTGTACAGTCACCATCAGATATATCGTAGCAGACAAGGTGACCAAATACTTCTGAACAATTTAAAATGTCAATAAGTTCTATACACTACAAGTTACCATTAATATCTGAACATTCAATGCTTCATAAATATCTGAGCAGATGCTTGTCAATAATATCTATACAAACAACTTGCCAAAAATATCTGAACACTTTGACAACATCAAGTGTATCTATGCAGAAAAACTGAGCTTACCTAATACGTTACTGCGTGTTATACAGGACGATCCAAAACCGACTATCGACTTGACTATCTGTGGTTAGTAAATGACCATCCCATGAGATGGCAATAATGAATATACAATGAGGGTGAATACTCATACGCCATGATCGGTCATCATAGTTGTGACGTCAAAATGCTATTTAATAACAGTACAGCGTTTACGCCTATTACACGTGACTAGACAATACCACTCGGACCATAAATGACTCACTGCCGAGGCGGGCCTCCTCTCACCACAAGGAGGGTAATTAGCCTACTGTTTGGCATAGGGTTTCGTATAAACATTTCCTTCTCTTGTGGCTAGGTTTTCAGCCTTTTCGTTTCCTTTTGTCAGCTCTTACGACACCCTCAGGATGGAATGGGGTGGTGACACTATGTATTCTTAATCCGTCACCACCACCACTATATAGAAAATAGATTTTGGTTTTGTAATGAAATACATTATTTTTTGTTGTATATTCTTTACTCATATTTATTAAAAATAGATTTTTTTTTATATATACATAGTATATACAAAACAATACCAGCCCTAAGAGCGGAAAATTTATCAAGCCGCCTAGTGGTTAGTGCTGCAAAGAGACGAACCGCCTAACAACTGGTCAGATATCTAAGGGCCTCCGCGCATTAGGCGGCCAGGCCGCGCGGCCGACGAAAAACATGGCGACACATACGCGGCTAATTGGCCGCCGAGGCCAACCCGCGCATTATGCGGCCAGGCCGCGCGACTTGGCCGTGCGGCCTGGCCGCCTAATGCGCGGGGGCCCTAAGGGCCAAGTGGCCGCGGGCGTGTTACGATATTTTTCGTTGGCCGCGCGGCCTGGCCGACTAATGCGCGCATCTACATACATCGTGGAACAATTAGTTGGCCGCAGCGACTTGGCCGCGCGGCCTGGCCGCCTAATGCGCGGAGGCCCTAAGACTACCCCATCTGCGTAGATACAGTTGACGTTGTAACTGTTCAGATATTTTTGGCAAGTTGTTTGTATAGATATTATTGACAAGCATCTGCTCAGATATTTATGAAGCATTGAATGTTCAGATATTAATGGTAACTTGTAGTGTATAGAACTTATTGACATTTTAAATTGTTCAGAAGTATTTGGTCACCTTGTCTGCTACGATATATCTAATGGTGACTGTACAAGGAAAATGTTTCATAATCACAGTTGTTCCCATATTTTTTCCATTTGTTCCATGCTTTGGTTTTATTTTTATTTATGTGTATTAATGACTTGGAAAACCAGATAGGGTATCTTCGATCAATACTGACGGTAAACTTAACATTTTTTTTTATTATACCATATAACTTGTCGTAAAAAAGAGTAACAGCTTCGTCTGGGGGCAAATGTGGTAAAATCTCTAGCCAGTTAGTATTATTTATGTCATGATTTATTTTAGAGTAATCTGCTGTATTAAAATTTATTCTTTTATCGTTTTTAGTGAAATTGTTATCACTTTTCGTGTGCAAGTCTATAGTAACAATTAGAACAGGGTGGTGATTATCAACGGGAAGGAGAGATTCATCAGTGCCTGAGACAGTGCATTCAAAGTTAGAAAAAACCAAATCTAATATGCGTCCATTGGAATTGCGAATACCATTAAACTGTTTTAGATCTAAAAGAGAACATAAGTTAATCATGTAGTATTGAGGGCAGTAGCTCATGCTGTGCGAAGTACATTCTAAATGAGTTAACATTTGTATCCATTGCAAAAAAGGCATATTAAAGTCCCCTATAACAATGATTCGGTCTATCTCAGGCTTGTCCAATATCAATGTAATTAATGAGTTAAAATAATCTGCATAAACAGAATGTACAGTCTTAGGTGCAAAATATGCAGTGCATATAATATGATATTTATGGCTATTATTGTAGCTAGGCAGTTTAACTATAATTTGTTCAGGAGTAAGCAATTGCGGTATATGTTGTAACATAGTAGGGCAGAGTCTCCGGAGAACCGCTATCAAAACTCCACCTCCGTCTTTCTTATTGGATATCTGACGACATCGGTCACACCTAAATACCAGATACCTTTCATCAATAAATTCATTGTCAGATATTTCAGGAACAAGCCATGTTTCTGTTAAAATTATAATATGATACGAATGTGATAAAATATTTAAATATAAATTATTAAGCTTAGTTCGAATCCCTCTACAGTTCTGATAGTATATGTTAAGTTTTGCTTCCATTGTCAGTGATAAATAAATAACCTAATATGAGTAAGAACTACTAGTAAATAAATGTACCGGCAATCTCCCTTCAAATAAACTGCTAACAAGTCGAGTGTGCACAACAACATATTTATAGTATTAAATCTAATTTTATAAAATATATGTTCCCTGTAAATTATTCTTTTAAGTTCACACAAGAAGGTAAGACTCAACAGCAATGTCTAATAACAATAATAAATTACAAAAACAAAAACTGACCCCGCAAACACACTAAGACATATAGTAATACAATTTAAGCAATAGCACCCAGTGTAGGTAACAATAGTGTCTTCCATATGATTGAAGTTAGTTACAGTTACGTGCACAAAACAGATGACTAAATAAAGAAGAAACACATTTACCATCCATTTATGTTGATTTATTTTTAATTTTATTATGGATATCCGCATCATTCCGTATAACAATTGCTGGTGATGTATCTGTTTCGCGTACAAGTATTGTGGCATTTTTGACCCACACATATTTAAAGTTATGGGCTCTTGTTGCCTCCCTGCATTTGCGAAATAAATTCTTGTTTGTTATCGTTAAATGCTCATTCATGTATAACGTGCATGGAATCCCCGAGATACCTAGGGCGTCAGAGGTCACTTTCTTTGATCGTCTAAAAGCACTCAGGATGTTATCACGTAGTATTCTCGAAGTAACTTTCACAATTATATTTTTAGGGCGGCTATTCCTAGGTTGCAAGTGTGCTACTCGATGTATAGATACAATATCCTTCGGTGAGATAGGGCAATTTATCGTCTCACTAAGTATTTTAAATATGCTGATAAGGTCCTCATTTCGTTTTTCAGGCAGATTGCCAATTTCTATATTACAATGGCGTGCTTGTTGCTCCATTGCCTCGATTTTATGTTGCAGTTGTGATATAGTCTCTAAAGACATTTTCTTATTGTCGTTTTCCAATTCTACCACTCTTTTGGATAAGTTGATTTGTTCCTCAGATTGGTATGTGACTGAAGTTTTAAGAGTATTAAGCTCACTTGATAATTCTGTGTGATGGATATTTAAATTAGCTATCTGACTCTTAATATCGCTGTATTCGCTACACAACTGCTCAATTTCTGATTGAATACGGGAAGAGGTATCACTTAAGTTTTTAACGTCGGACTGAATACTGCTAATATTCTCTTGAACTCCAGAAAATTGCTTTAGCATATCTTCGCGGAGGCAACATAAACTGTTTCTTAATTCAGTCGTCAGCGCAGTAATGGCGAGAGTAAGTTCACAGTCGAATTGTTTTCGCTTCCGTTGCTGTTTAGATTCGTTCAAAGGTGCTTCACTGTGTAGATCGGGACTAGACGAGCACATATTTGTTGGTGAACGCAACATTTTTCTATAAATCAGTGTTTAAATACTATTTATTATCTTAATATGTATTGAAGGTGGATATGATTATTATGAGCAGGCCGGGTTCCAGCGAGCGTAAATGAGATGGACCTATACACAAATCGCGCGCGCAAGCGGGATGCACTGATAACACCACTAAGGCACAACTAGCAGAATAATAATTGTATGATTCACGCGCACAGCACGTCCGTTCGTAATTAGCACGATCGATGAACGATGATGATTTGGCTAATTTTGGTCTTGAAATATTCGTGTGAGTCCAGGGAAGGTTTAAGAGTCTAGAGAAAACATTGATATTGCAAGTAAAATAATAAAAACAACAATTTTATTTTCCCATACAAACTGTTACCTGTCAAACATTTGACGTTCGTCCCGACGGTTCGCTATTTTTGGCATAATTACTTTTTTTCTTTTTTAATTACATTAAATAAGGGATTGGAATCGATAAGAAAAGGCGGTATTTTAATTTATTATTAATTATTCCAATTCGAATTCAATATTCATAGTTCAGGGGTGAATTTCCCAAACGACTTTTTTTTTTGTCTTCGGTGAAATTAGTATTGGAAAAAAGGAATATTGTTCTGAATTATTTTTTTTAGTATTCAATAGGTTGTTATTGGGCTGTGGCAAAAATATGATTTGCATAGGACTATTACAAAAGGTAGAAAAAAAATTATAAACCTCTATTTTTTTCAAATCGGTGCTGTCCCTCTACTTTTTTTACAAACAAAACAGCTTATTCACGAATAAAAATAAGTAATATAAGTATATAACTTATTCTATTTCATAGAATATTAGTTTTGTTATCAATATATAGCATATTTTATTACATAATTAATGATTATTATTACTGAGAGGCACAAACGTACTTGTCTTGCAATATGATTTCATATCGGTGGACAAAAGTAATTTAAACCTAACTTTACATCGATGAGTCCGAAAGCGTCTCAACCCCAATTTTAATTCTCTCGTTAGTGTGTGCTATTGCGCAGTCAGGACGAATGCCTGTCAAATCGCTTCATATTCCCGCAAATAACGTAAGTACGCCATTCCAGTTGCTCCCGGACAATTATTTTATACTATCGGTGGTTGCATTTTTTTAGTATAATGAGAAGTTTTATTGTTGTTGTTTGGTTCTAACAGAGGTAGTAAGTGAATTAGCTTCATTGAGTATTATTGAATTTATCCTATATTTTATGCATTTGTTCTAATTTCCTAAAAAGTGTGTTATTTCTCACGTCGGTGTTCACATATCGGTGTAATCGGTGGGCTTTATTACCACCGATGTGATAATTTACACCGAAATTATAAGAAAATATCAATCGGTGTCATATATCTAATATCGGTGTTTTGATTCATGATCAACGCACAGTTTTGTCATATCGGTGGCTTGCTTTATCATATCGGTAGAACCCGTGTCATTTCTTTAAGTATACATAGAAACAATGGAACATACATACTAGGTAGTCTATGTAGGTCTATGTAGTCTATGTAGGTACATAGACTGCTACAATCATTACCACGATATCACTGGGTAGTAGAAGATGTATAAATGTATCATTATGGGTGTTACCGAGTACAGACCACTCGGTAACGCCATATTCTCAGCCTATAGACGTATCTATAGGCTGAGATGATGATGGTGAGGTGGAGCAATTGAACGCATTTGTAACACCTCGGGGCTGCGGGAACGCTAAAAGAAACTTCACCAAAACTATACACCACCGTTTTAATGTATACAAGCCAAAATATAATAAAAACTTAAAAAATACATGCGAACGTAAACGAATTTAATTTTGCACCGCCGCCATTTTAATGTACGCACAGAACCGTGCGCGAATAGCGCCACTGCGCCTCGCGGACTTTTCCGTAACTACTTACATTCTTCTTCTTATTTATGTACATTACAAATTATTAATATTTAAAATATAAATGAACATAAAAGTTTCTAATATTATGGCAATGGGTCGCCAACACTCCCCACCCTAGTGCTGCCCTGGCAGCACTCATCCCCTATAGGAATTCTGGCGACACGTGTCACGGACCTCTTTAAAACGCCTGTGGGAGTTCGCACATTTACCAAACGAACTCGACCGTCTTCACCGGGAAACACATCGACCACTACTCCCTTTAGCCACACACCTCTAGGGGCGTCCGGATCTATGATGAACACTACGTCGCCCTTCTACAACGCACGTTCCTGCTCGATATTCCATTTCTTCCTAGGTATCATGTCGGGCAACACTTCGCGCAACCAACGCCTCCAAAACAAATCGACACAACCTGAGCTAAGCGCTACTGTTTCCTTAACTATAGGCGCGAGTCATAGAACACTCCGATCACAGGTAGGCTTAATGAACAGCCCAGAAGAAAATGGTTTAGCATAAGGGAGAGAAGTACCTGGTTCAACACAGATGTGTGATTACACGTGGCTAATCACAATATTTTCTAAACTAACTACCGTTTCCTAAATACCATGACGAACTTTCACGTGGTAATACCTGTCTCCAAATCGTAATTATTTTTTCCCATCTAGTATTGCAGAAATAAACTCCAGGAGCGAATATTATCCATACCTGTGCCTGAAGAACTTTGTGTTCGTCAGGAAACGGGTTTAAGGTAAGTAACCTACTATTTTTCTTAAAACAAAATAATTAATATTTCAGAAATCTCCTCAGAGAAAATTTGACCCTATGAGTATTTAGTAATAAGTTTTCAGCGCGGGTCATCAACTCACAGTAACTAGTAAGTACCCTATGCCTACATCTATCTATACATTACAAATACAGTACACTTACACATTTATTAGACTTGCTAGTGAGTAAATGAATTTACCATTACACGACAATAAAACTCATGAACATTAAAACTGAAATATAATCAACCGCAATGCCTCCCGATTAGTAGGTCACTTTCCGTCTAGTATTCCAGACAGAATACGTTTGAACGAAACATAAAATCTAGGGAATCACTTTCAGTGCACCATAATAGTCCTAGGGTTCGCTCACCATCCATATGTTGACCTATTTTATATATGGGCATTGGGGGGTAAATATATCTATAGTTTAAAAACGTCATACAATTGTACACGAAACAATTACAAATCAAAGAATACATTTTATAATTGATGAATTTAAATCATCCCATCCCGCCAGAGTATTCGCAAAACATCCTGGTCTTGACTTAGTATTTTAACCCGTAAAATGATTATATTTTATGTCCGCGGCAACTGCTATTATATGTTCCCGAAACCTATACATAATACCTAACAAAGACACAAGTAGGTCGGGACCCTTTAACAGATAATCATATAATGATAAACTCTTGCTTTTTGCAGCAGCATCAAATACAAAGCGCAACTTTTTCGTATTGGGGTTGTCGACCCCGAAATGAGGTAAGTACCAAATTTTTGAATTTTCACAACTTTCTTTCGTCTCTTCTGCAAAATCTTTATCAAACAGATGTTTTACCCGATCACGATATCTTTGAGCATACTCGTCATTCAACCTCATCTTTCTTTCTACACCTTTCAGTCTGATCAATGCGGCCGGCTTCGAATCAGGCAGTCGACAGTTGACATCCCGCCAGGGAAGGCCGACATGCCACCTATTGTCGATCAAGACGGCAGTTTTTTCCAGGTGTTCGAGTGCTTGGAGGTCATTGGCATTGCGGCGAGGTTTTCCCAATATACCCATCGAGTCAATAGAGAAAGACTTACGTACCTCATCCTCCAGGTGTTGCAGAGAGAGTTCATCATCATCCCCGCAGACGTCCATGACCATTATCGTGCTGTGGCGCCGCGATGACGTCACCGGCACTCTTCCATGGACGCACCAACCTAAGGGGGTGAGTGTTGCACAGGGTTCGTTTACCCTACCTACTCTTGTTTCTAGAGGCACTAATAAATGATAATTATCCTGTCCTATCAGAATTTGGGGTATTATGTTATCGGTATTACAAAAACTTAAATCTAAATTACTTAAATGACTATAGTTATTACATTTTACATAACATTGTTGCTTTGGCAATTTGAGCTGTGACATACTACGAGCTATAAAATTATGTTTATGTCCGTTACAGGTTGAAATCTCAAGACGCACAACTTCAGTTTCGCAGACAAGCTCATTGACGTCCCAGGCTCCACGAACTCGTAATGTCTTTCGTTGCCCGCTCACTCCTAGCCGTGACGACAGCTCGGCACTAATAAGGCTAACCGTGGACCCGTCGTCCAATAACGCATACGCACTGATAACACCGTTTGGTCCATGCAGGTTTACTCGTACGATCTTCAGCATCACCTTGCAGTCAGACATCATGTGGGTGACACTTTCAGATGTTTCTTGCGGCGGCGGATGACCTTGTCCTACCTCGCGGTCTTGCCCGCTGTTATCAATTTTCTTTCGATAGTGTAACAGGCGATGGTGTGGCAGGCCGCAGTTATCAATGTCGCAGACGGCGGCTGGGCAAGTATTACGGTCGTGTCTGAGTATTAGACATTTATAACACAGTCTATTTTTCTTAATAAAATGCCACCTGTCTTTACATAGCTTTCTACAAAACTTTTTACAATCCGTGATTTTGTGCTTTGCTACTCGACAATAAAGACATTTGTCTGCTTCTTCTTTTTCTTCTCCACTATGAAACAGAACTGAATGATCCGTGTACTTTCTGTGTTTACTATCAAACTTAAGATGTGTCAACAAGGCAACGGAATTCATCTTTAGGGCTTCCTCGTGAAGAAAATCAGACAATGTTTGTAAATTAGGTCGCTTACCTTTCAGCGTCAGTGGGTAACAGTAGTCGGCCCATTTCGACAACAAAATAGTAGGCAATTTTGCCAGCACACATGTAAGTACATCCGCTGCCAATAGGTATTCTTCGCGACCAATTACACTTATGGCTGTCACATAATTACGCACCTTGACTGAGAAATTGACAATATCTCTATTATACTCATGCGATACTGGTGGTAACTTCTTTAAGTCCATGACTATTCGTGACAATATAATGTCGGGGTTACCGAACTGCAGCTCAAGTGTTGAAATGACCATTTCAGGCGAGGTCGCACTGATGAGCAGAGCTGAGACGGATTCGCGGGCTTTTCCGCTAAGACACTTCCTAAGGCGCCATAAGTTCTCCCTCGGAGAGAAGTTGCACACTTGCGTAGACTCATTGTAGGCCTGCTTAAACTGGAGCCATTCCAATGGATCACCGGCGAACGTAGGCAGTTCGCGCGGAGTGCAGATACGACTTAGCAAATTCGTGTCATGTGTAGGTCCTTTTTGATTGGTCGTTAAGTTCTTTAGAGCGCTGGCAAGTAGCCGAACTGTCCCATCATCTGTGCCGGCGGCGTTCGTCGGCGGACACAGCGAGCCCGGTTTTTCATAGGTACAATTAGGGGCAGGCTGCGTTTCCAGTTGGCTGCTGCGCTCCAGCCATTCGTTGACCATACTATGCGTGGTGCGGGATTGTGCTATGCTGTCGCGCTCGTCGTCCATTTGAGCGAGCTCGACAGCAAGCCGTTTTTCAATTAAATTAATTTGGATCTTCGCTTTGGCCTCCGCTGCTTCGAGCTCTAGTTGAGCTCGCCGTGCTGCAGATGAAGATGAATATTTGCCCGATTGCGTTCGGCGCGATACAGTCGCCGGTGGGTCGGGCACTGCGGGCACGGGTACCGTGGTAGACATAGAAACGGCAGTCGTGGTAGCGTCGGCGTGCGTGCTAGAGAGTTCTATAATATCAATCGGTGCGTCGGCTATTTGACGCTCTATCTCTCTACGCACGTCTCCTCTAGTTCTGGGGCCTCGAGGCGTGTGAATCATCATTTGTTTTTACCTTTTCGCTGATCCGTTGCTCGAAGACCACAATTGTAACACCTCGGGGCTGCGGGAACGCTAAAAGAAACTTCACCAAAACTATACACCACCGTTTTAATGTATACAAGCCAAAATATAATAAACCGTGCGCACATAAAATGGCGGCGGTGCAAAATTAAATTCGTTCACGTTCGCATGTATTTTTTAAGTTTTTATTATATTTTGGCTTGTATACATTAAAACGGTGGTGTATAGTTTTGGTGAAGTTTCTTTTAGCGTTCCCGCAGCCCCGAGGTGTTACAATTGTGGTCCTCTGAAAGAGGAGGAGAAAAAAAGAGAGAGATGTTGCTGGAACGAATACGAAAAGCTAAAATAAACATTCTTTTTTAATTCTAAGTACCCATAGTAAATATAATAAAAAGAAAATAAATACATATAATAAAATAGTACCTATTTCAAAAAATATATTTTGATTTGATTTCTAAGAACTCGGTTCTCTTTGCATGTGATGTGAGTTCAGGTCTTCAGTTCTACGTCACCCTTGTAAAAATATATAGGCATCTACTAACTATTTACTTTTTATATTCCAAGGTGGATAGATTATCATATCGCTGGATATGTAAATCATTTCGGTGGATAAACTTATCATATCGGTGTACAGAAAAAATAATCGGTGCCGGTTTGTCATGTCGGTGGAAACCAGAATTCAAACTGAATTTTCTCCCTATTTTTAAATGATAAGTCGATTATATTAAATTTGGAGATATTTGATGTCCTATAGATTACATAAAACCTGAAAAATATACAAAATATATTTAAATGAAAAAGTTCACCGATATGACAAAAAAAAAGGCATTTGTTGAAATTGACCCTCAGACAGGACAACGTCTGTCGGGTCAACTAGTCGTGGATAAAAAGACAAATGTCGTCATCATCATCTTGATCAAATTAAAGAGCACTGTTTTTTGTGTTGGCTACGAATAATGATTTACCAAAAATTCAAGAATGTAGAGATTTTATTAAAAAAGGACTGGAGCTCCTTTGAGCGTTAAGCCCGATTCACGCTACACCGGGCTGTGCCCCGGCCGGGACCAGTTCATACAAAATTCCCCGCACGGCGCCCGGATGGGGCACGGCCCGGTCGCGACACGTTGTAGCGTGAATCGGGCTTTATTCGAAATTCCTTATAGTTTTAATTTCAGACGTCACGGGGTTTTTTAAACCCTGTATACAGGATGTTACAAAAACCCTATATACATCCGAAATGAGGAAAAGTGCTAATCAGAGGAACAGGTTCTGTGTTTAAAACATGTTGCTATCTTGAAGTATGAGACTTTTTCCTGGACCAGAGTTTTATTTACATTGGTTCCAGTGTAAACCAAGCAAATAGCTACCCTAATTAATATCATGCTAGCTTAGTTATCTGAGTTCTATAAGGTTTGCTGTAAGACCAAATTTACAAAAGACAAATTTACAAGATTTATAGTTGCTTATTTTTCCTGAATTTGTAACCATTGTAGTGTAGATCCTTTCATCATATATGTAGGGCTTCTATTACAACCCGTTTATACACCGCTATTTTTTAAAACCAGGAAAAAAGCGAACAATTTATACGTATATTAGGTAAATTAGAACGAGACGTATTTATATATGCTTATTGGATCGTAAATCAGTCGAAACTTCTTTTTACTCAACAATGACAAAGTTATAACAAGTGAAAGTTTGAAATAAAATCATGGCCGTAATATTGCCTACAACCTCTACAACGTTGACATGTTTCTTGTGGGACAATTTTGCGAGTTTGATTTTCACAAACATGTATAAACGGAAACTGTACCACACATCTAGGTTTCTGGTATTCAAAAAAATAGGTATAATATTTTAAACTAAGTGAAGAAAGAAAGCGAAGTGCTGGTAGGCCTCCCACACGGTGGACCGATGACCTGATTAAGGTCGCCGGAAAACGATGGATGCGGGCGGCCCAGGACCGGCCTTTGTGGAGATCCTTGGGGGAGGCCTATGTCCAGCAGTGGACGTCTTTTGGCTGAAATGATGATGATGATACATATAAAAAAAATCGGAGTGTCTGTTTGTAATAATAAAATAAACACTTTTTTTGAATTTTTGTCTGTCTGTCTGTTTGTTCCGGCTAATCTCAAGTCAGCAAGGCCGAAGAACTAGCCGCCAGAGAAGGAAAACTTGAAACAAAACTCTGTGCCAACCCGTCTGCCCAGCATAGCACATTAGGTTAATTACCCTCCATGTGCTGGGGGGAAGCCTGACACCGAAGTGGGTCATTTATGGTCTGTGTATATAATTTACGGAGTTTCCCTGCGAGATCGAATCAGAAATGAGGAGATACGCAGGAAAACCAGGGTCACCGACATAGCCCACCGGATTGCCAAACTAAAGTGGCAGTGGGCAGGGCACATAGCTCGCAGGACCGACGCCCGATGGGGCAGAAAAGTCCTCGAGTGGCGACCGCGTTCCGGAAGGCGTAGTGCGGGTAGGCCTCCCACACGGTGGACCGACGACTTGGTTAAGGTCGCAGGAAAGCAGTGGATGCGGGCGGCCCAGGACCGGCCTTTGTGGAGATCCTTGGGGGAGGCCTATGTCCAGCAGTGGACGTCTTTCGGCTGAAATGATGATGATGATGATGATACATATAAATAAAATCGGAGTGTCTGTTTGTAATAATAAAATAAACACTTTTTTTTAATTTTTGTCTGTCTGTCTGTTTGTTCCGGCTAATCTCAAGTCAGCAAGGCCGAAGAACTAGCCGCCAGAGAAGGAAAACTTGAAACATAACCCTGTGCCAACCCGTCTACCGGAATGATGTATATAATTTATACTGTCAAAATAATTAAAATGCATATTCATACCAACTTATAGTCAGGACAAATTATATGGGATTAAAATGAAAAAAAAAACCGCTTTGTTCCATGCGGTAAATTATGTAAATTCGTGAAGTAATAAAATTAAATGTTTGAATCATACCGCAATTACTAATTATGCCTAACGACTAATTACATGTGAGCAACTAATTGTGTGTGTCGGTTTTAGTAATTCCAACTTTATAGTCTAAGATATGAACGCATTAAGGGCCCTAAAATACACCATTGAAAAAATACCTTTGTATTTAGCTAGGTATGTGTATAAAGATTCACTCTCTTCTGATTTAATTGGTCTAGCGAAGTTACGTACGTCACATTTAGATCATGGGTCCCTAAATCCATTCTGAAGTCGGCAAGTGTATTTATAAGACAGTTAATGGCAACAAATTTCAATCTCAACTTCTCAACAAACGCCATTATAAATGACTAGAGTAGTCCTAGGTAATGGACTAGAGTAGGTGATGATGATGATGACCGGGTACCTATGTCCAACATTTCATCAGTTTCACTATGCCGTTTACAATAAAATGAAAGAAATTATGACTAAAAAACCAAATGCACGGCAAGCTACGGGGTACACCAATGATTATTGTATCATTTTGAAACAATTGAATGTAAAACGAATACTACATATGAAAAATATTAATTTACCTAGGAGAGAGGGAAACTAATACTACTATATACTAAGGTCTGGAATTACAAAATCGTCAAAATAATATAGATCAGTTCCAGGAGTATGGTCTGCGCAAAAGTCAAATAAGCACTCAGTTAAATATTGGAAAAGCGGTAGATATTTTCAATGAAAATGGTTAGGTTCACAATATATTGTGATTTTAGAAATTGTATGGGAACGGCCTTCATACAAATCTATGTTGATTCTGCCAAACAATTGCACCGATTTCAATAGGTAAACTTTATGTGAGATCTGGATCCTATACCAATCGAATAAAAATAGTTTATAAAAGCAGTTAATAATGACGAAGTTATGCGGTTACAGACATTTAAAAAGAAACATTCAATCGAATTTGAAACCTGCTTCATTCTGCAGTCAGTTGCAGTTAAGAATGCTATTTGTTCATATGACACTTCAACAGTACAACTTGTCGCTTTGCCTATTCAAAGCAGAATGACGGCTTAAAGCAAAAAAGTAAGTTTTTATGAAGATACAGATTTCATGTTTGTGACTTAATTGAAATCACATTGATGTTACGTTTTGGACAGAACGAGTAAGTTATTATGGCATCTCAGTAACATAAAAGGTTAATCTTATTTCGAGTGTCATAAATAGTTTTAAATTGGAATTTATTGCGTTCAACGATCTACCAAATGGCGTCATGCTATATTTAATTTAACATAACTAACATTTTATAAGGTTTATTGCATATAGCGACCCGCCCCGGCTTCGCACGGGTGTAATTATGCATGTATTGTACATAAAAACCTTCCTCTTGAATCACTCTATCTATTAAAAGAACCCGCTTCAAAATCCATTGCGTAGTTTTAAAGATTTAAGTATACATAGGGACGGACAGATGAAAGCGACTTTGTTTTATACTATGTAGTGAAGTGATACCTCGTTGGTCTAGTGGTTAGATGTGCCGCCTTTGGATCAACGGGTCCCGGGTTCGATTCCGGGGTCGGGCAAGTGTCTTTGTCTAAACCAGAGGCACTGGCTCGGAGTCTGGGTGTCATTTCTATCTATAATATGTATGTATTTACAAAAAAAATGTATATAAGTAGTTTATCATCCATCTCGTTACCATAACACAAGCATTAAGTTGCTTAGCTTGGAACGAGATGGCGTTGTGTGAAATGTCCAAAGATATTTATTATTATTTATTATTATTTATTGATTGATTAAGAATTCTAACCTGAGGGTGGCGTAAGAGCAGACGAAAGGAAATGACAAGGCCGATAACCTAGCACCAAGAGAAGGAAAACTTGATACGAAAGGCTTTTTTTTTTTTCGCCCGGGGTAAAATCCTTTATGGACTTCCTCGCCGGCCACGGGAATGGCCAGCGAGGGGAGTGTGGGACTCTCCCCCATAGTGGGGGCCTACACACTAAACCTCCCCGGGGTGCTCCAACTCGCGTCCTGTTGCGGCATTGTGGGATCTGATGCAGAACCACGCGGCTTTGTGCCAACCCGTCTGACCAGCGTGGCACAGTAGGTAATTACCCTCACTATCGGCTCCATCAAAAGGCTCAAACTCGCCCAATAGGCTTTGCTGGGAGTTTCCCTGCGAGAACCAGAATTACCCACAGGATTGCCAAACTTAAGCGGCAGTAGGCAGGGCACAAAGCTCGCCGGACCGACGCCCGATGGGACAGAAAAGTCCTCGAGTCGTGACCGCGTTCCGGAAAGCGCAGTGCTGGTAGGCCTTCCACACGGTGGACCGATGACCTGGTTAAGGTTATCGGTTCACCGGTCCACCTGCCTTGATGGTCTAGAGGTCCCGGGTACCAGAGGCATTTGCTCTGAGTCTGGGTGTCATTTGTGTTCGTGAATTTCATGTTTGTAAACTGCCCGTGCGATACGGGCGGTTGGTTGGCTCGGGCGTTAGAAGGTGTGACGCCCAAGTGCGCGGGATATCGCACGGGAGAGGTCGCTGAAGGGGCTGCCGCCTGCGGACCACGGTAGCAACGTACGCGGTACCCGTGGTCCACGCGTGAGGGCGGGTGTTGGCGCACGGCGGGTTATTTTAGTGGGTGAGGGCCCCACACTACCCCGTAGTCTCCCCGGGCGTTAGAAGGTTAGTGTTGTTGATTAGATCTGGCCGTTGTTTGGCCCTTTGCGACTATTGCGCGAGTTTACTCTCACAAACTGTCTTATCACGGCCTTGTACCTAAAATTGGCGATCTAAAAAGAGCAACTACAGAGTTTCTTGCCGGCTCTTCTCTGTAGAACTGCATTCCGAACCGGTGGTAGATGGAAAATTTTAAATTTTATTTTGTTGTTTGTCTTGTCAAAAGAGCTCTAATGAGCCAACTTGATTAAATGAGTTTTGAATTAGAATTAGAATACAGGTTACAGGTTACAACAGGGGTTACAATTTTTTTTATATTTCACTTGTAAGCGATAGATGCGGGCGACCTGCCTTTGCCAACCAACCTTTATGGAAAGTTTTGGGGAGGCGTTTGTCCCGCAGTGGACGTTTTTTGGCTGAAATTGATGATGATGACCAAATAGAATAAAAAATATAGTGCAAGCAGCTATCAATTAGCTGTTGTGATGACTTTTAACGTTTCTTTTGTCGCACTTAATAATGTTCGGCGCAGTAGTAATGTCAATCACTCATCACTTCACGTCACGGACCATGACATTAGTTCTGATAACGCGACCTAATAATCAATATTAATCTGTTATCGACGTTATGCAAGGAAAAACCAGGACTTAGGCCAATAAGAATAGTTTAAATTTATTATCAAAGTGTGATACATTTATTTACCGCGTGTATACATATAAACCTTCCTCTTGAATCACTCTATCTATTAAAAAAACCGCTTCAAAATCCGTTGCGTAGTTTTAAAGATTTATGCATACATAGGGACGGACAGACTACAGCGACTTTGTTTTATACTATTTAGTATAGTATAGTATCCTCCACGTTTCGAATGCTTTACAGCAGTCGTGGCCGCGAGTGATTCTAGATGACAGTTGTATTTTAAAGTACAAAGAAACAGTTTAATATACTGCCTATAATTTTATTTTACAGATAACGCTGGGATGTGATAGTCGGAAGTTAAATAATGTACACATGATAAATCCGTTATGAAGTGTTTAATTTCAATGTGCACATGATACATTATATCATAATTTATATTATAACTTACTAGATCTAGGCTAGGCTAGATCTGTGTTGTGTGGATAAATTTAAAATACCCCATTCCATCGTATACATGTCACTGGACAACATGTACGGTTTCTTGGAGTTTCTTGACGGCTCTTCTCTGTGGAATGGCATTGCGAACTGGTGGTAAAGACTAAATGTTATGCATCGCCATCGTACAACTCGACGTCGCAGCAGGGTTCACCCATATCACCTGGAAACGATAACGTCCAGCACGGTACGCTTCCAGCGATCATTCTTACCACGCACGTGCAGACTCTGGAATGAATTACCTGCGGCGGTGTTTCCCGAGGGCTACGACATGTCCTCCTTTAAACAAGGTATAAAGAGAGCACTCACTTCACGGTAGGCAACGGCTTGCCAAAGTCCATGGGCGGCGGTTAACACTTACCATCAGGTGGGCCGCTAGGTCGTTTGCCACCAAGAGCAATAAAAAATATGTATAATGTGTTAGGTCAATAATTATTTTAGTATAAAAGTGTAAAGTAAAATTAGTATATCAACTATTCGAATCGAAATCGATTATACACATGAATTTCGCATTGGCAACACTAAAGATATAAAAAGGCGATCGAACGATCGAGCGGGGCATTCTGTCTCGAGACGCGCTAGAAGTAAGACGTGAAATGATAGTGAATAATAACAGTGTTCCGTTAGTGATATAACTATAGATACAGTGTACTAGTGCTTAAGGAAGTGACATAATAAAGGATTCAAACTGTACACCGGAGTTTCTCTTACAGTAGTAGTACTACTGGTACTAGATCTGCATTTCCTAACTTGATAATACTCATTATAACGGCCGCTATCGGTCGCTCACCCATGCGGATCGCGTGCGAGCGTGCACAAGGGATTATGTGAATGTCGGGAATCGTGTGGCATTCTAAGATATTCTAGAATTAATTGTTTAAATATCGCCGAATAGCGTAAACACGTGAATCATTTAGCAGTATTCAGAATGATCTTGGTGAGCGTGGCACTGTAGACTTATTACCCTCCTTGTAGTTGGAGGAGGCCTGACTCAGCTGTGGGTCATTTATGGGCTGAGACGAAGAAGAGATCGCCCAGCGGTCGAAATTCGACCATAAATAATTTGAATTATAGTTCTATTCTCAATTTGAGTTTAACAATAAATAAAAGAGAATATATGCTTGTGTGTTCAATACATGGTAGTGTGTGTGTCTGTCATCAACGCAATTTTCAGCCAAAAGACGTCCACTGCTGGGCATAGCCTCCCCCAAGGATTTCCACGAAGGCCGGACCGACGACCGAGGTCGCCGGAAAGCGATGGATGCCGGTGGCTCAGGGCAAAGATTTTGCTTCACGTTAATATAGAGATAACTAATACGCTGAACCGAGAATACGACACGGAATATTTCGGTTTCGTCAATTGACTCCATATTACATAAGTGCGTCCAAATATTTATCTACCATATCAACATTTCCCACGTTTAAAGTGACATCTTTATCAGTTGACTCGAAGATATGGGTCATATTATATTATGAATTATTATTTGATTTATAAAATTGGAATGTGGTCTAAATGTTTTTATGTCAGACCACACGGACATTCTACCACCCCATTTTATCCTGCTGTCTCGTCAGAACCGACTAAATGATTAAGCTAGGCTGATAACCTAGCCGATGAGAAGGAAACCTTGATACGAAGCCCTGTCTGGCCAGCGAGGCACAGTAGGTGAACAGTGGGTGTTTATAGGCTCATCATCATCATCATTTCAGCCAATAGACGTCCACTGCTGGACATAGGCCTCCCCCAAGGACCTCCACAAAGGCCGGTCCTGGGCCGCCCGCATCCACTGCTTTCCGGCGACCTTAACCAGGTTGTCGGTCCACCGTGTGGGAGGCCTACCAGCACTGCGCCTTCCGGAACGCGGTCGCCACTCGAGGACTTTTCTGCCCCATGGGGCGTCGGTCCTGCGAGCTATGTGCCCTGCCCACTGCCACTTAAGTTTGGCAATCCGGTGGGCTATGTCGGTGACCCTGGTTTTCCTGCGTATCTCCTCATTTCTGATTCGATCTCGCAGGGAAACTCCGAGCATAGCCCACTCCATTGCCCTTTGGGTGACTTTGAGCCTTCTGATGGAGCCCATAGTGAGCGACCACGTCTCTGTTCCATATGTCATCACTGGCAACACACATTGGTTGAAGACTTTTGTCTTCAACCAATGTGTGTTGCCAATGTGTGTTCACATAAGCATTTCGGAGAACTTCAGCCTATCGCAATGAAACTATCGTCATTATGTTTAACTCCTTTTTTTATGTTGGAAATCCTCATGGATACCCGCCCGCTAAACGCCAGCCGGGTTGTGTGGGACTCCGAGCCGCGGGGAGATGGTAATTGCACCCTAACCTCCCCACTAAAACGAACGGTGTCCCTCGACTGCCCGTCACAGGGCCACGGGTTCCACTCCCTATAATGGGGAGCATGCTCCGCGACCCTGATGGGGCTCGGCCCGCTTGTACAAGGGGCCGTCCATTAATCACGTGAGGTTCGAAAGGGGGATGGAGGGGTACGGCAAAAATCACGAAACATCACCAAGGGGTAGGGGGGGGGGATATAGTAAGATATCACGTATATTAAATTTTTCGTCAAACGCGTCATTTCTGAACCGAAAAGCGGCGTGTTTAAGCTTCTTTGTAGGTAATAAAAAATACATGTGATTTTTAATGGGGGGTGGGGGGTAGTCTTAAACCTCACCGCGTATCACCAAGGGGGAGGGAGGGGTTAATAAATGTAAAAAAAAACATCACGTGACTAATGGACAGCTCCAAGCTCTTTGATGGACGCCCCCCAACCCATCGAGAGGCACGTATGGGACATTCCACGTGCCCGCCTGCCTGGCCGCCAATCAGCAGCTTGCGGCGGCAGCCCTGGCCCGCCTGTCGCGGCAGTTTAGTCAGAACATGTCTTAATTAGGAGTAACTATTCTTAAATTTGCTTTAAAAATCTCCTTTCAAGATGTGCCGGACATTCGGTAACAATTAGACAATGCATACGATGGAGAGCGAGTAGTGTGAGGTTATATGTTAATAGGACATGTAGCGACCGCATGCTACATACTTTACACAATTCACCCAAAAATCTGAACTAATTGCATCAAGAAATATCGCCTACAAATGCGATAATTACGAAAAAGTCCTACACCGCGATAGCGAATTTTCAAGAGCAATTCGCATGGTTAAGATATCCCCGACTACAACTATGAGGGGATAGGCGCTGCGACCCCTAGCCAGACATCCCACCTCGTCTGGCTGGATGATCATCCCTTTGCGCCTAAAGACATAATAATAAAAACATATTTTCAATTCATTATTCAATACATTATTGATAGTTTTGAACTATCAATAATGTCATCGTATGTTTTTATACGCAGCCCGTAAGGCGTGCCAAAAATAAGATCACATTATAGACGTACCATAGAATCTTATATCTTTAAATGAGCAATTATCTATACTAATATATAAAGCTGCAGAGTTTGTTTGTTTGTTTGAACGCGCTAATCTCAGGAACTACTGGTCCGATTTCAAAAAATCTTTCGGTATTAGATAGTCCATTTATCGAGGAAGGTTATAGGCTATATTTTATTTTCAAAAGAATTAGGGATCCGTATGAAAATTGCGATTTTGTAAACCAAGGTGTAAAATCGAAAACTTATTTATGCGTGCGCTGCAAAAACTATTGACAATAGAACAAAATGATGTACTACGGATTTGTAGGTCTTATAAAGATCTACAAAAAAGTCCGCTAGAGCACATATCTAACTATCATAGTTTGGTAACAATAACCGATTTTATGTTCATAAAAAATATGCACGGGTTCGAATCCCACGCGGGCGAAGCCGCGCGCAAAAGCTAGTTGTATATATAATTGGAATCTCGGAATCGGCTCCAAGGATTTTAAATTTAAAAATTAAGAAATTTAGTATAAAGGGGGTTTCGGGGGCGATAAATCGATCTAGCTAGGAAACATTTTTAGAAAATGTCATTTTATTCGGGTTTCGGGGGCGATAAATCGATCTAGCTAGGAATCCTGACATCTATTGGCGAAAAATAATACTACTTTTTTGTGAGCACAACAGCAGATGGCGTTGTTAAGTAACACTAAGTCAATGAGTGTTTGCGTAATTCGTACTTAAATATAATTTCCAAAAAACACAAATAATAAAAAACAAAAAAATACCGGTCATCCAGATATTGAGTACCTATTTAAGATGCGTTTGTCGCTACATCGGCCACGATGTAATTAATTTGTCATTACATCCTAAGAATGAGCCGAGAGATTAAAAAAACATCCACATTTCAATAGACAGGATGGTTGGCAAATAGCGCCTGCGTGGGAGTCATTAAATTGATCTAAACTCAAGCTGGACACTCATCTGCAAGATCTCTGGACACAATGGGCGATTTCTGCGAGCAGAGGCAACGTTATCTAGTACTACTACTTAGCCTATAAATGACCCACTGCTGAGTCGGGCCTCCACTTATCACAAGGAGGGTAATTAGCCTACCACCACGCTGGCCAGACGGGTTGGCACAGGGTTTCGTATCAAGTTTTCCTTCTCTTGCGGCTAGGTTTTCTGCCTTGTCATTTCCCTTTGTCGGCTCTTACGACACCCTCAGAATGGAATGGGGTAGTGACACTATGTATTCTAAATCGTTATCATTAAAACTGATAACGTTTAAAACAAAATTTAAAGCGGTAGATGTAACTGTTTCTTAGTACTTTTAAAGACAACTGTTATCTAGTCACTCTCGTGCAAAGCATTAGAAAAGTCGAGAATTAAATAATGTAACATAGGTACACGCGATAAATCCTTTAAAAAGTGTTTAATTTCAAAGTACTACACAATTATATACGACGTCAAAAGTGTTCGATGTTCTATAAAAAACAGTCACTTTCTAAGTCTCATTATACCTTGTCATAACTTAATCATATCGCTTTGAAGGTAAACAGACAGACGTCAATACATCGTTAAAAATATTGAATGAATATTTTCTTTGCATAGAAATTATCAGTCTTCATAATAAAATTTATTCAGTATCCACGACGCATAAATGCAATCGCACTGGCTGGTATAATATAAGGCTAGGGTGCGACTGTACGGGAAGACCGGTAATGATTATTTTAGATAACTTTATTCAGATAATATCTAATATATAAAATTATTGTGACACGGTGTTTGTTATTTTCGAAATGGCTAGTCAATATTGATGAAATTTTATATTCAATTTCATTTCTTAGACAAAATTTATTGTTTTTGTTTTTTTATGATACAAAATACAAAAATATAATACATACAACTCTAAATTTTGACACCTCTACCAACCCCTATTTTTAAAAGCGATATTTATATGGCTAAACAACGTTTGTCAGTTATATTATCAGGTTATGTTTGACAAGTGGTAGTTAAGTTTGACAATCCTGTGGGCATGTCAGTTGGTTCTTCTGCGTATCTCCCCATTCCTGATTCAATCTCGCTGGGAAACTCCAAGCATAGCCCTCTCGATTTCCCTTTGGGTGACTTTGAGCCATAGAGACAGGGTCCATATTGAGTAACCACGTATGTGTACCATATATTATCACTGGCAACATTAATTGATTTTTGTGTGGCCAAAAATAACCTTTGTAGCTCTTAAAGTGTTTTCTGATAACATTTTAGTTAGCAATTAGTATTCGCCGCGCTTAGCGTGACCACTGCCTTATAGAATGGATATAACTAGTTGCAAAATGAAGGTGTGTTATCCGACTGCTTTAATTGAGCAGAAATTATTATGAGACGTGTAATGTCGCAGCAATCTCAGATTTCCCGAGATAGCCAACACACAGACAAACACTGAGACAGCAGCGTGGGGTTATTTTATGCAGAGAACAACCTAGGTTTCTAGATAGACGTTCGATAATTTTGTCTGTAATGTCAAAAGTTTCAAGTTAAGATATCTATACGCTTGTTAGATTCGATTTGAGTAATCCGCTGTTACATTTAGATGTTGAAGAGGTTTATAACCTTTTCAGTAATTATAAGATTTAATATCGAAAAGAGCAACAACGGGGTGGTAAAGAAAAATGGCTGACGAAATCTGACTATTTATAAGCACTCTCAGGAGTTAATTTGAATAAATACATTTTGATTTTGTTCCTAATTAATTATTTTAAAATATCGCTATTAGTACAAATTTTAAACTAGCAACTAGGATCTAAATCAGAATACAAATTCTAGCTGGTAAAAAACAAACATGAACATTTAAAATTGGTCATTACCACCGGCATCGGTATTGGAATGAAATTCTACGGAGAAGAGCAAGGAAGTCTGTAGTTGCTTTTTTAGATCGTATTTTTTTTGGTACATGGCAAGGATAAGACAGATTTGTGAGTGCAATAGTCGCAAAGGGCAAACATCAACAAGACCTAGTCAATAATAGTAACCTTGTAATGTCTAAAATGTGGTAGAATTTTTGATGGTATCTTAATAAAGTCAAAAGGAACTTTATTTACGTAGGTTTTATTACAAAACTCTTATAAATCCTCATATTTAAAGTTACCATTATCATCTTACGACCCCTGTCCCATGCTAGGTGGTAGTCTCCGTAAACTCATCAGTCGTCATATCTACAGTCACACCTTTCATACACAATTCCTCATTCTTACAATCCATCTATCTCTCTTAATCTCCCACAACCCTTGCGTCCACCCACATTCATGCTGAAACTACCACCGGTTCGAAATGCTGCTCTACAGAGAAAAGCCGGCAAGAAACGAGTAACTTGTGGTGGGCTTTGTTGTTTTTTTAGTACCTAGTAGTAGTTTAAGAGATTAATAACATTTTAGTGCTTTTTTGTTTCCATTGCCATGCCTTAATAAAGGCTCTAAATTATTTGCCTTTTGTAATGTGTTAACGTTAATGGTTACTAATTAATGACATCAAGTCCGGTATTCGATTCATGTAAATAAATATCCTTGGACATTTCACACAACGCCATCTTGTCCCAAGCTAAGCAACTTAATGCTTGTGTTATGGTAACGAGATGGATGATAATAGTTATTTGTTATACAAGAGTGCAAAGTTGCTTTTTAACCGCGTGTTCAATTTTGATGACCGAGCAAGCGAAGGATTCTAAAATTGAATCACGAGCGCAGCGAGTGATTCTAAATTAGAATCCTGAACGTTAGCGAGGGAATCAAAAGAGCACGAGGTGAAAAATCTTTGCACTCGAGTGCAACACGTAACTTTTCATTCCACCTCAGCGAGGAAATGACTAAATGCAAAAAAAAACGTTTACAATCACAAGATAGGTACACTTTTATTTCAGTTTAGGTATTAATTACTACATTATGACAGGTAAGTATTACAGAATAATCTTTACTTTATTCTCTAGCGAATAAAAACGGCTTTTGCACTCAGATATCGAAGAGCAAAAATACTTTATTCTCTAACGAATAAAAACGGCTTTTGCACTCAGATATCGAAGAGCAAAAATACTCTTTCCGAGATGGGGGGATGAAAAATACATTTATTAATTTTTTTTGTAAATACATACATATTATAGATAGAAAACACCCAGACCCGGAACAAATACTTGTAGGTCATACAAATATTTCTTCCGTGCGGGGATCGAACCCGCGACATTTTAATCGTACACAAAAATACAGTTTACCTGTTCTTTAAAGATTAGTACAGTGTGGTGACGAGTTTAGAATACATAGTGTCACCATGCCATTTCATCCTTAGGGCGTCGTGGGGCATTAGGCTAATTACCCTCCATGTAAAGGGAGGAGGCCCGACTCCGGCAGTGGGTAATTTATGGGTTGACTAGTAGTTGGCATATCACTACATAGTATAAAACAAAGTCGCTGTCGTCTGTCCGTCCCTATGTATGCTTAAATCTTTAAAACTACGCAACGGATTTTGAAGCGGTTTTTTGTAATTTAAAGAGTGATTGAAGAGGAAGGTTTTTAAGTATAATACATGCATAATGTTGTAGAGAAACACTGATAAATTTAGAGATTCCTCATTGCATCCGTGCGAAGCCGGGGCGGGTCGCTAGTTATACGTAATTTATAATTTTAATTATTAATCTTTTTAGAATAATTTTATAGATAGTATAGTAGATTTTTTTTAAATGTTTAAGTAAATCAATAAAAAATTTAAATTTTACATCTATTTTTTTAATAGTTAGAGTGATTCAAGAGGAATGTTCATATGTTTAATACATGCATAATGTTGTAGAGAAACACTGATAAATTTAGAGATTCATCATTGCACCCGTGCGAAGCCGGGGCGGGTCGCTATTTATACGTAATTTATAATTTTAATTATTAATCTTTTTAGAATAATTTAATAGATAGTATAGTAGATTTTTTTAAATGTTTAAGTAAATCAATAAAAATGTAAAATTTTACATCTATTTTAAAGTGTTTGTATAAATATAAATAATAAATAGCTGTTTCTGTCGATGGCATGATAAGTTTAAATTATTTATTTGCACACTGGCTCTTAAATATGTATTTCAATAACGATTTCTTGAGTAGTTTAATAAGAGTCAACAATGTTTCTTATGGATTTTTTTAAGAAGAATAAAACATCTTTATCTCTGTAAAATGTCTCTGTAAAATGCAATAGAAACTCTTTGAACTGCTTTGATAACTTCAACGGATGACGATGGGCTCGATTAGGTTAGACATTGACTACATTATCCACTTGCGTCTACCATAACCTGGTCTTCATTCCAATTCAAACTCAAACTCAAAAGGAACTTTATTTACGTAGGTTTCATCACAAAACTCTTATAAATCGTCATATTTATAAACACCATTATCATCTTACGGCCCCTGTCCCACACCAGGTGGCAGTCTCCACACACACCTCTCAGTCGTCATACCTACATTCACACCTTTCACACACAACTCTGCACTCCTACAATCCCTCCATCTCCCCTGATTGCTCACAATCCCTGCGTTCACTCACATTCATGCCGAAACTACCACCGGTTCGGAAGGCTGCTCTACAGAGAAGAGCCGGCAAGAAACTCTGTAGTTGCTTTTTTTAAAATTATTGGTCTTGTTTACAAAAAGCACTAAACAGCATAGTGAGAGCAAGTTCGCAAGATGAGAGAAATGTACATTTTTGCATAAAAAATTAAATAAATAAATAAACACGCTACACGTTTCCGCAATGAATGACGGATAGACCTTGACAGGGCCAATCAAGAATGAAAATGAAGAATGAATGAAGTAAACTCTCAACTTGTATTAGATTCTGGACTTGTTCCAGAAAGTCCATTCAGGCAAATGTACTTGAATTAATCAATTGTTTTAATCCGTACTTAAATGCAGCTGTTAAGCGCTCGTTTACTTGTAGACAGACAGCGGATTCGGTGAAAAGCGGAGCGGGAAGCGGGTTAAAAATGCTCTTTGGGTCAATTTTTTCGGACAACGCTTTTTATTTTATCATCACTATCACTACATAGTATAAAACAAAGTCGCATTCTTCTGTCCGTCCCTATGTATGCATAAATCTTTAAAACTACGCAACGGATTTTGAAGCGGTTTTTTTAATAGATAGCGTGATTCAAGGGGAAGGTTTTTAAGTATAACCCACCCCCGCTTTGCACGGGCGAAGCCGGGGCGGGCCACTAGTTAATAAATAATAATAAATAAATATCCTTGGACATTTCACACAACGCCATCTCGTCCCAAGCTAAGCAGCTTAATGCTTGTGTTATGGTAACGAGATGGATGATAAACTACTTATATACTTTTTTTGTGTAAATACATACATATTATAGATAGAAATGACACCCAGACTCCGAGCCAGTGCCTCTGGTTTAGACAAAAACACTTGCCCGACCCCGGAATCGAACCCGGGACCCGTTGATCCAAGGGCGGCACATCTAACCACTAGACCAACGAGGCAGTCAGTTATTGGTCCCTTATTCCGCTTGTCTGTGATTGTCGGCCCTCCTTCAATTACCCCGACATGGGCTTGGAATGTAACTAACCTACTGTGACACATTGGCCAGACAGGATGGCACAGGGTTTCGTATCAAGTTTTCCTTCTCTTGTAGCTAGGTTTCGGTCTTGTAATTTCCTTCAGTCGGCTCTTACGACACCTTCAGGATGGAATGGGGTGGTGACACTATGTATTTTAATTACGTCACCACTATTTATTTATTTTTAAAGAACTTCACTAATACAAATGACACCCAGACTCAGAGCAAGTACCTCTGGCTTACACAAAGTCACTTGCCCGGCCCCAGAATCGAACTCGAAACCCTAGATCCAAAGGCGAAACCCTAGATCATAAGGATCATTATGTTTGAAGATATAACACTATACGAGTGGGAAATATATTTGAACTAGCCGCGCCCCACGGTTTCACCCGCGTGGTGATGGAATTTACTTTCCCTCTAATATTTTTTTACTCATATGACATTTATTGTTATATTTTGGTCAACCTTCTTTATAAATTGTAGCCTATGTGTTATTCTGATGTTTAAGCTATATTATTGTAAAGTTTCATTAAAATCTATTCAGTAGTTTTTATGTGAAAAAGTATCAAACATCCATCCATCCATCCATCCATACTTACAAACTTTCGCGTTTATAATATTAGTAGGAAGTAGGATATTAGTAGGAAGTAGGATAGTAGGATGTACACCAATCCCAATTTCTAAGGAATATTTACACACACATAGACACAGGGTCTCTACCCGCTGCGCCTATCACTACACCCTCACCCGAATCGTCGACAAAGATCTATTATAGTCACGAAACGTGTTAGTTTATTTGACATAAACTACATTCTAAATACCTCGTTAGTTAGTGCCGAAGGAGAACATTTTATTTTACTGTTCTTTGATCTGATGAATTCCACCGCTGCGCTGGTGTTGAAACGAGAGGGATTTCAAGTACAGGACGTGCGGATTATGAAGCCACTATGGATTGTTTGGTATGTAAAGTAAACATTTCTCCTGTAATCTGTGTTTATGTCGCAAATCTATACATATACATACTTACTACAAATAAATAAAATTGGAGTGTCTGTTTGTAATAAGAAAATAACCACTTTTTACTAAATGCGTTAGTATGTATACACAGTACATAGACCAAAATATTTTATTTTTTATTTTTGTCTGTCTCTCTGTCTGTTTGTTCCGATTTTCACTGATAGGTAGCTGATGATATAAGGAGTAACTTCGGCTACTTTTTTTTGATTAGCTTCGCCCCGCGGCGCACCCACGGGTAACATCGCACCCGTGCGGAGTCGGGATGGCCGCTAGTGTGCAATAAAGTGTTATCTATCTATAAAGAAATTGTAAGTCTTTGATTGAACAGCGTGATTGTGATTTTGGTGGTTTACTGGTAGATTTTGATTGAAACAAAAAAAGTTCAAATTATGCTTAAAGTAGACAAATATTGTTTTGGCTTGTAGGATACCAGGGACCTTACTCTCGAACGCGATTCTGATCGACCGGGATTGGAATTGTGACGTTTCGTACTCTTGAGCACACTTGAACGCGACGTTAGCGCTAAATTGTGCCAATATTTTGTGGCCATTGGAGGAACTAATCAGTATTGGATTCAATCATATGCTGGATGAGATGGATTGCAGCAATGCGTTCAAAGGCCTTGTAATCTCGTCCATTAAGACGATGGGGCGGTAGGTGGATGTAGAGTTTGTCGGTAGTCCCTCATTTCTTATCAACGCCACTTTACCAATTTTCCAGGGACGAATGAAGCATCCTTGATTAAGGCACTTCCATCCAGAAATCGGTGGAGTCGGTTTCCTAAGCAATCGCGCGCAGTCGCGTATAACTTTCCGGGACTCCGACAGTTCCAGGGGCCTTATTTTTGTCACAAGTGCATTGTATATCAGTACTATTGACGCCACCTTGACAGCAACTTGACAGCCAATTTTCTTTAAGCTAACTTCATATTGTGTAATGGCACAATCGCTAGCCAATACAAGAGCAATTCAGATTTCAATTCAATGTTGTCAGTATTGTTTTCAAGAGTACGGTAATTTGACAGTATTGAAAATGAATTGGATCGGCATTGACATTGGATTAAAATTGTTATTAGATTGAAGAGTAAGGGCCGAGGTGTGTAATCATAAAAGGCAATTATTGTAAGCCCCAATGCTCCAGCCCGTTCAATTGGAAGTTATCTATTGTTTCTGATAATAAAATATGTGCAAGGTTTTAGCTTACTCATTAAGAATGTTAGGTTGGGTTAGAGCACTCATAATTTTTGGGTTAAATCTATTATGTTATGTATAAATTGCTTATATATCAAATTGCTGCCAGCTGTAATTAGTATGTGTGGTGACGGATTTAGAATACCTAGTGTCACCACCCCGTTCCTTCCTGAGGGGGTCGTAAGAACCTAGCCGCAAGAGAAGGAAAACTCGATACGAAACCCTGTGTTAAACCGTCGAGCCCTGGCCAGCGATGCACCGTAGGCTAATTACCCTTTATCTAAATGGAGGAGGCCCGATTCAGTAGTGGGTCATCTATGGTATCTATGGTATAGTAGTAATCAATTTTATAAATACTAATTAAAAATTTCTAAACTGTTCTATTACTGGCTATGTTATTAGAAAATCTTAGGTTCCTTTTATTAACTCTATAGCTTCTTTTTAAAATATAAATAAATATTTTAAAATTAGTAACGAAACTATTAAAGAAGACAGGAGAGCCTTATTTAATAGTTTCGTTACTCATATTCAGTACTTTGCACAAGAATATCTTTCAAAGTTGCGTCAATCAACCAAATATGAGTCTAGCAACTATCAAGGCATAATTAACTATTCACTTCAAAGATAATTCAATCGTGGTGCGCATTCCGAGCACTTGATTTTTCTTTAATTTTTTGATTACATATTCATGTAAACCGCCCTTTAGACAACCTTTGTAGTTTTACTAATTTGTCTAACCGTAAGACAATACTCTAGGGACTCCATGATAAACGTAAAAAACGAGGCAGTTTAAAATAGTTTCAAGTAAAGGTTTTTTTTAATATTTTTACATTTAGGAGGGGTATTGTGGATCTCTCACGAGCTAAGAAGTGTCCCTCTATTTAACTGAACAAAACTTTATAACAAAAGCCTGTTTTTAATTATTAACATATTTTTCTTTTATAATTGTCACAATATTAAGATACCACTAACCATAAAAAACCAGGTTGACTCAAGTGAGGTCTTTTGCCAAGTCAAATACACTTTTTATTTATCACCGGACGAAAGAGAAAACACTAATTCTTAGTATCACCATCATCATCATTTCAGTACATTAATGACCCATTACTGAGTGGGGCCACCTCCGTATTTCTGAAGGGAAATTAGCCTAATGTGCTACTATGAGGATGATATAGGTTAGTAAGATTGTTTATTCTTAATCCGCCTCACGGGCAGATATTCTTAGTACAGTTGATTTCAATCGACTTGAGCACAAAGTGTATACAAACGTATGTGTCATCCACCAATCGCATGGCTTACACGTCGCTTCTCGGCCAATCACCAATCCCCACAATATTTGTGTCACAAAGACACAAATATGAATTTCGCGCAATGTTCAAGTTGTTTAGCTTCACGTTTAGCTTTATGTGTATCCGTAGAAACCCTGACACGTAGTGTTCCTATCTCTGTTTATCGGAGCGACGCATTAGAGGTCATCGAGGTCACCTTATACGGTCAGAGTACATATTTACAAGAGAATATTTGTCTCAAGTCTCATTAAAAACGATGTCAAATGAGAGCATAATATTGAAATGTTAGTCTAGACTGTTCATGAATACTCACAAACACACTTTTTCCGTTCATGAATACAAACACACACACAAACACACTTTTTCTTCTTGTTCTGTTTGTATTTAGATCTCTGTGTTCTCATTCCTTAAGATTAACATACAACAGTATTTTCTCGTGTTTCTCCGATGTGAAACCGCTGGGGTATTAGTAGGTATCCGGGGCTTGTAGCCCCAGGGCTTGTAGCCCCGGATACCCACTAATACCCCAGCGGTTTTGACGTCACAGGCCAGTTACTATAAATGTCTACTACTGAGGCCAGCCTCCTCCAAATTCATGAAGGGAAGTTACGAAAGCCTCATTGAGGGCGTCCCAGTTACCCGGGATTCCATGCGATAGTCCGCTAACCCGATGACACTGCAGTGGGGAGCCCACTACGACACCGTGTGCTGCTCTTAGTCTGGCCTTTCCCCGTAGGCCTGCCGGGAATAGGTGACCCTGAGCCGGTATGGCCCCAACGGATTAGGAACGCACACAAGCCCACCGCAAGATAGCAGCACAGTAGAGGGGTTGATATGAAAACCTGTGCCAATCCGTCTGGCCACCGTGGCACAGTAGGCTCATTACCTTCCATATTACTGGACGAGGCCCAACTCAACAGTGGGCCATCGTTTGGCTCGGTAGTAATATTCTGTAAGGTGGAGATCGTCCGAGAGTCTCTTAGTATGTTATAACTTGGTGACTCTACACCAAATCCGTCACCACACGGACAACCACATATATTATTGCTACATTATTGCCCATATCTGACACAGGTCAATGCATATTGGCCGCGCTTCGCCTTTGTAAAAGCAGTAATGAACATAGCCCATACATCATTTAGGCCTGAGCTGTAAATTTTATGCTTAATCATATTTATAGCACAAATGTGCCAAAACCATAAAAATGCCTGCTCATTTCACACTACAACAATACGCTGACTCATACCAAGGTCGGTGCATGGACCACGTACCGCAGGACTGCACACAATTTCTGTTTGCTTTTTTCATAAACAAAGAATAAGATACAATAACAAATAATGAAAGGAAAAAGGTTTTGTCTGGACGCTCACCATAGCCAACACCCCCCCCCCCTTTTGTTTTGTTTTACTGGGTAAATACTTGAAGCTTAATGGTGAGGTCAGCTACCAACTAAAATCCCAGCTGAGAACTCTAACACGCCTTACAACGGCACAGGTGCGCGAGAATGCACTGTGGCTTGACATAAAATCTAGTACCTGTGTGGCGTGGTCCAGATATCTTAACGTTTTCCTTCACGCACAGCAATTTTTTATACCCAATAAGAAATGGGTTGCCCACTTCTCTGAACAGCGGTAGCGACATACGATGGGTCGGTCACATCCCTTTAATATGGTTGAGGAGATCAATGGCTGTCACATGCGATAAACTTGTGAACAGGTGCTGTTGTTTGAGGTTGGTCTGATCACTGGACCACGGACGTATTTAGTAGAAAAAAAGAAGAATGACAAGTCATCTGATTTTCTAGCCAGTTCTTATCAGCAGTAGTCGCGTTCCGAACTGGTGGTAAACTATATTAAATTGCTTTGTATAATTTTTATTATTGTGGCAATTTGTAAGTGTCCATTTTGTCGTATACAAAATAAATTATTTGACTTGATTCTGACTTTGTTACTGATACTAATCGGTTCCCATGCAGACAAGAACAGAGGTAATCATTTAAATGATGTGTAAAAGACACCCATGGTTGATATAAGTGTGTCCATAGAATAAACTGTCTTTGGCCGTGTCAGAGACAATATTACAGGACCCGTGCCAAATCCCATGTCGAGGAAATTCAGTCAGTCATGATTGTGATATTATGACGATTCCGTTTTGTTATCCTTGGCCTTGCAATAATGAAATTTGTTTGTGGATTGTGAGGACAATATGCGATTGTTTGGTGTTGGATTCATTATTGAGCATTAAGTATATCTACAGCTTTCACGCAATACTACGACGTATCTTCTTTCTTATATGTATAAAAATAAATGTTTTTAATCTGTATGTCTTTTATACATTCGCACACTATGCATTTGATCATGATGATCTTCAGAAAGTGTTGTGCATGAGCCCACGAAGTTCTGAAGAATTTTTTTTTTGTGTAATGTGTTTCCTTCGTATTTATTTTAGTTAGTTGCGTAGCAACGCGCGCCTTGTAAGCTAGTTACTGAATTTAATGTTTCTAACATTTCATGAGTAAGTGTTGTGAGAAAAGATATGGATTGTGTGAATGAGACCATGCCTTAAGAAAGACATTAATGTAGATATGATGCCGATAGGAATGTAGCGGATAAGGGCCAAAAATTATGATCGTAGTTTTAAACATGACTATTTACAAGAGATTTGTGATACTACATGAACTTTTTATTTAAAAAAAGGACTTTTATACAATTTTATACATGCCAGTCCTTATTCTAGCAAACTTACGTAACAAACATACTGTAAAGCCTACAGGCCTATTTGGCGTAGACAATATGCAATGATAAGCTGAATGATGAATAAAGAAGAATAAGATGAATACAGTTCTTTTGAATTATTTTAGAGTTTAAAAAGCTGTAGCAATGCTGGGTCCAATTTTTTGGCGGGAACGCAATCAATCTGTAGGTTAAGCAACGTCTGTCTCCGCGAGATGGTCAGACTGGTGCCGACCAGATATAAATATTGCAAGCGAAGGCGATGCTATAATTTAGTGGACGCCAACCTTAAAACGATCGTAACAGTATAATTCTTAATTCTTATCCTTAACCTTTTTAATTCTTCAGGATTATAATTTGGAAAATAATCGCTTTTGTAGCTTTGCAAACGAACATTTGCCCCCGACTGTGTTCGCATGAAAAATTGAAATAAATCAAGAAGGAAAGTAGATTATCGACTGTTATTCATAATTTGATGTTTTTGGAAAATCATCTTTCTCATTTCAGCCAAAAGACGTCCACTGCTGGACATAGGACAAGGATTTCCACAGAGGCCGGTCCTGGGCCGCCGCATCCATCGCTTCCCAGCGACCTTAATGAGATCATCGGTCCACCGTGTGGGAGGGCTACCAGGTTTTCTGCCCCATCGGGCGTCGGTCCTGCGCGCTATGTGCCCTGCCCACTGCCACTTAAGTTTGGCAATCCTGTGGGCTATGTCGGTGACCCTGGTTCGCCTGCGTAACTCCATTTTTATCATCGCGGACTAACTATATGTCGTTTCGTTAGACAAGGATATTATAATGATTTAAGTTTAATTGGATTGTGTAATGTAATAAGTACGCTTTTATGGGCCTTCGTTTTAAGCGGTACTAAGAATCTGCTCGAACTTGGGAGTTTCGCCCCAAATTGAAGGGGTAAAAGTGTGATGGGTTTTTAGGGACGTTAAATCCTTAGGGGAATTGTGTCGGGGTTTTTGGTAAAGTTGGTAATACTGCTGATCTAATAAAGCAGTGAATTTGAAAACTGTCAAATGTTCTCGTATTTCTACTGTAGTCACAATAAATTAATAATTAAAAAAGTATTACAGTAAAAATACTCCTTTTTCTCTCACGATGCTGTCAGTTTTGGTCGGTAACATTGTATGATATTTTTTACGATATTTTGCGATACTTACTGAACTTTACGACGAAGCAAATGCTCAAAGTTTTAATTCTGAATAAAGATTCTGAACACTAAAATGGAATTGACTTTTCCAAGTGAAATTATATTAAGTCTCCATTTTATGATAACTGACTACGCTCAGTTCGAGGTTTTAATTTTTTTTTTCTGGATAATTTTGCGCGCGTTTGTTACCTTTTTGTCATGAAACCGAAACACGAGGAGGTCAGATATTTTGTTATGAAAGACACCAACTTCTAAAAGACCCTGACGTTTTGGCATAATAGGTACCAAAGTATCTAGAGTGGTAAATCTGCCACAATAAAAAGATACGAATAACGAACAACCCAATTCGATTTTCGAATTTTTGACGAGCCACTCGATGTCGTCGCGACGCCCCGTCGTCACTCGACCCCGTCGGCTGTAATTACAAGCCCATCCACGAGGCGGCGCTAGCTTCTGGGTCGCTAAATCCAACCAGCAAACTCTGAGCCCCGAACAACACGCCGCAAAGAATAAACAGAGGCCCGGGTAATTCAGCCGAGAAACTGTGCTCAAATTGTTCAAGGTAAACATTTACATACAAACATACTCGTATCTCCTGTGACGGTGAACCCGAATCCAGGGATTAACTTCAAAGGGACACCGCGATTTGGAAAATGCGTTTTTATAGAAATACCGGCTTTGACTACAAAGATTTTGTCAGCGGATTGGGGATTGAAATTCGGCGGTTCAGCCATCTTGATATCGCGTCTCAGAAGAATATTTGGCAATTCGGATGAGCTCAGGTCGTTACTGCAAAGCGGTTTAACTTTAGAGACAGGCATTATTCGTTGGATCCCACAGAAATTAATCTTAAATCGAGCATCTTAAAGATCAAATTAAGGGTATTTTAAATTGTATAAGCATAATACTTTGTCGATAGCTAGTCAAATTTCGTGTGGTGACGGATTAAGAATACATACTGTCACCTGTGTTCTTTAATGTAGTACAGGGGTTTCGTATAATATATATGAAATTGTAAAAACTTCTCACAGAAAACATACCAAAATATTCATCATCATCATCATTTCAGCCAAAAGACGTCCACTGCTGGACATATGCCTCCCCCTAGGATTACCACAAAGGCCGGTCCTGGGGGGGGTTCCGGCCAATGCGCACGCGGCCTCGACACCTACCGTGCGGTAGCCGAATATGGCTCTGACCGCCACGACCCTCTGCGGACGCCACAGACGGGTTCTATTATGGGAAGTCAGGGACTCCGCCCACACGGGGGCGCCGTAAAGCGCCATCGACCGGACCACCCCGGCGGAGAGTCGTCGGCACGCTAGACTCGAGCGCGTCCTACCCGTACTAACCTACGGTGCTGAAACGACCATGACGGTGCGGCTAGTCCATCAGCTAAAAGTCGCTCAGCGAGCTATGGAGCGGGCTATGCTCGGTGTCTCGCTACGAGATAGAATTCGTAATGAAGTCATCCGAGCGAGAACGCGTGTCATCGACATAGCCCATAGGATTAGCAAGCTGAAGTGGCAATGGGCTGGCCACATCTGTCGTAGAACTGACGGCCGTTGGGGCAAACAGGTGCTACAGTGGAGACCACGTACTGGGAAACGTAGGGTGGGACGCCCCCCTGCTAGATGGAGCGACGATCTGCGACGGTCAGCCGGCAGCAACTGTATGCACAGAACCGAAGACCGGGTTCAGTGGCGAGCCACGGGGGAGGCCTACCTCCAGCATTGGACTGAATTAGGCTAATGATGATGATGACGTCGATACCTTCAGGACGGAATGGGGTGGTGACACTGTGTATTCTAAATCCGTCCCCACACGGAATGTTTATCACATAATCTCAAACCAACTGTCCTACATCTCATCATCATCATTTCAGCCAAAAGACGTCCACTGCTGGACATAGGCCTCCCCCAAGGATTTCCACAAAGGCCGGTCCTGGGCCGCCCGCATCCACTGCTTTCCGGCGACCTTAACCAGGTCGTCGGTCCACCGTGTGGGAGGCCTACCAGCACTGCGTCTACGTCTAATATACTTTAATGTAAATAAACGCGCAGGCGAAGTAGCGGGCTAATAATTAGTCGAACACGAAAGCGGCAAAGCCTTCCCTTTCAATCAAGCCCTGACATTGAGCTGTTAAGAGTTTCCTCCAAAATTATTTTATTTTAAAATACGCTGTCAATAAGAGCTTTTGACACAAAAAAAATGTTTTGTTGATCCGTGTCATAGTCCTGTGGTTACGGAGAATACAGTGTCACTACCCCATTCCACCATGAAGTTATCGTAAGAGCATACAAAAGGATATTTCAAGGCCAATAACCTAGCCACAAAAGAAGGAAAACTTGAAGTGGCCTAAAAACTCTCTTTCCAATAAAAATAACAGCATCATAAACAATCCATATTTTTTTTTGTATTCGTGTAATTTTGTAGAATAAAGAGTTGTGTATCTTTTTAACTAAATCAATGTTCATACTGATATTTTAAAATGGCCTTACATTTAAATCCTGCGAGGCACCTCTAGTTATTAATCAACCTCTTGTCAACCGAAGCTAAATCGCAAGCTCAAACGTAATTCACAAAAAACAGTTCACAACACGTTTCTTTGCAATGCCTTGGGCTCGAAGGACCAAATCTTATTTTCTGTACAGCAATATATCCATCAATTTAAATTGTCCGGTAAATGGTGGACCATAATTCAGAATTACCGCCCAGCGCCATCTTGCCCGCTAATGGAGGTTTATTAATATCGTAAAATTCCTAGCCAGCCCCATTGCGGCCTTTTTGCTTTGCAATGAACGTCCATATTGTATTGGGTTTTAATCTTAGCATGCAATTTCTTAATGTGACGAGAAAATGGACTGTATGCGAGCCATTTGGATTATGCACTTAATTATTTTGCACCCAAGCTTTTAATTGGAAAATTGATTTAAATTTAGAACGTATTCTGTTTTAACTAAGTGGCAGAAAGGTATGGCAATTTCATTCTATATTTAAAAAATAGTTTACAAATGTATGTGAAGTCTTTCCAGTATTTATTACAAAATTTAATGGATTTAAATTCGGAATCTGATCTTTTTCCAAATGGATAGAAACACACTACTCAGTCCGTAAGTGGAGCGTAATTAGCCTACTGTGCCACGCTGGCCAGACGGGTTGGCACAGGATTTCGTATTAAGCTATCCTTCTCTTGCAGCTAGGCCTATTCTTTTGCTTGTGTCGGCTTATAAGACGCCCTCAGAATGTAATGGGGTTCACCACACGGAATATCCAATATAACTGGCTCGCAGGACTAGCCTTGCTGATTTCTCTTCGCTGAAATTAAAGAAGACTAACTCAGCAATACCCAAGATACAGAAATAAACTTCTTAACTCTTTCTTACCTTATTCAATAGGTACTCATTATGCCGTGCTTATTTCGTATTTACCATCGCACCAATAAACCCGCTTTAAAACACCGTACAATTACTAAGACAATTTCAGCCGTCTGTTATTCCAATAAAACAGAATATACTCAACATGGACTGCAAACAAGAAACCATACCTGCCCTCGACAGGCTAATGCTCTGTTCGAATGAATTATAAATGCAATATCTTTCAAAGATACAATAACGAACGCGCGATACGTTATATCGACCGAAGAGCTTTAGTTGTAAATTTGATTGTAGATAGAAATGCAGCGAGGCCACTAAGCCCGACTAAGCTCTGCCTTACTATCTAGAGCGTGGGTATGAGACAAAGACCTCACTGGCCCGTTCGATATGTCTCCTTATGTTTTTTTTTATCTTTATCTAATGCAGTACTGCACTTCAATCAAAGATTTGAAGCCGTCCTCTATCGACGCACTCCGACATAACACGTGCATTACTCACGAAATATTTTCATAAAACCGACCCAACCGAGCGCACCCGTCCAACCCCCCTGCGACCCCGCGCCGAGCAAAACCAGTTCAGTTCGTGCCGGGCTGCCGTGCGCGTTGGTTGTCTTAACGAGGGAGTGCTCGTCGCGTTGTGTTACGAAAAACATCTTTTGTACCAAAACCAAACCAGTGCTGTGGATTTCTATGATTGCAGTGCCCAAGTGATATTGTGATATACCGTTTTGTTGTGATGTTGCGCCTCCAAGATGTTCTAGTGGTGGATTTCTGTTGAAAACTGTGGAACGGGTTCCGCCTGCCGCCACCGGACGCCTTTTCTCTCCGATCTCGGGATATCATTAAGGTATTTATTGTTACACCGGTTCATTGTTGTAAGAAATTCTTTCTACGGCCCTCGTGTGGAATCGATAGCCCTTGGCTTCGAACGCGGCCAAAGAAGTCCGCCCGATTTATAGCCGACACTGAGCCGCGGATTGTGGTTGGTGTTTCCGAATTTGCATTGTAGATGCGCGCGGCTTGCAATGTGCATTATACAGCTTTGAGAACGGGTTCGAGTCCGGCCGAGGCGCGAGTGGGCGAGTATTAATTAAACGTCTTCATGTAACGGTGCCTCGGGTCCACTTATCTCTAATTTAATAACGCGTAGTCAGAAATTTTTGACCAATCAAACGATGTTTATTTGTAATTGTTGATATTTAATATGAATATTTGTATACGAAATTATAATACACATCAAAACAAAATTGGGTCGGAAATAACTGAAATAAAACACTACCTACCCAAATAGTCTTGAAAACAAAACGCATTCATTAACAAGATAAATAGTTAGTCATTGTTCAAAATGTGCAATAGATGGCGTAACCAGTGGCAAAACAATTGAGCTTTACAACACTGCAAAGCACGCTCGGCGTCATTTTGAGGGCGAATCTTTACTGCTAATTATACGAAACAATAATAGATAGCTTTGTTAACCCGATTTCACCAGCAATCAAAAACATTTCGGCTAATTTTATTGTTTCGAAGCCGTACACAATTCACGTTACGCACAGTCGGATAATGAAGTTCAGTTTGTACTGAAATGAAAATTCTACAGGTATATTAATGCGTAATATTATGCCTCACATTATGAGGGTAACAATAATTCTTAATCAGAGCAAACATAACACACCTAGTTAACACAATTCCATCACAATTTCATAAAACGCGACAGACGCGATCAAACTTTATTAAACGCGACAGACATTTGTCCTATTTTATTTGTGTGACTTCCCGCTATAAATACTTTATTTTTTATTACGAGTGTATCTCCTTGTGGATTACTCTATACAGCCAATCTTTCTTAGATAATGAATCGATGCCTAATTAAAACGATAATTACTCGGGTAGTAAGACTATTCAGAATCGGTTTTTTTTTTTTAAAGGGACAGGGAAATGTCTAATTGGACATAAAAACTTTATAGCTAAATAATATTAGCCGGGCTGCCGATTGGACCACAACGCGGTTATTATAAAATCAACAATGCCAGTTTCATTTTTATTGTCCAAATTTGAATACCTACATCGGATAACGTAATTTTATTGACAATTTAAGGGTTACATTTACAAGATGAAACCGTTGATTTAGTCGTAAACCGGATCGTAAAGCCAGTATTGATGGCGGGTGTATGCAAGATAAAGCCGTTGATTTTGTATATTATTAAAATGTTTATGAAAATGCGGTAAGTGGCGGGTATGTGAAATAAAACGGGTAGGTACGTAAATTTCCTCTTTGGAATTTGCGTAGATAGGCTGTGTCGAACATATCACTGAGTTTATCTGAAATTGGCAACAAAACAACCGACTTCAAAAACATTAAAAAGGCGAAAAATAACCAATATACAACCATTTGAAGTCTGTGCATTATCGTCTATGATAATTAACGTCGGAGACAATTGAAGTTGACGATGTACATTTTTTGATAATTAGTTAATTTTTCATTTTTAGTGCATACAACATTTAGTAGGTCCAATAATACCCAAATTTGCCTTTCGACAAATTGTTTTGTTTACTTAATTCAAATTCTCTAGCAATCTACTCAACCTATTTCCATAAATTTTCTATGGGACCAATCTGAAGGCAATAACAATCGATTAGAAGAGTATTTTCCAATTCGGATTACAAATGATGGAGTTATGCAGCAACACAATTACAGACGAATTTAGAACCACATCAATTTTTGAAGTTAGGTTAGGTATACTACAGAATTACGATCTAAAACGATTTTTGGACAAGTGATTGATCTTACTAATATTATAAACGTGAAAGTTTGTAAGTATGGATGGATGGATGGATGGATGTTTGTTACTCTTTCACGTAAAAACTACTGAATGGATTTTAATGAAACTTTACAGTAATATAGCTTATACATCAGAATAACACATAGGCTACAAGTTATAAAGATATTATGTGAATTACAACAATATAAACAAGTCGAATTCAAAATTTCTAATTGTCAAATTTTCGGCCATATTAAACTATAGACAACATAACGTTTCGCTGTCAGTTGCGTTTTGATAAAGTAGGTTTTATACAAATCTCAGGTATCCTATGTCCAACTTTCTTTTTGTTTTAAATATTTATATAATGCGGAACAAAGTTCGCCGGGTCAGCTAGTTCAAAATATGCAGAACAGTCGATTAGCATTATTGTTTTCTAAATTGTAAGCTGTCTATTCTATTTTTAAAATAAAGATTTGTTTGTTTAGTTTATAATTATTTATATTTAGTCAAATTAATTATTGTAATTTAATTGTTTTTGTTATTTTTTTAAATGTAAATTTGGTTGATTTATCATAGGTTTTTTTAGAAATGTAGTTATTTATTATGTTAAGTATTTATTTGATATCCTACTGATTTATTATCGGTATGCAGTATTCAGCACCGCATATAGATTAAATTCACATTCGAATGCATATTTTAGTAGATTTATTACTTTTCATTTAGGGTGCTTGGGCGCACGTGTCGCGGTGGTTCGTTTCGAGTGGCACGCCTTCGGGCGTTAATTTACCGCTTAAAAATCTCTATTACCGGAAACGTGCATGTCCCATCGCTAGTCGAACAGATGTTGACATGTGTCCCTCGGCTGTATAGTGTATGCTGCACAGCCACGGGACGATAGGATAAAAAAAACTGTGGAGTTATGGCGTTCGAACTTCGTTTTAAAATATAATCGCGGGAATTTCGTTTGACAGTTGTATGTTTTTCTAAGATCATTTTTTATTTCTTCTTCTTGTTGTCTTTACAGGTAATATAGACCTCATATCTAATCTACTTTTGACCGCAAGATACATAAAGTAGTAGTGTACAATAGTCGTGGACCAAAGGGTCACTGGGCATACTTGGGAACCGTGGCCCTGATTCGGGCAGATGACGAATCTCGTTGGTATTAGGACAGGGCACAAATTTTTCGGCGCCCTGTGGCCATATAACCCGGCTAAGTATTGTTATTAAAAAGCTTAAAATTGACAATGACATAGTGGTATGAATGTATGATTATCAGACGGAAGCTAATCTATTTATAATAATAAATTATAATGTATCAATTAATGAATAATAATATGTCTTGTCCATCGCTCGATAAAGGACGAAAATACCAACATTGTAGCGTGCTTCTGAGTCATACTTGGGGTTTTATTGCTTCGAACTAAATAGCGGTTGTCTATTGTATTTTAAATCACTCATTTTCTATGATTGCTTTGCCTGTTTTGATTGTGATGTTCGTGTATGTACGCAAATTAGTTTGTAAACAAACGCAAATGTAACTTACGAAGTTCTAAGTCCATTATTATAGACTAGGGATTTCTCCTTGACTTTTTATGCAGCCTAATAAACTGGTTAAATACATAGGCTTTATCTTTAGTTAGTGATCAAGCCATTTAAACATATATTGCTTTTATCCATGAAATTATTATCATCATCATTTAAGTCTCCTTCAGTTTGATGGAGGGCAACAGATGAAAGTACAGGGTGGCCGTGCGTTACCTACTGTGGCAATTATGATATGATTTTTTAAGATTGCTGGTGTTGACGAGTATAGAGGTTTCTATACCAAATTTAAAATTTTAGAACTGTATGTGACTCTGGCGGAATCGAGATAAGCGTACAAAGCGCCATAAAACCAAGAAGATTATGAAACGAAGTGAAAAGAGATGTGATTTCAATTATTTTGTGATCGAGTTGTGTGACTGCTAAATCGCAACATTTTTATTTTTTTATTTTTAAAATAAATATCCTTGGACATTTCACACAACGCCATCTCGTCCCAAGCTAAGCAACTAAATGCTTGTGTTATGGTAACGAGATGGATGTTAAACTACTTAAATACATTTTTTTTTGTAAATACATACTTATTATAGATAGAAATGACACCCAGACTCCGAGCCAGTGCCTCTGGTTTAGACAAAGACACTTGTCCGACCCCGGAATCGAACCCGGGACCCGTTGATCCAAAGGCGGCACATCTAACCACTAGACCAACGAGGTTGTTTTAGTCGCCTCATACAATACTCTCAAGAAAGTATTAGTTGGTGACACTCAACATCTTAAACCGTCATCACACATACATATGGATTTAGAATACATATTGTCACCACCTCATTCCATCTTGAGGGTACTGTAAGAGCCGACAATAAGAAACGATAAGGCCGATAACCTAGCCTTAGGTGAAGGAAAACTTGATACGCTACCCTGTGCCCGTCTGGCCAGCGTGGCACAGTAGGCTAATTATCCTCCATGTAACTGGCGGAGGACCGATTTAGCCCAACCCGACCCGGTGATGTATGGGTCGAACAGTACTTGTTTGTAAGCCGCCCACGTGTTATAGGGTATACTAATCATGGGAGGAGCTTGCAACGCAGAGGTCGGAGTGGCGAACTGCTGTCCACACGGGTATAGAAAAGTTTGAGCGTTCCCGTCTTGAAGACCTTGACGCCAAACGCCTGATCCGAAAAACTCGACCCAAGCCCTCCTACAACTATACTCGCAATTCAAGTGGGTCTCTTTACTGCGCTTCTTGCAATAGGACCTTCAAAACAAAATTTGGTTTTGCGAGTCATGCTCGCGCTCATGCAAGAGCCCAGGCGAAGACGAGCTAAGGGTGTCGCCGTCGACGGATACGTCTGGGAGGACATCATCATAGGGTATACTAATCTACAAACAAACACACACAGACAGGTACATTCGTAATATATTTAAAAGATTTAAACCAACATTGATGTTTGAACAAGACAAATGTTGTACATTAAAACATTACATTAAAAGCTTTTAAGCATAAAGACAAAGTACACTCACAAGCAAATCTAAATAAACCATCGAGTTATCTTTAACCGTAAAAAATACTGGACCACCGTTTACCGTTAGCGGTCAGTTATGGTAAGCGCGGCTATAAATAATAAGAGCGCGTTGTCTCTGGTCCCCTTGTTCGATCTCTACGGATTAATTAAATTTGACAAGCCATTGTGACATGTGTCTGTGATGAAAACGGTAGTTGGGTTGCGCGTGCACATGTGTATACGTATCTTCATAATGTATTTAATTTAAGAATGGACTAGCATGCGATTTCTCTTTTGTAAAATTTATTTATGATTTTTTTATTTATCTAAACTTCTTTGCTCAAATAAATATACAAAAGCAGAGAATCGCTAAACCGTTTTCTTCCAGGCAACCTAGCCAGAAAACAAGATAATCTAATATTAATTATAGTAATATACTCCATAAATAAAATACATACATATCTAATCTAAACATGAATATAGTTCTTGAGAAAATAACATAGCCTCTTTGCAAATTCCTTATCAGGTTAAACTAAATTCTATCTCTGTGTTTAATTTTGTCCCAATCTATGCAGCTGTTTTGGTGAGATTGAGTAATCGGGTTTCAGAAAAAAATACCTTATTCGAATCTATAAAATTAAACCGTGAGCTATGATACCACGGACAGAAAGATAGACAGATAAATCCTTTAACATCCCTCTTTTCTGTCGGAAGATACTGCAAAATATTTACTAATTATCACAAGGTGAACGCTGGGCCTAAGCTAGTGATTCATAATCTGGCATCATTTAGCACTCATGCGACGTGTACATATACATCAAATCAAAGGCGTTCGATGTTTGAATCGATCGTGTGTCAAATTTGATTGATAGATCCTTAACCAGTCGATCATTTCAATAACAAGTTCAATTTAATAATAATATATTTGCATCTGTAATTCTTCGCTTAAGATTAAGCTGTGCAGATTTTCGTGATATGTTGTGTCAGTGTTGCCAATTAGTTATCGTCTTATTAAGTTTTATAATAATTAAATAGATATTAAAAAGATCTCGCCTTGTTGGTCTAGGGATTGGACATGACGCCTTTAGATCATCGTATCCCCGTAGATCGGCAACTGTCTTGGTGTATACCTGAGAAACTTGCTCTGAGTCTAGGCGGCATTTGTGATCGTGAATTATGTGTTAGTAAAGTGACACAGAGATAGACTAGTTGTTTGTTAATAAAATGCAACCAAAAATAAATGATTAATAATTATTTTATTATACCTTCTAACGAGAATCTTATTGGCATGTAGTTGCTACATCCCATTTTGCAACAATGATGTTCTATGAAGATTAACCTGAGGTGAGGATGTTTGGGCCATGCGAACTTAGTATAACAAAGATATTTCTGCGTCGTATTTCAGGGTTGTACTTTTGGCAATACATACGTTATTAGCTGTGATGATGCTTGAAGAAAAGCAGAGACGATCAGAAGTCAGAACCGAAATTGGGTTTTACTGCTCTCTAATAGCAACAGAGATTCTCTGGGGTAAAGAGTGAAACATTTACTCACCATTAAGCTAAGACTTTTAAAACTGTTACATTAGAAGCCTTCCCAAAAATTTCTTAATTGAAAATCCCCATTAATACTACCCTGGACAGACGGCAACTTCTTTTCCAACTTGCCTTTGGTCCTTTCCCAGGAACTGAATGTCAAGGCCCATAATATTACAAGCCTTTCGGCCTTAATATCTCGACACCATTACGCCTAAGAGTACAAGCGTTAAATATATCGCCGCATTAGTACAAGCAGTCTTTCAAATACTTCAACTAATAGCGCCTCATTGTCATACTACGGTCAGACTTGCTTTCAATAGCTTCTGACACAATATTGTGTTGGAACTCATTAGAACCTTTTAAAGCTCACTAACGTTACTCTCAAGAAACCGTTCGACATGTCTGTTAGTATTCATTTGAATATTTAACTTTGACTTATTATCCTGAGAGTGTATATCGCTTGTTGTAGACTGGAATGTGTTTTTTCACTTCAGTAGCTCAAACATGTAGGTTTTGCTCACTGAAAACAGTGGACAAAATGCGATTTTGCTCACTGAGTGAGACAAAGTAACTTTTTAATTCTAATTCGAAACATTGACACTATCTCTTTCCCGCCAATAGAAAAGAGAGAGAGAGACAAAGACCAAGCGGCCAGTACCAACAGCTCCGATTTTTCTTCTTCTTCTTCATTTAGGTTTTGGCTTCCATCGTTATACCGATGATTTTGCCAATGACAAGTGTGTTGTGTTAGAAATTTCGTGTGATTATGAAAGTTAAATTAATTGGTTATAAGTTGCGTTAGAGTTATGAAGTTAAATGTTAGCAGGTAGCGCTATAGAAAACAATACAAAGCATTAAACTACAGATTATAAATATTAAATTGATAGAGCAATATTATGGGAACTATATTTGATTAAATACAAACTAGACGGACTTTTAACAGTTCGATTGGATGAAAGGAGTTCGTTATGGGGTTACTCCGATTTTTAATTCGACCTCAAAGACAAATACGTTCGGAATTTCGTACTAACTAAAGAAATTTAGCAAAAATGATAATTATATCTTTTAATTGTAATTTATTGAATTTTTAACTTATTGTTGTATTTTCACTAAAATAAGTATTTACTGCTTAAAAAACTGATATTTAACTTAAAAATATTTAATTATAGTTTAAAAAATGTTACGTAATATATTTCATTTCCTATGGTGTTCTCGCTGCTGAAGTGAAAAGTTATGTGTGTTACACGAGAGCAAAATTTTTCGCATCTCGTGCCTTTGAATCCCTCGCAGCACTCAGGAATCAACTTTAGAATCACTCGCTACGCTCGTGATTCAATCATTGATTCCTTCGCTTACTCGGGATTCAATATCAGCACTCGCAGCAAAAAACGACTTTGCTCTCTTGTTGCACAAATAACTATTATGCGTTTGCACTTCTTGGCGGTAATTTTGCTTGTCCTACAGAAGAAATTGTCCTTATGGTCACAGGTTTCAGACACACAATATCTCCAATCCAATCCACTATTAAAGTAGTCAAAGGTCGCTATAAGAAACTTCATAGCAGAAAATTTGTCCTGTATACTGTAAGTAGTCTAATTTACATCAAAGTGTTGGACATGATTCAACAATGTTTCATCAGACGAATAGTTGAGCAATGCGCCATCGTATGTAATGAATAGGCTGCTCATGAACTTCTAAATACATCAAAGATTTTCCCCTATCTCGGCGTTGCAGCATTAATTCAGAAATTCTTTTTTAGAGCTTTCAACTTATTGGACTAGCTTACTATGTAACAGAAGTGTGTTATCACTTCTATTTGGCGGTGGTGCCATCCCTGTGGAACTTTCCATTACTTCTAGAAGTTTAGTAAAATATTAGTGCAGCTTACTACGATACACTTTCAATTATTTACAATGCATGTTGAATGTCCAATTTGTGTGTCCATGGATGTGCTATTTTCATAAAATAATTTAGCGCACCGGTGTCTACACGCGTTCATTCATTCCATACACGTCCATTAATAGTGTCACAACATCTATAAATAATTAGACCGCTCGTAATTAAGTCAAATGGTGACCACACCGGCGCAAAAGCTTTTAGATTTAACTACGATCCACGTTTTGATGTTCCGAGTGGCTCTTTCTATTTTAACGATATCTAAAACACTTGGCCCAAGGGCAAATTTAAAAACCGCGGCATTAAAACTTAATTCTGTTTTCATGTGATTTCTAAAAGTTTGTTAATTTTAGCCGGAGTGGTTGGTCTTTTTATTTGGTCAAGTGGTATTCTAATTGTGAAATGTGACAAGATATATTTGAAATATTTGGTCCCTAAGTCTCTTAAGGGACTTAAATAATTAAAAATATATAGCCACAAAGCTTGTATAACGTGATATAAAATCGTATGCTGATTCGTGTGTATAATGAAGCATAGTATCTTCCCTTCAATTTGAAGGAGACTTGACTCAGCAATTAGTCCATCAATGATGTCGATGAATTAAATTGTAAATCTTTGAAACAAGACTGTAAGAAGCTCTCAGTTCTGATGGCACTGAAATATATCCAGGAAGCATTCAAGATAATCATACCAATACCAAGAAGCGTTAAGTATTTTCCATTTTATTTAATAGTTTCAACGAACACTGCTATTTTAACGAGACGCTTAAAATAGGTGCAGCTGACTAGTTAAGTCACTGGCATAGCTTTGAGCGACAGTACACAGACATGTCAGTATTTTTCTGCTGCACTTAGAAGATCACCTCGCTAGAATTATACAAGTCACGGAACGTCTAACACCTATTTAGAAGCCAATGGTTCATGCCAATTAGACCAGGTTCCCTGTAAATTGTACACCAACAACTGGAAGTTGATGAGTTAGGAAGTTCGTCATTCGAGTAGTTAATAAGTTTTTCACCTACGGCTGTTGGAAACAAGTTCTTCGACATTTTATTGTTTTATTATACTAGTGCGTCAGGAAGATGCGTATATTACGCGATAGCCCCGAGGCGCAGTGGTTATAAGAAAGCGATTTTATTGTCTCTGAGGCGCGCCTCCGAAATAATTTCGGACATAGCTTAAACGTCGAAGTGAAATTTTATTGTAGATGGTATGTGTATCTGTTTCTGCCAGTCCCACACCATCTACAATTAAGTTTCTTCAAATTGTTGTGTTTAGTGACTGACAATTATCTTTGGGCAATAACATTTCTTTCCTGTGTCCACAGAGTACGAATATCGCCTCCTTATCATTTAAGCCATGCCTTATTTGTTTCAACAACACGCTGACTTTTAGCAGCAGCATCTACAAACCTTAAAATAAGGTTAAGAAACACCTCAACACTCCGATAACCAGCCCGATGACCAAGCATGGCAACTAGAGCAAATTTGACATCCTGTTCGTAAGATAATCTTGCTTTGGGGCCATCTATCGCGAGATTTAAGTTCAGCAATGGACGGCATTGGCTATTACATAAGTATACCAAATACAATTTCGTACAACAGCAAATGTATCGGGAAGTGGGTGCAATTGACTGAAAAATGGCTGGAAGTGGCGTCTATTGTTGCTGAATACTGCTGAATGGACTTTAGTAGCTGCTAGAATGGTTACGGCTGCGAAGAGTTATTTTATAACTGATTATAGCAGTGTGTGTCCATGTAGATCATAATCGATGTGACAGACTCTCTTAACAAGCAGTCGTTCATATTCCAGAATTTTGAATCAACGATCAAAACGAATATGATTAATGTTTTTAAAGTTTCCTGTCCCAATTGTAATTTAACAAGTGTAAGAAATTTGTTAATTGCTATTCCCGATATGATGGGAAGAAACTATTTATCCATGCAACACTAGCCAGCACCTGCAGACATCGACTAAACCGTGAATCATAAAACGGAGTCGTAAAAAATATGCGCAAAACGCTAGGACGGTGGGTTATAAGCCGACAAGATTACATAGCCGTCTTTTCAATCTAGCAATCAACTGAACAAACGGTCCATTTATATCACAAGGCTTTACGATTCTCCGTGCCGAATTTCTATAGCACATCAGTACCGACGATTTCGCCCATGTGGGGAGTTTGTAGCGTATTGACTGTTCCTTTTATGCTTCCTCCCAGATTTACAATGTAGACGCAGCAATGTAATGGCGACAGTGACTGGTTTGTCTATGTTTCATTGTGGAGTGGTGAGTCAAGTCTTTCTGTCTGTTAGGGTTTTACGACATTCGTATGACAGGATTGACTGGAGATATTGTTCTTGGGTACTTGTTTGAGAACTTTCGTGTCGTCATTTGAGTTTTAACGTTAGGCGCAAAAAGTCTTGACGTTTTGTATTACTTTTACTACTACGCAGCCCATACATGATCCCCCGCTGAATCATCGGGCCTCTTCCAATTACATGGAGGGTAATTAGCCTAGGGTGCGACACTGGCTAGGCCGGTTGGCACGGGGTTCCGTATCAAGCATCAAGTATTAGCTTTTGCGGATATGTTTTCGGCCTTATAATTTACTTCTGACAGCTCTTACGACACCCTCAGGATGTAATAGGGTGATGACTCCATGTATTCTAAATCCGTTACCATACGGTTGGACATTGCTCACATTCATTGGAATAGTTGTAATAATATTTTATTTGTGTTCTTCTATGGCTAGACATGAATGTTCTCTTGTAGCCATATTTTCTGGGTTAAAATAGTTGTGACCGAATTTAGAGCATTCAAAATGCTCTCTGTCCAAAAGAGCCAAACTCATTTCATGACCATTATATTGCCACTGTCACCACTAGTGTTTTTGTCAGGTAAATCAGATTCCAAAGCCCCTGTATCTCTGAACGCAGATGTCACCTCTCTTTCATTAATTGGCCCAAAGTGAGAGGGGAATAACTCTCTAGAAAACCGAGACACGCCACATCACGACGCATTTGTCATTTGGAACATTCGAATGGAATTTAAACGTTCGACCCAACGATAAAAATTAGGCGCGCCTAAAATAATTGCACTCGTTTATTTAGCTCGTAACTCAGAACGTTTGAGATACTTTAAAGGCAATCAAATTCTCCTCCACCGTTCTGTCTAAATTGAGACATTGAATGTTTGCCATTTTCTTTTCCCTCCAATTTCGCGCCAATAGCAAAAGTAAAAAGGCACTCGATACCGACATGGAAGGCGATATAAAACCTCTACGGAGGCAACCATTTCCTTTAATGTTTTCATGAGTCTCGGGAACTAAAGAGCGTATAACAACGTATCTGGTCCGTGCTTTTTAATAGCCAGAGAGCGAACAAACTGGCAAGTATCAAGTTTTATCAACCGTCTTCACGACTGTCACTTCTTTATTACTACTTATTCTTTGTCCCTATGAATGCAGCGGCCTGGGAAAGAGATGGATGTATTCGTTCCGTTTTCGATCTGTGGTTTTTGGCGCTCTTGACAGGGAAAGAGATATGCACGTCCCTTTCTTTCATAGGTGTTCGATTTATAAAAAAGCCGCGTTACCTGAACCGGTCCCATCCCATGACATGTTTATACATTTTTCTTACGTTTGTATAGTATTATTTGGCTACGTACATTTCGACTGAGATTGAATTGGAAATGTTATTAAAAAAGTTTATAGCGTAATTTCTCCTTGGTTTCTGCGGTCCGTGACTTTTTCGCGAATTTTCTGTTTGTTTTGGCCCTTATCAAGTTATATCTTGACAATGATTTATTACTTATTTTGCGAACGTGTGCCTAGAATATAATTATGCCGATTCTAATTAAGCAAATGTTTGTATTCTCGCTAGCAAAATAGCGTTCTTTGTATGATGAAGTATATTGTTTTGGTTAACGGAGTATAATATTTTAGTAGGTACTTAAAACAAAGTTTTGTTCTCAAAGGGGGCATAATTTAAATAAATATAGAGCTGCTAGTTGAATTACCCTCTAAGTAGTTGGAGGAGGCTCGATTCGGCAGTGGGTAATTTATGGGCGGAGAAGTAAGTAGAGTTTGATAGTTTGCTTAATTTCAAAGTCAAACCCACGAAGATCTTTAGGCATGTAGGTTTTAGAATGCTATAAACTACCATCATAATCATTTTGGCCCTTGTCTATGTGGTAGTCTCTATACGCTCCTATCATGGGGTCATGTCATTCATACCCTTCCAACGCATGTTCGCATTTACATAATCGTTGCCCATTCACATTCATACTGAAATTTCGAATGCTGCTCTACAGAGAAGAGCCGGCAAGAAATTCGGTAGTTGTTTAAGAAACATTCATTCAGTGTTGTTTACAAAAAAAGACTATACGGCATAAAACATTTAATAGTAACCTTTTAAATTACATATTGATTTTAGAGGAAAATTAGGAATTACTCTGCTTGGAATTGGTCAAAGACGTAACAATGATACAGAATTAGAGAATTTCGATGTTCACTTGAATGATCAATATATTTAAAAAATTACCCAGTAAGATGTCACTATATAAAAGAGGAAATCGGATTCGCTGCGTTTGTAAGAGTCGACGTTGTTATTGAGCTCTTCTCTGTGGAATGGCATTGCGAACCGGTGGTAAAAACTAAAAAAAATATTTTTTTTTTTTGCTGTTATAATCCTTGAATACTTGAAAGCTTTCTCAAGAATTTATTCGAATAAAAAACGTTTTGATTTTGATTTAGTATAATTTAATAACAATAATCGAAAATTAGTACAGGTATTATTATACCATATGGGAAATAACCAAAACAAAATGTCGTAACAGCAAAACTGGATAGCGGTTGGTAACTCGATAGAACAAACTCGTATCCAAACTCAATCGAATCGTTGTCTATGCTCAGTTTAAAAAAAATCCAACATGGCGGACGCTAGCGCTCACAGCTGAGTCAGCGGCATATAAAGGACACTATCCATTTGCCGCACCAGCATTCCCTCATCGCTACGAACTCATTAGCTCATAGTATTATAAGAGGCCTTTGTGGAGATCCTTGGGGGAGGCCTATGTCCAGCAGTGGACGTCTTTTGGCTGAAATGATGATGATGATTATAAGATGAGCGCAACGTGTTGAGCTCACAGCATTGACTGTTTCACAAACAAATTTTAAGTTACCAATTTAGAAAGAAAGAAGAAAGAAAGAAAAAACTTTTATTAGACACACACATACAGGATAGTAAAACAATTTAGGTCACAATATAGTGTCTAAAAGGCAGGAGCTCAGCATACACTGCAGGTTTCTGCAGCACTGATTTTCAGCTCCAGCCCGGAAACCAGAAACTAAACAAATTATAAAGCTAATTTAAGAGACAGTATGTCATTATCTAATTTTTGGTAGTCAAGTTGACATAATTGACTGCCTCGTTGGTCTAGTGGTTAGATGTGCCGCCTTTGGATCAACGGGTCCCGGGTTCGATTCCGGGGTCGGGCAAGTGTCTTTGTCTAAACCAGAGGCACTGGCTCGGGGTCTAGGTGTCATTTCTATCTATAATATGTATGTATTTACAAAAAAAAATGTATATAAGTAGTTTATCATCCATCTCGTTACCATAACACAAGCATTAAGTTGCTTAACTTGGGACGAGATGGCGTTGTGTGAAATGTCCAAGGATATTTATTTATTATTTATAATTAAGTAGAACAAACAATTTGACTAACCCATTCCATATCGAGGGTGTTTCAGGAAGTGGCAAAAGGAACACAAGAGGCAGGCCACAAAAAGGAAGACTTGACATATGATGATGTTTTTTCAGTACACCGCAAAGGAAACGCCAAAGTTTACTGAATTAAGATAGGACACTACGGAAGCAGGTAGAAAAAAAATCTGGGTAGCACAGTTGACTTAATTCCTTCTTGTCTTTGTTGGTCTAGTGTCTATAAGCGTCCCCGGTCCCCGATTCGATTCCCGGGTCGAGCAAGAGTCTCTGCACTTGCTCCGAGTCTGGATATCATTTGTGTTCAAATTTATCTTACGGCCCTTGTCAAACGCTAGGACTCCATACACACCTATCGGTCGTCATATCATTAATCTTAGAATCCAGTTATATCTTTTGATCTCCCTCAACCCCTAAGGGTTGAGTTAATTATTGGTTAACAAGTTTAACAATTGGCAAGAGTTAACAATTGGTTCCAGCCAAATTCATACTAATACTATCACCGGTTCGGAATACTGCTCTACAGAAAAGAGCCGGCGAGAAACACTGTAGTTGCTTTTTTTAACAGCGTAGTGAGAGCCAGTTCCCCATGTTCGTGAATTACATGTTTCTTAACAACCCCGCGATAAAGGTGCAAGTATTTCGATTAAAATTAATAAATTCGAGTAACTCCGACACAGCAGGAAGGCGAGAGGATATGCTACTTGTAAGGTGGTACCTACTGTCCGGTAAATGGACGCTCGCCCTTACGGTGGCGTCGGACGTTTTGTCCCTCTGCCTTTGCTAACCGTCACTATTGTTATTGCCATTTTATCTTTTAGAAAGCGCTGGCGCCAAACTCCTCTCCTCGAATGGTTGAAAATAAAATGTCCTTGCACCGTAATACTGGTGTTTTATTCTCTTTCAGACGTTATAGAAAAGTAATTCGTCATGGTTGGCTGAATATAGAACGTTTTTTGGTCTTTTTGCGGATAATATTCATCGTCATCATCATTTTAGCAAAAAGATGGCCGCTGCTGGACATAAGCTGAGGCCGGTCCGGATAATATTAAAAAAAAAAATAGGTAAAAAGAAAACGATTTCAATGTTTTTTTTGAATTTAATTACTTTTTATTCAGCCTATAAATTAAAATTCAGGGCGGGAAATTGGCCTATTGTGCCGCGCCGGCCAGACGAGTTGGCACAGGGTTTCGTATCGAGCTTTCCTTCTCTTGCAGCTAGGTTTCCGGCCTTGTCATTTCCTTTTGCCGGCTCTTACGACACCCTCAGGATGGAATGGGGTGGTGACTACGTATTCTAAATCCGTCACCACATAGTTATTTAAATCTATACTCTATACTAATATATAAAGCTGCAGAGTTTGTTTGTTTGTTTGAACGCGCTAATCTCAGGAACTACTGGTCCGATTTCAAAAAATCTTTCAGTGTTAGATAGTCCATTTATCGAGGAAGGTTATAGGCTATATTTTATTTTCAAAAGAATTAGGGATCCGTATGAAAATTGCGATTTTGTAAACCAAGGTGTAAAATCGAAAACCTATTTATGCGTGCGCCGCAAAAACTATTGACAATAGAACAAAATGATGTACTACGGGTTTGTAGGTCTTATAAAGATCTACAAGAGCACAAATCTAACTATCATAGTTTAGCCACAATAACCGATTTTATGTTCAAAAAAAAATATGCACGGGTTCGAAGCCCACGCGGGCGAAGCCGCGCCCAAAAGCTAGTCTGTTATAAATTGCTAACGAATACAAATGACACCCAGAGAGCAAGTGCTTCTGGTTTATACAATGACACTTGCCCGACCCTAGAATCGAACCGGAGACCCATTTATTTTCAAATATGTCCCCTGAATACCACACTTAATAGATTTAATTAAATACGGTTATCTTTAACTCAACAGTAATATATTTTATAGCTTTGAACTTGACATTGTAATCACTTTCCGAGTTCCATATTAAACGGTTGTCATATCATTATTGGACAAAAATAGTTAGGTCTTACTGAGGTGGCGATGCAGATGGCTCTTGACCCCTCGTTGATCTTTATTAATAAGTTTTTATTGATAAAACTTGAATATATTATCTAGGAGCGTGCTTCGGAGAAATTTAAATGTTACAAATTCTCTTTTCAAGCGATTTATGACCAGCTTTAAAACATAGAGTAGGATGTTTTTTCTTTTTGTTTCAGCGTTACGTAGTTAAATTCTTGGAAGTAATCACTTCACTACATAGTATAAAAGAAAGTCGCTGTCGTCTGTCCGTCCCTATGTATGCTTAAATCTTTAAAACTACGCAATTGAATTTTAAAGCGGTTTTTTTCAATAGATAGAGTGATTCAAGAGGAAGGTTTTTATGTATAACCCATCTCCGCTTTGCACGGGCGAAGCCGGGGCGGGCAACTAGTTAATTTATAAAGAAAATGGGTTGTAAAAACATCAAGCCTCGCGACGGCTGATGCCTATACCCGCGGCTTCGCTTGCATTGAAGCCATTAATAAAAATATTTTTTATTTTTTATATAAATTATTCTATGTTAATTCTAATACCTGCAAGAATATGTGTACAAAGTTTCATGATGATCGGTTTAGTAGTTATCGCATGACACCGTAACAAGCTAACTTACATTCACATCTATAATATTAGTAGGGATAAACCAACTATACATACTTTCGTCTTTGAGGTGAACACCTCGAGTGCAACCTCATGCCTAAAATACCCACCTACCACAATCATACAGGCAATAAAAAAAGGGGATTCATAAAAGCTAAATATGGCAACAAAATACTTAAGTCTGCCATCTTAATAGACGTGCACGCACTATACCCGCAGTCTTTCGTCTGCGTTGACTTTAAATTTAGTTTAAGAAATTATTGTTTAGTCTCTTACAGGTTCATAATTTTAGTAGAATGTTCTTTTTATTCCATTCTGTATTCTCTTTTATTACGTCATTATTAACCTTATGTCTCGTCAATACACTGACCTTCCAGATTGGTTATTTCCATGACAATGTCTACGTGTCTGATATCCAGTCCATTGTGTCCACGATTGTCCAAGGCTTCATAATACACGTCAGCCATTGACGTCTAGGATAATAGATCTCAAATTACCCATAACTGCCTAATATTTAATATTGGTTTACCAAGGTGCCTCGTTCGTCTAGGGGTTAGATGTGCCACCTTTGGATCAACGGTTCCCGGGTTCGATTCCGGGGTCGGGCAAGTGTCTTTGTCTAAATCAAACGCACTTGCTCTGAGTCTGGGTGTCTTTTGTGTGAATTACATGTTTGTAAACTGCCCCCATGACATACGGCACAGTGATGGTCGCGCACTATGGGCTCCATCAGAAGGCTCAAAGTCACCAAAAAACGGCAATGGAGAGGGCTATGCTCGGAGTTTACAGAAACTGAAACGGAAAAACAGGATTACCGACATAGGCCACAGGATTGCCAAACTTAAGTGGCAGTGGGCAGGGCACATAGCGCGCAGGACCGATGCCCGATGGGGCAGAAAAGTCCTAGACGTAAGTCACAAGCCTAGTGGCGACCGCGTTCTGGAAAGCCCAGTGCTGGTAGGCCTCCCAAACGGTGGACCGATGACCTGGTTAAAGTCGCCGGAAAACGATGGATGCGGGTGGCCCAGGACCGGCCTTTGTGGAAATCCTTGGGGGAGGCCTATGTCCAGCAGTGGACGTCTTTTGGCTAAAATGATGATGATGAAACTGCCCCCGCGGTACAGTTTATACCTAGTGCAGGGGTTTCGTTTTTATTACGCCTGCCTCTGAAGGATGTGCGATGGGTGCCCATTATTTGCGTCATTAGTGTGTAATACCTCAGCCGTGCATCGTAGGACTCGTATAATCAAGTTGGCTCATTAGTGCTCTTAGCGTTTCTCCCCGTGACGAAACAGAATATGATAACTTCCCCACCGCACGCTGAGAAATAACGCGTGTTGTAAAAGTCAACAAAACCAACACGCTTGGTGGTAGTATCTAATGGTCCGCCCGGATAGTTACCACCCTCACATCTAAGTAGGCGCAGTTTTACTGTGTTTCGTCGTGTGTATGTGAGAGCCGGTGTCCGACAGGCCATTATCTTGAATTGCCTGCTCCATCTTAGACCCTGTCTTTGCTTTCCATCACGCAAGCCTACAAAGGCATTCAAGTCACCGAGAAGAAAAGCTCTTTTGTCAAAAACAATAATTGAAAAATTACCATTTAACACCGTCGGTTAAAGCTGTCCCAGCTACATATAGTCAGTAGCGTGAAAAACTGTCAGCTATTCTAATTATATAACTACCAGCAGTCCCACTAAATAGGTCACGGAGGGCACCCGGCAATCGCACCGTGTAAATACTGGTAGTTAGCCAAATAACTTTAGACCAGCGAAGGAGATATTATAAACGTTATTTTTGGTATGAAATCAATTTGCTATGTATACGTATATCAATATATCGGCCACGGCCCTCTACGCAGAGCGTCTTTGCAAAAACGTGACATCTCCTAACAATGATTCAGTTCCATATGAACCTTGTAATTTTGGCTAAAAGTCGTTTCTTGCAGGAAAGTTTATATTAAGATGTCGCCTTGTTCTAGCAAAGAGGTTACGTGTTCTCACTGTTAATCGCCACAAAGCACGAAAAGGAGACTGAATCCACAGGCTCCCAGCCCAGCCACATATCTTCAATTAGTTTTTAATTGGTATTTTTTTGTAACTGATGTAGTTTATCATGAAAAAAGTTTGTATTTACTGTACGCTACTGTACTATAAGTAAGGTATTATACCTGGCACGTCTTCGTATACAGTGTTCGTATCCGTGTGGTGACGGAATTAGAATACATAGTGTCACCACCCTATTCCACTCCAAGTGTGTCGTAAGAGTCGATAGAACAGGATGATTACATAAACTTGACTGCCTCGTTGGTCTAGGGGTTGGATGTGCCGCCTTTGGATCTACAGGTCCAGGGTTTGATTCTGGGGTCGGGCATGTATCATTGTCTAAACCAGAGGCACTTGCTCTAAGTCTGGCTGTCTTTTGTGTGAATTACATGTTTGTAAACTTACTCCACGATACAGATACCAAGTGCTGGAGTTCTGTAAAAAAAAAGTATTATTAATCCTTCGCAACAGGGAAAAAACATCCTCGGTGAATCAGCGTCTGGTGTAGACGCCGTGACGTCATTGATGTCAATTTTTTCCGTAATTACGTACCATTGTTTCTAAACAGACGTGACTAAAGGAATTGGTCATACCGCAACAGCTCTTTCGTTCCGTGATTAGTTTAGACAATACATATTTATTATAGGCATATTTTAAGTAGGCAATGACCCTATAGAAATGACAAGGCCGAAAACATGCCGAAAAGGAAATCTTTTGGGCCATTAGACTATTTACCCTCCTCGAGGTAGAGGCCCGCCTCAGAAGTGGGTCATAATGTATTTTAATAATAGTAGTATGTCTTTTCTATTTTTATATATTCTTTAATCATATTTTTTTTACATAACATTTATAAAACATATGTATATTTTTTTGTAAATGCGAACGTACTATGTTGCTACGAAGGGAGGCACTGTCATTATTACGTAGTATATCTTATTATTATTATCCGTGTGGTGACGTATTTAGAAAAAAACAGTGTCACCACCCCATTCCGTCCTGAGGGTGTAGTAAGAGGCGACGAAAGGGAATGACGGCCGAATACCTAGCCGTAAGAGAAGGGAAACTTGATACGAAACCCTATACCAACCCGCCTGGCCTGCGTGACACAGTAGGCTAATTACCCGCCGTGATGGGAGGAAGCCCGACTCAGTAGTGGGTCATTTATGGGCTGAGTAGTAGATATGTCTTGTCCATGACGTCACTTAACTTCAATCCGAACTCCCATTGACTTCACTTCAAGGTTATCGCATGTTTAATGGCTACTTTAGTAATTAATATCAGACAGTTTAGATTTATGTGGCCGATAACTTTGGTTTTATTGTTATGCTCAGTGGTTTTGATAAGCTTCGGAGATTGTAACGATGTTTAAATAACATGGAAACAGCTATTTCTAAATATCGGCAGATCTGTTGAAACGCCGACGACCGCTGGGGGCGAGTAGGGACTGCGACTCGGCAAGAGTTGTGTAAGACGTCCCTCTGCTAGATGGAGTGAAGCCTTTGGGCAGCAGTGGACTTAATATATTAATGACGAAATATTGGATTGTAGACTAGCAGATAGTATGATGATAGATGGTAGTTTCAGCATGAATGTGGGTGGACGTAAGGGTTGTGGAAGATCAAGAGAGATGGATGGATTGTAAGCATGAGAAATTGTGTATGAAAGGTGTGACTGTAGATATGACGACTGATAGGTGTGTATGGAGACTACCACCTAGCGTTGGGTCGTAAGATGATGATTATGGTAACTGTAAATATGACGATTTATAAGAGTTTTGTGATAAAACCTACGTAAATAAAGTTAATTTTGAGTTTTAGTGTGTAATGTAATTATAACACAGATCTAGATTATGTACATTTTAAATATTATCTTGATGCTTGACTTGTCAAAAAAGCTTTAATGAGCCAACGTGATTAAGAGTTTAGATTTTGACAGTATTGGCAGGTCACCAATATGTACAAAATCAAAAACACGATGATTGTCAATTTTGAACCTATCGACTTAGCAACTTTGGAATTCTGCTAGCTAAATCAGGCTACACCATTTTAGACTAATGTTATTATCTAGCTGGGCTAAAGCTAATGAAAAGTTTACGTAAAAACAAATGCTAAATTCTGTTATTTTGCAATCCGTAACGACCCGACTGCAATGAAATTAAAGTGAAAATAAAATTAACGGCCAACAAGTCTGAGATCTGGGTTAATGGCTCGGATGTACAATTTTAATGAGCCAGGAACCAAAGGAAAACACCAACTGCCGTCCGAAGATTTCATAAAGGAAAATTATCTGTGCAAATTGGTATTGTTGTACGGGGAAATTGAAAATTAAAGTGTTAAACTCTGTGGGCAAATTAAGAATATAACTATGTTTTTATAGACATATATAAATAATAATAATAATAAATAAATATCCTTGGACATTTCACACAACGCCATCTCGTCCCAAGCTAAGCAACTTAATGCTTGTGTTATGGTAACGAGATGGATGATAAACTACTTATATTATTTTGTTTTATTTTTTTTTATTCGTAAATACATATATATTATAGATAGAAATGACACCCAGACTCCGAGCCAGTGCCTCTGGTTTAGACAAAGACACTTGCCCGACCCCGGAATCGAACCCGGGACCCGTTGATCCAAAGGCGGCACATCTAACCACTAGACCAACAAGGCAGTCTAGTATATGCTACTATATCTAATATATAAAATTCTCGTGTCACAGTTTTAGATGCCAAACTCCTCCGAAACGGCTTGACCGATTTTGATGAAATTTTGTGAACATAATGGGTAGGTATGAGAATAAGACAACATCTATTTTTCATCCCCCTAAAATTTTAAGGGGGGGGGGGTCAAAAAGACTTCGCTTTTATTTTTTTAAGATTCAGCATAAAAAAATACAAACGACCCTAAATGTTCACCCCTCTACGATCAACCCCTATTTAATTACATGGCAAAACAACGTTTGCGATAGGAGATGTTGTATAGATAGATTGAGTCATCAGGATATCTCTGGAACCATAAGACCTAGAGGGTTGCGCGGGGTGGGGGTTGCGCGGGGGATGGTTAATTATTTGGCAAAACGTTTGCCGGGACAGCTAGTATTGTCTATAAATTTCCGTGTGGACATCAGCCCATTCTATCCTGAAGCTGTCCTAAGAGCCGACAAAAGGAAATAACAAGGCTGAAAACCTGGCAAGAGAAGCCCTATGCCAACCCGCCATGGCCAGCGTGGCACAGTAGGCTATTTACCCTCCTTATGATGAAAGGAGGCCCGGCTCAGCAGCGGACATTTATAGGCTAAATATGTAGTAGACTGTTTATAAATACTATTTATTCCATAAACACTCGTTGGTCTAGTGGTTAGATGTGCCGCCTTTGGATCAACGGGTCCCGGGTTCGATTCCGGGGTCGGGCAAGTGTCTTTGTCTAAACCTGAGGCACTGGCTCGGAGTCTGGGTGTCATTTCTATCTATAATATGTATGTAACTACAAAAAAAAATGTATATAAGTAGTTTATCATCCATCTCGTTACCATAACACAAGCATAATTGCTTAGCTTGGGACGAGATGACGTTGTGTGAAATGTCCTAAGAAGGAAGGAAGGATAAGAAGGAAGGATATAGTAATATGTACTTACATAAACACTAACTTAAGTAATAAAACAAGACTAAAAATACCAATTAACCTAAAACTTAAATACAAAAATATATTATTTAAAGGAGTCCCTTTAGGCAAGGTTCCGAAGATACTGGCAGCGTTCCCCCTTTGAATCGCTAGACTGATTCTTTGTCCGAGGTAGCTACCAGCTCTTCGGTCTCCTGTGATGTCGACTAACCTTTTTGCTATTTCCTTAAAAAGGCTTGTAGCGCTAGGACCCCACGGACCAAGGGTCTCGACACCGAATGGGACAAATTCATATTCGGAGCCTAGACCCCTGTATTTGTATGCTTTAGCTTTTTCAGCCGCTTCACAAGCCGCACCAGCTCTGTTGTTTATAAATATAGTTAAGTACTTTATATGTGAGTACCCACTCGGCGTCCATTAGTATTATGTAAATTTCCGTAGGCTGTCATTTATGGTCAAAGAAAAATAATATAACTACGCATACCTGCTCAGTGCGAGTAATGTTACGTAAATTGATAAGGACAAATCAGTATCACCAGTCGCTTTCACACTAATACGTCTCAATTCCTTAGCCGATCACGGCTCAAATAATTCTTATCCCATTACATCGCAAGTAAATTACACGTCCGCCGACGTTCCACGAACTTTCACGAAGTATTTGACGCCATTTTGGAGGCTGTCCTGCTCCCACGTTTTAGATTAGATAAAGAGAGCTAATAGTATAATTCACGCAGCTTTTAACTGAGAGGCTATAAATCTTTTGTAGTCAATTGCCATCGATAACTTGTGTATGCGCATAGCGATACATTGATGCCGCTAGCTTCATCGAAACATGATGATTATGTGTTGTATTTGAATGGATTTTAGGTTGAATTTTGAGTATGTTGTTTATTGAAAGTTTTTTGTACTTAAAGTTGCCTGTGCGAAATGTAGGTACAATTGTTTATTGATTTGCTTTTTCTGTTGCTGGTTAAGTTATCTATATGTATATACGTGAACCTAAATCTTTGTACCCGTTGTTACGAAAATTGTGCCGAAAATGGAGGAGTATGAAATTTCCCACACGTATAATTTGTATACATAGAGAAGAAGTGCAGAATGCTATTTTTTTAAAATACGCATCAACAATAAATTAAATCAATAAAAAATACATTACACACACTAACATGAATTTGACACACACACACATGCATACTCTTTTGTTTATTGTTAGTCTGTGGTCAAATTGAGAATAGAACTATAATTTAAATTAAATGTGGTTGAATTTAGTTTTAATAGTTTTTGAGCGTGAATAACAGTATTAAAAGAATATGATGTTTCATTGCAATATTTGCGAGCGTACGCTTTTCTTTGTATGAAATATTTGTAAATACTACGCTTCATTATATTTATCCAAATGTACTTAATAAAAAACGCCCATTAATAGCCCAGCCCAGCCCCGTATAGAAACTGTTAATTAATATCGTGAACATCAGTTTAAGTTTTTTTTGTTTAAGCGTCAAGTAGGTAATGTAATAAGTAATGGATGGATTGTAAGGGACAAGGGCCATAAGATGATATTGGTAATTTTAAATAATAACGATTTATAAGAGATTTCTGATAAAACCTAAGTAACTAAAGTTCCTTTTGAGTGGATAGTCTGGCTCTGCTGGCCATCCAGCGATTAGCGCGATTTAGCGATTAGTATCAGCTGCTATTCTACTATGGCAGTCGTTATATGTAGTCAGTAACGTAAATAAAGTTCAGTTTGAGTTTGAATTATTACTATAGGCTGTCATTCATCAATATCACTATCACTACTTAGTATAAAACAAAGTCGCTGTCGTCTGTTCGTCCCTATGTATGCTTAAATCTTTCAAACTACGTAACGGATTTTGAAGCGGTTTTTTTAATAGGTAAAGTGATTCAAGAGGATAATATTGTATAGAAACACTGATAAATTTAGATTTTCATCATTGCACCCGTGCGAAGCCGGGGCCGGTCGCTAGTTTAGCATATAATAGTTTCCATGTCAGATAATCCCGGGCTGTCATAAAACTGGTATTGCGCCATAGTACGTGGTGTGCAGATTTAGAATACGGGTCAAACGTGCTATTCGTACATTTCTGATGACATCTGCTGAAGAAATCTCTTAATCTGTCATTGAGAAATATTTTATGTAGACAGCAAAATAGTTTGCCACTGGTCATCTATCTATACTTCTTGAAATTATACACTTTTTAAGAGATTTATTTCACATTATTTAAAATAGCGGTCCGACCTATTCATTCTTCTTCTACCTGGCGTCAATCCCTCCACTTTGCCCGATCTTCAACGTCCTTTTCAGTTAGGCCATTGGCTCTCATGTCGGACTCGACGACTGGTCACCTATTCATAATTCTTAAAATTATACACTTTTTATGAAATTTATCGCGTTTATTTCACATTATTTAAAATAGCGGCTTCTAGGCATCGCACGGTTCCACTTTTAATTCTTTTTTTTTTTCAATCAGTGATAATGTAGGGTTCAAATAGTAAAAAATTTTTCAAAATCGGTCCTGTACTTTTTGAGCCTATTCGTTACAAACATACATACATACAAATCATTGCGCTTTTTAATACAAGGATTAGTATAGATAATTCATTATTTAAATTACTTCCCAATTTTCACGGCCCACGGGAGACTAGATCTACGAACGTTATAAACTAAAGCAAAATTATAGGCGGTGTCTCTAAGGGTCGTCTTCTTGTTCCTTTGCCACGTGGGGCCTTTCGCAGCCGTAACAATTGTTGTGCATCATTCGCTCTTTTCCACATTTTTACTACTACTACTACTTTTCAGCCCATAAATGACCAACTGCTCAGTCGGGCCTTCTCCAGTTACATGGAGGGCTATTAGCCTACTGTGCCTCGCTGGCCAGGTGGGTCGGCACAGGGTTTATATTAAGTTGTCCTTCTGTTACGCCTAGCTAATCTAGGCCTTGTTATTTCCTTTTGTAGGCTCTTACGACACCCTCAGGATGGAATGGGGTGGTGACAATATGTATTCTAAATCCTCCACCACGCGGAAAGCCGTAGGTATAATCTTGTTTAATTTATCAGCGATTAATCTATTTACAGACACATGTTGAGTAACAGACGATAAATGTCGGTACAAAAATTCGACATACAATTTTTTTTACAGTCCCATCACAAATTTTCTACTTCACAATACGAAGATTAATTATTGTGTAGTCATTAATTATGCAACTCATCTCGAACTCACTGTCGGTTTCTATAAAGCTTAACAGATGTCTCTGTTTTTTGATTAACTAGCGTTATTTTAAGCTTTTCATGCAATTTGGGACAATTCTAATTCTTAATCGTAATTTACTGTTGACCTTATCTGCAGCTCAGATTTTGGAACACCACCTTGCTATATCGATTAAATTTTATTTAACAGTTTAAACTATTTTCTGCAGCCAACCATAAGCAAAAAAAATAGTTAGCTACTGTCATAAAATTTACCACCTAATACCATTATTCTTATTCGTAAAATGTATATGGGATCATTACTGTGTAAAATGGTATCCAGATTTGGGAACGCTCCTAAATTGTATGTTTAGCTATGTAAGAAGATATTCGAATCAATTCGGTTGACTGATAGCTTAACTTTCAAGGTTTAACATTAGCAGTGGCATAGAACGTAGCGGTACATTTCGAGTCCATGCTAAGTACCAATTTGCAAATTTGTACAAATATTCTTCCACCTCTTTACCACTTTCAGTGTTGCTGTCTGTGTGGTGATAGATTTAAATATAGAGAAGGAAGATGACAGACGACGAAATCAACGCAAAAGGCAAACCATCTAGCTGGAAAAGAACGAAGCTCATTAGACCAGCGTCAGAAGTTGTTCAGAATCTGTTGGCAGAATTACGTCATCTAAATGTCGTTCCTAATTCTTAACTCATACACAAATTATGATTCAAATTTAGAACATATTCAGTTTACATAAATACTATTTAAGGTTAACTTATTGTTAACGAGGGATTAGTTAACAACTGATTTGAACGGCTCATTATCAACCGGCGATTTAAGATGCACAGATAGATCACGTAACCATAGGGGCGTGCAAAAGTTCAGATATGTATTAGCGATAAGATAATCCTCGTAACTATTGCATAATCCGAACTTAGAATGTGTGATGTAAATGAGAAGCGGGTGTTAATTTTATATCGATAACTTTAGAAATCCGATAAGCTGTACAATATCGTCTTTTTCCAATCTCATTGTGGGGTTGGCAACAGCAAAATCTGTTTTACCGCCAGTTTAAACTACCACTTCTTAGCCTATACATGACCCACTACTGAGTCGGGCCCCCTCAATTAAATGGAGGGTAATTAGCCTACTGTGCCACGCTGGCCAGACGGGTTGGCACAGGGTTTCATTTTTCCTTTTCTTGCGGCTAGCTCTTCGGCTTTGTCATTTCCTTTTGTCGGCTCTTACGACACCTCCAGGATGGAATAGGGTGACACTAAGTATTCTAAATCCGTCGCAACACGGATATTGCATAATCACATCCAAACCTCGTAACATTCCCGCTGGTATACCATTAATTTGACACTTCATACCGTTCGTGTTACAATGGTTGGCACGCCCAAACTCCTCGGGTTAAAGGTCTCCATTTTAAATGCTTCGGAATGCTTAAGCAACTTCGACTATTGTTAATGTTTAAGCAGCGCTCTCGCTTCGCTATGCAATTTTGGATATCTTAATATTGTATTTTTTAGCTTTTCGTTTCGAATGCTTTGCAGCTGTCGTTGTCACGGGCGAGACTAGATGAAAGTGGTCTTTAAAAGTACAAAGAAACAAATCTATCGCCTACATTTGATTTGAACAAAAAGAAGCAACTACAGAGTTTCTTGCTGGCTTTTCTCTGTAGAGCAGCATTCCGAACCGGTGGCTTGAATGTGGGTGGACGCAAGGGTTGTGGGAGATCAATAGAGATGGATGGAATGTACGAATGAGGAATTATGTATGAAAGGTGTTACTGTTGTAGCGACCGCATGCTACATACTTTACACAATTTACCCGAAAAATCTGAACTAATTGCATCAAGAAATATCGCCTACAAATGCGATAATTACGAAAAAGTCCTACACCGCGATAGCGAAATTTCAAGAGCAATTCGCAAGGTTAAGATATCCCCGACTACAACTATCGGGGGGATAGGCGCTGCGACCCCTAGCCAGACATCACACCTCGTCTGGCTGGATGATCATCCCTTTGCGCCTAAAGTGGTGACCCCGACGTGATCTGAACACGCAAGATCCTTGAAGTGGTAACCCTCGGCATTGGACTCCAGAGCAACCTTCCAACGAGTCTGCAACATCCTCCTGCCTGGGCTATGTGAACTTGGCACCCGACTTTTCCAAAATTATGTTTTTTTGTGTTTTTTAGATAGATTTGGGTAAGTAGTAGATAGTAGTAAAAATATTTTCGTTTGTAGTAATTCCAAAAAAATAATAAAAAATGTTAAAAAAAATCCATCTCCCGAAATTGGAAAAATCAAATTTTTTTTTACTATTTATATTATTAATCGTATGTAGTGGATTGTAGTAAACTTTTTTTTTGTTTGTAGTAAAACAGAAAAAATATGAAAAATATTTTCATTTGAGAGTATTATATCATCACGATCTCGGTAACGAAAAATCGGTTTCCAAGGTAAAATCGATTATAATGAACGTCCAAAACCTCTAAGAAAGGTTCCCAGAGGTTAGTAGTGGACGAATTTTCGTTTGTAGTAAACGTTTTTTATTAAAAATGTGACTATCTTAAGAAGCACTCGTTTCGGCGTCGTTTACGTGAAATAACTCTTGTTACAAAGGAGATACGGTTACTACAAACCTCCTAATCGACTGAGAAAGGGTCCTAGAGGTTAGTAGTGAACGAATTTTCGATTGTAGTAAACAACTTTTTATAAAAAAGTGACCATCTTAAAAAACACTCGTTTCGGCGTCGTTTACGTGAAATAACTCTAGTTTGAAAAGAGATACGGTTACTACAAACCTCCTTATCGACTGAGAAAGGGTCCTAGAGGTTAGTAGTGAACGAATTTTCGATTGTAGTAAACAACTTTTTATAAAAAAAGTGACCATCTTAGAAAACACTCGTTTCGGCGACGTTTACGTGAAATAACTCTAGTTTGAAAAGAGATACGGTTACTACAAACATCCTAGTCGACTGAGAAAGGGTCCTAGAGGTTAGTAGTGAACGAATTTTCGATTGTAGTAAACGACTTTTTATAAAAAAGTGACTATCTTAAGAAACACTCCTTTCGGCGTCGTTTACGTGATATAACTCTTGTTACAAAGGAGATACGGTTACTACAAACCTTCTAATCGACTGAGAAAGGGTCCTAGAGGTTAGTAGTGAACGAATTTTCGATTGTAGTAAACAACTTTTTATAAAAAAGTGACCATCTTAGAAAACACTCGTTTTGGCGACGTTTACGTGAAATAACTCTAGTTTGAATAGAGATACGGTTACTACAAACCTCCTAATCTACTGAGAAAGGGTCCTAGAGGTTAGTAGTGAACGAATTTTCGATTGTAGTAAACAACTTTTTATAAAAAAAGTGACCATCTTAGAAAACACTCGTTTCGGCGACGTTTACGTGAAATAACTCTTGTTACAAAGGAGATACGGTAACTACAAACCTTCTAATCGACTGAGAAAGGGTCCTAGAGGTTAGTAGTGAACGAATTTTCGATTGTAGTAAACAACTTTTTATAAAAAAAGTGACCATCTTAAAAAACACTCGTTTCGGCGTCGTTTACGTGATATAACTCTTGTTACAAAGGAGATACGGTTACTACAAACCTCCTAATCTACTGAGAAAGGGTCCTAGAGGTTAGTAGTGACCGAATTTTCGATTGTAGTAAACAACTTTTTATAAAAAAAGTGACCATCTTAGAAAACACTCGTTTTGGCGACGTTTACGTGAAATAACTCTTGTTACAAAAGAGATACGGTTACTACAAACCTCCTAATCGACTGAGAAAGGGTCCTAGAGGTTAGTAGTGAACGAATTTTCGATTGTAGTAAACAACTTTTTATAAAAAAAGTGACCATCTTAAAAAACACTCGTTTCGGCGTCGTTTACGTGAAATAACTCTAGTTTGAATAGAGATACGGTTACTACAAACCTTCTAATCGACTGAGAAAGGGTCCTAGAGGTTAGTAGTGAACGAATTTTCGATTGTAGTAAACAACTTTTTATAAAAAAGTGACCATCTTAAAAAACGCTCGTTTCGGCGTCGTTTACGTGAAATAACTCTAGTTTGAATAGAGATACGGTTACTACAAACCTCCTAATCTACTGAGAAAGGGTCCTAGAGGTTAGTAGTGAACGAATTTTCGATTGTAGTAAACAACTTTTTATAAAAAAAGTGACCATCTTAGAAAACACTCGTTTCGGCGACGTTTACGTGAAATAACTCTTGTTACAAAGGAGATACGGTAACTACAAACCTTCTAATCGACTAAGAAAGGGTCCTAGAGGTTAGTAGTGAACGAATTTTCGATTGTAGTAAACAACTTTTTATAAAAAAAGTGACTATCTTAGAAAACACTCGTTTCGGCGACGTTTACGTGAAATAACTCTTGTTACAAAGGAGATACGGTAACTACAAACCTTCTAATCGACTGAGAAAGGGTCCTAGAGGTTAGTAGTGAACGAATTTTCGATTGTAGTAAACAACTTTTTATAAAAAAGTGACCATCTTAGAAAACACTCGTTTTGGCGAGGTTTACGTGAAATAACTCTAGTTTGAATAGAGATACGGTTACTACAAACCTCCTAATCTACTGAGAAAGGGTCCTAGAGGTTAGTAGTGAACGAGTTTTCGATTGTAGTAAACGATTTTTTATAAAAAAGTGACCATCTTAGAAAACACTCGTTTTGGCGAGGTTTACGTGAAATAACTCTAGTTTGCATAGAGATACGGTTACTACAAACCTCCTAATCTACTGCGAAAGGGTCCTAGAGGTTAGTAGTGAACGAATTTTCGATTGTAGTAAACAACTTTTTATAAAAAAAGTGACCATCTTAAAAAACACTCGTTTCGGCGTCGTTTACGTGATATAACTCTTGTTACAAAGGAGATACGGTAACTACAAACCTTCTAATCGACTGAGAAAGGGTCCTAGAGGTTAGTAGTGAACGAATTTTCGATTGTAGTAAACAACTTTTTATAAAAAAGTGACCATCTTAGAAAACACTCGTTTTGGCGACGTTTACGTGAAATAACTCTAGTTTGAATAGAGATACGGTTACTACAAACCTCCTAATCTACTGAGAAAGGGTCCTAGAGGTTAGTAGTGAACGAGTTTTCGATTGTAGTAAACGATTTTTTATAAAAAAAGTGACCATCTTAAAAAACACTCGTTTCGGCGTCGTTTACGTGATATAACTCTTGTTACAAAGGAGATACGGTTACTACAAACCTCCTAATCTACTGAGAAAGGGTCCTAGAGGTTAGTAGTGAACGAATTTTCGATTGTAGTAAACAACTTTTTATAAAAAAAGTGACCATCTTAAAAAACACTCGTTTCGGCGTCGTTTACGTGATATAACTCTTGTTACAAAGGAGATACGATTACTACAAACCTCCTAATCTACTGAGAAAGGGTCCTAGAGGTTAGTAGTGAACGAGTTTTCGATTGTAGTAAACAACTTTTTATAAAAAAGTGACCATCTTAGAAAACACTCGTTTCGGCGACGTTTACGTGAAATAACTCTTGTTACAAAGGAGATACGGTAACTACAAACCTTCTAATCGACTGAGAAAGGGTCCTAGAGGTTAGTAGTGAACGAATTTTCGATTGTAGTAAACAACTTTTTATAAAAAAAGTGACCATCTTAAAAAACACTCGTTTCGGCGTCGTTTACGTGATATAACTCTTGTTACAAAGGAGATACGGTTACTACAAACCTCCTAATCTACTGAGAAAGGGTCCTAGAGGTTAGTAGTGAACGAGTTTTCGATTGTAGTAAACAACTTTTTATAAAAAAGTGACCATCTTAAAAAACACTCGTTTCGGCGTCGTTTACGTGAAATAACTCTAGTTTGCATAGAGATACGGTTACTACAAACATCCTAGTCGACTGAGAAAGGGTCCTAGAGGTTAGTAGTGAACGAATTTTCGATTGTAGTAAACAACCCTTTCTCAGTCGATTAGGAGGTTTGTAGTAACCGTATCTCTATTCAAACTAGAGTTATTTCACGTAAACGACGCCGAAACGAGTGTTTTTTAAGATGGTCACTTTTTTTTATAAAAAGTTGTTTACTACAATCGAAAATTCGTTCACTACTAACCTCTAGGACCCTTTCTCAGTCGACTAGGATGTTTGTAGTAACCGTATCTCTATTCAAACTAGAGTTATTTCACGTAAACGACGCCGAAACGAGTGTTTTTTAAGATGGTCACTTTTTTTATAAAAAGTTGTTTACTACAATCGAAAATTCGTTCACTACTAACCTCTAGGACCCTTTCTCAGTCGATTAGAAGGTTTGTAGTTACCGTATCTCCTTTGTAACAAGAGTTATTTCACGTAAACGTCGCCGAAACGAGTGTTTTCTAAGATGGTCACTTTTTTATAAAAAGTTGTTTACTACAATCGAAAATTCGTTCACTACTAACCTCTAGGACCCTTTCTCAGTCGACTAGGATGTTTGTAGTAACCGTATCTCTATGCAAACTAGAGTTATTTCACGTAAACGACGCCGAAACGAGTGTTTTTTAAGATGGTCACTTTTTTATAAAAAGTTGTTTACTACAATCGAAAATTCGTTCACTACTAACCTCTAGGACCCTTTCTCAGTCGACTAGGATGTTTGTAGTAACCGTATCTCTATGCAAACTAGAGTTATTTCACGTAAACGACGCCGAAACGAGTGTTTTTTAAAATGGTCACTTTTTTATAAAAAGTTGTTTACTACAATCGAAAACTCGTTCACTACTAACCTCTAGGACCCTTTCTCAGTAGATTAGGAGGTTTGTAGTAACCGTATCTCCTTTGTAACAAGAGTTATATCACGTAAACGACGCCGAAACGAGTGTTTTTTAAGATGGTCACTTTTTTTATAAAAAGTTGTTTACTACAATCGAAAATTCGTTCACTACTAACCTCTAGGACCCTTTCTCAGTCGATTAGAAGGTTTGTAGTTACCGTATCTCCTTTGTAACAAGAGTTATATCACGTAAACGACGCCGAAACGAGTGTTTTTTAAGATGGTCACTTTTTTTATAAAAAGTTGTTTACTACAATCGAAAATTCGTTCACTACTAACCTCTAGGACCCTTTCTCAGTCGATTAGAAGGTTTGTAGTAACCGTATCTCCTTTGTAACAAGAGTTATTTCACGTAAACGTCGCCGAAACGAGTGTTTTCTAAGATGGTCACTTTTTTATAAAAAGTTGTTTACTACAATCGAAAATTCGTTCACTACTAACCTCTAGGACCCTTTCTCAGTCGACTAGGATGTTTGTAGTAACCGTATCTCTATGCAAACTAGAGTTATTTCACGTAAACGACGCCGAAACGAGTGTTTTTTAAAATGGTCACTTTTTTATAAAAAGTTGTTTACTACAATCGAAAACTCGTTCACTACTAACCTCTAGGACCCTTTCTCAGTAGATTAGGAGGTTTGTAGTAACCGTATCTCCTTTGTAACAAGAGTTATATCACGTAAACGACGCCGAAACGAGTGTTTTTTAAGATGGTCACTTTTTTTATAAAAAGTTGTTTACTACAATCGAAAATTCGTTCACTACTAACCTCTAGGACCCTTTCTCAGTCGATTAGAAGGTTTGTAGTTACCGTATCTCCTTTGTAACAAGAGTTATTTCACGTAAACGTCGCCGAAACGAGTGTTTTCTAAGATGGTCACTTTTTTTATAAAAAATCGTTTACTACAATCGAAAACTCGTTCACTACTAACCTCTAGGACCCTTTCTCAGTAGATTAGGAGGTTTGTAGTAACCGTATCTCTATTCAAACTAGAGTTATTTCACGTAAACGTCGCCAAAACGAGTGTTTTCTAAGATGGTCACTTTTTTATAAAAAGTTGTTTACTACAATCGAAAATTCGTTCACTACTAACCTCTAGGACCCTTTCTCAGTCGATTAGAAGGTTTGTAGTTACCGTATCTCCTTTGTAACAAGAGTTATATCACGTAAACGACGCCGAAACGAGTGTTTTTTAAGATGGTCACTTTTTTTATAAAAAGTTGTTTACTACAATCGAAAATTCGTTCACTACTAACCTCTAGGACCCTTTCTCAGTCGATTAGAAGGTTTGTAGTTACCGTATCTCCTTTGTAACAAGAGTTATTTCACGTAAACGTCGCCGAAACGAGTGTTTTCTAAGATGGTCACTTTTTTTTTATAAAAAGTTGTTTACTACAATCGAAAATTCGTTCACTACTAACCTCTAGGACCCTTTCTCAGTAGATTAGGAGGTTTGTAGTAACCGTATCTCTATTCAAACTAGAGTTATTTCACGTAAACGTCGCCGAAACGAGTGTTTTCTAAGATGGTCACTTTTTTTATAAAAAGTTGTTTACTACAATCGAAAATTCGTTCACTACTAACCTCTAGGACCCTTTCTCAGTAGATTAGGAGGTTTGTAGTAACCGTATCTCTATTCAAACTAGAGTTATTTCACGTAAACGTCGCCAAAACGAGTGTTTTCTAAGATGGTCACTTTTTTATAAAAAGTTGTTTACTACAATCGAAAATTCGTTCACTACTAACCTCTAGGACCCTTTCTCAGTCGATTAGAAGGTTTGTAGTTACCGTATCTCCTTTGTAACAAGAGTTATATCACGTAAACGACGCCGAAAGGAGTGTTTCTTAAGATAGTCACTTTTTTATAAAAAGTCGTTTACTACAATCGAAAATTCTTTCACTACTAACCTCTAGGACCCTTTCTCAGTCGACTAGGATGTTTGTAGTAACCGTATCTCTTTTCAAACTAGAGTTATTTCACGTAAACGTCGCCGAAACGAGTGTTTTCTAAGATGGTCACTTTTTTTATAAAAAGTTGTTTACTACAATCGAAAATTCGTTCACTACTAACCTCTAGGACCCTTTCTCAGTCGATTAGAAGGTTTGTAGTTACCGTATCTCCTTTGTAACAAGAGTTATTTCACGTAAACGTCGCCGAAACGAGTGTTTTCTAAGATGGTCACTTTTTTATAAAAAGTTGTTTACTACAATCGAAAATTCGTTCACTACTAACCTCTAGGACCCTTTCTCAGTCGACGAGGATGTTTGTAGTAACCGTATCTCTATGCAAACTAGAGTTATTTCACGTAAACGACGCCGAAACGAGTGTTTTTTAAGATGGTCACTTTTTTATAAAAAGTTGTTTACTACAATCGAAAATTCGTTCACTACTAACCTCTAGGACCCTTTCTCAGTCGACTAGGATGTTTGTAGTAACCGTATCTCTATGCAAACTAGAGTTATTTCACGTAAACGACGCCGAAACGAGTGTTTTTTAAAATGGTCACTTTTTTATAAAAAGTTGTTTACTACAATCGAAAACTCGTTCACTACTAACCTCTAGGACCCTTTCTCAGTAGATTAGGAGGTTTGTAGTAACCGTATCTCCTTTGTAACAAGAGTTATATCACGTAAACGACGCCGAAACGAGTGTTTTTTAAGATGGTCACTTTTTTTATAAAAAGTTGTTTACTACAATCGAAAATTCGTTCACTACTAACCTCTAGGACCCTTTCTCAGTCGATTAGAAGGTTTGTAGTTACCGTATCTCCTTTGTAACAAGAGTTATTTCACGTAAACGTCGCCGAAACGAGTGTTTTCTGAGATGGTCACTTTTTTTATAAAAAATCGTTTACTACAATCGAAAACTCGTTCACTACTAACCTCTAGGACCCTTTCTCAGTAGATTAGGAGGTTTGTAGTAACCGTATCTCTATTCAAACTAGAGTTATTTCACGTAAACGTCGCCGAAACGAGTGTTTTCTAAGATGGTCACTTTTTTATAAAAAGTTGTTTACTACAATCGAAAATTCGTTCACTACTAACCTCTAGGACCCTTTCTCAGTCGATTAGAAGGTTTGTAGTTACCGTATCTCCTTTGTAACAAGAGTTATATCACGTAAACGACGCCGAAACGAGTGTTTTTTAAGATGGTCACTTTTTTTATAAAAAGTTGTTTACTACAATCGAAAATTCGTTCACTACTAACCTCTAGGACCCTTTCTCAGTCGATTAGAAGGTTTGTAGTTACCGTATCTCCTTTGTAACAAGAGTTATTTCACGTAAACGTCGCCGAAACGAGTGTTTTCTAAGATGGTCACTTTTTTTTTATAAAAAGTTGTTTACTACAATCGAAAATTCGTTCACTACTAACCTCTAGGACCCTTTCTCAGTAGATTAGGAGGTTTGTAGTAACCGTATCTCTATTCAAACTAGAGTTATTTCACGTAAACGTCGCCGAAACGAGTGTTTTCTAAGATGGTCACTTTTTTTATAAAAAGTTGTTTACTACAATCGAAAATTCGTTCACTACTAACCTCTAGGACCCTTTCTCAGTAGATTAGGAGGTTTGTAGTAACCGTATCTCTATTCAAACTAGAGTTATTTCACGTAAACGTCGCCAAAACGAGTGTTTTCTAAGATGGTCACTTTTTTATAAAAAGTTGTTTACTACAATCGAAAATTCGTTCACTACTAACCTCTAGGACCCTTTCTCAGTCGATTAGAAGGTTTGTAGTTACCGTATCTCCTTTGTAACAAGAGTTATATCACGTAAACGACGCCGAAAGGAGTGTTTCTTAAGATAGTCACTTTTTTATAAAAAGTCGTTTACTACAATCGAAAATTCTTTCACTACTAACCTCTAGGACCCTTTCTCAGTCGACTAGGATGTTTGTAGTAACCGTATCTCTTTTCAAACTAGAGTTATTTCACGTAAACGTCGCCGAAACGAGTGTTTTCTAAGATGGTCACTTTTTTTATAAAAAGTTGTTTACTACAATCGAAAATTCGTTCACTACTAACCTCTAGGACCCTTTCTCAGTCGATAAGGAGGTTTGTAGTAACCGTATCTCTTTTCAAACTAGAGTTATTTCACGTAAACGACGCCGAAACGAGTGTTTTTTAAGATGGTCACTTTTTTATAAAAAGTTGTTTACTACAATCGAAAATTCGTTCACTACTAACCTCTAGGACCCTTTCTCAGTCGATTAGGAGGTTTGTAGTAACCGTATCTCCTTTGTAACAAGAGTTATTTCACGTAAACGACGCCGAAACGAGTGCTTCTTAAGATAGTCACTTTTTTATTAAAAAACGTTTACTACAAACGAAAATTCGTCCACTACTAACCTCTGGGAACCTTTCTTAGAGGTTTTGGACGTTCATTATAATCGATTTTACCTTGGAAACCGATTTTTCGTTACCGAGATCGTGATGATATAATACTCTCAAATGAAAATATTTTTCATATTTTTTCTGTTTTACTACAAACAAAAAAAAGTTTACTACAATCCACTACATACGATTAATAATATAAATAGTAAAAAAAAATTTGATTTTTTCAATTTCGGGAGATGGATTTTTTTTAACATTTTTTATTTTTTTTTTGGAATTACTACAAACGAAAATATTTTTACTACTATCTACTACTTACCCAAATCTATCTAAAAAACACAAAAAAACATAATTTTGGAAAAGTCGGGTGCCAAGTTCACATAGCCTCCTGCCTGGTCAACCTGGTAAAGACGAACACTCCTCAACAGCAGCAGTCACCTAGCAAGCCAAGACGTCACAGCCTTAACAGGACCATACGCAGCCGACTCACCGTGCTACCTGGTTCTGCGGCACGACACTCAACCGCCCAGTGAACTCCACTACACAGTTGAGGTGCTCAGTCTCGACTCACCGTAGACTCCGAGCACTCCTGGCACTTGCAAGCTCATTACACTGCAGCAACTCAAGAGGATCGACCTCCAGTCTTGGGGGGGGAGCCATGTAGCGACCGCATGCTACATACTTTACACAATTTACCCGAAAAATCTGAACTAATTGCATCAAGAAATATCGCCTACAAATGCGATAATTACGAAAAAGTCCTACACCGCGATAGCGAAATTTCAAGAGCAATTCGCAAGGTTAAGATATCCCCGACTACAACTATCGGGGGGATAGGCGCTGCGACCCCTAGCCAGACATCACACCTCGTCTGGCTGGATGATCATCCCTTTGCGCCTAAAGTGGTGACCCCGACGTGATCTGAACACGCAAGATCCTTGAAGTGGTAACCCTCGGCATTGGACTCCAGAGCAACCTTCCAACGAGTCTGCAACATCCTCCTGCCTGGTCAACCTGGTAAAGACGAACACTCCTCAACAGCAGCAGTCACCTAGCAAGCCAAGACGTCACAGCCTTAACAGGACCATACGCAGCCGACTCACCGTGCTACCTGGTTCTGCGGCACGACACTCAACCGCCCAGTGAACTCCACTACACAGTTGAGGTGCTCAGTCTCGACTCACCGTAGACTCCGAGCACTCCTGGCACTTGCAAGCTCATTACACTGCAGCAACTCAAGAGGATCGACCTCCAGTCTTGGGGGGGAGCCATGTAGCGACCGCATGCTACATACTTTACACAATTTACCCGAAAAATCTGAACTAATTGCATCAAGAAATATCGCCTACAAATGCGATAATTACGAAAAAGTCCTACACCGCGATAGCGAAATTTCAAGAGCAATTCGCAAGGTTAAGATATCCCCGACTACAACTATAGGGGGTTAGGCGCAGCGACCCCTAGCCAGACATCCCACCTCGTCTGGCTGGATGATCATCCCTTTGCGCCTAAACTGTAGATATGATGACTGATAGACACGAGACTACCACCTGGCGTGGGACAGGGGTCGTAAGATGATAACGGTAACTTTAGTTTTGTGATAAAACCTACGTAAATAAAGTTCCTTTTGAGTATGAGTTTTTTTAATTTTGTTTTATTGATAACGTGCCCTGTGCACGCAGAAATCGCTCACGATGTAATAGGTCTTGCAGTAATCATCAGCTGAGCTTGAGACTTGATCAAATTAGTGACTGGATCCCAAGCAGCTGCAACTTGCCAATCGTCCTCTATTGAATATTGTATATTTTGTTATCTCCATAGCCTCGCGGATGATTCTTGGAATGTAATGATTTTCCTTGGCTGAATGTAGTGGTTCGTCTTGTTGAATGTGTGCTCACAAACTACAGACTTGATCGAGCGTCCCAACGTAGAGAACTATTATATTCTTTGTTATTGTTAGTAGGTCACAAAATCGGAACGCAATGTAAATAATAAAAAAACAAGACCTTGATTTCCTTCCGGTCTTCTTAGAGTGGTCGAGGGTCAAACACGTGGTACATTGTCTTTATATAACATTGCCCTCTCCCTAATAACTAAGTTCTAAGTAGTAGTCATTTCCTTGTCGTGTCTTAAGACACCCTCAGGATGGAATCGGGTGGTGACACTATGTATTCTAAATCCGTCACTACACTGCCCTGGACTGACGGAAAATACACTGGTAAGACTTATTTTTGATCATTTCGCAAAATACCCTAACCTAGATTTGAGAGCCGTAAATAAACGCCTCATATTTTATCGATATCGAATTTAATCACTTACTATATGAAACGGTCGTTCAGTTTTTATAAGTCGCCATTTTACGGCCCTATATACCGTCGTTAAGCAATGCGATGGGTTTTATGTCGCAACGCAAACCTAGCTTAGTTTAAGAGGCGGCCCGTAAATGTTTATGTTATTCATTGTACAAGAAATACGGTAGGTGAAGGAAATACAGTTGTTTAAACAACGCTATGTTTATTTTGTGATGGAAAATATATCTGAATAACTCAGTCTAATTGCAAAATGCAGCCGGTTGTGACAAGGGTTTGATATGAGGTAATCTTAATTTACTTTGAAAAAATACTTACCTAATTTAATATGATAAATGAAACTTAACTGCATTTCTGTCTGCGAGCCACTGTTGTAAGATATATTGAAATGTTGTTGTAAAATCGGATAATTTGACGTTAGCATATTTTAACAGCCGTGTTCTTTGTTTGCATAAAGTCAGCTCATATAATAATATCAATTCAATTGTTATTCTCGTTTGTCTCTTAAAAGTTTTATAACCAAAGTAATCAGTGAAAAAACATCGTTCAATTAACTAAAATATTTGTGATTGAAGTTTAATTTATACAACTTGTCTTCACTTAATTTTTTATAAGCTGCTTGTTCAGTTTTGAATTCGTTTTATGGGAAGTTCTAAATTCAACAGTGAACATAGATATTTTACCTACAAAAATATATGACAGTCATATTCAGGTGGCTGTGTCTTACACTACCCTTTATGACTCGTTAGAACCGTGGCTACAGTTATCGTTATATACCACGTGTTACATTTAACTGCCAATGTCCTGATTTCAGGTTTAACTGAATCTTTCGAGTTTTATTTTCTTATAACAGCTATACGTGTTCCGAGGATGAGAGACGGCAATAGCTTAGAGAGAGTTAGTGGGGATCTTATTCTGAAGGATTCAAAATATACATCGGAAAATCCACTGCTGATTAGGGCTTCCCCCAAGTACATAGAAGGAAATTATTTAAAATTACTGTGCCACGCTGCGCTGGGCAAACGGGTTGGTGCAGAATTTGGTATCAAATTTTCTTTCTCTTGTACATAACATAAGTGACCAACCCATTCCATCCCGAGGGTGAAAATAACAAGGCTGATAACCAGGCCACAAGAGTAGAAAAACTTGAAACGAAACTCTGTGCCAACCCGTCCGGCCAGCGTGGTACAGAAGACCAATTACCCTCCATGTAGTGGGAGGATGCCTAAATCGGCAGTGGATCATTTATGGGCTGAGTAATCACTATCACTGCCTCGTTGGTCTAGTGGTTAGATGTGCCGCCTTTGGATCAACGGGTCCCGGGTTCGATTCCGGGGTCGGGCAAGTGTCTTTGTCTAAACCAGAGGCACTGGCTCGGAGTCTGGGTGTCATTTCTATCTATAATATGTATGTATTTACAAAAAAAAACATATATATGTCGCAGATACCCTCACTGGATCATGGATGGGTGGCCGAGGTGTGAAGCATCCGGTCTTCATCATGATCTGACATAGTTTAAGATGGATGTGGGCACTGACTTGGGTACTTGAACGAAAGATAATTTAAATCAAAGTAACTTTATTTTTCTTTTACTAAGGACTTCCTACAATATGGAAACAAACACGTGCATCGACACCGAGCGTAATGCAAGACCGCCCGACGTAGACAGCGCACCACAATAAAGACAGTACTGATTGTCTGAGGCAGTGGTCCGTACCCCGAGACGTCTCAGATATTAATGCCTCTCGATTCAACAGCGCAGCTCCTTATAAAGACTATCGCTGTCAATGGTGCATCCGGTTCACGTTGTACTAGCGCCATCTAGCCGCAGTCTCGCTACATCCGCCCTATCGACGATCATGTCCAAGCGGAAGGTACTGCGCCGCTTGCGTTTCCGGTAACAATTTATTGGTTCACTAAAATAATCCTTAGATGGCGCTGTCTCTCGCGCCATAACTTCATCAATCCACGACATATATATGTCATCATCATCATCATTTCAGCCAAAAGACGTCCACTGCTGGACATAGGCCTCCCCCAATATATACATATATGTATGTATATATAATTAGTTTATCATCCATCTCGTTACCATAACACAAGCATTAAGTTGCTTAGCTTGTGACGAGATGGCGTTGTGTGAAATGTCCAAGGATATTTATTTATTTATTTATTATCACTACATATTATAAAACAAAGTCGCTGTCGTCTGTCCGTCCCTATGTATGCTTAAATCTTTAAAAATACGCAACGGATTTTGAAGCGGTTTTTGTAATAGAATAGATAGAGTGATTCAACTGGAAGGTTTATATGTATAATACATTCTTAATATTGTAGAGGACCACTGATAAATTTAGATGTTCATCATTGCACCCGTGCGAAGCCGGGGCGGGTCGCTAGTTGTATCATATATTAGTTCTTGTTAGTCGGCATTTAGGCCTATCTAAATCATTTCTATAAACATAATGAGTACTTTATACTCAAGTTCAGAGGTCATATAAGTAAGTGATTAAAACGCTTATCTAGCATATGTTGACTGTTCATTACAACTTTATTGTCTACTTATAAAGGTATGACAAACTGATAAGTTTTTATTATTGTAATTTCTTTCCTATCCTACTTATAATAGTTGTTTATTTTCTATCTTTTGCTTATAAGTTTTTACATTGTTTTTTTTTTCTAGTCTAGGTAGTATGTTTAAATTTTGTGTTAAATAAATTATTTTCAATCAAAACTTTGCCTTTCGCCAAATAGTTTGGTTCACTTATTTAGAGTTTCATAGCAAATTAGTGAATCCATTTTCATAAATGTTATATGCTACCAATCTGGAACCCATAAATTTAGAAAAAAAATTGTTTACGGAGATATGCGGTAACAACCATTCAACAATTACAAATTCTACTTTACTACCCAAAGGACCAATTCGAAGGTAATAAATACTATGACTGCCTCGTTGGTCTAGTGGTTAGATGTGCCGCCTTTGGATCAACGGGTCCCGGGGTCGGGCAAGTGTCTTTGTCTAAACCAGAGGCACTGGCTCGGAGTCTGGGTGTCATTTTTATCTATAATATGTATGTATTTACAAAAAAAATGTATATAAGTAGTTTATCATCCATCTCGTTACCATAACACAAGCATTAAGTTGCTTAGCTTGGGACGAGATGGCGTTATGTGAAATGTCCAATGATATTTATTTATTTATTACTAGCGACGCGCCCCAGCTTCGCCCGTGCAAAGCGGGGGTGGGTTATACTTAAAAACCTTCCTCTTGAATCACTCTATCTATTAAAAAAAACCGTATCAAAATCCGTTGCGTAGTTATAAAGATTTAAGCATACATAGGGACGGACAGACGACAGCGACTTTGTTTTATACTATGTAACTAGTGGCCCGCCCCGGCTTCGCCCGTGCAAAGCGGGGGTAGGTTATACATATAAACCTCCCCTTGAATCACTCTATCTATTAAAAAAAACCGCTTCAAAATCCGTTGCTTAGTTTTAAAGATTTATGCATACATAGGGACGGACAGACGACAGCGACTTTGTTTTATACTATGTAAAGATAAAGATTATATTTATTGGAAAACAAAATCCGAGCCGTCCACACAAACAAAAAAATGCGAATTGATACCCGCACCTTTTTTGTAGTCGGTTAAATAGGTTTTCCTTCTCTTGCGGTCATGTCGTGTCCTTTTGTCGGATAGAATGGGGTGGTGCCACTAAGTATTCTAAATGCGTCACCACACGCATAATTAGCATTCGGTGTGTCTCATATATGATGCAGTCTAATCAAATATGAGGTCATCACTTTCTGTTGACCTTAGAACCATAAAAGGCTTGAATAATAAACCACGCCCATATAGGGACACTCGTGGTCATATCCATTTCTTGGTTTCCCTTTGCAACTATTGCTTATTTGGTAACGAAACCACACGAAACGGCGCGTATTGAAATGTGTCCAGAATATTTAACCCTTACGACAATTGGTGTGTGGTCCAAATGTGAGCGATGTAACTATTGATGTCTTAAGCTTTCGCGATAATTACACATTGAAATAAACACTCTCTAACGGGTTTATCACGTGTATTTTACTTTATTTAATTCTTGACGTTTTGAATGCGTTTAGGAGTCGTGGTTGCAGCTGAACTTTTGCTTCGGGGCTGTCAATTAATCACTTGATGTTTTTTAACATTTTTAACCCCTACCTCCCTCTTGGTCATACGTGGTGAGATTTAAGACTAGCCCCCCCCCATTAAAAATCACGTGATATCTTACTATACCTACCTACTATACCTTGTGACATTTCGTGATTTTTGCCGACCCTTCCTTTCGAACCTCGCGTGATTAATGGACAGCCCCTTACGGCGTTGTTTAGTATGTTTGTGCGTTAATCTTATAGCTTAAAGTTAATATTTAAATTTAACTCGAACTCAAAAGGAACTTTATTCACGTAGGTTTTAAAGAAAACTCTTAAAAAACTTCATTTTTAAAATTACAAATATCATGTTTCGGTCCCTTTCCAACGCTAGGTGGTAGTCTCCATACACACTTAACAGTCCTCATATCTACATTCAAACCTTTCATACACAATTCCTCATTCTTGTAATCCATCCATTTCTTTTGATCTCCCACAACCGATGCGTCCACCCACATTCATGCTGAAAGTACCACCGGTTCGGAATGCTATACAGAGAAGAGCCGCCAAGAATGTCTATAGTTGCTTTTTCTTTTTCAAATTATTGGTCTTGTTTACAGAAAGCAATAAACAGCATGGAGAGGGCAAGTTCGCCAGATGAGAGAAACACGCTAACGTGTTTCGATTTTTGATAATTTTAATCTCGCTGTCGCTCGCCTCTTGGGCGCGAGCCTGTAGTATTTGTGAAGGACTTGGGAAGTCGATCACACCGGGATTTGTGCAGAGACCCGTGCAGGGCTGTGGCGAGGGTCGTCAACCCAAAATGAAATTCCCTTTTTGTTTATTTGGAAGGCCAGGTGGGCTCGGGGACATCAAATAAATTAATGAGCGTGCATCACTCGTGATTAATTTAAATGGAAATATATATCGTGGTGACGGATTTAGAATAAGTCACCACCCCATTCTATCCTGAGGGTGTAAGAGCAGTCAAAAGGAGATAAACTAGCCGCAAGAGAAGGAAAACTTGATACGAAACCATGTGCAATTGACCGGTGTGGCCAACGTGACACAGTAGGGTAATTCGAGAAAAGACCGAAGACCTGGTCAAGGTCGTCGGAAAGCAATGGATGAAGGTGGCTCAGGGCGGGCCTGTGTAGCCGGTGCCAGAAGTAGAAGTCAGGTCTTCTTCTTGCAGCCAGCTGTCTAGGCACAAGACAGGGCGCTATGGCGCTCTTTAGGCCTATGTCCAGCTGTGGACTAGTGTGGGCTGATGATGATAAGTCGGACCTCCCATCCACCGAGGGAAATTAGCCTAGTGTGCCGCGCTGGCCGGGTTAGCACAGGATTTCGTATCACGGTTGGCGCAGTGGTTGAGCGATCGACTGCTGCGCTGCATGTCGCGGGTTCGATCCCCGCACGGAAGTAATATTTGTTCCACCTACAACTATTTTTTCCGGGTCTGGGTGTTTTCTAGCTATAATATGTATGTATTTACAAAAAAAAATATGTATTTAAGTAGTTTATCATCCATCTCGTTACCATAACACAAGCATGCTTAGCTTGGGACGAGATGGCGTTGTGTGAAATGTCCAAGGATATTTATTTATTTATTTTTTACGGCTAGGCTTTCGGCCTCAGGATGGAATGGGTTGGTGACACTATGTATTCTAAATCCGTATCACAAACAACTAACTTAGTTCCAATTTAATTTCAAATATCCAGAATTATAACAATAATTTGAAATCTCCGTTACAATCGCGTTCGGGGATCGGCAACCTCAGCGTACACAGTTCCCGAAACTTCATTCCAACTTGAGACGACTGAGCGGTACCCCTGTCAGTTTAATACACCTCATCTTGGAAGTTAAATCCTCTATTCTCAGACCTAATCTTTCACATCGGAGTCTCTGCGTTTAGTATTTCGATTGTTCGCTTCGTTTGAATAAGCATTTTGCCTAGAGCATCAAGTTTAGCAACCGGTTTGGTTTTATTTATTTTACTAGAGACCGCTCCGGCTTCGCACGAACCACTCTATCTATTAACAAAAACCGCTTCAAAATCCGTTGCGTAGTTTTAAAGATTTAAGCATACATAGGGACGGACAGACGACAGCGAATTTGTTTTATACTATGTAGTGATGATTATTTTATTTATTAGTTTCAGCTCTACATCAATTCTGTCCGAGTCTAAGGATGCAGGCAGCTACGATTTCATTAAAACTTGTTATATCTTCTTTCTGTTTCTAAATGTTTTTTCTTATTTCCTGCTGTGCTTCTATATTGGTCTTAATTATTCAGGAAACATAATTACCCTTAACTGCATAATTATTATGTTAGTTGATTACCAGTATTAGGGCCCCCGCGCATTTAGGCGGCCAGGCCGCGCGGCCCGTCGCGGCCTGGCCGCATAATGCGCGGATTGGTGGCGGCGGCCAATAGGCCGCGTATGTGACGCGAGGTTTTTCGTTGGCCTCGCAACCAAAACTTGGCCGCGCGGCCTGGCCGCGTAATGCGCGCAGCTATATACATCGTAGAAGAATTAGTTGGCCGCAGCGACTTGGCCGCGCGGCCTAGCCGCATAATGCGCGGAGGCCCGTGTGGCAACGGATTTGGAATACAAAATGTCACCAACCCGTATCTTACCGTATCATAAAGGTGTCGTAAGAGGCGACTAAAGGAATCCAAGATGCAGATCACCTAGCCGCAAAAGGGAAATTGAAACAAAACCTGTGCCAACCCATCTTGCCAGCGTGGCACAGTAGGCTAATTTCCCTCCGGGAACTTGGAGGAGGCCCGACTCAGTAGTGGGTCATTTATGGGCTGAAACGACGACTACTACGCAGCCCAGAAATAGCCCACTGCTGAGTCCGACCTCTTCCTCTTACCCCGAGGGTAATTAGCCCACAGTGCGCTGGCCAGACGGGTTGGCACAGGGTTTCGTTTCCAGTTTTCCTTCTATTGCGGCTAGATTATCGGCTTTGACATTTCCTGTGGGTGGAACAGTCAATTAATTAAAGAGTCATCAATTAACTGACCGTGAGCTACCTTTTCATCATCATCGACATCAGCGATGAATGACTCACAGCTACATCAAGCACCGATTTGCTGTTGAAAGATCTTGTCAATTTAGAGCCAGAATAAAAGATTATTTACCAATAGCCTGAATATGATGGGGTTTCTTAAATGCAATCAGGTATTATAGCGATGTTTCTAAGACACGTTTAATCAAAAATGGTTCTGGCATTTCAACATCGCCAGCTTTCTTCCAGTCGTTCTGACGTACCTTATAATTTTCAATTTTACTTATGCATCTTGTGATGTTATTGTTTTCTTTTGCATTGTCTTCCATTGTCCTTTAATTCCATCACTATCTGTAACTACACGCTCATAATCCGTTGGCAAAGCCAAGCGTCCGAGGTTTTCATTAGTATTCAAAAGGTCCCCTCTTGTCCCGTACCATCATCATCGTTAGGCCCCAGAATTTGGAACACGGATAACGTTTTTAATAAGATGCGAAACCCCAACAGTATTAAATTGTCCCATGTTTATTTTAATTAAGAACAGAGTTCGAAACTTTATTTTTCTTTTCGCAACAGGAAAAGGGCCACTCGAATTTCGTTTGCTAATTTAGGAAGGAGAGGTTTTGGCGAAATGCAAAATAAACATTGTCTGTATTCCGGTACAGGTATTACTATCGGGGATTGGTTTGGTACAAATGTTCATGTTACACCTCCACCCGCTTAGCTACTAAATTACTGTTGAGTTGCTTCATAACTTGCTGCTCCTTAATCTTTGAGTTTCGCATAGCTGGGCACGTGTCAACTTCGTTAATCGTTAATCCGCTACAAAAAAAGTTAGCTTAGTTAAACATTAAAGCGTTACACTTCGGAACAATTAACGCAAGTTAACGTTAATCGTTAATCCGTTATTATGTGTCTAATTGCATCTATAAATCGTTGCGTTGATAAAACCTGTTGGTTTAGGTACCGGAAGTCAAAAGTCAGGAACAAAACCAAATACTTGTTTATTTCAAATGTGTCATTTAATCGTCAGGCTTATGGTGCATATTCTTCTTCATGAACATTAACATGCTACAGTTCTCGTCTGAAAGCGAGGCTCGTTTTGGTGTTAAAATGTCTTTATCCGTGGAAAAATACGTTCAACTACAGCGCTTGAGGATATAGCAGTATTGTATTTAATGAATTTAAAATGCGTTTGCAGTTAAGTAATAAACTATTAGGCATAACGATAGGATATAGGATTAACGATTAACGGACTTCTGCATATTAACGGAAGTTAACGTGTCCGTTAACATTTTTAATAGTTAACTTAAACGTTAATCCGTTAATCATGCTAACTTCGTTAATTAACGGATTAACGAGTTAATGCCCAGCTATGGAGTTACGTATATCAAGGTTTCTTTCTCTTGCGTTTGACACAAGCCTGCTGTTTTTTAAATATAAAACGTGTCCCCTGCATTAGGTATAATCAGTCTCGCGGAGGCATTTTACAAACATGAAATTCACGAACACAAATTAACCCCGTGCCTCTGGTTTATACAAAGACACTTGCCCGGCCCCGAAATCGAAGCCCGTGATCCAAAGCAGGCGCATCCAAATTCCAAAGTTCTTGTTAAGTATTGTGTCCGAAGTGTGTGGCTTATGTTTCGAACTCACACGAATGTATTTACCAAGACTGTCAAAAGGAGAAATCGCCGTGCCTTTGATCGTATCATTTTCTACTCGTATCTGACAAATTGCATACGTGTTCTCTTATTCCTTACTAGCGGCCCGTCCAGCCGTTCCAGGGATTAGCCGGAACAAACAGTCAGACAGACAAAAAATAAAAAAAAATGATATTTTGGTCTAGGTGCTGTGTATACGTACTTACGCATTTAGTAATAAGTGGCTATTCTATTATTACAAACAGACACTCCAATTTTATTTATTTGTCTAGATTGTATAGATTATTTGAGGATACAATAATACTTTCGTTATAAAGAAAATTCTTAGTATCTACTTCTTTACATATTTCAATAACATAGGAATCGCGGGATTTTTGTATGTTTATCATTGTGAAGATAGACCACACATATAAGTTTTATGGTCTTCGTTAAGATTTCCGCCCAAACAAATATCTCTGGTAACTATTATCTGCTGTACAAGGCCCAAGTTACACATTTAATCTTTCAGCACAGCTTTTCAAACCGAACCATACTTTGTAAACTTCATAATTCACGCCCAACAGCTCTGTTTTAACCTTTAGTACCGGCAAGAAGACAAAAACCTCTTAATGTCCATCAACACATGCCCTATAAACAATCCTCTTCACATATTTTGTTAACTAGACAACCATGTGGCGAACAAATAGCTTGTTTATCATATAAAATGACCTTTAAAACTACAGTATAAAGTCGAGTATTGTTAAACTTCACATTGAATTGTGTAGTGTAGTGTAGTTGCGGTTGAAATAAGAAAACGCGTTTAAAATTCCATCTTCCCCAATTGTGATATGGTTTAAATTTCATTGAATCTGCTATGTTAGTAACTTATCGTTGTTTGCATGGTGACCGATGAAAAGCAACCGTATTTATATTTGAGGATTTACTTCATTAAATACTTGGTCGGTTCAACTTTTTTTTAATAGGATTTTTATGACTTCATTGGTAAATCCAATATATTATTGGCTTGGAAATACTTTAAGACTGTTTCTTTTGTGCTGTTTGTGACAATTAAAGGGTGTTGCGTATTATAATTAACCCCCAGATCTTGGTACGAATAGCCATAATAGTTATTTACTATTAAAATATTGTAAAACTACTGAAGATTGCCTGCCTTGTGGTTCTAGGTGCAGTGTCTTTGTGTAAACCAGAGGCTTTTAGGTGATTGCTCAGGGTAGCCCGCGAAATTCAAATTTTCTTACGTTTTATGCAATTTGCGGGCTATAAAGTTGCAAGAATGACTTTGACGTTGAAAAAGTTTTTCTTGCACCTTTATGAGCTTGGAGGGTTGTATTGATGATTTTGATGATTATAATTCTATAACTACATACGTCTTACAGTCGCGAATAACATTATAATCAACATACAACCTAGCACTGACCTGCAAATTGCATAGTTTTTGCTCTCCATTAACTAGAACATTAAATTTACATGTACCAATCAATACAATGTATTTCAGTGTGACGACAATTAATGACTTAAAAAAACGTAAAGAGGTTTTTTGATTTTTGTGATACAGGTATCACTCGGGTTAGATTTCTTACGTTTGGGCTGAATTACCTTTGTCAGATCCAGTACAGCAAACCATATTTTAAAACGTTGCTTTCTGCTACATTACGGAATTCTTCAACATTGTGACAACAAAACATTTTCTCATTTTTCGTGCCATTCACCTGATAAACAAGATGCACAGAATATTAAATATATTGTAGCATGGCTCCCCATTTTTTTCGTGAAAAAACTTTATTTCTCGACGAAAAGGCACTCGGTACAAGGGCCACTCCAAAAAAAGTACGAAATAACGCGCGGTATCCTACCGGAAGTGGAGCGGCGGAAGTCGCTAGGCTTCCGGAAGCGCTAGAGGGCACTCGGGAGCGTTCCAAATTGTATTTAATAACTGTATATAGCGACCTCTGTGAGCAAAAATCGGCACATTCGTGCAGTGGCCAGAAGTTATTAAAAAATTAGATGTTCTGTTTAAAATTGGAAGGTTCCGTTCGAAATTCATTTTTAAAAATGTGTTCAAATATGAATTTTAATTTGTATTTTATTTGTTACAGGTACTCATTCATGTTTAGGTTGGTACATCGATATGGAACGCTGAGAGGAAACGGGGGCGGTGAGATATGTCTTGTATTCTATAAATTATTCTGAAAGCTGTGTAGCCGACGTTCTCTTGCATTATAGTTTATATTTTTCTTTTGCCATTTTACCACTTAGGTAAACCTTAAACGGCACAAATACAGTTACTTTGACGAAGGCTACTTATTAACCGTTTGCGGTTGAGATCCTAGTGCTTACCTGGTTTATAGAGGCTTGTCACGTAGACTGGTCGACACCTTCTTCCATCCTTTGCATATCTATCCAGCGCGGGAACGCTTCTTGTCTTCTGGCCAAGTAGCAGAGGCTAGGTGCTATGAAACTTTCTGCAAATAATGTATACATTTTCACATAAATATATGTACTTGCTAACACTTTTACGTCGGTAAACATATATAAAAACATCGTTACGCCAAATGACAATTTGTCGCCGAATTTCTGCTCAAAATATGAGAGAAACTTGTTTACACAGTAAATGCCCCGCGCGGAGTCCTTTTCTTTGACCGTACATAATTACCACTGCCTGACCCCGGCCACTATTGACCCCAGCTAAGCACTCGCCCCACAATAAAGAACGAACTTTTCACCCCTGAGACTCTTTCCAAGAAATACTCCTAAATACTAAGGCTGAGTACACACATAGGTAGGCTTATAAGTCGAGTCAATTTTGTTTTGTGAAACCATTTTTACTAAACCTATTACTCCGCAAGTTGTTCTCGTTGTACTTTAAAGTTTAAGCGTAACAAACTCGCAACTAACATACTACGATACAATCTCTTTACCAGCTCTTCTCTGTAAAGCACATTTCCAAACCATTGGTAACCAAACCAGGTGTTCCAAGCCAAAAGGCTAATTATTATAGTATATATATACCCCCGTTTATATACGATGTTTCGTGATTTTTGACGAACCCTTCCCTCCCCCTTTCGAACCTCACATGATTAATGGACAGCCCCTTACTGTATAACCTGTACTTTGAAACTTTGGTTTACAAATCCCCGGTTCGATTGCCAGGCAATTCGGGCAATTCGGGCAATTGTTCTCGCGATACAGGTTGCAAATAGCACAGGATATTAGGCTTTCTTAAAAAAATACATTGGAGGACTCGCGCTTAGCGTTTAAAAGCCATAAACAAGAAGGAGGATGAGTAATTAATTAACATTCTTTCTTGTCGTTAGGGCTTTAAAAATAAAACACTTGTATATAGATCTTTATGCGCATTAAATCAGCCGAGAATCACAGGTTGTTATACCAGAAACACGAAGCGTCCTCGAAAATTGGCAATTAATATAAACGTCAATTTCTGCCACCTATAAAACACCCCCCGTCACTACTTTTCTTACGAAAAACCAATAAAACCTGACCGAGGGCTATAAACAAAACCAAAGTCAAAATATACCAATACATATGGTGTCTGTACGTTCTTGTCATAGAGTAATAACATTTTAAGTCAGTTTCGTTTTTTTTTTTTAAATTCAATTTTTGCCGGACTTATCCCAAATCAGTTTTTAAGCTCGCAAAGAAATCAATGTGTACTTGAGCGCCACGTAAGTAATTTGATTTGCACAAACGCGTGAATAGTGTCGCAGATTTAATATTTGAACAACGGTTCGGAGCTTGAGGCGGGCAAAAGCCCCTAAGGTCCCTGGGCATGTTCCTCTCATTGGAAAACACAACCCGCGGGCCTGAACCGGTTACGTTTCTAATTACCATCTTTCTGCGATTCAGAGAACCGCATACCCTGGGTATGCGGTTCACCAACGGCCGGGTAACCATGAAGTCTTCCAACGAAAAAACAAAACACAGATATTACAACATCACTAAATTACGAAAACGTAATTTCTAATACACCTCATACCACTAATGGACACTGATAGTGATATATATTTTTTATAGTGGGGTAACCTTTTATATCTCCCCAGTCGGGGTACGGGGCTGGGGTATGTGGGAGTCCCGGTCGCGATGAGTTGGTGATAGAGACCGGTTTACCCTCTGAAACCTACCACTATTTGTGCTAGTGATGTCTTGACATGAAGACTACATGTAGTATTTTTTTTTTAATTTAAGTTATCGCCATAATTTAATAACGTTATAGTTGATATGAATACAATAGGCATACTAAAAATAGCTTCACCCGGCTAAACTGAATCGGCATCTAAGCTTATTACTTCTGTGGTTCTTATTATTTTTGTTTACGGACTTGTCGAACGCAGGACTCGTAGGCCGTCATGCGGTTGGCATACCGCCAAGGAAACTATTTCCAACTATTCGGACTAATAGTTTTACTGTTGGCTTGTGTACGCTTACCTTTGTCATTAATACTTGCCTCCTTAGAGTAAGAGTACAGAGTGATAAATCCGTACCAAAATATTGTTGCGTAAATCTTAAAGAGCGTGAGTAAGCTTACTACTTAGCACAAACACATATTGCATTTTATCAAGCTTATAAATATGTATGACCTTGCTTTTGGACTGCAAAGTCGGGGAGACACCCAGACTCATAGCAAGTGCCTCCGGTTACACAAAGACACTTGCCCTAACCTGGAATCGAACCAAAATCCAATTATTTTAACAAAAAGAAGAACGAATGTAGATGAACATTTATGTCATGTTTATCTACATTTATAGCAATTTAAAAAAAATACCAATTAGGTTCTAATAAAAAATATGTCTCTTGTCTCTCACTCTTAATTTAATCCAATATTTCAAAAATAGAACAGTCGTAACAGCTATCGTTGGCAGCCATTTTTATTTTGTGTTTTGGTACTACAGCCGATTCATTCTAGTTCTTTTTTTAAATGTCGCTCCGCGTTTGACAGTTACGATATTTATGATTTAGAAGTTTTAAAAGTGACTTTAGTGGAACTAAAACGCGCTTTATTAGTTTTAAATTTGTTGCACATCGTAAACCCGTTTGGAAATATCACAGATATTTTTATTATAAAACTGTTTTAGTACGATGATTAATGTTGTCGCTTAATTAATTAACTGTTTAAGTATGATTTAGAACCATAAAAATTTAATGATAGAGATTATTTTGTAAAGATGTTTTATTGCTTTTAACTACTTTTTGCATCTATTAATAATACGAGTCTTGTTTAATATCATTCAGTTATAAAACTCGTGTTCCTTCGAAGATCAGCAACGCGTAGATATTTATGAGAAATAGTGGGAGACTTCTTAGTTTATCTTTTTTTTTTTGACACGATGAAAGAACCCTTTATCCTATTCACTATCTCATTCCAATAAAAGATCTAGCCTTCTCAAATTTGAGGGAAGATTATTGGCCTGTTCTGCCATGCAGAGGCTGCATTTTAAGGGTCCTTATCTTGCGACTAGGTTTTCTGTCTACGTAGTTTTTTTAGTCGACAGTTACGATACCCTCAGCGTATAACAAGCTACTGATACTAGGTGTTTGAAATCCATCAACGCACTGACACGTGTCTATCTTAATAGTTATCTGACTGCCTCGTTGGTCTAGTGGTTAGATGTGCCGCCTTTGGATCAACGGGTCCCGGGTTCGATTCCGGGGTCGGGCAAGAGTCTTTGGCTCGGAGTCTGGGTGTCATTTCTATCTATTATAAGTATGTACATATTTACAAAAAAAAATGTATCTAAGTAGTTTATCATCCATCTCGTTACCATAACACAAGCATTAAGTTGCTTAACTTGGGACGAGATGGCGTTGTGTGAAATGTCCAAGGATATTTATATATTTATTTATATTATTTATATCTCATTATCCAGCTGTTAAATCCAGTCTTTGACTCTAAATTTACTCTAAGGTTACTCCTTTTTGCAATTAGATGTCGCTGCTTGAATATTTTACGCGATATAACTAATTTAATAATGCTGCAGAAGACGGAATATAATATAATAAAATTTATAGTATATAGTTTCAGCCCATGAATGACCTACTAAGTCGGGCCTCCTCCAAATTCATGGAGGGAAATTAGCCTACAGTGCCACGCTGGCAAGACGGATTGGCACGGTTTGTATCAAGTTTTCCTTCTTTTACTGGTACGTGGTCTGCCTCTTACGTTCCCTTAGTAGCCTCTTACCCTCGAGATGGCATGGGTTGGTGACATTGCATCAGCATGAATGTGGATGGACGTAAGGGTTGTGGAAGATCAAGAGAGATGGATGGATGGATTGTAAACATGAGAAATTGTGTATGAAAGGTGTGACTGTAGATATAACGACTGATAGGTGTGTATGGAGACTACCACCAAGCGTGGGACAGGGATCGTAAGATGATGATGATAATGGTAACTGTAAATATGACGATTTATAAGAATTTTGTGATAAAACCTACGTAAATAAAGTTAATTTTGAGTTTGAGTTTGTAATCTAAATTCGTCACAACACAGACAGACATGCGTCTTCACTATCACTATCACTACATATTATAAAAACAAAGTCGCCGTCGTCAGTCCGTCCCTATGTATGCTAAAATCTTTAAAACTACGCATCGGATTTTGAAGTGTTTTTTTAATAGATAGAGTGATTCAAGAGGCAGGTTTATATGTATATTACATCCTTAATATAGTAGTTAAACACCGATAAATTTAGAGGTTCATCATTTATTATTTCAAAAAGAAAAGATAAACAGTACAATCTTACATTTTACATTTCGTGTTTGTTACAAAATTATGTTCAGATTGTACTGGGAGAAACAATTACACTACCCTCTAGTAACACTGTATTACGATAGGATCGTATTCCTCGTTTTCCCAGTTCAATAAAGTACAATATTCATGTAATTGGTCATAATATAACTTAAACAGACAATTGTGTTCCTTTAGTTGCCTTTAGTCATTGCACCCGTGCGAAGCCGGTCCGGGTCGCTAGTCGATGTATATTATATTTAATATCGCTAATAAAATGTATGAGAACATTTAGCTTGGCTACCAAGTCTTTCATCCAACAAAGAAACTTTCTTTCCTTAAAAAACTAAACGCCTTCACTACGTTAAACCTCTATCCTCTATCACGGGTGCACTTTACAAACATATCATTCACGCACACCAATAACACCCATATTTACGAAGAAACAGAGATGTAGTTAATCTCTCAGCGAGGCGTCAGTGACGACTCTAGTTCCACTTAATATGAAGTAACGAAAGCATCAAATCAAATCAAAACTCATTTAATCAAGTTGGCTCATTAGAGCTCTTTTGACAGGTCAAACAAAAAATAAAATTTAAAATTTACCATTTAAAATTAATTATTTACCATCTACCACCGGTTCGGAATGCACCTCTACAGAGAAGAGCCGGCAAGAAACTCTGTAGTTGCTCTTTTTAGATCGCCATTTGGGTACAAGACTGGTTTTAAGACAGATTTGTGAGAGCAAACTCACGCAATAGTTCCAAAGGGCCAAACATCAGCCAGATATAGTTGACAATAGTAACCTTGTATCCCAAGTGGTACTACAAGTGAATGACGTTATCTCTTAATGAGTGGGTTGACTGAACTGTGACGTTTTGCAACCGCATCAAAGTATAGGGTTGGCCAAACATGCTTGTGTCCTTTTTTACGTAGGATTTATACGCTGGCAACTTCTAAACTGTCTCTCGTCGGCAGTGGCTTGGAAAAAAACATGTTTTAAGCCTAATTTGGTTCTTCTCCTTCGTCTCTTACGTTTGAAATTAGAATGCAATAGAAATTTGGTTTACTCATCATTAAAGGCTGGTCCTGGGCGGACCAGGACCCAGCCCATTCATTATTTTCCCGTGTGGGAGGCCTACCAGCACTGCGCCTTCCGAAACGCGGTCGCCACTCGAGGACTTTTCTGCCCCATCGGGCGTCGGTCCTGCGCGCTATGTGCCCTGCCCACTGCCACTTAACAGAGCAAGTGCCTATTATTATAAGTATTGAGTAATTATATACATAATATGTATAAGTATTGAGTATTATACAGAGTTGATATGACAGAGGGGCATTAAATTACACTATGTATACTATATCTGATTAGTATGAATTGGAAACGGTACAAAAAAATACACGTGATTTTTCATGGGGGGTGGAGGGGTAGTCTTAAACCTCACCAGGTATCACCAAGGGACAGGGAGGGGTTAAAAAATGTTAAAAAAACATCACGTGATTAATGGACAGACCCTAAGGTTAATTAAACGATGCGTTAGGCATAAACATCTGTTAGGAAAGATATATCATGTTCAAAAGAGGCAAAAATTTTAAAAATCATTTGCGGTTGAACTATTGCTCCAATTTAATTGATTTTTGGTACAGAGCCTGGAAATGATACCTAGTATAGGCAGTTAAAAAAAATGTCCCTATGTCGTATCAACCCTGTATATATCATAAGTATTGAGTCGTTATCCTTGTGGTGACGGATTTAGAATACGCAGTGTCACCAACCCATATCATCCCGAGGGTGTCGTAAGAGGCGACTAAGGGAACGCAAGTGGCAAATCATTTAGCCGCAAGAGAAGGAAAACTTGATACAAACCTCGTGCCAACCCGTCTTGCCAGCGTGGCACAGTAGGCTAATTTCCTTCTATGAATTTGGAGGAGTCCCGACTTAGTAGTGGGTCAGTAATAAGCTGAAGCGAACGAACGAGGAAGTATTATATGTATATACTCCAAAATCATGAGGGGAACTTACCCTTCTGTTACTGTAACGCACTGATCAAACGGTTCCCGATTCGATTCTGAGTAGGATAAATTACTTTGTGTAAACTAGAGGCACTTGCTCAATCTGGGAGTCATTTATGTTCGTGAGTAAGATGTTTGTATACTACCCCCGCAATATATGTTATACATAGTTTTTATCAGATACTTGAATGCCTTTGACCCTAGGCTTGCGTGATGGAAAGCAACGCCAGGGTCTAAGATGGAACATGCAGTTCAAGGAAATGCCCTGTCGGGCACCGGCTCTCACATGCACACGACGGAACACAGTAAAACTGCTTGGCGCCGGACTTAGATGTGAGGGTGGTAGCTAGCCAGGCGGACCATCTGATGATTTACATGCTATAAAGAAATGTGTAGTTTAAAAACACGCGACAACTGAAGACTCCGTTAAAAAGTGTTAAATTTCAAGATTTGTGATAAAAGTAACGTAAAACTTTTGAGTTTTTATTTAGGTATAGTAGAGTTCAAAAGGAAATAATCCACAGTTATGTCTGTGTCGTCTTTCGTCGTTTCAGCCCATAAATGACCCACTACTGAGTCGGGCTTCTTCCAAATTAATGGAGGTAAATTAGCCTACTGTCCCACGCTGGCAAGACGGGTTGGCACAAGGTTTGTATCAAGTTTTCCTTCTCTTTCGGCTAGGTGATCTGCCTCTTACGTTCTTTTAGTCGCCTCTTACGACACCCTCAAGACGGTGTGGGTTGGTGACATTGTGTATTCTAAATCAGTCACCATACGGACAACTGCAATGTGAAAGTATGTATGTGTAAAACCGTATAATTCAAGCAAAACTGCGAGCGTCTCTTTGAACTGAAACACGTCAATAGTTCCGATATTCATAAAGCTGGAATTGCCCATTGAGGTATACAAGATTGATTAGCGAGCCTTGACCTAGTTCGTGTCTGGAATGTGATGGATTTAGAATTGATAGTGTCACCTTCCGAACCTGAGGGTGTCGTAAGGAAATGAAAGAATAGCTAGTAGGAAGATATGGCACAAACCCTGAGCCACCGCGTATGAAATTCACGAACACAAATGATACCCAGACTCAGAGCAAGTGCCTCTGGTTTAGACAAAGACACTTGCCGACCACGGATTTGCACCCGGGACCCGTTGATCTAAAGGCGGCACATCTAACCCCTAGAACAACGACACCTTTCAGCATACATGCTACAATTGACAGTATATATCGTTGTGCGATTTCTTCCAGGCTTCCTTTCAACGCCGTTCCTATCTACATAAATAGTTGTCACGTATTTTCCAAATGAACCCAACGTTGATATAAACCCAATACAAACTCGAAGATTAAGATCAGGCGACGAAGATCAAATCAATTATCGGGGTTGAGCCCGAACAAACGGCGACACACACGCGCGATGCTGCCGAAAAAATCTTCTAATCTTGCACAATTTGATTCCGAAGCCCGTGATATTGTGTACAGAATGACAGATTAGGGTTCATCCATATATTACGTCACACGATGGGTTATCGTCACCTCCCTCGGTTATCACTGATGTGTGACAAGGGCAAAAGTTATGTGACATAACATTTAAAATACTATTTAAAACGCGAATTTAAGATGCGAAATATCTACGAAATGTCTCGATTATTTTTAAATACATGCATAAATTTAAAAAATGCATGACGTCACATAAGGAGTGGGTTTATAAAAATATGACATATGACAAGGACGGGGCTTCAAAAGTCCTAAAATTCGTGTGATATAATTTACGGATGGACCCTTATTTATGAGTAAATTGAATATTCGGTTTTTGGTATAGGTTTAAAATAAAACTTGTTGAGTTGTTGATGTTTTAAATACAATATTCGATTTTGATGTTTGAGGCCCTGTCTGCTGTACCGAAGACATTGGCATTTTATGTCCAAACTAACTCAGAGCACGTTTCGATTCTTTTAAAAAAAAAGCCTCGTTTGATTTTATGTATTACTTATGTTTAGTGATTCATCTGCTGTGTACATGTCCAGATTTTGCGTAATATACGTACATATGTACCTCGTAATAGGCATATTTTTTTGTTACACGCAAATCACTACCGTTAACTTTGCCCGCGTTATAATCCTCGGGATTAAAACCTCTTTAATTTAATAAAGAAAAAAAAAGGAAAAATCATTGCATGCGTTGAACCCTGATGTTCGATATTTAGAGGGCTTTCATCGGTTCTTGGGAATCGCTTACATCCCTTTCTGCGTCGGCAACGTTGCCGGCCCTTTGTTTTATACAAGTGCAGCATCCGCCCACGGCTGTGCTTCACACGACACGCTTGTGGCGCCCCAGGTTCGCGTAAACGCATTCCTCTGTGACGCCCCGACGTGGTGTGGGCAAGCGTCTATCAGATGGCGTCCCTGGCCTACCAGAACTCCCTGAGATGGAACATGTCATGTGAACCGGTTATGGCACCGAAGTTACATTAAGCTCAAAGTCCAAGTCTTTTCTCTTCATGGAGTTGCAGACATAATGGGGTTGAGCGGTTCTATCCGCTCTCCCAACGTGGAAACAGTCAAGCCGGGACGGTGTACCAGATATTGTGGAACGGCGGATCAGAGACCCACATACCCCAGGCCGTTATCAATAGACCATCAAGGATTTTAGCTCTCGCATAAAAAAAGGGATGCCAGACCTGTCTTTCCATTGTCACTCCATGATTTCTCGCCTCAGCTTAGCTCCATTCCAATAAAAACTCATTTAATCAAGTTGGCTCATTTCAGCTCTTTTGACAAGTCTAACTATAAATAAATATCCTTGGACATTTCACACAACGCCATCTCGTCCCAAGCTAAGCAACTTAATGCTTGTGTTATGGTAACGAGATGGATGATAAACTACTTATATACATATTTTTTTTGTAAATACATACATAATATAGATAGAAATGACACCCAGACTCCGAGCCAGTGCCTCTGGTTTAGACAAAGACACTTGCCCGACCCCGGAATCGAACCCGGGACCCCTTGATCCAAAGGCGGCACATCTAACCACTAGACCAACGAGGCAGTCTAAAAAATTAACTTTTACCATCTAACACTGGTACGGAATGCAGCTCTACAGAGAAGAGCCAAGAAGAAACTCTGTAGTTGTTCTTTTTAGATTTTTAGGTGCAAGACCGGGGTAAGACAGATTTGTGAGAGCAAACTCGCGCAAGAGTAGCAAAGGGCTAAACATTGGCTATCCGTCCTGCGAGCTATTATTCAGAAGTACTTAAATGTAAAATATCATTACCTTTTGTTTCACCAAACTTGGTGCGAAATCTGGTCTTGTCGCCGCGTTGAAATTACGACCAAGCCTGTCGCGTTTTGACCCAATCTTAAAAGGTTTTTGTCAAGAATTCGATTGCTCACTCGCTCACTATTGAGAGACTTTCTCGCTGTTTTTTATTGTGATATTTGCGTTTTAAATGGTGAATTGTTTTTATGGAGGGTACGATCGGAATTTCTTGCGGCAAAGTGACGTCTTTATAAGGCCTTTTTTTTGTACTGTTTTTACGGATAAATGTATTTGGGGTCTGTTTCGATTCAGTGGAGATTCCGGTAGTGATGTATGTAATTGTTATTTTATGAGATTTGTTTACGATTTGCTTTCAGTTTTATTTATGTGTTAGTGATACATTTGACATGTCACAGATGGATAAACAGTTTTTTTTAATTATTAAACCATATCTTCTTCATCTGTGTGCTTAGGTTAGCTAATATCTGTTATACTAATCAGCCCACTGCTGAGTCGGGCCTCCTCCAGTCCTATCTATCTATCTATCTGTCAGCCACAGAAGTCCACTTCTGAACTTAGGCTTCCCCATAGATTTCCACAACAAACGATCCCGTGAAGACCGCATCCAGCGACTCCCAGCGACCTTCACAAGGTCGTCCGTCGGCATAGTCGGAGGTCTTCCCACGCTTCGCTTTCCCATACGCGACACTCCAAGACTTTATACCCCAGCGGCCATCGGCCTGCCCATTGCCACTTCAACTGTGGGATCCCTCTAGCGATGTCGTTCACCCTCAGGATGGAATGGGGTGGTGACACTATGTATTCTAAACCCGTCACCATAAGGATCTTGTCACACCACAACATAAAGACAGCAAAACCGAATATATACCACAACACACACGATCGAGCAGCAATATAATAACAGCGTTAAATCCATCGCGCGAATGAAACACAATAAATATACAAACGACATATTCTCTCAATATTTATTCGGCACATAACCGCGTGTTTCTTTATTGTTTGACATATTCCGAACCTTCCAGAAAGCCGCCATTGTGTAGGGACAAAGTAATTTGGCAAAGTGGTAACAACCTCCTTTCTTTACCCCCTCCTTAGCTGTACACATCACCAAAAAGTACGCTCACAATTTGAGTAACTTGTCTGTTTTGAGGTTTTTTAAGACTAGCCCATTTATTTTTTCTTGCAATTAAAATGCCCTTTTTTAATCAGTGATAATGTAGTATTCAAATGGTGAAAGAATTTTCGTTCGTTCCAATTCGTTACAAACATAATTCTTTATAATATTCATATAGACTAGCTGGTGCCCACGGCTTGGCACGCGTGGGTTTAATACCCGTGCTTATCTTGACGACCGCACCTTAGCTTAGGTGAAACATTCCTCAACAAATAGCCTATCCAATGCAACGACAGATCGGATAAGTAAAACGCAACTGTGTACAAATGTACAAACTAAACATATGTAGTCGAATTGTGAAACTCCTACTATTTAGAGATCGGTTAAAAATAATAATATCCTTGGACATTTCACACAACGCCATCTCTTCCCAAGTTAAGCAACTTAATGCTTGTGTTATGGTAACGAGATGGATGATAAACTACTTATATACATTTTTTTTTGTAAATACATACATATTATAGATAGAAATGACACCCAGACTCCGAGCCAGTGCCTCTGGTTTAGACAAAGACACTTGCCCGACCCCGGAATCGAACCCGGGACCCATTGATCCAAAGGCGGCACATCTAACCACTAGACCAACGAGGCAGGCAGCAAAATATATGTTCACTTTAACTTTTTACTCAGCAATGCACGCAGAATTTCTTTTACAAGATTAATGTAATTTATATTGCATTGTGGTTAACAGAAACTTATTTAATTTGATAAATAAATGTCTAGTAATTGGTGCATGTTGAAATTTAAGTATTTATTTGGAACCAGTATGTTGTTTTTTTCTTTTAATTTTATAAAAACGACACTCCTTTTTTATACTGGGGGAAACCTTATAAAGGTCCTCAGCTGGGGCACGGGGCTGGGGTATGTGGGAGTCCCTGTCGCGATGAGATGGTGATTGCGACCGGTTTACCCACTAAAACCTACCACTGTTTGTCTGCACGGGCCGTCTGTCGTTTGGGAAATTTGTAAACGATCCATTCGACAGTGGTAAAAAAAGCACTAGGTATAACCTGTATCGCAGTTTACAAACATATAATTTACAAACACAACTAACACTCAGACTCTGAGCAAGTTCCTCTGGTTTAGACACAAAGCACATCAAACAAATGCCATCTTTAAGAAACATTCGCTCACTTTATTGGCCGTGTGTCCGTAAAATCGTACACTTAGATTTTATCATTTTTCTCTTAGTTTTCTAGTTCTCACTGCAAATAACCGAAAGCGTTCAACAATGGCTTTTTCCGTTTAACTTTTCAGTAAACACTTATTCATAACGTTGTAGTAGTTACAAACATCTTGAGGTAGAAAAGTAGAATATGTCCAGTGCAATAGTCGGATGTGTATCTTTTTTTTATCAATGTGTTGACAATTTGCAATTTCCTTTACAAAATAAATTATTTGACTTTGGGCCCCAGATAAGAACAGCTTGTATATTAGACCCAGCGTACTATAAATCAGATCCAAAAATGTCGTAAGCCGTAATGGCATTCGTATTTATATTCGTCATACTCCGATATTAACTTACATCTTTACGATTCTGATGCAAGAAGTATCTCCGGAAGCGATAGCCAAATACTCGTAAAATGGTCTTCGACGCTCGTTTCAAAGGCTTATAGAAATCGCATTAAACTGAGACTCCGAAATGAACTTGGAGATCGAATAAGTTTTGTTTAGTAGTTTTAGCCTTCGGAGGGGCTGACTGTCCGAGTGGTTACAGATTTAGAATATATTGTGACCCTCATGAATGTATGGGTTGGTGACACTCAACATCACTACATAGTATAAAAACTTTTGTCCCTATGTATGCATATCTTTAAAATTAAGCAACGGATTTTGAAGCGGATTTTTTTATCCATGGAGTGATTCGTTTTATAAAAAAAAAAAACAAAAAAAAAGATTCAAAAGGGTCTTAAATGTATTTAGGATCACGTATCAGGGTGAAGGATTTAGAATATATAGTGTCACCACCCCATTACATCCTGATGGTGTCGTAAGCGCCCACAATCTATTACATCTATTACAAATAAATTAAATTGGAGTGTCTGTTTGTAATAATAAAATAACTACTTTTTACTAAATGCGTAAGTATGTATATACAGTACATAGATCAAAACAACATTTTTTTAAATTTTGTCTTTCTGTCTGTCTATCTGTCTGTCTGTTTGTTCCGGCTAATCTCTGGAACGACTGGACCGATTTTGACGGGACTTTCACTGATAGGTAGCTGATGATATAAGGAGTAACTTAGGCTTACTTTTTTTTTAACTAGCTTCGCCCCGCGGCGTCACTCGCGGGTAACATCGCACCCGTGCGAAGCCGGGGCGGGCCGCTAGTAGGAAATAATAGCTTATCGCTTAAGATAAATCGTTAGAAGAAACGGCAAAACGTCCAATATACTGTCTCCACGAAAATGGCCCTTGAAACATGATTTAGAAATTACTCAAGTTAGACGTATATCGTCAACGTATCGGATAATGTTTATGCTCTATAAATATCGGTCGAACATTCCAGAATTTCGTAACCGTTTGACGAAGAGCATTCACCATGGGCCTGGCAGCAATAAATCTCCTAAAATTCTATCAAGTATTAGCGTCGAAATATGTCGTAATCATCTTACGGCTTTTAGCGTATACGCTGAATGATGTACTGGTATATAATAGCTCGGGGACAGCTGCGGTTGGCGGCCATCTTTTAAATCGGAAGCATTTTTGGATTGATACCATCACCATATTTGTTCATAAGCTTTTTTTTAACGTAACCTCTGGTCGATTGGCGACCTGTCTCGCGGGGCAGTTGACAAACACATGTTTGCCGGACAAGTGTCTTTGTGTAAACCAGAGGCTCTAGCTCCAAGTCTGGGTGTTATTTGTATTCCTAAATCACATTTGTAATCACTACATAGTATAAAACAAAGTCGCTGTCGTCCGTCCGTCCCTATGTATGCTTAAATCTTTAAAACTACACAACGGATTTAGAAGCGGTTTTTTTTAATAGACACTAGCGACCCGCCCCGGGTTCGCACGGGTGCAATTATATTATACCTATAAACCTTCCTCTTGAATTACTCTATCTATTAAAAAAACCGCTTCAAAATCCGTTGCGTAGTTTTAAAGATTTATGCATACATAGGGACGGACAAAAAAATGCGACTTTGTTTTATACCATGTAGTGATACTGATTCAAGAGGAACGTTTATAAGTATCATACATGTATAATATTGTAGAGAAACACTGCTAAATTTAGATGTTCATCATTGCACCCGTGCGAAGCCGTGGTGGGTCGCTAGTTTTATTTAAGGGAGGTTATACATTAAGTTTTTATTTTTTTATTTTATGTTATTATTTATTTCTTTTTGTTTTATTACAGTATTTTTTAATTTTTGATGTAGAAATTGCTTAAATTTTTCCTATTATATATACATGTACATGTAAATGACATAATTTACGAATACAAATAACACCCAGACTCGGAGCTAGAGGCGCTAGAGCCTCTGGTTTACAAAGACACTTGTCCGGCCCCGAAATCGAACCTTGGACGCCGTGATCCAAAAGCTGCGCATTCCACCTTTCTTTTTGGTGTCGCTGGGAAAATGCTTAAGGCATACTCCTTGGGAATGGGGTCGGCGATTATGTGGGACTCGGGAAATCACTCGTCTACCGACTAAAACCCCAGCGGTGTACCCTTACATGACACCCTTGGAGCGCGACAGGTTCGCGTCAAACACATTCCACTAGTAAGCGATCATCAGAAGGCGTCCCGGGCAACGCCGTCTGATGGTCAGTCAGCTTTCGTCTATGGCGAGTGCGCATCCCACCACTAGACAAAAAGGCTTTTTTCAAACTAGCTGGCCCGGCAATCTTCGTACCGCCTCAGAATCAATAAATTAAAAACATGAATCTTTTTTTAAATTTTCTCTCCTTTTAAACCTTCCCTGGACTTCCGCAAATAGCTGTTCTCAAGTTTTAGCGAGACTAACGAACAGCAATTAATTTTTATTTACGTAAAGATAGATAGATGTACATCGTGTCCCTTAATAAGTTCCGAGGTTCTGAGCGTTGAGTTGAGACAAATTTAAATCTTTCGGTTAGTGTATTTTACTATATCATTTGGTTTGAGTGCTAATTTTAAGATTTTACAAACGGAGAGTGCTTGAACTTAAGGTGAATGTTCCAGGGTAAACACTTTTTCAAGCTCAAAGTCATTCTTGCACCTTTATGAGCTTGGAGGGTTGTATAGATGAGTTTGATGATTATAACTCTGTAACTACATACGTCATAGAGCCGCGAATAACATTTTAATCAACATACAACCTAGCACTGACCTGCAAATTGCAAAAAAACGTAAGAAAATTTGAATTTCGCGGGCTACCCTGGAACATTCACCTTAACAAGTTTCTCGTAAGTGTATGTAAATATTTGAGAAATAAAAAATCTTAAACCGTATTTGCTTGTCAAAAGGTTTTTCTGTATGGAATACATAATGTCACCTTCCAGCCTGAGGGTGTCGTGAGAGCCGACAACAATTAGAAGGCCGATAACCTAGCTGTACGAGAGGGGACACTTGATACGAAACCCTGTTCCAACCCGTCAGGCCGGCGTGGTACAGTAGGGTTATTATTACCGATTTCGCAATTCTTTAATACCGAATACCGATTTTGCAATATAACGATAATTTAATCGATATTGTACAAATCCAATTTTAAAGGCCTAAGCCGTATCGAGTAACTGATTTACCTGATTACTATTTGCGAAAGATATCGTGTTTTGGCAACGAATCAGAGTATTTATTCGTAACGAGAATCGTGACGCAATACCACCATGACCCGATGTTTTCGATATCGTTTTTTGATGTTTAAACAATTTATTTTGTTGTTGAAATTAAACACTTTCTCATGTTTTAACACTTTTTAGCGGATTTATCGCGGGTATTTTGCACTCGAACTCATTTTAGTTTTAAGTAACCGTATTTATGCAAAATGGAACCATAAAAAGTGCTTGTTTGCTGGGTGGTTCCTTTTTGCATAAATACGGACAAGTGAGGATTGATAGTGTGATGATTGGCGTGACTAGGTGATGGTCGATTTTTACGACACCCTCAGTACTTATAGTATTTGTTGGCGAGCTGTGTTTTCTAAATCGAACACGAAAAATCCATCACCAAATTGTTGAAATAATTCAGAAAAGCAAACTAAAGCCTTTCACGGACACATTAAACCTTTTTCAGGTATTGCCGATAATCCTAGTTCCTTTTTGAATTCCGTTATAAGTCTATCAGCTGATAAGCTATCCAATTAAAAATATTTTAATTTAAGGTCACAGTCCTTATTTTCCCAAAGGGCTTTTCGCGAAATTAGGTGAAGGCTTCCTGAAATTCCGCATAAATTGTTGAGCCCCGAAGTATGCCCTTGGTAGACGGAGGATAATTATGAAAATTTCGTAATACCAAAGTAATTACGGTCACAGGTATTTTGAGGAATTGAGCGACGAATCGTGTCATTGTATTAATAAGGATTCCGAATATTTTAGAAGAGTACGACATAAAAAAAAAACAATTCGTCTTATGTCGTGTGGGGACGGATTTAAATACGCTGTGTCACCAACCCATACCATCCCGAGGGTGTCGTAAGATGGGAATGCAAGAGGAAAATCAACTAGCCGCAAGAGAAGAAAAACTTGATACAAACCATGTGCCAACTCGTCTTGCCAGCGTGGTACAGTAGGCTAATTTCCCTCCATGAATCTTTTCGGTCTTGTACCACTCTAATTGCGAACCTCCACCTTTTTGTAGTCGGTTAAAAAGAACTAAACGTGTGTGTTTCCCTCATCTGGCAAACTTGCTCTTACTATGCGAGCAAGTTTGCCAGATGAGGGAAACACGCTACACGTTAACGTTTGCTGTTTTTCACTATTTACTTTTACGGCACAAGACGCCAATGTATATATTACATCCCTTTAAATCTACTATGGAGGAATTTTTGAATTATTACAGAAAAAACTAAACGAAATATCACGTACAAAACAATTATGAAGGTAGTCCAAAAAACGATGGCATTTCCGTCACCGCCGGGTCAGGTGCGGTTCTGAGTGGTGGGTAAACAGCCCATGTTTACCCTCTAGATTGGGGATTATGGGCCTCTCGGCGGGCGTGTTGTCACAGAGTATTGATACACGCAGAAGGTCTACTGCGTGCTGACATATCGCACTCACACATAATCGTTGCGAGTGTGATGTCGATGTAAAATGTTTTTTTTATTTACGTATTTCTGCGTACTAATTACGCGAGTGAAATTGTTTAGATTTATAAATAATAAATAAATAAATATCCTTGGACATTTCACACAACGCCATCTCGTCCCAAGCTAAGCAACTTAATGCTTGTGTTATGGTAACGAGATGGATGATAAACTACTTATAAACATTTTTTTTTTAAATACGTACATATTATAGATAGAAAACACCCAGACCCGGAACAAATACTTGTAGGTCGTACAAATATTTCATCCGTGCGGGGATCGAACCCGCGACATGCTGCGCAGCAGTCGATCGCTCTATTAATCTTTACAAAATTACATCAAGTAGTTGCTTGTCTTTTTTGTTTTTTTTTTTAATATAACATCAGTACAAGAACAAACAAATTCCCCGAAGGAGGTTTTAATTAATTGATTTTGGTATTTTGTAAGATTCAGGTTCTTACTGGGTCGTCGACTGAATAAGTACAAAAGTGCCTATGGGTTTTTGAGTCCGAGTAGGCTGTTACCACATTCATATGTCCCTTCTGGTGACAGATTTAGAATACATAGTGTCACCACCCCATTCCATCCTGAGGAAGAAAATAATAAGGTCGATGACCTAGCCACGAGAGAAGGAAAACTTGATACGAAACCCTGTACCTACCCAACTGACCATCGTGGCAATGTAGGCTATTTACCCTCCATGTAATTTGAGGAGGCCTGACTCACCAGTGGGTCATTTATGGGCTGAGTACCATCTGTGGGATGTTGATTCAGAGTAGGTCGTTTAAACCTTCATATGTGGTCTGCAGGCAGTAGCTATATGCGTCAAGCTTAAGATAGATGACTGTCTTTAGAGGGTCAGGATAAATTCAGCAGTGGACTAGAGAGTAACTGTGTTGTGACGGATTTAGAATACATAGTGCCGTGACCCCATTTCATCCTGAGAGTGTCTTAAGAGCCGATAAAAGGAAATATTAAGGCCGATAACCGAGCTCCAAAGAGAAGGAAAACTTGATAAGAAACCCTGTGCTAGCCCATCTGGTCAGCGTGGTATAGTAGCACCCTCCTTAAAATTGGAGGAGGCCCAACTCAACAATGGGTCATGTGTGTACTGGGTCGTGGTGGTGGACTAGCACTGATAACGATGTTAATGATGATGGTGATCTCAAAGACAAATACACTGCGTGTTATGTAATACGGTAAGTATACCAACTTTCACAAAGCGCAATGTACCAGTGAATTGCGGTAGGCCCAATCGACCTACTGCTTATTTTTTATGCTGCACTGTGGAGTTGTGGGCCAAGCCGATTAAGGATGTGCTCGTCATGTTTGGTGCGCCTGATGAGATAGTTTGATGATTTCGTACACAAATACTAATTGGGTTTGATGGTAAAAGTATCACGGCCCAACTTTTGGCAGGCTTTCGCTGTAAATAAATGTGCAGGAAAAATACTTTACTGAGCAACGCATCTGTGAGTCGCTGACACTCTTAGAAAAAAAGCAACTAGAGAGTTTCTTGCCGGCTCTCCTCAACCAGTGGTAGTTTCAGCATGAATGTGGGTGAACGCAAGGGTTGTGGGAGATCAAAAGAGATGGATGGATTGTAAGAATGAGGAATTGTGGTTGAAAGTTGTGACTGTAGTTCTGATAGGTGTGTATGGAGACTACCACCTAGCGTGGGACAAGGGTCGTAAGATGATAATGCTAATTTTAAATATGACGATTTATAAGAGTTTTGTGATAAAACTTACGTAAATAAAGTTCCTTTTGAGTTTGGGTTCGAGTTGGAGTAGAAAGGCCTCCCCCATATATTGCTACAAGTATACAATTTCACGTTGATGCCTGGCAACAGCAGGATCCAAGAATTTTACTATTTTAACATATATGACCCACTTATTCTCATCTCTGTTTATAATTTACCCACACCTGAGTCCGACCTCCTCCAATCTCATGGAAGGATATATGCCTACTGCCCTATCCGTGTGGTGACGGATTTAGGATACACAATATCAACAACCCATTTCCATCCTGAGGGTGTCGGAACGTAAGAGGCATATCGCCTCGTCCCAAGAGAAGGAAAACTTGAGACAAACCATGTGCCAACCCATCTGGCCAGCGTGGCACAGTAGGCTAATTACCCTCCATGTAATTGGAGGGGCCCGACTCAGCAGTGGGCTGTTATGGTAGTAGTGTTATATTAACCCTTTTATTTAAAAGAGCAACCATGGAGTTTCTTGCCGGCTCTTCTCTATGGTAAGGCATTCCGAACCGGTGTTAAAAACTAAATTGTTAATTTTATTTGATTATTTATATATTTTAAATTTTCTCTTAAAATCTTTGACTATTTGAAAGCATTCGCGAGAATTTATTCGAATAAAAAACATTTTGATTGGTTTTGATTTTGATTAGCTTAATGGGTTGGCACAGGGCTTGTACAATAATGATAGCCCCAGGGTCTTGAAGCCAAAGCATTTTATCAATGTATTTATTAGTCGGCGTTAAATAACTCGACGTGCGATGGAGATGCTCGGAGATTCTTCGTGATAGAATAACAAATGAGGAATTTACTCGTAGAATTGTACTGCTGAAGTGGCTGTGGGCCGCCCGAAGAACGAATGGACATAGGTGCAATAAAGTATAACATTAAGTAAAATGGTGTGCACAATATTCGTAAGTTAAATATAAAAAAATAAATATCCTTGGACATTTCACACAACGCCATCTCGTCCCAAGCTAAGCAACTTAATGCTTGTGTTATGGTAACGAGATGGATGATAAACTACTTATACTTTTTTTTGTAAATACATACACATTATAGATAGAAAACACCCAGACCCGAAACAAACTTGTAGGTCGTACAAATATTTCTACCGTGCGGGAATCGAACCCGCGACATGCTGCGCTGCAGTCGATACCACAGTTGTACTGATCTATCGAGGAGGCCAATGTTCAGTAATGGTTGATAGATCGAGGCTAGGCTGTCCTTTTTCTGCTTTACATAAGTAGCGCCTTAGAACACTACTACTAACATTTTTCAGCCAATAAATGACCCACTGTTGAGTCTGGCCTCTACCAGTTACATAGAGGGAAATTAACGTACTGTGCACAGTGGCTAGGTGTTTTGGGACATGGTTTCGTAACAAGTTTTTCTTCTCTTGCAGCTAAGTTCACAGCCTTGCTTTTTGCTTTATTCGGCTCTTACGACACTCGCAGTATAGTATGAGCTGGCGACACTATGTATTCTAAATCCGACACCACACGGATTCGATACAATACTAAATACAGACATCCTAGCAAAAACATCGAAAGCCAAACATAATTAGATCGCCGAAATAAAAAAAAAACAATAGATCTCAAAAACCACATCGAAGCGAATTTTAAAGACCCGGACTCATTTTTTGTAATCGATCCTGATCGATATATCAGCTGCGTATACACAGCACTAACGAAGATTCATACAATAATTAATGCGGTTAACAAAATTAGCTTTGTAACACAACACCTATTGATCGTTAGAACGATTCTCGATTCATTACGTTACTACTCGGAATCGATATTGATAGTGGCATCGAGCCTGTTTATTCACTAGGGTTGTCACTCACAGAGTCGGACAAACAACTCTATATAGTGCTGTTCGGTAACGGTAATTAGTCTCTCGTGAATGCTTTGATTTGTTAGGCTTGTATATCGATTTATTTCTAACACTCGACAAAAAGTGAGTGTTACATGTTAAGTGTCATTTATTAGACGTTTGATCTTTTATAGAATCCTCCGTCCGCATTTAAACAACATTGTATCACCATGCCATTCCATCCCGAGGTTGTCTTAAGAGCCGACAATAGGAAATAACAAGGCAACAAATAACTAGTCGCAAGATAAAGAAACCTTGATACGAACTGTGCCAACCCGTCTGGCCAGCGTGACACAGTAGGATATTTACCCCCATGTAATTGGAGGAGGTCACTACCATCTATGGGCTGAGTAATAGTAGTAGATAGAATTCTAATATCAAATCGATTTTGTTTTATATTCGACTCGCGTATTCAAAACTCGACACCCCTACGAGTACTATATCTATCGAGTGGATTTAAGGCTATTCGGATGATTTCTCTATGTTAAAAATATCCTAAAGAAAACCTTGTAATCTTGATGTATTTTTTCATATAAGGTCACTGACTTCTAAATCTGCGTTGGTATGGCGGTGTGTGCGTAGGGTGGCGTAGGAGTACTATACAACCGTTTTGAATAGGCAACCAAATGGGAATAACTATTAACGCTTGAATAACATTCGAGTATCTTCGGATAATAATAACTGTTATGTGATTTTTTTTCTTTATTGGTTCTTGTGTAGGAATCGCGAAAGCTAAGGAATTACTAACGTAATTTGGATACGGCGCAAAAAAAGCGGCGAATTTCGGCAACGTATGTCGAACTTTGGAATTCGACCGAAATTCGGTTTAAATATTGGTAGGTATACAAACAGTCTGTCATCACTATCACTATCACTTCACTATCACTACATAGTATAAAACAAAGTTGCTGTCGTTTGTTCGTCCCCATGTATGCTTAAATCGTTAAAACTACGCAACGATTTTGAAGCGGTTTTTTTAATAGATAGAGTGATTCAAGAGGAAGGTTTTTATGTATAATACATGCATACTTGTACCGTGTGAAGCCGGGGCGGGTCGCTAGTAAACTATAATAGTAAAATTAAGGTCTCATAAAAACATTTATTACCCAAAGTGATTTATTTTAGTTACTACTACTTAGCAGTGGGTAATATATGGATATTCCTGGATTTCATTGTGTCGGCTCTTACGACACCCTCAGGATGGAATAGGGTGGTGACACTATGTATTATTGCACACCCCTACCTGTCATTTTAACGTTCACAACTTCTATCCATCCAAAGGTTGTCTGGAAGAAATCGCCTAGTGCGATAAGACCGCCCATTGTACATTTCCTCATTGTATTTCTCTGATATCATGTTTACTAAACCATGTATTATTGGTGTACAATACAGAGTATTCTATTTTATGTATTGTAATATCCGTCATCACATAAAGTCCGCGTATTATACAATGTATTAAAAAAAAACAACGTCTGACCAGCGTGGCACAGAATACCCTCCATGTAATTGGAGGAGGCCCGACTCAGCACTGGGTCATTTATAGGCTGAATAGTAGTAGAAGTAGAATAGCATACTAAAGTGACACGTATGACCTTTCTCTGTCTCCATCCAACCAGAAAAGTCCAGGAAACGTCCAGCCTAAGCCCGGAGGCTATAAATCAAAGCGAAGGCCGCTGTCAGCCACCCAAAGACCTATAAACTATTTTGATATGCAATGCGTGTGGTTACTTAATCGCAGTGTCAGATTATCTTATCGCACTAAGCCTTCTTCGTTAGAAGGCGTATCTGTTGTTCTAACAACTATTTCTGAATTATGAATAGATTTATGAATTTTTGGTGTGGTAAATGCATTGATATACATTTTGTATACATTTTGTATATCAATGGGGAAATGTATATATTTTATGACACTACCAGCTGTAACATTGGCACATTATTGTAAACAAACCGCCTATTGGCAAATTTTGGTAATGTTTCACATCTTACAACAGATGGCGTGATTGCTGTTATACAGTTATATGTTGAAAAAGCTGTTTTTTCGCTTTTACACGTATGTTACTGACGCGAAAACAATCTTAGAAGCTGGTTGTATATTGTGTCAAGATCTGAGCTCAATAGTTGCAAAATATTTTGCGTTTTTGGAGCGTACACAAACCAACTTAACATTTTTATATATATAGAAGTAATCGATTACTTTATTGCCTAGTAGCAGAGAGCAGCGTGCCGTTGGCAGCGGAAGGCCCTATCGAGCATTGGTTACTACCCTTAAGTAATACACTACACTTAAGGTGGATGCTCAAGGGTAGCCCGCGAAATTCAAATTTTCTTACATTTTTTATAAATATAATCATCAAAATCATCAATACAACCCTCCAAGCTCATAAAGGTACAAGAAAAACTTTTTCAACGTCAAAGTCATTCTTGCACCATTATGAGCTTGAAGGGTTGTATTGATGAGTTTGATGATTATAACTCTGTAACTACATACGTCTTACAGCCCCGAATCAAATGTTCATCATCATACAACCTAGCACTGCTCTTCAAATTGCAAAAAACGTAAGAAAATTTGAATTTCGCGGGGGTACCCTGGAGCATCCACCTTAAGTATTACACACATACTACTACACTAGTAGACTTAAGTATTACATCGCTCTCGGTTCGTATTGTGAGTCTCCCAACTGTCTTATGTAAGTCTTCTTTAGTCAGGCATCACTAGCCAAATGGTGGCTATCTGTCCCTACCACTTTCACTTATAGCTGATGAAACGTTGTCTTTTTGTAGTGTGGTTTCGTAGGTAAAATACCTTTCTTATGCCGGTTGTACACCCTCGCTGAGAGTCTCGGCCGATATGGCCCTCGACGAAGGCACCACTGTACACACTCATTTTTCGTTTGTACTGTTCGTAAGAATGAAGATCCTTTCATTTCTTTGACCCGGGTGCAAATTAGCGACAAGCGACCGAGGATAAGCGAGGCGAGACAAGACGAGAGCACCATGTACGCCCTCGCTCTTGGTCTGTCTCGGGGGGTCTCGACGAGTGTGTACAGCCGGCATTAAACTTAATTTCTAGGCATAATTTCGTTGCCAGGGGCATGGTTCAATAGTCTTTGAACAACGAATCAAAATTTAATTGGAGTGCAGTAATTTTGAAACATGGGCTTGAAATTGTATGGGCTATGGGACAGCACGGATCTCTTGTACAATTTGCATACAATGTTATTGGCCTAATCGTTGTTTTACACGCGAGCTTTCATTTCACTTCGAGTAATTAAACGCAATCAACGAAACACGGCACGGCTTACGAAATTATTGTTGTAAACTTTAAAAATATTACACTCAAAACTTAATAACTTATAATGTCGTTTCAGCCTATGAATGACCCACAAATGAGTCAGGCCTCCTCCAAATTCATGGAGGGAAATTAGCCTACTGTGCCACGCCGGCAAAACGGGTTGGCATAAGGTTTGTATCAAGTTTTCCTTCTCTTGCGGCTAGGTGATTTGCCTCTTGCGTTCCCTTAGTCGCCTCTTACGACACCCTCGGGATGGTATGGGTTGGTGACACTGCGTATTATAAATCCGTCACCACACGGACAAAAAAGGGATATAAAATATAACCCACTTCAAGACTTAACTATCAAACAACCTTTTGAAGTGCCTCATAATTAGGGTTCATGATTTCTTGAGCTTTTCAATTTCTCGGGTCTCGAGAATTCTCGAGGCTCATTTCTCGGGACTCTCGGGTTGTCGAGAAATTTACATTTACGTACGTTTTCTCATATTATTTGGTTCCAATTGCGTCTAAAAATCAGTGGTTTTCCTCTCGAATAAAAGTATCAAATTAATTATAAAACTTTCATCGATGTTATTCAAAAACATTAATCTTATAAATATTGTTTTTTAAAATATTTGAGAAAATATTTATTCAGGCTCATAATCATAATGACAGCACCATTTTTAGTTGGTTATTTAGAACCGTATCAGCCGTATCAATTATACGGGGCCCCGCCGTGCGGAAGCAAAAATTAATAAAAACTTCCCAATTTTTTTTTCTATTTCAGAGGCAGAAATATTAGAAAATCTAGTCATCATCAGCTAAAAATCATTTAATAAATCAGTTTGCCGAAAAAAAGGATTTTATTTTCTTTTGTGAGAAATGTTTCACTTCGTTATTTTTTTTTACCCTTCATGGGGCCCATGAAGGGTAAAAAAAACAACGAAGTGAAACATATAACATAAACAAATGAAAGATATGATTCATGGGCAAATAAATTTTTATACGGGGGTTTTATTGGGTTTTTTACCAAGGCACGCTACGCCCCTGGTCTCTTCAGAATTCTTTAGGCAGTGTCAGGTTAACAGAGATTACTGCCAAAACCACTTGTCGCGGTATTTTGATCAGTAGTCCCAAAATTTCTATAGCAATGGGATCATGTCCCTACCTACAAGATGGCAAAAATTTATCGAACAAAATGGTAGCTACATACTTTAGTTAAATGTAAATAAACGATTTCTTAAAAAATGCGACGAAACTTTTTCCCCAACCTATTATATTAACTTACATTACATTAGGATCACGGCATAATGTTGGGCTGGTTATTTAGAAAAAAAAATCAACTTAAATCTTGTAAACAAAATAGCTTCTATAAAACACGAAAGAAATCTTTAATATCTTTAACTCAGGTAGAAAGTAAATGTAAATTATAATTACATTACAATCATAGCACCATTTATGGCATGTTAATACAATATAAACAAATTAAAACTCTGCAAGTTTATTTTCTACAAACGTACATGATTTCTCGAGTTCTCGACTTTTCTCGAGCTAGATTTCCCGGGAACAAAGCCCAACGATTTCCCGGGAATTCTCGGCTCGAGAATTCCCGGGAATTAACCCTACTCATAATATATGACCCTATTTAAATTCAATACAAAACTCATTTAATCAAGTTGGCTCATTAGAGCTCTTTTGACAAGTCAAACAACAAAATAAAATTTAATTTAAAATTTACCATCGGTTCAGAGAAGAGCCGGCAAGAAACTCTGTAGTTGTTCTTTTTAGATCGCCATTTTTAGGTACAAGGCCGTGATAAGACAGTTTGTGAGAGCAAACGCGCGCAATAGTCGCAAAGGGCCAAACATCAGCCAGATCTAATCAACAATACTAACCTTCTAACGCCCGAGCCAACCGACCCCCAGCAACGGCACCTATTCACAAGCATAACGCATGCGGCAGCCATCGCCCTCCTCAACCATATTGCAGGGAAGAGAACGACCCGTCGCACGACGCCACCACTGCCATGAGTCTTAAAGTGAGCATGAGCATGACCCTATTCTGAGTCCAGCGTCCTCTAGTTACCGGGAGGGTACTGTACTTGTGCCAAGCTGGCCAGACGGATTGGCACAGGGTTTCGTAACAAATTTTTCTTCTCTTGCGGCTAGATTGACGGCCTTGTTATCTCCTTTTATCAGTCAGCATCTTACGTAACCAAGATGGAATGGGGATGGTATTCCAAATCAACACGTGGTGAACAGAGACGTGGTCGCTCACTATGGGCTCCATCAGAAGGCTCAAAGTCACCCAAAGGGCAATGGAGAGGGCTATGCTCGGAGTTTCCCTGCGAGATCGAATCAGAAATGAGGAGATACGCAGGCAAACCAAACTTAAGTGGCAGTGGGCAGGGCACATAGCTCGCAGGACCGACGCCCGATGGGGCAAAAAAGTCCTCGAGTGGCGACCGCGTTCCCGAAGGCGCAGTGCTGGTAGGCCTCCAACACGGTGGACCGACGACCTGGTTAAGGTCGCCGGAAAGCAGTGGACGCGGGCGGGCCAGGACCGGCCTTTGTGGAGATCCTTGGGGGAGGCCTATGTCCAGCAGTGGACGTGTTTTGGCTGAAATGATGATGATGACGTGGTGACCACACGGATATTTTGTATCATCGTCATCATCATTTCCAAAGGACGTTCAACGTTGGACATAGGTCTCCCCCAAGGATCTCCACAAAGGCAGGTCGGGTGTTGGTCCTGCGAGCTACGTGCCCACTGCCAATTAAGTTTGGAAATCCTAGATATTTCCTTAAATTTCCTGATATTTTTACTTCAGATTTGTGCGATTGGTATAACTGTGTATTAAGGTTAAACTCATACGTATAAATTTCAATTTTCATTGATGAAATTCAAATTTTCTTACGTTTTTTGCAATTTGTAGGTTAGTGCTAGGTTGTATGTTGATTAAAATGTTATTCGCGACTGTAAGACGTATGTAGTTATCGAATTATAATCATCAAAATCATCAATACAATCCTCCAAGCTCATAAAGGTGCAAGAATGACTTTTTCAACGTCAAAGTCATTCTTGCACCTTTATAAGCTTGGAGGGTTGTATTGGTGAGTTTGATGATTATAACTCTGTAACTACATACGTCTTACAGGCGCGAATCAAATGTTCATCATCATACAACCTAGCACTGCCCTGCAAATTGCAAAAAACGTAAGACATTTGAATTTCGCGGGCAACCCTGGAGCATCCACCTTAATGCGATGATTTTAACGCTATTGAAACTGTTCTCAAGAAATTGATTTGTCAAATGACTTATTCATTATTTTGACTGCTGCATAAACATTCGTATTCTTATGCCAATAGCACGCATTGTTAGTACGGTGCACAGTGCATGATCTGAGATTTAATCATTGGTTTTGTTGCCAAATAAGAATGCATTGTGCGACTTTGCATTGTGTTGACTATGTAAATACCGCTAGGTATGCATCATCATTTCCTTCCACAAATAAATAAATATCCTTGGACATTTCACACAACGCCATCTCGTCCCAAGCTAAGCAACTTAATGCTTGTGTTATGGTAACGAGACGGATGATAAACTACTTATATACATGTTTTTTGGAAATACATACATATTATAGATAGAAAACACCCAGACCCGGAGCACATACTTGTAGGTCGTACAAATATTTCTTCCGTGCGGGAATCGAACCCGCGACATGCTGCGCAGCAGTCGATCGCTCAACCACTGCGCCAACCGTGTCGTCAAATGTCATAATGCTGCGGGCGTTTTTTCAGTTTTCACACCACATGTCGGCACTGCTGTTAATAAAAGAATTAAAAAACATTGGTCTGCTTTTCCAACCGACTTTAAGGAGGTATAAAGAAGAATTTGAAGGCCGTGCCAACTGACACTGAGGTTAATTAGGATATGACTAAGCTTGTTTGTGACGTGAATAGACTGTCCGAACGATTTAAAAATACATACATAAATAAATGTATGTGTCAATGATTGATACACACATCACTATCACTATCACTACATATTATAAAACAAAGTCGCTGTCGTCTGTCCGTCCCTGTATGTTTAAATCTATGCAACGGAATGTGAAGCGGTTTTTTTAATAGATATAGTGATTCGAGATGAAGCAATATTATGTATGTCTTTATATAAGACATACATAATATTGTAGAGAAACACTGACCAATTTAGAGTTTTTTTTTTGTTTAAAAAACGAAACCCCTGCACTACGTGTTTGTAAACTGCCCCCGTAACCTGTGTTGCGGGGGCAGTTTACAAACATGTAATTCACGAGCACAAATGACACCCAGACTCCGAGCCAGTGCCTCTGGTTTAGACAAAGACACTTGCCCGACCCCGGAATCGAACCCGGGACCCGTTGATCCAAAGGCGGTACATCTGACCACTAGACCAACGAGGCAGTCGAGGTTCATAATTGTACGCTACGGGTCGCTAGGTTCTTTAAAAAAAAAATAGTTTTTCAAAAGTCTTGCAGAGAAGATTTTCACACAATCCGTGATAATACAGCTTTGAGCTGACAATCATCTTCTCCGTAGGGGTTTAATATGCTTTCAGCGTCTTCAAACAGCATGATTGCCCGTTGACCTACTTTTACAGACATTTCATAATGCGCTGGATGTCTAACAAGACTGGGTGAAATGAGACGACGAGCTTTTTAACATAACCGTAGCTTAAGAAAACGTGTAGGAAAACTTTTAACTATACCAAAAACGTTGTAACAAAAACTGAATACTGACAAAATATAAATAAATATCCTTGGACATTTCACACAACGCCATCTCGCCCCAAGCTAAGCAACTTAATGCTTGTGTTAGGGTAACGAGATGGATGATAAACTACTTATATACATTTTTTTTTTTGTAAACACATACATATTATAGATAGAAATGACACCCAGACTCCGAGCCAGTGCCTCTGGTTTAGACAAAGACACTTGCCCGACCCCGGAATCGTTGATCCAAAGGCGGCACATCTAACCACTAGACCAACGAGGTAATATACTCGTAGTTACTATATACACAGTTACTATACTACTTTGTGGAAATCCTTGGCGAGGAGTAAGAATATCACCACCCCATATCTTCCCGTGGGTGTCGTAAAAGGCGACTAAGGGATAACAGACGTTGGGCAGCAGCGACGCTCTGATACAAAGTCATCTTAATACTGCGATCGCCAACCCGCCTGCCCAGCGTGGCGATTAGGGCAAATCCCCCCCATGGACAAGAAAACCAAAAAACGGCCCCCAGTCTCCGGTAGCTCCAACGCCCCTGATTACGGTAGCGGTCAGGCAAGCGTCGGAGCAGGGGGTGCTAAGAATCCCCGGAGGCGTGTTGGCTACCACCAACGAGAGGAGCACCCAGTCGTGGGAAGACCCCCAACTAGGTGGACGGACGACCTTGTAAAGGTCGCTGGGAGTCGGTGGATGCGGTCTGCACGAGATCGCACATTGTGGAAATCTATGGGGGAGGCCTATGTTCAGCAGTGGACTTCTGTGGCTGATAGATAGATTGGCGAGGCCTTTGTCCAGCAGTGGACGTCTTTTGGCTAAAATGATGATGATACTACGCAGCCCATTGATCAAGTCGATCCTCCTCTAGTTACATGGATGGTAATTAGCCCCGCTGGCTAGATGAGTTGGTATCAAGTTTTCCTTCTCTTGAGGCTTGGGCTCCTACAACACCCTTAAGATGGAATAGGGCCATGACACTTTGTATTCTAAAACTGATTCAGATAGTGACGCATGGGAGTAACGTCGGCTATGTCATGGTCTAGCTCTGACCTTTCAGCCATTACATTGGTGAAGTTTTGTGAACAGTATGTGAGTGCAGTTTCAGCACGCACTATGTAATTTCATTGATTTTTATTTTATTCAAATTTTTTACTAAGCTACATGTTTATGCGTGTTATTGCTTTAACTAATCTGTCTGTCTGTCAGATTTGTTTGTACCACCATCATTGTAACCCTTTTATTTAAAAGAGCATCATGGAGTTTTTTTCCGGCTCTTCTCTATGGAATGGCATTCCGAACCAGTGGTAAAAACTAAATTATTAATTTTATTTTATTATTTTTTTTTTCTCTTAAAATCCTTGACTATTTGAAAACATTCGCAAGAATTTATTCGAATAAAAAACATTTTGATTTTGATTTTGTCAGTTGTTGTCAGTCAGGCCTCATCCAAATACATCGGTAATTTGCCTACTGTGCCACGCTGGGGAGAGCTTAGCATTGGGTTTTGTATCAAGATTTCCTTCTCTTGCGGCTAAATTCTCTGCCTATAATTTCCTTCTGTCGGCTCCTACGACACCCTCAGGCTGAAATGGGTTGGTGATACCATGTATTCTAAATCCGTCACCACACTGTGAGCTACACAACAACAAGGTAACAACTAGTCACTACATCATCACTATCACTACGTATTATAAAACAAAGTCGCTGTCGTCTGCCCGTCCCTATGTATAAGTAAATCTTTAAAACTACGCAACGGATTTTGAAGCGATTTTTTAGTAGATAAAGTGATTCAAGAGGAAGGTTTATACATGCATAATATTGTAGAGAAACACTGATAAATTTAGAGGTTCATCATTGCACCCGTACAAAGCCGGGGCGGGTCGCAGTTATAAATAAATTCCAAGTTACCAAATAAATTTCGTCGATACACATTGGAAATATGAATTTCGCGTGAAAATTCCTCATCGACTTGAGATGATATCAATTTGCCAATCCGTTTGAGCCGCGGTTAGCGCTGGTCATCTGAAGATCCTTGGGGATATTTGTTGGTCCGCACTTATCGGGGCCTAGCGGAATAGAGGATAATTCCCTTAAAGAGCCCTTAAACGAGGCGCCACAGATGCGACACATTTACCGGGAAAGGTTAAATATTTCATTTCGGTGTTGATTTATTTCAGATACAATTTCGAAATGTAGGTTGTCAATTTATATATGTAAGTTATTCTTAGTGTTTGTTACTGCACCACATGATTTAGCGTATATTTAGAATACATATTGTCAGCACCCTATTTCATCCCGAGGGTGTCGCAAGAGTCGACCAAAAAAAAATGACTAGGCCAAAAATCTAGCCGCAATAGGAGGAAATCTTGATACAAACTCCAATGCCGACCCGTCTGTGGATTCATTAATAATGAAACGAAGAAAGAATTTTCCAGAAGATGCAGTAACTTAGCAGTAGACGAGCCTCCTCCAAATTCTCTCTTTACAAGTGAGTGTCATCTTTTAAGACACTCAAAATGGTTTCATCATCATCATTTCAGCCAAAAGACGTCCACTGCTGGACATAGGCCTCCCCCAAGGATCTCCACAAAGGCCGGTCCTGGGCCGCCCGCATCCACTGCTTTCCGGCGACCTTAACCAGGTCGTCGGTCCACCGTGTGGGAGGCCTACCAGCACTGCGCCTTCCGGAACGCGGTCGCCACTCGAGGACTTTTCTGCCCCATCCAAAATGGTTTAGATTGGTGCAATTATGTATGTAGTTTAAATCTACCACCACCCGATATTTTTAAGATATTGTATAGCTTTCATTGAGGGCGGCGACCGAATCAAGAAATTCCGTAACGAAAATAAAACCTAATACCCCCACTCCCCCTACACACCCTGGGAAGGAGTTACATTGGACGAGCACGTCACACATACAATTCATGGAAGGAAATTAGCCTACTGTACCACGCTAGAAAAACGCAAAGTTTTCCTTCTCTTGCGTAGCGGACACCCTCGGGATGGCATGGGTTAGTGACAATATGGAATAAAAAAGCTACTGAATCTTCCTCAAAAGGTCAATATGCCTTCCATAAGATTCAAAAACCGCCTAATTTCCATATCATAGATAAAATCTAGTAATTAGACCACACAATACACTAGCAATTTAATCGTGAGTGCGGCAAAAAACTTCGAACTGTATTTTATATTAAACAAGGTTATTTTTTGTTTGCAGGTACGCAAAACTTTTAAGCCACTCCGAGTTTCGAGCGCAATTGGTGTGTAGGACTTTTTGTTGCGATTTTTTTTTAAAGTTGTTAAATTTGTATTCCGTGACGCAAATAAACTTTACTACTATTCAGCTCATGTATGACCCAGTGCTGAGTCGGACCTCCTCCAGTTACATGGAGGATAATTATGTCACGCTGGCCAGACTGGTTGAAAGGTGTTATATCAAGTTTTCCTTCTCTTGCAGTCATCAGTCGTTATCAGTCAGGATTTCCTCCTTCTCTTACGACACCCTCAGGATTAAATGGGATGGTGACACTATGTATTCTTAATCCGTCACCACACATAAGGCTGCCATGTTACCATTTATTATATATCTCCTTCGCCTTCACGAACACAAATGATAACCAGAGTCGGAGCAAGTCCATCTATTTTAGACAAGTCTTTGTGTGCCCTACGCCAGTATTGAACCGGACCCTTGATGCAAAACTGACACAACCAATTCCCTTTTTTGGTTTCGCTGGGGATATGCTTTAGGCGCCGTCCTTTTGCTATCGCTCGTGCGATGCCGCGATGCGATTATATCGTGCGATGAAACGAATTGCGCGATGAGAAAACGTTTGTCCTATTATATTTGTATATTGTAAGTGTTATCAATCAATATTAATATTGTAATAAGTTTTATTAAAATATTTTCACTTAATCTTCTTATTTTATTCAAATTCATTGCAATAATAGCCCACTATATGTCATTTTTAAGCCTGTTTTTATAGTCTTTACTCCATTTATTCCAAACAATGGGATGAGAACGCATTTTATTAAATAAGGTCTCTTCAAATATCGTCTTACGAATATATGCAAACGAACCATATGGCATTTAGTAGATATCACAATATTTTAACACACGGTCGTCCGATCAATACGATGCGTTTAAACAATTTTGTCGCATCGCATGATCGCAGTACCTTCAATAGGACATTCAGTAGATATCAGTATGTTTGATCGCACGGTCGCACGATCATTTTCGTCGGACGGACGCATCATCGCGCGAGCGATTGCAATAGGTCGGCGCCTATCCCCCAGGCGTGGGGTCGGCGATTATGTAGGACTCTCATATACCCACTAAAACCCCAGCGGTACCCTCGGACGAAACGCTTGGGGCACCACAGATTCGCGTAAACGGCACATCCAACCCCTATCCCAACAAGGCAGTCAAATCATACTACAGTTTTAAATATTTCCAACTGTGTCAATGTTAAAGTTGGAATTAAGTCATTTCTCTAACGACCCGTGGAACGTGTAGCGGAACAAATGATAAAAATGATATGGCTCTTCCATTTTAATGCGTATTAAGTGTAGGTTGATGGGAGAGCGATTAGCGTAAAAAGGAGGAACAATAAACTGGATTGCTTTAATTATTAACAATATTTCCAATGTTTATATTAAAAACTTATTTAATTGATTTGATATGCTTTAGCAGTTATTTGGCATCTAAATTCAAAATATTTATTTTGTTTGGATCAACTTACAAATAGTCAACTTGACACATTATTCATCATCATTTATCACTATCACTACATATCACTATTACTACATATTATAAAGCAAAGTCGGTGTCGTCTGTCGGTCCCTATGTATGCTCAAATCTTTAAAACTACGCAACGGATTTCGAAACGGTTTTTTATAGATATAGTGATTCAAGAGGAAGGTTTATATGTGGAATACACCCATAATATTGTAGAGAAGCACTGATAAATTTAGAGGTTCATAATTGCAACCGTGCGACGCCGGGCCGGGTCGCTAGTTATACATGAAAAACAAAAAACTAGCGTCTACCACTAGTTCGGAACTTCACTAAAATTAAAGTCTCATATGAACTCTATTATTTAAATGCTATCGAGTTGAAATTTCTCCAAATTTCATAAATATAAAGTTATTCTACTTACCAGATCGAGCTTCCTGCTTATACAACACAATTATTAAATTTATTAGAACAAAAATCTCCTACTTCTTTTTGGGTGTTTGTTACTTTTAAAAAAAATCGAACACCTGTCCTACGAACAAACTCGAAAAATTATCTCTCGAATATCTATAAAATTATCTAATAGACAATATTGTGGCCATGATTGTATGCCAAACTTTTACTTATAACTTTGTCACTGACGACTAAAAAAACGACTTATTATTTACGGTCAAATAAGCATAATATGACCTGGTGAAGGTCGCTGGAAAACGATGGATGCGGGCGGCCTAGGACCGGCCTCGGTGGGAATCCTTGGGGGAGGCCTATGTCCAGCAGTGGACGTCTTTTGGTTGTAACGAAGATGACGATGATGATGAAGCATAATATATTATCGGATTATTATTCTGGTAATAAAAAAAAACGTTTCCCGTTTATTTTACTAACTCGATAAAATGAGTTAAGTACCTACTGTGTATATTACATACTAGCTTTTGGGCGCGGCTTCGCTCGCGTGTACTTCGAACCCGTGCTTATCTCTATGCATTTTTTTTTATGAATATAAAAGTGGTTATTGTGACTAAACTATGATAGTTAGATATGTGCTCTCGCGGACTTTTTTGTAGATTTTAATAAGACCTACAAACTCGTAGTACTTCATTTTGTTCTATTGTCAATCGTTTTTGCAGCGCACGCATAAATAGGTTTTCGATTTTACACCTTGGGTTACAAAATCGCAATTTTCATACGGATCCCTAATTCTTTTGAAAATAAAATATAGCCTATAACCTTCCTCGATAAATGGACTATCTAACACTGAAAGAATTTTTGAAATCGGACCAGTAGTTCCTGAGATTAGCGCGTTCAAACAAACAAACAAACAAACAAACAAACAAACAAACTCTGCAGCTTTATATATTAGTATAGATAAATATCCTTGGACATTTCACACAACGCCATCTCGTCCCAAGCTAAGCAACTTAATGCTTGTGTTATGGTAACGAGATGGATGATATACTACTTAAATACTTTTTTTTTTGTAAATACATACAAATTATAGATAGAAAAACACCCAGACCCGGAACAAATACTTGTAGGTCGTACAAATATTTCTTCCGTGCGGGGATCGAACCCGTGACATGCTGCGCAGCAGTCGATCGCTCAACAACGTTGACGGATTTTGAATACATAGTGTCACCAACCCACTCTACCCTAAGGGTGTCGTAAGAGTCGACAAAAGGAAATGACAAAGCCGCAAGAGAAGGAAAACTCGAAACGAAACTCGGTATCGACTCGTCTGGCCACCGTGGCACTGTAGACTACCCCCCATGTAGTTGGAGGAGTCCTTAATTTTTTTTGATGTGCTGTGAAGTAGTAGAATATAATACATCTAATGTAGTTCTTATGTCACATCGTCAGTTCAAAACAACATTGCCAGATTTCCCAAGAAACAACTGCTCGTCATATCCATCTTATATGAGAGCAAACAGAGTATTTCCAAAAACCTTATTTGCGTCTTATTGCTCTGTATTTGAACGGTTCATTCCCGGAAACTAGGCGCTCGCTTTCTCAGCCTCACTATTAAAAAAATGTTCAAAACCTGTTCTCATGTCTTACACATCCCTATATTCCCTGGATCATCCTAATTTACTCTAATTTGAAACATGAATCCTATAGGCTAAGATTCAAATTCGACTGACGGTTCACAACATGTTCCGTGTTCCAGGACTGCCTGGAATGTTATATAATATTGAATGTTATTTCGGTGGTACAAGGTCGCGTTTCCTTTGTTAAGTTAACACTCATGTTAGCAGTGTTATTAAGGTTATTAAGCCTAATATCGCGCCTCTAAGCACAAAAGACCGGCGCGGGTGGCAACGTGTTAGTTTAATACGTTTCTGATGCGTTTTTAATTTGTACATCGTGTGAAACTCCTGCGCAGTGATAGACACATTATTGTTGTGTAAATAAAAGTTTTGGTGTGACTTGCTAATTGGGGCTGATGAGTTTAATGCTTTTGGGATTTGAAAGGTCCAGATGGCATAAGGTTTTTTTCCCTCCATTGAGTTGGAGGAGGCCTGACTCGGCGGTGGGTTATTCGTGACTGATGTTTTAGTTAAATCTTAAAAACATGAGCATTAGTATTACATATTTTGGTTTTATTTCATAAAAAAATATGTAGGGTTTTGGTTTACGCTGTCATTCGAAAGTCTATGGCAGTTGACACACTAAGTCAGTTTTGTGGAAACTGACCTAATGATAACCAGTAGACCCAGTACCTTCCACCTGGAACTAAGTCGATCGGACGGTAATACGGACTGGGACGCATACCCTGTGTGAAAACAAAAGAAGAATTCTGCAAATCAGTTAAGGCCTATGAATTGAGAAACTCTTCCATTTTCAGTCGTGGAATAATGCACAGGGAACGTAATCAATAAACCAAATTATAGGTAGTAGATTTAACTGTTTCTTTGCATCAGTTTCGAATGCTTTGCAGCAGTCGTTGTCGCGGGAGAGACTAGATGACGGTTGTCTTCAAAATTACAAAGAAACAGTTAAAATGTACCGCCTATAATTTTGTTTTATTAATAACTAGCGACGCGCCCCGGCTTCGCGCGGGTGTAATGATGAACATCTAAATTTATCAGTGTTTATCTACAATATTAAGTATTTATTATAAATATAAACTTTCCTCTTGAATCACTCTATCTATTAAAAAATCCGCATCAAAATCCGTTGCGTAGTTTTAAAGATTTAAGCATACCTACATAGGGACGGATAGAAGACAGCCACTTTGTTTTATACTATGTAGTGAAGTTCCCTGTGTACGAAGAAATCGCTCACGGTGTCCAGAGGTCTTGCAGATGAGTGTTTTGCTTGAGATTTGATCAATTTAATGACTGGATTTCAAGCAGGTGGCACTTGAAAAACGTCCTCTCTATTTCATTTTGGATGTGTTTTATACTACCTCAATAGCCTCGCGGATCATTCTTGGTATTTAACGATTTTCCTTGGCAAGGATTTAAGGTGAATCTATCAAAATGAATGTAGTGGTTGGTCTTGTTGAACGTGTGCTCACAAACTGCAGACTTGGTCGAGCTTCTGTTTCCTTGTACTTTGAAGATAACTGTCATCTAGTTTGTTACGTGAGCACGAATCCTGCAAAGCATTCCAAACTTCGGGAATTAAATAATGTAATATACACGCGATAAATCCGTTATTTTTTTTTAAATTTCAATGTGTAATTATCGCGGAAACCTAAGATATCATGAAGAATAATGTTTAAAACATACTTATAGTCAAGTTATTTTACAGCCATTTATTTAGCCGTCAGTGGTGGAAATAAGACTAAAGGTGAAAACGACATGTGAATATTCTGAAACTTTCCTGTCAGTTACACAATCGACGTTGCGATGGAACAAATGTCTGAATTTGAGAGGAAAATCCAATTTGGATGCTTGTGAAGAAAGTCGAGTTCAAATATATTGAAACATTTCTACATAGTGCATTTTAACTTAGACCTATAGGTACTTTGAAATTAACTTGACCATAACTGTGTGACTATTGTACGAGCTTGCTTACTTCTCAGCCCATAAATAACCCACTGTTGAGTCGGGCCTCCTCCAACTACATGGAGGGCAATTAGCCTACTATGCCACGCTGGCCAGACGGGTTGGCACAGGGTTTAGTATCATGTTTTCCTTCTCTTGCGGCTAGGTGATTTGCCTCTTGCGTTCCCTTAGTCGCCTCTTACGACACTCTCGGGATGGTAAGAGTTGGTAACACTGTGTATTCTAAATCCGTCATCACACGGAGTTGAGAGCTTGCTCTCTGATAAATCTGCTTAATCTTTATAATAAAAAATGCGTTTAAAAACTACAGTGTTTCTTGCCGGGTCTTCTCTGTAGAGCAGTTATCCGAATTGGTAAATGGTAGAAGATATTTATTTAAAAAAGCGATACCCTTGCCCTTTGTATATCCTGTATCACGGGGGCTGTTTACAAACATTTAATTCACAAACACAAAAAAATCATTTGTAGGTCACCAAAACTGCTAAAATCGAAAGGCACGTTAATTGATTTTGAATCTATTGATTTAGGGTTTAGAGCCCTGATTTCTATTACATCACGCATAGAAACTACTGGGTCAATGCCCTGCGTGCTAACGGATATAATTATGAACTGAAATTTGTATAAAAACAGGTGACGCTCCAATGGTTTCGATTGCCCGATAAAAACATACCTGTTGATATTAACAAAAATAGAACTTAGTAATGGTCAAAATATAGTTATTTTGGGGTTCTACCGTAGCTGTCTAGAATCTCATTCTCTATAAGTACCTCAAATGAAATATTCACAAATGTCATGTACACAGGCGAGTTTGTTTTATTTTATTCATCATCATCATTTCAGCCAAAAGACGTCCACTGCTGGACAGGCCTCCCCCAAGGATCTCCACAAAGGCCGGTCCTGGGCCGCCCGCATCCATTGCTTTTCAGTGACCTTAACCAGGTCGTCGGTCCACCGTGTAGGAGGCCTACCAGCACTGCGCCTTCCGGAACGCGGTCGCCATTCGAGGACTTTTTGCCCCATCGCGCTTCGGTCCTGCGAGCTATGTGCCCTGCCCACTGCCACTTTAGTTTGGCTAGCCTACTGTGCCACGCCGGCAAGACGGGCTGGCACAGGGGTTCGCATTGGTTTAAACACGTCCAACATTGTATTAATGCGTACGACACCCTCAGTATGAAAGGGGGTGTTGTATGAAAGGCTCATTATTGTATATTTAATATATGTTAATGTATTAATGTACTATTGTACTAATATATAAAGCTGCAGAGTTTGTTTGTTTGTTTGAACGCGCTAATCTCAGGAACTACTGGTCCGATTTCATAAAATCTTTCAGTGTTAGATAGTACACTTTATTTTCAAAAGAATTAGGGATCCGTATGAAAATTGCGATTTTGTAAACCAAGGTGTAAAAAAGAAAACCTGCAAAAACTATTGACAATAGAACAAAATGATGTACTACGGGTTTGTAGGTCTTATAAAGATCTACAAAAAAGTCTACGAGAGCACATATCTAACTATCATAGTTTAGTCACAATAACCGCTTTTATGTTCTTAAAAAATATGCATAGGCACGGGTTTGAAGCCCACGCGGGCGAAGCCGCGCGCAAAAGCTAGTTATTGTATATACATTATTGAATATTTAATGTATGTTAATAGCCGTGTGGTGTCCGATTTCGAATACACTGTGTCACCCCCTTTCATACTGAGGGTGTCGTAAGAGCCGACAAAAGCAAATGACAAAGACCCTCCTTGTGATGGGACGAAGCCCGACCCAGCAGTGGGTCATTTATGGGCTGAGTAGTAGTGCTATTACACCGAAGAAACGTACGTACGCGGTACCCGTGGTATGGGGATGTTGGCGCACGGCGGGTTGATTTAGTGGGTGAGGGCCCCACACTACCCCGTAGTCTCCCCGGACGCGGGATGAGCGGACAGGCATATTTTCCCGCCACACAAAAAAAAAGGTGAAATTTCTGACGTTTTTATTTGAACTAACAAGAAATTATACACCAAATGCACGGAACCACGGTAGTTTTATTATACCCAACTTAGTATTCGTAAATTCAAAGAGCATTGAAACATTATATGTCCTGTCATTCTTTGATTTATGAAAGAGCTTTTTTGGAAGTAATACAATTTAAATTATTGGCGACAAATATAGACGTAAAACAGAATTGTTAGACTCGGAAGCTGAGGCCTTGGTAACAATGAATGAATGAATGTAATAAGGTGCGATTCCCCTTAATAGTTTGTTCAGGGTCTCAACCTGCATGTTTTTTTAACGAAATGTATACGTAACGGAACGAGGTCCGTTTACAACAAGACACCTGCCCCACCCCGGAATCGAACCGGCAACCCGTGGTCCAAAGGCGGCACACTTCACCCCCCGTTTTTTTTTTTCTTTTTCGTCGGAAGTCCTCATGCATACCCGGCCGTTTGGGAACTGGCCGGGTTATGTGGGACTCCGGAGCGCGTGGAGATGGTAAGTTGCGCCCCAACCTACCCACTAAAACCGACGGCGATCCTCAACTGCCCGAAACAGGGCCACGGGTTTCGCTCCCATGTCGGGGGAGCATGCTCCGCGACCCTGGGGCCCACCCCATTTAGTCGAGCCCCATATTCCAAGGCGGGCCCCTTACAGCCCCCCTTTTCCGTCGTTGCGAGGCGCGCGCGGAACGCAGCGCGCTTTCCTCCCGGGGCCTGTTTTGCGCAGGCGATGGACTTCCCACGTCCACCGCCTGCAGGCCCACTTACGGCGGGCGGAGGTCAGACCTCGCCCCTAAACCAACTAGGCCCAGTTCAATAAGTGTTTAAATCATAGTCGCTTAGAAGCCACGGTGCTATCAAGCTTAAAACACCCCTTTTTGTCCATGGTTGACATAAAAAATCACTCCTAAGTTTTCTTTCATCTAACCAAAATGGCAGAACCAAGAAAATAAAACAATATTTATGAACTCAGAAAACATTCGTAACTCTCAAAAGAACTGGTTCTCAAAACATTTAAACACAAATTATCATCTAGGTGGATATTAAATTAGCATTTATATATCATTCTTTACTCGGAGTCATTAAAATGAACTCCCAATGTATCTATACAAATATATAACATTGGAGTGTCTGTTTGTAATAATAAAATAACCACTTTTTACTAAATGCGTAAGTACAAAGACAAAAGTAACTTTTTTTTAAAATGTTGTCTGGCTGTTTGTTCCGGCTAATTTCTAGAACGACTAGACCGATTTAAACGGGACTTTCACTGATAGGTAGCTGATATAAGGAGTAACTTAGGCTTCTTTTTTTAGACTATCTTCGCCACTTGGCGTCACCCGCAGTACGACAATAACCGTGGGTAACATGAACGCGAGGCTCAGCTAGTTGTTAATAAATCTGCCTTTTTATTATTGGACTAGATTTGAAAGGTTTTTTTGCAATCAATTATTACATCATAATTTTAATATTACATGATATTTTGTTATGATTGACGGTGCCCAAAAATGGTGGCTGATGGAACTATTAAATGGATCTTAATGGAAGCATAAGATACTGCCCACGCAGTATATTTTTGTTACAAACAGTATGGTTACTTAAGGTGAATGTTCCACGGTTTTTTGCAATTTGCAGGTCAGTGCTATAACTATCGTTCCCACGGCGCTGCACCTAAAACCCTGAGAAGGAACACCCCGGAGATGTTTATTGGGTATGCCTCCACTCTGGAGGAGATTCCCACACTCCCCCGTCGGCCATCCTCAGGCTGACGGGAAGTCCATAAAGGATTTTACTCCGGGCAACAAAAAAAAAAAAAGTTCTGTGCTAAGTTGTATGTTGCACTGACCTGCAAATTGCAAAAAACGTACGAAAATTTGAATTTCGCGGGCTACCCTGGAACATTCACCTTAATAGTCACAAGTGGAACACTCAAAAGTTGGTATGAGGCAAATACTTACTACTACTATTCAGCCCATAGATGACCCACTGTTTTAGTCGGGCCTCCTCCAGTCACATGGAGGGTAATTCTCTTACTGTGCCACGCTGGCCAGGCGGGTTGGCACAGCTTTCTTTCTCTTACGGCTTCATCCTTTTGTCGACACCCTCACGATGGAATGGGGTGGTGACATTATGTATTCTCAATCCGTCACCACAAATCGCAGTCAATAGCAGGTTGATTATCGATTTTGACTGTATTGAATTACACAGAGATCACTTCTTTCCACTTGCTACGATCCTTACATACTTGTTTCGCTTCGTCCACTTCCAATATTCCCTTCATACATGCTCTTCGGTTTAGACCTGGCTTATTTTCAAGACGTCCCTGATTTGGTCTTGAATCCTTCGCCTAGGTCTAGCCCTTCCAACACTTTCATTTACACTGTATTGAATTAGCAAGTTTAAATAAATAAATATCCTTGGACATTTCACACAACGCCATCTCGTCCCAAACTAAGCAACTTAATGCTTGTTTTATGGTAACCAGATGGATGATAAACTACTTACTTATACAATTTTTTTTTGTAAATTCATACATATGATAGATAGAAAACACCCAGACCCCGAACAAAATTTTGTAGGTCGTACAAATATTTCTTCCGTGCGGGAATCGAACCGATCGACATGCTGCGCAGCAGTCGATCGCTCAACCACTGCGCCAACCGTGTCGTTTTAGTATAAAACGCATTTAGAAAAGTCTGTTTTAATCTGCACAATTCTGATAACGCCTTTTGTAAATGTAAATGGTGTGCGGAGGTTGTGTCGCGCCCTGTATTTCGGAGTTAGCAAATGCAGGTTATGTGTTATATTTATGTGTAAATCAGAGCTCTTATCAAAATCAGATGGAATGAAGTCCATTAATGTATCTACATAATTTATATGACCTTATCTTATATTAGCATAATACGCGAAGAAACATCAGCTATGTATGAGCCTAAATAGTTCGTAAAGGTTCTGTATGTGACATATAATGACATTATAGTTCATTTATTATTGTGCTGTTTCATAGACGGAACATTGCTTTTATTTATAACTAGCGAACGTGTGGAATGATGAACCTCAAAATTTATCAGCATTTCTCTGCATTATTATTATGCATGTATTATACCTAAAAACCTTCCTCTTGAATCACTCTATCTATTAAAAAAAACCGCTTCAGAATCCGTTGCGTAGTTTTAAAGATTTAAGCATACATAGGGACGGACAGACGACAGCGACTTAGTTTTATAATACACTAGTGGCCCGCCCCGGCTTCGCCCGTGCAAAGCGGGGGTGGGTTATACATAAAAACCTTCCGCTTGAATCACTCTATCTATTAAAAAAAACCGCTTCAAAATCCGTTGCGTAGTTTTAAAGATTTATGCATACATAGGGACGGACAGAAGAATGCGACTTTGTTTTATACTATGTAGTGATAGTGATATGTAGTGATAGTGACATAACAAATTGACAATACTTAAAAATACCATTGAACATAAAACTAAAAAAAAAACATTTAAAATATATTAAAACGTATTATTAAAAGGAGTCCCTTTATAGTTCAATAAATGATATAGATGACAAAACAGTTTGTAGTTTAACGCAAAAAAATGTAAATTAGATGGCCGTTGGGGCGAAAAGGCCTGCAGCGGCGTATATGTAACAAGCGATGAACCGTGGGTCGACCCTGATAACGATCTAGCAAAGGTTGCTGGGAGTCTATGCCTGGTTTACCTTGAAACTACTAATACCCAGCCTAGGTTAAACTGAGTGACAGGATAAGAAATAGTGAGATAAGGAAGCGTTGTGGTCTGAAAGAAGATGTAGTGACAAAAATTGAGAGAGGTATGCTGAGATGGTTTGGCCATGTCGAGAGAATGAATGAAGAACGATTGACGAAAAAAGTGTATAAGGCGAGTGTGAATGAAAGTGTTGGAAGGGGAAGACCTAGGCGGACGTTTCAAGACCAAATCAGGGACGTCTTGAAAAAAGGCCAGGTCAAGAGTACCCTAAACCGAAGAGCATGTATGAAGGGAATAATGAAAGTGGACGAAGCGAAACAAGTATGTATGGATCGTAGCAAGTGGAAAGAAGTGGTCTCTGCCTACCCCTACGGGAAAGAGGCGTGATTATATGTATGTATGTAGGTTAGATGTGCCGCCTTTGGATCAACGGGTCCGGGGTTCGATTCGGGCAAGTGTCTTTGTTTATACCAGAGGCACTTGCTCGGAGTCTGGGTGTCATTTGTGCTCTGCTGCTGTGAATTACATGTTTGTAAACTGCCCCCACGATACAGGTTATACATAGTGCAGGGGTTTCGTTTAAAAAAAACCTATGACACTGCTGAGTCTGGCTACCTCCAGTTAATGTGCGACGCTGACCATACGGATTTCGTATCAAGTTTTTCTTCTTTTGCGGCTCAGTTACCTGCCGCGTCACTTATAGTTGTCGGCTCCTACGACACCCTCTGGATAGAAGTGGTGACTGGTGACACTATGTGTTTTAAATCACCACCAAATATTTACACCTATATAATTTGGTAACCTTATTACGACGGTGAATATTAGCGGGGGCAAAATAAACGGTAGTTTCCTCGCTTCACATTCTACAGATGCCAGTTACAGGCCAGTTCATCCAGGTTACCAAAGAAAGTCCCCATTTTTTTTAAAACCGTATGTCCTGCATTAATTTATAACCTGTAGCGCGGGGGAAGTTTTATAAACATGGAATTCACGAACACAAATGAACACACTGAGAGCAAGTGCCTCTGGTTTACACAAAGTCATTTGCTCGGCCCCGGAATCGAACCCGGGACCCCGTGTTCCAAAGGCGGCACATCCTACCCCTGACCAACGAGGCTTAGGGAGACTGAATACCTTCACAAAATAAACCGTCCATCCCTCAGGCTTACAGGCTTCTACAGGCCAGCTCATCTACAGGCTTCCACATCAAGTCCATATTAGGGAAATTTAATGCACAAGAGCGGCGGCAATAAAGACTCCTCCGTTTAATCCACTTGTCCACGGACCCCCGAAACATCAGAAAGGACCCTGTAAATGCGTAGCCGCATTAGCATACGCCCAAATGTGTTGTTAAGAGATACGGTTTGGCTAATTGCGTTTTTAATGTTACGGCGGGACACGTAACGTTTTTGGAATAACGTAATTACGCTTTTTAATGAGCTCGTTACTCTACAGAAAAACCTGTGTGTGAATGGTCACGTAGTCTGGACCATATAATGGGTCCCTGGTTCTATTAGCCAGAGGTCCACTGCTGACATAGGCCTCCCCCATAGATTTCCACAACGCATGATCTCGTGCAGACTGCATCCACCGGCTCCCAGCTACCTTTACAAGGTCATCTGTCCACCTAGTCGGGGGTCTTCCCACGCTTATCTTTCCCATACGTGGACGCTACGTGGCCTGCCCATTGCCACTTCAACTGTGCAATCCTTCTAAAGGATAGATTTCCACGATAGATTAAAATTACCGAGAGACTCTCAAGGGGCAATCTATGATGGGTACACATTAGCGAGACTACCCTGTGTGACAATGTGTCACTACAGTCTACGTAGACAGGCTCGGTTACTCTCGGAAGGCGTCGTGGACGCAGGTACGAGAGCGAGACAAGCGATACGAATAGAAAGCTCTCGAATTATATACATGTCATAGATGAGTCTAGCTATAGTCGTATTTTTAATTAGACGTTCTCAACTGACGTTTACTGTTTTATATGAATATCTAGTCTACGAGTAGTGTAGTGTACCCAGGCCAAAATGTTACTATGTTAGAGCTACCCTACAATTGGGCAAAAAAACTGCAATAGGTCGCTCTACTGATCTCTACGTGTACGTAGAAATTAGAGTATAGATTAGTTGTCAAGCTGTCTAGCTCTATTCTCTCTGCGTGGACGACGCGCTTTACTATGTCGGTCACTTTGGTTATTCATTTTTGATTCCATCACGTAGTAACTCCAAGCATAACTCTGAACAAGTGCCTTTGGTTTAGACCAAATAAATAAATAAATATCCTTGGACATTTCACACAACGCTAACTCGTCCCAAGCTAAGCAACGTAATGCTTGTGTTATGGTAACGAGATGGATGATAAACTACTTATATACATTTGTTTTTGTAAATACATACATATTATTCATAGAAAACACCCAGACCCGGAACAAATACTTGTAGGTCGTACAAATATTTCTTCCGTGCGGGGATCGAACCCGCGACTTGCTGCGCAGCAGTCGATCGCTCAACCACTGCGCTAACCGTGCCAAAATTGCTTGCGAAGTTTTGTTCAAAACTGTGTGTTTTAAACATTCTGTATTTTGACGAATTTTTGGTTATTTGACTCCTTAGCTTAGCATTTTTAAAGATTATAAATTAAAAAATACTTCTAAGTTATACATTGGAAGGTTAATTATTGGTTATTTTTGCATTCTCTTTTATGTCTATTTTGATCGGTCGACATTTATTGTTAAAAAGCGTTTTTGCCCAATTAGTAATTCCTTCATAGTTCCTGTAGACCGAACTTATACAGATAGATCATAGTAAAATTATTATAAATCACTGACAAATTTTCTTGAAAACTTTCATCAACTATAAAATAAATAAATAAATAACTATCCTTGGACATTTCACACAACGCCATCTCGTCCCAAGCTAAGCAACTTAATGCTTGTGTTATGGTAACGAGATGGATGATAAACTACTTATATACATTTTTTTGTAAATACATACATATTATAGATAGAAATGACACCCAGACTCCGAGCCAGTGCCTCTGGTTTAGACAAAGACACTTGCCCGACCCCGGAATCGAACCCGGGACCCGTTGATCCAAAGGCGGCACATCTAACCACTAGACCAACGAGGCAGTCTAATCTTGAAGTAAGGCCATAGCCTTATTTTGTTTTTACTTTCGCTCAGACCGTTCTTCTGGTCTTGGCACCGTGCTGGAGCTCTAATAAATCACGACAAACGAACATTTTATAAGCAGAAAAACTAGAGCAACTTGAGCTTAATAAACCAGTCTCAAAAGAAAGCAAATCACAAGTAGAAATAGCTCGGAGCGTGAAGACAAACGAAAAAGACAATAGCTATTCGCAAACAAGTTCACCTTTGCTGCAAATTCTAATTAATTAAATGCTAAAACGCTTTTGTCGAGTTAAAAACTCAGCTTTGCATTCTTTCGGAGCACTCGCGCCGTGTGTAAACAAAAGTAATGCTGTTGCGAGCTGTTAGGTAACTTTGTGATGCGGGGTTGCAGTGTTTGAACGTTGACTTTGCTTCAATCCTACTATACCTCGTTCGCGTTAAACATTCCGTGATACATCATTGTACGCCAGCTTAGCCACGTCCCATGACGAATCAAATCTTTCTAAATTTAAAAGTCGCGTTCACAGTGGCTAGTTGAAGGCATACTTTCGAATGCAAATACGACTTTATTTACTGAATTCTTAAAGCGAACGAACTTTCAAACTCAAACTCAAATCATTTATTTCAATTGAACCTAATTACTGGTGTTCTTGAAAAGTCAACAGTGAAGTTAGGAATTTAGTTGCTTGTTCCAAAAAGTAGATCCTATGGAGAAGAACAGGTAAGAAACTCCATGGACACACGTGTTTATTTATAGTAAGCTAAGATGTGAGGACAATGTAACATATTGCACAACAGAAGTGTCCAGGAGATCAATACAAAGCTATGTTGGTATGTCAATAGCAGTTAAGTGATGACCGGCCCCAACTGGTGGCACCCAATCACGAGCATGACGCATGTGTCAGATATCCCCCAGCTCAACCATATTTTAGGGACCCGAAGGACTTTTGAGATGAACTAGCTTCAAAACGTGAGAAACCGTTGGGGACTGCCTCAGTTATATTGCTAAATACCCACGAAGTTCTTAGTCTGCCCTGCTTCAAGGCCCTGGTTCCACCAATTATATGGAGAGAAATTGGCCTAATTTGTCACACCTGACGAGTTCGGTTTCGCATCAAGATTTTCATCTCTTGTGCTTAAGTTTTGCCTTGTCGTTCCATTAGTCGGTTCTTACGACACCCAAAAGTCGGAATGGTTTGCTATAATACATACTAAATTACATGCATACTCAGCCCATAAATTACCCACTCCTGAGTCGGGCCTCCTCCCATCGCAGGGAGGGCAATTTCTCCTGGGTTTTCAGTCTTGTCATTTCCTTTGTCGGCTCGTACGACACCCTCGGGAAGGAATGGGGTGCCACTATGTATTCTAAATCTGTCGTGTGATGACAACGGACAACGGTTTTTGGTATTCTAATAGTATTTATTTGTATAGATAACATTATTTAGCCTTCCTTTCGGAATTACCATTTTAGTTAAGAGTAGTCGCCAACACTGAGCACCACGCCTAATGGGAAGATTTTTAAGTGTTTGCGAGTGAACCGAGTAACGGTAAGTGTACCCATAAATTTCCGTGGCTGAAAAACATCTTTGACGTCACTGTATACTTGTTTTACCGTGTTTATGGCCAAGTAGTGTAGCAACTAAGTGAAGAGTTAATCTTTGAGAAAGTTCTTTCGCGACATATTTTGGAATTTCATGTGTCTGCTGCATGCAGACGGTAGGGAAATGGGTCAGTAATTATTGATTTGGATGTGTTAATGATATTCTATAGGTTAAAAATCTCTAAATATTATAAAACAAAGTCGCTATTATCTGTCCGTCCCTATGTATGCTTAAATCTTTAAAACTACGCAACGGATTTCGAAGCGGTTCTATATGTATAGATAGTAGTATCTATATCTATACTAATATATAAAGCTGCAGAGTTTGTTTGTTTGTTTGAACGCGCTAATCTCGGGAACTGCTGGTCAGATTTCAAAAATTCTTTCAATGTTGGATAGTCCGTTTATCGAGGAAGGCTATATTTTATTTCAAAGGAATTAGGGATCCGTATGAAAATTGCGATTTTGTAACCCAAGGTGTAAAATCGAAAACCTATTTATGCGTGCGCTGCAAAAACTATTGACAATAGAACAAAATGAAGTACTACGAGTTTGTAGGTCTTATTAAAATCTACAAAAAAGTCAGCGAGAGCACATACCTTACTATCATAGTTTAGTCACAATAACCACTTTTATATTCATAAAAAAAATGCATAGAGATAAGCACGGGTTCGAAGTCCACGCGAGCGAAGCCGCGCCCAGAAGCTAGTAATAGATAAGAGTGATTCGAGAGGAAGGTTTATATGTATAATACATGCATTATATTGTAGAGAAACGCTGATAAATTTAAATGTTCATCATGGCACCCGTGCGAAGCCGGGGCGGGTCGCTAGTAACAAATATATCAAAAATATGCCATTTTTTTTTGTATATGTTTTTTGTATAAGGAGAGAGTTTTAAAGATAAAATATTTGAATTTCATGCCAGTTATTCTGAGCAGTGATCTCGTTCCGAACTGGTAGTCAAAGGTCGAATGTTTTATTATATAAATGTTATCAATAACATGTCTAGCGCAGTCCTGATTCGCCCCCCCACGCGGTGGACTGACGACCTAGTTAAGGTCGCCGGAAAATGATGAACGCTGGCGGCTCACGACCGGTTTCGTGGAAATCCTGGAGGCCTATGTCCAGCAGTGGACGTCTTTCATCTGACATCATGATGGTAATCACTACATATTATAAAACAAAGTCGCTGTCGTCTGTCCGTCCCTATGTATGCTTAAATCTTTAGTACTACGCAACGGATTTTGAAGCGGTCTTTTTTAATAGATAGAGTGGTTCAAGTGGAAGGTTTATATGTATAATACATCCATATTATAGTACAGATACACTGATAAATTTAAAGGTTCATCATTGCATCCGTGCGAAGCCGGGGCGGGTCGCTAGTTAATAATATGTTGAAAATTTTTAAGTATTCATCGTTTAGCTAAATAAATGATTTGAATTTGAATTGAATATTTTATAGCTACTAGCTGACCCGGCAAACTTCGTACCGCCTCAGAATCAATCAATAAAAAACCCGAATGATAAATTTTTTCATATTTAGTCACCTTTAAAACCTACCATGGACTGACACGAATATTTCAAGAGCAAAATTAGCCAAATCGCTTCAGACGTTCTCAAATTTTAGCGAATGTTACATTTGAAATGTTACATTTCGGACACAAAGTGAATTTGATTTGAGTTACCGTTAGTTAAAATCCGAATTTAATGTCGTTACCGTCTCATGGGAAATCATCGATCATTTCAATAATCGGAATTATGTAAATTGTTGCATCGTTGGTAATTTAATCAACGGATACGTTTTAATTATTGTTGTATTAAAATACATGTAAGGTAGGTACTTACATTGATTTAGAATTGAGACTTTCTCGTTTGGGAAAAAGAATCAAAAACATACGGCGTAGGTTCTGAACTGACACTTATATTATTAGAAAGATGCCAAAACTGTCAAAATCGATTCAGTAGTGGTCAACCACAGGCTAATTATTGCCCTCCTTAAATCCTCTCCCTCCTTTAAATTGACCCCTAATTCCATGTTTTTTTATATTTGACTACCAGTCTTTTAATATAACTAGCGCTCGCCTAGCGGTCATTAATTTATTTAAATTATAGTTCTTTAAATATAGTTCTAATTTCAATTTGACCACAGCTTTTAACAATAAACAAAAGAGTATAAATGCGTTTGTGTGTCAAATACATGGTAGTGTGTGTAATGGCATATTTTAAGATTTAATGTATTTTATTTTATATGATAAAAAAATTGTTATTTTTTATCAATAACTTGAATGCCTTTGCCGTGATGGAAAGCAACGACAGGGTCTAAGGAGCAGGCAATTCAAGGAAATGCTTTGTCGGCCACCGGCTCTCACATACACACGACGAAACACATTAAAAATGCTTGGCACCGGGCGGGTGGTAGCTACCCGGGCGGACCATTTGATCCAACCACCAAGCGTGCTGGGTTTTGTAGACTTTTACAACACGCTTTATTTCCCAGCGTCTGGTGGGGAAGTTTTATTTTCTGCCCCGTCCCCACACGGGATGAAACGCACTCCTTCTACGAAAAATAGTTTATATACATAAACTATTTTTCGTACTTCTCCGTCCGCTAATTTTTTGTAAAACTAGGTACAAAGTATAAGCTTCACCTACTAAGGATCTCACTATGCTGTTTAGTGCTTTTTGTAAACAAACCCATTGATTTGAAAAAAGCAACTACAGAGTTTCTTGCCGGCTCTTCTCTGTAGAGCAGCATTCCGAACCGTTGGTAGTTTCAGCATGAATGTGGATGGACGTAAGGGTTCTGGAAGATCAAGAGAGATGGATGGATTGTAAACATGAGAAATTGTGTATGAAAGGTGTGACTGTAGATATGACGACTGATAGGTGTGTATGGAGACTACCACCTAGCGTGGGACAGGGGTCGTAAGATGATGATGATGATAATGGTAACTGTAAATATGACGATTTATAAGAGTTTTGTGATAAAACCTACGTAAATAAAGTTAATTTTGAGTTTGATAGATTAATTATTTCTCTTACAGTAGCTAACGCATTTGATTACTTTTATCATATATTTTACGCTTAACAAGCGTTTACAAGAATTTATTTGGTGGAAGTTATTTTTAGTGTCCACGATTGTAATCTCTGATGTAGTGGGCGTGTCTGTGCACCCATAAATCTAGCCGTATATTCTGGAGGTAGCCGAGAGCCCGTTGGGGTGCAATTAAGCAAAAAAGGGCCTATCAAATGAATATCATGATACTTAGTAGTAAAAAAAAATTGAGAACCTTGTCCTTTTTTTTCGGTTCGTTACAGCCCGTAAATGACCCACTACTGGGTCGGGCCTCCTCCAAATTCATGAAGGGAAATTAGCCTACTGTCCCACGCTGGCAAGACGGGTTGGCACGGGGTCTGTATCAAGTTTTCCTTCTCTTGGGGCTAGGTGATCTGCGTCTTGCGTTCTTTTAGTCGCCTCTTACGACACCCAAAGACGGTATGGGTTTCTGATGTTGGTTAAAAATGTAGACAGAACATGTGCCGTTGCTAGGATCGGCTAGCTCACGCGTTGAATGGTTACTTTTATTGTCTAGCCGTAAGATAAGGACAACTTGATACTTGACCTTGGGCTAACCCATCTGGCCAGTGTGGCACAGTAGGCTAATTGCTCTACATGTATTCGAAGGAAGTTTCAGCAGAGGGTCGTGTATGGGCTGAGAAGTGCTATGTGTGGCATGTATCTAAGTAGTTTATCATCCATCTCGTTACCATAACACAAGCATTAAGTTGCTTAACTTGGGACGAGATGGCGTTGTGTGAAATGTCCAAGGATATTTATTTATTATGGATCGAATCCAGGAGAATGTTAAGATAGTTATATACAGGATGTCCCAAAAAAATGTGTCAAGAGGAAGACCAGAGATAGAGCACCACTTGGGTTATCCGAATCACCCCCATGTATGTTCTGCGATTTTTCATAGTTTCCGTGTTATAATTGTTTTTCTGAATTTTCTAAACTTTTTCATTTTTTTTCTTTCTGTAACTGTAATTTTAATTGTACTATGTACTATGTAAAGAACATAGTATAAAACAAAGTCGCTGTCGTCTGTCCGTCCCTATGTATGCTTAAATCTTTATAACTACGCAACGGATTTTGATACGGTTTTGTTTAATAGATAGAGTGATTCAAGAGGAAGGTTTATATGTATAACCCACCCCCGCTTTGCACGGGCGAAGCCGGGGCGGGCCACTAGTTTAAGCATAAAATAAACAGCTTCGTAACTTATTATGAATAACGTTATTATGAATAACTTATTATGACCAAAATTATGAAAATATTGGTGTAAAGTCAAACATTTAAAATTCAGAAAAAAAATCATAACACGAATACTATGAAAAATCGCAGAACATAAATGGCTTCCGCTTTTCACTATTTTTTGGACACCCTGTATATTTTGTTTTTCAAGTATCAAGACCATCTGAATACATCTGGCGCAGGGATCGCACTAGTATTTTAAACCTCTACCCGAAGTATCCAGAACATTAAAGTCTCGTTATCCGTAGCTTAAGCATTCGTTTTCTCCTTAGCAGTTTCAGTGACTCGAAACTGCCAAACATTTTACTCACTCAGACGATTTCGACAAGATACTGTTTAACCTTGTTGTACATTAGTTGCATAATACTACTCAACTCACAAACGACCCACCCATGAGTCTGGCCTCCCCCCATCACAGGGAGGGCCGATAGCTGGCCAGACGGGTTGGCACAGGGTTTCGTTTCAAGTTTTCTTTCTCTTACGACTAGGTTTTCGGCCTTTTGTCGACTCTTACGACACCCTCAGGATGGAATGCGGTGGTGACACCGTGTATTCTAAATCCGTCACCACAGGGACAATAATTAGTTGTTTATTATATTATTAACTTCAATATCGACGACCTGGTTAAGGTCGCCTGCAAAAGATGATTGCCTGCGGCTCAGGACCGACCATCGTGGAAACCTTCTTTTGTTATGGCCAGCAGTGTTTTTTTTTTAAACGAAACCTCTGCACTAGGTTTAACCAGAATCGCGGCCCCCGTTTACAAACATGTAATTCACAAACGACACCCCGACTCAGAGCAAGTGCCTCTGATGTAGACAAAGACACTTGCCCGACCCCGGAATCGAACCCGGGACCCGTTGATCCAAAGGCGGCACACCTAACAATATAATCTGTTCCCTTTAAGGCCAAAGGCAACAGACACCTTCTAGGCAAAGGTATAGCTAAAGTAAGCCTATTTATTACAAAAAAAAAACAAAGATGACTAATGTAATCTTAATCACATTATCTAGCAGTTCCATCGACAAGGATATTAGGTTTTTTGTCATCAATTCAAAGGGTCAAAGGAATGAAAGGTCGTGTGTTACAATTCGATTCAGCTGACCGCGTTTAACGAATGCAGAGATGCTGACAATCGGTTAATAAAATCTTAAACCGTTTACGTTTTTCTACTGACTACAATAAATTAAAATGATGAATCGTATTGCTTTTGATCTTTGTTAAATGAAACGTGAATATCCAATTTAGGCTGTGTCCACAGTAGGCAAACAGTTTGCAGCCGACTACTCAGTCGGCTGCAAACTTGCGGCGTATCCGTCAGTACGCCCTTCCATATATTTGAAATGGAGTGACCACAGTTTGCTAGTTTTGTGCTCACTTTAGGCAGTTTGCAGCGTTACGTGCGCCGACCTTCTCAGTAAGTGGCCGACTCCCAGCAAAACCGGTTGCGACAGACAAAAATCGATCTGAGGTTGCAGCTCACTCAAGTAAATAAATAAATATCCTTGGACATTTCACACAACGCCATCTCGTCCCAAGCTAAGCAACTTAATGCTTGTGTTATGGTAACGAGATGGATGATAAACTACTTATATAAATTTTTTTTTATAAATACATACATATTATAGATAGAAATGACACCCAGACTCCGAGCCAGTGCCTCTGGTTTAGACAAAGACACTTGCCCGACCCGGGAATCGAACCCGGGACCCGCTGATCCAAAGGCGGCACAATTTGCGGCTCACTCAGTCGGCTGCAAACTGTTTCCCTAATGTGAACACAGCCTAAAGGGCTTTTTCCGTGTGGTGACGGATTTAGAATACATAGTACACCACCCCATTGTATCCTAAGTGTGTCGTAAGGCTATGTCGGTCACGGTTCTCTTGCGAATCTCCTCATTGCTGATTCAATCTCGCAGGGAAGCTCCGAGCATAGCCGCATTGCCCTTTGGGTGACTTTAAACCTTTTGCCGGAGCCCATAGTATTTTTTTTTAATAAATCTCCTTGGACATTTCACACAACGCCATCTCGTCCCAAGCTAAGCAACTTAATGCTTGTGTTATGGTAACGAGATGTATGATAAACTACTTATATACTTTTTTTTTGTAAAAACATTCATATTATAGATAGAAAACACCCAGACCCGGAACAAATACTTGTAGGTCGTACAAATATTTCTTCCGTGCGGTAATCGAACCCGCGGCATGCTGCGCAGCAGTCGATCGCTCTGTCTCTATGTTATTTATATAGGAACCACGTCTCTGTGTTATATATCATCACTGGAAATACACATTGTTTGATTGATCTCCCGATCCCACCCTGAGAGACAAGGCCGAAAACGTAGCCACAAGAGAAGGAAAACTTATACGAAAACCTTATTCCAACCCGTCGGCCAGCGTGGCACAGCAGGCTTAACATAGTCGGAGGAGGCCCGACTCAGCAGTGGGTCATTTATTGGCTGAGAAGTAGGAAGTGTACCAATTTCAAATTACGCTTCTGATGAAGCGGGTCGGACAAGTCCCTTTGCATAAAAGTGGGACTGGATCAAGTCTTCTTCTTCTGGATCAATTGGCCGTAGTTAAACGGAAAGGATCCAACCCACACTATGGCCGAAAATGAGTTATGTATACCAAAACACTCTTTGTAGTAAAAACTTTTGTAACACGAAAACAATCCAAGTGAAAATCAAACGAAAAATGAAGTTATAGTCCTGAGTTACCAACCCACATGTATGGCAGGTCAAACACGATCTGAACTTAAAACTTAAATATCTCAAAACTACCTCTGTGTGGGTTGGATCCTTTCCGTTTAACTATGGCCAATTGTGGACGTGAATTGAGTGTATGGAAACTTTCCCCACGATATAGGTCAGTTAGAGCACGGGAGAAGTTTAAAAAAAAAGCTAAGCACGTTTTTAACTAGACTTTTTTATACCCACTTAATCAAATCAAATCAAAACTCATTTAATCAAGTTGGCTCATTAGAGCTCTTTTGACAGGTCAAACAAAAAATAAAATTTAAAATTTACCATTTAAAATTAATTATTTACCATCTACCACCGGTTCGGAATGCACCTCTACAGAGAAGAGCCGGCAAGAAACTCTGTAGTTGCTCTTTTTAGATCGCCATTTGGGTACAAGACTGGTTATAAGACAGATTTGTGAGAGCAAACTCACGCAATAAACTCAAACTCAAAAGGAACTTTATTTACGTAGGTTTCATCACAAAACTCTTATAAATCGTCATATTTACAAACACCATTATCATCTTACGGCCCCTGTCCCACACTAGGTGGTAGTCTCCACACACACCTATCAGTCGTCATACCTACATTCACACCTTTCACACACAACTCCTCATTCCTGCAATCCCTCCATCTCCCCTGATCGCTCACAATCCCTATATGTTCACTCACATTCATGCCGAAACTACCACCGGTTCGGAAGGCTGCTCTACAGAGAAGAGCCGGCAAGAAACTCTGTAGTTGCTTTTTTTAAAATTATTGTTCGTTTACAAAAAGCACTAAACAGCATAGTGAGAGCAAGTTCGCAAGATGAGAGAAACACGCTACATGTTTACGCAATGAATGACGAATAGTTGCAAAGGGCCAAACATCAGCCAGATCTAGTTGACAATAGTAACCTTGTAATGCCCAAGCCAACCGACCCCCAGCAACGGCACCTGTTCACAAGCGTGACGCATGCGGCAGCCATCGCCCTCCTCAACCAAATTGCAGGGAAGAGAACGACCTTGCAATGCAATGTTATGCCAGCAATACACGTTGGCCGAGCTTAGGCCAACGCGAGCGTAGGCAATTTAATACAAGGCAAGTGAGTGCTACTGCCTACACGTTGGGCAAGTGTATCGAAACCAACTAGGCGAGCGACACCGTGCGATGGCCAGACAATGCAAATATACCGTCTATACGTTAATATTGGCGTTCACTCGGCAATGCTAGGCCAACATATATTGCTGGCTTTAAGTGAGGCTTCTAATGATGTCTACACAAAGAAGCACTCGCATTTGTGTTTAAGCAAAAAATCCCGGTATTTACACAGCGTAGGGTAATAGGATTACGCTTAATCTCATTAAACGGTACTGGTAAAAGGCATTAGCTTGGTCCAAAGTGTATAAAATTGTGAAATAGTCCAGGTTAAAAAGTTCTTATCGTCCACAATACCGCAGTGTTTGAAGACAAAACTACTAAGTCCTTTTAATGCTAACAATTTATTTGTTGTAATTCATATTTTCACAAAGACCAGTGCTGGTTGGCCTCCCACGCCATAGACCGACGTCCTGGTTAAGGTCGCCGAAAAACCATTGATGTGGGCGGCTCAGGTGCCTTTGTTGAATATTGGGGGAGGCCTTTGTCCAGCAGTGGACGTCTATAGGCTAAAATAATGATGACGATGACGACATTTCAATTTTTTTTACTATATGAAACACATTTTCTTTCGCCGAGTGTATTTTTTCACCATCATTGTAAACCTTTAATTTATAAGAGCAACCATGGAGTTTCTTGCCGGCTCTTCTCTGTGGAATGGCATTCCGAACCGGTGATAAAAAGTAAATGATTAATTATTTTTAATTTCGCTTTTTAAATTTTAATTATTGTGTTATATTTTTATTGACTATTTGAAAGCATTCACAAGAATTTATTTGAATGTAAACATTTTGATTTTGATCGTTAGTACTGTTTCTCCCTTTGCGAATAATTACGTGAGTTTGCTCTCACAAATCTGTCTCATACTACAGGGTGGGTGCGGCCTTGTACTACCGAGTTTCTTGCTGGCTATTCTCACAGAGAAGAGAGAGCCGTGTTTTGAACCGGTGGTAACTTTTTAAATGTCGTTCGTTCGTCGTTACAGCCCATAAATGACCCACTACTGGGTCGGGTCTCCTCCAAATTCATAGAGGGAAATTAGCCTACTCAGCCACGCTGGCAAGACGGGTTGGCACAGGGTTTGTATCAAGTTTTCCTTCTATTGGGGCTAGTTGATCTGCCTTTTGCGTTCTATTAGTCGCCTCTTACGACACCCTAAAGACGGTAGGGGTTGGTGACATTGTGTATTCTAAATCCGTCACCACACGGACTTTTTAAATGGTAAATGTTCAATTTTGATTTATTGTTTGACTTGTCAAAACATCTCTATTGAGGCAATTTGATTAAATTAATATTGATTTTGAGTGCTTTTAGGTTAAATAACCATGTTTGTTGTCCGTGAGCTGACTGATTTAGAATACATACAGTCGCCCTCCCATTACACCCGGAGGGTGTCCTAAGTTCCGACAAAAAAAAGTCTGAAAACCTAGCCGCAAGAGAAAGAAATCTTGAAACGAAACCCTGTGCCAACTCGTCTTTCCAGCGTTGCACAGTAGGCTAATTCCCTGCGATGGGAGGAAGCCTGACTCAGTAGTGGGTAAAGTAACCTTGTTTTCAAGGCCCACAACGTTCCTGTTTACTAAGTCTGCGTAGTCACGCCCGAATGTCTCTAGTTTCGTCTGTAATTTAATTACGCTGTCTTCGGCTCCAATGTGATTAACGAACTCAAGTGATTTACCACTGTCTGCCCTACAAATCTGTTTTAGATAGTTTGATGTTTACTTTGTCACCGTTTGCTAATTAGATTATGAAGGACTTTACGGGTCGAGGTAACGGGGATTACTGGTTTTCAAACTAAGAAAATACGGGGTTTTCAATTCGGTTCTAGGCTTTTTTTCTTACAAAATGAGTAATAGAAACTTGAACTAAGATGTCAAATGGATTTAAAAACCTTACTTAATTATAAATGCGGAAGTAACTGTATATCTGACGCGCTTTCACGCCAAAACAAAAGAAACAATTTTATTGAAATGTTCACTGGTCTAGTGGTTAGATGTGCCGCCTTTGGATCAACGGGTCCCGGGTTCGATTCCGGGGTCGGGCAAGTGTCTTTGTCTGAACCAGAGGCACTGGCTCGGAGTCTGGGTGTCATTTCTATCTATAATATGTATATATTTACAAAAAAAAAGTATATAAGTAGTATATCATCCATCTCGTTACCATAACACAAGCATTAAGTTGCTTAGCTTGGGACGAGATGGCGTTGTGTGAAATGTCCAAGGATATTTATATTTATTATTTATTTATTACCTGAGAAAGGGCAAAAGCAAATAGATTTTTTATGAAAAAAAAAGATTTGTAAGGTAAGGGCGATGAAAAGTTATAAATAATTAAAAATGCTATCCAAAGACTACTGAAGACACGGATGAAGTCGCGGGTACAGCTGGTAGGCATAAAAAACGTGAAAGAACTACCTATTATAACCTTTGAAATCAGGGATCTTAGGCCAAGTATTTAAAGACACTAAAGGATTGTATATTTTTATGAAGTCAGTTTACATTATTTAACTTCAGCGTTCAGCGCAGACAGGCTCAGTCATGTCACTTTCTTTTGTCGGCTCTTTCGTCACTCTCACGATGAATGTAGTGACACTATGTATTCAAAATCCGTCACCACACGTACGATAATTGCAGTTAAACCTACGTCCAAACAGATCATCCCAATAAATAATTTATCCATTGATTGCCTTTAAATGCAAGTTGTAAATATGTGACTAGCGAAATGGATGATTATCGTAATGGGCGATTGTGGACTTGCAAGCTGTCATTGCCCTGGTATTATTACACCATTAAGTGAGGCTCCTACAAATGCTTCATTTAAATATTTCATTGGAATCGTTTAAAACCTACGCTTGTTCTCGTATTACAAGTCGGCGGCTATTAAAACTTTATAGTAGACTATTGACTGTTTGTTTTTAGCAATAACTGGAAATGAATACGGTTAATATTTGAACGTAAACGTTTTGTTATTAGATATGTTTTCGTAAGTTGTTGGGAAAAAATATTTGGTTTAATGCAATCAGGTTAAAAGAAAAGAAATGAACTTCAATAAAGCTAAGTATGCCTCGAAGTTGTTGAGCATTATAATTACCTAGGACACATTGTCCGGGACCGACGAAAGCCTCGATGACTGGGTAGTCTCGATGTCAGAGAGGGCGTCCCTCTCTGACAGTCGCTTGAATGCGTTTACGCGAATTTGTGGCGCCCCAAGCGCGCCGTGTGAGGGTATACCGCTGGGGTTTTAGTGGGTAGACGACCCTTGTCGGAGTACCCATAATCACCGACCTCTCCCCGGGGGGCGGCGGTATGCATAAAGCTTTTCCCCAGCGACCAAAAAAAAAAGTTCCAACTTTGAGAGAGGTCAATCGTCGGATCCAACTCGGCTGGGAAGCGTTCGTGAAGCTGTGAAAGATCTATGCTGGAGAGGGCTATGCTCGGAGTTTCCCTGCGGTGTTTCCTTCCTCAGAGATACGCAGGAAAACCAGGGTCACCGACATAGCCCACCGGATTGCCAAACTTAAGTGGCTGTGGGCAGGGCACATAGCTCGCAGGACCGACGCCCGATGGGGCAGAAAACTCCTCGAGTGGCGACCGCGTTCCGGAAGGCGCAGTGCTGGTAGGCCTCCCACACGGTGGACTGACGACCTGGTTATCGTCGCCGGAAAGCAGTGGCTGCGGGCGGCCCAGGACCGGCCTTTGTGGAGATCCTTGGGGGAGGCCTATGTCCGGCAGTGGACGTCTTTTGGCTGAAATGATGAATGATGGAACATGTCTTTCCAAAGATCAACTCTGTTTTATACTAAAGTAAATGATCTGCTACTGATTCGAGCGTCTTCCAAGTCTACTGTGCCGTTGGTTTTAATAATATGGCTAATCTAACTGCTTCTTCCAGCCTAACGCAAATAATTCCTCCATTAATTTAGAAGGGCGTCCTACAGTAGGCTTGTCGAGTCACACTTTCCACGATCCCATATAAAATGTTACTATAAAATTTATAACTTCCATACAGATTAAAAGATTGTAAAACAGAAACTATTTCTGGTGTTAAGTGTTACTAATGCATTTATTGTAATAAATATAAAACAGAGCATATAAAAAGTTTATGTTACTGATAAATATAGCTCGCAATCAACCGCAAAGTATAACTTCAAAGGCTATCTCTGTTAGGTTAGTGGAGAGGTGTTTCATGCTTAAATTTAGTAAAGAACGATGGGAAGTACACACTCTATGCTTCAACCCATAAATGACCCACTACTGAGTCGGGCCTTGAGTTATTTGGATTTGTAATTAAAATTAGTAATATTTAGTCAATCATCATCATTTTAGCCAAAATACGTCCACTGCTGGACATAGGCCTCCCCAAGGATCTTCACAAAGGCTGGTCCTGGGCTGCCCGCATTCATTGCTTTCCGGCGACCTTTACCAGGTCGTTCTTCCTCCTACCTTCCGGAACGCGGTCGCCACTCGAGGACTTTAAGCCTTTAGTATTTAGCCAATACTTAATGTCAGTCTGGAGTGAGATCTAGGTGACATGTAAATGTGTGGGTGTGGTGATGGCGGCGTCTGTGGTTATCTTACCGGAGCTTGGTTGGTTAGTCCGAAAGTAAACAGGCTTCACTTCACAAACGTTTATTAATGTTCACACAATACACCCACGTAATCGGAAGGAGTAGAATGTCCTTAATAGCAATAAGTATGATAATAGCACGGTCAAATATATAAGCGATGCTAAGCGCGCGAACAAAGCACAGGCGAGAGCGATGGGATGAAATGGCACATGCGTTCGGTGTCGAGCGGCGGAGCTGACTGCGGGCCGCGCAGACGATGCGCAGCGCGGCGCGCGCGCAGGTAGCGGAAGGCGCCATGCACCGGCTAGCGCGCGGTTCCACTGACCCGGCCGGCTAGTCCATACGGCACGATTTATTTATTTGTTTGTGTGAAGTGTTAATGTAGTATTAATTGTGTAGGTATGTTTGTGTGTATATGTAAACAAATGTGTGAGTGTGTGTTTGTACAGTAGTGTGTTTGTATGTGTGACTGAGGTCGCCACATCACTCCCCCCCAAAGGCCTGGTCAAGGCCGATAATAGTCTGGAAATCGAACTCGTCGACCTGACCGTGTTGTTTGATCCGGGGGATCAGATTGGACATGTTGGCTGGGCGGAATTTCGTCATGTGGTGAAGAATTCATCTCCTCAGCCAGCATGAAGGCTGGTTTTAGGCGATCTTTTGTGACCACTACAGGCTTGCCTTTAATTAAAAGTTTGAAGGTCTTATCGCCTCTAGTTAAAACTTTGTAGGGGCCAGAATATGCTGGTTTAAGTGGTGGACGCAAAGCATCTTCACGTAGGAAGACGTGTTCCGCGTTCACCAATTCCTTGAAAACGAACACTTTGTTGTTAGAGTGTCGTGAAGCGGGAACCGGCTTTAGCTTCTCAGCGAAAGTACCAAGACGCGCGGCAAAGTCTGATATATCAGTGGTACCGGGCGTACTTGGCTCAAAAAATTCGCCGGGAAGTCGCAATGGTTCCCCATACAGCATCTCGGCCGATGAGGTCTGTAAGTCCTCCTTGAAGGCAGAGCGGATGCCAAGTAGGACTAGTGGTAACACCTCCGCCCAACTGTTGTGTGCGTGGCATGTAATGGACGCCTTGAGCTGTCTATGAAAGCGTTCTACTAAGCCATTACATGCCGGATGGTAAGCGGTCGTTCGTCTGTGCTGGAATCCAATTGTCTTGGCAAGATATTGGAACAGTGCGGATTCGAACTGACGTCCTCGGTCTGTTACAATATCTTCTGGACAACCAAATCTGGATATCCAGCCTGACAACAGTGCCTTTGCCACAGTCTCTGCGGTGATATCTGCAATGGGTATGACTTCCGGCCATCGAGAAAAGCGATCGATGGCCGTAAGGCAATACCTATACCCCTGAGAGATGGGGAGAGGGCCAATTATGTCCACGTGGACGAATTTGAAGCGGGCGCGTGGTAAGTCGAATGTCCCCAGCGGTGTAGCTACATGTCGACTTACTTTTGCGCTTTGACACGCTATGCACGCCTTAGCCCATTCCTTGCAGTCTTTTTTGACCCCAGGCCACACGAACCTTTGGGCGACCAAATTAGCTGTCGCCTTGGCACCGGGGTGGCTCAGGGAATGAAGGCTTTGGAATATTTTCCGCCTGAATTCCTTGGTGACGAATGGCCGAGGGGTTGATGTACTGACGTCACAATACAGGTTAGTACGAGCTCCAGTGATCTCAAGTTTTTGCAGTCTGAGTCCCGTTTCGCCCTGTAGGTATTGAGTCAGTTCAGGGTCCGACTGCTGGGCTTTAGCCAGATCGGCGAGACATATCGGAGCAGCCAGTTCATCGACACGTGATAAGGGATCGGCAACGACATTATCTTTGCCGGAGATGTGCCTTATATCGGTCGTGAACTGGGATATGTAGTCTAAGTGCCGGAACTGCCTAGGCGAACAGTTTTGTTTCCGTTCATGGAAAGCAAAACTGATCGGCCTATGGTCAGTGTAAATGGTGAAGTGTCTCGCCTCCACCATGTGCTTAAAATATTTTATGCCTTCGTAGATCGCCAGAAGCTCACGGTCGTAGGGGGAATATTTTTGCTGAGATGGACTCAGTTTTCGGGAAAAGAAACCCAAAGGCTGCCAAACACCTTCGTGCTGTTGTTGTAATACTGCCCCTATGGCCTTATCAGATGCGTCTGTTACTAAGGCTAGCTTTGCTCTGCAATTTGGGTGAGCCAGAAGAGCTGCCTTCGCTAGACTATCCTTTAGGTCTGAGAAGGCCCTGAGTGTGTCGCCGGTGAGGTTGATCGGAGTCGATCCTTTGACCGCACCAGAGAGTAAGGCGTTCAGAGGCGCTTGCGTTTGAGCAGCATTCGGCAAGAAGCGACGATAATAATTGGCCATGCCCAGGAAGCGACGTAGTTTTCGGACGTCTTTCGGTGCGGGAAAGTCGCGTATGGCCTGGACTTTCGTGTCAAGTGGCGTAGTACCGCTCGCCGAGATCTCGTAACCGAGAAAAGTTACCTGGGGAGCGCCAAAAACACACTTGGACACGTTTATGACCATACCATATTTCTGCAACCTGGAGAACACTAGGCGTAGGTGCTCTTCGTGCTGGGCTGCGTCTCGGCTAGAGATTAGAAAATCATCTATGTATGGATAGACGAAGTCTAAGCCGCGCATCATTTCGTCCACAAAACGTTGAAATGTTTGGCTAGCATTGCGCAGACCAAATGTCATGTATGGAAATTCGAACATACCGAAGGGTGTGGTGATTGCCGTCTTCGGTATGTCCTCCGCACACACGGGTATCTGGTTATAAGCTTTCACCAAATCAAGCGTGCTGAAGATTGTACAACCAGATAAGTTGTGTGCGAAGTCATGTATGTGACGTATTGGATACATATCCGGAATTGTACGCGCATTAAGTTGCCGATAGTCACCGCAGGGGCGCCAGCCGTTGTCTTTCTTGGGCGCGAGGTGCAGTGGTGACGACCAAGGGCTATCCGAAGGTCTGGCAGTACCATTTGCCAGCATCGCCTCGAACTCAGCCTTCGCCACCTTCAACTTATCCGGGGCTAGTCGCCGTGGAGCAGATGAGACTGGGGGACCTGGTGTAGTGCGAATGTGGTGTTGAGTGTTGTGAGGTACCGTGCGGTGTGTACCAGCCGGTCGCGTAATATCAGCAAAATCTTGTGCTAAAATTTTATGATAGCGCGAATCACCAGTCAGAACTTTTACAGAGAAAGTATCGTTATCTCCAGCCAGTGAAGCTACAGTGTACAGAGATGTAGTATTATCAATAAGCCGTTGTTTTGCACAATCAACAATCAAATTATAGCTAGCTAAGAAGTCTACACCTATAATAGGCTTTGTAACATCGGCCACTACAAAACGCCATGGATATGAACGTCGAAGTCCTAAATCTAGGGTAAGATGGTGATAGCCATACGTTTTTATGGTTGTTCCGTTGGCTGCGCAGAGGTTGTAACCCGTTGGTTCTCGATGCTCTCGTATCTGCGATTTCGGGAACACACATAAATCGCTCCCTGTGTCTACAAGGAACATGGTCTTCGTGGCGCGGTCAGTTACGAATAGGCGACCAGGGGTAGGTGAGCAATCATTAGTCGCCATTACTGACTGCCCGTGGCATTTCCCGACTTCCCGAAATCACAAGGCTTCTGGCATCGATCGGCTCGAGAGCCGAATTTTTCATGATACCAGCAGATTGGGTAACGCCTGTAACTGGACTGGGATCGGGTTCGACTACCCGAGCAATGACATGAGCGACGTTGGCGCTGTCTAGAACGTTCCTGTGATCTTCGAGGGGTGCGATCAAATTCTTCTAGTCTTGCGGACAGGCGTTCCACCATCTTCTTCAGTTCCGCGATCTCACTCGATGGTCCGCTGGTTGTTCCATAGGAAGACGTTGCGGCAACATTCCCTGGTGCGGTGATCTCCTGGATTCGATCGGCCAGGTCTCCCAGTTGCTCCAGCGTTTGGGTCGGTTGGGAAGCCAATACCGTCTGAATGTTTTGGGGGAGTCGGTTGCACCACATTGTCCGCACGAAGTCCTCGGGTATGGAGGGACCCGCCAGGTCCAGGAGATGGCGTAAAAATTGCGATGGCTTCCGGTCTCCCAACTCTTCATGGGTGAGCAGCTGTTTCACCTTCTTCTCGTGGGAGGCTGAGAGTCGTCGAATAAGCTCATTCTTGATTTTTAAATATTTCTGGTCTTCTGGGGGATTAATTATAATGTCCTTCACGGCTTTGGCATGTTGCATGTCTAAGGACGTGATGACATGTGTAAACTTGGACATGTCGTCCGTGATGCCGTAGATCCTAAATTGGCCTTCCAGGAGCGCAAACCATATCTCTGGGTCATCCGGAGCAAACGGAGGCACTTTCAAACTTAATTGAAAAATGTCGGACGACTTTTTATATTGTTCCGTGGAAACGCGCACTTTACGAGTCCGGCGGGTAGTAACATTTTTTTCGCTGGCTCGAGAATCGGCCGTTTGCACTGAGTCACTGCTATCGGACATTATTTGTCGTGTAGTACTCACGGGGTCACCAGTGTGGGTGTGGTGATGGCGGCGTCTGTGGTTATCTTACCGGAGCTTGGTTGGTTAGTCCGAAAGTAAACAGGCTTCACTTCACAAACGTTTATTAATGTTCACACAATACACCCACGTAATCGGAAGGAGTAGAATGTCCTTAATAGCAATAAGTATGATAATAGCACGGTCAAATATATAAGCGATGCTAAGCGCGCGAACAAAGCACAGGCGAGAGCGATGGGATGAAATGGCACATGCGTTCGGTGTCGAGCGGCGGAGCTGACTGCGGGCCGCGCAGACGATGCGCAGCGCGGCGCGCGCGCAGGTAGCGGAAGGCGCCATGCACCGGCTAGCGCGCGGTTCCACTGACCCGGCCGGCTAGTCCATACGGCACGATTTATTTATTTGTTTGTGTGAAGTGTTAATGTAGTATTAATTGTGTAGGTATGTTTGTGTGTATATGTAAACAAATGTGTGAGTGTGTGTTTGTACAGTAGTGTGTTTGTATGTGTGACTGAGGTCGCCACAAATGTATATGTCTCCAATGGTTTCATTAAATTTAGAATACGAACCTATCTATTAACCATATTTTATTGTAATCTTGATAGTGGTAGTTGTTATATGAAAGTAACGGACACAGACAAGTTAAGTGTATTGATTTGGCATGATTCCAAGATTGGAGAAAATGGAAATGAATTTATTATATTATAAGTGTGTTTTAAAGATTTGTTATACCAGCAACGTTGTCACGGATTTAGAGTACATAGTGTCACCACCCCATTCCATCCTGAGGGTGTCAAAGAGCTGTCAAAATGTCACGCTGATCAGACTGGTTGGCACAGGGTTGCGTATCAAGTTTTCCTTCTCTTGCGACTAGGTTATCGGCCTTGTCATCTCTTTTGTCGGCTCTTACACCCTCAGGATGAAATGGGGTGGAGACACTATGAGTTCTAAATCCGTCACCTCACAGATTACTCAAGGTCGAACACCCAGTCGAGAAAGAAGGAAAACGTGATTCAAAACCCTGTGCCAACCCGTCTGGCCAGCGTAGCACAGGAGGCTATGAAGGCCCTTTTTTTTTGTTGTTCGGTGATTATGTGGGACTCCGACAAGGGTCGTCTACCCACTAAAACCTCAGCGGTATACCCACACACGGCGCGCTTGGGGCGCCACAAGTTCGCGTAAACGCATTCTACTGTGACGCCCCGGCGTGGTGCCCGCAACGGGCAAGCGACTGTCAGAGATGGCGTCCCGGTATCCCGGTACACTGGGACGCCCTCAGTCATCGAGGCTTTCGTCGGTTCGCATCGTCACGACCCCCCTCCACTCCTGCCTCCGTCCGCGGCGCGAGTCAGCCGTAGCTCCCTCCTTCGCGACCCGCCCCGCAGCCCCCTTCTGCGACATAACGGCCTCGCAGAAGGAGGCCCGTCAGCCCTCGGGTTAGCGACAACCCGAGGGCGTTGGTGCACCGCAGCGGTCCAGGACTCGCAGGGCAACTCTGAGCACAGAGGAGTCCCTGGAGCCCCAGTCCACTGCGGCGCTGGGTGCCGCTCTTCGTCTCCTTCGCCCGGCATGGGAGGTCCTGGCCGGTATGGCCCCACGGATCATTGAGGCACTTAAGCCCCTTCACCACGACAAGGTGGCAGCACAGTCGAGGGGAGGCTATGGAGGCCCTACCTCATCCATGTAACTGGATGAGGTAGGGCCGCAGAAGCAGCAAAAAGGTGTGATTCCGATTAAGGTGCTGCCTGCCGCGCTAATTCCGAGCAAGGCGACAGTGTGACAATTTACTTGCCAACATTCACGTAGGTACTCTCGCTGCGGCGGCAGACGTGTCACTGTTGGTCTGTCGCGGCAGGAGAGCGACACTGACGCGCAGCAGTGCTGCCGCTATATTGCTGCCATCACATTTCTGCCTAGCTCGGAATGTAATCTCATATACGCTTATGGAGATTGTACAGGGACCAGTAGTGCCGCGACAGCACTGCTGCTGCAGCGTAGTTCGAAATCATACCTTAAGTCACCCAAAAATGGCGATCTATAAAAAGCTACTACAGAGTTTCTTGCCGGCTCATCTCTGTAGAACTGCATTCCGAACCGGTGGTGAATAGTAAAATTTAAACAGGAAAGTGAACTTTATTGTTTAAATTTTTCAAAAGGGTTCTTATGAGCCAATTTGATGAAATAAGTTTTTATTTTGCTTAAGTTTCAGCGATGAATTACACAGTGAATAATATCTTTGCTTAGATTCCTTGAAAGGCAGAAAATCTCCTAGACTTTCCAATAAACGAATAATGGAAGGTTCCCGCTAACTTTTAATGAATAGTTTTTCACTGAAAAACTAGGCGGTATCCTTCGGGCGTTGTTGAAAAATGCATTTTAAGATCCCCTTTGTCGTCTTTTCTCATTGGAGTTTTATTTGGAAACAATATAGAAAATGGCGACGTTTTAATTACATTTTATGTACTTACTGTAAGCAACAAAAGATGTTGAAAGTTTTAAAAAAAAGCCATACTGTTTCCTGCTTTTTTAAGTCTTCAGTTGTTGACAATTGAATACTTTTCTTCAACTAAGTATTTACTTATTGTTGCTCTCCTATTACGTGTGCTTATTGTACCTTGTTTGAACTTCTCAGCCCATAGTATTCAGGCCGTAAATAACCCACTTCTGAGACGAGCTTTTTTTTTATTTGTGACCTAACCGATATGCGCCCAAGGAGTTCAATAACAAACACAGTGGACACGAGAATTCTATATATTAGATTGACATCCCAAAACTGGAAAGCCAGATATGGCAAATAAAGTGGCGAATCATGTGGCAACAGTGGAAGTGGTTAAAAAAAAAATTCGGCGGCATTGCGCCTATGTTTGAGTTGCGCTTAACAGAAAAAAAGTTAACATCCGGTTCAAACTCGAAAACTAAACAAGGATTGGGTTGCTAATTTTGGTTATACCATACATGAAACCGTTATACCCGTGTTGTGACGGGTGTAGAATACGTAGTGTCACCACCCCTTACCATGCTGAGGGTGTCGTAAAAGCAAACAAAAGGCTGAAAACCTAACCGCAAGAAAAGGAGAACCTGATAGGAAACCCTTTTTTTTTTTCGCCCGGGTTAAAATCCTTTATGGACTGGACTATCCCCGTCGGCCACGGGGATGGCCGAGGGGGGGGCATGAGGGACTCTCCCCCAGGTGGGGGCCTACCCACTAAACATCCCCGGAGTGCTCCCCGGAGTGCTCCAACTCGTGTCCTGTTGTGGCATTGTGGGATCTGATGCAGAAACCCTGGTCCAACCCGTCTGGCTAGAGTTGCACAGTAGGCTAAGACCCTCCATGTAATTGGAAGATGCTCGACCCAGCAGTGGGCTATTTACGGGCTGAATAGTAAATAAATAAATATAAATATCCTTGGACATTTCACACAACGCCATCTCGTCCCAAGCTAAGCAACTTAATGCTTGTGTTATGGTAACGAGATGAATGATATAAACTACTTATATACATTTTTTTTTTGTAAATACATACATATTATAGATAGAAATGACACCCAGACTCCGAGCCAGTGCCTCTGGTTTAGACAAAGACACTTGCCCGACCCCGGAATCGAACCCGGGACCCGTTGATCCAAAGGCGGCACATCTAACCACTAGACCAACGAGGCAGTCAAAGTAGTAGTAGTATAGGCAGTTTTTGTGGGTGTGGTGTAACATACCTGTCTCTTGGCTCCAGCGTCACAATATGACATCACTTCAAATATAAAAAAAAACTTTAAAACTAATTTCTTGTCTCAAACGCCGCCCGCCATTTTTTATACAGGCAAAAACGTAACTCTTTTTTGCCATTACGCCCATAATGGCAGAAATCGTGCAGCTATTTTACTTTGCCACAATCGATGTTCTTTGTTGCAAAATTGAGGTTTTCCGACCTTGCGACGTTAAAAAACTGGGCTTAAGTAGATTACTTTCGCTATATAGTACCAAGTGTCTGTCTTCTTAACTTAAGTTATTTGGATTTGTAATTAAAATTAGGAAGCTTTAGTCTCTGCTTAATGTCAATCTGTAGGAAGTTTTTGTTTCATTGTATTTTGTCACTTTGCTCTTGGATTCGGCCCATAGATGACTAAAAAAAAACTAAAAACTCAAATAATTTATTTCAAATTTACAGGTGTTTTTGAAAGGTCAAATGTGAAGTTAGGAATCTAGTTGCTTGTTCCAAAAAGTAGATCCTATGGAGAAGAACAGGCAAGAAACTCCATGGTTCCAACTTACTGAAGAGTAAAGCTTCCATGAACGGTAAATAGTCTACTGTGTCACACCGGGCAGACGGATTGGCACAAGGTTCCGGATCAAGTTTTCCTTCTCTTGCGGCTAGGTTATCAGCTTTGTAATTTGCTTTTATCGGCGCTTTCGACACGCTCAAGCTAGAATAGGGTGCACTACGTATTCTAAATTCGTCACAATGTAGTTAATTAAATGTTTTTACAAAAAATGTAAGATGCCTTCCATATTGGCACGCGAAAGCGAAAACTTAATAACTGTTTAAAGTCTGTGTTCAAATAACCGTCGGATTTAAGATAGGACCGACTTCAAATCGAACAATTTCCCAAAAACGTTTAATGAATGACGGAGTGCTGCGGTAGCGAACATAGAAATTTATTATACAACTCTATTGCGAACCTTCTTCTTTGAAGTCGGTTGAGAAGACAAAAGTATAACAGCTGGTAAAAAAATACTATGTAGTGTTTTTTTTTTAAATTTACAACCGTTCATAGAGCTCTATAGAGAAAAGCCGACAAGAAACTCTGTAGTTGTGAGTGCTTTGCTTCCTTTAGTCGCTTTTACGACACACTCAGAATGGGAAAGGTTTGTGACATAGTCTACTCTAATCTGACGCCGCGTACACCTTTTTGTAATTATTTCCGAGAACTATTTATCTCTGATGTCTTCGGTCGCATTAATTCACGTCAAAACAACAGTCGTGGAGTCTCTGCGGACTTTCATTTTGTTTTGCTCAGTTCGGATTTGGTACAAATGTGTTTTGTGTCTGATACAAACTCAACCTCAAATGGAATTTTTATTTCCTGCAATGTGTAAAGATCGTGAAAACATAAGACATCATTAGTTTTTTTTCAACGTATCACGGGGGCAGTTTACAAACAAGTAACTCACGAACACAAATGACACCCAGGCTCAGAGCAAGTGCCTCTGGTTTAGACAAAGACATTTGCCCAGCCGCGGAATCGAACCCGGGACCCGGTGATCCAAAGGCGACAGCCAACCCCGCAGTCAGTTCTTCAACTATACCTACAGTTGCCTGCTAGTATTAATGACATGTAAAAGTAGTACGTTTATCAGTACTCACACACACACACACTACAGTACGTTTATCAGCATAACAAGTCATGAATGATCCATAAGATCCATTATTCCTTCTTCGCATCTTGATGCGTCAAGATCTCAAACCAGTTGGCAGCCTTGGGTGATAATTAAAGTAATGAAGTCTTTATGAAATGGTCGGGTACAGGCGCCGCTGTAACGGTGTAACTTATCGCGCTAGATGATCTGTGAGTAACGAAGGATCAAAGGCAATTGAGGCAATGACTGGAATTATAAGTGGCTAGGTTCTGCCTGCAGCTACGCCCGAGCTAAATACCCTTTTTAAAGAACACATTCACAAGAGAATGCCGAGTTTTATACAAATTATTGTCGCCTGTTATGATGCCTTTGACTTGCTTCAAGTTCTGAATAAAATGTAGGAATGTGGTGAGAAGGGTTGTCATTATGAATGTAAGGGTTGTGGAAGACCCTAAAAGAGATGGATTGTGTGGATGAAGACATGCGTATGTCAGTTATGAATGTAAATATGGCGGCCGATGTGAGTGTACATTGAGAGCATTCTGTTTCGACCCCAACTAGCGTGGAATAAGGGCCGGAAGATGATGATACATCACACCTGTAGACAACAAACCCAGTGCAGGTAAATTAGGGGAGACCCGACCTCGGGTCTTTTATAGCTTAATCGTCATAAAAATACGCCTTGCACTTGACTCTACCACAATATAAATAGGTACAGAAATCATGCTACGCGCGCTCTTCGATTCACTTCAGTTCAGTGCGAGTGGAACTTTCATCCGATTCTGACAAACGTCTTGTGCTGTTATTTTTGTGCACAGATGGAGCAACATAATTCAAACTCAAACTCAAACTCAAAAGGAACTTTATTTACGTAGGTTTCATCACAAAACTCTTATAGATCGTAATATTTACAAACACCATTATCATCTTACGGCCCCTGTCCCACACTAGGTGGTAGTCTCCACACACACCTATCAGTCGTCATACCTACATTCACACCTTTCACACACAACTCCTCATTCCTGCAATCCCTCCATCTCCCCTGATCGCTCACAATCCCTATGTTCACTCACATTCATGCCGAAACTACCACCGGTTCGGAAGGCTGCTCTACAGAGAAGAGCCGGCAAGAAACTCTGTAGTTGCTTGCTTTTTTTTAAATTATTAAATAGAAAATATTGTGTATTAGCGACCTGCTCTGGCTTTGCACGGGTGCATTGATGAACATCTAAATTTAATAGTGTTTCTCTACAATATTATTGATGTATTAAACACATAAACTTACCTCTTGAATCACTCTAACCAACCATTAAAAAATACGGCTTCAAAATTCTTTGCGTAGTTTTAAAGATTTAAGCATACATAGGGACGGACAGACGACAGCGACTTTGTTTTATAATATGTAGTGATAGTGATAGTGAAGTGATAGTGATAACTGTTCAGTAAATGAATGTTTTAATCATAACAATCAATTAACTTACTAAATACGAGTATCAACCATAATATTTCTTTCGATCGCCGGGCGTAGGTATGAACACTGGGGTACATACACGAGCCTGACATCTGTGTCTAATTATGTTGTGTCTTTACAACGTTCATTTCGAATTGTGCACAATAGACGATAAAAATAAGAATAAAAGGCTTGCTTTTTTCGGATTAGCATAGGCAAATGAGGAGACGGTTACGCAGACACACGGCTGTTCGTGGTTTAGAATTTATAATGTCATCTCCCTTGTGGCTTTTAAGTGTCATACGATTTGCCTATATGTCTCATTTTAACGTTTTACTTACTTTCATTTATAAATGAGTTTCCGTGTCGATACAGGCTTAAAATACACAACGTCACCAACACACCAAACTTGAGGGTATCGCAAGGCGCCTATTGCCTTCGCTCGCGCGATGATCCGTCCGTCCGACAAAAAATTATCGTGTGACCGTGCGATCAAACATACTGATTTCTACTGAATGTCCTAATGAAGGTCGTGCGATCATGCGATGCGACTAAATTGTTTAAACGCATCGTATTGATCGGACGACCGTGTGTTCAAATATTCTGATAACTACTAAATGTCATATGGTTCGATTACATGGATTCGGAAGATGATATTTGAAGAGAAATTAATTAATAAAATGCGTGCTCATCCCATTGTTTGGAATAAATGGAATTTTTAAGCCTGTTTTTATAGTCTTCACTATAAAAACAGGCTTAAAAATGACAAAGAGTGGGCTATTATTGCAATGAATTTAAATAAAATAAGAAGATTAAGTGAAAACATTTTAATAAAACTTACATTATTATTATTGATTGATAAAACTTACAATATTATTATTAATCATCGTACGTCGCATCGCGACATCGCACGAGCGATGACAATAGGACGGCGCCTAAGAGGCGTGCCACAGTAGGCTAATTTCCCTCCTTGTACATGGAGGAGACCCGACTCAGTAGTGGGTCATTTAAATTAAATATGTTGGACCATACATTTCTTTCAACGTTTGCCTTCCATCGTTAACAAAATTTTTTTTTTCTTACAGGTATGTTCAGCCAGTCAATTATCCTGATATCAACGGAATTGTAAGTTATACTTATTATGATTCAACATTTCTTACCCACGTTAAATACTAATGACATGTTTATCAGGAAGTTTCGGTTTCTTGGAATATTATTTTAAGAGTCAACAGTAGCCCACGTCCTTGTCGATGGCATTCATTCGACAGTTTAAGGTGAATGTTCCAGGGTAGCCCGCGAAATTCAAATTTTCATACGTTTTTTGCAATTTGCAGGTCAGTGCTAGGTTGTATGTTGATTAAAATGTTATTCGCGGCTGTAAGACGTATGTAGTTATAGAATTATAATCATCAAAATCATCAATACAACCCTCCAAGCTCATAAAGGTGCAAGAAAAACTTTTTCAACGTCAAAGTCATTCTTGCACCTTTATGAGCTTGGAGGGTTGTATTGATGAGTTTGATGGTTATAACTCTGTAACTACATGCGTCTTACAGCCGCGAATCAAATGTTCATCATCATACAACCTAGCACTGGCCTGCAAATTGCAAAAAACGTAAGAAAATTTGAATTTCGCGTGCTACCCTGGAACATTCACCTTAAGGCGGTTTGTCCACCGCCGCCGTCACCGGGCCGTCACCGAGAACGAGATTTCGGGCCGAGTTAAAGATGACGTGACGGAGATCATTTGTCCACCCGCGCCGATATATCGGTCGGTGGTACAGTTCAACAAAAACCGGGCGAACGCCGCGGTGCGACGGTAGTGCGTGGACAAGAACAAACGTGTTTTGTATTGCCGGCGCATCGGCCCGTCATAAAACCGTGCCGAGTTCTAGCGGTCACGCCGAACTACCCGAAACATCGGCGGCCGGGATGACGGTTCTCGGGTGACGGCCGTGCGGTGGACACATGGCCATAGTAAATGTATGTATCGCTAACTCGGCGCCGTCATCTCGTTCTCGGTGACGGCCCGGTGAAGGCAGCGGTGGACAAACGGCCTTAGTCTTCTCTTGTAACGTTAAGGAGCAGAAGTTGGTGACCTCTTTACCGATGTTATTGACTAAGAGGTAAACCTCTCACGGTCACGGTACAGGTCAAGAGGCATTGGCTCGTCATTACTAAGACCATGTATTAAAAATCAGATCTTACGACACCCTCAGAATAGAATGGGATTGTAACACTAAGTATACCATTCCTCGGGTCTTACGACCCACTTAGAGTGGTTGAGGACTTCCGATGATACCGGCTGAAACTTAACACTTACAACACCCCTCATTTTCGACAATGGTTAACAGTATCTACACAGGTAAGCAGAGATTCAAAGATAACATTTGCGGTACCCCAAAGAACCCTCGCTATTAGAGATAAGGAGATGTAAATTACTCCGGGAGGGTGTTTAACGAATTCTCTGAAGCTCTCTCCAGCCAAATTGATGTTTCAGTGCCTACCGTGACGGTCGATTGCAGGTATATACTCTGATTATGTTATCTGACTGGTTGTTTACTTCAGAAACCCAATGATGTCTTAGGCTGTGTCCACAGCAGCCGACTGGGTGAGCCGCAAATTTGTACTGAAATTTGCGTTAGCTGCAAACTCAGATAGATTTTTGTGCGACGCAAGCTTACTGTTATGAGTTAGCCGCTTATTTAGGTCGACCGACTGAACTTTCACTGTGAGTGAGCCACTAACTGAGACAGTCGGCTCAAACTGCAAACTGCGTAAAGTGGGCGCAAACTGCAAACTGCGTAAAGTGAGTGCAAAACTAGCAAATGTGGACACTCGATTTCAAATTTATAGAAGGGCCTACTAAACTGATACGTCGCAAACTCAGTTGGCTGCTAACAGTTTGCCTACTGGGGACACAGCTTTTGGTATTCACTATCTTTGCACATAGCAGGAAATGATTTCTGCACGGTTCTGATCGTATTCAACCAACGTTTCAGACACTTTGCAGTGTCCATTGTCCCGCGACCACAGACAGCCCTTATTAGACAGCCCCACTGTTAAGGGGGCCTCCTCCAGCCACATAGAGCGTAATTAGCCTACTGTACCACGCTGGCCTGCCAGGTTGGCACAGGGATTCGTATCAAGTTTTCCTTCTCTTGCGGCTGTATTATCGGCCTTTCCATTTCCTTTCGTCTCCTACGACAACCTCAGATTAGAATGGGGTGGTGACACAATGTATTCTTAATCCGTCACCACGTAGATAACGGGGTTTACATAAATGAATACGATCAGAACCGTTCAGAAATCTAATTCAAAGTATGATTATTTTTAAACAGAAATAAAAAAATATATGTTTACTATTTAAACATATGTTTACTCGGCCCATACATGACCCACTGCTGAGAAGAGCCTCCTCCAATTATATACACATAGGGTAATAATCTATTGTGCCATACTGGCCACACGTTTTGGCACATGGTTTCGTATCGAGTATTCCTCCTCTTACGTTTAGGTTATCGGCCTTGTCATTTCCATTTGTCTCCCTCAGGATGGCATAAGGTGGAGAAACTGTGTATTCTAAATCCGTCACCATAGTAAGCCTTCCTTATCCTGGTGCCGTTGAAATGCTCGTTTTGTCCTGCCCCAGGGCATTGTGTGGCCACTGTACGCCGAAGATAAGCGGACACAGACACTATTGTTAAAATATCGATATTGGTAACTACCTATTTGTGTTGAGGTGTCTAGATTATTAGGACAGCTTCAGTGGAGCTATTTAGCAGATACGAAAAGGAATTTCTAAGGACTAAGATTCTCTGTGTGTCCGTATCCTGAGGGTGTCGCAAGAGGCGACTTATGGAGCGTAAGAGGCAATAACCTACCCATGTGAGAAGGAAAACTTGATACAAACCCTTGACACAGTAAGCTAATTTCCCTCCATGAATTTGGAGGAGGCCCGACTCAGTAGTGGGTCATTTATTATCTGAAATGATTATGAACTACTTATTTGTGTTGAGATTATTAGGACAGCTTCAGTGGAGCTATTTGGCAGGTATGAAAAGGAATTTCTAGGGAGTAAGATTCTCTGATCGGAAAGTGAGGCGTGGGAAGACCCATGACTAGGTTGACGTACGACCTTGTGCAGGTCGCTGGGAGTCGGCGGATGCAGATTGTGCGTTGTGGAAATCTGCGTGGCCGTGGTATAAGAACTGAAAAAAATTAAATAAAAAATTTCAATAAACCACCGACACAATAACCTTTAAAAAGTAAAAAATAAAAATAAATACTTCGCGTTGGGGGACCGCTCCCACTTATTTATTACCTGACCCCTGGTCCCCCAACGCGAAGTATTTATTTTTATTTTTACTTTTTAAAGGTTATTGTGTCGGGGTTTATTTATATTTTTAATTTAATTTTTATTTTATACTTTTTATAGGGACATACTTATTATAATGTAGATTTCGTTAAATTGCACGTGATGCGCTTTCATTTGAGACCCCACTCGATTATATTTGCAGAGATTCGGTTATTCTTCCCCACTTTCACCCCTCATAACTTTTAAACAGCTCACCCGATTTTCATCAAACATGTCTAAGAACACTCGCCCGTAACTCACCTTTCATACAAAAAAAACATTATTGAAATCGCTTCATCCGTTCGCGAGCTACGGTGCCACAGACAGACAGACCGACAGACAGACAGACACGTGAAACTTATAACACCCCTCTTTTTGCGTCGGGGGTTAATAAAGGAAATTACAAGACAGAGAACCTAGAGCACCATAAGCGAAGGAAAATTTATTTTCCACCGCGTTGTTGTCGCTTTACGTGTGGTGTTCAGCATGGGTGACACTTAGCTAGTAATGCCTCCACGGTGTCTTGTTGAATGATTGCTACACGCGATAAATCCGTTAAAAAGTGTTTAATTTCAATGTGTAATAATCGCGAAAACCTAAGAAATCATTAGTGTCCTTTTCCTTATTATAGGTTTCATTTCTATTTGTTCTCAATTCCTACACCAACCATAACAAAAACTGCTTAAAATGTGGCTGAATTTAACGGTCGCTATTCCCTACAACAAGGGACCTAGGGAAAAATATACTAAAATTCGCAACGTTATATTGTTAATCACACTTAAAAATCTTCTTTAAACCTCATCACGACTCGTCTCGCAACATCTCCTAATTCCGTAAAAATGCGACCTTTCTTGCTAAACTGTCATTATTCCCAACATAAAATAATTAAAACTCCCCTTGAATTAAGGCTAAACGTTGCGTGTGCCGGTTATTTCATCCACTAAGCTGAATACGGTGTTGCCGACTCTGAAAATTTTTTACCCCTAAAGTACCCTTTAAAACACCACAATATTGTTTTTTTAAAACAAAACCACACTTCACCACGCATAACTAAAGTCACTGATAAAAAGAATTTAGAGGTCTCATTTGAAAAAGGAACGAATTTTTTGTTATTGTTTTAAATATTTCTTCTTAAATCTTATTGTCTTTGGAGTCTTATTGTTACATTACATACTTTAATTGAACATTCACATGCATGTTCAATTAAAGTATGTAATGGTTTCCAAGTTAGTGGTGTTTTACTAATTTGCGACGAGGATGGCATCCCGTGCTTTTGTTGTCGTCTGTGCATTGTGGTGAAGAGAGAGGCCAGGGAAATTGCGATTTACCCAATCGTCTTTATAGACTTCTAGTAAGTCGCAAAGTGGGTTTCTTCACGGCCTGTCCAGGATAATGGTCCGGGCTGAATGTTACAAATTTCCTGTCATACATAATAATTTTAAATAAATTAAATTAGTTATAAGGTTTGGACATTGTCTGATAAATAAAGTTATTATTATTATTATTATTATATTTAATGTTTCAAATCTGCCAGGCCGCTCACTTTTTTTAAACAGCTCTCGGCTTTTACAGCAAAGTTTTATAAAATGATATAGCAACTTTATGTAGAAACCACTCTATTCATAGGCGAAAACTGCATAAAAATCTGTGCACGATATTTTGAGCCTATCGCAAACATTAAAGTAAGTTAGGAATAAACATAATTAAGATGGTGAAGCCTTTTTAAAATCATACACCTTGTCATTACATAAACATAAAATAAAATGAATGTTATTTAATAAAATTCATTTAATTAAGTAAATACCCGAATTCTCGTAAAACAATTATCTTAAACACCATCCCACTTATTTACCCCGTAAACTTGTTAATACGCCTACGCTGGCAGCCCTGAAATTCTTGGGAAACTTCCGAACAACTGAACGAGCAGTTTTTATTAACGCAACTTGTTCTCTTGTTTAATCATTCAACGTGTAGAAGTTTCCAGATGAATTTGGCGTAAGGAAAGTAATTTAGTTAGAGTGCCTTAGGTAACCAGCCGGTGTGATGAGCCTTGAATTTATGCTTCGGCATAAATCATGGAAGACATAGGCTAAAAGTCCGTGGATGTGTTTGACTGCCTCGTAGGTCTAGGGGTTAGATGTGCCGCCTTTGGATCGACGGGTCCCGGGTTCGATTCCGGGGTCAGGCAAGTGTCTTTGTCTAAACCAGAGGCACTTGCTCGGAATCAGCGCGTCATTTGTGTTCGTGAATTACATGTTTGTATACTGCCCCCGCGTTACCGGTTATACCGAGTGCAGGGGTAAATTTATTTTTTTAAACTGACCCTTGGGTCTACAGATGGAGTAGGTCCCGTACTCTCCTCTCGGCTACAACTTCCATGGCGGCCAGGCCTGAAGGACAGCGCTGTTAGCGCTAGCAGCAGCTGAGCGCAACGCTGGACTAGTATCAGAGTCTGGTGTCTTGGAGGAAGTCTGTCCGACGTCATACACGTGCCTATATGGGGTTGCTGAACGACCAAATCTCCCTATCAAAGCGTGGGCGGGGCTCATCAGGGTCGTGGATCATGTGTCCCCACTGGGCATCAAAACCCCTGGCCCTGTTACGGGAATGCCGTTGGTTTTAGTGGGTAGGTCAGGGCTCAAAGCTTTCCGAACCCTGTAGACCCACATAACTCTGCAAAAACAAGAGTCCTACTAATATTATAAACTCGAAATTTAGTGAGAATGCCTGGACGTATTTTTAACCCCCGACGCAAAAAGAGGGGTGTTATAAGTTTCATGTGTCTGTCTGTCTGTCTGTGTGTCTGTCTGTCGGTCTGTCTGTCTGTCTGTCTGTCTGTGGCACCGTAGCTCGCGAACGGATGAAGCGATTTCAATAAAGTTTTTTTTGTATGAAAGGTGAGTTACGGGCGAGTGTTCTTAGACATGTTTGATGAAAATCGGGTGAGCCGTTTAAAAGTTATGAGGGGTGAAAGTGGGGAAGAATAACCGAATGTCTGCAAATATAATCGAGTGGGGTCTCAAATGAAAGCGCATCACGTGCAATTTAACAAAATCTACATTATAATAAGTATGTACCTATAAAAAGTATAAAATAAAAATTAAATTTAAAATTTAAATAAACCCCCGACACAATAACCTGTAAAAAGTTAAAAATAAAAATAAATACTTCGCGTTGGGGGACCAGGGGTCAGGTAATAAATAAGTGGGAGTGGTCCCCCAACGCGAAGTATTTATTTTTATTTTTTACTTTTTAAAGGTTATTGTGTCGGGGGTTTATTTAAATTTTTAATTTAATTTTTTGTTACTCATTCACGCAAAAACTGCACAATGGATTTAGATGAAACTTTTCTATAATATAGCTTCCACATCAGAATACTACAGAGGCTTTAATTTATAAAGATACTAGCGACCCGCCCCGGCTTCGCGTTGGTGCAATTATGCATTTATTGTACCTCTATACCTTCCTCTTGAATCGCGCTATTTATAAAAAAACCGCGTTTATATCCGTTGCGTAGTTTTAAAGATTTAAGCATACATAGGGACGGACAGACGACAGCGACTTTGTTTTATACTATGTAGTGATGATGGCGTGAATCATCCTAAATATAAATGTCGATTTATAGGAAAAAATACTGACGACAAAACAAAATACTATGTACCATAATTATCACAATTTTACAATAGCACGCGAGTATAACCGTGTGGCGCAGCTAGTTCCTTATATTGGCTTAAATTCTTCCTATGTACATTGTGTTTGCCAAAACTAAGAATGATCTACTCCATTTTCGCCAACACATTAACAAATTTACCTAAAATGTAGTTGGCAGAACGCCAGTACACGACAGTTAACGGTGAAGAATGCTAGTGTTAATCGTTTCCTCGTGTCACTATGTCTTTACGGACGGGTTGACATAAAACTGAAGCTTGAATATAATATATTACTTAACTCTGTCCTTTCTTAACATTTTTATTTATAGTAACATCCATTTGCGCCTAAACTAGTCATAATCTTCTAAATTCAAAAGATATTGTGTCAAAAACGTGTGGCATTAATTACTAAGTTCAATAACTGTCAAAACGTCCAATCATTGCGCGAGCTTTCTCTAACAAATCTGTCATATCAGTCATTGTGTGCAAGAATGGCAATCAAAAATAATGTAGTTTCTTGCCGGCTCTTCTCTGTAGATCAGCCATATTAAAGGCTTCGGTCTGCCTTTTTCTTTTCTCTTAAGTATATATATAAAGTTATTTTTATTAGTTTTAGACATTTAAAAATATTGAAAGTGACATATTATATGTAACCTTAAGAAAATGGGGCAAATGGTAGTGCTTAGATGAAGGAAAGCTAGCTGATAATTAAGCATAATCCCGTGTAGTGGCGGATTTAGAATAAGTAGTTTCACCCCCCCCCCCCCCCCATTTCATCCTAAGGGTGTTGTAAGAGTCGACTAGGTAACGACAAGGCCGAAATGCTAGTCTAGGCCTGGGCCAACACGTCTGGCCAGCGTGACATAGAGGCTAATCACCCTTCATCCTTCTGAAACGGTAAATCTTATAAGTATATAAAATTCTCGTGTCACAATACCATACTCCTCCGAAACGGCTTGACCGATTCTCATGAATTTTTTATGCATGTTCAGTAAGGCTGAGAATCGGCTACTATCTATTTTTCATCCCCCTAAATTTTAAGGGGGGGGGGGGGGTCCACACCAAAAATAATTGTTTATTTTTTAGACATTTTTTATTTTTATTTTTTTAAGTTGCAGCGTACAAAAATACAAACAACCCTAAATTTTCACCCCGCTACGATCAAACCCCATTTAATTACATGGCAAAATAACGTTTGCGGGATCAGCTAGTATTATATGTTTGTATAATGACATGTCAAAAGAGCTCGGCCAACTGGAATAAATAGGTTTTTGATAGCGTTGTTTTTGTTTTTGACTCCATTCAATAAGCAGGTTTGAGGTACTGTTTCCCGCCATTCGGAGATTCGGATTCGGAAATTAATTTATACACTATCATCCAATGTCAATTTAATTTAGGATACTGAACATGTATTTAACTTAGGCAACTTATTTACAAAAAACCATTTAAATCCGAAACCTTCTGGCATTCCAGATGTGGATTCAATTGAATCATCAAATGACCAACACTCAACTATTTTGCACCCTCCGGGACTTAATATCCCTTATCTCGACGCTGCGAACTCTAAATCCAATTCACCAATTCCAACTTCCATTTCCGAACCGGACTACTCGTACAAGAATTGAAATATCTCATCTGAAATTCTACGAAAGCCGTCAATAACCGCCGAGTGGGACGCACACCTAAATCTTCGTATCTCAATACCCCCACCTTGGGTGCAGGCAGCCGATAGCGAGCACAAAAAGATTCCCCAGCTTTGTCAACATGTCACAATGGCGGCAAGCAGAAAGGAGAACTTGTAATTACTGTTTTCCTACAGCCGTCTTTTCTGAGGTTTATATTTCATAATATACGTGCCTCGAAGAATACCTTTTTCATCTTATATGACGTCCCTTGCAGTAGATAAAACATATATTACGGGAGCTTTTTACAGTGGTCGAAATTCGACCTTAAATAATTTAAATTATATACTTTTCATCAGAAAAATCAAAACACTTCCCTTTTTATGGTTGTTAAACAAAATACGAAACTTATGAGAGTTTAACTTGAATTTAGAACATTAACATTAGGATTTGAAAGTTTCGCTGTCAATTGCGCTTTGTTATACCAAGTAGGTATCATTAAAGTCTCTTATATTTCGCATAAGACACAATGGACACATACAAATTGTCAACATATTAATAAAATATAAAAGTAAACCTAAGTAATAAATCAAGACTAAAAATACCAATTAACCTAAAACTTAAATACTAAAATATATTATTTAAAGGAGTCCCTTTAGGCAAGGTTCCGAAGATACTGGCAGCGTTCCCCCTTTGAATCGCTAGACTGATTCTTTGTCCGAGGTAGCTACCAGCTCTTCGGTCTCCTGTGATGTCGACTAACCTTTTTGCTATTTCCTTAAAAAGGCTTATAGCGCTAGGACCCCACGGACCAAGGGTCTCGACACCGAATGGGACAAATTCATATTCGGAGCCTAGACCCCTGTATTTGTATCCTTTAGCTTTTTCAGCCGCTTCACAAGCCGCACCAGCTCTGTTGTTGGTTCCATGTAGATGGGAAGGGGCCAGTGTGTCTGAACAGGTTGCATCCCACACCAGCACCCGACCCATCTTCCATGGAATCAAACTCATACCGTCCGGTCTCTTACCATCGTCTCTTGCAATGCCAGTCGGCTCAAGTAGACTGGGCACGTTGACGGAGGTAAGTGACCGGCGTATGATATCGTTAAGTGCGGCATGTCTCGAGAAGCGGCCTGCACTTTTTTGGCATGACAGTCCGTGATGTCCTAGCTTGTCGACATCACTGCCACAGGGACATTTATGAGGAGCGCAGACCGGAACCCCAAGCCGTAGACACGTTGCGATTCGAAGCGTGTCAGGCTCAAGAAATGTTCCTGTTTTTGACGAAGGGTACGCGTGAAGCCAGTAGCCGGCCTCGTGCGTACCCACGGCCAAAAGCCTAGCACGCGCCGAACCCGTACTACAGCTTAAAAGGTTGTCATATGACAATTTGCAATTTATGTCATCCCAGCTCCTCTGCGAATTTGGGGAAGATGGAAAATTTTGACCTGGACATGCAATTAAGAAAGCGTTTCTAGCTTCTTCCAAGCCAGCAATCTCAAAGTTTGAAGGGGATGCCCTTAAAATTGTACTTATGAGACTTGCTGAACTATGGACAGAAGATAGGAAGGCTGGTAAAGCGACACTGGAAATTTTGCGAATCCCTAGACCACCATAGCGGATGGGTAGGGATGCTTGGGTCCAAGAATGCTCGTTCAGCTGCATATTAAGAACCGATTCTAAGCTAATTTTGATTAAGTCGTCCACTTGTGTCAAAAGATCTGGGCGATTCCAAAAGGAGCAGCAACGGAGCACATACGTAAATTTTGGGCCTAGGCGAGGGCAGAAGGGGCCCGCATCGTCACGAACCCCCCTCCAGCCCCGCCTCCGTCCGCGGCGCGGGTCACCCAGAGCTCCCTCCCTTACGACCCGCCCCGCTGCCCCCTTCTGCGACATCGGCCCCGCAGAAGGAGGCCCGTCAGCCCTCGGGCCGGCGCCAACCAGAGGACACCGGCGCACCGCAGCCGTCCAGGGCCCGCAGGGATTGAAAACCTTTTATTGTTCACTATTAAACGACATTTGACATATGTATATTCCTAAATATATACATTTTTCTGATAATCCTTACAAAACATAAACTTGCAAGGTGTTTCGATTTTTCTGATGAGAAGTGTAGTTCGATTCTCAATTTAAACACAGACATTAACAATAAACAAAAGAGTATGCGTGTGTGTCAAATACTATAATGTACATTTATACTTTTTTTTTTAAATAATAATAATAATAAATATCCTTGGACATTTCACACAACGCCATCTCGTCCCAAGTTAAGCAACTTAATGCTTGTGTTATGGTAACGAGATGGATGATAAACTACTTATATACATATTTTTTTTGTAAATACTTACATATTATAGATAGAAATGACACCCAGACTCCGAGCCAGTGCCTCTGGTTTAGACAAAGACACCGACCCCGGAATCGAACCCGGGACCCGTTGATCCAAAGGCGGCACATCTAACCACTAGACCAACGAGGCTAAATAACATTCGGCACTCAATATAAACTAATAGCGGCCCGTCCCGGCTTCGCATGGGTGCGATTTTACCCGCGGTTGACGCCGCGGGGCGAAGCTAGTCAAAACAACGTATAATAATATACATAATGCACGAGCACACTGGGTAAAGACCTTTTTTTTTTTTTTTTTTTTTCCGCTGGGGAAATGCTTTATGCATACCACCGCACCCCGGGGGAAAGGTCGGTGATTATGTGGGACTCCGACAAGGGTCGTCTACCCAAGAGTCGTTTACCCACTAAAACCCCAGCGGCATACCCTCACACGACGCGCTTGGGGCGCCACAAGTTCGCGTAAACGCATTCTACTGTGACGCCCCGGCGTGTTGCCCGCAACGCGGGCAAGCGACTATCAGAGAGGGCGTCCCGGTATACTGGGACGCCCTCAGTCATCGAGGCTTTCGTCGGTGGTGGCTCCCCCGAACCACCACCGGCCTCCTAGGCGAGGGCAGAAGGGGCCCGCATCGTCACGAACCCCCCTCCAGCCCCGCCTCCGTCCGCGGCGCGGGTCACCCAGAGCTCCCTCCCTTACGACCCGCCCCGCTGCCCCCTTCTGCGACATCGGCCCCGCAGAAGGAGGCCCGTCAGCCCTCGGGCCGGCGCCAACCAGAGGACACCGGCGCACCGCAGCCGTCCAGGGCCCGCAGGGAAACCCTTAGGACAGGGTCCACCGTCTACCCAGGTCCCCGGAGCCCCCGTCCAGGGCTCGCAGCGAGACACTGGGGACAGGGTCCCCATCCACCCAAGTCCCCGCAGCCCCAATCTACCGCAGCGCACCGGCGATCCGTCCCGCAGCCCCCTTCTGCGACATACGGCCTCGCAGAGGAGGCCCGTCAGCCCTCGGCCGGCGCCAACCCGAGGACGTTGAGTGAGGACTCGGTTTGACGGCCAACTAAGTTGAGCGCCAACCCGAGGACCTCATGGTGCGCCGCAGCGGTTTACGACTCCCAAGGCAGCTCTGAGGACAGAGGAGTCCCCGGAGCCGCAACCCGCCACGACGCTGGGTGCCGCTCTTCGTCTCACCTCTCCCCGTGGGCCCGCCCGGCATGGGAGGCCCTGGCCGGTATGGCCCCACGGATCATTGAGGCACTCAAGCCCCCTCACCACAGCAAGGTGGCAGCACAGTCGAGGGGGACACTGGGTAAAGACCTGTGCCAACCCGTCTGGCCAGCTTGGCACATTTGGCTAATTAACGAACTAAGTGAAGGCCCGACTCATCAGTGGGTCATTTATGGGCTTTGTATTTCTATGTATACTACTGAGTAGTACTACTACTGAGTACTAGATGATATGACATCCAGATCCGTGAGCTATACGCGACGAACGAACATCCAAAATCATTTTGACTCAGACCTTAACTTGCTAACAAATTACGCTTTACACTATTCCAACATTCTATGACACAAAAATGTATCCGACTGCGCAAAATTCACAAGCCAATCTCGCTAATGCATTCTTCATCCGGTTTTTTCGTTCACGATTGCAATACATTACAAATTATGTCATGCACGTATACCGAACTCGCCATTAATTATACCAACGACCATATAATGTCACATAACGTTTTGTTAAACAAATATTTCCGATTCAGAGATTATGTTAATCGTTATTTATTTAACGCCAAACTAGATTGCGACGATAGAAACATAAAAACGTGTAATACCAAATCGTTTCGGAATGCTAAATGCTATTAAAGAAATTGATATGCTATTAGCACACGGTACTGTTGCTAATATAAACTCAAAAGTATGTAATGATGCATGTTTGATACTCTTTCATGGAAAAACTACCAAATGGATATGGGGCTGTCCGTTAATCACGTGTTTTTTTTTTCACATTTTTTAATCCCTCCCTACCCCTTGGCATAGTATAAAGAGAGGGGAAGTAGGTTATCTTCATACAAACGCACCGCGCGCGGCTTGTATGTGTGCGCTATTGTATCTATGTGTCGACGCACGCACACTTTAACAAAATCTCGACCCGTTTCTCAGTGCGCCAGTCGGGGCTAACACTGCACAAGGTTCGCGCGCGCGTCACGGCTTTTCGGCACCGCTAAATGATTTATTCATCAATATCATCATCAAAATGTCTGATAATCGCAGAAGAACGTATTGCTGTATGTTTGGGTGTAATTGCAATATTGCAGTCAAATAGTGTATTGCGTGATATTAGTTGTTCAGACTATATAGAATTTGATATCCTCGAAAAAAATGCTTTTTTTTACGTATGCGGAGCCTTGTTGAAAAAGTGGATTGAACGTCACGAGGATTGCGAACAACTTAAATCGTATTTAAACGCGAATCAGCAAGTTTGCAATTTAAGTGCAGAATCTAGGTACCTTCACTACAAAAATTATTCTAGAGACCAAATTTTGTTAGTGATTCCACCCGACGACTTTGTTGAAAATATTAATTAGAGCAGATATTCCAAAAAGCATTTAAAAATGATCACATGCATGCAATGCATGCATGCAAAATTGGCATGTCTAAGAGCAAATAAAAGATTTTCATTTTTCACTGCCCTGCCCATGTTTTCCGAAATTATATTTGCAAAAGTTATTTATAAGGATGCGGATATATTACACATTAAAGTTTAATAACAAAGCGTTTCGTAATAGTCGAAACCGAAGAAAGTATTTTTCTGTAGCTAATTTGTAATTTTGTAATAAATGTGTGATTCAATAGATATGTTTGTATTAATTAAAAATAAATGTGGTCCTTTATGTGTAAAAATACTATATTATGCATAATAAAAAAAATCAAAAAGCTGACTTATATAAAGCTTAGTGCTTTATACAAGTCAGCTTTTTGATTTTTTAGCAAATACTCGTAAATTAAACACAAGCTACGTTCCCGCTGTTCATGCGGTTGCTGCGAAGCGCGAACAGCCGCGCCTAATATTTAGCTAAAAGTGACAACCCTAAGACAGTAGGTAATTATATCGCGAATTGGGCCGGAGATAGCCTACTCCCTCTTCTTTATACTATGCCCTTGGTGATACGTGGCGAGGTTCAAGACTACCCCCCATACAAAATCGCGTGTATTTTAGTACGTACATACGCGCCGCTTTTCGGTTTAAAAATCACGCATTTGACGAGAAAATAAATACACGTGATATCTTACTATAATCCCCCTCCCCCCTTGTGATATTTCATGATTTTTGCCAGACCCCTCCCCCTTCCAACCTCACGTGATTAATGCACAGCCCCTTTATAGTAATTTTACTGTATAGTTTCATCAAAATCCAAGCTTACACTTCGGAATAACAATTGGACTTGTCCGTTTTTTTTTTATTGTGGGAGAAACCTTTTATAGGTCCCCAGCCCAGGGACGGGGTTGGGGTATGTGGGAGTCCCGGTCGCGATGAGATGTTGATTGCGAACGGTTTACCCAAATTGGACTTGTCCTGCATTTTGTATAACCTGTTTTGCGATGCCAGTTTACAAATATGCAATTCACGAACACATTTGACTCCCAGACTCAGAGCAAGTGCCGACCCCGGAATCGAACCCGGGAACCTTTGATCCAAAGGTGGCACATCCAACCCCTAGATCAACGAGGCAATTTGTAAGTATATTGAGCGAATCATCCAAAGTATAATGAGTGTCAATTAAGTAGGAACAAACATCTGCTGTCTGCGAGCTATTTTGGCATGCCCCGAAAAAACCGTTGGAGTTGCACGTATATAAAGTATTTAATTGAAATGTTTATCTTAAATGGTCCTACTATAAAAACCGGCGACGACAAATATCTATCATTATATTTATGTGTAAAGCCATTATCGCCAAAATAGTGAACCATATATACAATAAAAATTAGAAATATGTACTTACATAAACACTAACTTAAGTAATAAAACAAGACTAAAAATACCAATTAACATAAAACTTAAATACTAAAAAATATAATTTAAAGGAGTCCCTTTAGGCAAGGTTCCGAAGATACTGGCAGCGTTCCCCCTTTGAATCGCTAGACTGATTCTTTGTCCGAATAAATAATTTAACCAATAAAAATTGCAAAACGCACATTTGGTAGTAACAAATTGATCCATAAATACTTTTATCACATATGGAAATTAAAGAAGATAAACTTTCTATCATCATTATCACAATTTTCAAACACCACGCGAACGATACCGCGGCGCGCAACTAGTAATCTAACAAAGGATAAGGCGCTAACGTTGGCGTACTCCTCTTTTTTTTTTAATTCTTTATTTACGGAAAGGGAGTTTGTTCGCATGTGAACATGTCACTCCCACAAGGTTAACAAGGAGTTAATTATTCTAACCTTAAATATTACGCGATTGGATTTGGATTTGTTTGGATCAACGGCTCCCGGGTTCGATTCCGGGGTCGGGCAAGTGTCTTTGTCTAAACCAGAGGCACTGGCTCGGAGTCTGGGTGTCATGTCTATCTATAATATGTATGTATTTACAAAAAGAAAATGTATATTGTAGTTTATCATCCATCTCGTTACCATATCACAAGCATTAAGTTGCTTATCTTGGGACGAGATGGCGTTGTGTGAAATGTCCAAGGATATTTATTTGACTATTCTATATAATGCTTTTGCCATAAGCGAATATGGTGCAGCCAATATACTGATACACCAGCCAACATTGCTCAACTCCTCAATATTTACCAGCATTAAGTGCTCTTCAAGGAGCAAATGACAGCGAGCGGTTACTAAGGAGCGAGTGAGAGGCTCAGGCTATTTACCTCCATGGCACATCTGTAATTACTGTTCAGCGTGGAGAGTTAAAATGCCCCGTCGCAGTACTCGGCTCATGTTTAAGCAATTTGGACGTAAGTACCACTGTGTGCCACGGCAATACCGACCATAATTTCCCTTGCCAATACCAATGAAGACATTATTACCGGTAATCTAAGGTTCGGACGTTTAAATTTAACACTTTTTAACGATCGTGTGGATTAAATATTTAGATAGATAGATATACTCTTTATTGCACACGTGAAAAAAGACAGGACACAAAAAAAAAAAACGCTTTGTACAAATGGCGGTCTTATCGCTAAATGCGATTTCTTACAGACAACCTTGGGATGGACATTAATTAGAATTTAAGAAAGGTTAGTAAAAGGTACAATAATACATATACGTTTAATTAACTCTTTGTCCGTGTAGTGGAAATTTAGAATACACTATGTATTCTAAATTTTCCACCCCACGGACAAAGAGTCACCATCCTATTCCATGCTGAGGGTGTCGTAAGAGCCGACAAAAGGAAATTACAAATTCGAAAAGATAGCCGCAAAAGAGAGATAACTTGAAACGAAAAGCTTTTTTTTTTTGAGACGGGTACCCCTTTATGGTTACCCAGCCGCCTTGGTTACCCACTAAACCCCCGTCTATGTCCCGACCCGCGCTATATTCCTGTGGGTCCTATTTCTCCACTGGGTGAATTTGAGCGCCAGGGGGAGATGCTGCTCGACCCTATCTATCAGGCTCCATTCTGGAGCTTTCACAAATCTGTAAGACTTGTTTGTACCACCATCATTGTAACCCTTTTATTTAAAAGAGCAACCACAGAGTTTCTTGCCGGCTCTTCTCTGTGGAATGGCGTTCCAAACCGGTGGTAAAAACTAAATGATTAGTTATTTTTATATTTCTCTTAAATTTAATACTTTTTTGAAAGCATTCGCAAGAATTTATTGGAATAAAAAACATTTTGATTTTGGAGCATCCCTCGCGTGGAGCTCTGAGGCTCCGTCGGTGTCACACCCAAGGCATGTGGAATGACACCGTCCCTCCCAGGGTCTCCTCTCCTACGGGTGAGCAACGTGGCACTCTGCCCAAGCTACTCAACCCATAATTGACCCACTGCTGAGTCGAGCCTCCTCCCTTCACAAGGAAGGTAACTTACTGTCCGCAGGATTTCGTATCAATGTAATAAATGTTACATTGATACGAATACGAATATCACCGTGCGTGACGTCACCTGCCGTCCCCGACGGAAGATCAGCGTTGTTTGGCAACAACTAGCATTATTAGTCGGGGTCGGTTTGTGGCAAGACTTAAAAATACAATTGTTGTTTAATCTACTTTTAAAATCTATCTCATGTGTTTGTTTGTCATTGTATTTTTTTTGTCTTGTGCCACAATAAAGAATATGTCTATGTCTATCAAGTTTTCCTTCTCTTGCGGCTAGGTTTTCGGCCTTGTAGTCTTCTTTTGTCTGCACTAAGTGGGGTGGTGACACTGGTTATTCTTAATCCGTCACCACACGGACAATTAGAGAATCTACGTTTAACAACGTTGAACCGGCGGTGTCGGGCCTACAACAAAAACGGCTACTTAACACCAATAAAATTTTGAGAGAACAACTCGTAAGTGGCATTAAAGTGTCAGTCAACCGGTGGTTAGGCCGTTTTGGTATTGGTGCTGAGACCGGCCGAGCAGACTGGTTTGGCCGAAGCCGGTCGGGCAAAGTGTAGCGAGTTAGTAACTCAGTATGGTTACCACTTCGAGGGCGCATTCCGATAGCTCGCTGGATGAAATGTGGATAATGAACAGCCTTTATTGTGATTTGTGTGGCATCCCTGTTGGGAACTAGATACGCAGTTGCTTCATCCGAAGATTTATAATCTCGGGCGTCTTTAGCATTCATGATGTGAATAAATATTGCTTAAAAGCAGATATGCTTAAGCAAATGTTCTTTTTGTTGGCGATCCGATTGCGCTTTGAATTTCAAGTTGGTCAAACAAGTTGCTTGGTCGTCGTTTGAGAACATTAATGACCCACTACTGGGTCGGGCCTCCTCCAAATTCATGCAGGGAAATTAGCCTACTGTACCACGCTGGCAAGACAGGTTTGCACAGGGTTTTTATCTAGTTTTCCTTCTCTTGGGGCTAGGTGATCTGCTTCTTGCTTTCTTTTGACTGCCTCGTTGGTCTAGCGGTCAGATGTGCCGCCTTTGGATCAACGGGTCCCGGGTTCGATTCCGGGGTCGGGATAGTGTCTTTGTCTAAACCAGAGGCACTGGCTCGGAGTCTGGGTGTCATTTCTATCTATAATATGTATGTATTTACAAAAAAAAATGTATATAAGTAGTTTATCATCCATCTCGTTACCATAACACAAGCATTAAGTTGCTTAACTTGGGACGAGATGGCGTTGTGTGAAATGTCCAAGGATATTTATTTATTATTTATTTATTATTTTAGTCGCCTCTAGTACAGTACATGCCTTAGTACAGGATATCAAATACTTCTAGGCGTTACGGAGGAAATAGAAAACCTTACAGGTCACTTCTTGAATAATTGAATTTAAAATGAAGATTTCTTAACTCGAAATTGACAGTAATTTTACTTAAGTATGTTGTATTTGTTGCTAGCTCAGAGAATTAGCAGACTGAAGTGGCAGAGGGCTGGTCATATCTGTAGAAGAACCGACAACCGCTGGGGTAGACGAGTTCTTGAGTGGAGACCGCGAATCGGCAAGCGTAGCGTGGGACGGCCCTCTGCTAGATGGAGCGACGATCTGCGAAAGGTTGCGGTTCAGAAAATGAAATGGATATAAGTAGATACTGTTGAGTAATGAGATTCCTATTAGTCGACGGAAATTATTCTTAAATCTCTTCTTAATCTTCAATTGGAGTTTTCTTAAAACTCGAGAACGGCTGGACCGAAGTCCAGGAAAGGTTTAAAAGGTATGAACATTTTTTTTTAATACGCATTATTTTGGTTCCAGTTAAGATTTGCACATATTTTAATAAAGTTGAAACATTCTGGAATTATTGAATTCTACGGTACGATGTTTGCTGGGTCAGCTAGTATCCTATAAATAAACGAATTTAAATCGAAACCTCGTCTTACGAAGTTTGCCAAATACAAGCGCTCTCTTAATATGGCATTCTGGCATCAAGTCGGCATAAAACAAGCTCAGAACATGCGAAGTTACGCCCAAATTTGGCAGTTTTACGACCTTAAGATAGGGTTATTTATTTTGGTGTAGGGCTGCCAAACTGTGAACGATTACTTGGGACGCTTTCAAACCTTGCTGTGGGATAATCGAGATGATGACATATGGTAAGTCAAAGTCAAATCATTTATTTTGCATAGGACACAATGGACACTTACAAATTGTCAACATATTAATAAAATTTATACAAAGCAAAGTAATATAGTCTACCACCAGTTCGGAACACGACCACTGCTGAGAAGAACTGGCAAGAAACTCAGAGGGCTTGTCATTATATTCTTTTTATTACTTTGCGGTCCTATTTAGAATTTAATATACATATGTATATTACCCAACATATTCCATATACAAACTATTCTTTTGGATCTGAAAAGCGTCAACTGGAACGTGAATATTAAAACAATACAACATTATTAAAATAAACTAAAACTTTCTTGGTCTGGTGAGCCGACCAACCCCAAACAGCAGCACTTGTTCACAAGTATAACGCATGTGACAGCCATCGATCTCCTCAACCATATTAAAGGGAAGTAACCGACCCGTCACATGTCGCTACCGCTGCTCAGAGTATTTTAGTGAGCATGACAACTGGTACAGAGACGTGGTCGCTCACCATGAACTCCATCAAAAGGCTCAAAGTCACTCTAAGGGCAATGGAGAAAAGGCTATGCTTGGAGTTTCCCTGCGAGGTCGAATGCGAAGTTGCGCCAACGTTAAGCTCACAGAATTGGCAAAATTAAGTGGCAGTTGGCACAGTACATAGAGGTGACCGCATTCTGGAAAACGCTGTGTTGGTAGGCCTAGTTAAGGTCACCGGAAAACGATGAATGCGGGCGGCTTGGCCTGGCCTATGTGGAAATCCTTGGGGGAGGCCTATGTCCAGCAGCGGACGTCTTTTCACTGAAATAGTGATGATGATAGAGATGCGGGAGTAAGTTATGTTGTGGTTTGAGACATATTCATAAGGGACAGAGAAAATTGGAAAAGGTTGGGGGAGGCCTATACCCAAAACGGGGTCCATATCCCAAATTAATTAGTGTTATTTAACTACTAACCCACCAAAACTAGTTTATATGCAACTTACAAAATACTAACAACATTTGAAATGTAAATTAAGGTTATGGATTAAAAGGCTTTATTATTATTTTTATGTACAATACAAACAATGTCTCCCATCGGGATGGGGTATCTAAAATTTCCGCGGGCTTTTGGCCAAGCGAGAAGGATCTACTGTTCTATAGATAAAAAAATTCTCACTATTCTGCAAGTGTTTAAAATTGTGGCTTTTTGTAATAACGTATACGTTAGTTTATGTAAACCTAGAGTTTGTAAGCTAGTATGTAGAGTATGTGGGATTATGCCAGTGGATGAGGTATTGTTTTTACTGTCTGGACTCGCCATTGGGTTTTAAGTTCGATTGCTAAATCAGTGTATTTAGCTATTTTTTCTGTGTATGTCGTTGAAATATTGTGTATCAATCAGGTAGGCAGTTTTATTTATTTTATCATGTAGAAGGATATCTGGTCTATTATAATGAATGGTTTTATCTGTAATTATGGTTCTGTCCCAGTAAAATTTGTAGTCTCTAGATTCTAGTACTGTTTGAGGCTTGTATTTATAATATGGTTCTTTTCTATCTATAAGAGAGTATTTAAGTGCAATGTATTGGTGAACTTATAGCTGCAACTTGATCCTGTCTATGTTTATAATCAGTTTGTGCTATAGATTTACAGGCTCCAGTGATGTGCTGTATCGTTTCTGAACTACTATGGCAATGGCGACAAATATGTGGTAAGGTTTCTGTCTTTTATGATTATTATTATTGAGACATATTTGTGGGATGGTGATGAATGTGCTATAACTGGATAAATAAGCATAGAGCTACTAAGAAACCTCATTGGTTGGTTTTCACTTGTGTGAGACCGTACACCCACATAGCGGCAGTATATAAAGCTATACTACTTTATGGCTATAGTATCTAGATATAAAGTAGAACTATAGAGTGGAGCGATCGATTGCTACGCAGCATGTCGCGGGTTCGATCCCCGCACGGAAGAAATATTTGTACGACCTACAAGTATTTGTTCCGGGTCTGGGTGTTTTCTATCTATAATATGTATGTGTTTACAAAAATAAATGTATTTATGTAGTTTATCATCCATCTCGTTATCATAACACAAGCATTAAGTTGCTTAGCATGGGACGAGATGGCGTTGTGTGAAATGTCCAAGGATATTTATTTATATTTATTTATTTATAGTATTAAGATATAAGATTTTAAAGTTTGCGAAGAAATAATTTATATTTTTGTTACAAAAAAATTACCATATGTAGTATGTATTTTCAAATCGGTTTATAAATGACCGAACTATGTGTTACCGCATTAAAAAAAACACGAATTGAGTAACTCCACCTATTGTGAAGTCGATAAAAAAGAAAGAAAGAAAATAATTTTATTGTTGCTCACAATTGACATGGCAATCTCAACTAATATAAAACTTAAATAATTACTTACTAACTAGAGGCTAATATTATATTAAACTAGCGACCCGCCCCGGCTTCACACGGGTACAACGATGAACACCTTTATCAGTGTTCCTCTACAATACTATGCATGTACTATACTTATAAACCATCATCTTGAATCACTCTAACTATTGAAAAAAACCGCTTCGAAATTTAAGCATATATGGGGACGGACAGACTACAGCGACTTTGTTTTATACTATGTAGTGATAGTGATACGAACATATATCCCATTAGGAGTTTTTCGTTTAGTTTTTATACAGTCAGTTCTTAGTCAGCTACCAAAAAGCAAAGATCGCCAACCCTAAATGCCAAATTTAATAATGCTATCGAAATCAACGTGTTGTGAAAGCCTTTAATGTATGTTGCTGTGTGTTTTAGGTGCCAATAAAAACATCACGACAGAACTGCTTTGGGCTTCGGTGACTGCTGTTTGACAGCATTGCTTTTAGGATTAAACTTCTGTAATTTGGCAGAGACTTTAATGGAGGTGGTACCTACAGTAGATGTCATAATATTTTTAAGTCCACTCCTACTAATACTCAGCCCATAAATGACCCACTGCTGGGTCGGGACTCCGCCAACTACATTGAGGGTAGTTAGCTAACTGTGCCACGCTGGCCAGACGGGTTGGCGCAGGGTTTCGTATCAAGATTTTTTCTTTCTGTCGCCTCTTACAACATCCAATCCAATAAATACATAAATATAAATAAATATCCTTGGACATTTCACACAACGCCATCTCGTCCCAAGCTAAGCAACTTAAAGCTTGTGTTATGGTAACGAACGAGATGGATGATAAACTACTTATATACATTTTTTTTTGTAAATACATACATATTATAGATAGAAATGAAACCCAGACTCCGAGCCAGTGCCTCTGGTTTAGACAAAGACACTTGCCCGACCCCGGAATCGAACCCGGGACCCGTTGATCCAAAGGCGGCACATCTAACCACTAGACCAACGAGGCATATACATAGACTGGTGACACTATGTATTCTAAATCTGTTACCACACGGTCAATAGAAATTAAGTCTTAAAGAAGAGGTTAATGTCACCAGCGCATACCATCCTTTGGCCGCCGTAAGAGGCGACTAAAGGATTGCAAGATCACCTAGCCGCAAGAGAAGGAAAACTTTATACAAACCCTTTTTTTTTTTTTGTTTCTTTTTTTTTTTTTTTTTTTACGTCGGAGATCCTCATGGATTCCCGGCCGTTGTGAACTAGCCGGGGTATGTGGGACTCCGGGGCGCGTAGAGATGGTGAATTGCGCCCCGACCTACCCACTAAAACCGACGGCGATCCTCGTCTGCCTAAACCAGGGCCACGGGATTCACTAGAGAAGGAAAACTTTATACAAACCCTGTGCTAACCCGTATTGCCAGCGTGACACAGTAGGCTAATTCTCCACCATCTATAAGTACCCGTACGCACTAGCGGTTAGCCGCCTAGGCGGTTCAACCGCTAGTGCGTAAGGGGGCTAAGTAGTAGGCCCGACTGAGTGGGTTTTTTTATCCTTGAACAAACATAATCCTTTTTATTTTACACTAGCGACCCGACCCGGATTCCCACGGGCGCAATGATGAACGTCTAAATTTATCGGTGTTTCTCTACAATATTATGCATGTATTATACTTAAAAACCCTCCTCTTGAATCGCTTTATCTATTATAAAAAAAAACGCTTCAAAATCCGTTGCGTAATTTTAAAGATTTAAGCATACATAGGGACGGACAAACGACAGCGACTTTGTTTTATACTATGTAGTGATAGTGATGTAACTTTATAGAAGATAATATGTAGACACCCCAGAATTGAACCGGAACCCGTGATCCAAAGGCAGCACATCTAACCCCTGAACCAACAAGGCAGTCATTACTCACTCTATCGCGCTGGCCAAATAACTTGGCTCTTCTGCTCACCACATTACATTTAACGTTATTACGACAAAGCAGGAAGTCTTAAACAAGATACGACCCATTATGATCTACGTTACTCCGTTGCCTAGCAACAGATAAGCGGGTATAGATCAAACGGCGGGAAGACGTGTAGGCGTAGCCTAGATCTGGAATGCAACTGGTCCGCCGGTTAAGCAACGTCTGAGTTAGCCAGTTGAAGGATAACCATAATTTCTAATTACTGTTATTCGGCCCATAACTGACTCTCTATTGAGTCAAGTCTCCTCCTATCATTATACCACAAAAGCAACTTTAGAATTTCTTGTCGGCTCTTCTCTATGGAGCAGCTTTCCGAACCGGTGGTAGTTTCAGCATGAATGTGGGTGGACGCAAGGGTTGTGGGCGATCAAAAGAGATGGATGGATTGTAACAATGAGGAATTGTGTATGAAGATTGTAAGTATTTTTTTTTTATTGCCTTAATATGCAAACGAGCTAGCGGCCCACCTGATGGTAAGTGTAAACCGCCGCCCATGGACTTTGGCAGTGCCAGGGACACAGCCAAGCCGTTGCCTACCGTGAAGTGAGTGCTCTTTTTAAACCTCGTTTAAAGGAGGACATATCGTAGGTGGTAGATAATGTAGGTCGAAAGGTGTGAATGTAGATAATGTGTGTGTAGACTACCACCCATCGTGGGACAGGGGTCGTAAGATGATAATGATAATTTTAAATATGACGATTTATAAGAGTTTATACCAGCACTGCGCTTTCCGGAACGCGGTCGCCACTTGAGGACTTTTCTGCCAATTAACTTTGGTAATCCTGTGGGCTCTGGTTCTTTTGCGCATTTCAGTCAGTCATGTCTGACTGAATCTCGCAGGGAAACTCCGAGCATAGTCCTGTCCATTGCCCTTCGGGTGACTTCGGGCCTTCTGATGGAGCCCATAGTGAGCGACCACGTCTAAGCTGGCAGGATAATAATAACGTTTCTTAGTTAATTGATGTTTGCCGAAACTCGTTTTATAGTACAAGTTTGGTTCAGGAAAATCGTTGAAAAAGAATCGCTTCTTTATATCAACCCAATGCCACGATAGGGTTTTTGTTACATCCTATACTAGCGACCCGCCCCGGCTTCGCACGGGTGCAATGAACATCTACATTTATCATTGTGTCTCTTCAATATTATGTATGTGCTATACATATAAACCTTCCTCTTGAAACAGACTAGCTATTAAAAAAAAACCGCTTCAAAACTCGTTGCATAGTTTTGAAGATTTAAGCATACATAGGGACGGACAGACGACAGCGACTTTGTTTTATACTATGTAGTGATATGCAAAAAAATATACTGCTCCAATCTCATGAAACCCATTTAGATGCAGATTTGTTGTAATCTTAATCCCAATCTATCTTCTGAGAGCGGTCAGTCTTTGCTAGGTCAATGAACTTGTTTTGTATATTTCTAAAGACAACGGATAGTTTAAGCTGTGTCTACTTTGTTGTCATTTGAGACAGATTGTAAGCTCTATGAGCCAGACTTGTAGTCTGGTACCAAAATCAAAACTCATTTAATCTAGTCGGCTCATTAGAGCACTTTTAAGTAGTTAAACAATAAAATAAAATTAACCATTTAAAATTGAATATTTACCAAATACCACCGGTCCGGAATGCAGCCTAACACCTACTTACACCCTCAGAATGGAACTGGTTGACGACACTACTTACCTTGCATCCATCTTCTTCTTTTTCTAAACCCATAAATGGACCTCTGTTGAGTCGGACCTCCGGACGCGGGACAGACGGGTTGGCGCAGGGTTTCGTTTCAAGAGTTCCTTCTCTTGCGGCTAGGTATTCGGCCTTGTCACTTCCTCGTGTCGGCTCTTACGACACCTTTAGGCTGGAATGGGGTGGTGATGCTATGTATTCTAAATCCGTCACCGTCACGGACTAGTAATTTAGTCTCTAAAACTAGGAAACCTAATAATCTAGCACTGAGTGGGGCCTTCTCTAAATTCATGGAGTTGTATCCAATTGCCTTCTCTCGCGGCTAGGTGAGTTGCTTCTTGCGTTCCTATAGTCGCCTCTTACGACACCCTCAGGATAGTGTGGGTTGGCGACATTGCATATTCTAAATCCGTCACCACACGGACAAAAGATAATAACATTGTACGGATTTCAAACTCGGGACACGTATTAAGTAAACCATTGTGTTTCGCATTTAAAATTCACGAGGCAGCTCTATTTTGCACGAAGTATTATAATTTGGGCATTACCCATCACTGTAATTTGAATATCTGAACTATTGTTACGGCTATTTATGGTCTGTGACATCATGCGGTTAGTTTGCAATATATTTTGAGACTAGGGGAAATTGGCCTGGTCTTCCTTTGCCGAACGAACTTCTTTCAAGTTAATTACCAGTTTAAACGTCGATTGCTATTCTCTCCCCATTGCCGTCTACTCTCTCCCCACTTATACTACCGGTAATTATTTAATTTCGTCAGTATAAAAGCACGACAGCTATTCTTACATCAATGGCAATTGATAAGAACGGCCGACGGCTTTATCCTACTTAACTGGTGTACACCAGAGGCACTTGCCCTGAGTCTGGGTGTCATTTGTGTTCGTGAATTGCCCCCGCGATAAGTGTTATAATACCTAATGCAGGGGTTACGTTTTTTTAAGAAAAAAAAAGTCTAGCGTAGGCTGTAACAAAACTCTTTTAAATAATCGTCATATTAAAGACTACCATCATTGTCTTTCAACCATTGTCCTACACTAGGTGGTAGTCTACACTCCTATCGTCATATCTACATTCACACCATTCATTTACATAACCCATCCATCGTTTTTGGTCTCCCACAACCCTTGCGTGCCCGAAGTAGGGTAAAATATTATGTAAGATGACTGATGCCCATCCAACATTCAGCAGAACAAGACGTGGCGTCGTCGACGTCATCGTTTCAGCCCATAAATTACCTACTACTGAGACGGGTCTCCTCCCAATTCACGAAGGGAGAAAAGCCTAAATTAAACGTTGCGTAACTGGATCTAATTATCCCCTTCACCAAGATCTTATTTTTTAACCCCCGACGCAAAAGGAGGAGTGTTATAAGTTTGACGTGTCTGTCTGTCTGTCTGGCACCGTAGCTCGCGAACGGATGAAGCGATTTCAATACAGTTTTGTGACAGTTTTCAGTTGTATGACAGGTGAGTTACGGGCGAGTGTTCTTAGACATGTTTGATGAAAATCGGTTAAGTCGTTTAAAAGTTATGGGGGGTGAAAGTGGGGAGGAATAACCGAATGTCTGCAAATATAATCGAGTGGGGTCTCAAATGAAAGCGCATCACGTGCACATTACAAAATGGGGTAAAAGGGGGGGGGGGGTCAAATACCCAATATCTGCAAATATATGTGGTGGGGAGCAAATGAGGATGCGACAAGAATCTATGTATTAACAACTTAACAACATCTACATCATAATAAATATATAAAAAACATAAATAGTAATAAATAAATAGGAGCGGTCCCCCAACGCGATGTATTTTTATTTTTTTACTTTTTAAAGGATACTTAGGTCATTGTGTCGGGAGTTTATTTAAATTTTTAATTTAATTTTTTATATATGTCGGAGATAGCGACGGCTGAGCGATAGAGTCGTCATCATCTTGACTTGGTACGAGGTTTGTTACTTGTAACTTTATAATTCACAATATTAACCACAGTATAAATAACAATGTTCAGTTAACACACTTAGATAGACAAACCGACAGGTTCGCAACGGAGAAGTGTCTCGGGCCGTGTCCCAACGTCGACTGACTGATCGAGCCAACCTCACTTTCCATTACGACTCTGTCCACGTGCCGCCATTGCAAAACAACAGACGTCACCGCGTTTGCCGCACTACTGTGTTAACAATCAATTGAGAAACTTAATAAAACGATATCGTTATCCACGACACGGCCAGCCTGACGAAGCACACGTCCTCGTGTGTACTTGTAACAAAATAACCAACTGAGGCACATTTTCACGTTCGGCCAACCTGACGGTAATGTTCCGTAATCGTATCTTAAGAATCAAGTTAACAGAGATCACGTTAGCATACAAATAATTTTAACAACTTTAACACGAAAGATTCCTCTAAGCCCATAATCTTTAAATCTCAATACTGATACTTTAAAACAGTAGGTTTAAAGTAATAATTACACAACACATGGCCCAGCTGTCCCAGCAGCTAGTGACAATTCACATGCCACCCATATCGTCATCGCTCCAAGCGATACGACCAACACTTTAACTAGAGTTCACGACTCCCAGTACACAGGACCATACAAATAGTCTCTCTCGAGACCCGGGTCCCCGCCACACCACTAGCTGCCCATCGCGCTCTGTACAACTCCCAGAGTTGCAGTTACGACTACAGACTAGTGCGTGTAGTGCGACCTAGCCAAGGTATGTGTTCTTTTTTACTGTTGGAGGCAACCTCCTCACCATCTTCATCAGACAAATTTAACTCAACGGGCACACTGCTTAGTGGAATCTCCTTATACAGTCGTGAGCGTATTTTTATGTTCTATTACCGGTCAAAGATTTCAGCAAATAACGATCATCATCAAGTAACTCCACAATTTTTAACGGTCCCTTGTATTTCGCGTCTAATTTAGTTTGGTTTCTCTTCGTTCTGAATTTAAACTAAATTACCAACATCAAACTTTACCACTTTAACTTGTAGTTTTATCAAATTTTACTTTTTCGTAACTGGCACTATTTTCTACGAGTATGTACGAGTATGTGGCCGCTTGCTCTCTTACTAATGTCTACTGCCGGTCCGGAATCATTCAAAGTTAATAGGTTAAATGGTCTAGCTAAAGGTCCTATCAGAAACTCGAGTGGACTCGCTTGTATTACACGGTGGACAGAGGAATTCAAAACTAATTGCACGTCTTCTAACGCTTCATGCCGGGACCTATCAGACGCTTCTATCGCGGTCAGCATACTTTTTAACGCGCTCATTGTTCTTTCTACTTGGCAATTAGCGCGACTTGAACCCGTAGCTATCAAACGTAATGAAACTGACAAAAAAACTTTGAATTCTTTGTTGGCAAAGCGTCGTCCCAGATCTGCAATTACTTACTGGAGCTCCAACTAAAGACGCTTGATTTAAGGGATTTAATTGTGCTAGCCAAATCTATTCTCAGGGTATGATACAAGGGAACAAATTTTGTGACCGCATCAATTAAAACTATGACGTACTCCTTGCAATCGCTTTTCCACTTAATTTGCCAGTTAAGTCAACGTGCACAGTATGCCACGGGATACTAATCTTAGGAATTGGATGAAGTCCCGCTTGTGGGCGACCTGATTGCGATTGAGATAGTTTACAAGTAATACAACCATAGACAAACTTACGAACGCACTTAGCCATGTGCTCGAACCAATAGTGATCAACCCTGTATATTTGGCCACCTCGCCCTTTATAGTTCACAGAGCCACCTCGCCCTTGACTGTATATTTGGCCACCTCTCCCTTTATAGTTCATAGAGCCACCTCGCCCTTGACTGTATATTTGGCCACCTCGCCCTTTATAGTTCATAGAGCCACCTATTACAATTGGGACTCGAAAATTAATCCAGCGTGTCGAGGCATAATTGCTGCTGACCACACCCTCAGGTATTAAAGGCGTGAAGTTACATAAGCACATAGCCATATGATGTTTTAATTAAAGAAACTATTAAACTAGTCCCAATATCTTACCGTCATTATTATCTAATAAGCATGGATCCAGCCCAGTAGGGACATATGATTGGGGGAGTGGACGTTGGCGTTCTCTCGAGTATTTGTAAGTGCGTTCAAACTCTTATGATATCTGTCACCGTCAAGTACCTCAATGACTTCTTAAGGTCCGTTATATTTAGGATCCAATTTGGTTTGATTCCGTTCATGATTTTCGACTAAAACATAATCTCCCACCGAAAATCTAGTCACATTTGCCTTATTTTTATCGAATCTTAATTTATCAAGCTGTGCATTATTTTCCATTAATTTGTCAGCTTGTTCCCTAATCTCTCAAATTTATCTCAACCTCATGATCGTCAATAGTTAATAAATTTAGTGGCCTAGCTACTCTACCTATTAACAATTCTAATGGACTTGCCTTAGTTACCCTATGAATCGTGCTATTTATAGCAAGTTGGACATCATCTAACGCATCTTGCCATGACCTATTTGGACTAACTTCTACAACAGTCAACATATTTTTGAGGGTGCTCATAACTCTTTCCACTTGGCTTCGGCGCAACACAATGTTTGATGAGAGAGCACTCTGCACCAGAATCAGAATAAAATGGATACGACTCACAAGCGTTCATCAGCGTACTGCTGGGATTGCTAACATAGCAAACTTCCACATGCCTCTCGTTACTCGCCGCTGCTGCAGGCGCTGCTCCGAACTGCTTGCGACTACTGCCGCGCCAGCTCCTCCGCTGTTGCCACGTTGTTGCCACGTGGACACTTCGTTGCCAAATGTCCGGCGTTGCCGCACCTGAAACAGATTAAGTCCGACCGCGGCCGCGGCCCCGCAGAGCCTGACGCTGAAGTGTGCAGTGGCAGCACTAGCTGCCTTGCCTTTCACCGCCAATTTGATGCTCGGTGACCCATTCCACCGCAGCTGTGACATTCCACAGTTGCCGACCGAAAACCCGATCGCTTGAAATCTGGATCTGCTGTCCTATCGCCTCACGTTTAGGCTACCTTACCGATGCAAATCAAGGCATACAATGGCTCCATAATCTTGGAAAACTTTGCTATAAACTGGCGAAAATACGACGTCAGACCGATGAACCGTCAAGCTAAACAAGCACAGCAATCTAAACTTCGTATCGCAAGTAATTAACAGGTAAACACGCAAAAGAACCTCGAATAATATTTTCTTACACCGGTCAAAATCACACTATCGTAAATTCGTATACCATACAATATACCCGAGTAATAAAATGGAAACTGCTCACCGGAGTGACGTAAAATTGCAGCTGGTGCGCTTACTACAGATCCACTCACTATTCTTTGACCTGGCTGACCACAGTACTGTTGCTCGCCTTCCTGCTGCTCCGCTCAGGGCAGTTAGACGCGTAGTGTCCTTGTCCATCACAATGAAAGCAAGTGATCCCCACTTGGTTAATCGCCGCACTATGACTGCCGCTTGTGATCTTCAGTTCAGAACAATCTTCATGTAGCTTAATGTCTCCTTTATAGTGACAATGAATCGCCATTATCGGTTATTTCCATCGCGTACAGAAGTACACACATTATCACTACACTGTTTTCTCCACGTGGGCTGACTGAGTTACATACCACTTCTGATGTCGGAGATAGCGACGGCTGAGCGATAGAGTCGTCATCATCTTGACTTGGTACGAGGTTTATTACTTGTAACTTTATAATTCACAATATTAACCACAGTATAAATAACAATGTTCAGTTAACACACTTAGATAGACAAACCGACAGGTTCGCAACGGAGAAGTGTCTCGGGCCGTGTCCCAACGTCGACTGACTGATCGAGCCAACCTCACTTTCCATTACGACTCTGTCCACGTGCCGCCATTGCAAAACAACTGACGTCACCGCGTTTGCCGCACTACTGTGTTAACAATCAATTGAGAAACTTAATAAAACGATATCGTTATCCACGACATATATAAAAAGGATCCATAGAGAATTATTCAGCTCAATGTTCTTTTTTAATTTGTTTGTCTTGGAACAAGCTACTTTTAAGTTAACACCCGAATTCAACACGCGTAGTTTTGACTTCTCTATTTTCACTCCGGATGTGTTCAGTTAAAACTAAACATTGGACAGTTAAGTTATGGGCAATATAAACTATAAATAATCCGGTTGGAAGTAAATGACGGATAATAGGCTGGGACAAATGCGTATACAATATTAGGGTCAATTTTATTTGTAATAAATTTAAACTTTTTGCTGTGAACAACATCATGCTGTTATCCGAGGCTTTGTCTGTATTTATTTGGATTAGTTCCTTCTTTTGCTTACAGATGCCGTTGATTCAATTCTCACATAATAATCCACTATGCTGCAAGAGTCTTCTCTAAGCACACTTCGCAACTCAACTACTTTTCGGAACAGGCTTACATATTTTGTTATACTCTGATTGTATTGACAAGGGTTGTCATGTGTGTAATTTTTTACTCATAGATTAGTTCCAATATATCCGGACGTATCGTATTAGGCTAGTGTACCTGAAATAAATATAGATAACTAGCTTCGCCCCGCGGTGTCCCCCGCGGTACGACAATAAGTAAGCGCGGGTGCAGCTACTCTATAATAGAAATATTCGATTCTTTCTCTCCGTAGCCATCATTGAACTACAACGAATATTTAAAGAAAAGAACTGGTCAAATTGGTCCAGGCGTTGTTAAGTTATGCGCTTACCAACACATTTTGCGATTCGTTTTTATATTATAGATTACGTTCATCGCCATCATTATGCATCTCAAGTGAAGAAAACCTGCGTCACCAACCCTTTAAAAAGTTAATGCATGACGCATGCAGCACAGCGCTGGTAAAAGGGTTTTTTGCTGTTAACGACATGCTTCTTCTGATGGAGTTGTAACCGATAATGTTCGGAACTCACCAACAGGAACCCAATACCATTCAAGTGTCTTGTGATCTCGCAACTGTGATTTCATAGACCTTCAGTTTACAGGGTGTAATAAAACTTATATACCATAAGGAATAGATCGATATTACTTCCGATACTGTCTGAAAATAAAAAAGTAAAAGTATTGAAGAGAACCTAAAAGACAATGGAATTCAAATTTCTACAAATACCGATTGCTAAGTGGTCGGTTTTCACTGCACGTCACATGAATATTAGGACTTTTGAACCCCCTATCCTTGTCACAGGTTGTTACATTTTTATAGACCCCCCCCCCCTCCTGATGTGACGCGATAATTTTTATACATTTATGCATAAATTTAAAAGTAATCGAGTAAAACCAGTTAGTTTAATTTTTTACTTTTTTTTAAGTATTTTAACTTTTAACATGTGTTGTCACAAAACTATTGACGCCCCCCCCATGCCCCTTGTCACACCCCCCTACCTATTAACCAGTGACGTAATTTATGGATGACCCCTAAACACATACCTACATATAAAACAAAAAGAACACAAACGTGCATTCGGTTGTAGTAAAGTGAAAATGTGGTTTAACCGTCGCATTGTATGATCCAGTATCGCGGTAACTGGCCACCGACTGAACCGCAGTTAACTCGCCGGTAATCTACACGGTACATGCCTGTTAAAACCACATAAACCTACCTCCATTGTTTTTAAACAATATTTTATTACTGTTTCGTTTGTTTGTTGTCCTTAATGCAAATTGACATGGGTGCTAGTACGAACTGTTTGGAGCAATAACAGATTTTATTGCGATGTAATATGATCGATATTTGATAAAGTAATCGATTTTTAATACCACTAGGGTTGCGCCCAAGATTACGGCTCTGACACTTTTTTTTTATCACTATCGTCACTACATATTATAAAACAAAGTCGCTGTCGACTGTCCGTCCCTATGTATGATTGAATCTTTAAAACTACGCATCTGATTTTGAAGCGGAAAAGCATAAATTACCTAAATCTTTAGAGCGCATAGATCATAGAGCGGTTTTTTTTAATAGATGGAGTGATTCATGAGGAAGTTTTATATGTATCTCTCTCTCTAGTCGGTCCCTCATGACTGAGGATCGTGGTCATCAGTGGATGCGTTACATTTGGACCAGATTATATGTATAATACATCCATAATATAGTAGAGAGACACTGATAAATTTAGAGGTTCATCATGCACCCGTGCGTAGCCGGGGTGGGTGGCTAGTAAAAAATAAACCCTGGTCTAGGTATAACCAGTTTACAAAAATGTCATTCACGAACACAAATGACACCCAGACTCGGAACAAATGCCTCTGGTTTACACAAAGACAGTTGCCTGACCCCCCGAAGATCCCTGATTGAAAGGTGGCACATCCAACTGCTAGACCAGCAGGGCGGGCGGCTTCCATGCTACCAGCTGAGAAAAGGTGGAGTCTTTGGCAGCCAACTGGCGTGTGGACAGCTGTAAAGCCCCACTTCTCTTGAAATAAATAAATATCCTTGTACATTTCATACAACGACATCTCGTCCCAAGCTAAGCAACTTAATGCTTGTGTTATGGTAACGAGATGAATGATAAACTACGTTTATACAATTTTTTTTTGCAAATACATACATGTTATAGATAGAAAAACACCCAGACCCGGCACAAATACTTGTAGGTCGTACAAATATTACTTCCGTGCGGGAATCGAACCCGCGACATGCTGCGCAGCAGTCGATCGCTCAACCACTGCGCCAACCGTATCGTCAAATATAAAATAGTAATAATAAAAAAATATAAAATTGTACTTAAGTTGAATGTTCCAGTGTAGCCCGCGACGTATGTAGTTATAGAATTATAATCATCAAACTCATCAATACAACCCTCCAAGCTCATAAAGGTGCAAGAATGACTTTGAGCTTGAAAAAGTTTTTCTTTATGAGCTTGGAGGGTTGTATTGATGATTTTTATGATTATAATTCTATAACTACATACGTCTTAAAGCCGCGAATAACATTTTAATCAACATACAACCCAGCACTGACCTGCAAATTGCAAAAAAACGTAAGAAAATTTGAATTTCGCGGGCTACCCTGGAGCATCCATCTTAATAATAATAAATATCCTTGGGCATTTCACACAACGCCATCTCGTCCCAAGCTAAGCAACTTAATGCTTGTATTATGGTAACGAGATGGATGATAAACTACTTATATACATTTTTTTTTTGTAAATACATACATATTATAGATAGAAATGACACCCAGACTCCGAGCCAGTGCCTCTGGTTTAGACAAAGACACTTGCCCGACCCCGGAATCGAACCCGGGATCCGTTGATCCAAAGGCGGCACATCTAACCACTAGACCAACGTATAATAAATGTGACGACTGCTTCTCAGCCGATAAATCACCCACTACTGTGTCGGGCCTCCCCCTTTTTACATGAAGGGCAATTAGCCTACTGTGCCACGCTGGCCAGATAGTTAAACACGGGGTTTCGTTTCAAGTCATCCATCTCTTGCGGCCAGACTTTATCATTTCCTTTCTTACGACACCCTCTGGATCGAATGAACTACTTCAAAGCAACATTTTTATTTTTATACACCCCTGATACGAGTATTGCGCGTACAATAAGAAAAAGATTGCAATATTTTATAACTCAGTGCTTCAACATGGTCGGGGCGGTCAAAAACATTTATTATGCGCCATCAATTTTTGAGAACGTGTGCAACACGACACCAAACGTACAAATGAATGTAAGACAAGCGTAAAGTTATGTCGGGACGCACAGTGGGTCGTTTAGTGTGGTAACACGGGCAAACATTTGTTTTTACATTTGACTAGCTGTACCCCTGCGCGCGTTGCTACGCCACTAACTAAAATAAATTTAAAGGGGAAACATCACATTTTTTTAATTTTCAGGACCCTTTGGCGGCTCATGCACAACACTTTGCTTAAGATCATCATATGATCAAGTGCATAGTTTACGATTCTTTAAAGGACATACAGACAAACATTCAATTTTAGATATTTCTCTCTTAAGACCTCGGTATATGGAAATGACCGCGTAGTCTGGGACGGCCCTCTGCTAGATGGAGCGACGATCTGCGAAAGGTTGCGGGCAGCAGCTGGATGCGTCAAGCGCGTCATTCTGCGTCATTTATGAACCGAAAAGCGGCGTGTTTATGCTTCTTTGTAGGTACTAAAATACATGTGATTTTTGATTGTAGTCTTACACCTCACCACGTATCAAAAAGGGGGAGGGAGGGGTTAAAATATTATAAAAAACATCACGTGATTAATGGACAGCCCCTTACTGGTTCTCGGTAATAGTAGTGTAAGTTAAATTAAAATGAACATAATTTGAAGTTTTAACACGACACGACTTTGTGCCTCGATTGAGCAATTTGCAATTTTCTCAGATTAATCCCGTTTTATCGCCATACTTGGCCAATGAAGGTGTTTAAACTTAACCTGATACAAGGTCCTTTAAATTTTCATCTCTGTAAAGTATAATACTATTACTACTCAGTCCACAAACGACCCACTGCTAGGTCGGGCCTTCTCCCGTTACAGGGGGGGCATTCTGGATTAGTAGGTAGACTAATGCCTACTGTACTAATCCAGACGGGTTGGCACAGGTTTTAGGTTCTAGTTTTCCTTCTCTTACGGCTAGTTTATCAGCCTTGTCCTTTCCTTTTGTCGACTCTTACGATACCCTCAGGATGGAATGGGATGATGACACTGCATTCTAAATCCATCACCACACGAACTGTAGTGTATACACGATGTAACAAAAGCCTGTAGCTGCGAAAGGCTGCGGGATGCATTAAGCTGAAGACTGGACGCTATGTTGGTGTTAAGGATAGTGCTTATATCCAGCTGTAGACTAGAACGGACTGACGATGTACTGGCTCCCCGACACGGCGGCCCAATTCTGTTATCTGAACAAGTAGGTGGAGGAGGCCCGAGTCAGCAGTGGGTAATTTATGGGCTGTAACGAGGCCAAGACGGGTTGGCACAGAGTTTGTATCAAGTTTCGTGTCAATCTCTGGTTGACATAATTATCGTGAACTTCATTAACAAAATGTAGTGTGAATAAACGACCGGCTATCTAACACGTTTACCTGCATCACTTAAAGCCGAGAAGCCTTCGGTCCTATCACGTTTCCACGTCTTCGGATCAAATCCACTTAATCTTACGTGCACCTCAAAATCTGGTCCGATAATACCCGACTGAATTGGAAAGCTCTCTAAAGTCCCGCAATTGAGCTATCGTTGGGCCTCCTGTACGCAGTCCGGTTGCTGATGCTGCCTAATTGTCTGCTATTGGTATATTGAGAGCTGATAGATGCAATTAATTGGTTCCCGTGAATCATGCATGAAGGTTATTGGTCGGTCGGGGATAATGGTGTTGAGAACATGTTCTATCGGTCAATTTAAGTTCACTTCGGTGAACAAAAAGCTGATTAAAAATTGAATTAAAAGACTCTGGTTTATATCGAAGTGTGTGGGAAGTTGCCATGGTTTTTGAACATGTTTTAAGTTCGAGACAGAGGCCTTTTGACTTTGTTGTTAAAGACCCGACCCGGCTTCGCATGGGGTAACATATTTTTAAACATTTCGGGTGTAAGGAAGTTTTCTTTAAAGATATTGTCGTTTTCTTTAATGGTGTCGATTTTTTTATTTGATTAGTCACATGCGATGAACCAATGTTTTATCAAAGTCGGTAAAGCCGTTTCAAGGTCATCAGATCTTGTTAAGATGTATCGGGGGTTCCCCAAAATTTTCAACATTTCAAATTTACTTTTATGTGATTAAATATACCTATCCTACTAATCCTATCCTACTATATAATATTATAAACGCAAACGTTTGTATGTATGGATGGATGTTTGTTACTCTTTCACGTAAAAACTACTGAGTTTAATGAAACTTTACAAAAATATATACATAAGAATAACACATAGGCTACAATTTATAAAGATAATGTGTGAATTGTCCAAAATATAACAACAAGTGTCAACAAAAATTTTGAGGGAAATGTAAATTCCATCACCACGCGGGTAAAACCGCGGGGCGCGGCTAGTTGTACTCAGCCCATAAATGACCCACTGCTGAGTCGGGCCTCCTCTCATCACAGGGAGGGTAATTAGCCTAATGTGCCACGCTGGCCAAACGGGTTGGCACAAGGCTTCGTTTCAGCGTTTCTCTTGCGGCGAAGTTTTTAGCCTTGTCATTTTCTTTTTGTCGGCTCTTACGACACCCTTAGCATGGAATGGTGACTAATGTATTCTAAATTCGTCACCACACTGATTACATCCACTACTAATAATAAATAAATATATCTATGTAAATGTATTCTTTTTAAACATAATGTGTGGATTAATAAAACACAACCTGTTTAATAAATTCTACTAGAAAAGACGTCAGTGTTCCATCATGTTGGTAATGGTAGGAACAACGAGTTACAAAGACAACTGGCCAACTATCTCACAGTCAAGCTTGACACAGTAAAATGATAAACAGTAATACTATTCCTCGGCCCTTCGATCAAGCGGTGAAGTGGCTAAATAAAAAGTTATCACTACGTATTTACACCTCGATGCACATTCAAATACGTGCTTAAAATAATGAAGTTAGGAAACTATACATCAATTGCTTTAAAATTATGTGGTGAATTTAACATGTGCTTCTTATAATTGATTTATAATATACATAAAAATTTATGCCACTTTTCGTACAACGACTTTACAACTTTACAACTCAAGAACGGCTGAACCGATTTAAATGATTTTGCATGCGTTTGGGTGGCACCAAGGATGGTTTAGATTCACAAATCAGCCCGACAGATGGCGCTGCAGTCGGTAAACGAATATCATGCAGAACAACGTCTGCCCGGTCCGCTAGTTGAATTATAATTTTCGATTTGTTACTAAAAATACTTAAATACATAAACAGAATCGCTAGTTAGAGCGTTGATAGAAAGCAAAGTGTGTTACTTTGCTTTCTATCATTCCCATACTACAGGAAAACTGGTAACCAGCCACACATCTAAGGAATACACAATAGCACTTAAACCTCACCGTGCCGAAGAATTAGTAAAAGCCGACTAAAGAATCGCAACATGTAGACCACTTGATACAAACCTTATGCCAATACGTTTAGCCAGCATGGCATAGTCGACTAAAGGCAGACGGCCTAATTTGGTGGAGTCCCGACTTAGGGTTATTTATGGATTGAAATGTTGATGCAAAAGGTTACTGGCAGCAGCTGGCTGCTGTCAAACTAAGTCCATTTAATCCTGAGAGTGTTGCGAAAGCAGATGAAATGAAATATTAAGGCCGAAAACCTTGCCGCAAGAGAAGGAAAACTTGAAACGAAGCCTGTGCCACGTATGGCCAGCGATTGACTGCCTCGTTGGTCTAGTGGTTAGATGTGCCGCCTTTGGATCAACGGGTCCCGGGTTCGATTCCGGGGTTGGGCAAGTGTCTTTGTCTAAACCAGAGGCACTGGCTCGGAGTCTGGGTGTCATTTCTATCTATAATATGTATGTATTTACAAAAAAAATGTATATAAGTAGTTTATCATCCATCTCGTTACCCTAACACAAGCATTAAGTTGCTTAGCTTGGGACGAGATGGCGTTGTGTGAAATGTCCAAGGATATTATTTATTTATTTATTTATACTCCATCTAGTTGAAAGAGGCCCGATTAGCCTCAGCTAATAAGGCCTCAGCCTATGTCAAACAGTGAGGCAGGCCAATCAAGTTGTCCTACTGCTTACGCATTTACTGTATTAGTGAGTGCATCAGGTAGAACAATGCCACAATTTATGAACCCCAACGGACGGAAATCTGTATGCAGAGTACAAAAATATCGCCCATTCTCCTTGTCTAGCTAGTTTTATGGTAGATTTGTGCATTAAATTCATAGTGCATTGTGGATAAGATATGTGAGTTTGCATCCTAACTAATGTCTACCCTCAGACGTGAAGCTACAACGCAGAAAAAGAATTGTCTGCAACCTTTTGACATTGAAGCAGATTCAGTTTTATGAATTTGATATATTGATACATTCTTGAAAGTCGTCTCAGTTAATCAGATTTTTATGAGAATTGGATTTGATATTTTTGTTATAAAACCAAGTCTATGAGACCATGTGGAATGTTATCGAGATGTACCCATAATTGACAGCAGATAAAAAAAATTACAGAAAATGTAAACCAACTACAAAATAAGGAATGGCGAAATGTAAACAACCCTTTGAAGTTAGAGCCATCTTGAATTAGACCGACGAAAAGGTGGGACTATTCAATCAAAAATATTTTTTCAAATCGGTCTATGAAAGACAGATTTATGCCGTAATGTAAACCAGAAGCACTGAGTCTGGGTGTCATTTCTGTTCGTGAATTTAATGTTTGTAAACTGTCCCCGCATTACAGGTCATACCTAGCGCAAGGGTATCGTTTTATTAAAAAAAAATACATACAAATAAGTTTTCATAAATGCTTTCAAATTGTCAAATAATAAAATAATTACACAAAAAATGTTATACAGTTCAATTAACATTAAAAATTAAAAAAAAAAACATCCATCCGTTTGACTATTCTCCTTTTTGAAGTAGGACTATCTATCCTAAAGGTCTAACACCAACGTTGACCTTTAAAATTAACTTTATTGGTCAATTTTGGAACCACTTAGCGTAGCGTAAGTAGTTATTGTCATGCATCGTAATTTATTCCATAGTCGACGAAAAAAAAAAGCTATATTACAACCTTAACAATGGGCAATTAAAATTGACTAAACACTCGAGCTTCACAAAATAACCGTTTAATTTATATTCTGAAGATATGGCCGGAAACCCTTGTTATTAAACATTTTTGAAATTTTTAATGATTACTTATGAATAATATTTATGACTGTAAAAGGTTTCTCTTTATGGTATGTGATGTGTGAAGTGAAGGATGTATGGTATGTGACCTGCGTAATATCGCAGTTCTGGTCAAAGATAACCTAAATTCAGGGTATAACAAAACCCCTATAATTATCATAACCCACTGCTGGGTATGGGCCTCCCCTAAAGGACACTATAGCTCCATGTCTTCAGCTTGACGCTAGGGTCCCTGGAATACCCCTAAAGTCATACTAAAAGGATCAATATAATAAATCCGCGAGATTAGAATAAATAGTGTCACCACCCCATTTCATCCAGAGGGTGTCGTAAGAACCGACAAAAGGAAATGAAAATGCCGATAACCTACGAAGAGAAGGAAAACTTGATATGAAACCCGTCTGTCCAGCGTGGAACATCAGGCTAATTACGTATTACCCTCCATGTAACTGGAGGAGGCCCGACTCAGCAGTGGGTCATATTTGGGCTGAGTAGTATTAGTGATAAATAAATAAATAAATATCCTTGGAAATTTCACACAACGCCATCTCGTCCCAAGTTAAGCAACTTAATGCTTGTGTTATAGTAACGAGATGGATGATAAACTACTTATATACTTTTTTTTTTGTAAATACATACTTATTATAGATAGAAAACACCCAGACCCGGAAGAAATACTTGTAGGTCGCACAAATATTTCTTCCGTGCGGGAACCGACCCCGCGACATGCTGCGCAGCAGTCGATCGCTCAACCACTGCGCCACTGCCCTAATGAAATTGGGAAGATAGAAGGAAGAACTATCTGATAAGACATCGTTGCGTCAATAATCTTAAATGTCTACAAAAATGTAATTAATAAGAGTGGCGTGTCCAGAATCGCGTGCTTTTAACAAATGTACAGGAAATACAATAATTTATAACACTATTAATAGCATTCTACGACGTTAGGCTTACAAATGAACTTACACCCTGTCTCGATCACGGCATGGTCCAGTTTCCAAGTACAGACACGCGATTTTAATGTAGATTTTTATTTGAATGTACATGTATCAACTAACTCATTGCAAAAGCAGCTATTTTTTTATAAAAAAAAAACATTATTCAAATGTTCATGTATCAACAAACTCTTTGCAAAACCAGCTTTTTTTATTAAAAAAGCCATTCCTCTTGTTTCTTTATCGCGGGGTTTGTTTTTTCTTCTGCTCAGCCTATAAATTACCCACTACTTAGTCGGGCCTCCTCCAAGTACAAGGAGGGTAAGTCTACTGTGCCACGCTGACCAGACGGGTTGTCACAGGTTTTGGTATCAAGTTTTCCTTCTCTTGCCGTAAAGCTCATAAAGGGTGCAAGAATGACTTTGACGTTGAAATAGGCAACGAGGCGCAGCCGAAGGCGAGGGTTGACAGTCGGAACAAGTTGCAATGACGGTTTCGCACGTGTACTGAACGACTATTTTTAATACAGTTGCGAAAAAATGGAGCAATTTAATAAAATAATAAAAACACAATAAACTCAACTAACTCATCATTTATGACTTATAAACAAAAATGGCGCCAACCGTAGAATATAAGCAGAGTTTTTTTTTCTTCACCCATTCTAGTAGGCAAAAGCAACTATGCCCATACAGCCAAGTCTTCAGTAGAATATTTTTATTGATATGAAATGAAAATGAAATTTAATGAGATGAATTAAAATGAAACCTAGCCTAACTCATTCAATCAAATCAATAAATCTGATATTGAAACAACTTAGTAAGTAGTTTCTTTTTAGAAATATACGTATTTGCATGAATCATAAAAACTTCTATGATTTTTTTAGTAAAAACTTCATGGTTGGTTTTTCCTTATAATAGACATTATTTTGACAGTTGTATGGTAAAAAAAAAGCACGCGTGTGTTCCCACTTCCCGAACGCTATACGTCCCTGCAATATCCCACTTTTTGAGCAACTGTATTAAAAAAGTTTTTCTTGCACCTTTATGAGCTTGGAGGGTTGTATTTATGATTTAGATGATTATAATTCTATAACTACATACGTCTTACAGCCGCGAATAACATTTTAATCAACATACAACCTAGCACTGACCTGCAAATTGCAAAAAACGTAAGAAAATTTGAATTTCGCGGGCAACCCTGGAACATTCACCTTAACCAAATTACGGATAGGATATATTAGCCGGCTTTGACTTACAAGCTCTATCCAATTTATATAACCTTTAGCCTACTAATTAACTAGTACTAATTACCATTTCTCAGCCAATAATTTACTCACTGCTGACGCCATCTACATGGAGGTTAATTAGCCTGCTGTGCCACGCTGGCCAGACGGGTTGGCACAAGGGCTTCGTATAAACTTTTCCTTCTCAAAAAAAACTCAGATCATTTATTTCAATTGAACCTATTTACTTGTGTTTTTGAAAAGTCAAAAGTGAAGTAAGGATCTCGTTGCTTGTTCCTAAAAGTAGATCCTATGGAGAAGAACAGGCAAGAAACTCCATGGAAACTCTTTTTAACATATTTTCTGTTACAAACATCTCTTGCGGCTAGGTTTTCATCCTTGTCATTTCCTTTTGTCCGCTCTTACGACACCCTCAGGATGGGATGGGGTGGTTAAACTATGTATTCTAAATCCGTAACCACACGAAATCGCAAATAAATACTGGTAATGACCAGGTTATGCTGGTGGCGACCCCTATGACATTGGGAAAAGGAACTGATGAAGAAATTGTGAGAATAATTACAATTTGCAAAATCGCAAATTACGTCTCTTGTTTGTAATAAAATATGACATAAATATTGCGCTCGCACTAAAACCACAAAATAATTAGGTACAGAAGTCATGATAATGTAAACCTCACTTTTTCGCGCTCGGCAGGGTCTGGATCGCGGGATATCAATTTTTTTTATGTATAAAACGAAACCCCTGTACTAGCTATAACCTATATCGCGGGGTTAGTTCACAAAAATTACACCCAGACTTATAAAAAGTGCCTCTGGTAGTTTCCGGAGTCCCACCGCCCTCACCCCCGAGGGACGGCGGTATGCATAAAGCATTTCCCCAGCGTCTACAAAAAAAGAGTTGCGTATCAAGTTGTCCTTCTATTGTAGCTATATTATCGGCCTTTGTCATTTCCTATTGTTGACTCTTGTGACACCCTCATGATGGAATTGGGTGGTGATACTATGTTTTCTAAATAAAACAAAATGTCCGTAAGCTCTATTGTTGCTCCATATTTGCACAATATACATCACAAGTGTCGCAAGCGAACGGCACTGACGCTTACACCGTCACGGGATGTCGTGTCCGTGAACCATGTCTATGTGTGTGTCTTAAGCGCGCGTTGTATGTAGGTTGAATTCTGTACATAAGTATTTTGTGCTAAAACGCTGTTTCGAATAACATGTCATATTTATTTCCAGCAGTGAATTCACGCGTCTAAATTAGTGTTATGACTGTGTGGTCCAAGATTACAGATGTCGCGGGGATGCAATGTAGCCTTAGCTAATAATAATAAATAAATAAATATCCTTGGACATTTCACACAACGCCGTCTCGTCCCAATAAGCAACTTAATGCTTGTGTTATAGTAACGAGATGGATGATAAACTACTTATATACATTTTTTTTTGTAAATACTTACATATTATAGATAGAAAACACACCCGGAACAAATACTTGTAGGTCGTACAAATATTTCTTCCGTGCGGGAATCGAACCCGCGACATGCTGCGCAGCAGTCGATCGCTCAACCACTGCGCCAATACTATATGTTTCTAACATCAGATGTGCCACTATTGTGTAAAAGGCGCAAGCATGACTATTCCAGTAGGGGGAATTTCTTCAGCTGCCAACGCTTTAGTTATCTTGCTCACGCGCCAACACAACACCGTCCAAGAATTATACTATAAAGTCCGTGTGGTGACGGATTTAGAATACATTGTGTCACCAACTTTTCCCCAGTCGGCCGGTATTCTTAATCCGCTGATTTAAATGACTTACACAATACAATAATGGCCATACATTTGTACCATCTAATATGTATAAGCCTACCCGCTTCATCTTGTGACTTGGCGCGCTTAAATTAAGACATCGTTTTGTATAGCGTACGTGAATTTATACTGAAACACAGATGCTCGTCAAACGCTAGAAATAATATTACCTCTGTACTAGTATATTGGGCTATTAAAAGTGTTATTCCTTGCGTTATAATTTTTTGATGGATTCTTGATGTCCTCTTTGGAGAAACATATCAATGAGTTTGAAAGTAGGGGTAAGAGTTCGATTCCGGGGCCGGGCAAGACTAAATGTCTTTGTGTAAACCAGAGGCACTTGCTCTGAGTCTGGGTGTCATTTGTGTTCGTGAATTTCATGTTTGTAAACTGCCCCTGTTAACCTGTGTCAGGTTAACATACAGAATACCCACTACCGAGTCGGACCCCCTCCAAATTCTTGTGGGGAAATTATTGGCCTTACCATTTTCTTTTTCGGCTCATAGGACTATGTGATGACAACACAATTTATTCTAAATCCATCACCACATGGAAATTTCATGATGATGATGATGATTGAAGTGACTTAGTGCCATAAAGAGTTATCTATATATAATTTAAATGACCCACTTATACCGTGTAACAACTAAGCTATTTTTATACAGTTTCCCACAATTTTAGCATAAAAGGCGGCCATTAAAGTAAAAGTAATTTAATAATGTGCTTACAACAATGCTCAATAACCGTACAGTGCGTGCACAGCGCAAGGGCACATCAAAGTGAACGAATGAGTGAGCTGTGACCGACCGGGCGAATGGTTCCGCACGGTACGATGAAAATGACCGGGATAAGTGTGGTCAACTGACATAAGCAAAGAGGTCGCCATTATTACGCAAAGCTTACAAGCATGTAAGCGGAAGTGCGTGAACTGGAACCAAGCCTTGCGAAAGATTAAATGAGTGATCGTTTATCCGAAGCAGTTGCTGTTTAGTGTTCCATGTATTGTGGATCAAATGGTAGTTCTTTGTTGACTCGACTAATAATAATCTTGCTCAAATCCTTTTAATTAAAGTATCGATCTTGACTTCGTTGTGACATGTTCGCTCGCATTGAAGTCAGGGTTTTCTGCTCGTTGCTTCAAACAAGTCCCATCAAAGAAAAGGCAATACGTATCTAAATATAAATTTGCGGAAAAATAACTTTATTTTTCAATTATTTATATTCACTTAAGAGTCTTACAGTCATTCTTCAATATATCTCAATATACCTTACTTAGGTTCAATGGCTGTGTTAGTTTGTAAAACCTTAAAACACTTATATGAAAGTACTGCACATGGTAGTAAAGTACATAATTAATTACACTTACAAAAAGATTGAAATATGAACCAACGGTCCGAACTTGTACTACTCATACATTTGAAATAACATTCGAGCGAGAACTGGATGCATAATAAAAATTACAAGCTTTAAATTTGTGAATCACATGCCAACGTTATATTATATAACATTGTATTAAGATTAATTTCAAAGTAAGTTTTATTATTTCACTAATTTGGCTAACCATCTCTTAGCCTACACTTTTGTTTGATCACGCCGGCCGATTCGATTAGAAGTACCGGGTTTATGGCAGCCTGTAGATAAACATGAATAATGAAAAGGGAATAAGTACCTACTTGTGTCATGTAACATTTACTTCTAAGATTGAATTTGGGTGTTAGGCGCCCAATTTATTGGCATCAAGTGTATTGACGGCCACAATGGATTTGCTGAAAGGAATTGGATAGGAAATATCTTCTCTTGTCATTTTTGTACTGGCATCTTTTAGATCTATTTGTTGGGTGAGATCTGAAGAAGGTATATACACATATATAGGTATCGTCGTTTCTGCCCATAAATGACCCACTACTGAGTCGGGCCTCCTCAAAATTCATGGAGGGACATTAGCCGCCACTTTACCCTCAAGACGATATGGGTTGGTGACATTGTGTATTCTAAATCAGTCATAGGTACGCAAAAATATTTTTTTTTGTTTTCGCTTGGGAAATGCTTTATGCATACCACTGCCCCTCGAGGATGGGGCTGGCGATTGTGTGGGACTCTGGAAACTACTCATCTACACACTAAAACCCCAGCGGTATACCCTCACACGATACGCTTGGGGCGCCACAGGTTCGCGTAAACGCTCCGTGACGCTCCGAGTTTAAAGATATCCATCATTTAACTTCAAGCTACCAGTTTTGTTCCACACTATTAGTCGTTACAAAAAATATTTTTTAATTTATTATATCGTATGAATACGTTATGAATAAATGAACATGATAAATCATTCGTGTTAAAATTGCTTTTTAAATATAGACAAAGCACTATAACATGCAGATTCGAAGCAATTTACATAAAAATAATGGAGTATCTTGAAACCAAGAGACTTTTGTATAGAAATAATCTTGATTTATTAACACAATGTACAATGCTCGTATTTAAGTGAAGCTAGAGTTCAAAGTTCAGTATAATTTCGTATTGTTGACCGTACAAAAACTAGCTTAGTCATATTTTAACAGTTTCAGGAACATTACTGTGTTGTGTAAATGTATCAATATATTGTATTTTTTTTAAATCGAATTCCCGGCTCTAGGTATACCTGTATGGCGGGGGCAGTTTACAAAATCAAAATGTTTTTATTCGAATAAATTCTTGCGAAAGCTTTCAAATAGTCAAAAAATATAAGACAAAATTTTAAATTTTATAGAAAAGTTAAAATAATTCATCATTTAGTTTCTACCACCGGTTCGGAATGCCATTCCACTGAGAGCAAGTGCCTCTGGTTTACACAAAGACACTGCCCGGCCTCGGAATCAAACTCGGGACCCAGTGATCCAAACGCATAAAACAATATATCATCATTGTAGCCCATGAATGACCCAATGCTGAGTCAAACCTTTTTGTTTTTACATTGGAAATCCACATGGATACCCGACCGCTAAACGCCAGGCGGGTTATGTGGGACTGGGACTCCGGGGTGCGGAAAGTTGGTAGTTGCGCCCCAACCTACCCACTAAACCAACGGTGTCCCTCAACTGCCCGAAACAGGGCCACGGGTTTCACTCCACAATGGGAGCATGCTCCGGGACCCTGAGAGGCCTCCATTGCAATGACCACGCCGTGTGTCGCGGCAGAGTTGCCAGATCCCACAATGCCGCTACTGGACGCGAGTTGGAGCACCCCGGGGAGATTTAGTGGGTAGGCCCCCACTATAAATGTTCCACACTCCCCTCGCTGGCCATCCCCGTGGCCGGCGAGGAAGACGAAAAAGGATTTTACCCCTGGTGAAAAAAAAAGGTTAAGGCAACTCTGACTCGGGTGTGCCGCTCTTAGTCTGGCCACTCCCCGCGGGCCCACTAGGCATGGGTGACCCTGAGCCGGTATGGCCCCAACGGTTTCTTTCTCTAGCCGCTAGGCGGCTCTTGTAACACTGAGGGTGTTATAAGAGCCGACTAGCGGCAAGAGAAGGAATACAAAGGAGATGGTGTCGGTTGATGACATTGTGTATTCGAAATCCGTTGCCACAGGGATATCTAATTATATGTATTTATACATTTCATTTGAACGATTTAGTACAAATGTATCAAGGCTTGATGTGTAATTCTTAGCAGGGTTAATTTTACTGGTTAAAATGATAATAAACTTTACAAAATTACATTTAAAGGCCAATTTTCAATTACACAAAAAGGACAAGAATATTTTAACTACAAATATCTGCCAACAATCGCATACAAACTAGAATTCCATGTTTAAATCTCATCTGTCATCGCGCTCTGCTAATTTAAAAATAGAACGCTCAGGTCAGTGTCCACGCGCGGGAAACCACGGAACGAGTGAATGAACGGATGATTTGTTTGTTCATTCTATGGTTCACTCCCAGTGGAATGGCAGCCAATTGGGACACTACAAAGCACTGAGTGACTACGTATTTGGAATGCTTAAATAGGGTTGAAGCTTAGTGGTAAGAGATTATTGCTATTTCCACTTTGAGTTCACTAATGTTTACTAGATTTTTAAAATGTGCCTTGTTTATGGAAATCTGGAATTATTTTTCATGGAGGAAAATTAGACTACTGTGATGGAGGGTTTCAAATCGAGTCTTCCTTTTGTTGCGGCTAGGTTTTCGGCCTTGTTATTTCCTATTGCCAGCTCTTACAACACCCTCAGGATAGAATGGGGTGGTGACACTGTGTATGCTCTCAGTATAACCTTACCTCTTATCTTGTGTCATGTAGCTCACAGCCTCATATAGGCTGTTCGTGATATCCAAGCTCAGTCGCAATCAGTGGGAACCAAAATATTTTTCTCGTCGAGTCAACGATGATCGGGCCATTACATTCCATTAAGGCATAGTCAATACAATTGTAAAGGTACGGTGCACAAAAAAGGTGTACTTACCCTGGAACGCGCTTGAATAGGTATTACACTCGAAATGCGTCTCACAAAAGATTGTTTTTCTGCTCCACGTTAAGTAGAGGAGAGGTTCTCGGGGTACAGCCGGCAAAAAAGTGCGAATGTTTTTTTTTACCCCGGATAAGTAAAAAAAAAGCTTTAGTCATTTTTTTAACGTGTCTGTGTTAATTTTTTTTTAATATGTGTTTGTTTTGTTTTCAGGTATTTTTAACGCATTACGTCATTTAGAGATGAGCTGTATATATGGAGTAAGTATTTAATGTATTAATATATATTATTATCCTTGTGCCAATGCAAGTATGTGTGAATGTAGGTATGACGACTGATAGGTGTGTGTGGAGACTACCACCTAGTGTGGGACAGGGGCCGTAAGATGATAATAGTATTTATAAATATGACGATTTATAAGAGTTTTGTGATGAAACCTACGTAAATAAAGTTCCTTTTGAGTTTGAGTTTGACAGTCGCGAAACATTTTCTCCGTTAGGGAGCAAAACCCGTTCTTTCCCTGGAGCCCCACATAACCTGGCCAGGCCCCAGATATCTATGAGATACCAACGTAAGAAAATTAGGCTACGATGATTATCAAAAAATCTATTTTATGTTCATTCGTTCAATACTAAATTATAACATTTAATTATAGAAATGACTCAAAAGACCTTTACTCTCATTGCTATCGCTACATCTTCATTCATCTAACCAAAGGGCCTGGGACGTCTTCGACAAAGGTAGCAAAAACCAATTTGTTACGTGATAATATGCCCCACTCCATCGGGGGGAGGCAGGGGACGAAATGAGACTTATTTCGGGCGCTGGCGATAAAACGCACATTACAAACAGAAATGCTGTTTGTCTAAGCTTTGGTTGGTAACGAGGGGGGCGCCATTTTTATTTTGCCACCATCTTGTTCCGTGTGGTGACGGATTTCAAATACACAATGTCACCAACCCACACATTTCTGAGGGTGAGAGGCGACTAATGTGGAGCAAGCCACAATTTTTATTTTTTATTTACACTACTACTAATATCCAGCCCATAAATAACCCACTGCTGAGTCGGGCCTCTTCCTATCACATGGAGGGTAACTAGCCTACTGTGCCACGCTGGCCAAACGTGTTGACACGGGGTTTCGTATCACGGTTTTAGTGGGTAGGTCGGGGCGCAATTTACCATCTCTACGTGCCACGGAGTCCCACATACCCCGGCCATTTCCCAACGGCCGGGTATCCATGAGGATCTCCGACGTAAAATAAAATAAAGTAAGCTTTTCGTATCAAGTTTTCCTTCTCTTGCGGCTAGGTTTTCGGCCCTGTCATTTCGTTTCTTACGACCCCCTGTGGATGGAATGGGGTGGTGACACTTATACTGCGTGGTGCAATTAGTTGGTCGTTGCACCAGGGTTACCCACTATTCCCCCTCGAAATATCTGTCGCGTACGGTCTGCCTAACATGCCAACTGGCACAGTAGCCTAATTTTCCCCTATAATTTGAAAGAGGCCCGACCCAATAGTGGGTAATTTATGCGCTGAAATGATGAATATTTCGGGATATGACGATATTACTTATTTCGGATTACGTCATTTCTGGTTCTATCCATGTGTAGTTTCTATCTAAAAAGCCGAATTGCACCCGCTTAAGCACTTTCAATAGTACGGCTCAACACGCCTATAAAGGTTATTGGCTCTTTGACAAATATTGGTAAAATCGAAAGACGGATCCTTATTGGAATTCGTCTGAAAAGATATCAGCCCGTGTAATATTGAATCCAGGTGTGATGGGACACTGTCATACATTTCAGAGCTTTAAATATCTTGGCAAAGATCGATGGAGTTTCTTCCAAAGTCAAATAATTTCGCACGGTTTCGCACGGGTGGACTTTTTTTTTCTTGCAATTAAAATAGCCAAATTATGATTTCATCGTCATTAAAGCCTATAAATGGCCAACTACTGAGTCGGGCCTCCTCCAAATTCCTGGAGGGTGATTAGTCTTCTGTGCCACGCTGGCAAGACGGGTTGGCACAGTTTTTCTTTTCAAATTTCCCTTCTCTTTCGCCAAGGTTGCAGCCTTGTTAATATCTTCTGTTGGCTCTTACAGACACTCTAATGGATGAAAAGGGGTGATGATAATATCTTCTAAATTAGTCACCACCAGTAGAGGAGGCCCGACTCAACTATGGGTCATCTATGGACTGAGTAATAGTAAATCTTACCATTTTGATTAAGAATTTACTATCTAAAGCAGCAAAATTACCAAATTGGCAAGTGTGTCAATATGAACTTCATCGAACGAAAAATATTTTGAAAAATCTCCTGTCTCCCTCCCTCGTAATCTCTTATGAACATGGATGTATAGAAAATGGATATGGCACATTAATATTGGGTTTTCTGAAAATCTTCCAATAAATAACGAATACGCACTAACCCAAATATAAAATATAATACCAAAATACCAATCACTATCACTACATACTATAAAACAAAGTCGCTGTCGTCTGTCCGTCTCTATGTATGCTTAAATCTTTAAAACTACGCAACGGGTTTTGAAGCAGTTTTTTGTAATAGATAGAGTGATTCAAGAGGAAGGTTTATGTGTATAATACATGCTTAATATTTTGGAGAAACACTCATAAATTTAGATGTTAATCATTGCACCCGGGCGAAGCCGGTGCGGGTCGCTAGTAATTAATAAAAGTATTCTAAATCCGCCGTCACACGGACAAAATAATGATTCATTTTGAATTAAACCTTATTATTATAATTGTTAAGTAGAGTTTGAGTAGAAAGTAGAAAAAAAAATATCACATCGCCTCTCCAAGAAAAACGTGACATCGTTTCTCTTGGATATCACCTATGTGATATTTTTTTTATCATTGACTTGAATGCCTTTGACCCTAGACTTGCGTGATGGAAAGCGACGACAGGGTATATGATAGAGCAGGCAATTCAAGGAAATGCCCTATCGACCACTGGCTCTCACGTATACACGATGAAACACATTAAAAATGCTTGGCGCGGGCTTGATGATGGGTAGCTAGCCGGACCATTAAGATCCTTCCAACAAGCGTGCTGGTTTTTGCGACGTTTATAACACGCGTTATTTCCCAGCGCGCGGTGTGGAAGTTTTATATTCCGCCCCGTCCCCACACGCGGGTAAACGTATGTCACATCCAGCGAATTGTACATCATTTTAAGTATCGGGAAATATATTAAATTCGTTGGGCCACCCTTCCTGCCTATAACGATGTCCTACCCTGCCTTTTACCTAAACTTGTTAGGATTACGTGTCCAATTTGGTGTACTTATATCTATTTTTATTTTTTGTATTTACCCTTTCCGCAAAACGATGGTCGTTGTTGGGTTACCGAGTATTAAGAGTTGCGGGTTTGCTGAAAGGCAGTGTAATGACTGCGTGAAAATGAATTTGATGGGTTTATTAGCTCCTGAAGAAAGGGGAAATAAATATTAAAGTAATATTAAAAGGATGACAAGTGTTTTGACTCTGAGTTTCCTGCCAGTTCTTCTCAGCAGTGGTCGCGTTCCGAACTGGTGGTACAGTTTCGTACCGACACGCGTGCGATAACGTCGTGTGTACAGTGTTAAGTCTTGTAATTCGGAATTAGTGCTGTGCTCACGTGTGCAGGGCACCCCGGTTTGCACCGGTGGCCTAAACTGGAAAAAAGAAACTTTAGTTTATGACTATATAATGGAGACGAACAATTTAGATGAGAACCACGTATACGAGGAGAAGAGTGTGGAACAGGTAGAAGAGACTAACTTAAACGAAAGTGACATGAACTGTGAATTCCTTTTGAAAAGATCTAGAGAGAATCAAGATAGCGATGAAGATTGGACGACAATCGTTAGACCGAAAAAAAAGAGAGAATTTAATGTAACGAGCAAAGATCCAGTTTTGAATGAAATGGAGTTAACGGTTTCATCAAAAGAAAAACTACCAAAATTATTTGCATTGGCAAAATTGCTCAAAATAAACGATATTAAAAATATAACCAAAATAAAGTACATAAACCCCTTTAAAGCGAAAATACAGTTTGATGACAAGTATAATTTAGATAAGTTAAAGGCATGCGATGCTTTAGCAGCTATGGGATGGAGAATACACGGAGACCTCGAGGTAAACGTGTCTTACGGAGTTATACGGGATGTAGAATTGGAATTATCGGAGGAAGAACTGTTGAGTATGATTACATGTCCTGGCTCTATTACTTTACTATCTGCAAAACGACTTAACCGCCGAGGCAATGAAAAAGAAGGATGGAGACCTAGTGAATCTGTTCGATTAGGCTTCCAGGGAAGTAGTCTCCCTGCTTACGTATTTACCGATGGTGTAAGACTTTCTGTGGAACCATATGTGTATGCTGTTTCGCAATGTTCAAGGTGCTGGAAGTTAGGCCACTCATTGAAGTCTTGCCCATCTACTAAAATAATCTGCCCCAAATGTGGAGGAGGACATGCCAATTGCGAAACCACTACGTACAAATGCGTGAACTGCTCAGGCAGGCATATGTCCTTGGCAAGAAACTGTCCGGCATATATTAAGGAAAAGAAGATACGTGAGATTATGGCCGACTTCAATTGTACGTATAAAAAAGCCCTATTGATGTATGTTCCCCCAGAACCCCCAATAGCCACCAACGACACACCAGAAACTGACCAGAATGACTCCCAAAATGAAGTACCTTCCCAGAATGTGCAAGGTGCTCAATCTCAAAGAACTATTCAAAATGTTACTCCGAGTTGGGCGGAAATTGTTTCTTCCACCCCCCACACCCACAATGAAAACAGCACACCCGCACCAAAAGCGAAAAAACCTAAGAATGTAAAGAATATACCGCGCTGTGTCCGAGATAATGAGTGGGAAACCAGGTCAGAGACACCGGAGCCCCCATCTCAGCCTACAGATAATCGCACATCTCAGGAAAACCCGGAATCATCAAGTCCTAACAAGCTTTCTTTTAGTGAACTAATGTCAAGAATAAAAGAAATAATTTGGCTAAGAAACCTAGATCTTCAATCTAAAATCAAAACTATATTAAAACTATGTATTGAGTGGTGTATAATAGTTGTGGTGGAAAATATATCAGATTGGCCTTTCTTAAATATCATCCTAAATTATCTTAATGGCTAAACATGTTAATAAGAATGTAAACTTTAATATCATTCAATGGAATGCCCGAAGCCTAAAACAGAAATTGCTTTCGTTTGAACAAACGTTATTAAGTTATAAAATACACGTAGCTGCGATTACCGAGACGTGGTTAGAACCAGGTAGCTCACTAAACATAACTAACTATAGCATTTTTCGCAACGACAGGTATGATTCATACGGTGGTGTCGCTATTATGATTCACAAATCATTGCAAGCGCAGGCAACATCATTGCAGTTAAGAAACACAAATATTGAATTGGTTTGCGTAAAGATTTACAACCACCCACATATTGAAAATATTATAGCGGTTTATTGTGCACCATCTGTTAGAACATCACAAAATGACTGGGATTTTTTACTCTCAACCTTTAATAGGAAATCAATTATTGTCGGAGATTTTAACGCACACCATGCAACCTGGTCAACACATACCAATTCGAGGGGTTCACAAGTATTTAACTCTCTTATGGATAATAACTTTATTGTACTTAATAATAACGATTGTACCCGGTTCTCGTACGTCAATGGAACATTGCATTCTTCTGCCCCGGACATTTCGTTATGTAGCTCGGATATTGCGTTAAAACTATCTTGGGCCGTTCTAAACGAATCGCTCGGCAGCGATCACTATCTTATTAAAATTTCGGTGGAAACTGAGTCACAGAAAAATAATTCATGTAAACGGAACTATAAAAAGGCTGATTGGCCATCGTATACGACATGTTTGGAAAATATTTTTATGCATGCAAAATTTTCGGATAACCCACAGTTAGCTTACAATTCTTTTGTTGATTATATAAACATAGCCGCAGACTTACATATTCCTATAATTAATATTAATCAAAAGCCAAGCTCAAACTTTAGACCTAAACCGTATTGGAACCCCAGTTTGTCAAGAATAGTGGCACAACGTAGGCTATGTTTGGCTAAGTTTAGGCGAAATCCGACTACGAGTAATTACGATGCATTACAGGAAAGTATTCGAACCGCTCAACGTATGATCCGTCAAGCTAAAGATCGAGAATGGCATAAGTTCTGTACGTCAATAGATCAAAATACATCTGCCACAATTATGTGGCGAAAACTACGATGGCTAAAAGGATATAAAAATGCGAAAAGTTATATCGATTGCGAGAAAGCCACCAAACTGTTACACACTCTGGCACCTGACTATGCATCTCAGTCGGAACCTTTTTTTTTATCAAACAACTCAAAATTAGATCGAAAAATCACAATGCAAGAGCTGGAGAAATGTTTAAAATCAAAAGATACAGCTCCCGGGTGTGATGACATTACATACAGCATGATAAAGTATTTACCTAAAAATGCTAAACAAAGGTTAATTGATTTATATGATATTTGTTTGAACTTGTCGTTTGTACCGATACAATGGCGGGACATAGGTGTAATTCCGATACCGAAAGCAGGCCGTGATCTTAATGAAACAGCTTCCTGGCGGCCCATATCCCTATTATCATGTATTTGTAAGATATTTCACACAATTATCAATCGTAGACTTGAATGGTTCCTTGAAAAGAATGATACTTTTTCAAGTAACACTGTCGGTTTTCGCAGAGGTAAGAGCGGTTTGGATAGCTTGGCGAGTTTAGTGATAGAAATACATGCTGCGTTTACCGAGGGTCGTTCCGTTTTTGCGTGTTTCGTGGATATTGATAATGCATACAATAACATAGATAACCACGCCTTATTACGTAGATTAGATAACTTAGGGGTTGGAAAGAATATATGCAAATACCTTTGGAACTTTCTTAGTCTAAGATACATTAAAATTAAGTCTGGAACCGACTATATAACGAGATCGACGGCCCAAGGCATAGCACAGGGGGACCCTATGTCTCCACTATTATTTAATGTTGCCACTTATGAAGTCTGCAAGCGGCTTGAAAAGAATATAAATGTATTGCAATATGCCGACGATTTCGTTTTATATTTATCGGGAACAAATATAAACCAAGCGACTGGTACATTAAAAAATAGTTTGGATTTATTAAGAGAACTATTGTTACAAGTAGGATTAGAAATCTCACCACAGAAAACCAAAATTTGTATTTTTAAAAGAGGCTTTAGGCGAGACACTATCACAATTAAAATCAATGGACACGTTATACAAACAGTAAAATTAATTAAATATTTAGGAGTCTGGTTAGATAGCAAACTTACATGGGCAAAAATGATTAATGAAGTTCAAGATAAAGCGTTAAAGTTCGTAAATATATTCAGGATTTTAGGTGGAGCCAATTGGGGCATACACCCTACACATTTAAGACGTCTATATATTTCCTTGGTTCGAAGTCGACTAGATTATGCTAGTTTTTTGTATGATTGCAGCTGTACAACTCACACATCTAAGCTAGATAAGGTACAGAACCAATATTTACGGTTGATTGGTAGATTTATAAGGAGCTCCCCAATTCATGTGATGGAAACGGAACTATTCCTTCAACCACTGCATATTCGTAGGCGATATTTAGCCAGTAAATTTTGGTTAAAGTTAAAATCTATATCTTTTAACCCTATATTAGAGAAACTTCAGAAACTTTCCCATTTGTGCACCCAGCCTTACTGGAGACGTAAAAAAATACCTCTACTTGTTACTATTCACAAAGAGTTAAAATCAGTATCAATGCAATCTTCGCAAAATTTAGAGATGTACCTTTTAGATACGTGGGTTTCCAGTATCGAAACTGAACCTTATTTCATTACAGATATAGATGATGTTACAGAACCCAAACAATTGTACAGTGACATTGTTTTGCGTCTTAAAGTAAGGAGCTATTTAGAGGAGAAGTATCCAAATTTTTATAAAATATATACGGATGGTTCTAAATCAGAGCTAGGAATAGGGGCAGCTTTTTTTGACATACAAACCAAGGAATATATGTATAAAGGTCAATATCGCTAATAATATATCGATTATGTATGCCGAACTTATTGCCATAGCTGAAGCCACTGCATATATTGAATGTATAGAATACCAAAATTTCGTAATATTGTCTGATTCGAAAAGTGCTATACAACATTTAGTTAAGTGTTCTACACCATTTCGAGGCATTCCACTTGCATATGATATCATTCGAAATCGGTGTATACTTGAAATCAAAGGCAAAAACGTCATCATACAGTGGATTCCTGCTCATATAGGTCTAGACGGTAACGAGGAAGTAGACAGACTGGCAAAAGAAGCCGCTGTAGATGGCCTCACATACAACTGCTTACCCCATTTCTCAAGTCTAATAGGCATGGTCAAAAGAAAATGTTTGGATCTATGGACTGAATATTTCGACGAGAGATCAGTACAGAAGGGCATATGGTACAAAACAATACAACCTAGCTTGCCTCACACTTTCTGGTGGGATGGGACCAATATGAGTAGGAATGATATCTTGATCGCGCTGAGGCTGCGATCCGGGCACATTCCATTAAATAAATTTAAATTCATGATGAAAAAGAGCGACTCCCCCAACTGTACCGAATGCCAGTTGGTAGAGGATGTCTATCATATTATTATGGAGTGTGCCAGGAATGAAGCCTGCAGACAATATGCAATGTTATATGAATTATCGAGTGTCACTCCGAGCAATGTTGGCTGGTGTAACAGTATATTGGCTGCACCATATTCGCTTATGGCAAAAGCATTATATAGAATAGTCAGGGCGGGCATTGTAACGCGTAATATTTAAGGTTAGAATAATTAACTCCTTGTTAACCTTATGGGAGTGACATGTTCACATGTGAACAAACTCCCTTTCCGTAAATAAAGAATTAAAAAAAAAAAAAAAAAAAACTGGTGGTAAACTAAAATATATTACTTTGCTTTGTATGTTTTTTATTAACGTGTTGACAATTCGTAAGTGCCCATTGTGTCCCAAAATAAATTATTTGACTTTGACTTGACTTTGTTTGTCATTTAACAAATAATCTACTAAAACCCCAGCGGTATACCCTCACACGACACGCTTGGGGCGCCACAGGTTCGCCTAAACGCCTTTCACTGTGACGCCCCGAGGAGGTGCCCGCGTAGCGTACACGCAACTACCAGAGTATACACAGTTGCCCGGGACGTCCTCGGGATTAAATAATCTACTAACCTAGCTTTAGCCAACCCGTTTGTCCGAAGGTTCATACTAGACTAATTTTACATGATGTTGACTCACGACTCATTTTACACAAAAATAAAAAACTTGAGCAGTAAGAAGAATCTACATTAACGAAAAAATGTTTGGTGATACTACAATAAAGAGATCCAATACGCAGAAATAATCGCATTTCCAACTTTGGATTTCATATCAAACATCTATTTTGTTACAGCCCTGTTTATACTCTTAACCACGACCCTATAATTAGTAGGTTAAAATAAAGTAGAAACAAGTTCCTAAGATATCATCGTCAAAGGACAATTCTTAGTTAATTATAGCTTTGACGTTAATCTTTTTAGGCCAAACTTGTAATTTCATTTTTTCTAACAACCTCGCGGCGCGGCAATTTCGTCTATTATAATTAGCAGTGACGTAATTGACAATTTTAACTCTAATAACTCTGGGTTAAGGTTGATAATCCCTAGCCAACATCAACTCGGTTAATAAACCCACTGGCGAATCGCGTCTCCTCTAATTTGATGAAAGGGAAATCACCTCTAGACTCTGTCCCACCAGACAACTTTAGTTCGAGGATTTAAAATACATAATGTCACCACCCTATTCCACACTGAGGGTGTCACAAGAGCGGACTAAAGGACGCAAATTTGCCTCCTGTAATTTTGCCCAAAAACCCTTCAACGCGTGAACCTGCGACACCTTCCAGACGGAATGAAGTGGTGACTCTATTTATCGAAAACCACACGATCGGACTGCGGAAATATTTTGCCCAAAAAACCCTTTAGCGCGTGAACCGGTAGCAGGATTTTACCGCCATTTTAAACGCTTTGATCTACGAACTGCAAAGTCTATTGACAGGCGTCAGGCCCACTGAGGTCCGCTACAGCCAACTACTGTCCCTTTGTGCATGAACTGGACTCAAAAATAGCGATGGCATAGCTTTGACAGAATGCAAACCAGGTTAATCCTAGCCGTTCTTTTGAATTTGATGACGCGTTTTAGTCGATGACTTTTCTTTTTTTTTGTAATTTTTAACTGTAGACGGTTCCAAAATTTTAAGACTTCTTAGACTTAGCATCTGAAAAAAAGTGTACTATAAAGTTAATGTAAGGAAACGTTGGCGGTGTTATGGTCTAGCTCTGATCTTTCAGCTTTCTTGTATGAGAGATGTTGCGGTTATTTAGGGGAACACTGCGTTGGTGGAAAAGATAGTCTTTCTACTCGCACACCTCGACCAAAAGATCACATAACCAAGCAACAAAGCACGCCATAAAAACACAATTCGGACATGCTGTCACAAGCATGACACCAGTAGGGACGCTGACCAGCACATCTTGGCCTCAGTTCCCCTATTTAGTTTATCGACGCGTTGCAAGAGCAATTGAATAGAAGTAACACCAGGGATCATCTTTATTTGGCGTGATGTGGCTAATATAAATAGACACGTGCTAGCCACGTGCTTGCACTGATTGCGGATAATGTGAAAGGGGTCAGAATAAGTAGCACTCAATGTCAGAATAGTGTTGACCACTATATTGAGTCCCTCATCATCATTTCGGTGATCGGAAGTTTACCTTCTCGCTCGCTGAAGCTTTCGGGTTGTGTAAGGATCTCCACCCAATTAAAATTTGAGCACCTTTGGATGATATAATCTATTACATAAATCTATACTAGCAGACCAGGACACACCAGGGCGCTCACTATGGGCTCCATCAGAAGGCTCAAAGTCACCCAAAGGGCAATGGAGAGGGCTATGCTCGGAGTTTCCCTGCGAGATCGAATCAGAAATGAGGAGATACGCAGGAAAACCAGGGTCACCGACATAGCCCATCGGATTGCCAAACTTAAGTGGCAGTGGGCAGGGCACATAGCGCGCAGGACCGACGCCCGATGGGGCAGAAAACTCCTGGAATGGCGACCGCGTTCCGGAAAGCGCAGTGCTGGTAGGCCTCCCACACGGTGGACCGATGACCTGATTAAGGTCGCCGGAAAAGGATGGATGCGGGCGGCCCAGGACCGGCCTTTGTGGAAATCTTTGGGGGAGGCCTATGTCCAGCAGTGGACGTCTTTTGGCTGAAATGATGATGATGATGATGATGAGACCAGGGCACGCGTTGCTGTAGCTAAGGTTTTTGTTATATTACATTTAACATTAACATACATTAATATACACATGAATTTACAATATAATAGATACAAAATCGGCAAGCGTAGTGTGGGACGGCCCTCTGCTAGATGGAGCGACGATCTGCGAAAGGTTGCGGGCAGCAGCTGGTGAAAGACAGGGCGCTATGGCGCTCTTTAGCGGAGGCCTATATCCAGCAGCGGACTAATGTGGGCTGTTGATGGTGATACATTAATTTAACTTATAACAAAGCGCCATCTGTTAGAATCGTTTGGAGTTAACATGTTATTGTGACTGTCAAATAATAGACAAATAATATGCAATAAAATAATATCGCGACTATAAATCGAGATCTATAAATCGATATCCTATTATCAAGTTGGATCAAACTGCACACGGTGTGCAAATTTGATAAAAACCGGTTACGTAGTTAGGGAGTCCATCGCGGACAAACAACGTATCTTTTTATAGGTATATAAAATTGGAGGTGTGTATCCCGATATTTTTCACTATGCAGCCAAAACTACGCATCGCAGAAGAATAGTGATTGTATATGGCAATAGGTACTAGGCTCCCATCGTGCACTATGGTAGTTGCAAGTCGATAATTATAAGGGTGTAAAAGATATAAATAAAGATATTTTCATCCCCCCATCTCGGAAAGAGTATTTTTGCTCTTCGATATCTGAGTGCAAAAGCCGTTTTTATTCACTAGAGAATAAAGTATTTTTGCTCTTCGATATCTGAGTGCAAAAGCCGTTTTTATTCGCTAGAGAATAAAGTAAAGATTATTCTGTAATACTTACCTGTCATAATGTGGAATGAAAAGTTACGTGTTGCACTCGAGTGCAAAGATTTTTCACCTCGTGCTCTTTTGATTCCCTCGCTAACGTTCAGGATTCTAATTTTGAATCACTCGCTGCGCTCGTGATTCAATTTTAGAATCCTTCGCTTGCTCGGTCATCAAAATTGAACACGCGGTTAAAAAGCAACTTTGCACTCTTGTATAACAAATAACTATTATTAAGACCGATCAGAGACCTGGGTGCTCAGCAAAAAAGACGAGAACCGTTTACTTGTGTTCGAGCGTAAGATCCTTAGGCGAATTTTCGGTGCTGTGCAGGAAAACAACATATGGAGGACGCGCTATAACCATGAGTTATACCAACTTTATAGAGAGCACAATATTATAAAAACCATAAAAATTGGCCGCCTAAGATGGGCAAGACATATTGTTAGGATGGGCGAGACTAGAATGCCGAACAATTACTATACGATAAACAATTACTATACGGCAAACCGGATGGCCGCAGAAGTCGTGGCAGGCCCAAGCTCAGATGGTTAGATGGCGTCGAACAGGACCTCAAAGTGATTGGTGTCAGAAGCTGGAAGGAGCCATGGACAGATCGGTCTGGCAGAACATACTGGACCAGGCTAAGGCCCACCCTGGGCTGTAAGGCCTAAGATGATGATGAAAAGATATGGGAGTTGAAACATGTTAACTTTAAAAATATGAGACTATCATTGGTCTAAAATGGTCTGAATTGTTCTAGAAATGTATGGCATGATCTAGAAAGTTCTAAAATGTATACCTAGATTCTGATCGAATGAGATTGTTCTAGAAAATTCTAGAATGATCTGGGAAGTTCTAAAATCTACGTTTTGTAAATGATGTCCCAGCGAAGTGGGTATTCACAGCTAGTTTATATTATATATATTGAGATAACTAAGTGGGTGTTTGTCTCGACTCTATTACACAAATTGAGTCCAAATCTACAATGTCTCTCGAGATAGCACCGGAGGATAAATTTTGCTTATTTCCCGTTATGATCCCAAGCCCCTATTTATGAGGATGACGATGAAGATTTACTTACTTGAATTTCGGCGCTTCCTGGCCTTGTTTTGTTTAAATTAAGGGTTTTGGAGACAATACAGGCAGGGGGGTCTGTATACAATTGAAAAGTACACTTATGACGTGGATCGGGGGATTGTATATTGCGTCCAAGTATTGAGATATATTTTAATACGTACATACTAGCTGTACATAAACTGCACATGTTTCTACGCCACTAACTAAAATAATTTTGAGGGAAAGACATTACCCAAATATTACGGTTTTTTTTGTTCAGAAACTTTTTTGGGCTCATGCATAACACTTTTGCTGAAGATCATCACATGATCAAATGCATAGTTTACGATTCTACAAAGGACATACAGAGAAACATTCATTTTTATAGATTTTTCCCACATAACTTCATCATCGCAGCTGGTAAAATACCCACTGTTAAGTCGGGTTTCCTCCAGTTACATGGAGGGTTATTATCTTACTGTGCCAAGTTTGCCATATCTTGTGGCTAGATTTTCGGTCTTATCATTTCCCTTTGCTGACTCTTACGACACCCTTAGGATGAAATGGAGTGATGACAGTATGTATTCTAAATCGCTCACTACACGGTAAGTTTATCTGGCTTCAAGTATCTCTGTCTGCTTCCATCCAATCCACGGCATTGTAGTAATTTGAAATCTATATTCATAATTTCGTTTGTCTAATTGAAATATCATTTGGAACCCCTGAAGTCTTACAAGGGATGATATTTAATATAACTCCGTGCATTTCATCCCCAAATTTCGTATTGTGATTCCATTCAAGTTTTGAAATTTAATCAAAACAATTGACTGTTATTGTCTTGTCCGTTCGTAATGAAAATTTCGCTTTAATTTCCTGTATTTGTTGTCAAGAATGTGCCAGAATAAATAAATAATGATTTAAATTATAATTTTCATATTCATAACTTTCTTTTCAAAAAAAAAAAAAAAAAAAAAATGGCGTAACATAGAACATCAGCTCCGTATATAATAAATCCTAAAAATAATTTATTGTATTTATAAGTGTAAGAAAGTAGTGAAACAGTGAGATATAACTGTGATGCGGATGTGGTAATGTTATCTAAGTGATTTACAAACTAAAACAAAACTTATTAACTAAAATAGTGGAACGCTTTTAAACACATTCAAAATTCGCCAAAACTCTTAAAAAATACGGTTTCTATACGACAATTATGTGTTTGTGTTTCGAAACTGTGTCTAAAACAACGGAATACTACAGTTACTACATCTAAAAACCCTAAACAATAACAGTGAATCGAAAAAGTGATCACGAAAACAACAAATTGACGCCCAATTCAAATAATTCAAAATGTTAAACAACCGCCTTTTTTGAGAAAATAAGAATTATTCTCAATACCAAAGGTCTATTTCAACGAATATTGTAACTGCACGGATAGCCGAATCATCACAGCTAGTACTTTTTGACCGCAACATCACCGTGGTCGTAAGTTCGATCCCAGCATACGCAACTCACTTTTTCATATTTAAATAATGGATTTCTTAAGTAATATAACATTTCGAAAAAAACCGCGCCGATCATTATCACCAACAAATACTAAAAAAAGTGAATTTGAAGATTCCAATATTAGTACCGATCATTCCATACTAGATGACACCACTAGTAGTTTGCCATGCATATCGGAGGAAGAATATAATCTACAACTTCGAGAGCTCAGAAATGAAATTCAAAATCTCAAAAATGAATTAGCCAAAGCGCAAGGAGCAATAAAGCACTTAGCTTTAGAAAACAGCGAATTGAAGTGTTCAGTTTCAGATATGAGCAAAAAATATGAAGAGGCTGTTCGAAACCTTACGACGACAGAGAAAACTACACAGTTAATACCAAAAGAAGTCAGTCCGCTAAACAACGAATCTTTGACCCTACCACCATCATCAGTGAAACAGCTAAAACCTCCCCGTATTTCACCGAGTACTCAAGAAATTAAGGAACTAAATGTTTCGTGTAATAATATTAAAGTACTGAATAAAATGTGTATTATAAGCAGCAATAAAAAGAACAAGATACTACAAATAGCAGAAAGCACTGTTCAAAACTTTAAATTTTGTCATTATATTTATCCAGACTGTAACGTAATAAAATTAATAGATAATTTAAGTAAAAAAATAATAGACTTTACAGAAAAAGACTACTGTGTTATTATGATTGGAGAAGAAGATTTTGTAAAAACTTTAAATTACCACAATCTGATTGCTCACATTAGATCTACATTACAAACATTGAAACATACGAATATCATTGTGTGTACACCTACATATAGATATCATGGCTGTTCCGTACTTTTTAACTCGAGGGTTGAGGCGTTTAATAATATGCTGTGTAATGATAATGAATCCTACAAATATGCTATAATAATGGATTCTAATCTTAAACTGTCCTGTAGTCATAGTATGTTTTCAGTTAACAGAGGAACTTTAAATGATTACGGTATGAATAACATATTTGAAAATTTAAATATCCTGATAAAAAACAATGAAATACACAAAAAACAAAATAGCCAAAATAAAATATCAGAAGACACGCAAAACATTTTTTTTCGAGAATAAAATAAAATGTAATCTCTTCCACCAAAATATTGCGGGTATTCTAAATAAGAAAGATATTTTCGAATTAACTATTAAAGACTTAGAAAGTAAACACGATCAAATCGATATAATTTGTCTTACAGAAACTTTTATAAAAAAAGGAACAGAAAGTAATCTTACTATTGCAAATTATAGACTAGCAACTTCATATTCTAGAACAAATCAACGCAGAGGAGGTTCTTGCATTCTTGTAAGAAAACATCTTGATTTTAAGCCTATATTATTTAACCTTATAGATCCTATACCGTTTCACTTTGAATTCTGCTGTACGGAAATAGTTCAGCTCAAACTTTACATTGTTTGCATCTATAGAATACCTAACGCTAACGCAACCATTTTCTTACAAAACCTAAATGTCCTCTTAAAAAAGTTAACAAAAAAATCTAAGCACATCATATTATGTGGAGATTGGAATATTGATCTACTAAAACCAAACAACTATATTACCAAGGAATTACAATCTACACTTAAAAACTACAATATTACTAACCATATAACTACACAGACAAGAAAAGGGGCTTGCTTAGATCTAATAAGTAGTAATATTTCTAACGTCACAGCTGATACACATTTTCTAGCGCTATCTGACCACGAAACCGGTCAAACCATCTCCTTTCAAATCACTAACTATAACAATGAGGGAAACCCTCAGCGATTCTGGTTTGAAAAACGTAGAGACCTTAGTGCCGAGAACACAAATAAATTTATATCTTGCATGGAAGCCCTATCATTCAGCGATGTTTATGAGTGTATGGATGTTGATGAAGCATTCAATCTTCTACATGATACTATAACATTGTTTTACAACCTATGCTTCCCTATCATAAATGTCAAAATAGCCAATAAACCTATCAAAACTAAATGGATGACTAAGGGTTTAAGAAAATCGTGCCAAAATAAAAGAACGCTCTATTTAAAGTACCTCAAATCATCAGAAAACAAACACTCTCATCTCAAGCAATACAACGTCTATAAAACTATTCTAAAAAAATGTACTCTTAAAGCTCATAAAATACAAAATACTAGATACATAGTTAAATCTAAAAATACTTGTAAAGCAGCTTGGAAAATAATAAAAACTAATTTTAATTATGATACTAATACTACAGATATAAAGCACATAAAAAATAATAATCTAGATTTGCATAAACCTGAAGATATAGCTAAGAGTTTTAATAATTATTTCATTAAATTAACAAAAAGTCCTAATGCAACTAACACTAATAACCTATTTCTTAAAAATATTCCGAATAACCCAAATACAATCTTCTTAAAACCAGTTGATGATTTAGAAATACACAAAATAATAAATTCGCTCAATAGCACTAACTCTACTGGATACGATAACATCGACACCAAAATAATTAAAAAATGTGCTAAAAGTTTATCTCGTCCATTAAGCCACGTAATAAATCTATCTTACTTTAATGGTAAATTCCCATCACGATTAAAATATTCTATTGTTAAACCAATTTACAAAAAGGGCGAAAGAACCGAAATGAGTAACTACCGACCAATAACTTTAATTCCAATAATATCAAAAATATTTGAAAAATCATTATACAGTAATTTATATAGCTTCTTTTTAAAACATAATATATTAAAATCCGAACAATTTGGTTTCAGAAAAAACTACTCCACAACCTTGGCCTGCTTCAATCTTGATAAAATAATAACGGAGTACCTAGATAAAAAAATTCCAATCGTCGCTATCTTTCTTGATATGTCCAAAGCGTTTGACTTTGTGTCACACAAGCTACTCTTAAATAAGCTAGACAAGTACGGCATTAGAGGCAATGCCCTCAATTGGATAGAGAGTTACCTCTCTGAACGATACCAATGTGTTGAAATTCCAAGTGTAGCTGGTCACCACAAAACATCTTATCGTTCTGAATACATGTTAAACGAACACGGCGTACCACAAGGTAGTATACTCGGACCGTTGTTGTTCCTAGTGTATATTAATGACTTACCAGACTCAACTAATTACAAATGCATCTTATATGCTGATGACACTACATTACTTATACACTCCCACAATAAAAATACCTACGAAACAGATATTAACAACACTATAGATAACGTAACTACTTGGCTAAACAATAACAACTTAAATATAAATGTAAATAAAACGAATATAATACACTTTCAAACTCATAACAGCACCCAAATTTCTCTTAATATTACCCAAAAAGGCAAAGCTATAGAAAAACTAGAATCAACTAAATTCCTTGGTCTAGTAATTGATAAACATTGCAGCTGGAAACTACATATCGATAAGATCTGCTCTAAACTGGATAGTTATGTTTATGTTCTAAACAGACTAAGACAAGTAGCTACTCCCAATGCTATACTATGTGCGTACCACGGTTATGTTTCCTCAGTTTTACGCTACGGAATAGTCATATGGGGGAATTCAGTGGATTTAATCAGAGCATTCAGAGCACAGAAAAAGTGTATACGCATAATGTGTGGTGCTGACTACCTGGACAGCTGTGTTCCATTATTTAAAAGACACCGTATCCTACCACTGCCCTGTCTCTATATTTATGAGATTTCCATCTTTGTATACAAAAACCCAGATCTGTTTATTAGAAATATTAATGTAACAAATAGAAATAGTAGATTCCCCAATAAATTATCTGTACCAAGCCAACGCACTACATTATATAGTAAAAATTCATTCTGTATGGCTATCAGAATTTACAATAAACTTCCAAATGACCTAAAGAATCTTAACATAACGTCATTCAGAAGGAAATTATTAGAATTTCTGTTAAATAAATGTTATTATTCGACTAAAGAATTTCTCGATGACAATTCCATTGTTAAATATTAGATAGTACAATATAATTATAAATTAAGCTTAATATTTGTACACCAATTCGGTAGAATGTATGATACCCTGAAAAACCATAGAACACCTATTGTAACCTACTACATTCTGACAAATAAACATTTCTTTCTTTCTTTCTTTCTAACTAGCGCGGGTAGACAATACATTTAAAATTCTTGTCTCTTGTTGACAATGTTACCAACCTGAGAGTCGTAAGTGCCAGCCCACCTAGCCGCATTAGAAGGATAACTTGACACAAACCATGTGTCAACCTTGCCAGCGTGGCACAGTAGGCAAATTTGCCTCCATTAGTATGGAGGAGACGTATAGGAGAATATGATGATTGATGAAGATAAAAATCAAAAATTACAAATAGAATCGGAGCATTTGAAAGGACCAATCCAGAAAATTACTATTCTTTGCATTTTAATAGCAATTTAATCTCGTTATTGCATTGTACATATGAGATTACACCGAAACGTTTCTCGGAAATAACTCTTTTCAATCTTTTGTTGAAAACTGTATGAAAAACCGTGAAGTATCTTTTGAGACTAACTGACAGGACTTTAGGACGCTGCACTAGACATGTTTTTATGGCCTTCTCAACTCTTGAGATCCATTCATCTCTTGAGTTCCGTATGGCGGTCATAGGGGGGGGGGGGTTCTATATCCAGAAATCGGCTGACAACGATTATTGGTAAATAAAGGTATAAGCAAGATGTTAGCCCTTGTGCATAAAAAAAATGTATTATACTACTAAAAACCCCGAGTTCTTTAGGCAAACGATGACTACGCCACACAAGGCCGTCAGAAAAGGGCACAATATTTGCGCAGGGATCTGGTAGTATTTATTTTACCGCGATTCCCTTTTCTCTAATACCGGCTAACTCCGAGGGCCGAATTACCTTAGTCTTTCGAGTTCATTAACAGAGGGCGTTTTCCAAATAGTGATGTGCGAAATGTAACACTGAGTTGAATACGGAGGTGTAACTTTTGGATACAAAGATGTATATTCTCATTTAACTCAGCAGCTCAAATATTAAGATTTTTCAATTAAAAACTATTCTTCCTTGTTAAGAAAGGATGCATGGAACGTTTTCTAAAATGTATATCACTCTATCTATTTTATAAAACTTTATTTTCAAATATGGTCAACCAAATTCAAACTTAATATGTGTTTATAATTTTTTCTCTGGTTTATTGTTTAACAAAATCTGTAAGACGTTGCAAATATACTAACTAAACGATACTAAGTAACTAACACTAACACAATAGAATTTTACTGTGATCTCGGCAATGTAGTACGGGTATGATGGAGTTAGTAGGAAATGCTCTCTGCAGTAATTGGCAACGTGATGCCCGTAGTACACGCAGCCATTGGACCCTACAAATTGACAGTTACGCATTTTAATCAGAAGAAAATAGTTATTTTGTATTGTTCATAACATTGACATAACAATAGTTATTTGTGCAACAAGAGAGCAAAGTCGTTTTTTGCTGCGAGTGCCGATATTGAATCCCGAGCAAGCGAAGGAATCAATGATTGAATCACGAGCGTAGCGAGTGATTCTTAAGTTGATTCCTGAGTGTTGCGAGGGATTCAAAGGCACGAGATGCAAAAAACTTTGCTCTCGTGTAACACACATAACTTTTCACTTCAGCAGCGAGAACACTATAGGAGATGAAATATATTACGTAACGTTTTTGAAACTAGAATTAAATATGTATAGGTTAAATATCAGTTTTTTTAAGCAGTAAATACTTATTTTCGTTTAAATACAACAATAAGTAAAAAAAACAATAAATTAAAAGACATAATATCATTTTAGCTAAATTTCTTCTTAGTTATTACGAAATTCCGAACGTCTTTGTCTTTGAGGTCGAATTCAAAGTCGGAGCTGTTGGTGCTTTGTCTCTCTCTTTTCTATTGGCGGGAAAGAGATAGAGTGACAATGTTTCGAAATATAATTAAAAAGTTACTTTGTCCCACTCAGTGGGCAAAATCGCATTTTGCCCACTGTTTTCAGTGAGCAAAACCTCCATGTTTGAGCTACTGAAGTGAAAACAATATTCCCATATTAATGAAGCAAATAGCATTTTCACACAAAAAAGATGGTAAAACATTGAATAAACTCAACCATGATACAAAAGCACCGGGTCGCTTAGCAATTATGATGATAATTAGCACAGTTCAGTGAAATTTTGTCATTATGAAATATGTTTTCAGAATCTATTTTAATAAAAGAATTTCTTCATGTAGCAAAAAGTCGATTCATCATAAACGATTCAAATGAGACAGTCAAGTTACAACTGAGCCGAAGGTCAGAATGAGCAAAATGAGCTATTGATATAATCGGTAGGAGGCTAATATTAAGAAACAAGTCCCATATTACTGCGTTAAATAGGGGAAGCCTTAAACTGTAGCTCGTTATTGTAGGCCTCCCATACGGTCTGATTAAGGTACAATCCCCGATAGACACGAATGGTTCAGGAAATCTATAGTAGTAAGCCTATGTCTAGCAGCGGCCTTTTTGGCTGTCACTGAATCATGATTACTGATATGACTCTTTTATATCACTCACTCAGTTCGACAGCACTAGCATCAAAACGGCCTCCCGTGACAGCTACTTACCATCACGCATGTGCTTATGAATATTTAACATTTCCAACGTATTTTGTTGTGGTGACGACTTTATAACTTCGGAGCCCGAAATTCACGGCCGGGAATTTAATTAAGCTAATTTTCTGGCGTTGAAATAATTATAGAAATGGCCACTTGGGATTTTAAGGAATTTGAAGCGCTGTCTTTTTTAATTAACGCGTTATGTGAATGTGTCAATCGTGTAAAATGGCTTTGACGAAATTGATTTAAAATGACTCTGGTAAAATTCTTGCTAGAAAAATATGCATTGGATTTGCTTTTTTTAGTGTCTTGAGTCCTGAGTTTGTAGATCCTTTATCGCGGATACAGCTTACAAAGTAAAAGTGATATTTTCTTTAAAAAAAAAAAGGAACCTCTGCACTATGTATTTTAACCTGTGTCGCGGGGGCAGTTTACTAACCTGAAATTCACGTACACAAATGACACCCAGACTCAGAGCCAGTGGCTCTGGTTTACACAAAGACACTTGCCCGTCCCCGGAATCGATCCGAGGGCCTGTTGATCTAAATCCCTAGACCACATAATAACCATCTACATATCGCATCCAGAATCTACATTCCAAATTCAAAAACGGTCCTGTAACACGGCCCCTATAAAGACTGGCTAGTTGTATAAAAGTAAAAAAAAAAAAAAAATGGCCGCTGTCATTCAATCAGCGACCGGCAAAGTGACATGACGTGAATCCGGAGCTCAATAATTGGTGTCTACGTTCCATGGTCCATTGCGTGTGGCACAAACTGGCTAAGGGATGCAGATTTTAGTGTTACAGATGTTACGCTATCGAGATAAGGTTGCAATTTGTTAAACTTTGTATCTATAGTAGATATTTGTTTGGTTTCATGTACCTAAAGTAGATATTTGCTTTGTTTCTTATAGGTATTACAGTAATAGTGTGTGGATCATCCGTGTAGTGACGGATTTAGACTACACTGTTTCATCATCAAGGTGTCATAAGGGTTGACTAAAGGAATTGACAAGGCCAAAAACCTAGTTGAAGGTGGAAAACTTGATACAAAACCCTGTGCCGGCCCATCTGGCCAGCGTGGCACAGTAAGCTGATTACCCTCCATGTCATTGGAGAAGACCGTGTGGTGACGGATTTAGAATACACAGTGTCACCAACCCTTACTATCCCGAGGGTGTCGTAAGAGGCGACTAAGGGAACGCAAGAGGAAAATGACCTAGCCGCAAGAGAAGGAAAACTTGATACAAATCCTGTACCAACCCATCTTGCCAGCGTGGCCAGTAGGCTAAATTCCCTCTATGCATTTGGAGGAGGTCCGACTCAGCAGTGGGTCATGCAGCAGTAGACAGTGTGTCGGCACTCTCTTACATCGGATCTTTAAAAAAACACATCTAACATTCAACCCCAACTCAATTTCAAATTTCAATTCGCATATCTTGTTTTGTCGCCAACATAAAATAGCCTATCAAATAAAGTTGCCAACCAAAAACTGTCTGCCTACCCCAGCGCCCGATAAAATACCGTAAATATATTCTATAGAACTATTCTAAGCGGCGACACGTCTCAATCCTCTTCTGGTAAGACGGAAATCATTTACGCCAATAAGGTACCCTCTTCTGCACTTCCCCCCTCCCCCCTTCTTAGTATTGGGTGACATGACACTAAACTCTATACTGATTTAAAATATTGCATAATTGATTGCTTATTTTTTTTAAATATTTTCTTGACTGGATACTGCGACTCGGCAACCGCAGTCTAGGATAGCCCTCTGCCAAATGGAGTGACGATCTGAGATGGAGCGGCGATGGCTGCATACCGTTGGGGAGAAGCCTATTTTTGTTTTTTGACGAAAGCATGCACTACGTATAATCTGTATCGCGGGACAGTCGACAAACACGAACACAAATGAGACCCAGACTCGAAGCAAGTGCCTCTGGTTTAGACAAAGACACATGCCTGACCCTACATGTAACTGAAGGAGGCCCGACTAAGCAGTGGTTCATTAGTTAATAGTAGTTAATTAGTTAATGTATTCTTGTACTACCTGCGCCCCACGGTTTCACCAGATTATTTTGGCACTTATTGTTATATTTTGGACAATTCACACAATCACTATCACTACATATTATAAAACAAAGTCCCTGTCGTCTGTCCGTCCCTATGTATGCTTAAATCTTTAAAACTACGCAGCGGATTTTGAAGCGGTTTTTTTAATAGATAGAGTGATGCAAGAGAAAAGTTTTTAAGTATAATACATGCATAATTTCACACGTGCTAAGCTGGGCCGGGCCGCTAGTATCATTATAAATTGTAGCCGATGTGTTATTCTGATGTATACGCTATATTATTGTAAAGTTTCATTAAATTCCATTCAGTCGTTTGTACGTGAAAGAGAAACGAACATCCATCCATCATCCATCCATACTTAAAAACTTTCGCGTTTATAATATTAGTAGAATCAACAGCAAAAAAAAATCAAGTCAAATACGATATAGAGTTTGGTGTGCGTCTGATATTTCTAGGGTGATTTAAGGCGCGCATCTAGGTACCTACAGTAAATATCGATTTTCTTTGGCAAATATTAGCTCTATTTATTTCTTTTTTGTCGATCCCGAGTCTGCGTAATAACAGGAGATTTTACCTTAAACTTGCTCGATCGCAGGCGGAATATCAGTTATTTTACGATCCACACATAAGTAGCCATGAAATGCCCATGTAGTGGCTTAAATACAAAATGTCTCCACCCCATTCCATTCCGAGGGTGTCGTAAGATCCGGCAAAATATTTTTTTTTATGTTAGAGCAGGCAGATGACTGCGTTCCGCCTGATGTTAAGTGGATATGCAGTCCAGAAGTGTACTAGTGCTAAACTATACGTATAGCATTAGCCATCCTCACCCTGCCGGCCCGCAAGATGCCTCTTCACGCTTCGTTTGAAAGACCCCATATTGAAGGTATTATAGGCGCGCGAGTTCAAGTCCATCGGGGCCTAAATAAATGATTACTCATCCCATTTATTTTATTACATAATTAGCAAAATTCTCTTAGATTACATTAAACCAAATTGCCAGGTGTTGAATAAATCTGTAGTTATTATCGACATTACTTTATCTAATTATTTCTCAGCATTACAGCATTCCTCAGGATGGACATGAACTCGCGCGCGTACTATAGGTGGAAATACGTGCGCAGGGAGGGAGTTCCATGCTTTTAAAGTGCGACAATAGAACGAGTTGCCATATTTCTTCGTTCGCGATGGAATAGCGACTACCGTGTATCGGTGGCAAATGAAACCCTGTACCAACCCGTCTGGCCAGTGTGGCACGGTAGCCATATTCCATGCAATCAATTAAGCTAACTCTCCATGTAATGGGAGGAGGCCCGACCCAGCAGTGGGTCATTTATGGGCTGAGTAGTAGTTTGGCTTCATCATTGACGAAAAAGCCATGCTGGCTAGGTTGGTATGATAATAATATGCTTAGATATTTTTGTCAGATACAAATGAATTAATTTGAAGGTGATGGAAGATAAATGCATTCTGGCCCATCCGGCAATTAGTACATTTTAATTTTTTAAAAGCTGATTGCGGAAGGGCAACTTATGACGATACCCTGTGCCAACCCGTCTGGCCAGCGTTCTATAGAGTTTCGTATCAAATTCCTTCTCTTGTCTAGCCGTATTAGACCTTATCATATCCTTTTGTCGGCTCTTATCTTACATCACTCTCAGGATGGAACGGGGTGGCGAATAAATCTGTCACCATACTGATCAGATCAGCTTTAAATTTTACACCTATTTGTACCTGGACCTGGTTTGTCTGGATTCATGATCATGACATGCATGCAATGCAAGGCATGCATGCGGACCCGGTTTCGCAGCAAGTTCATTATTTTTTTATTTACGACTTCAAGAAGGTCCACCACGTAGCGCAGTGTTGACCGTCAAAATTTGTAATTAGCCTAATGTGATAAAATTAGAAGTGTGGAATCCTCAAAGGTATTGGCTTAGCACAAACCATATCGCCTTCTAATACGCCACTAGCGACATCTAGTTTAATGACTAAGTGATTGATACTAACTGCCTGTTAATATTGTACCCATTGAAACATTTTGAATACCTATATAAAAATTAATGTTTGTCTGTGTGACTTTTATAGAAAATCAGCAAAGTTGAGAATCATGAGCCCAGAAAGGTTTCAGAACAAAAAAATATATATTGGTGCAATGTACAAGGTGTCCAAGGATATTTAAGTACGTTGTGTGCGTGTTTACTTAATTTTATTTTACAAGTATTTCACTGTTAATTTTAAGTGCATGACACGGTATTATTTGTAGCTAAAAATAAAAACTAGTTATTATCAATTCTCAATCATCCAAAAATATTATATCTTTTAGAAAAAATCTGTATGTAGTAACATTTGCAGCCTTATAAAAAATGTATGAATATGTTAGGACCTACAAAAGCTGTGATGGATTTTCCATGTTTCTAGTTAGTAGTTTATTGTGTCCAAAAACAACATGCTAACTTTTTCTGATATGGCCAAATGTTGGAGAGAGTTTGGCAGTTTCAATTTTATTTTGGACTAACTCGCAGCTTGATTCTGCAATTTGACTCCCTATTTTATGCTCTACAACTTATTTGCGGCAAAACATTCTATTATATTGTAATTTTATACCTAAATTCAAAAATTACATACATTGTATTTAAATAAAAAAAATATAACATTCAATTATTTAATTCGATGCTCGACCAAGTCTGCAGTTTGTGAGCATGCATACGTTCAACAACACCAACCACTACATTCACTTCGATAGACCTCAAATCCTTGCCAAATAAAATCATTACATTCCAAGAATGATAAAACATACAAATTTTAATAGAGAGGATGGTTGGCAGGTGCCACCTGCTTGGGAAAAAAATGCAAGACCTCTGGACATGAGCGATTTCTGCGTTCCCAGGGAAAGTTATCAATAAAACAAAATTATAGGCGGTAGATTTAACTGTTTCTTTGTAATTTTTAAAACAGCTGTCATCTAGTCTCTTCCGTGACCACGACTGCTGCAAAGCATTCAAAACGTAGTTAAATTATGTATTACTAGCGACCCGCCCCAGGTTTCGCAAGGGTGCAATGATGAACCTCTTAATTTATTAGTGTTTCTCTACAATATTATGGATGTAATATACATTTAAACTTTCCTCTTGAATCACTCTGCTGCTGAGCAATCAATTAATAAAAAGTTTTTTTTTTCGAATAAATGCCAGCGAAGTCTATCAAATAGTCAAAGATTAGAACAGAAAAATTTAAAAATTAAAATAATTAATCATTTAGTTTTTAACACTGGTACGGCAAGAAACTCCATGGTTGCTCTTTTAAATAAAAGGGTTACAATGAGCGAAGGAATTAATGAATGATCCAGTCCAAAACTGGACACAGGGGTACCCTAAGAGTCTTCAGCTTGCAGCACATCCAGCTGTTTTAGAAGATCATGGGTCTAAACATTACACCGTATCTACTTGAGCCATACAGTTTGCCAACATTTATTTTTATGATACACGTGGCGAAATACTTTTGTTCGCGAAATTTTCCCGAAAGTTTCGGGTTCGATTCGCGAATTCCATTAGGGAAGTTTGCGAGTCATTCCCGAGGTAACTTACCTGTTGGACTTTACCAATTCATATTATGTTTCTTGTAGGCAGATAATCATTGGAAGTTGGTGAAAGTTAGTAAAATTCGAATGTGTTTGGGGATATTGTGCTAGAAATTATTTAATAGCAGTTGTCGTTTCAGCCTATAATTTTGTTTTATTGATAACGTTGCCTGTGCACGCAGAAATCGCTCACTGTGTCCAGAAGTATTGCAGATGAGTGTTGAGCTTGAGATTTGATCAATTTAATGACTGGATCCCAAGCACATGGTACTTACCAACCGTCGTCGTCGTCTCTATTGAAATTTGGATGTTTTTTATGTATGTAAAGATCACAAAGTAGTGGCTGATTTATATTTCCTAAACTATATATTATGTGAATGTTATTATGAAACAGGTTTCGCTTAAAGAAAACATTTTTATCAGGTTCTCTTTTTGGATGGGCGGTTAAAGTAAGTTTAAGCTAGCCAAAGTGTAGCCATTGCGCAGTAAAATTATACTAACTTCTATATAAACTCCGAATCACCAGTGAAAAGTTTGATGAAAGAAATTCTCTTCGCAAAGAGCAAGAATGAAAACGGACAAAGCGGTATAACGAGGTCTCATTACTGTTGGAGAGATATGTGCTGTAGGTTGATTGCCAGTGAGATTTCACTAGACGTGTCTGTAAAATATTTTTGAAATTTTACACATCATCATCATTTCAGCCAAAAGCCGTCCACTGCTGGATACAGGACTCCCGCGAATGATCTCTAAAAACGCCGCCCGCATCCATTGCTTTCCAGCAACCGTAACCAGGTCGTCGGTCCACCGTGTGGGAGGCCTACCGGAACGCGGTCGCCACTCGAGGACTTTTCTGCCCCATCGGGCGTCGGCCCTGTGTGCTATGTGCCCTGCCCACTGCCACTTAAGTTTGGCAATCCGGTGGGTTATGTCAGTGACCCTGGTTTTCCTACGTATCTCCTCATTTCTGATTCGATCTCGCAAGGAAATATATACTAGTACTATTATAAATATATAAATATCCTTGGACATTTCACACAACGCCATCTCGTCCCAAGCTAAGCAACTTAATGCTTGTGTTATGGTAACGAGATGGATGATAAACTACTTATATACATATTTTTTTTTGTAAATACATACATATTATAGATAGAAATGACACCCAGACTCCGAGCCAGTGCCTCTGGTTTAGACAAAGACACTTGCCCGACCCCGGAATCGAACCCGGGACCCGTTGATCCGTAGTCCGTGTGGTGACGGATATTATAATACATAGTGTCACTACCCCGTTCCATCCTGAGGATGTCGTAAGTGCCGACAAAAGAAAATGACAAGGTTGAAAACCTAGCCGTTAGAGAACGAACCAGAGAACGAAACCTGAACAAGTCTAACCAGCGTGGCACAGTAGACTAATTACCCTCCTTGTGGTGAGAGGAGGCCCGACTCAGCAGTGGATAGGCTGAGTAATAGTATTATAACGGATATGACGTCACGTACGTGCCAACCCTAAACAGCAGTCTAGGTTCAGACCTAAATCCTAGGTACGTGCCTAGAAATCGAGCTACAGGCTCATATTTCACGCTGAGATTCTCAAGTATTCATTCGACTAGAAATTTTGTGAAGACCAGTTGGTGCGTATTACGTAAAACCTATACTAGGTACAACAAAAAGCCTATACCCATCCGAAGTGAGGGTTTATCAATAGTTCTGTGTTTAAAGTGGTTTTCTATCGTGAAGTATAAATAAATATCCTTGGACATTTCAGACAACGCCATCTCGTCCCAAGCTAAGCAACTTAATACTTGTGTTATGTTAACGAGATGGATGATAAACTACCTATCTATATATATATATATATTTTTTGTAAATACATACTTAATATAGATAGAAAACACCCAGACCCGGAACAAATACTTGTAGGTCGTACAAATATTTCTTCCGTGCGGGGATCGAACCCGCGACATGCTGCAGTCGAACACTCAACCACAGTGATATATCGATGTTTTTCTGTATATGAGGTTTTTAACTACTACTACTAATCAGCCCATAAATGACGCACTGCTGTCAGGCCTCCTCCCATCACAGAGTGACGGATTTATAGTACATACTGCCTCCTGCAAAGAAATGACATGGCAGACGTCAACACTTCGGGCAAGCGAGGCACAGTAGGGTTATTCCCCTCCATGTAACTGGAAGAAACCCGACTCAGCAGTGGGTCATTTGTGGGCTGAGTAGTAAGTAAATCAGCCCATAACTGACCCACTACTGGGTCGGGCCTCCTCCAAATTCATGGAGGGAAAAGCCTACTGTGCCACGCTGGCAAGGCGAGTTGGCACAGGGTTTGTATCAAGTTGCCCGGGATGTCCTCTCTGATAGTCGCTAGCCCGCATTGCGGGCACCACGCCGGGGCGTCACTGTTGACTGCGCTTGCGCGAACCTGTGGCGCCCCAAGCATGCCGTGTGAGGGTATACCGCTGGGGTTTTAGTGGGTAGACGACTCTTGGGTAGACGACCCTTGTCGGAGTCCCACATAATCACTGACCTCTCCCCCGGGGGGCGGTGATATGCATATAGCAATTCCCCAATGACAACAAAAAAAAAGTGTTCTAGGTGACCTGCCTCTTGCGTTCTTTTAGTCGCCTCTTACGACACCCTAAAGATGGTATGGGTTGGTGACATTGTGTATTCTAAATCCGTCACCACACGGTCTAAATAATATCCGAATACAATTGGGTTTGGCATCACAAGTCTCCACTTACAACATCGATCCGGCCCTGCACTATCTATTATTCAGCTAACTTTTCAGTCAGTATACATGTACTAGACCATTGATACATTTCAGTACTCGTGTTTCAGTAAAAGCACACTGAAATAGTAATTGATTTTAAGCTAAAATCCGTTTTTTGTTACTTTAAAATCAAAGTATTAAAATTATACATCATTATCACAGTTCGTGATGGTTATTTCCTTTTGTCGACTCTTAGGACAGCTTCAGAATGGAATGGGGTGGTCACACCATGTATTCTTAGTCCATCACCACTCGGACAACACCCTCAGACTGGAACGTGTTAGACATTTTATGGACTTAGAGCTACACCTTTTGGTACTGGAGAGGGCTAAGCTTGTAGGTTCCTTGCGAGATCGAATCAGACATAAGGATATACGCAGATAAACCAGAGATACCGACATATAGCTCGCAGAACTGATGCCCGGTGGGGCACAAAAGTCTTCGAGTGGCGACCGAGTTCCGGAAAACGCAGTGCTGGTAGGCGTCCCACATGCGGTTAAGGAAAACGATGAATGCGGCTCAGGCAAGCCGTCATGGAAGTATTATTTTTTTGTACCGCGGGGGCAGTTTACAAACATGAAATTCACGGACACAAAATGACACCCAGAATCAGAACAAGTGCCTCTGGTTTACACAAAGACAGTTGCCCGGCCCCGAAATCGAACCTAGGACCCCGTGATCCAAAGACTGCGCTTCCAACCCCTAGAATAAGAAGGCAGTCCTTGGAGGAGATACTCAGTTTCTTTACCAGAAGTACTATCGCTGATTTCGTTATGGCTATAGAAGTATTGTCCCAACCTGTATAGAGTGAGATTCATGAGCAGGTTGGATATCAAACTATATTCCAATAATACATGTGTATGCAAACTGCATTTAGTCACCGGAACTTAATCAAGAGAATCTGTCGCCGCTTCCGGCGCTCGAGACGTCGCTGTGATGGAAAGTGGTTTCGCAGTCCCGAGCTTATGTGTGCTGCTGTAAATACATACAGTGCGTTGTTTGGTTTGAATTACGGAAATGTCTATGCATTACTTTTGGCGTAGCGTTGCATTCCGTATGGTGATGGATTTAGAATACATCGTGTCGCCAACCCGTTTCTTCCTGAGGGTTTCATAAGAGCCGACATAAAGAAATTATAAGGTTGAAACCTAGCTGCAAGAGAAGGAAAACTTGATACGAAGCCAGCACATCTGGCTAGCACAGTAAGCTAATTATCCTCCATGTAGTGGAAGAGGCCCAACTTAGCAGTAGGTAATTCATGGCCTGAAAAGAAGATTGCCTATATAATAGTGATCCCTTCCTCATCTTTAAATTATCCGTATTTCTACCAGCAAAGTTATATATAAAACCTGTATATAAAGACAGGAAAACGATTCTCTCCACCTAGTTGGGAATCTAACAAATTGCTGGGAGATTATCTCGAATAAAAATAAAAAAGTCGCCCTAACAGAGAGCTCGTCGAAGCATACTCTTGTCCAGATTAAACGCACATTCTGCAATATTTTCCACAAAAGGATACCTTAATCCCTAACAAGTGGGGGTAAGCCTTGGGGCGCCGAATACGGTCCCGCTCGAAATTTTTTTAGAGAGAGAAATATAAAGATAGCTTTAGATGTAATTTCGTTTATTAGACACAATGCAACTATTATTCTCGATACACTCCATTGAAACAATCGAATTTATTGTTCCAATTAAATTGAACTTACAAGTGTTTTTATGTGAATCTGTTATTTGTTTCACAAAAAATAGCAAGCATTTTCACGCCTTTTCATTTGAGAATCATGTTACGTGTATTAATAGACACTGTTTATTATCTACTACTGGAAATAGGGCTCTTGTATAAATGGCTAAAAATAATAATCATCATCGTCATCATTTCAGCCAAAAGACGTCCACTGCTGTACATAGGTCTCCTAGATGAGACGTTAAAATGTCTATAATATATGCCTGTGAAGTAACTGAAAATATATGTATAGATAATCTAATATATAAAATTCTCGTGTCACAGTTTTAGATGCCAAACTCCTCCGAAACGGCTTGACCGATTTTGATGAAATTTTGTGAGCATATTGGGTAGGTATGAGAATAGGACAACATCTATTTTTCATCCCCCTAACATTTTAAGGGGGGGGGGGGGGGGGGGTAAAATGTTTATTTTTTAGAGAATTTTTCTTTTGTTTTTTTAAGATTTAGCATATAAAAATACAAACAACCCTAAATTTTCACCCCTCTACGATCAACCCCTATTTAATTACATGGCAAAACAACGTTTGCGATAGGAGATGTTGTATAGATAGATTGAGTCATCACGATATCTCTGGAACCATAAGACCTAGAGGGTTGCGCGGGGTGGGGGTTGCGCGGGGTGAGGGTTGCGCGGGGTGGGGGTTGCGTGGGGAAGGGGGTTGCGCGGGGGATGGTTAATTATTTGGCAAAACAACGTTTGCCGGGACAGCTAGTCTTTATATAATTGTGTATAATTAATCTTTCCTGTAGATATCGTAGAGGGCGATAAGATTACTGATAAAATATATAATGTAGAAGATGCAATTTAAGAACGCGTCTTGTTTAGGTTTTGTTGTATACAACCTGCTTTTGTTACTGTATTTCTGGTGTACGTTAATGAGTATATATTATTAATATTTTTCAATTCATACGAAACCCCGCGCTTGGCCATGGCGCTGTAACCAAAAAAAGCAATCGAATTTTTCAGCATCAAATCTGACATTCAGAAAAGTCGCAGAAATATTTTGAGAAACATCAAGCGCTCTCGACAAACATCAAGCGATAATATGTCGACTATGCTAAAATAGGGGAGTCAACTTTTCATTCCAATATTAATATTCCCTAGTCTACACGCGGATGAGTTTTCATCCAGCCATTGGGACGTTTATCGGACGGTATTTTAGAGGTCTGTAAGCTTTAGAAATGAAAAAAACGTATGTTCCGTGTGGTGACGGATTTATAATACACAATGTCACAAATTGACTGCCTCGTTGGTCTAGTGGTTAGATGTGCCGCCTTTGGATCAACGGGTCCCGGGTTCAATTCCGGGGTCGGGCAAGTGTCTTTGTCTAAACCAGAGACACTGGCTCGGAGTCTGGGTGTCATTTCAATCTATTATAAGTATGTATTTACAAAAAAAAATGTATCTAAGTAGTTTATCATCCATCTCGTTACTATAACACAAGCATTAAGTTGCTTAACTTGGGACGAGATGGCGTTGTGTGAAATGTCCAAGGATATTTATTTATTATATATTTAATGTCACCAACTCATACTAAAGGACCGCTATACCCTTTGACAAGGCACTGCAAGGCAATCGACCTCCTCAACTGAGTCGGACCTCCTCCAAGTTTATAGAGGGAAATTAGTCTCGGGTTGACACAGGATTTGTACGAAATTATCATTCTCTTGCGGCAAGGTTTTCGGTCTTGTCATTTCTTCTTGTCGGATCTTACGACACCCTCAGGATGGAAATAAATATAATAAATAAATATAAATATCCTTGGACATTTCACACAACGCCATCTCGTCCCAAGTTAAGCAACTTAATGCTTGTGTTATGGTAACGAGATGGATGATAAACTACTTATATACATTTTTTTTTTGTAAATACATACATATTATAGATAGAAATGACACCCAGACTCCGAGCCAGTGCCTCTGGTTTAGACAAAGACACTTGCCCGACCCCGGAATCGAACCCGGGACCCGTTGATCCAAAGGCGGCACATCTGACCACTAGACCAACGAGCAGGAAAGGGGTGGTGACATTATGTATTCAGATTTCAGAGACACCACACGACCACCGATTGAACACTTACGTTAAAATGTGTAGAGCCATCGATCCATAATAACCTTAACATGTTTTTTTTTTACAAACGTTACCGGTCATTGACCCTTGTTTACGAGTAAACGCTTTTGTACGGTATATAATTAGAACGGTTTAAGGCTCTTGTGAGTGTTAAAAATTGATTGATGGGCCCCGAGACAAATTGATTGGTACGAAGGTTTTCAACAGCGCGCATAAAATGTTATTGGCAAAAAACGTGTTCATGTTTCCTTAGAATAGAGAACTACTTCTATTACAATTGAGCGATCGACTGCTGCGCAGCATGTCGCGGGTTCGATTTCCGCACGGAAGAAATATTTGTACGACCTACAAGTATTTGTTCCGGGTCTGGGTGTTATCTATCAATAATATGTATGTATTTACCAAAAAAAAAAAAAGTAGTTTATCATCCATCTCGTTACCATAACACAAGCATTAAGTTGCTTAGCTTGGGACGAGATGGCGTTGTGTGAAATGTCCAAGGATATTTATTTATTTATCTTCTTAGCCCATAACTTACCCACTGCTAAGTGGGGCCGCCTCCAAGTACAAAGAGGGTAATTAGCCACGCTAGCCGAGGTTGGCACAGGGTTTAGTATCGAGTTTTCCTTCTCTTGCGGCTAGGTTTTCGGCCTTGTAATTTCCTATTGTCGACACTTACGACACCCTTAGGATGAAAAGGGGTGGTGACACAATGTATTCTAAATCCGTCACCACGCGGAAATGCGCTATCGGGGTAAAAATATTATGATAATGAGAATATTTTAAGGTACAACAAAGCAAAAGCGGGCCTAAAAGTGATTATTCTAGAGCGCCAAAACCCAACCGAAGAATTCAGCCAAAGAATCGGGAACAAAAGACCTTTAGGGACGGTTACATAATAAAACAATGGCCGACCTGGCCCTAGGGTTGCCGAAACAAAAGATCCGGTGACTCAAAATTATTAGTTGACCTTTTTGCGGCAACACTAAAAATTACACCGAAAACGTGTTTTGTGGGCACTTAAGGTGAATGTTCCAGTGTAGCCCGCGAAATTCAAATTTTCTTACGTTTTTTGCAATTTGCAGGTCAGTGCTAGGTTGTATGTTGATTAAAATGTTATTCGCGGCTGTAAGACGTATGTAGTTATAGAATTATAATCATCAAACTCATCAATACAACCCTCCAAGCTCATAAAGGTGCAAGAAAAACTTTTTCAAGTTCAAAGTCATTCTTGCACCTTTATGACGCTGACGGTGACGCTGGCCTGATGAGCACACAGGGTTTCATTTCAAGTTTTCCATTCATTCATCATTTCAAGTCTCTTGCGGGTTTCGGCTTTATCTTGCGGTTTTAGGCTTTCGGCTTTATCATTTCCTTTCAATGGCATACTTAGATCCTAATTAACGTCGGTCTTAATTTAAGTTGCCTTAAAATTGTGTACATCTTCTGTTTCAAAATTCGTTTTTATTTGATTGTATTATTTGTAAAGGAATCTTATGAGGTCGTCGAAATAATAAATAAAAATGTGTGAGCCGGGACGCCTGGCAGATGTGAAACATCAAAATTGTTTTGTTTATGTTATGTTCATAAAAAACATTCAGACATTCATTAACACAGGAATCAGATATGGCATAATGAAAAGATAGTGTTACAAATTTGTTTCATAAAATAATGACTGATTGTTACATTAAAATACATTCTAAATACCAAAAAAATAAATATATCAATTTATTTGAAATCGCGGTAACTCGATTATTTTCATCGGTGCATTCGGTAATAGTTAAATTTGATACCATTGTATCAACAGCAACGGGCCTCATCTCACACACTATCACGTATAGACTATGTATGGTACATGCATATATGTATACCATCATATACGGTGCCACAGCAATTCTCGCCACGCCGAAAATCAGGTTTGCCCTCGCCTTCACATCAAAATTTTGCGTCCGAATCTTAGTTGATTATTAATTTTCGTTTTACAAATGACGTCATACAAATAAAGAGTTATTCGGTAACTAACATTAAAAAATCATATATAACAGAATTGAGCACCATCTTCTTGGCTACCCGCCCTCAACCTTTAACTATAGCAAATGGTGGCGGATTTAGAAAACGCAGTGTCACCAACCCATACCATCCCGAGGGTGTCGTAAGAGGCGACTAAGGAAACGCAAGAGGCAAATCACCTAGCTGCAAGAGAAGGAAAACTTGATACAAACCCTGTGCCAACCCGTCTTGCCAGCGTGGCACAGCAGGCTAATTTCCCTCCATGAATTTGGAGGAGCCGCGACTCATTAGTGGGTCATTCATGGGCTGAAACGACAATTCACGATCAGAAATGACACCCAGACTCAGAGCAAGTGCCTCTGGCTTAGACAGAATCGAACCCGGGATCCGGATCCAACCCCTAGACCGACGAGGCAGGCAAAGTCAAATTTTAATAATGAATTGAAACACGCTATCAAAATGTAAATTTTTAATTATTGGCGAGCCCTTGCCTCCCCCACTGTAGGGCTAAAACTTTGCACATTTATTGCTTTATTTGTCAGTGTGACTATCTTAAGGATTAATGGAACTATACGCCTGGGGTTAATCATGTAACGACATTTGATGAAGACTTGACTTGACTGCCTCGTTGGTCTAGTGGTTAGATGTGCCGCCTTTGGATCAACGGGTCCCGGGTTCGATACCGGGGTCGGGCAAGTGTCTTTGTCTAAACCAGAGGCACTGGCTCGGAGTCTGGGTGTCATTTTCTATCTATAATAAGTATGTATTTACAAAAAAAATATGTATATAAGTAGTTTATCATCCATCTCGTTACCATAACACAAGCATTAAGTTGCTTAGCTTGGGACGAGATGGCGTTGTGTGAAATGTCCAAGGATATTTATATTTACTTGTAACAATCGGTAACTTAAACACTTGAAACAGAACTTAATTTTCTCGGTTCTAAGAGAGCCTTTATAGGGATTCAGAATACAGTGTCACCCCACTACATCCTGAGGGTGTCGTGATAGCCAACTCATTATAAAAACTAAATTAGTCAGATAGCGAAAAAGCCACCTAACTTATCTGTAGAGGAGGTCATATTTTTTTTTGTCCTAGGCCGTACCTGTATCGTATGACAGCCTATAATAAACTAGATTTCCATTCATACTAGTTCACCCTTGTATGCTACTCGTTCTTTCATGCGTATTCAAGGTATCACGGCATTGCAAGGCACATTTCATCATCAGCCCACTCTAGTCCACTGCTGGACATAAGCCTCCCCTAAAGAGCGCCATAGTGCCCTGTCTTCAGTTTGACGCATCCAGCTGCTGCCAGCAACCTATAGCCGATCGTCGCTCCATCTAGCAGAGGGCCGTTCTACACTACGCTAGTCACATTTATTTAACTAATATTCGAGATCTTTTGTCTCGGACCTGCCGCCTTTGGATCATCGGACCCCGGTTCGAATCCGGGTTCGATTACTGTGGTGGTCACGCAAAACCAAGGGTCCAGTATGTAAGGCAACGTTAATACGAAGGTTGTACCCCCCCCCCCCAGATAACTAATTTTTCAACCAATAACATCTTTATTAACAGTATTAAAAAACAAATTTTCTTTAAAATGATCAAAGTGCTGACAAAAAATCGATTTCAACACATTAAACAATACCATTAAAGTACCTACGCAAATCACCATTAATTTTAATTAAGAAGTTCAAACAATAAACGTCCTAATACGTCGACAAACAAATCTACGGGCCTGAAAGCGAAATTTTTTTTTTTTTTTTTTTTTTTTTTTTTATTGCTCTTGGTGGCAAACGAGCTAGCGGCCCACCTGATGGTAAGTGTTGACCGCCGCCCATGGACATTGGCAGTGCCAGGGGCACAGCCAAGCCGTTGCCTACCGTGAAGTGAGTGCTCTTTTTAAACCTCGTTTAAAGGAGGACATGTCGTAGCGCTCGGGAAACACCGCCGCAGGTAGTTCATTCCAGAGTCTGCACGTACGAGGTAGGAATGATCGCTGGAAGCGTACCGTGCTGGACGTTATCGTTTCCAGGTGATATGGATGAACCCTGCTGCGATGTCGAGTTGTACGATGGTAGAAAGGTGACGGTGGTACCATTTCAAACAGTTCCTCGGAGCACTCCCCGTGGAACAGACGGTAGAGCACGCAGAGAGATCCAAAGTCTCTCCGTTGCTCCAACGTCCCCAGTTTGTCCGTGAGATTGGAATCCCCGACGATTCGAACAGCACGTCTTTGGAGGGAGTCAAGTGGATCGAGTTGGTATCTGGGCGCACCTGCCCACAGGTGAGAGCAGTATTCCACGTGCGGCCGAACCTGTGCTTTGTAGAGTGCAAGTCGTTGGCCGGGCGTGAAATACCTCCTGGCTCTGGTCAGAACGCCCATCTTTTTACTCGCCAATTTGGCTTTACCTTCCAGATGACTCCCAAATTGGACCTTGCTGGAAATATCGACACCGAGGATTCCAATATTCTCGGAGACACGAAGGGATACTCCTTGGAACTGAGGCGCTACGACAAAAGGGTCCTTCTTTGCAGTGAACGCGCACACCTGTGTCTTCATGGGGTTGAACTGAACTAAGTTCCTTTCACCCCATTTGGAGACACGCCCTAGAGTGTCCCCGACTTCAGACACAAGGTGTGATCGTCTTTCTACCATTTCGCACCGAGGGATATTCCGATGGCTGGTATATCGCGCATCAACCGTGCTGTCATCCGCATAGCAATGCATGCCGTCTGTGGACAGCAAATCATTGATATGCAGGATGAACAGCGTCGGGGAGAGCACCGAGCCTTGTGGTACGCCAGCATTAATGGTTTTGGTCTCGGAGCAGGAGCCGTCTACGACGACTTTGATGCTCCGACCATCCAAAAAGCTAGCGATCCATCTGCAGAGTCCCTCGGGGATTCCATACGATGGTAGCTTCGTAAGAAGGGCTCTGTGCCAGACCCTGTCAAAGGCCTTAGCGATATCGAGGCTCACGGCAAGTGCCTCGCCCCCGTCCTCCAAGGCTTCTGCCCAGCGGTGTGTTAGATACACAAGAAGATCACCAGCTGAACGACCGTGACGGAAACCGTACTGTCGGTCACTGATCAGCTGGCGATCCTCCAGGTACTGCAGTAGTCGGTGGTTGAGGACTCGCTCCATTACCTTGGAAAGCAGGGATGTTACCGCTATTGGTCTATAGTTTGACGGGTCCGACCGGTCACCTTTTTTGGGGACCGGCGTGACGTGAGCAACCTTCCACGAAGATGGAACCCGTTGGCTAGAGTATGAAAGACGATATAGGCGCGTTAAAACGGGGGTCAACTCAGGGGCGCACGTCTTCAACACCACAGCCGGGATGCCGTCCGGCCCACTCGACTTTCGGACGTCCAAAAGTTTAAGCTCCCTTCTGACCGCACGTTGCGTAATGCGGATTTCAGACAGGGAACTCTCACACCGTGGGATGGTGGATGGTGTGGCTCCTTTGTCGTCTAGGGTCGAGTTTGAGGCAAAGACTTGGCACAGGAGATCGGCCTTGTCTTTTGCGCTATGAGCCAGACTGTCATCGGACTTGCGCAGTGGTGGGAGATTGACTTGGCAGAAGTTGCCTTGCACAGCCTTGGCGAGCGACCAGAAAGCACGGCTCCCAGAGGGATAGCTTGCTAGCCGCTCGCCAGTTCTGGCGATGTGCTCTGCTTTGGCCTTGGCAGTGGCCCTCTTGCTGGATCTACTAGCGGCATTGTAAATCTGCTTCTTCTCCATAGCGCTCGGATCCCGGTGCTTCCTGGCGCTGTTCCACGCCAGGTATGCTGACTGTTTACGGTGCGCAGCCTCCCTACTGGTTTTGTTGAACCAGGGGCGACTGCGGCCGCCTACTGGAATTTTGGCGTTGGGGATGAATAATTCCATCCCCATAAGAACCGTTTCTGTGACGCAGTCAGCGCACGTGTCAGGATCCTCGGAGGCGAAGCAGAGCCGCTTCCATGGGAACGCCGCAAAGAACTCACGGAGCCCGTCCCAATCTGCGGACCTGTATCGCCAGACTCTGCGAAATCCGTTCGCCGGGGAGCGATCAGGTCGCGCAACAGGGGCTGCGCAACGGACAAGGCAGTGATCAGATGACCCAAGAGGGGCATCGACCACCACTCTGTAACCGTGCGGGTGAGTAGTCAGCAGAAGATCCAACAAGGAAGGTTCATGGCTCTCAATATCTGGGATGCGGGTAGGCTGCATCACCAGTTGGGAGAGTCCATATGCCGAGGCCATGCTGAAGACAGCTCGACCGTGGGGGTCGGTGGTCCGGGATCCCAACCACTCCTTATGGTGAGCGTTAAAATCACCGAGGACCACCACCTCCGCGGACGGGCATTGTTCCAGCATTTGGTCAATCCCCTTCTGGACGCTCTCGATTAGCTGAGCCGACCCCGAGTCACTGGCATGGGACCTGTAAAGGCACGCATAGATTCGGGTAAGACCCCCATGGTCTACGCGTAGCCATAACAGTGACAGGTCCCGATGCTCGAGGCCACGAAGGCGGCGACAGCATATATCACTCCGTACGTACACGCACACCCCGGCCTTACGAAGGAAAGAATGCTCTAGCTCGTAGCCGGGGTATTTAAGGTACGAAATATCGTCCGGGGTGGATATCTGCGTCTCCGTTAAAAAGAGCAAGGTAGGCCGCGCCGTCTCTAGGTGGTGATGGACGGCGTCGAGGTTGCTGTGTAGACCCCTGACATTGCAGAAATCCATGCTTGTGGATAGGGTGTCCGCCGAAAGAAACCTTCTCTTTTTATTTGCCTTCATTTAAAAATTTTGTAGAGCCTAGGATACAGAAGGGATGTGACGCAGAGCCCATGCGGCACCCAAAGTAAGAGCAGAGGCTTGGTACGCGGTTGATTCGTGAGTTGAGTGAGGGGCTGACGCGAGGTACGGAAGGGCCCCCGGTGCCCCCCCGCATGCAGTCGCCAGTATCCACTCCGGTTCCTGATCCGGCCCAACGACAACATCGCGGGATTTTCGCCGGTTATCTGGGACAGCCATCCCGGGCAGGAAGAGTTGGAAGTTCCCGGTCGGGTCCCATCGACTATCCGGCAGGTGGCCGGCGGTAGCCATTTCCACCGGGTCTCCCTGGACCACGCGTCAACTCATCACGCTCAACGTACCAGCCACTACTTTTGCCCCGCATGCCTCGAGTATCGCACAGCCTCCGAATCACATGGGAAGAAACGAAGGTAGGAGTAGCGGCTATTCTGCTCTTCAGCCGGAACGCAAAACTGCTTGGCGGCCGAAAAAAGCAGGACGGTGGTACCAATCCGCTCGGACCCAGCAGTATTGAGAGATATCAAATACTGCCGGATCCTTCCACCAGTGATAGGAAGGGGGGTATAGGGAAAGGACACTAATGCTGCGGATCGGAGATGGAGTGCAGCATCAGCGGCTCGAGAAGCCGGGGTCGCATGCCCGAGTCACCTGCGTAGTAACCGGACAGGCTACAGGCAGGATAACGCTCTGACTATAACTTTAATTCCCTATTAAAGCTCTGTTCGAAATCGATTTCGTCATTTAATAAAATTTCTATAAGAATCACCCTTTTCGTTAAGCCTTTGTTTGAGAACACCCAGACGAAGTTTGCGTAATTATTACTTTTAATACGTAAAAAGGGGTCTTTAAATTAGGGACGACAATGATAAAAAAAAAACATCCGGCTGTTTTTTATATGATTTATTTACAAACGTATTTATCTCCGATATTTAATTGCCCCAAGATTTGCATCTATAGATGCAAATATGCTGCAATATGAAAAGCGGCCTGTCCGTTGCCTTATGCGAATAACCCTGCAGTAGCAATAAAACAATACTGTAATAGTCGCAAAAAAACAGTTTTAATGTTTTTTACATATATTCTTAAAAAAAGATTGTTATTCATAAAATATATATGAAAGAAAACCGGTTGACTACGAGGTCGATGACCTAAGCTACCGACGGACGGTTCAGGGCTCCAGAGAGAGGAACCTCCTCACGATTCTTGCCGAATCCAGGATTGTATAGGTACTGCCTTTTGTATCAGGCCCTTAATCCAGCAACTCAGCAAGAGTTTCTTGATGAATGAACATTATTATTGTGTGTGTTTGTGACTCCGTGTGATGACGGTTTTAGAATACACTGTGTCACCAACCTATACCATCCTGAGTGTGTCGCAAGAGAAGGAAGGCTTCGAGAGGTTGAACAGCCTGTGACTAGATTTTCAGCCTTATCATTTCCTTTTGACGCCTCTTACGGAGGCGGTTCGTACTCTTAACTCTCAGGATAAAATAGGATGGCCAAACTATGTATCCTAAATCCTTCACCACAAGGACTATCGGGTCCATCATTTGTCTGTAACATCCGACCTTCTTGTTCCGAAGCACAGCTGCTATTCACTATGGCAGTCCTTATACGTAGTCAGTAGTGTAAATACTGACGGCTGGTCCAACCATATAGTTACCGACCAAAGAAGACAGATCTAATTCCGTGTGGTGATTTAGAATACATAATGTCACCAACCCGTACCATCCTGAGCGTGTCGTAAGAGGCGACTTAAGGAACGCAAGAGACAGATCACCTAGACGCAAAAGAAGGAAAACTTGAAACATTCCCTGTTCCTGTCTTGCCAGCGTGGCACAGTAGGCTAACTTCCCTCCTTGAACTTGGAGGAGGCCCGACTCAGTAGTGGGACAAATGATAATGATGAATGAAATTGGAAAAAGGGCGAAGGAGATATATGGTTAGCCTGTTACTAAGGAAGGTTATAGACAATAATAATTTATCATCACGCTGCTATGCAAGGGAACAGAGCAGTAATCATAAATGTTGAGTAACCGGACACAGGTTTAAAGCCGGTAAATCCGCGAGCAGAAGTAAGTGATTTAATAAAACGATATAACTCAATGTTCTAAGTTCCGAACACGTGTAAGGGATCATAAAAAAATTTAAGAACATTTTATTTTGATAAGCGACCGCGTGCAAAATTAAGATACTGGTAATCTAATAAAAAAGTTTGAGAAACTCCCCCCGAAGTTATCTACCGCTTAGTTATTAGTACGAAACATTATTACCGGCAAACTTTTGAAGATAAGGGCGGTGGCACAGTGAGACATTTTAATGATGAGGGTGTCCTACCGATAGCCCTAAGAGAGGAAGAAATGCTTTTAGTATTGCACTGAAAAGTATGTTTATTGGGTGTGGTGACGGATTTAAAATACATAGTGTCATCACCCCATACCACCCTGGGGCCTTACTCTTGAATCCAATAACAATTTTAATCCAATACCAATTCCGATCCAATTCATAACCAATCCTGACAAATTACCGTACTCTTGAGAACAATACTGACAACCTTGGATTGAAATCGGAATTGCTCTTGTATAGGCTAGCGAATGTGTCATTAAACATGAAGTTTGCGTTTAAGAGATGTCCACGTCTAAAACCGGTTTAACAATAATAATTACTTTATAAAATGAATATTGGATTGAATCCAGTAGTGATTAGTTCATCGAATATCCACACAATGTTGAAACAATTTAGCGCTAGCGTCACGTTCAACTGTGCTCAAGATTACGAAACGTCACATTTCCAATCCCGATCTATCGGAATCGCGTTCGAGAGTAAGCCCACTGATGTCGTAAGAGGTGACAAAAGGATATGATAAGGTCGATGTCTTAGCCGTCAGAAAAAAACCCTGTGCCAACCCGTCTGGCCAGCATGGCATAGTAAGCTAATTACTCTCCATGTAACTGAAGGACGCCTGACTCAGCAGCGGTTGAGTGATCGACTGCTGCGCAGCATGTCGCGGGTCGATCCCCGCACGGAAGAAATATTTGTACGACCTACAAGTATTTGTTCCGGGTCTGGGTGTTTATCATCCATCTCGAACACAAGCATTAAGTTGCTTAGCTTGGGACGAGATAGCGTTGTGTGAAATGTCCAGTGATATTTATATTCTGCTTAAATTAAAATAACAAAGTACCACCAGTTAACTATATCTCTAAATTAAAATTAAATTAGAAAGAGATAGATTAAAAATTAAATCTATGGGTGGAGTCGTAGGTTTAGGATGCAATCTATTCAAATACTAAAGGATTTGACAAGGTAGAATCCCTAGTCGTCGATAAGTGCCCATTGGCCTTATATCCCTTGACGTTATTGGAGGAGGCTTGATTCCGGCGCGGGAATTTCGATGACGAATATATAAAGTTATCTTCCCATTTTTTGAGGAGCATGCTAGGTCATGTGATAAAAGTAGGTATAGGCACTTTCATCATCATCAGACTCCCTTAAATAGCGCCATAGCGCCCTGTCTTCAGCTTGACGCATCCAGCTGCTGCCCGCTACCTTTCGCAGATCGTCGCTCCATCTAGCAGAGGGCCGTCCCACACTACGCTTGCCGATTCGCGGTCTCCACTCAAGAACTCGTCTACCCCAGCGGTTGTCGGATCTTCTACAGATATGACACTTTGTCCCATGCCTCAGTTGGTGGTCTGCCTGGTGAGCATTAGCTGCATCAGTCCCTGCTAAGCCTGTAAATCGGCTCCTCCGCATTCCACGAGAGATTTTTTTTGTGGTCATCATAGTCATGGTTGTGATAATATTGCTTGATGTGCTTCGAGGTAGGAAAGATTTATTAGAAGATAATTAATAATACTCATTCTTTTTTTCCTCTCTGTCCCACACCCAGTCACACACACGCGGGCGCGCGCGCATTCACGCACACACGCAGAAACAGGCGACGTTCAAAAATGTGTTCTTTTTTATCGCCAAACTTTGGATGGTAAAGCCCGGAGCACACTGAACATAAATGTATAATTCGAACGCTTTATCTGTTTCCCCAATGGGAAGTTCTTTAAATATTGCAGATTTATGCTAAATGGCAACTCGGACTGTGGCGTTTTTATTGCCGCATAAAAACTTAATTCGAATTAACCCCCGTTGCACGACCAGTTTTAATTTTACCCTTTCCGCGAAATGTTCCAAAAATTATGTTGTTTTTTTTGTTATAGTCTTAATATATATTTGTAATCATCATCATTTCAGTCCCTAAATGACCCACTACTGAGTCGGGCCTCCTCCAAGCACAAGAAGGGGCATTTATGGGCTGAGTAGTAGATATATCTCTATCAGCGATAAATTTCCAAACTCTACTAAACAAAGGTATTTATATACTTTGAGTAAAACCGGGAAGCCTTCCTTCATACCGGTAACCGCCCACAAAAACCAATAGTCACTACTTAAGTCGGCGGTCTCTATTTAAGTCGTTTTGATTGAAATCCGAAGATCAAACCACTGGTCGAAGTTTACATTCCAAATGGGACTTAATTCTTTCCGAGTTAAAGGCCAAAATGAATTTCCATGTCCAACCCCTGGTTATGAATAATTCAGGCTCTCTGTAATAAGTAGACAGTGCCGTTTAGATGTTTTTTTTGTCTTTATTAATGTCAATATTGGGTACGCCCATTTTGACATAATGAATGAGTAGAAACACTATTTGTATTGCACTGAAATATCAACCACCCTCACATCAAGTCCGGCTTAGCAGTTTTACTGTGTTTCGTCGTGTGTATGTGGGAGCTGGTTTCCTTGAATTGCCTGCTCCATCTTAGACCCTGGCGTTGCTTTCCATCACGCAAGCCTAGGGCACACCTATGGTCAAAGGCATTGAAGACACTGATAAAAAAAACTTTATTGTTTCCGGTGACGGATTTAGAATACACTAGTGGGTTATACATATAAACCTTCCTCTTGAATCACTCTATCTATTAAAAAAAACCGGATCAAAATCCGTTGCGTAATTTTAAAGATTTAAGCATACATAGGGACGGACAGACGAAAGCGACTTTGTTTTATACTATGTAAAGATAATGTCACCTACTCATTCCGTTTTAAAGATTGTAAGAGCCGAGTAAAGGATTGACAATGCCGATAACTTGGCCGCAAGTGAAGGAAAACTTGATACAAAACCCTGTGCCGACATGTTTGGTCAGCGTAGCACAGTAGGCTAACAGCCCATTAATGTGACTGGAGGAGACCCGACTCAACAGTGGGTCATTTATGGGCTGAATAGTAGCAGTAGTATGTTTGTTGAAAAAAATAAAGCGTCAACTTGACTGCCCTGACTGCCTCGTTGGTCTAGGGGTTATTGTGCGGCCGTTAGATCAACGGGTCCCGGATTCGATTCCGGGGTCGGCCAGGTGTTTGTAAACTGCCCCCGCGATACAGGTTATAACGAAAGCAGGGGTTTCGATTTTATTTAAAAAAAAGTACGCTCTCTACCTAGTGTTAGTGGAGTAAATTCAGTAGTTTAAGAAAAATGTTAATAGATGTTAATGTTAGACCTAGAGACTTGAAATTTGGTAGGAATATTATTTACACCGAGTAAAGGTTAGCGAAGAATTTACACAAAATTAAAAAAAGGGGGGGGCGGGGTTGCGGGATTTAAATATTTGGCAAAACAACGTTTGCGGGTTCAGCTAGTTGTTATATTATATACTAGCGACCCGCTCCGGCTTCGCACGGGTGCAATAACGAACCTCTAAATTTATCAGTGTTTCTCTACAATATTATGGATGTATTACTTAAAAACCTCCTCTTGAATCACTCTATCTATTAAAAGAAACCGATTCAAAATCCGTTGCGTGGTTTTAAAGATTTAAGTATACATACATAGGGACGGACTGACGACAGCGACTTTGTTTTATACTTTGTAGTGATAGTGTGTTTTGTTTTTATTTATTTTGGACAATAAAGATTTTATCTATATATTTTTTTGTTACAGGTACATAAGGTTTACTGAATTAGAGTCGATGACCGGAGGATAATTGTGATAAAAACGGTGAGTCAACTAAACTACTCACGTGCTTAGAAAGGAAAGTTTTATAAACTCAGCTAGAATCGTCCGTGTGTGGATTTAGAATACATAGTGTCACCACCCCATTCCATTCTGAGAGTGTCGTAAGAGTCAACAAAGGAAAATAACAAGACCGGAAAATATGTAACCGAAAATATGTAAAAAAAGACCGGATGGTAACAGAATCCCCTAAAGAGCGCCATAGCGCCCTGTCTTCAGCTTGACGCATCCAGCTGCTGTCCACAGCCTTTCGCAGATCGTCGCTCCATCTAGCAGAGTCCCACGCTACGATTGCTACACACAATGCATACACAATTTGGCCGAAAATTTTGAACTAACAATCAAGACATCAAGAAATATCACCTACAAATGCGAGGATTACCAAAAAGTCCTACACCGCGATAGCGAAGTTTACTGAGCAATTCGCACGGTTAAGAAAACCCCGACTACAGTTATCGGGGGGATAGGCGCCGCGGCCCCCTGCCAGACATACCATCTCGTCTGACCGGATGATGATCATGTGCCTAAAAGATAATATAGATTGTACACATCAAATAAATAGGAAACTTAAGTACTACACTGAAAATGTTATGAAAACTTTTTAAAAATAAATCGCACAAGTAAAAGGCAATTTAACGACTGCACCTAGAATTTATTGCGCCATAAAACTAACAAATACATTATTTTAGGGTTCCGTAATTTGTTCTGAGAAAAAAAAATATTGTCCCTTTTTTTTCTTGTTTGCTTCCATTTTATCATTAATGAATTTGTTATCTTTTGTAGGCACTAAATATACATCGGTCAACTTCACTTAACTAACTTAACACTTAACTTCAGTATATAAATATCAATAAATAAATATCCTTTGACTTTTCACACAACGCCACGCCATCTCGTCCCAAGCTAAGCAACTTAATGCTTGTGTTATGGTAACGAGATGGATGATAAACTAATTGTATACATTTTTTTTTGTAAATACATACATATTATAGATAGTAATGACACCCAGACTCCGAGCCAGTGCCTCTGGTTTAGACAAAGACACTTGCCCGACCCCGGAATCGAACCCGGGACCCGTTGATCCGAAGGTGGCACATCTAACCACTAGACCAACGAGGCAGTCGTTACTTCTGATATTTGTACTACTAGTACTACTCAGCCCATAGATGACCCACTGCTGGGTAGGACCTCTCATTACGTGCAGGGTAATTGACCTACTGTGCCACCCTGGCCAGACGGGTTGGCTCAGGCTTCCGTATCAAGTCTTTCCCTTGTGGCTAGGTTATCGGCCTTGTCATTTTGTCGGCTCTTACTATGGGTGGAATCGGGTGGTGACACTATGTACTCTAAATCCGTCACCACACGGACTGATGTATGTATATATTGTGTACAAGATTCCGGCAAAATAAAGCCAGTATTTCTTAATCCTGGTAGAACACAGAGAACCCAAGAAACACCAACATGTCTAAGCTTGTATAGCAGCTTTTGGATTGCTTTTAAGTGGAACGAGATTGTTACTATAAAACATAGGATTTAGAGAAACGTCGATATTCATGAGTCTTTGTAAGTGTCTTTGTGTAAACCAGAGGCACTTCGAATCTGTGTGTCATTTGTGATCGTGAATTACATGTTTGTAAACTGTGATACGGGTTATAACTAGAGAAGCGGTTAAGTTTCAAAAAAGAAAAAAAAATTGAATGTAAAAAATAAGGGATAACGTAGAACCCAGGCCGTATCACGGCACGTTCTTGGCCACTTCGTTCATCTAACCCGAGCTGTCAAATACATTTTCTACCATTCTACCACAATAAATCATTGGGCATATAACCGCGGCCTGTTTTATAAACATATTAAGTATTGGGATTGAAACACAATAATAACCGGGAAATACATTATTTATTAATCAATCAATCACACATTCTTTTACATATTCTTCCAATTAAAATGTGTCCTTTCTTAGGCTCTATGTACTAATTTCATTTAAATCGTTTCAATATTTTTGGCGTGAAAGCGCGACAGACAGAGTTACTTTTGCATTATTAACATTAGTTAGTACCTTTGAAAAAATCCCGAAACGACTAAAAGGAGGTATGATCATTTTGAAACCGCTAAGAAAACATGATCAGAATAAGTTCATCCGACCAAAAAGTTAAATTATACAAAATATAATTATTATAACACACCTTTGTACATTAATTTGAAACGTGCTTTTTTCCTATTTAACCTATTTTAAAAACTCGAATAATGAAAGAGCTGGCGAAAGAAAATTAAAAATACCCCGAGACAGTTTACTAAAGTTTCATTACGTCACATAAAATTAGCATGAATACGCTGTTTTCGTTCATTATGCAAATAATAATTTTCTCTGGTAATGTCGGTTGACGTCGCGAACTTGCTACGAAAATAGTACATAGTATAGAGTATGTTGCTGGTACACAGCGCCTAGCGACGATCTGCGAAAGGTTGCGGGCAGCAGCTGGATGCGTCAAGCTGAAGACAGGGCGCTGTGGCGCTCTTTAGGGGAGGCCTATGTCCAGCAGTGGACTAATGTGGGCTGATAGATAGATAGATAGACACAGCGCTAGTAGAGCGATATTTAATTTACTGTACTAGGTATAACCTGTATCGCGGGCAGTTTACAAACATGTAATTCACGAACACTAAACTAAAACTATTAATTGCTAAACTTAAGTGGCAGTGGGCAGGTCACATAGCTCGCAGGACCGACGCCCGATGGGGCAGAAAAGTCTTCGAGTGGCGACCGCGTTCCGGAAGGCGCAGTGCTGGTAGGCCTCCCACACGGTGGACCGACGACCTGGTTAAGGTCGCTGGAAAACAGTGGATGCGGGCGGCGCAGGACCGGCCTTGTGGAGATCCTTGGGGGAGGCCTATGTCCAGCAGTGGACGTCTTTTGGCTGAAATGGTGATGATGATGATGAATTCACGAACACAAATGACACCCAGACTCAGAGCAAGTGCCTCTGGTTTACACAAGAACACTTTCCCGATCCCGGAATTGAACCGGGACCCATTTTTCCGAAGACTCTTATCTGACCCGTAACCAACAAGGCAGTCAAGAAAGTCAGATTGGTCTGTAAGTGACGCTCGTAAGTCGGGCCTCCTCCAAGCAGATGGAGGGTTATGGAATACACAATGTCACCAACCGATATCATCTTGAGGGTGTCGCAGAAAGCAAGGGGCATATCACCTAGTAGTGATACAGGTTATACCAAATGCTGAGGTTTGGTTTTTCAATAAGTAATGATTAAGGTGAATGTTCCAGGGTAGCCCGCGAAATTCAAATTTTCTCACGTTTTTTGCAATTTGCAGGCCAGTGCTAGGTTGTATGATGATGAACATTTGATTCGCGGCTGTAAGACGTATGTGGTTACAGAGTTATAATCATCAAACTCATCAATACAACCCTCCAAGCTCATAAAGGTGCAAGAATGACTTTGAGCTTGAAAAAGTTTTTCTTGCACCTTTATGAGCTTGGAGGGTTGTATTGATGATTTTGAGTATTATCACTACATAATATAAAACAAAGTCGCATTCTTCTGTCCGTCCCTATGTATGCATAAATCTTTAAAATTACGCAACGGATTTTGAAGCGGTTTGTTTTAATAGATAGAGTGATTCAATGGGAAGGTTTATATGTATAACCTACCCCCGCTTTGCACGGGCGAAGCCGGGGCGGGCCACTAGTAATTATATAACTACATACGTCGTAACTACATACGTACTTACAGCCGCGAATAACATTTTAATCAACATACAACCTAGCACTGACCTGCAAATTGCAAAAAACGTAAGAAAATTTGAATTTCGCGGGCTACCCTGGAACATTCACCTTAAAGAAAAAGAAGTTACATGGAATAAAACTATTTAATGATCCAAATTCAAAAACTGATTCGAGCAGTATACCATCTGACCTACTTTCGGTAACTGTTACACACTAGTGTACCAAACAATGCGATCCCATTAGCCGAGTGTTTATTACCCCTGGATATTTGTAGTCCAGAAATTAGTTTTATTCATGCAGCTTAGCGTTTATTTTAGTTTAGTTCATCCGGAAAACTAGACTAATGAAGAATGAAAATCCTTGGTGATGACACCTGCGCTAATCCGAGAATTTAGAGATTTAGTCACTTTTATTGTATACGATTACGTTGTGGCACAGGTTTACATACATACAGAGGAAAGATTTGTATGTTTGTAATGAATAAACTCAAAACTACAGTAAATAAATAATAAATAAATATCCTTGGACATTTCACACAACGCCATCTCGTCCCAAGTTAAGCAACTTAATACTTGTGTTATGGTAACGAGATGGATGATAAACTACTTATATACTTTTTTTTTTTGTAAATACATACATATTATATATTTAAAAAATATATAGATTTAAAAAAAATCTTTCGTGATTAGAATTCTACATTATCCCTTCATTATGCATAATTGCATCCGTGCGAAGCCGGGGCGTCACTACATAGTATAAAACAAAGTCGCTGTCGTCTGTCCGTCCCTATGTATGCTTAAATCTTTAAAACTACGCAACGGATTTTGAAGAGGTTTTTTAATAGATAGAGTGATTCAAGAGGAAGGTTTATATGTATAATACATGCATAATTGCATCCGTGCGAAGCCAGGGCGGGTCGCTAGTGATACTATAAATTATAAAATTTTCAGTCAATGTCAAATACAGTTTTCATTGACGCTACATTTTTTCCCGGCATGGAAATCGTGAAAACAGAAGTACTTAACTGACCCTTTTCAAGTAAAAGTTTCCGACAAAAATGAGTTCAGTTCGTGCAGTTAACAGAAGTAGGCAACAGGGATACTTTCTGACCTATTTATAGCAAGCACTGCGAGCCTCGAGCGGTGGCCTTTGAAGTACTGTCTGGTTGCAAGTGTGCGGATAGAATCAAAAGGTTGTATGATGAAACTAGTCTGAGACTTAACTGAGATTCCTAGGAAGAGAGTTTTAACAAGACCCTTCCTGTGTTGTTAAATTCACATAAGCTTATAAGATCAAATTATAATCTATATATATATATAGCATCACATGATCAAATGCATAGTTTACGATTCTATAAAGGATCCAAGTGTCTCTGGTTTACACAAAGACACCATTAACACTGGTAATCAGTCAAAACAGTTACCACTGGTACTGTTATTTAAATTGGGAAAGGCGGGAAAAGCTATGGTGGCATCATTAAAAATATTGTTAATTAAAAAAACAGTTTGTGTTTGTTGGTCATGTTGTCAGTTGGCCTAAAGAAACACAAGGACTGGGTCCAAAATTCTACTATACTTTATTTATTTATTTAATTCTTCATGCAAATGAATTTACATAGGCGGACTTAGTGCCAAAAGGCATTCTCTCCCAGTCAACATTTAGGTGGTGCAGAGAGGGGCTCACGGTAGATGCACTGGCAGAACACGAAAATATGGTAATAGTCTAATAGTCTCTTCGTCTAACTCCATTCTCATAAATATTCTACAAGACAATGCCATAGTTACACATCCTCATCTCAACTTGCAAGGCATCTTTTGATACACAAATCTAGAGCAGTGCTGCACAAGTTGTTCATTCTGCATGCTTCCGACTCCTTATTCCTGACCTACATAACGAGCTGACTCCTCGAGACTGTGTACAATTTGTACGAAGAAATAAAAATGCGTGGAATTTTCAACACACGGCCATAAATTTCGTAAATTAATAAATGGGCCTCTACCGTGAGGAGGGTACCTAATTAGCCTACTGTGCCATGCTGGACAGATGGGTTGGCACAGGGTTTGCATCAAGTTTTCCCTCTCTGGCGGCCAGGTGAGATGCCTCATTTTCTTTTGTAATAAAAATCTAATTTCAATAATTAAAGTCGTCTTAAATTGTCTCATGCAACACACCCAGGATGGAATGGGCTGACCACACAAAATCTACCACTACACGATCTAAACGTAAATGAACCCACTAGTTAGGCCGGCCCCCTCTAATTTCAGGAGGGAATCTAACCTACGGTGCCAAGCTGGCAAGACGGGTTGGCACAGGGTTTCAAGTTTGACCTCTCTTGCGGTGAGGTGATCTTCCTCTAGCGTACCTTTAGTAGGGTTCTACGACACCCTCAGGATGATATGGGTTGGTGCAGTGTGTATTCTAAATCAACATTATCATTCCAGCCAAAAGACGTCCATTGCTGGACATAGGCCTCGCCCAAGGATCCCCACAAAAGCCAGTCATGGGCCGTCCGCATCCATCGTTTTCCGGTGACCTTAACCAGGTCATCAGTCCACCGTAAATAATATAATAGAACGTAATTTACAAGGCATTTAACAAAACTGAACTTAATTTACATACATTAGTTTTCGGCGGCCGTTTACGATATGCAACCTACTAACCTAGATAAGTTATCCAAGCGTTTTTCAATTAAACATATACTATACTACTATTCAGCCCATGTATGACCCACCGCTGAGCCGGGACTGCAATTAAACATTTAAATCGATTTAAATCCGTTTAATTTCGATTATGTGTAACAAAGCCCTTGTGTGTTATTTATTCATATCATTTTACTAATAGCCCGTGTACACACCGTCACTAACCCATACCATCCTGAGGATGTCTTAAGAGGCCATTACAGGAATGAGGCAGTTCAAATATTTATGCTGTCCAGTCTTGACAGCATGGCACAGCTTCACTCCATGAAATTGGAGGAGCCCCACCTAGTAGTGGGTCATTTTTATGTAGAAACTACAAAACTACGTTTCGATCGTGTAGTGATAGATTTTATGTCAGTAGCCCATTTTGACCGTGTGGTGACGAATTTAGAATACATGGTGTCACCATCCCATTACATCCTGAGGGTGTCGTAAGAGCCGTCAATTTTTTTTTATATGTAAGATCACGTATTTTTTACCTTCCAACTTCCAGTTGTAAAAAAGGACAGGGCACTCAATTTGTCTCTATGGTTTTTTGTTGTGAGTTCCTCATAGGTCCATCATTGAAAATCAATAAAAACAATACATTTGCCATTATGTTTGGTAACTTCGAAGTTAACGATCGCTTCAGCGTTTTCGCTTCAGCATTTTCGCTTCAGCGAAACCGATGAGCTTGCTAGATGAGCTTGCTATAATTAAAATTATTTTAATAAAAACTATGACCACAAAACTCACACCCAAAAGGGACACTGTATTTACTTAGGTTTTATCACAAAACTCTTAAATCGTCGTGTAAAATTACTATTATCATCTTACGGCCCCTGTCACACGCTAGACGGTAGTCTACATACACACTTATCAGTCGTCATACCTTTCATACACAATTCGTCACTCTTACATTCTCATTTGATCGCCCACCCACAACCCTTAAGTCCATCCACATTGGTGGAAACTACCACCGGTTCGGAAAGCTGTTCTAAAGAGAAGAGCCGGCAAGAAACCCTGCAGTTGCTTTTTTTAAGGTCTTGTTTACAAAAAGCACTAAACAGCATAGTTCGCCAGATGACAGAAACACGCTACACGTTTACATTGGCAGCAATGGGGCGTCTCCCTTTATCTCCACCCTACGCTTAGTTATCGGCCATGTGTGCATTGGGCCCCAGGGTGCATTTTTATCTGATTGCAGAGATTTACATGTTCACCGAGTCACATACAACAATTTAGAGCCTAAAATCTTCTCTAAAAAAATGAATGTTTGTCTATATGTCTTTTACAGAATCGTAAACTATGCATTTGATATTGTGATGATCTTCAGCAAAGTGTTGTGCATGAGCCCAGGAAAGTTACTGAACAAAATAAGAAACATCGTTTCAAAAATGTTTTAGTTGTGGCATAGAAACGCGCGCAGGGTACAGCTGTTAGTGTTAAATAAATACGTAACGAAAGTCGAAACAAAGTATCACTATGTTACTTTGTTGCGTTACGCATTTGTATAAGAAATAACTATTATATACTACAACTAGTGACTCGCCCCGGCTTTTAACTTAGAGAATTGCCTCGCAATGCCTTTAAAAAGACTGTTAAGACAAAACTTTTCAAAAAAGCATATTACCGCATTGCTGATTATTAAAACGACCCAGCTGCTTGGGACTAGGCTGTTCAGTGTCAGTGTATTTTTTATGTTCTTTATTTATGTTACTAGTCAAATAGGACCGCAATGAAAAAAAAAATGTCAAGCCCTCTGAGTTTCTTGCCAGTTCTTCTCAGCAGTGGTCGCGTTCGGAACTGGTGGTAGACGGTCGAATTTTTTTATTGTATAATATGACAATGTGTTGACTATTTGTAAGTGTCCATCGTGACCCACACAAAATAAATTATTTGAATTTGATTTCGCGCGTGTCATTTATGCATGTATAATACATATAAACCATCCTCTTAAATCACTCTATCTATTATCAAAAACCTCTTTAAAATCCGTTGCGTATTTTTAAAGATTTAAGCATACATAGGGACGGATAGACGACAGCGACTTTGTTTTATAATATGTAGTGATATTATAACGCTGCAGAATTTATTTGTTTGAACGCGCTAATCTCAGGAACTTCTGGTTCGATTTAAAAAATCGTACAGTGTTGGATAGTCCGTTTATCAAGGAAAGTTATAGGCTAATATTATAGGCTATAAATATAACGATAAATCAAGTAAGCGAGGGTGAAACCCCGGGGCGAAGCTAGTATAAAATATTTTTGTTTAATAAGTTGTAAATTGCTTGGTGAAATGCGTGGTAAAAAAAGGTAACAATACTTAGTATTTTTCACACCCGTGTGAAGCAGTGGGTGGCGCTAGTTAAAAAATAAAACACCAATTAAACCCTGACACTCTACACTGTGAATGCTGCAGTTTCTGCACCACAATGTATGCAATGGCTGTACTCCAGAAAATAAGATGACGCTACGCTAACTGGGTCATCTACCGCTCTTTTGTCTATGAGATGCAACTTTGTTAATTTAACACAAAATGTTTGTTGTTCTATTAGCAAAATGGGTTACGACGACGCAGTAACGGATTTAGTGTACATTGTGTCACCATCCCATTCTATCCTACGGGTGTCGTAACCGACCTAGCCGCAAGAGAAGGAAAACCACAAAACCTTGGGTCACCGCGTTTGCCCAGCGTGGCACAATAGGCCTTGTAGCCAGCCCAACTCGACAGTGGGTATTTTTAACCCCCGACGCAAAAAGAGGGGTGTTATAAGTTTCTGTCTGTCTGTCTGTTTGTCTGTCTGTGGCACCGTAGCTCGCGAACGGATGAAGCGATTTCAATATAGTTTTTTTTGTATGAAAGGTGAGTTACGGACGAGTGTTCTTAGACATGTTTGATGAAAATCGGTTGAGCCGTTTAAAAGTTATGAGGGGTGAAAGTGGGGAAGAATAACCGAATGTCTGCAAATATAATCGAGTGGGGTCTCAAATGAAAGCGCATCACGTGCAATTTAACAAAATCTACATTATATTAAGCGTGTACCTATAAAAAGTATAAAATAAAAATTAAATTGAAAATTTAAAAAAACCCCCGACACAGTAGGTAACCTTTAAAAATTAAAAAATAAATACATCGCGTTGGGGGACCAGGGATCAGGTAATAAATAAGTGGGAGCGATTTTTAAATTTTTAATTTAATTTTATATGCTGTTATGGATTACTACTACGGCGCTGGTTTTTATTTTACTGAAGAGCAATTGTGTCGTTCTTATATGACAATACCAGCGACCCCCCCGGCTTCGCACGGGTACAATGATGTACCTCTAAATTTATCAGTGTTTCTCTATATTATTATGGATGTATCACTACATATTATAAAACAAAGTCACTGTCGTTTGTCCATCCCTATGTATGCTTAAATCTTTAAAACTACGCAACGGATTTTGTAGCGGTCTTTTTTAATAGATAGAGTGATTCAATATTAAGGTTTATATGTATAAAAAATCCATAAATTTGTAGAGAAACACTGATAAATTTAGAGGTTCATCATTGCACTCGTGCGAAGCCGGGGCGGGTCGCTAGTTATACATATAAACCTTCCTCTTGAATGAATCTATCTATTAAAAGAAACCGCTTCAAAATCCGTTGCGTAGTTTTAAAGATTTTAGCATACATAGGGACGTACAGACGACAGCGACTTTGTTTTAAACCATGTAGTGATAGATAAACATTAACGTTTTACAAAACTTCTTCACTAACATCATTATTTCAGCCAAAAGACGTCCACTGCTGGACATAGGCCTCCCCCAAGGATTTCCACAAAGGCCGGTCCCGGCCACAAGAGAGAGGGCGCCACAGTGCCAATGTTTACATCGGCTCCGTACTAATAGCGATCTTTTAATAAAAATAAGTGCATTTACCTAGTGGAAAAGGCAAAAGTGAAGAAATAAACAAGTGATTTACATCATACATTGCGGATAACATCAAGCATCGAGTGAAAACCATGTAATTAGTGAAAACGTCTTGACTGTGAATTAGTTAAATTTACCTGTTTAAACAGACTTATCCTCCACACTTTATGCATTTAGAAGTGAAAGACTAACTAAAAGTGAAGTAATTTGAGCTCTCATAATTACGGCAATCGTTTTTTAAAAAAAGAAACAAAGTGATATATGTAAATACTAAATACTTTTTACTACCTACTTTTTATAAATATTAAAAATGACTTGCAGTAACGAGTAAGCGAAAACTGTACAAAGACACCAGCAACATCTGTTGGAAGCTACCCGTACTACTAACACAAATCCCATCACATTCGATCTACGTATTCTACGATCGTTCCGTCAAGGAGATATCTGAGCAAGTCGGAACATTAACACGAGAGGGCGCTAGTAGTAACTTAACAATCACTTCAAGATAAAATTTATAAAATAATTTGGAAAGTATAAGGAATGGAGGAAATTATGCAAGAGCTTCGAAAAATTCGAAGAGATTTAGACGAACAGAAAAGCGCAATAGAAAAAAGCGGAGAGAAAGTGGCAGAAAAAGTTACGCAAAATATAAACTGCATATTGGAAGACAAGTTTAACCTACTCAATGAAAAGTACGAACATCTGAGGGAAAAATGTGATAACCAAGAAAAACGACTTCATTTTATAGAAAAGCAGGCAAGAAAAAACAACATTGTCTTTTTCGGAATAAAAGAAACTGAAACATCATACTCTAACCTTGAAAGTCTCATAATGAACTTTATCAAAGAACATTTCTCTCAAGAACTGGACCGCAGGGACATTCAAGAAGTTAGAAGAATAGGCAAGAAAGGGGAAAGACCTCGCCCAATAATTGTCACTTGTTGTACACTCGGCACAAAAATTAATCTGTTTAAGAACAGAAGTGCGCTAAAAAATACCGATTACTACATAAAGGAAGATTTCCCACAAAATATCCTAGAGAAGAGGAAAGAGCTTCAAGAACAAGCAAAAAGCGAAAGGGAAAAGGGAAACCTAGTAAAAATAAAATACGACAAGCTTGTCATAAGTGAAAGAAACAAAACTGCTGGAAACAACAAAAGAATGCTTTCAACTTCACCTGAAAACAAAACAACAAAAGGAGCCGATGCAAAAACGAACACACAGGCTAGCAAGAAAACCAAATCACAAACACAATTAAAAAGAACTTCAAGCCTAACCGAAAGTATTTCAAAACCGAGCATGTTTAATTACCTGATTAACAAAAACACAATCAGCTCACCAGATGTACAGCAAAATAATAACGTTAATATATAGCAACTACCGCCCCCCTCTCGCAACGTCAATATACAAGCACCACTATTAGAACGCCAAACTCATCTTCCAAGCCGGCTGGTCACCGTGGAAGATCAAGACCAAAACCCTCCAAAAAACGAACAAATCTTACAAAAAACGCTATACATTCTGACATATAACGTAAAAACACTTTCATCATATGAACGTTTGTTAGAGCTAAATGAAGCGCTTAAGGAAATTAAATATGATATATTAGGATTAGCCGAAACAAGACGCATTGGAAACAAAATTGAAGAGCATGAAAACTTCATTTTCTGCTATACAGGCCACACACCTGGCAGACATGGCATAGGTTTTATAGCCAAAAACCATCTTAAAAACAACATAGAAGGCTACCTCGGCCTTTCTGAAAGAGTAGCCATACTGAACCTGAAATTCGAGAACACCAGCTTATCCGTCATTCAAGTCTACGCACCTACCACACAAGCAAGCGATGATGAAATCGAAAATTTTTACGCGACAGTAAATAGAGCACTAGACCTAGCACACAAAGATTTCATACTGATGGGCGACCTAAATGCTAAAATTGGGATACCAAAAACGGAGGAACATTTAATCATGAAAGCACACGGATACGGAGTAAGAAATGAGAGAGGACAAAGACTAATCGAATACGCCAGCGAAAATAAACTGTCCATTATGAACACCTTCTTCAAAAAAAAACCCAAAAATAAATGGACGTGGCGATCTCCGGACGGAGCCAGCAAAAACGAAATCGACTTTGTGCTGTCAAATCGACCTCATCTATTTAAAAACGTAGAAGTATTGAACATTAACTACCCTTCGGATCACAGGCCAGTAAGAGCTACAATAGCATATGACACACAATTAAAAAAAAATAGAAGAAAGTTCACTGACTATCAACATAACACATTATCAACCGAAGAAGAAATCACCAAGTTCAAAGAATACCTTAACTACAACTTAACAAAAGATCAAATGTTCGCTGAGATTAAAATTCCAGTCCAGAAGTATTACGACAACTTAATAAGAATCATCACCACAAGCTTACAAAAAGCCCGAGTAGCACATAACTCAAAGAAAGCCCACAAAATAATTTCAGAAAGTACATTAAAACTTTTTAAAAGACGACAAGACTTACAAAGAAGTTCAAATAAAACCAGAGCAACAAGAAACGAAATCTCGGCGCTTTACAAGCTTGTCAACAAATGCATAAAAAAAGACTACGCCAACTACAGGTATAAAATTATTGAAAAACACCTAAACCAAACTGGTAGCACAAAAAAGGCATACAAAGAGCTGAAACCAAACAAAACTTGGATCGAAAAGCTAAAACGAGGCGATTTAGCTACAAGCAACCGCGGCGATATCATTAGCATAGCGACAGAGTTCTACAGGAACCTCTACAACACAAAAGAGCCAGAAGCCACCAACAACGAGAACCAAAATAACAGCAACGACTGTAACATACTAATAAGACCCCAAATTGAAGAAAATGACGTCATTGAAGCACTGAAAAAACTAAAATTAGACAAAAGCCCGGGCTCGGACAACATAACAAACGAGACTCTAAAGATATCTGCACCAATACTTGCTACACCCTTTACAAATTTATTCAACTCTATCCTCGAATCTGGAGAGACGCCTACCCAATGGTCTGAATCTAACATAATCCTATTATACAAAAAGGGCGACCCAAACGATATTGGGAACTACAGACCTATAAGTCTGCTGCCGAGTGCATATAAGCTATTTTCTACAATCCTGACCACGAAAATTAGTTCTACATTAGAAGCTAGACAACCTGTCGAACAGGCAGGATTCAGAAAAGGATTCTCTACCATCGACCATATTCACACACTAGAACTTCTCATCGAGAAGTATCAAGAGAGAAATAGACCACTGTACTTGGCATATATCGATTACAAAAAAGCCTTCGACTCAGTGTCACATAACTATATCTGGGAAACTCTAACAACACAAAATGTGGAAAAAGAATATATAAAAATAATCAAAAGCATATACAGGAAGAGCAAAAGTAGAGTTAAACTAGAAACAGCCGGTCCCTGGTTCCCTATAAAGAGAGGCGTAAGACAGGGGGACCCACTCTCAACTATACTATTTATAGCTATACTAGAGTCGATAATAAGCAAACTTGACTGGAATGGATGCGGAATAAAAATAAGAAATAAATATTTAAACCACCTACGTTTTGCTGACGATTTGGTGCTAATATCAGAGAAAGGAAAAGAACTACAGTACATGGTAGAGTCCCTAAACAAAGCTAGCAAGCTCGCTGGAATGGAGATGAACCTCTCTAAAACTATGGTAATGACCAACAGCACCAAGGTACAAATATACGTTGACAAAGAGCTTCTACAATACACCGATAAATACATTTATCTAGGCAAGCAAATAAGCTTAGACAGACGAAACAACTACCTAGAGATTGAGCGCAGAGCACAGCTAACATGGAACAAGTACTGGAGCCTTAAAGAAATATTTAAGAGCAACATGCCAATCAAGCTAAAGACAAAGGTTATGAACTCTTGCCTTATACCATGTCTGACCTATGCTTGTCAGACATGGAAGTTCAACAAAAATATTAAAAATAAAATTATAACGTGCCAGCGAGGAATGGAGCGGAGTATGCTAAACATAAAAAGAACACATAAAATAAGGCATACAAAAATACGCACCATCACAAAAGCAGCAGACGCTTTAGCACAAGCTCTTGCATTAAAATGGAAATGGGCTGGACACATAGCACGCCTGCAAGACCAAAGATGGACAAAAAGAGTGACAGAATGGAGGGGGCCAGCGGGAAAAAGAAGGAAAGGGAGACCGTGCACCAGATGGGAGGACGAAATCCAACGCATAGCGGGTCCAAACTGGACACAAACAGCACAATCCAGAGAAAACTGGCTCAATTTGGAGGAGGCCTTTACCTGCAGAGGGGTTCTTACAGAATAAATTTTTAATAAAATAGGTAAATACTACAAAAACTTGTTAACTAGCATTTTCTGGAAGAAATAAAAGGCTTTTTTATTTTATTTTATTTATTTATTATGGATTACTACTACGGCGCTGGTTTTTATTTTACTGAAGAGCAATTGTGTCGTTCTTATATGACAATACCAGCGACCCCCCCGGCTTCGCACGGGTACAATGATGTACCTCTAAATTTATCAGTGTTTCTCTATATTATTATGGATGTATCACTACATATTATAAAACAAAGTCACTGTCGTTTGTCCATCCCTATGTATGCTTAAATCTTTAAAACTACGCAACGGATTTTGTAGCGGTCTTTTTTAATAGATAGAGTGATTCAATATTAAGGTTTATATGTATAAAAAATCCATAAATTTGTAGAGAAACACTGATAAATTTAGAGGTTCATCATTGCACTCGTGCGAAGCCGGGGCGGGTCGCTAGTTATACATATAAACCTTCCTCTTGAATGAATCTATCTATTAAAAGAAACCGCTTCAAAATCCGTTGCGTAGTTTTAAAGATTTTAGCATACATAGGGACGTACAGACGACAGCGACTTTGTTTTAAACCATGTAGTGATAGATAAACATTAACGTTTTACAAAACTTCTTCACTAACATCATTATTTCAGCCAAAAGACGTCCACTGCTGGACATAGGCCTCCCCCAAGGATTTCCACAAAGGCCGGTCCCGGCCACACGCATCCTACTCGTACTTGTTAACTCCTGGTTAAACCTGTCATTTGGGTTCGTGAATTACATGTCTGTAAATAGCATAATAAACCAGATAGTAAATAGTCCGTGTGGTTCGTATCAAGATTTCCTTCTATTGCAGCTAGATATTTGGCCTTGTCATTTCCTTTTGTTGGCTGTTACGACATCCTCAGGATGTAATGGGGTGGCAACACTACGTATTCTACGGAAAATGCCTTCTCTATGTATTGGAAATATTTCCAAAGATACATAAATATCAAAATACTTATAAATAAATAAATAAATATCCTTGGACATTTCATACAACGCCATCTCGTCCCAAGCTAAGCAACTTAATGCTTGTGTTATGGTAACGAGATGGATGATAAACTACTTATATACATATTTTTTTTGTAAATACATACATATTATATATAGAAATGACACCCAGACTCCGAGCCAGTGCCTCTGGTTCACACAAAGACACTTGCCCGACCCCGGAATCGAAGCCGGGACCCGTTGATCCAAAGGCGGCACATCTAACCACTAGACCAACGAGGCAGTCACTTATAAGTATTAAGTTTTATTGAGATCTAGTACAATAGAACATACTGAACACTACAGAAATTTCATTACACACGTCAATCACCCGACAGGTTTCATTTCGTTGAGCCATTCACAATATTAAACCTAGACATTTGCGTTCAATTATCCTTTTATGCTCCATCTTGGAGCACAAAACGAAGACCTGCGTTAATATATTAAGGAGAATATATCGTAAATCATGTGAACCAATCAAAAGGCATATAGCGTTCGGTCTGTAATTCTTTACGCTTTGTTTGATTAAGAATGACATACGAAATAGAATAGGATTTAACCTGATGACAGGGAGTTAAAAACCTTAAATCCTTCTCCAGTTGATTTTGGCCTTTACCTAAAATTGGAAGTGATAAAGTTATGTTTTGTTTAACGCTGCGCGATATCGCGGTGGCTTTTTACAAACATTCTATTCAAAAACACAAATGACAGCCAGGCTCAGAGCAAGTGTCTCTGGGTTACACAAAGAGACTTGCCTGACCCCGGAATCAAACCGGGGACATATGATCCAAAGGCGGCATATGCGACCCCTAAACCAATTAGGCAGTCAACTGAATCTATAAAGTTCGATTACAAATTTGTGGTTGATTTTATAATAACTAGCACCAACAAAACGTGCCACGATTTGATTATCTTCGATCTGAACCCTGTGGTGCCAAACCCTCTGGCACAGTAAGCTAATTTCCCTCTATGTAACGCGAGGAGCTCAACTCAGCAGTGAATTTGGTATTGGGCTATGGTGCCAGTGGTAGTTTTATGCCGCTATTCCGTCTTCCAGTAGATCTATGAGTTGCTTAACCTACATACATACCATACGGGGCAGAATATTACACTTCCCCACCGCCCGCTGGGAAATAACGCGTGTTGTAAAAGTCCACAAAACCCAGCACGCTTGTATCTGGTAGGATCTAATGGTCCGCGCGGCTAGCTACCACCTTCACATCTAAGTCCGGCGCCAAGCAGTTTAACTATGTGTCGTCGTGTGTATGTTTCCTTGAATTGCCTGCTCCATCTTAGACCCTGTCGTGTGCTTTCCATCACGCAAGCCAAGAGTCAAAGGCATTAAAGTCACTGGTAAAAAAAAACACCTACAGCTGGTCTCTGGTCCACTACCTCGTCGAAAAGATAAGTGGTTTATTGTCATCTATTGATTGTACGATAAATCGTTTACCAGGCGCACTGACGCGCTAAAAATACCATCAAATCCGATCTGACGAAGGGGGTTGTTCTATATTATTTTTTTACGATTGCCCCCTCAATATTTTGCGGCCCCCCGTAGTTAGGAGCCATTAAAATCGTAATATTAATCTGCTTAAGGAACTACTGTGAGAGTTAGTAGGAAATACAAACTGGTTTTTTTAAATATCGAACATTCAACTACTTGTTGACAGTATGTGTAATTTGATTTTATCAACCACAAAATTTCGTTGTGACAGATTTAAACAATGTTTCCAACAGTATCCTAAGGGTGTCCTAAGAGGCGACTAAAAGAACGCAAAAGGCAGATCACCTAGCCCAATGAGAAGGAAAACTTGATACGAAACTCTATGCCAAACCGTCTGGCCAGCGTGGCATAGTAGGCTAATTACCCTCCATGTAGTTGGAAGATGCCCGACTCAACAGTGCGTCATTTATGGGCTGAAAAGTAAGTAAGTATAAATAAATAATTTAAACTATAAAATTAGTTCTATATACATATGTATAGAACTATATTAGTTATATAATTTAAATGAATTAATTATGGTCGGCTTAAGTCCTCCAGTATTAGTTATATAGATGAAATTGTTTTGCGGTGGATCCTTAAGAATAACTATTAATCCGTTTAATAACGTGAGTGGATGATACTATATGATGCGTTTTTTATTATTCCAGTGAATGGGGATTGTCATTTCAATATTGATGCGGGATTACGACTAGAGCATTCTCCATTAGCGTTTATTAAAAGCAGTTATTAGATTCCACGGTTCTGTTAGCGCAATGCATGCGGCGAAGATTTTAGTGTCTCCACACTGAAAAATTTTGCTAAATTCATACTCTTTCTATTTCACTGTATGGTTATTGATATCCTGAAATTATGATAAACTAGCTGCGCCCCGCGGTCTTACCCGCGTGGTAATGTAATTATTATTTTCGTCAGATTTCTTTCTACTTACTCGACACTTATTGTTATATTTTGGAAAATTCACACAATATCTCTATAAATTTTAGCCTAAGTGTTATTCTGATGTATAAGGTATATTATTGTAAAGTTTCAGTATAATCCAGTCAGTAGTTTTTACGTGAAAGAGTAACAAACATCCATTCATCCATACTTACAAACTTTCGCATTTATAATATTAGTAGGATACCGCATTATGACGTCAAACGTGAAGAGTTTGACTTCAAACCATTTTGTTTCGGTTTTGTAGTTATGGTAATCGAGTGACTACATCGAGTTGATTCGAATGTATTCCGATTAGATAGACGGGTCGGACACACTTCAAAAGTACAAATAAAATAACGGCGCACGTTCTGATTTCAAATAAAATATAGAAGCAGTTGCTACCAACACATAGCAGGCATTAACAGTAACTACTTGCACGCGACGCCACTCATAATAGGACCCTCCGATTTATAATAGAGAGAAATAAAATGTTTTATCGATCGTGCGGAGACTGCCTTAATCAGGGCTGCCGCTGTGAGAAAAATTTAATATCGTTGAATATTTTTATGACAACCATGTGAATTTAGAATACAAAGTGTCATTACCCCATTCAACCCTGAAGGTGTGGCAAGAGCCGGTAAAAGTACATGACAAGGTCGAAAACCTAGCCGCAAGAAAAGGAAATCTTGAAACGAACTCCCATGCCAACCCGTCTGGCCAGCGTGGCACATTAGACTCCATGTAATGAGAGGAGGCCGGACTCATCGGTTAACTTTTTCTTTTTTTTTTTCTTCCTTGTGGCTCTCACGGTTTGTGTTTAGCCAATGTCAAGTCACTTTGTATCATTTCAATATTATTTCTCTCCATCATCATGGGTTTGCCATTTCCCTGTTAGCCACTCATAAGTAATTTCATTTTGAGTGTCCCCCTCCCACGTGGCTAAGGGTAACTTTTATTTAGTTTTAAGTGACTCAGCGGTTAACTTTTATTTAGTTTTAAGTGACTCAGCGGTTAAATTTTATTTTAAGTTAACATAATTTAAAAAATTGAACATGGTAAAAAGCATGCTGCTAGTTAATTATCTTCAATTGTCTGAGCCACATACCGAAACAGCATTAAGCCAATTTTGAATTTAAAAAGTCGTCTTTTTCTTTTCCTGGCTCATTTTTAGCACAATCATGGCATATTGGCGTTGGGATAGTTCTGTTTATTACAAACTAAAATTTGATTGAACAAATAAAAATAAAATGGAGAAATAAAAACGAAACACTTGTATCAGGAGACAGTTAATTTTGTTTTTTCTTATATTTAAATATTGACCCGCCCTGGCTTCGCACGGGTGCAATGATGAACCTCTAAATTTATCAGTGTTTCTCTACTATATTATGCATGTATTATACTTAAAAACCGTCATCTTGAATCACTCTATCTATTTAAAAAAGCGCTTCATAATCTGTTGCGTAGTTTTAAAGATTTAAGCATACATAGGGACGGACGGCTAGACGACAGCGACTTTGTTTTATACTATGTAGTGATAGTGATAACTTGAATGAACTTGTCTATGTTTCTAAAAATGATGATGATGTATTTTTAGTATACATAAATATCAAGGAACTATCAACCCTATAGATTATGATTCCCGCAGGCGACCAGCGTTCGCACGGTCCTGTTTGTGTTTGTTACAATCGATGTGGCTATCGCCATTTTTCGCGTTAGAACCAATGAATCAGAAAGATACACATAATCCGAATAATCGCCTGACAGCATTAATCGATTTATAACGAATATTACTTTATGCTTCCGTGAAATATATTCGACTGTGTGATTCGGTATAATGATTTGTTTTATCGACAATCATCGTTTCACAATTTGGTACGTAATTAGGGCAGTAGATAAAAGGATGTACATCGTTTTTGTCCGAAGGGTACAGATGAGCTGCATCTGTACCCTTCGGTTTTTTTTGTTGGTAATATGTCTTGATTTTCCGTAAGATAAGAACTAATTTTAAAAATAATCCTTGTAAAGCGTTTTTTTTTATTCTGACTTTATCCACATGAACATATGAGCTGGTGAAATGATGCAGTCTAAATCTATAACTAGCTCTCTGAGAAATGATCATTTTATAATATTGCTACTCCAGTCTAAATTCATGGTTTTCTGCTCATAGTATATTTAACCAGTATCATAATTTTAGACAGAACATTGATATCAAATTGTAGTTGCAGCATCCCCCACTATCCCATTTGGTCACAAAAGCAAGGGTGTACCTTAATAAAGGCCCATTGTCCTTCCCCCATATTTATTCCAGAGATAGATAATCTTTTATTATCAAAATTACAAATTAGGCTGAATACACATTGGGATATTCGTAGTAATATTAAAATAAGTTTTTGTCGCCAAATAGTACATATCAGAACTAGGTGTACCCCGCGTGTCATTACGCCACTGAATAAAGTAAATTTGAAGGATTTTTTTTTTTCAGCATCCTCGGTGCTCTCTTGCACTACACTTTGCTGATCATGATGATCAAATCATGATCATGATCAAATGCATAGTTTACAATTCTTTAGAGGACATACAGACAAATATATGTCGGAGATAGCGACGGCTGAGCGATAGAGTCGTCATCATCTTGACTTGGTACGAGGTTTATTACTTGTAACTTTATAATTCACAATATTAACCACAGTATAAATAACAATGTTCAGTTAACACACTTAGATAGACAAACCGACAGGTTCGCAACGGAGAAGTGTCTCGGTCCGTGTCCCAACGTCGTCTGACTGATCGAGCCAACCTCACTTTCCATTACGACTCTGTCCACGTGCCGCCATTGCAAAACAACTGACGTCACCGCGTTTGCCGCACTACTGTGTTAACAATCAATTGAGAAACTTAATAAAACGATATCGTTATCCACGACACGGCCAGCCTGACGAAGCACACGTCCTCGTGTGTACTTGTAACAAAATAACCAACTGAGGCACATTTACGTTCGGCCAACCTGACGGTAATGTTCCGTAATCGTATCTTAAGAATCAAGTTAACAGAGATCACGTTAGCATACAAATAATTTTAACAACTTTAACACGAAAGATTCCTCTAAGCCCATAATCTTTAAATCTCAATACTGATACTTTAAAACAGTAGGTTTAAAGTAATAATTACACAACACATGGCCCAGCTGTCCCAGCAGCTAGTGACAATTCACATGTCACCCATATCGTCATCGCTCCAAGCGATACGACCAACACTTTAACTAGAGTTCACGACTCCCAGTACACAGGACCATACAAATAGTCTCTCTCGAGACCCGGGTCCCCGCCACACCACTAGCTGCCCATCGCGCTCTGTACAACTCCCAGAGTTGCAGTTACGACTACAGACTAGTGCGTGTAGTGCGACCTAGCCAAGGTATGTGTTCTTTTTTACTGTTGGAGGCAACCTCCTCACCATCTTCATCAGACAAATTTAACTCAACGGGCACACTGCTTAGTGGAATCTCCTTATACAGTCGTGAGCGTATTTTTATGTTCTATTACCGGTCAAAGATTTCAGCAAATAACGATCACCATCAAGTAACTCCACAATTTTTAACGGTCCCTTGTATTTCGCGTCTAATTTAGTTTGGTTTCTCTTCGTTCTGAATTTAAACTAAATTACCAACATCAAACTTTACCACTTTAACTTGTAGTTTTATCAAATTTTACTTTTTCGTAACTGGCACTATTTTCTATGTATGTGGCCGCTTGCTCTCTTACTAATGTCTACTGCCGGTCCGGAATCATTCAAAGTTAATAGGTTAAATGGTCTAGCTAAAGGTCCTATCAGAAACTCGAGTGGACTCGCTTGTATTACACGGTGGACAGAGGAATTCAAAACTAATTGCACGTCTTCTAACGCTTCATGCCGGGACCTATCAGACGCTTCTATCGCGGTCAGCATACTTTTTAACGCGCTCATTGTTATTTCTACTTGGCAATTAGCGCGACTTGAACCCGTAGCTATCAAACGTAATGAAACTGACAAAAAAACTTTGAATTCTTTGTTGGCAAAGCATCGTCCCAGATCTGCAATTACTTACTGGAGCTCCAACTAAAGACGCTTAATTTAAGGGATTTAATTGTTCTAGCCAAATCTATTCTCAGGGTATGATACAAGGGAACAAATTTTGTGACCGCATCAATTAAAACTATGACGTACTCCTTGCAATCGCTTTTCCACTTAATTTGCCAGTTAAGTCAACGTGCACAGTATGCCACGGGATACTAATCTTAAGAATTGGATGAAGTCCCGCTTGTGGGCGACCTGATTGCGATTGAGATAGTTTACAAGTAATACAACCATAGACAAACTTACGAACGCACTTAGCCATGTGCTCGAACCAATAGTGATCAACCCTGTATATTTGGCCACCTCGCCCTTTATAGTTCACAGAGCCACCTCGCCCTTGACTGTATATTTGGCCACCTCGCCCTTTATAGTTCATAGAGCCACCTCGCCCTTGACTGTATATTTGGCCACCTCGCCCTTTATAGTTCATAGAGCCACCTATTACAATTGGGACTCGAAAATTAATCCAGCGTGTCGAGGCATAATTGCTGCTGACCACACCCTCAGGTATTAAAGGCGTGAAGTTACATAAGCACATAGCCATATGATGTTTTAATTAAAGAAACTATTAAACTAGTCCCAATATCTTACCGTCATTATTATCTAATAAGCATGGATCCAGCCCAGTAGGGACATATGATTGGGGGAGTGGACGTTGGCGTTCTCTCGAGTATTTATAAGTGCGTTCAAACTCTTATGATATCTGTCACCGTCAAGTACCTCAATGACTTCATAAGGTCCGTTATATTTAGGATCCAATTTGGTTTGATTCCGTTCATGATTTTCGACTAAAACATAATCTCCCATCGAAAATCTAGTCACATTTGCCTTATTTTTATCGAATCTTAATTTATCAAGCTGTGCATTATTTTCCATTAATTTGTCAGCTTGTTCCCTAATCTCTCAAATTTATCTCAACCTCATGATCGTCAATAGTTAATAAATTTAGTGGCCTAGCTACTCTACCTATTAACAATTCTAATGGACTTGCCTTAGTTACCCTATGAATCGTGCTATTTATAGCAAGTTGGACATCATCTAACGCATCTTGCCATGACCTATTTGGACTAACTTCTACAACAGTCAACATATTTTTGAGGGTGCTCATAACTCTTTCCACTTGGCTTCGGCGCAACACAATGTTTGATGAGAGAGCACTCTGCACCAGAATCAGAATAAAATGGATACGACTCACAAGCGTTCATCAGCGCACCGCTGGGATTGCTAACATAGCAAGCTTCCACATGCCTCTCGTCACTCGCCGCCGCCGCAGGCGCCGCTCCGAACCGCCTGCGCCTACCGCCGCGCCAGCTCCTCCGCTGTTGCCACGTTGTTGCCACGTGGACATCTCGCTGCCAAATGTCCGGCGCTGCCGCACCTGAAACAGACTAAGTCCGACCGCGGCCGCGGCCCCGCAGAGCCTGACGCTGAAGTGTGCAGTGGCAGCACTAGCTGCCTTGCCTTTCACCGCCAATTTGATGCTCGGTGACCCATTCCACCGCAGCTGTGACATTCCACAGTTGCCGACCGAAAACCCGATCGCTTGAAATCTGGATCTGCTGTCCTATCGCCTCACGTTTAGGCTACCTTACCGATGCAAATCAAGGCATACAATGGCTCCATAATCTTGGAAAACTTTGCTATAAACTGGCGAAAATACGACGCCAGACCGATGAACCGTCAAGCTAAACAAGCACAGCAATCTAAACTTCGTATCGCAAGTAATTAACAGGTAAACACGCAAAAGAACCTCAAATAATATTTTCTTACACCGGTCAAAATCACACTATCGTAAATTCGTATACCATACAATATACCCGAGTAATAAAATGGAAACTGCTCACCGGAGTGACGTAAAATTGCAGCTGGTGCGCTTACTACAGATCCACTCACTATTCTTTGACCTGGCTGACCACAGTACTGTTGCTCGCCTTCCTGCTGCTCCGCTCAGGGCAGTTAGACGCGTAGTGTCCTTGTCCATCACAATGAAAGCAAGTGATCCCCACTTGGTTAATCGCCGCACTATGACTGCCGCTTGTGATCTTCAGTTCAGAACAATCTTCATGTAGCTTAATGTCTCCTTTATAGTGACAATGAATCGCCATTATCAGTTATTTCCATCGCGTACAGAAGTACACACATTATCACTACACTGTTTTCTCCACGTGGGCTGACTGAGTTACATACCACTTCTGATGTCGGAGATAGCGACGGCTGAGCGATAGAGTCGTCATCATCTTGACTTGGTACGAGGTTTATTACTTGTAACTTTATAATTCACAATATTAACCACAGTATAAATAACAATGTTCAGTTAACACACTTAGATAGACAAACCGACAGGTTCGCAACGGAGAAGTGTCTCGGTCCGTGTCCCAACGTCGTCTGACTGATCGAGCCAACCTCACTTTCCATTACGACTCTGTCCACGTGCCGCCATTGCAAAACAACTGACGTCACCGCGTTTGCCGCACTACTGTGTTAACAATCAATTGAGAAACTTAATAAAACGATATCGTTATCCACGACATATATATACAGGTGTAATAGGTTATTTATGAATGTATTCGTAAATGACTCGATTGGTCATTTGGAAATATTATTGTATGACAAAAAAGTGGATAAATAATGTGTTCTAATAACTGATCAATTGTGTAAATTAAAATAAATCACTACATAGTATATAACAAAGTCGCATTCTTCTGTCCGTCCCTATGTATGCATAAATCTTTAAAACTACGCAACGGATTTTGAAGCGGTTTTTTTTAATAAACAGAGTGATTCAAGGGGAAGGTTTATAAGTATAACCCACCTCCGCATTGCACGGGCGAAGCCGGGGCGGGCCACTAGTTAATAATAAACTGCAATAGTTTCTACTGTGACAATTTTATTTTATAGTGCCAAATTGTCCAGGAATAATCCTTCAGGTAAACAAAAACGCTTTCCAGTTGCCTTTCAATTTTAACCAAAGACTATCGACTTTATTTTTTATTTGGATCGTCTGTCGATGTCCTAATTCACAGTCACAATTTATGGTAGTTCGTCGAATTTCATTTGTCATTGAGAGAGTCTTTGTAAACGGCCTATTGTGCTGCCGTCTCGATACTATTCGTAATCGATACTGTTTCTCGATACTTGATCGATTTGTATTCGGATATTTGTATTTTGAGTAATATTACTGTTGATTGTTTATTCGTTTTGTCTGTCTCTGGTTTCCGACAAAGAGGAATGGATGTTTTGTATTTACAACTATCATTTAGTTAGATTTTTTAAACATGTACTAAATTATTGAAGTATATAATGTCAAACTCGCGTCAGGACACGTGACCTGATCGAAAATTCGTAAGACGGAGGGAGAGTACACCGCCCTGGCGCGGTGTAGGAGAGGAAGTAATATTAAATAATTGTAATAGTATTGAAATGTTATTTTTTTTTATATAATACTAGCGACCCGGCCCGGCTTTGCCCGGGTGCATGTATTATACCTATAAACCTTCCTCTTGAATCACCCTATCTTTTAAAGAAAACCGCTTCAAAATCCGTTGCGTAGTTTTAAAGATTTAAGCATACATAGGGACGGACAGACAACAGCGACTTTGTTTTATACTATGTAGTGATAAATAGACATTTTTGTGTACGATAGTGCAATAAATAAATATTGTATTTAACCACACAAATGATAGTACTTTTAGACTGATAGATAAATAAAGCAATTCGTGCGAAATTATTGCCTAATCTTTTCAAAATATTATTCATTTATAATCTGTAGTATAGCCTCCTTGTTAAATACAGGTATTGCTTATCACCCAATTTCATTGCGGTTACCTGTCTTAGCTGATTATGTAATAACACAGAACGATTACCGTTCTCCGAGATTGAACCGCTAGCTCTCGGTCATTGTAGATCGTGTGTTCATAGCCATAGGGGTCGGAATAATAATGATGGTCAGCCATCCAATATTTTAAGTATAGAAATAATTAAATACAATTATATTATCGCTCGGACCCGCCCCAGCTTCGCACGGGTGCAATTATGAACATCTAAATTTATGCAAATATAATATAATATAATTAGACATATAAAACTTCCTCTTGAATCACTCAATCTATTAAAAAAACCGCTTCAAAATCCGTTGCGTAGTTTTAAAGATTTATGCATTCATAAGGACGGACAGACGACAGCGACTTTGTTTTTAACCCCCGACGCAAAAAGAGGGGTGTTATAAGTTTCACGTGTCTGTCTGTCTGTCTGTCTGTGTGTGCCACAGACAGTGTGGCACCGTAGATTTCAATCATTTTTGTATGACAGGTGAGTTACGGGCGAGTGTTCTTAGACATGTTTGATGAAAATCGGTTAAGTCGTTTAAAAGTTATGGGGGTTGAAAGTGGGGAAGAATAACCGAAAGTCTGCAAATATAATCGAGTGGGGTCTCAAATGAAAGCGCATCACGTGCACATTACAAAATAATATGTTCCATGAAAATCAGTTGAGCCCCGAAAAAGCTCTAGGGGTAAACGGTGTGTACCTTTAAAAAGCAGAAAATAAAAATGAAATACATCGCGTTGAGGGACCAGGGGTCAGGTAATAAATAAGTAGGAGCGGTCCCCCAACGCGATGTATTTTATTTTTATTTTCTACTTTTTAAAGGGAACTTGGGTCATTGTGTCGGGGGTTTATTTAAATTTTGTAATTTATTTTTTTATTCTATGTAATGATTACTATGTAAAGAAATTATTGAAGGTCGTATAACCAAATACTGCTGGCTAGTTATGATTGTTATTTCCGTGTGGTGACGGATTTAGAATACATTGTCATCACCCCATTTCATCGCAAGGAAAACCTTTTCCTGCACAATGGTGAATTGATGTATTCTAAAACCTCCGATATTACAAACGTCCATAGGCGATGGAACCCTTGTGCGACCAGCATTCTACATAGGGTCACATTAGTTGCTGCAAAAATTAAATAAAAAATTATAATAAATCCCCGACACAAGGACCTAAGTTCCCTTTAAAAAGTAAAAAATAAAAAAATACATCGCGTTGGGGGACCGCTCCTACTTATTTATTACCTGAACCCTGGTCCCCCAACGCGATGTATTTTTTTTATTTTTTACTTTTTAATGGGAACTTAGGTCCTTGTGTCGGGGGTTAATTAAAATGTTTAATTTAATTTTTATTTTCTGCTTTTTATAGGTACACGCTTATTATGATGTAACTTTCACCCCCCATAACTTTTAAACGACTCAACCGATTTTCAGCAAACATGTCTAAGAACACTGGCCCGCAACTCACCTGTCATACAAAAAAAACTGTACCTATTGAAATCGCTTCATCCGTTCGCGAGCTACGGAGCCACAGACAGACAGACAGACACGTCAAACTTATAACACCCCTCTTTTTGCGTCGGGGGTTAATAAAGAAATGACGCCTACGTATACGAGAATTACCTATAAGTCCTACACCGCGATAGCGAAGTTTACAGAGCAATTGTTACGGTTAAGAAATCCCCGTCTACAATTATCAGGGGATAGGCGGCGCGGCCACCACCAGACATATCACGTCGTCTGGCTTGATGATCAAATCTTTGCGCCTAAACCCGTTACGCTAAATACCCAGCCAGTAGTTTTCTTGTATCCTTTTTATTTTAATGTTTACAGTACGTAAGAAAATCTGTATATAGGAGCTTCTGTTAAGCTTAAGTCGGCATCACCGACATTCACGAAAGCCTGTCAATGGTAATTTACCTTCGTTACCAAATCAACGGTAATTCCTGAGTGCGTCGATTTAATTCCGATTTTACGACTTTGAAATGGTCTATCGGTAAACCGGTTTTTACGTATAGTCGCGGCCAAAAGTGTGTTTGAAAAAGTTGTATTGAACTTATAATTGGATTGGCACTGAAGATGCGTTAGCGAATACCAAGGATACGTACCGTTGGCAAATAAATCACTACATATTATAAAACAAAGTCGCTGTCGGCTGTCCGTCCCTATGTATGCTTAAATCTTTAAAACTACGCAACGGATTTTGATGCGGGTTTTTTTAATAGATAGAGTGATTCGCGAGGAAGGTTTTTATCTATATCATCATTGCCCCCGTGCGAAGCCGGGGTGGGTCGCTAGTTATGTAATAAAACACGCTCTAAGTAAATCGTGTTTTAGTCAGAAAACGTTACTGCGTCGGGATTCTATTTAAATTGATAAATCGCTTCATAAATTTTACAACTCTATATTTATGCCTAGCCTATGCCGCGTCTTCGACTGCGTGGGCTTCATATCCGTACTTATATTTGCTCCCTGCCTTTGTTACTCAGGATCTATTTAAATGGGTACAGTAGATTTTGTAGTCAGCAGGTTTTCTTTTTAATGTAAAAATAGGCTTACGTTTGACCTCAATCTCGCTTGATGGAAGGCGAAGATGAAGCCTAAGATGGTACACGTTTGCCCAGGTGTCTGTTCACTGTTTATTCGTTACAAACATACAAAATTAGATACACAGGATATACAGGATTTAGAATACTTGCGTCACCACTCCATTCACCCTGAGGGTGTCGTAAGAGCCGACATAAGGACATGACAAGGCGCAGAAGAACCCTGTGCGCTCAGTCTAGCCAGCGTGGTACAGTAGGCTAATTCATCCATGTCATTTGAGGAAGCTAGACTCCGGAGTGGGCTGACCAGTGATGAATGAACTGAGAAGTAGTAAAGGGTAGTAGTAGTAACTACTGGCAATCATTTGTTTTTTCATCGTCATCAACCTGCATCAACCTGCCTCGTTGGTCTAGTGGTTAGATGTGCCGCCTTTGGATCAACGGGTCCCGGGTTCGATTCCGGGGTCGGGCAAGTGTCTTTGTGTAAACCAGAGGCACTGGCTCGGAGTCTGGGTGTCATTTCTATCTATAACATGTATGTATTTACAAAAAAAAATGTATCTAAGTAGTTTATCATCCATCTCGTTACCATAACACAAGCATTATGTTGCTTAGTTTGGGACGAGATGGCGTTGTGTGAAATGTCCAAGGATATTTATTTATTTATATTTATATGATGGAATTAATTTTATCGTCAGATTTTTTTTCTACTTACTTGACACATCACTACATAGTATAAAACAAAGTCGCTGTCGTCTGTCCGTCTCTATGTATGCTTAAATCTTTAGAACTACGCAACGGATTTTGAAGCGGTTTTTATTGATAGATAGCATGCATAATATTGTAGAGAAACATTGATAAATTTAGATGTTCATCATTGCACCTGTGCGAAGCCGGGGCGGGTCGCTAGTATTATTATATTATGGGACAATTCGCAAAATATCTTTATAAATTGTAGTTTAAGTCTATTCAAAACGATGCACTTGCAAGTCCGAATGTAAAAGCTATTACATAGTTCTTGTGTCAAAATCTACAATAGAAATGCACAGTGGTTGTCACAAACTACACAAATTGATATGGACCGGCGTAATATATTATATACGATTACGGTCAATTCGAATTTCAAATTCCGAATTCCAAAAATCGTTTTAAACCGATTGTAAAAATACAAAATCGATTACGACGTTGGAATCGTAATCAAATTGGCAATCGTTTTGTTTTATGCCGTATGGTATTGTGCGTTGCTAAATCAATTTGCTGTACCGATAACCGACCTGATTATATCGTTTTATAACTGCTTTGCGTAATCGATAAAATCGTTTATGGTTTTCTTTCATTTTCTCGTATCGATTATTCATCTATACTAATTTGTATTATAAATAGGTTGTTTGTAACGAATGAACTTAATTCTACGGAACCGATTTAAAAAAAAAGTCTTTCATCATTAGAATGATTTTTCGATAGCCTTTGAACCTAGGCTTGCGTGGATGGAAAGCAACGGGTCTAAGATGGGGCAGGCAATTCAAGGAAATGCCCTCTCGGGCACCGGCTCCCACATACACACGGAACACAGTAAAACTGCTTGGCGCCGGACTTAGATGTGGAGGTGGTAGCTAGCCGGGCGGACCATTCGATCCTACCACCAAGCGTGCTGGGTTTTGTTGACTTTTACAACAGTTTTTTGCCAGCGTGCGGTGGGGAAGTTTTATACTCTGACCCGGCACTGGTAGAATGATAGTATAAAGATAGTGAGTTGTTAAAAATGACACACACCCATCCAACATTAAAAAAAGCCAGAAATCCAACACCGGGGCCTCTTATCGATGTAATACCGCTCTTATGTCGGAGGTAAAAATAGAGAGAATGAAGAAATATATAGCTGGTTGACTGTACCCAACATCCGAAGCACCTGCTAATCAACCGGATTTAAGATGCATAATTTGTTAGATTCTAAAGTGTTCAATTAGATACTTATCTTCGCGTCGGTGTACATCCATATTTAAATAGGATAGTACTAAAAAACCAATGAGTTTAAGCTGTAGATCACAATCAACTACAAAATAACATTTTTTTGGTTAGAGATAGAAAAGATAGAAAACACCCAGACCCGGAACAAATACTTGTTGGTCGTACAAATATTTCTTCTGTGCGGGAATCGAACCCGCGACATGTTGCGCAGCAGTCGAGTACAAAAAAATGTATATATAAGTAGTTTATCATCCATCTTGTTACCATAACACAAGCATTATGTTGCTTAGCTTGGGATGAGATGGCGTTGTGTGAAATGTCCAAGGATATTTAGTTTTAGCATTACTTTAAGTACCTATAGTTAATTAAGTGTTATAATTTTACACTAGTCGAGTCCCGCGATGTTACCTGCGGTTATTGACGTACTGTGGGATACGGCGCGGGGCGAAGCTAGTCTAAAAAAAGTGGTCTAAGTTACTACTTCTATCATCAGCTATCAGTGAAAGTCAAAATCGGTCCAGCCGGAGATCCAGAGATTCGCCGGAATAATGTAGCATGAAGAATTTGTCCCAAATTCAAGGCAGCTTCATAATCCCAACGTGTTTCAGACAAACAGCTAATCAAACGAAGGTCGGGATCCAATGACGTAGCCTCGATTGCTTTAACCTTCTTCATACACGTGTTGTATTTGATTCTTTTGAAAATAGTTTCACTGAGTGGATATTAATCGAACACTTCGAGGAATAATGTCGTAAGCGCCAGTATTGTCAAAATATGGTTTGAGGCTGAAGTTATAGCGACGTTTTTTCATTGGACACCCTCATGGATACTGTTGGGGACTAGCCTGGGTATGTGGAACTCCGGGGCGCGAAAGATTATAATTAGCGCCCCGACGTACCCACTAAAAGGCCTCAGGGCCGTTTTGCGGAATCTTGGGGCCTTGATTTATGAAGCCCCAAGCACCGACAAAGTCGCCTCCGCTAACAAGGCGCTGAAGATATAGACTGCCTAAACATACCATTGTTGCTCCAGATATTAGATGTGCCTTTGGTTCACGGGTCGTCAGATCGATTCCAGGGTCGGGCAAGTGTCTTTGTGTAAGTCAGATGCAATTGCTCTGAGTCTGGGTGTCATTTGTGTTTGTGAGGGTCATGTTTCTAAACAGCCTTCGGGATACAGGTTAGACAAGGGATTTATGTTATAAAAAATGTTTGCTTATATCAGTTACGTGTCGTCGACGCTGTGAAAAAATGCAAGGATGATGCTGGGAGATTATGAAATATGTAGGGATATTGGTATACTCTACCGATTAAATGCGATGTTTCTTGATTCTTTAACTTCTGATACCGTAATTACGCCGTCAAGTTGCTATCGCAGAAATATTTGTTTACATTACACACACACAAGTTACAAGAGTAACTACATATGTATAGTATGTTATTGTAACGTGCAACACAAACAATGGGTGGTCTGTAATCTGATAATATCGTTTTAATTGTGAAATGCTAAACTAAGGATTCCCAGTATGGTTAGTCATTATTAGTGTTGGGATATGTTCGCGGAATGCGTTTTGGCTCGTCGGTTGTTATGCGAAGCAGTCGTCGTTATTTCAGCCTTTAAATAACTAACTATTGAGTCGGGCTTCCTCCAAATTTATGGAGCCGAATTAGCCTAGCCTACTGTGCCACTCGGAGAAAGAAAGAAAGAAAGACAATATATTTAATCGGCAAAAACATACATGTAATAAGTTAACAACGCAGCTTAAAAAATATCAGTAACATTTTATATACAAGGGAGTTTGCACAAATAAAAATACATCGCGTTGGGGACCGCTCCCACTTCTTTATTACCTGACCCCTGGTCCCCCAACGCAATGTATTTATTTTTTACTTTTTAAAGGTTATCGTGACGGGGTTTTTTTTAAATTTTTTAATTTAATTTTTATTTTATACTTTTTATAGGTACACACTTATTATAATGTAGATTTTGTTAAATTGCACGTGATGCGCTTTTGAGACCCCACTCGATTATATTTGCAGACATTCGGTTATTCTTCCCCACTTTCACCCCTCATAACTTTTAAACGGCTCAACCGATTTTCATGAAACATGTCTAAGAACACTCGCCCGTAACTCACCTTTCATACAAAAAAACTATATTGAAATCGCTTCATCCGTTCGCGAGCTACGGTGCCACAGACAGACAGACAGAGAGATACCCCTCTTTTTGCGTCGGGGGTTAAAAAAAAGGATTAAGTATATCTGCATATCATGCCGAGTAGGTCACCATCTCAGCTCCATCTCAGATCTTCCGTCGGCAACCCTATTGGTGAGTCACGGATGGGTATTGCAATATGTATATTGTAATTCCGCTGTGTAGTGTGTGGAACAGATACATAATAAACTATCGGAAATACCTGAGAACGGTCAATTTAAATAAAAATAAATATATATGTATAAACAAAAAAAGGACATATTGCTTTCATCGTCAATTTCACGCCATCAATAATATGGTACGATGGTATGACGGAAAACGATGGTTGCGGGCGGCCTAGGACCGGCCTTTGTGGAAATCTTTGGGGGAGGCCTATGTCCAGCAGTGGAGAGTCTTTTGGCTGAAATGATAATGATGATGACTACTACTCGGCCCATACATTACCCACTGTTGAGTCAAGCTTCCTCTAATTGCATGGAGGGTAAATAGCCTACTGTGCCACTTGCATTCTACTGTGCCACGGATTGGCACAGGGTTTCGTATCATGTTTCCTTCGGATTTCGGCTTTGTCATTTCCTTTTGTCGGCTCTAACGGCAACCTCAGGATGGCATAGGATGATGACACCATACAACAATGACATACGATGAAAAACATATTTAAAACATGTAATCCGTAGAATTGTAGTACTTTGGTGTCAAATCCTTTTATCCATACAGATATTCAAAAACAATTTAACCCAAACACATTTGTTTTTGAATATTCAACTCTAACATCAGCTTATTTAGTGTAATATATGAATGTTTCGCTTGGTTAGCTGAACTCATTTTTGAATGGGGAATTATATGCCTCCCCATCAGCGTTCGCTAATTAAATTTCATACATTGCTAGGGAAAGTGGCTATACCCTCCAAATTAATATAACATCGGTCCTAGCGTGTTGCCCCTCACGGCACGGCACGTACAACCCTGCATGTCTATTGTAGGGTTGTCATGCTTCAGAAAATAATCATCACCACCATCTAATCGTGCCATTTCCAAATTCATTGAGGGAAATAGGCCTATTGTGCCACGGGGGTAAGACGGGTTGCACAGGGTTTTCTGCAAGAATTCCATCCGATTTTCTTAAATGTTCTTTTTCTTTTCAGGTACTTAATACGACGTTCGGCAGCTATGCAGTATTTTTGGTTTTCGACACTTGGTTAGTTAATGTGTTTTTGTATATTATATAATTCATTTCCCTTCATCCTATTTCATCTTGAGGGTGTCGTAAGAGCAGACAAATGGAAATGACAAGGCCGAAAATGGCTAGCGCGGCACACTAGGCTAATTACCTTCCATGTAGTTAGAGGAGGCGTGACTCAACAGTGGGTATGAATCGGTTGATTAATTAAATACTACTAATTCACGAAATAATGTCAGTCTAGAAGAGTATATCTGTTTCAGCTTTCCTTAGAATTAAAAAAACGCAAAACGTTATGTTGACAACCCTTGCTTAAACCTTGTTAGGGTTGACGCATGTTTCAGATTCCGAAATGAAATATTGGTGTTACGATTTTCACTGTATTAGCGCTGCAATATTTATTAGAGGCACAATATTCGAGATATTTAGCTGATTCGAATTCGGCGCATTGTACGTTGAGTTCATGTCATATTGGAAATAGTATTAATTGGCCTAATTAATCTAATTTAATTTGTGTGAGTTCATTTCGGAATACCTGAGCTTTGAGCTGTATGTGTGTGAGTGTTTATCCTGTATTGATATAACTTATAGCGTCAATCCTGTAATTTGTTATGGACATTAAAATAATTCAAACATTGGTAGCGACGTATGGCGGGTCGACCACTTCCCTTATTTCGGGTTGATCGGCTCACTGGGTTCGAGACCTATTATATAATTTTGAACATTCTATTTATTTTTTTACTAGCGACCCGCCCCAGCTTTGCGCGGGTGAAATGATGAACATCTAAATTTATCAATGTTTATCTACAATATTATGCACTATACTTATTATTTAAATAAACCTTCCTCTTGAATCACTCTATCTATTAAAAAAACCGCTTCAAAATCCGTTGCGTAGTTTTGAAGATTTAAGCATACATAGGGACGGACAGACGACAGCGACTTTGTTTTATACTATGTAGTGATATGTAATTCATATTTCAGTTGAGCGCCTTTCGGAACCAAAGGAAACGAGCTAGTTACATGAACATGGTCATTGTAATTGTAAAAAAAGACAATTCCGCCAGGTCTTCTCGGTTGGTGCCGCGTTCCGACCTGGTAGTCACTACATCACTACATAGTATAAAACAAAGTCGATGTTTTCTGTCCGTCCCTATGTATGCTTAAATCTTTAAAACTACGCAACGGATTTTGAAGCGTTTTTTTTTCTTCTTCTTGACTTCTGTAGCTGATAGATAGATATAGATAGATTGCTAGCTGATTGGCTTCTGTGCAACCCTAGTCTTGTAGTAAAAATTTGGTTTACTAAAACATCGATTGGACCCTCCTATTTCAAAATAGAACTCTGTAAACCAGATGCACTTGTTCGCGGTGTCATTATGTGAATTACATGTAAACTGCTACTATGTACTTTATTAAAAAAAACTACTTTAAAGACAGACCTTCATCATTTGCCTGTCTGCGCTCACCTCGGATGGCTTTCGTGTTTTTGTTCCATCCTGTATAGCTTAGAGTTCAAATTGAATAGTGCACGAACATTTGTGCTGCCAGCCCTGTAATGCCTAACGTACAGCTCCCCAGGGTTGCCAACTTCGACAATTTAGCGGCGCAAGTTCCACGGTGGTCGCACGACGTATTTACCACCGCAAAATATTAATCCGCTCCGTAACGAACTGGCGATAGTTTGGTCAGCAAACGGCATAGATCAGGTGCTCCAGAAGTAACATTTTTTTACACTATACCTAGTTCGCGTTAAGAATGCGGTGAGCCATATTTGTCCGCCGACTTGGACACGGCCCATGAAATCGTTCCAAATTTGAAAGTCAAGTTCACAGTGATCATTTGAATGCACACTTTCGAACGCAACTGTTGTGTCTTGTCCTTTATCCTTTAAAACACTGCGTGTATTCCTATAGGTGAGCCATAGCTATCCGCCGATCCGTCAGCAATCAAATTGTTCCAAATTAGAAAGGCACGTTCACAGTGATCATTTGAATGTATACGAGTACTTTCGAACGCAACTGTTGTGTCTTATCCTTTAAAACACCGTTACTTACTACATTCTTAACGCCAACGAACTATAATTAGTTTTGTACTATGTTTAATGTTTTTAAAATTCTAATGTTAGTTAATTATTTTATACGTTTAGTTATTTGTAGAATACCGATGATGCTTCAATGAAATTACGAATTGACTAGAGATGGCCGACGTCTTTATAACCTGTATTCATCCCTAATTTCATTCCGTACTTTGTCATAATCTTAACTTAACATAATCAAGATTAATCACAATTAGATCAGTGGTTTAATCGGTTTACTATAATACTTTAGTGTAAACGAAGTATTTTTTTCTTAGTTCTAAAAATATCTATTTTTGTGGCAAACAAAATAGGTATATTTGCGTGGAATTTAATTTCACTACTTTATTCAAAACCTTATTTTTTACTTTAGTCAAGGTCCTTTTACACTCCCCCTTTTAAAGAGGCCAACTAAATATTGTAACTTCCACCGCAATTAAAAATATAGTTCGTCTAAAATGTCTCTTCTGTTGTCGAACAATATATGTATTCATCTGCAGGATTGATCCAACTGCCCTGCGTTCATAGCAAAAGTTGTTTTATGTTTTGTAACTTGCGCGCACCGCCATTGTAGTGAATGATAACAAATTTAAATTGAACAATTTCACCGCAAAACTGTGCGTACGTAATTGGATATTTGAATAGCCGCCAACTTAACAATCTAGTTAATTTTACATAACGTGATTTTGTGTATAACCCAGTACAAAAAGGAGTTTGTATAGATATAGTATATGTATATTTATAGGTATCTTATGTTTAGTCACTATATCTTGCCAATTATGAATTGTGCACTATATTGTCCTCACTATCAAGTAACTTTGTCTGGTATGCTGGCAGAGCCGCTGCCGAAACGGAACATATATGTAGTTACCCATACGGCAGACGGCCCGAGATGAACAAATCCGTGGTAGGTTTTATTACACCAGTCGTACCTTACCATCTCCTCGCGACTGGGACTCCCACATACCCCAGCCCCTGTCCCCCGGGCTGGGGACCTATAAAAGATTCCTCCACGTTAAAAAAAAAATAAAGAAAAAGCTTGTTCGCAGAAAACTCGTAAATGAGATATGCTCGCATGTATACATAACATTTCAAATGTATTTTATTACTATGGCTTATATTATAGTGTACAACAAAGTTTAAACAAGTGCTATACAGTTTACCTGTAGCGCATCCACCCATATTTGCCATCGTAGCTCCTAAACCAAATTACTGAATAGGATGCAGTTTTTTTATTTTAATGCAAAAACCTGCTAGTATCTTTTACATGGGGAGTTAACCTTATATAATAAACTAGCTTTTGGGCGCGGCTTCGCTCGCGTGGACTTCGAACCCGTGCTTATCTCTATGCATTTTTTTTTATGAATATAAAAGTGGTTATTGTGACTAAACTATGATAGTTAGATATGTGCTCTCGCGGACTTTTTTTGTAGATTTTAATAAGACCTACAAACTCGTAGTACTTCATTTTGTTCTATTGTCAATCGTTTTTGCAGCGCACGCATAAATAGGTTTTCGATTTTACACCTTGGGTTACAAAATCACAATTTTCATACGGATCCCTAATTCTTTTGAAAATAAAATATAGCCTATAACCTTCCTCGATAAATGGACTATCTAACACTGAAAGAATTGAAATCGGACCTGTAGTTCCTGAGATTAGCGCGTTCAAACAAACAAACTCTGCAGCTTTATATATTAGTATAGATTAACCGCTTTTTATTAAGGGCAAGATTATTAAAAAAAATTATCCGTCTGTTTCGGCTAATCTCTGAAATGGCTGGACCGATATTAACCGGAATTTCACTGGCTTAATTTATTGACCTTCGTTTTTCTGGAGCCCATAGTTACTTCCACATCTTTGTGGCAAATTTAGCTTTTCCATATTTTTTTGCAAGTCGTCGTCGTTTCAGTCCTTAAATAACCCACTACAGAATCGGGCCTCCTCCAAATTCATGGAGGGAAATTAGCCTACTGTGCCACGCTGGTAAGACCGAATTACTATGTTATCGTAAATTCTGAGAAAGAAAAGTTATGTTCTTAAATACAACGCGGACGCAGTCGCCTCTGACAGCTAGTCTTAAATATGTTTCTCGTTTAACAAAGGATACCACAACTTATTGTCAAGTTACTGTTGAGATGTTTTGCTTTGTCAAGCCAATCTAAGTTGCGTTGACGTCAATTAGAAGTTCGGCCGTCACTTGTCATTCGGTTTTAATGTTGGCACTCCTTAACTCGGATATAACTTAGAAATTGTGTTTATAGTTGTCTAATGTCCTTTGTGGTTTGGTTATGTTTAATTAAGTTGTTAAACCTATGCATATATATTCCTATAATCCTATGAATCCTATAAATATCCTTGGACATTTCACACAACGCCAATTCGTCCCAAGCTAAGCAACGCTTGCGCGCGCTTAATGCTTGTGTTATGGTAACGAGATGGATGATAAACTACTTATATTTTTTTTATTGTAAATACATACATATTATAGATAGAAAACACCCAGACCCGGAACAAATACTTGTAGGTCGTACAAATATTTCTTCCGTGCGGGAATCGAACCCGCGACATGCTGCGCAGCAGTCGATCGCTCAACCACTACGCCAACCGTGTCGTCGAATCGTGTATAATAATCTGCCTCAAGTATTTTTCATCATCATCATCTTCACTATCTTAGACCGCAAAAACCCACTGCGGCATTTCCACTTAATAGTATGGTGTTCCGAGAGAGTATTGCATTACCTCAACAGTCCCTGGATTAGCGCAAAGATATGGTAGTCAAAGGCATTCAAGTGACGGAAGGGCGTGGAGGAAATGACAATAGAAAGGGGTAGAAATCGATTTTTAGTGAAATTGATTTTAATCGTCGTGATAAACTTTATTAACATTGCTTACAATTCACAATTGATTGCATTTTTTAATTATCATTTTCGAGTGGAAGATATCCAAATCTATGACTCACTCTCTTTCTCTCTCTCTCTTGCGCGTTAAAAGTTTAACGGAACCTTGTTGGAAGTCGGTTTAGAAGTTTCACTTCAAATATTCAAAATCCGTCAAGAATTGGACCTTGGATATATCTAAATAAAAGTTGTTTTCAATGTCCTTCGGGATAAGGTCATCTCAACTGGTAGTTTGAAACAACAGCAGGTGGATTCAGTTCCTGATCCTGTTGTTCGAACTTTACGGCAGTTTCAGACAGACTGTAACATCAAATCCTGTATACGATCCAACACGCAGTTTGGTTTGCGTGGTGACTTTTCAGATTACACAATGTCACCAAACCATTCCATCCTTAGAGTGATTTAATCATTTTCACCCATTTCAGAGTCATTTGAACTAGGGTCGGGTGTCTTCCAAGTTCAGGGAGGAAACAAGGATTGTTTTTTAAGGAGAGAACATATAAAGAAATTAATAATGAGAAATTAGTAAATCAACCATTTTATTTTTTATTCAAATTATTCGTTAGCGGTACGGTCAGCTTTTCGGCGGTCAGCCAGTTTTTCATATTTTTTTTCAGAAAAGAAATGCATCTCAATCAAAGTTTCTTGCCGGCTCTTCTCTGTAGAGCTGCATTCAGAACTGTTACTAAACGGTATCCGTGTGGTGACGGATTTAGAATACATGGTTTCACCACCCCATTCCATCCTGAGGGTGTCGTATTAGCCGACATAAGGAAATTAAGAGGCCGATAACCTAACCGTAAAAGAAGGAAACCTGGAAACTAAAGCCTGTGCCAACCCTCGGCCAACGTGGCACTGGAGGCTAATTACCCCCCCCCCCCCCTGTGATGGGAGGAGGCCCGAAGCACCATTTATAGGCTGAGCAGTAGTTATAGTTCTGCCTCGTTGGTCTAGTGGTTATATGTGCCGCCTTTGGATCAACGGGTCCTGGGTTCGATTCCGGGGTCGGGCAAGTGTCTTTTTCTAAACCAGAGGCACTGACTCGGAGTCTGGGTGTCATTTCTATCTATAATATTTTTATAATATTAGTTTTTTATTACTTAAGCTAAATTCTGAAACGTCCTACAATGTACTTATATTTAGAGAACTCCTTGATGCCATGTCTGGGTTGCCTGGAAGTGATTGCTCTTTAGCGATAAGGCCGCCTATTGTACAAGTGTCTTAAAAATTTATATTATCGTAAGTTGTTACTATTGTGGTTTTTTTTGTACAATAAAGAGTTATATATATATATATATCTATCTATCTAATATGTATGTATTTACAAAAAAATATTATATAAGTAGTTTAGCACCCATCTCGTTACCATAACACAAGCATTAAGTTGCTTAGCTTGGGACGAGATGGCGTTGTGTGAAATGTCCAAGGATATTTATTTTATTTATAGTAAATGGTAAATTGTCATCATCAGGATATATGTATTTATGTATAATTTTTATTTATATATATATTTATGTATATGTATCTTATTAGTATATATTTTATAAAGTATTTATGTAAGTAAATTTTAGTTTATTTTTCTATCGTAGGTAGACTGGTAGAGAATGCCGCAAGGCATTAAGTCCGCCTTATGTACCCTGCTGCTGTACATGAAGAATAAATAAATAAATAAATTATAATTTTTTTACTTGTAAAAAGAGCCATTTTGATTTTCATTACTTTTTATATTGATAACTTCCACCACTCACGTCGAGTGTATACAGTGTTTATGTTACACCCTGTTCGAGAACGAGAACGCGAGAAACTTTTGCTATTACTTTGAATGGCTGTTTAAATTTCTCAATAAAAGTTATTTCGAGTTGTTTGGGCTGCTATTGTATTTTGACAGAACCTTTGAAACGAACTTTGCTTCGAGAACACCGCTTAATAAAGTCTTTATATCCAGAATGAGCCTTGAGTCTATACCCAAGTTTATTTCGTAGGTGGAAAGTTATTAGTAATGTTTGATTGATTGATTCAAAGGAAAACAAAAGAAAATATAATGATTGATTTAACCTATTAGTTTTGAATGGGGTAAAGACTTAACACAATCAGGTTTATTCCAAAATCCCCGGTAGAAACGCGCGTCCCCCCAGCGGTGGAAAGGAGGAGGGACCTGCCTAAGGCCACCCATACACGGACTGCTTCAAGCAGTTGAGACCGACTGCTTGAAGCTGCGACCGGTTGGTGAACTATAGTCATTCATTTACTGCCGCACATAGGACTGCTCGAGCAGTCGCGACCGCTTCAAGCCGTGAACTGCATGACGAAATTCCAATTGTTGGGACTCGGCACTAATTTTGTTAAGACTACAACCCCTCATTCAAATCTCAGTCCGTCACAATACGGCCAAGGGACCTCTAGAAGACCCCTAAATAAATTAGAATTTATTTCAGAAGCAACATACACAATTGAATGATCCTACTTATTTGAAACAATTTCATATTCCTCACCAAAACATCAACAAATTGAATCTCGGAACATTCGAACTCTAACTCAAAAGGAACTTTATTTACGTAGTGATAAAACATCACAAAACTGCCTCATTCTTATAATCCATTTATCTCATTAGATCTCCCACAATCCTTGCGTCCACCCACATTCATACTGAAACTACCACCGGTTCGGAATGCTGCTCTACAGAGAAGAGCCGGCAAGAAACTCTGTAGTTGCTTTTTTTTTTTTAAATCATTGGTCTTGTTTACAAGTCAGAAGCAACATACACAATTTCACATTCCTAACCAAAACATCAACCAATTAAATTTCACACATTCGAAATTAACTCACAATTTGTAGCACCCGTACATAATCGGTCAAAAGTGAAAATCCTTTCGTGAACTTGGTAACCACATATCGTTACCAAGTTCCGGCAAAGTTAAACTAATTACTTATGTACGTAACACCGCCGGATAACTCGAAGTCTGAACTTAATTAGTTAATGTCGTATCAGATAAATTTTCCATCTCGAGTTGGTAACTAGACGAAGAAAAAGTATTAGAACTTTGAGTAACAAATGATTTATGTGTTAATCTAAGAAGACTTGGAAAATATTTAATTTTATTTTTATATATTTTATTATTTAAGGAAAACAGTGAAAAATACATTGATACATACGGCAGCCCTGGTCCACCGGCCTAGCCAAACCTCCGTAGCTAGCACTGCGGTGGCAGCTGTGGCCCGTTAAGGCTCTCGATGCAACTCTGGAGACAGAGGAGTCCGCGGAGCCAAAAACCACCACGCCTCTATGTGCCGCTCTTCGTCTGGGCTCTCCCCGTGTGTGACCCTGAGCCGGTATGGCTCCAATGGATCCTAAAGGCACGCAAGACCCCTCACCACAACAAGGTGGCAGCACGGTCGAGGGGAACTGCTCAGTCGGGCTTCCTTTAACCACATGGAGGGTAATTAATCCATTGTGATAGACACAACCTGGCCACAGGGTTTCGTAGCAAGTTTTCCTTCTCTTGCGGCTTAGTTTTCGGCCTTATCATATCCTTTCCTTGGCTCTTAGGACATCCTCGGGATGAAATGGGGTGGTCACACTATGTATTCTAAATTCGTCACTACGATATATGCTAAACATGCATTTTTTTTGTCTGTGATAGAGAAGCGTAGAATACATTCCTTAAATTTCAACAGCAATTCTTAATAGATGTTCGATAAGTAAGACTTGATATAGTGCGCGCCAATCTTTATGGCCGGTCTGAATGTAGCCGCATTACGCTGCGCACAACACAAAATCAGGTATCAGAGGGACGTACACTAGGCGGCGAGGCAGGACAGCCCCGCGCGCGCCATTTTTTCACCCGCAAGCGCCCTCGCCACCCGCATGTTAGTGTGAGTGAGCTACGTTCGTATTGGTTAATAAATGTACGATGCGCAAGTTCGTACCCACGGCTACATTCAGACCGGCTATAAAGATTGGCGCGGACTCTATGAAACCCTTTAAATACATGTCTATGGTCAATATATCCAGTGTAGACTTGAAGCAGCCACAAAATAAATTAAAGAATATTCTTTCAAAGTCATCCCAATTACTAGACAGTCGTTATAACGAAATTGCAATAATAAACACTCAACTTGTAACAAATTGCCGAAATTACAAGTTTATGAGGCTGTCCAAAACAGGTGCTTCTGTACTTAACTTTGTTATCGACCTTTCTGAATCGAAAGTTTTATTTTATTGGTTGCGCAGAGGTGATAGATGAGTTGGCAATTTAACCTTTTCGGCTCACGGTCAAACATTGCTGAGTGGAATCGAATATTGGTAAATAAGACCAAGTTATTTTTCGATTATCAATGTTTCATTTTTAATACGTCAGCTGTTTACAAAATTTATACTGCTATACTCTATATATTTAAACTTAATATATAAAGCTGCAGAGTTGGTTTGTTTGTTTGAACGCGCTAATCTCAGGAACTAGTGGTCCGATTTCAAAAAATCTTTCGGTGTTTGATAGTCCATTTATCGAGGCTATATTTTATTTTCAAAAGAATTAGGGATCCTTATGAAAATTGCGATTATGTAACCCAAGGTGTAAAATCGAAAACCTATTTATGCATGCGCTGCAAAAACTATTGACAATAGAACAAAACCATGTACTACAAGTTAGTAGGTCTTATTAAGATCTACAAAAAAAGTCCGCGAGAGCACATATCTAACTATCATAGTTTAGTCACAATAACCGCTTTTATGTTCATAAGAAGTATTACATCGTCTGAAGAAAGAAACTACGTTAAATGTGTAGCGTAATATTAATCCTTATCAATCTCTTAGTAACATAGGCTACACGCGAAGCGGAGATAATCACGGGTTCGAAGCCCACGCGGGCGAAGCCGCGCGCAAAAGCTAGTGTATTATAAACTTACTCAGTCGACACATGACCCACTGCTGAGTCGGGCCTCCTCCAGTTACAAGGAGGACAATTAGCCTACAGTGCCATGCTGGCCAGACGGGTTGGCACAGGATTATAAGCCTTTAAAATTACTATTGTGAAGTATTTTTAAGGGTTTTATTGATACTACTATTACTGAGTCGGTCTTCCCCCCACCACAGGGAGGGTAATTAGCCTACTATGCCACGCTGGCCAGACGTGTTGGCACGGGGTTTCGTATCAAATTATCCTTGTCTTACGGCTAGATTTTCGGCCTTGTCATTTCCTTTTGTCGGCTCTTACGACACCCTAAGGATGGAATGGGGTGGTGAAACTATGTATTCTAAATTTGTCTAGTAAATTGATAGTAGTTAGCTTTTAAACAATCTGTCAAGTTGTGTTGTGATCTAAAGTGAGATGTTAGGACTTAATGTATTGATTTTGGATTAGCTTAAGGGCTCCGTCTTCTTAATCATAAGAATACATCGTACGTACGTATCGTTGTGCGTCGTGCGATTGGATGTCTGTGTCGATTTTATTTTTTAACATTAATCTTTATTTAAATTATATTTAAAAATACTTTGCAAGACACTTTGCAGACTAAAACATAAAAAAACAACATATAAAAACATATTAATGTATGCGCTGCAAAAACTATTGACAATAGAACAAAACCATGTAGTACGAGTTTGTAGGTCTTATTAAGATAATTATATTAAAATAAAACTATGTAATTTAAATAATTTAATAAACTAGGCCCATGTGTTAATGTGCCTCAAATACTGTTAGCATTTCCCCTTTCAATGGCCAGGCTTATCCGCTGGCCGAGGAAGCTGTTAGCCCTTGGGTCGCCTGACGCCTCTATAAGCTTTTTGCAGAGCTTTTTTATTTTTATGTTTTGTTCTTTATTTTCTTATAAAAAAGTGATGCTATTTCGAGTTTTCTGACAAATTGTTATTAGGCTAGAACTACGACGAATTATTTTATCAAACATGTCACCCAAAGGGCAATGGAGAGGGCTATGCTTAGAGCTTCCCTGAAAGAAAGAAAATAATTTTATTGCAGCTCACATATATTCACAATATCTCAATATGGTATAAAAAAAAATGCTTACTTACTATCATACAAAAAACAACTAAATAAATTTAACAGAATAAATACAAACGAGAACGTTCCCTGCGAGAACGAATCAGAAATGAGGAGATACGCAGGAAAACCAGGGTCACTGATATAGCCCACCAGATTGGCAAACTTAGTGGCAGTGGGCAGGACATATAGCCCGCAGGACCGACGCCCGGTGGGGTCCTCGAGTGGCGACTGCGTTCCGGAAGGCGCAGTACTGGTAGGCCTTTCACACGATGGAAAGTGGTTCACTAGGAAGGTTTATATGTATAACACACCGCTTTGCACGGGCGAAGCCGGGGCGGGCCACTAGTAGTAGTATAAATAAAACAAAGTCGCTGTCGTCTGGCCGTCCCTATGTATGCTTAAATCTTTAAAACTACGCAGCGGATTTCGAAGCGGTTTTCTTTAATAGATAGAGTGATTCAAGAGGAAGGTTTTTAAGTATAATTCATGCATAATATTGTAGAGAAACACTGATAAATTTAGATGTTCATCGTTGCACCCGTGCGAAGCCGGGGCGGATAAAAATCAAAATCAAAACTCATTTAATCAAGTTGGCTCATTAGAGCTCTTTTGACAGGTCAAACAAAAAATAAAATGTACTGGTAGGCCTTTCACACGATGGACGTGCGTCCCAAGACCGGCCTTTGGAGATCCTTTAGGGAGGCCTATGTCCAGCAGAGACGTCTTTTGGCTGAACAAAGTCCCTTTCACGAAATTGGTGGAGGCTCAGCTAATCCGTAGGTATCTATATGTGACCTATATTCCCCAATATCTTGTTCCTTTATTTTGCCCCTATTACGCCAATACACCGTTGTTTTAACGATACTGCTAAGCAAAAGCTAAGTGCGGTCGATTCGGTCACCTGGGACCTTACAACCCGATTAGTTTAGGGTTGAGGTAAATCGGTTGTTTTATTACAATACTCATTGTATAAACTGGTTCAATATAGGTTTAATTCAACAAAACTGTATCAACATAAATATCATCACTACATAGTATAAAACAAAGTCGCTGTCGTCCGGCCGTCCCTATGTATGCTTAAATCTTTAAAACTACGCAGCGGATTTCGTAGCCGTTTTCTTTAATAGATAGAGTAATTCAAGAGGAAGGTTTCTAGTATAATTCATGCATAATATTGTAGAGAAACACCAATGATGTTAGAAGTAAAAATTGTAACATCATTGAGAAACACTGATAAATTTAGATGTTCATCGTTGCACCCGTGCGAAGCCGGGGCGGATCAAAATCAAAACTCATTGAATCAAGTTGGCTCATTAGAGCTCTTTTGACAGGCCAACAAAAAATAAAATTTAAAATTTAAAATTAATTATTTACCATCTACCACCGGTTCGGAATGCACCTCTACAGAGAAGAGCCGGCAAGAAACTCTGTAGTTTCTCTTTGTAAATCGCCAATTGGGTTTTGCCCGGGCTTTGCCCGGGTGCAATTAGGCATGTGTTATACATATAAACGTTCCTCTTGAATCACTCTATCTACTAACAAAACCGCTTCAAAATCCGTTGCGAAGTTTTAAAGATTTAAAGTTCTAGTGGTTAGATGTGCCGCCTTTGAATCAACGGGTCCCGGGTTCGATTCCGGGGTCGGGCAAGTGTCTTTGTCTAAGCCAGAGGCACTGGTTCGGAGTCTGGGTGTCCTTTCTATCTATAATATATTGTAGTTTATCATCCATCTCGTTACCATAACACAAGCATTAAGTTGCTTAGCTTGGGGCGAGATGGCGTTGTGTGAAATGTCCAAGGATATTTATTATTTATAGGGACGGACAGACGACATCGACTTTGTTTTATACTTAGTAATGATGATAGTGATAGTGAAAGTGATACATGCGTAATTGCACCCGTGCGAAGCCGGGACGGGTCGTTAGTATTTTATAAAGAGTTTTCTCTAGTATTTTTATACTGGTCAATCAAGCTAGGAATAGATCATATAAATGAAATGAAAACTTTATTATTGGCTGTATACGAAGAAAATGGTTGACATATAATGTCTGGGAAAGGTTCAGTTATTTGATCCTGAGATAATATGACCGTCATAACTTTGACCTAAAAGAGGTTTATTTTGTAAAATTAATTCTTATTTTGAGGTTCTATGAGAACCTCAACATACGCCAGACAGTTGATAATATTTATTTTCATTATTAGGAGAAGCCATTTTGCCCGCATTAGCGTCGAGTGTGTTTCGCCATGTAATGTTGTTTAATTTTTATGTCTCAGTTAACATGCTTCTAAATATATTGCACAGGCTCTACCATAGATACGTTATACATGCTGAATGCAAAACTTTAGGTACACCAACATCTATATAAATATAAATGATTGTTTGTCTGTATGTCATTTAACTATGCATTTGATCATGTGGTTTCTGAGTTGGTACAACTTAATTACTTTTTATTAGTTATACCAATTTGAATTCAATATTCATAGTTAAAACAGGACACCGTCTGTCGGGTCAGCTAGTTATGTTTATAAAAACGTTGGTCACAATGGATATACACAACAAACACAGAGAACCCGAGAAACATAGCGGAAAATAATATTACTTAGCATGTAAGGCTTGATATCTGTCGGTTTTGTTCCTTAAACACACGTCAGGTGTTTCAAAATTTGTGCCAAAATGCATCGCTTCATCTACTATTAGGTACTCACCCCATAAATGACCCACTGCCAAGTCGTGCCTCCCCCGTTACGTGGAGGGAAAATAGCCTACTATGTCACTCTGACCAGACGGGTTGGATTTCGTATCAAGTTTTCCTTCTCTTGCCGCTAGGTTTTCGGTTCTTACGACACCGTTCGGATGGAATGGGGTCCAAGTAACAAAATAGAAAATTAAATTGAGCTGTTAATTTTGATCAGCGTCATTGAATAGCCGCAGGGTGTTTATAAATATAAATATCCTTGGAGATTTCACACAACGCCATCTCGTCCCAAGCTAAGCAACTTAATGCTTGTGTTATGGTATGTTTGTCACAGGCTGTGTATTAAAAATATTTCACTAGAGACTAAGTGAAATTTGCTGTTGCAAGATCATTTATATTAGGTGTACTCATTCTAATGTCTTTGACATAATGTCGCAGTTGAATGACGCACATATTAAATGAGTCTTTTTAAATAAAAAAAACTGTAATTTAATTTATACATGTCTTTGTACTTACTGGTTAATTTACTCTTGTATATTAGACTGATTTCACATGATGAAGATGTAAAGTAGAATTACTGTTTTACAATTTAGTTCTAAAAGCTTTCGCTGGTTCGAAGCTGCTTAGTAGACATATCATCATACATAATCATTTCTGCCTAAATACGTCCACTGCTGGACATAGGCCTCCCCCAAGGATCTCCACAAAGGCCGGTCCTGGGCCGCCCGAATCTATAATTTTGCGGCGACCTTAACCAGGTCATCGGTCCACCGTGTGGGAGGCCTACCAGCACTTCGCTTTCCGGAACGCGGTCGCTACGCGAGGACTATTCTGTCCTATAGGGCGTCGGTCCTGCGAAATATGAATAGACATATAAGACGCGAGTAATGAGTGCTCTGGACCGGCCTTTGTGGAAATCCTTGGGGGAGGCCTATGTCCAGCAGTGGACGACTTTTGGCTCAAATGATGATGACGATGATGAACGATAACGTCCAGCACGGTACACTTCCAGCGATCATTCTTACCACGCACGTGCAGACTCTGGAATGAACTACCTGCGGCGGTGTTTCCCGAGCGCTACGACATGTCCTCCTTTAAACGAGGTTTAAAAAGAGACTCACTTCACGGTAGGCAACGGCTTGGCTGTGCCCCTGGCACTGCCAAAGTCCATGGGCGGCGGTTTACACTTACCATCAGGTGGGCCGCTATCTCGTTTGCCTCTAAGGGCAATTAGAAAAAACGTCATTTACGCTCCAATCTCACTTCATTTCAATTTTCACGTCTATCTAATGTCTACTCAAATATCATCAACTACAGTTTCGCCATTAAAACGCAATACGTTAGTAATTGTCAATTAAAAAAACATCGAATAGATATAGAACTTTAATATGTTGTAATTATTGTAAAACGGTCTCGTATTTATAATAATACATATCACTTTATAATTATAGCAAATCATCCGATGATAATGATTTAAGGCGAAGTGATTTTATTTTATTTTGTTCGGAACAAGAACAATCTTGCGATTGTTGAGGAAATCACAAGGTAGGAAACCTAGAGAGTGAGAATTCGAATCGAATCCCAGTCTGTCACAGTAGGCTTATCCTTTAATTGTTGGAGACCCGACTCAGCAGTACATATCTTCCGAGCTGGGAGGAAGAACACTTTGCGCGACAAATCGTGATTTTAGTTCTGGTTTGTTTGCGTTACGCAAATTCTAAGTATTATTGTAAAGTATATTTTAAACTTTAGATTTCAACCCCTGGCCAAAAGTGAAGGTTCCATTTATATATTTAAAAGGTTAATTGTGTTTTATGACATTACTAGTGGCCCGCCCCGGCTTCGCCCGTGCAAAGCGGGGGTGGGTTATACATATAAACCTTCCCCTTGAATCATTCTATCTATTAAAAAAAACCGCTTCAAAATCCGTTGCGTAGTTTTAAAGATTTATGCATACATAGGGACGGACAGAAGAATGCGACTTTGTTTTATACTATGTAGTGATAACTCCTGTACGGTTGCACGATTTTTCTCCATTTATTTTGTAAAGGTGTACGTTTTTATCCTTTTTTTGTGTACAAATACATTGTTCCGCTAGCAGTTTTTTTTATGAAAGCGCCGTAATATAAATAAGTATGTTTTATATGACGCTTGAACAATGCATTCTCTAAACACCACTACGTCTCAGCCCATAAACGACCCACTGAATCGGGCCCGCTCCAATTACATGGAAGGTAATTCGCATGGCACGCTGGCCAGATGGGTTGGCACAGGGTTTCGAATTAAGTTTTCCTTCTTTTGTGGCTAAATGGTCGGCCTTAATATTTCCTTTTGTCGGCTCGTACGACACCCTCAGTATGAAATGAGGTGGTGACACTATGTAGGTATTCTATATCCGTCACCGAACGCTATTAACATTTTTGGTTAAATAGTTTTATTTTAACACTACATAATATGTTTAAACAGATTATAACATCGCCTTAACGAACACTTTGCCAAAGAAAATGCAACGTAACGCAGTATTGTATTGAAAATTAGATATCTATAGAATATCGGATCAATGATTTTCTTTTATTTTTAATTCAGTCATTCTCACGCTTCGCGAAGAGCTATCAATAGGCAAATTATTTATTTCCTCATCATTCGTGAACCGTTTTGGCTTCAATTATTACAGAGATGTAATTTTGGCTTTATCATTTCTGCTATTGAATGGGTTAATCTTTTACATCCGTGTGGTGACGGATTCAGAATATACAATGTCACCAACCCACACGATCCTGAGGGTAGGGATGAGCGATATTAGTAAAATATCGATATTTAAATCGATATTGATATCGATAGCTTGATATCGATAATTCGATATTATCGGGCACAAAATATCGATATTTTATAATATCGATCGAAAACCATGGTGAGAACTCTCTGTGTTATAAAAAATTTGTGAGAAATAATGTACATCACATTTGTTTTCGTAGTTCACGTTAGAAGTTTCATCTCCAAATTATAATATATCCCACACGAAAGTATTGCACTTAAATTCTTTTAAAATAACGCAATTTGTATTAGAACTGAGCTGACTACTGACTGACTTGTTATAAATGAATGAGTGAGAATTGACTGACTTTATTTTCATTTCATTTAATGAGAGGGTAAAATAGGGATGCTACTTTGCTGAGTTTGCGCATAAAACATTATGCGGTATCGATGTTTAAGAATGAAAATACATGAAACATTTTTTTTACTTAAGCAAAAGAGTACTGATCGAAAATGTGATCGTGTTTCGATATTTCGAGAATACCGCAATATCGTTATCAAAATATCGATATGGCGATATTTCAAGATTACAATTATCGATATTTTATCGATTACGATAAATATCGCACATCCCTACCTGAGGGTGTCATAAGAACCACCAGCCGTAAGAGAAGGAAACTTAGTACGAACCTAAGTAGGCTAATTTCCCTATATGAATTTGTAGGAGGCCCGGTAGTAGTGGCTCATGTACATACATGAGCTAAATGATTTGATAAGTGAGGTACATACCTCACTTATCAAATCATTTAAGTAAATAATTTATGAGTTTTTTTTTCGTTCCAATTCCTCATGGTCGGCGTATGTGGGACTCCGGGGAACAGAAGGATGGTAATTATCGCCCCGACCTATCCACAAAAACCAACTTCAGCTATCTTGAACCGCCTGCTTTAGGGTCGCCAGTGGCGCCCCACAATGGGGGAATATGCTCCCAGCCTAGAGAATATTGTTTAAAAGTTAATCTAATAATCTATTTTTTTTTGTAAGAGCTATCTGGCGCAATTTTCGCAAAGGGGCAAACATTAGCAAAATCTAGTCACCCAACCGACACCCCGCAACGGCATCTGCTCTCAAGCATAAGCTGCAGCCATCGTACTCCTCAACCATATTGCAGGGAAGAGAAATTATCATCACCAAGTCCCCCATAAACTGACTCATAAAACACTAGAATCGAATTTCACCGACTGTGCCAATATATCATCGCCCAACAAACGCGGGGGAGGCGGCATTACCAACTCCCCCTGCCGATTACGTTCAGGAACTGCACGGATGATGGATAGCCGGAACTCACCTGAGCTCCGACATTACTGTCTGCTGGAGCACCAAGCGCTTTGTTTGAGATCGCTTAAAATACGACCCGTTTCACGTACATTGACGTTTTACCTATCGCAGACGTAAATATGCTTAGGGTAATACCTTCGATGTTGTTTATGCACTTCGAAAGGTTCGATATTGTGTTTCTTTAAGTCAGACATAGGGCCGGTGGTTTTTCTCATCATCATCATCATTTGCCACCTCTTTTTTTATTTTTTTTTACATAACCCGGCTGTTGGTGACTGACCGGTTATGTAGGACTCCGAGGCGCGTAGAGATAGTTAATTGCGCTCTGACCTACCCACTTAAACCGACGGCGATCCTCGACTGCCCTTCATTGCATCGTTGGTCTAGTGGTTAGATGTGCCGCCTTTGGATCAACGGGTCCCGGGTTCGATTCCGAGGTCGGGCAAGTGTCTTTGTCTAAACCAGAGGCACTGGCTCGGAGTCTGGGTGTCATTTCTATCTATAATATGTATGTATTTACAAAAAAAAAATGTATTTAAGTAGTTTATCATCCATCTCGTTACCATAACACAAGCATTAAGTTGCTTAGCTTGGAACGAGATGGCGTTGTGTGAAATGTCCAAGGATATTTATTTATTTATTAATGGAGCATGCTCCGGGACGATTACCGTCTGCCATAATCTGCCGGTAATTTTATAGTAAAACCAGTTTTAAATATACGCACTTCTGACCATGAGTATTTTTTTTATTAACCTTCATCTCCCTGTGTCGTAGGTCCCTTAACAAACATAATAATTCACCTCTACAAACGACATCCAGGCGCCCCGAGTGAGTATCTCTGGCTACCCGACCCCGAAATCGAACCGTGTCCAAATCATATCCAACCCCAGACCGATAATACGGTAGAATGACAGATGGGACCGACTTTCCGTGTTCTTTACAAATTATATGTCCTCGGATTAATTACAAACCGTCCATTCACCGAAACGCATAATTAAAAACAATAAATCATTAAACAAAACCTGTATCGCGGCATTGTTTCAAAATTCATTCAACTAAAAACTAATAAGAAGCCGTTCGTCAAGCCTGGTCTTTGTGCTAGGCAATCTAATATCAATTTAATTTCACGCAATAATAAGGTTGAATTTTGCACCTGTCAAAATGTCTTGCCGTCTGACATCGGGCCATTTCGTTTTCAATTTCCGAAAATATATTTGTTATTTGACACGAGGCTTGGCTGTGCTGTCAATATTTTAAATTTATTTCTCGAATTTCGTCTATGGTGGCGATTATTGAAAAACGTACAATTGTCTGTTAGGTTCTGAAATTGAATTATAGGACTTTTGGGATTACTGAAATTCATTTTTTTTATCAGTGATTTGAATGCCTTTGACCAGGCATGCGTGATGGAAAGCACCGCCTGGGTCTAAGATGGAGCAGGCGATTCAAGGAAATGCCCTGTCGGGCACCGGTTCTCACATACACACGACGGAACACAGTAAAACTGCTAGGCAGACTTAGATGTGAGGGTGGTAGCTAGCTGGGCGGACCATTCGATCCTACCTACTACTACTAGTTTTGTTGACTTTTACAACACGCGTTATTTCCCAGCGTGCGATGGGGAAGTTTTATATTCTGACCCGTCCTCACAGGGGGAGAGATTAAAATCACTACATTAAATTAATCGCTGTCGTCTGTCCGTCCCTATGTATGCTTAAATCTTCAAAACTACGCCACTAAAAAGCGTTGTTTTTTTAAGCGGTTTTTTTAATAGATAGGGTGATTCAAGAGGAACGTTAATATGTCATAATTGCACCCGTGCAAAGCCGGGGCGGGTCGCTAGATTGCAATAAATCAATGCACTTTATAAATTAGCAGATCTCGGTCTTACTAACGGATGGTACAATCTTGTTAGATTATGTACATTTTGTAGAAGATCTGTTGAGATCGACATTCGTTCTCCAATTCAAAAACGGCGTGTGTGCGAGAGAGATAGCCAGAGCGCGTGAGCGGAAAAGAAGTGTCAGCCACGAAATGTCAAAATTGCGTCGTTCAGAAATCGGTAGATAACAATCCATATTTACACGCTGGGATAGTGTAGTTTTTCGCGGCCATGTTCTTTGTCTATCTAGTTGCCTTGACTGCCGACGGTTAGACGTGCCGCCTTTGGATCAACGGGTCCCGGGTTCGATTTATGGTCGGGCAAGTGTCTTTGTTTAAGCTAGAGGAGTCTGGGTGTCATTTGTTCTCATGAATTTCATGTTTGTAAACTACCCCCGCGATACAGGTAATATCTAGTGCAGCGGATTCGTAAAAAAAAAACAATGTAATCATTCTCCTAACACACCCGCACTATCGCAGAATATGCATAAGATTAATATAGAACAAAGGTCTAAATAAGTACAAGTTAAATCGTGGGGAGGCATTTAGTAAACAGTTTTAATAAGGCAATGTTATTAGTTAATTGAGATAAAATGCGGTTCGAATTATGAGCGTTGACAGCGATATGCCGGCGTGAACATCACGTACATTCATATCGAATCGACAGAGTTCAGAGTGGGGTCAGAGTATTTAAAAAAACGACTTGCTATATACTTAATTAACGGTTATATTGGCTGCCTCGTTGGTCTAGTGGTTAGATGTGCCGCCTTTGGATCAACGGGTCCCGGGTTCGATTCCGGGGTCGGGCAAGTGTCTTTGTCTAAACCAGAGGCACATGCTTGGAGTCTGGGTGTCATTACTATCTATAATAATGTATGTATTTACAAAAAAGTAGTTTATCATCCATCTCGTTACCATAACACAAGCATTAAGTTGCTTAGCTTGGGACGAGATGACGTTGTGTGATAGGTCCAAGGATATTTATTATTTATTTATTAACAGTGTTTTTTCATATCTGCGTGGATGTTCATCATCAAAGCGATAGGGAAATCGAATCTGAAAACGTAAATAAAAGTATTCTCGTCATCATTTCAGTCAAAAGACGTGCTGGACATAGGCCTCCCCCAAAGGTCTCCACAAATACTGGTTGTATCCATAGTTTTCTGGCGACCTTAACATGTCACATGTCATCGGTCTACCATGCGGGAGGTCTACAGCCTAGGTTAACACACTATCGGATAGAGTACCATAAGGCACATTTTGGTCCGAAATGTCATATTGATTTCAAAATTCAAAATTCAAAACTCATTTAACCAAGTTGGCTCATTAGAGCTCTTTTGACAAGTCTGTGCCAACCCGTCTTGCCAGCGTGGCACAGTAGGATAATTTTTCTCCATGAATTTGGAGGAGGCCCGACCCAGTAGTGGGTCATTTATGGGCTGTAACGACGAACGACTACTACTACTATTCAGCTCATTAAGGACCCACTGCTCAGTGGGGCATCCTCCAATTACATGGAGGGCAATTGGCCTACTCCAATTGGTCTACTCCAGTAGTGGGTAATTTAGAGGCTGTAACGATGAACGGCACATGGATTTCACAGCCACCACCTATTGTGATGAAGTATACGAAGTTTCCCCCTGGTAGTTTGGGTCGAGACCGGAACAATAGTGGTAGGTTATAGTGGATAGCCCGGGCGCACTTTACCATCTTCTCGCGCCCCTGGACTCCCACATACCCCAGCGCGTCCCCCGGCTGGGGTCCTATAAAAGGATTCCCCCACTATATAAAAAAACGGGTTTCGTTTTTTTTCTTCTAAAAGTGTTCTCCTCTTGCGGCAAGACAGTTACGACTCAAAACTTTTTACACATATTCTTTATGGCATTAGAAGTAACTTAAGATACATTTTATTAAAAAAAAAAAAATTGGCGAGCGAGTGGACTGTATATTTGTTTTTTTTTTTGACATTTCTCACAACTCCATCTCGTCCCAAGCTAAGCAACTTAATGCTTGTGTTATAGTAACGAGATGGATGATAAACTACTTACTCGTAGAAACATTAAACGATGGTGATCACTAGACGGCGAAATTAAAAATTCGAAACTATAACACACACGAAGAGGCAGACAATCAATGACAGACAGAAAAAGTAACTTAATGTAAAGCTTAAAAATAACATTTTAAAAATAAAAAAGGCCTCAAACCGGCCAGACACCAACAGAGATATAATAAAATTGTTTTCCCAGCGAAAAAAAATATAAATATAAAATCAATATAATATAAAATCATGTATAGAAATAAATAAGTAAACCAATGAAATTTTGGAGTGTCGTCGTCTCGGACGCGTTCAAGTTCCTCCGTGGGTGAATTACCATTTATTACAATTACCAAGATTGATTCGTTTCGTTTATGGCGTTATATTTCTTCATCACGAGTAGGGTTGACAAGGCTCTAAGAGATACTGTCCTCTATTTCGGTGAGGTGCACTTTATAGGGCCGACTGTCCTTGTGGTGTCGTTTATAGAAAACATAGTATGATCCGTGTGGTGACGGATTTAGAATAGTGTCACCACCCCATTCTATCCTAAGGGTGACTATAAGATCGCAAGAGAAGAACAACTTGACCCACTACTAAGGTTCATTCCCATCAAAAAATCATATATGATTAAGTAATGTTTTTGAATAACATCGATGAAAGTTTTATAAGTAATTAACTAGCGACCCGCCCCGGCTTCGCACGGGTGCAATCATGAAACTCTAAATTTATCAGTGTTTCTGATATGTAATTAAAGGAAACACATTCACTCGGTGTAACTGCTCGTTTATTACTGGCCGGCGACCCGCACCAGTCGAATATTCAAACGCGTATACATCATTCCTCCAGGCTTTATTTGAGAAACCTGGTGACAAGTTATTAGCATTAATTAAGAGCTAACGAGACCTGTATACAATTTATGGTCCTAATGTTAATAATTAATATTCTAAAAGTATTTCTTATAATCTACCTTACTTTTGTCTCGCTTGGGGCGTGTAGGCGTGAGCGAAGGTACCGATGAGTCTGGTAGGCGAGCGCACGCCAGCGCCGGCGCCGGCGCCTCAATCTCCGCGCTAGCCGCCACCTCCGTAACAGGCTCGACATCGTCCAGAGTCCCTCGCTCACCCTCTTCACCCTCACAATCACGCCACTCCTCCGCAACATACTCGGACTCAGGTTGCCTGGGCCCGTCATCCGGTCCGTGTACTGTATCGGTGACCACCGGGACCGGTATTGGATATTCCGGTGAAAAGATATCAGTGTATACATGTTTAGGCTCGATAACAGAATTATTTTTATTTCCTCTATATCTTATTATTTGATCTATGTGTCTAATACACTGAATATCATCCCCCGTAATTAAGACTTTGTACATACGGTTACCTATCTTTTCTATTATCTTCCCTAAACGCCAAACTTCCTTTCGTGCATTATACCATCGGATCCAAACCACATCATCTATATTGAAATGCCGTCTTCCGGGAACGCCCGGTGATTTATTATGCTCATTCTCGGTTGGTAATATGAGATCTAGCCGCGTGCGTAGCTGTCTACCGAACATGAGTTCCGCGGGAGTGCGTCCGGTGGTACAATGCACGGCGTTCCTGTAACCGAATAGATAACCGAGCAGCTGTTCCTGGATTTGTTGCGGCGACGCGTTCTCTGTGATTATACATTTCAGCATTTTTTTGCATGTTCGCACCGAATTTTCAGCCAAGCCGTTGCTGGGTGGGTGATAAATCGGCGAAGTCATATGTTTGATACTATTAGCGCAGCAAAAATCTTTAAATTCGACTGAATTAATTTTTACATCATTGTCTGACATTAAAACCTCTGGTATACCGAAGGTAGCAAAAATTCCTTTTAACTTTAATATCAGCGCGCTCGTCGAAGTACCATTATTCATATGTAAGCACTCCAACCACTTGCTAAAAGCGTCAACAACGACCAAGTATACCCTTTGTCCTACGGTCATGTAGTCGATGTGGACGCGCTGCCAGGGCCGCGCGGGGGCGGGCCAGGGCGCGGGCGGGTCACGTGACGGCGCGCTGCGCGCGACCATGCACGTCGCGCACGAGCCTATCCAAGTTTCTATGTCTTGGTCCACCCGCGGCCACCAAAAACGGGATCGACAGTTATTCTTACTCTTAACTATACCTAGATGAGAATTGTGTAATTCACGAAGCATGTTTTCTCGTAGTACCGATGGAATGACTACCCTGTACCCCCTAAATAGGCATCCGTTTTCGAACTGTAAGTCTGATTTGCATCGGAAATACGGCACAATTGACGCACAATTTATTTTACGCGGCCACCCGTATTGCATATATCTAATGACTGTCTGCAGCGTTGCATCGTTCGCAGTGCTCTGCACTATATCCTTGACCGTTATAGCCTGTGATGACGCATCTAAAAATCTGAGTGAATAATAGGTATCGGCTTCGCTATCAATGTCGGTGTTTGTCGTACCGTCGGCAGCTACGGGCGCGCGTGAAAAGAAATCAGCCACTAAATTATTCTCACTAGATATATATTGCACGACGAAATTATATGCTGACAATATTATAGCATATCTTTGTAATCTCAAGGCTGTCGTAACCGGTATGCCGGTTTTGCTATTGAATATTGATACTAGGGGCTTATGGTCGGTTTTTAAAATGAAAGGATCATCACGGCCGTACAGATATTGATGAAACTTTTTCACCCCGAAAATAATAGCGGTTGCCTCTTTTTGTATCTGGCTGTAGTTCCGCTCGCTTACAGTGAGCGAACGTGAAGCGTATGCGAGCGGATGCTCCTTGCCGTCAGAGTCAAGCTGACATAGAACAGCCCCAACCCCCTGGGGTCCCGCATCTACTGCTAGACTGAGGCGTGCGCCAGGCTCAAAATGCGCTAACACTCGCTCCGAAGCCAGCTCGCGCCGTACGCGCGCCACACTACGCCTCTGCCGTTCGCCCCACTCCCATGTTGCATCTTTACGTAGAAGTTCATGTAAAGGGCTAAGTATAGCAGACGCATTAGGAATAAAAACCCGATAATAATTTAAGATGCCTAAATACCTTTTAACCTCAGTGACATTCTTAGGTTCGGGGGCATTTAGGATCGCCGTCACCTTGTCGGGACAAGTCTTAAGGCCCGATTTACTAATCTCGTAACCTAAATACGTAACGCTCTCTTTGAAAAACTCGCACTTATCTTTTTGTAGACGCAACCCTGCATCGTTAAGCCTGCGTAAGACTTCGCTGAGGTTTTTAAAATGGGTGTTTCGATCTACTCCCGTACAACATACGTCATCAAGCCAGATGCTGACGCCGTCGATGCCTGCGAGCAATGTTTCCATAGCCTTTTGGAAAATTGCCGGCGCGTTAGATAACCCGTACACCAACCTAGTATACTTAAACAAACCCTTGTGAGTATTAATAGTAGTGAGCTCCTGGGAATATTCGTCGATTAAAAATTGATTGTAAGCATTTTTTAAGTCAATTTTGCTATATCGCTCACCTCCACCTATTTTGGCAAATACTTCCTCAATCCGAGGTAGGGGGTACTTATCAACGATGAGATCCCTATTCAATGTAACGGAGAAATCACCTGCGATCTTAACTTGACCGTTATCTTTAACCACAGGAACAATAGGTGTGGCGTACTGTGAATGATTCACCGGAACTAATATCCCTAAGCTCACTAACCGATTTAATTCATTTTCGACCTTATCCCGTAGGGCAAAGGGTACAATTCTCGGTTTGAAAAACTTCGGCTCTGCATTGTCTTTTAATTTTAAATTCACTTTAAATCTATTAAATGTCCCTAACTCGTCCCGCCACAATTCCGGGAACTTCTGCAATAAATCGGTTATTTCAGCTTCAGGGTCACTATGTAAGGCGAAAATCTTCGTGTTTGTATCAGTTGTGATAATAAAATTAAAGGCGGACATAAAATCTCTGCCGAGCAAGGGTGGCCCTCCGTTTCGAACTACGAATATTTTTATTTTTTTAATATTGTCATTAAATTTAGCATCTACTTCGAAATAGCCCAGTGGAGTAATTTTATGTCCGTTATATAAACACATTTTAATACAGTTACTCTGCAGTGGGTAGCCAGAAAATGTTTCATTATACAGTTTGTCTGAGATAACACTTTTACTGGAGCCTGAATCCAGTTCCATTACTAATTTATGACGCCCCAATACAAGATCTATTTGAATCGGCTTATCAGTAACGTACCTTAAATTAAAATTCTGACATTCCTCACAAGACGAATCCATCTTAACCTTGCAATCGTATTCCGCCGTGACGTGATGAACATCTGCCGAATTTTTAGCACTATCACATACGCGCTTGAGGTGACCTTTTTTCCCACATTTTTGACACTTATAGGCCCGATATTTGCACTTATCACTAGGATGATTTTTCATCCCACAAACGGTACAACGCGATGACCCGGCTGAACTATTGTCACCGCCGCCGCTGCCGTCCCTTCGTGACGCGGGTCCGCCGCGACTGACCTGGAACTTCGCCTGGTAAACAGGTTCCTCCTTCACGACGACAGCTTCAGCGGTAGACATCACCGCTTTCGCTTGCTTAGCGCATGCCGCCTGTTCTGCCAATTCGATCGCTCGAGCCAACGTGAGTGTGATCGGATCCTTCTCAAAGAGCTTGTCGCGTTCGGGACCTGAGCCCAGGCCGAGGACGAAACGATCCAACAGATTCGTTTCCAAGGCGGTGCCGAAGCCGCAGTAACATGCCAGACCTCTTAATCGCGCCGCCCATTCTCCTAAGGTTTCGCCCGGACTCCGATTCGCCCCATAAAACTTCGCCTTCTCCACAAAAGAAACTCGTTTGGGTTTGAAATGTCCATCGAGCAATAAAACGAGCTCCGAGTAGGACAACGTTTCCAATTCGCGCGGAAATGCAAGATCCCGCGCCAGCCGGTACGTCTCGTCACACAAATGTGTCAGAAGTAATCCGCCTTTTTTGTCCTCCTTTACTTCATTTATTTTCGCAAACTGTGTAATCTTTGCCTTAAAGATCATCCATTCATTGTTTTTATGGTCGAAGGTAGATAAACTTCCCAAAAACGACGATGCCATGACGATTTTTTTTTTTTTTTCTTTTTGAGGTAATCCGCGTCCAACGTTCGCCACTGATATGTAATTAAAGGAAACACATTCACTCGGTGTAACTGCTCGTTTATTACTGGCCGGCGACCCGCACCAGTCGAATATTCAAACGCGTATACATCAGTTTCTCTACAATATTATGGATGTATTATACTTAAAAACCTTCCTCTTGAATAACTCTAACAATAAAAAAACTCTTTAAAATCCGTTGCGTAGTTCTAAAGACTTTAGCATACATAGGGACGGACAGACGACAGCGACTTTGTTTTATACTATGTAGTGATTTGATACTTTTATTTAACAGGAAAACCACTGATTTTTTGACGCAATTGGAACCAAATAATATAAGAAAACGTACGTAAATGTAAATTTCTCGACAACCCGAGAGTCCCGAGAAATTATCCTCGTGAATTCTCGAGACCGAAGCAATTGAAAAGCTCGAGAAACCATGAACCGTACCCACTACTGAGTCGGGCCTCCTCCAAACTCATGAAGGGAATTATGCCTAGTATGAGTAGTAAACGGAATTCTATATTCGTATAAAGCACGTCTTGATCTATTTCTTATTCCCCTCATTACACAGCAAAATAGCATGCCTGGAAAATGACCGCAAAAAAACAAACCTACGCCATATGTCAATCCCTTTGTCAACACCAATTAAACTCGAAAGCATCTTTGTTTCACTTGAAATAAGGCTCCTTATTGGTTGTAGGTTTTATTGATAGTTTGTTTGTCTGTCACACGACGTCTCGGCCAATTTGAAAGGGACGGACAGAAGGCAGGGGAATTGAAAAAAAAACAGGTTTAATAGCTAGAACATGCGTCCCTTTGAATTGGTTATTTTTGTACTGTGCAAGAACAAAAAACACTAGTTGAGTTAAGATTGAGGTTTGTGCGTTTCGATATCAAGTTTAAGGTAGCCCGCGAAATTCAAACCGCCGCAAAGCCCGCGAATTTCTTGCGTTTCTTTGCAATTTGCAGGTCAGTGCTAGGTTGTATGTTGATTAAAATGTTATTCGCGGCTGTAAGACGTATGTAGTTATACGAGTAGAATTATAATCATCAAAATCACCAATACAACCCTCCAAGCTCATAAAGGTGCAAGAAAAGCTTTTTTGAAAGAAATTGCAAAAAACGTTCGAAAATTTGAATTTCGCGGGCTACCCTGAAACATTCACCTTAAGTGAGAGATTTGTATTGAAGCTATGTGTTGCATATTATGTGTGGTCAAACGCTTTTTCATAAAAAAAAAGGAAATGTTTTCTCTATCTTAGTGTTTTGAGACACTGTAATTAGATGCGAAAAAGTCAGCATTAATGAATAACTCTCTTTATTTACAAACATTCAAGTACATAATATTTTTAAAGTCAAACTAAAAAAAAAACTACTACTATTCAGCCCATAGATGACCCACTGCTGGGTCGGGCCTCCTCCAGTTTCATGGAGGGTTATTAGCCTACTGCGTTTCCTATCAAGTTTTCCTACTCTTGTGGCTGAGTTATCGGCTTTTTTATTTCCTTTTGTGGGCACTTATGACACCCTCAGAATGGAATAGGGCGGTGACACTATGTATTCTAAATCCATCATCACACTAGCTTTCAAAGATAAATAAAGAGTTATTTGCGTCGTTATATATTATTAGTACACGATATCATTCTTACTACACCCTCAGGATGTAATGGGATGGTGACCCTATGTTTTCTAAATATGATAAATAAATAAAGAGTTATTGGCGTGGTAATACAATATTAGTAAACGATGACGTATCAATCCATACGACACCGCTAGAATGGAATGGACTGGCTATAACGATGATGTTGATGCCGTAGTAAAGTCGAGCCTAATTTGCTCAATTCGAAGGTAGCCAGTTCGGTGCCCGGGGGGTGCAATTATGTACGTGTATCAGGCAAATTTCCTAACGCTGACCTATCGACCAAAGATTACGCATTGGTTGGATGTGGCATGATTTTCTCCCACGTACACCATAAACAATGGTAGGTTTTCAATGGAATTGGTTATTTAATTTGTATCTGCTGCCGGTACAGTTGAATACAAGAATAAGTCGTTTATTTGTTTATTATGTTAACCAACAGCGTATATACAGGGTGTCCCAAAAATAGTACGCCACAGCGACACTGGAAGTTGGCTAGACCTAGGTCTCCTAAAAAGAACAGGCTGACATAAAAAATAACAGGCTGACATAAAAATAAAAAAGCAATAAAAATATTCAATAATAAAAAAAACATTGTGTTGGTATTTGTGACGATTTTGTAACATAGAACGCAGAAATCGGGTAACTTAAAAAATGGGTAATTCGAAAACTTCTAATACCTCGAAATCCATGAGATTTAGATTCAGCCATTTTTTTGTGTGGAATAGTCCTAGGGCTAGCCTACACCCAGTGTCGCTGTGGCGTGCTATTTTTGGGACAGCCTGTATACGATTAAATAAAATTGGAGTGTATGTTTGTAATATTAACGTGATGTATAAGGAAACCCTTAGTAGCCGTAGCCGACAAAACGAGATGATAAGGCCGATAACCGAGACGCAATAGAAGGAAAACTTGATACAAATCCTATGCCAACCAGTCTTGCCAGTGTGGCACAGTAAACTAATTTCCCTCCATGAATTTGGAGGAGGCCCGACTCAGTAGTGGGTCATTCATGGGCTGAAACGGACGAACATCAAATTACTTTTGACTTGATTTGATTTGACTGCTGGATGAGACTATCTCTGCATCCCATTCCAAACTGAACGTGTCGTAAGAATCGCTCCTACGCATAAAACCCAGCTCCCACGCTATGTGTTGAGCATTAAATTATTTGTACCGACTGTACAAAGATTGAATTCGTGATATTGGTAGCATAGTCTCAATAATGCTGTTTTATTGCTAATCAGTTTATTATGCGAGTCAAATGCATGTTGTTTTGTTTATTGAATATGCATCTAATCAATGTAGCGGAAATTACTGGGCTAGAATACATCGTAACACTACCACATTCCATACTGAGGGTGTCTTAAGAAGCGATTAACTTAACTCGTCAGCGTTGGCACAGTAGAATGTCGATAGAAAATAACAAATTTGGGCCCAGGTCAAGAGCCAACTTGATGTAATTATTGTTTCTAGTTAGGCTCTCGGGTTTGTCTTATGCCCTCAGGATGAAAAACGCTGGTGACTTTATGGTCCACACGCTCAAACACAATTTATCTTAATTTAAACCCGTGGCCTTAGCACGTACGGGCAGTCGAGGATGGCCGTCGTTTTTAGTGGGTAGGTTGGGGCGCAACGAGCCATCTCCACGCGCCCCGGAGTCCCGCATAGTCCGGACTCCAACAGCCGGGTATCCATGAGGATTTTCAAAGGAAAAAAGGGGTTGGAAGTGCGCTCTTGGATCACGGATCCTCGGTTCATTTCTAGGGTCGAGTGTTCGTGAATTAAAGGTTTGTAACAGGGGTCCTTTTTTAGAAAAAGGAGTCATTACCCTAATCTAGCCTAAGCGTGTCGTAAGAGCCAACAGAAGTGACAAAGCGGAATAGAATAGAATAATGCTTTATTGTATAAACCAATTACGGCGTTCACAATCGTCAGCGGTTACATATTTAAATACTACTACCAGGTCGGAACGCGGCACCAACCGAGAAGACCTGGCGGAAGAAACTCGGTGGGCTTGTCTTTTTTTTAAACGCCACATTACAATGTCCTTGTAAAACCCGAAAACCTAGCGGCAAGAGAAGGAAAACTTGAACGAAACCCTGTGCCAACCTGTGTCTCGCCAGTGCGGCACAGTAGGCTGATTACCCTCCATGTAGTTGGAGGAGGCCCGACTCAGCAGTGGGTAATTAATGGGCTGAGAAGAAGGTTAAACCTAAAATATAAAACAAAGACTTGCGTTTGGTGTCAATTAGCTTTAAATCCTGCCCCCTCCACATCTTCCGACATCTACGCCCGCATTCAATTGAGCACGGAATCGGTATGACGTATACACACATTGGTATCCGACAAAGTATTTCGAATAGCATCGAGTCTATACAAACGGGATGTCGTTGTGTTGACATTGGTCATCATCATCATTTTAGCCAAAAGACGTCCACTGCTGGACATAGGCCTCCCCCAAGGATCTCCACAAAGGCCGGTCCTGGCCCGCCCGCATCCACTTCTTTCCGGCGACCTTAACCAGGTCGTCGGTCCACCATGTGGTGTGGGAGGCCTACCAGCACTGCGCCTTCCGGAACGCGGTCGCCACTCGAGGACTTTTCTGCCCCATCGGGCGTCGGTCCTGCGCGCTATGTGCCCTGCCCACGGCCACTTAAGTTTGGCAATCCGGTGGGCTATGTCGGTGACCCTGGTTTTCCTGCGTATCTCCTCATTTCTGATACGATCTCGCAGGGAAACTCCGAGCATAGCCCTCTCCATTGCCCTTTGGGTGACATTGAGCCTTCTGATGGAGCTCATAGTGAGCGACCACGTCTCTGTTCCATATGTCATCCATTGACATTGGTAAAGCGCTGTATTTAGGGCTTGTGCCTGGATTGACTAAAAAGATTTTTTGTTCAGTAACCGTAGTGAAAGCATACTTAGTAGTTCTACTTAGTTCTACTTACTTCTAGTTCTACTTACTTAGACTGCCTCGTTGGTCTAGTGGTTAGATGTGCCGCCTTTGGATCAACGGGTCCCGGGTTCGATTCCGGGGTCGGGCAAGTGTCTTTGTCTAAAACCAGAGGCACTGGCTCGGAGACTGGGTGTCATTTCTATCTATAATATGTATGTATTTACAAAAAAAAATGTATATAAGTAGTTTATCATCCATCTCGTTACCATAACACAAGCATTAAGTTGCTTAGCTTGGGACGAGATGGCGTTGTGTGAAATGTCCAAGGATATTTATTATTATTATTATTTTATTATTATTACTTAGGTCATACATGACCTACTCCTGCGTCGGGCTTCCTCCAATTCGTTCGTCGATCCGTTACACGCCTACTGTGCCACGCTGGCAAGACGGGTTGGCACAGGGTTTGTATCAAGTTTTCCTTCTCTTGAGGCTAGGTGATCTACCTCTTTCGATATTTTAGTCGCCTCTTACGACACCCCAGAGATGGTATTGGTTGGTGACATTGTGTATTCTAAATCCGTTACCACACGTACAATGCTGCAATACTGCAGACGAGCTTACATAGAATTTTGTATCGAGTCTTTTTCTCTTACGGCTTGGTTTTCGGCCTTTTCATTTCAGCAGTGCGCTTTCCGTAACATGGTCGCCACTCGAGGACTTTTCTGCCCTATCGGGCAGAAAATCATCGCTGGTTCCTGAGAACTATGTGCCCTGCCCCACTGATTCTTAAGCTTGGGAAACCTGTGGGCTGTCATTTCTGATTCGATCTCGCAGGGAAACTCCGAGCATAGCCCTCTTCTCTCCTCTCCTCTACCAGATTACCTCTTATTTACACTAAAAAGGGTGTCAGAGTACGCAGTTGATACCTCAGGTAAGTATTCAATTTTTATCGAGATCGTGATGAAAATGGTTACAAAATGCAGGCGGGCGGATCCGTGTGCAAAAGCTATTAGGTACCTACCTATAAAAACCAGCAGTTGAGCTAAGATACTTTCGAAGTACAATATTATTCGTTAGACGCGCGTAACAATTACCATACATTAATAATCAGGTCTCATTCAAAATTAGGGTCTTCGCGGATTTCGGGGTAAGTTGTAATGGGAGTTTTAGCCATTTTCGTAGAGAGTGTATCACTCCTCAAGGGGTTGGGGAGAGGGAGAGTCGTAGCTATGTACATTAGTCATTATTTATTAAAAAAAAAACACATGAAAATGTCATACTGATACAAATATATCTATCTTATATATATCTTCTTCTTCACTAACTGGCAATAACTTAACTACTTAACTGGCAATAAACTCAGAGGGCTTGTCATTTTTTTTTCGTTGCGGTCCTTTTTTGTAGATGTACAATAACAACAACTAGAACCCTACAACAAGAAAATTTCGAAAATTACATTATTGTTAAAAAAAGTTCTTAACCTATTTAACAACAACGCAGTAAACTGTAAACCGTTCAAATTACACGTGTATACATACAATAAACTTATATATAATATAATTTTAACACCGATAACAATTCACTAAACAATAGATTTCGCACCCCTACACCAAGGGTGTGGTTCAATGAACTTTATTGTTCTTAATTCTCATCTGACAAAGACTGTGTTTTCAGCACGCTAAAGTTGAAATTCGCAAGACAAACGTATTCCGTTTTGATTATAATTTAAACAGTCCTCTCACTTGAGGTGTTGTTATTATTTCGAGTTTAATATTTATTCTATGATAAGTGCTAATTTTGGTGGCAAAAAAGTTTAAAATAAAAAAAAAATACACTTCTCATCAGAAACATCGAAAAACCAACCAACAAAAATGTAGAAGTAGAAAAATATACATTTCAAATGTCGTTTAATTGTGAACATAAAAAGGTTTTCAAATCCTAATGTTAATGTTCTAAATTCAAATTAAACTTTTATAAGTTTCGTATTTAGTTTAACAACCATAAAAAGGGAGCGTTTCGATTTTTCTGATGAGAAGTTTAAGTTTATTGTCTAACTGTTGATTTCACTAGCGACCCGCCCCTACGTCGCACGGCTAATACATACTAAATTCTTCGTCCGTTTAGACCTGAAGCTACCAGCATGCTACATACTATACACAATTTATCCGAAAAATCTGAAATATCAACAACAAGAAATATCGCCTACAAATGCGAGAATTACCAAAAAGTGCTACACCGCGATATCAAAGTTTACAGAGCAATTCGCACCATTAAGAATGGTACTACAGTCATAGGGTTAAGCGCCGCAGCTCCCTGCCAAACAGCCACCTCGTCTGGCTGGATGACCATCCCTTTGCACCTAAAGACCTATAAAACTAAAACAATGTACATAGATTGTTTTGTTTCAGCTCAAACGGTTTAGACTTAGACAGTATTCGATAAAACCGCCAAGATGCTTAAAATTTCGGCATCTTCAATTTGTTTTCTTTATACCCGTATCGTCCTGAGGGTGTTGTAAGACACGGTATGCTCAGAATTTTCCTGCGAAATCGAACTAAATAATGAGGAGATACGCGAGCGAAGCGGTACCTGAGTTAGCCCAAAGGATAATCAACCTTAAGTGGCAGTGCGTAGGGCACATAGCTCGCAGGACTGACGGCCGATGAGGCAGTAAAATTCCTCGCGTGGCAATTGTGGACTCCGGAAAAGATGGATGCTGGCGGCTCAGGACGAACTTCCTGTCTGGCCAGCGGGGCACAGTAGGCTTATATCCCTCCACGAATTTGGAGGAGGCCCAATTCAGTACTGAATCATTTGTGGGCAGAAATGATCTACTGCCGAGTCGGGCCTCCTCCCATTACAGGGAGAGCCATTGGCATACTGTGCCACGCTGGCCAGACGGCTTGGCACAGGGTTTGTATCAACACAATGCCGCAACAGGACGCGAGTTCGAGCACTCCGGGGATGTTTAGTGGGTAGGCCCCCACTCTGGGGGAGAGTCCCACACGCCCCCCTCGGCCATCCCCGTGGCCGACGGGGATAGTCCATAAATAAATATCCTTGGACATTTCACACAACGCCATCTCGTCCCAAGCTAAGCTTAATGCTTGTGTTATGGTAACGAGATGGATGATAAACTACTTATATACTTTTTTTTTGTAAATACATACATAATTATAGATAGAAAACAAAACACAAATATTTCTTCCGTGCGGGGATCGAAGCCGCGACATGCTGCGCAGCAGTCGATCGCTCAACCACTGCGCCAACCTTGTCGTCGTATAAAGGATTTTACCCCGGGCGCACAAAAAAAAGGTTTTGTATTTTCCTTCTCATACGGCAAGGTAATATACCTCATAGGCTCCTTTAGTCGCCTCTTACGATACCCTCAGGATGAAATGGGGTGGTGACACTATGTATTCTAAATCCGTCACCACACGGAATGAGTCAACCGCCTAATGAGTCCATAATCATTATTTTTCTCCAAAGACAGGGCAATGTCTCGCACAGTTCCCGAAATCCTATTACACGCATTTTTATGACGTCACAAACAGGTACGAATGATAGTAAAAATAAAATCGAACGTACCGCATCAAAATGTAGGAAAACGTGTCGTAAAATTCGGTGAAAATATCCCGCGACACCGGCGTAAGGTATAAATGTGTGTATAGTGGAGGGTCATATTTTTATCGCTTCCAAGATAGCGACATATCTATGTGCAGATTATATTTGATACCTTCCCGTAAAGCCGTTTCAGATGGTATGTATGTAACCGTTGCGTGCAAATTGAAACGCACTGTATGATCGAATTTCAAAAATTAAACAAGCCGAGCCGCTCTCTCGCAGTGTCAAGTGTGGACGTGCCTACCACGAACCTGCGAGCGCTACGCAAATCCCTTTGTACGCTCGCTCGGTAGCCGGCGTAGTACGCAGCTTAGAGAGTGAACCTCTGGCTCTGGTTGGGCACCCAAACCGCGCCGTTGGTTTCAGTATGTAGGTACCCAGCTTTCTACAGAGTCCCCCATATAACCCAATCACACATAAAGATTTCCAATCTAAAAAAAGTTTTTTTTTTAATTAACATTTACTTTGGTACCTTGTCCGTGTGACCATGTGGTGACGGATTTGGAATACATAATGTCGCCACCCCAATTCTTCCTAAGGGTATCGTAAGAGCCGACAAAAGGAAATGATAAGGCCGAAAACCTAGAATAGAATACTCTTTATTGTACACTACACTACAATATGCATGGCATCAGAGAAATACAACAAAGAAATGTACAATGGGCGGTGTTATCGCACAAGGCGATTTCTTCCAGACAACCTTTGGATGGATAGGAGTTGTGAACTTGAAAACGGCATGTAGGGTGTGCAATAATTTATACAATACTAGTGACCCGCTCCGGCTTCGCACAGGTGCAATGATGAATCTCTAAATTTATCATTTATTTAATTTATTATTTCTCTACAATATTATGGATGTATTATACATATAAACCTTCCTCTTGAATCACTCTATCTATTAAAAGAAACCGCTTCCAAATCCGTTGCGTAGTTTTAAAAATTTAAGCATACATAGGGACGGACAGACGACAGCTACTTTGTTTTATACTATGTAGTGATGACAAATACATGTAGTACATGAAAAAATAAATACATATATAGCCTTATTCTAATACATATTATATAACTTTTAAATACTATAAATCCTATATCATTTTAATATATCATATTTAAACTATTAGAAAAAAAATACAAATAAAGATAAGATAACATTAAAGATAAACTTAATACGAAACACAGTAGGCTGTTACCCTCTATGTGGTTGGAGGAGGCCCGACTCAGCTGTGGGTCATATATGGGCTGAGAGGTATAGGTAGGCAGGTGACATTAAATAAATAAATAAATAAATATCCTTGGACATTTCACACAACGCCATCTCGTCCCAAGCTAAGCAACTTAATGCTTGTGTTATGGTAACGAGATGGATGATAAACTACTTATATACTTTTTTTTTTGTAAATACATACATATTATAGATAGAAATGACACCCAAACTCCGAGCCAGTGCCTCTGATTTAGACAAAGACACTTGCCCGACCCTGGAATCGAACCGGGGACCCGTTGATCCAAGGCGGCATGCCCACATAACGCTACGGGTTTCCATTACAAAAAACGCACGTAATTCGTATCGTCTGAACTTCCCTTTAGCGGGAAGCTTAAGCTCACTCGCAACCTGCCAAGTGTTTTTTGTTTATGCTTACTGAATGTTCCCTACGATTTATTAAATTATATTTTTTTTGTACATTGTTTAGATTCGGAGCTTTTATTATTTATTACGGGAGATAATATTATATTGTTTATTAGGCAACAATGGTGATAACATATCAATCACATTTCGCGGGATTCATTACAAATCTATATAAATAAATAAAATTGGAGTGTCTGTTTGTAATAATAAAATAACCACTTTTTACTAAATACGTAAGTATGTATGATACAGAGTACATATACCAATACCAATTTTTTTTATTTTTTATTTTGTCTGTTTGTCCCGGCTAATCTCTGGAACGGCTGGACCGATTTTGAAGAGACTTTCACTGATAACTGAGTAACTTAGGCTACTTTTTTTGACTAGCTTCGCCCCGCGTCGTCCCCCGCGGGTAACATCGCACCCGTGCGAAGCTGGGTCGGGCCGCTAGACCCTTAACATTACCTATTTAAGGATTATGTATTAAAACACATTTAAAATAGTCTACTAATACTCTACCCATAGATGACCCACTGATGTGTTGGGCCTCCTCCAGTTACATGGAGGGTAATTAGCCTACTGCGAGTGCCAGGCGGAGAGACGACGCTGCCCGCTGTGTGCAGACATGGGTTTACCGGCTGGGCAGCGGGTCGTGCGCCCAAAAGGGCGGCCGTAACAGGCCCCCTGGTAGGCGCGAGGTGGTCCGGGGCGCTGTCAGTACGGCGGCGCCCATGGCGGTTGTCGCGGGCCCGACTATCCGGGCCGCTCCCGCCGGGACATAGGCCGAGTCCGGCCGCAGATCCCGGGGCAGGGCACGGGGATGCCCTCGCCCCACATGGGATCTGTGGAGATGCGACGTCCTGTTGGGTGCTCACGACAGGACGTCGATTGCTCGTTCAGCGAGCCTGAGGTGTGGAGGTGGGCCTCCTCGTCTGCGGCGGCGTGGTTCTGTACCAGATCCCACAATGCCGCAACAGGACGCGAGTAGGGAGCACACCGGGGATGTTTAGTGGGTAGGCCCCCACTCTGGGGGAGACTCCCACACGCCCCCCCTCGGCCATCCCCGTGGCCGACGGGGATAGTCCATAAAGGAATTTACCCCGGGCGAACAAAAAAAAAAGGGTTTCGTATAAAGTTTTCCTTCTTTTGCAGGTTTACGGCTTTGTCATTTCCTTCTGTCGGCTCTTACGACAACCTCAGGATGGAATGAGGTAGTGACACTATGTGTGTGGTTGAAATAGGCATGCTATTGGAAATAATGTGTACCTAAAAATCTGAAATCTGCAATAGTAAATCTTTCAGTGTAAGAAAGATAAAAATGAGCACTAAACGCGAGTTTCGTAGCGAATTCTGCGCTATCTTGTAAAACTATGCTAATGGATAAGATCAGTCTCGTGCTTGGGCAGGTGAGAAACAGTCGTCTGAAATGGGGATTTTATTCAAGGTAAGTGGGGCATTATTCTCTTTGGAGTGGCTGTTTAGCCATGTCATTGGTCTAATATTATATGAGCCGCGACTCATAAAGAAATGATTGCTGGGTGGGCCTTCTTAAAATTGAAGGAGCTAGCTGCGCCTCATCATGTCAGAACTTTATAGGCCAGGTTCCAGGTATTTCGGAGGCTCTTTCTTCATCATTTTGGACATGAAATTGGTCTTGATTGACACGCAGTTGTGTATGTTTGCATGAGATCAAAAGAGATAGATGGATTGTTAAGAATGAGGAATTGTGTGTGAAAGGTGTGGCTGTAGATATGACGACTGATAGGTTGGGTATGGATAGTCTCCTAGCGTAAGATGATAATGATAATTTTAAATAAGACGATCTATAAGAGTTTTGTGATAAATTCCACGTAAATAAAGTTCCTTTTGAGTTTATACATAGTGTCACCGAGCCAAGAGCCAACAAAAGGAAATGATAAGAGAAGGAAAACTTAATAAATTTGACTGCCTCGTTGGTCTAGTGGTTAGATGTGCCGCCTTTGGATCAACAAGTCCCGGGTTCGATTCCGGGGTCGGGCAAGTGTTTTTGTCTAAACCAGAGGCACTGGCTCGGAGTCTGGGTGTCATTTCTATGTATAATATGTATGTATTTACAAAAAAAAATGTATGTAAGTAGTTTATCATCCATCTCGTTACCATAACACAAGCATTAAGTTGCTTAGCTTGGGACGAGATGGCGTTGTGTGAAATGTCCAAGGATGTTTATTTATTTATTTATTTGATAGAAAACCCTGTGCCTGTGCCGTCTGGCCGGCGTGGCACGGTATGTTAATTACCCTCTATGTAACTGGGGGAGTACCGCTTCAGCAGTGGGCCTTATAAACACTGCGTAGTTCGAAATTAAATAAAGCTCAAACTTAATTTTAAGGAGTAATTCATTAAAATTGTCCTTTGTTTTCTTAAGCGTGATTCATAAACGAGCCAATCTAGCCTCCTCGGAAGTGGGGGAGGAAAGTTAGTGTATTAAGTATTAAGTACGGCTGGTAGGGATAAATTATATATTACCTGCTTGGGATCTGGTTATGAAAGCAATAAAATGTGAAGCTTAATACAGATTTCTGGGCGTTTTATTAATAACGCAATTTCAGAGACCATTGTCAATTAAATAATCACTACATAGTTTAGAACAAAGTCGCTGTCGTCTGTCCGTCCCTATGTATGCTTAAATCTTTAAAACTACACAACGGATTTTGAAGCAGTTTTTTTAATAGATAGAGTGATTCAAGAGGAAGGATTATATGTATAATACGTCCATAATATTGTAGAGTAACACTGATAAATTTAGAGGTTAATGATTGCACCCGTGCGAGGCCGGGGCGGGTCGCTAGTAATGAAAATAAAATGGACCTCTATCGTGGCCTATATTAGTGCAAACTATTTCAAACATGAGACATCTACATATATACCTAAAGTTACGTACACGCCATACAAAAAAGAGGCGTGTGCATTAAACCAGAATATCCCTAAGAAATCATGTTTACGGATGAAATAAAAATATAATTATAAACGCCTTGAATCCGTGTGATGTCGGATTTAGAATACATAGTGTCACCACCTCATTTCATTCTGAGAGTGTCGTAAGAGCCGACAAAAGGAAATGACAAGGCAGATAACCTAGCCACAAGAGAAGGAAGATACGAAACCCTGCAATATCGGAGCCAATTTCAATCCGAATTGAATTGTTCGGGCGTGTTCGATTTTCACATAAGGACTTCCGAATATGCAAAATACTGTCAAATAAATATTTCATCTACCCGGGACACCGCAAGCGGCGTAATAATTTAAAAAAAATACAATAAAATCCTTTATCAGTCCGCGGTCAAACTAATACTAAAACAACCCTTCCTCCCATAATCCCTCACAAAATAAAGCGGCGATTAATAAATAATTTTTATTCACCCCAGCCCTGTCAAATTCACAATGTTACCGTTCCACTGAACAATTTAAAGCGATAACGAACCGGAAACGGATCTGGATTCACGTGCGTAGATTAACCCGTGAAACATGGTTTCCGGAAAGGCCCGGGTTCAACGTTAACCCGGTTCGGGGTATTTAAGGTGGCCTATTATGTGGGAGATTCAAAAGTACTATTTCGGTTATTTGGTGATACGTGAGCTTAATAAGTGAATGTAGGGTTATTATGGGTGCTGAAAGGTTTCGAGAAAAACTCGGTGCTTTCACAGAGGATACCACAGCCAAGCCACAACAACTTCGATGGTGTTTTGTGCGAGTGAGAGAGATGATATTCTTATTTCTTCTTTTTAATACGCTTTTATTAGCTTCGCTTATGTATGTAACGGAATCTTTAAACATGATTGTGACCCAGTTAAAAACGTCGGATTAACACGAAATTTGGCATACTTATTAAGGACCGATGACAATTCAATATTTAAAACATTTTTACCCGTTATCCTTACTAGGATCATAATAATAACGGTGATCAAGGTGGAACACAGCTCTTCGTTGCAATAGCTAATAGAGATGTAAATATCATAAAGCTATTGCTATATTTTTTAGTGATTATTTAGCAATAGCTTTATGATATTTCAACCAAAAAATAAATAATAGTTTAAAGAAAAAAACTAAAAAAATACACTATTTTTAATTAAAATTTATTTATTAAAACAAATTTATTAAAATTTATTTTCTATTTTTTAGTTCGATTTTCTATAAAAATTTTTTTAGTTTTTTTTTAAACTATTATTTATTCAGCCTGTAGCTAGTTGCTACAGTCTCCTACACAATATACTACTACTCAGCCCATATATAACCCACTGCTGAGTCGTTCCTCCCCCAGTCACATGGAGGGTAATCAGCCTACTGTGCCACCCTGGCCAGACAGGCTGGCTCAGGGTTTCAGGTATCAAGTTTTCCTTCTCTTGCGGCCAGGTTTTCGCCTTGTCATTCGGTTCTTACGGCATCCTCAGGGTGGAATGGGTTTGTGACACTATGTATTCTAAATGCGTCACCACACGGATAAATATTCAATAAATCAAATTCAAAAATTATCAGCCATGCTTAATTCATGCTCTTCAAAAGTGCCAAGGTTACTAAACCCTCATGTCATTGCATTTGACTGCAGCCCGTCAGCTTTTCGTAGATCGTCACTCCATACACATCAGACAAACTTTACAAAAAAGCGTATTACCTCATTACTCATTATGTAAACGACACAGCTGCTTGGGACTAAGCTGTTCAGTGCCAGTATTTTTATGTTATTCAATTATGATTTGTATATGTACATTTGAAATAAGACCACAATGCAAAAAAAATGACAAGCCTTCTGAGTTTCTTGCCAGTTCTTCTCAGCAGTGGTCGCGTTCCGAACTGGTGGTAGATGGTAGACCATTTTTATTATATAGAATCATTATAAATATTGTGTTTACTTTTTAGAAGTGTCCATCGTGACCCAAGCAAAATAAATGATTTGCATTTGAATTTGAATTTGAGACGTCCTACGCTTGTCGAGTCATTGTTTCCACGTAATAACTCCCAAGCTTATAGACCGCCCTCCATCGGTACTTTATTTAAACCTGTATGAATCACTGTTGAGTCAATCTTGATCAAAAACCGTTCAAAATGACCCATAACCAATTCCTGACTTGTCTTGATCTGATCTATCTGGCTAGAGTCGGACCTACTACTACATAGTACCCTCCTTAAAACCAAGGGAGACTTAGCAGTGAGATAATAAGAGAGGGTATTGATGATGTCTACAGTGCAGTCTTTGCAATCAGAGATGCATCTCTATTGTGTATTGACAATGGGAGACATAACAATAATATTTTCTATGGAAGCGAGGACATTTAAAACACAGGCACGTAGCGATTTTCCGAAGTCACCCCTCTATGATTAACCTCTAGGGATGCAGTAGCTTGGATTTGATAGGTACAGAAGGAGATTATGAATACATTGTCAGTGTCGTAGGAGCCGACAAAAGGAAATTACAAGGCCGTGATCCCAGCCGCAAGAGAAGGAAAACTTAATACGAAACCCTGTGCCATCTCGTCTAGCCAGCTCGGATGCTAACCTCCATGTATATTGAAAAGGCCAGACTCAATAGTGGGTCATAGTTGACTGACTTATTGGTCTAGGGGTTAGATTCAATTCAATGACGCAATGGAGACCTTTATTCGCGGATTTGTTTTTTGATTGGCCCTGTCAAGGTATATCCGTCATTCATTGCGGAAACGTGTAGCGTGTTTATTTATTTATTTAATCTTTTATGCAAAAATGTACATTTCTCTCATCTTGCGAACTTGCTCTCACTATGCTGTTTAGTGCTTTTTGTAAACAAGACCAATAATTTTAAAAAAGCAACTACAGAGTTTCTTGCCGGCTCTTCTCTGTAGAGCAGCCTTCCGAACCGGTGGTAGTTTCGGCATGAATGTGAGTGAACGCAGGGATTGTGAGCGATCAGGGGAGATGGAGGGATTGTAGGAGTGAAGAGTTGTGTGTGAAAGGTGTGAATGTAGGTATGACGACTGAAAGGTGTGTGTGGAGACTACCACCTAGTGTGGGACAGGGGCCGTAAGATGATAATGGTGTTTATAAATATGACGATTTATAAGAGTTTTGTGATGAAACCTACGTAAATAAAGTTCCTTTTGAGTTTGAGGTTGAGAATTTGTCTTTCTGTAAACCAGAGGCACTTGCTCTGAGTCTGGGTGTCATTTGTGTTCGTGAATTTCATGTTTGTGAACAGGCGCTGTGATACAGGTTATACTTAAAGGCTCTTGTGTCCAAGGTAATTCCTTCCATTAGCCTAGTATTCTAAATCAGCCACCACACGGATAATAGTGAACCTTTTTTTTCTTTGGACATTCTCATGGATAACTCGCCATTTGGGACCTGGGACTCTGGGGCGTGGAAAGATGGTATTTAGCGCCCCACGAGGCCCACGGCGTTCTGTGACTGCCCGCTACAGGGTCGTCGGTTGTGCTTCCCAATGGGGAACATGCTCTGCAAACTTGGCCCCAAACTCCGAGGCGAGCGGCAGAATTCTTGGATGGCGAACCTTCACGTTGCTTAACCTGTCAGATCATCTGCATTCCTCACTATCCGCTATAATTACAAGGCACTGGTGGTACAAATAAATTTTACTTTGTCTTTTCCTATGAAAAGTGATTATGTCGCCTTCAACATCCCTTCTTAATCTATGTCGACTACCATTTACGGTGACCTTTTGCCAATCGATTACCACTCTTAAAACTTTGGTAATAAAGCGTGTAGCGGTCGCAAACTAACTTGGCCATAATCAGTATGCGTACAATGTACAAACTCGTCTGATTGGATGACTAGGAAGGGCCGAATTTAGGTTCAATATAAATTTGACATTTCGGTGGATTGCCTTTGTTTATTGATTTTATTGTAACGTATACATAAAATTTTAACATGTACTAAACAAATCAAAGCGATTTAAAAAAATACAAAGACCGTTAATATGCAGGTCAACGACCTCGGTAAATGATTTTTCCAATACAATTATTAACAATTTATGTATAGAATTTTGACATTATTAAAATAATTACAAGTTTATAATAATACTAATAAAACATTTTTGTGCCGGAAACGATTAAGAGTGTGATCCATATTATAATTGATATTGCAACACAATTTTTATATGTATTCGTGTATTGTTTATGTATTCGTGTTGAAATTTTCTGTGCGGTGACGATTTAGAATACAAAATAACCACCATACCATACTGAGGGTGTCGTAAGAGGCGCCTAAATGAACGCAAGAGGTAGATCCCGTAGCTGCAATATAAGGAAAACTTGATTCAAACTCCTTGCTAGAGTCAGTCAGCTAATGATCCCCCATGAATTTGGAGGCTCAGTAAGGTCATGAGTAGGTATGAGAATAGGATAACATCTATTTTTCATCCCCCTAAATGTTAAGGGGGGGGGGTGGGGTCAAAAACAAAAATTGTTTATTTTTTAGAGAAAATTTTTTGCTTTAATTTTTTTAAGATTCAGCATAAAAAAATACAAACAACCCTAAATTTTCACCCCTCTACAATCAACCCCTATTTAATTACATGGCAAAACAACGTTTGCGATGGTAGATATCTCTGGAACCATAAGACATAGAGACTTGAAAGTGGGTTGCGGGGGGGGGGGGTTTGCGCGGGGGGGGGGGTGCGCGGGGGGGGGGTTGCGCGGGGGATGGTTAATTATTTGGCAAAACAACGTTTGCCGGGACAGCTAGTAATTATATAACTTTTTCTGCAGCCGCGGTCGAATGTTGGTAGTTTCGGCATGTGTTTTAATTTTGTCGTATAAAATACTAGGGTACATTTGTTTATTTCTTGTGTAGTGGTTAGATGTGCCGCCTTTGGATCAACGGGTCCCGGGTTCGGTTCCGGGGTCGGGCAAGTGTCTTTGTCTAAACCAGAGGCACTGGCTCGGAGTCTGGGTGTCATTTCTATCTATAATATGTATGTATTTACAAAAAAAAATGTATATAAGTACTTTATCATCCATCTCGTTACCATAACACAAGCATTAAGTTGCTTAGCCTGGGACGAGATGGCGTTGTGTGAAATTTCCAAGGATATAAAAAAAAAATTTGGATTATCATATAACAAATTTAAAGCTTCTTAAATCTATAACTTTAAGATTATTTCAATTAACTTTGGGCTTGAATATTTCAATCAAAAACAGCCAAGTCTTGCAGCTTTATCACATCAAAGAAATTTATATGAAATGTGTCAAGTTATTTTGCTTTGTCCCGCGTGGTGTGACCCTTGTGGTCACCCCACCCAAAGGTCCCGACGTTAAGTTAATGTCGCCCTTTATCGTTTCACGCAAACGACTGCGCCCAAACTTAATTCCCAATGATTTTAAATCTAAATAAATTGCAAAGTAACCGATAGAATGCTCACCGAACGAATCGGTTTAATGGTCGAATGAATATTATTGAAATTCGATCTAATAAACGGTATTGGATTTTAGACTCATAATAAAATTAATACCAATGGCGGCCGATTCACCTGAAATGAGCCGATCATTTTGGTTTTCAAACGCAGTAAGAATGTTTTATGTACCTAAAAGTATTTTATTTGTATTCTTTAGGTTGTAATGGAATTTTGCCTATAAAAATATTTACGTCACAATAGAGTTACCTATACTCATTTCAGATTTCAACTTAAATAATTTAGATTAATTTTTTTAAGGACATAATTGGCATAGTTGGTAGGTAAAAACGCTGCAAATTATCTAGAACAACTCTGTTTCTACTCGTGAGAACCTGTAATTGGTTCTGTGTCTCGTATTCAATTGTTTTTAATTTATTTTAGCTGTTGGTTCTCCTTTCAATAAATAAATATCATTGGACATTTCACACAACGCCATCTCGTCCCAAGCTAAGCAACTTAATGCTTGTGTTATGGTAACGAGATGGATGATAAACTACTTAAATATATATTTTTTTTGTATAAACATACATATTATAGATAAAAAACACCCAGACCCGGAACAAATACTTGTAGGTCGTACAAAAATTTCTTCCGTGCGGGGATCGAACCCGCGACATGCTGCTCAGCAGTCGATGCTCAACCACAAAGATATGTTAAGGCCGGAAACATAGCCGCAAGAGAAGGAAAACTTGTTACGAAACATCAAAACACGATTCGGCAGTGGGTAATTGATGTGTACAGAAGTAATATACAAATTTTAAATACATGTATTCATTATCATCATCAGCCCACATTAGTCCGCTGCTGGACATAGGCCTACCCTAAAGAGCGCCATAGCGCCCTGTCTTCAGCTTGACGCATCCAGCTGTTGCCCGCAACCTTTCGCAATGCAATACATGTCGCCGCCATCATCATCATAAGGCCACATTAGTCTACTGCTGGACATAGGCCTCCTTTGTCAGCAGCTGAATGCGTCTAGCTGAAGACAGGGCGCTATGGCGCTCTTTAGGGGAGGCCTTTACATGTATTGCCACTAGTCAAATCCAATCTTAAGTTTTAATGGAGTTACACGTTAGTAGTGTCTAGGGAGAAGAAATCGGTTGAATAATTTAACTACCCATTGATATTATTGAATTAGTATTACTCATTGATTTTCGCGCCACAGATTTGAATGATAGTGCAGCAGGACCTTGCTGTAAACAGGAAAATAACCTTCTGTGACAATTTTTATCGACAATATGGACCAAATTAGAGCGTTGATACAAATAAATAAAACTATCAATTGTTCATATAAGTGTACACCCTTGACTCGGCTGGGGTACCGTGCCAGATTGCGAATAATATTCAACCTTCAAAGACAACTAATCTACGAAATAAATTGAAGCGCCAATGAAGACGGTTCTTTGTCCAAATACTTCTATAAATCATTATTTTGACAAGTAATCCACATTATTACCTATCTATATATCTAAGGGCAATCCGAAGTTAATAGCAAGTTGGGCCCTATTCACACACCCCTTTCACTTATTCCTATTAATCACCAAAAGCTAATTTGAATGGGACAACTTTTCAGTCGTGTGAATAGGTCCTACACCATTGATTGCTTTGATTAAATTCCCCAAATTTTGGCGAAAGGGGCATTGATCAATTCTAATGTATAGATCTGCGTGGTGACTGAAGACAAGAGCCGTAATATGATATTGGTAATTTTAATTAAGACGATTTTTAAGAGTTTTGTGATAAAACCTACGTAAATAAAGTTCCCTTTTGAGTTTGAGTAACTTTGACTCAGTGTTTTTTGTTCGTGAATTACATGTTTGTAAAAATCCCGCGCGATACAGGTTATACCTACTACTTATGATAAAAAAATCATGCCTTTAAATTCTCACTGCGGAGTCGATGGCTTATCAAATATCCCTTTTCTTGCGGCAATTTTAAAGTGCCTTGTAATAATTTCCTTTAGTCGGCACTTACGACCACCTTAGAACTTTAACGTAGTCAACTTAATCCCCCATCAGAGAAACACATAGGTATATTCCAAATGAAAAGATTTTATTTGTCCGTTTCCGTTGTTGTGTCAGAGAAAAATAAAAAAACAAACTTCGCAGGAATATAGTCTATTGTTTCAAGCTGCCCAGATGTGCAGCAACCTTGGTTTGCAAAGGAAACGGGTTACGCTTTTTGAAATTTTGCAAATTTATTGACACAACTATTTATAGGTGCTGTAAGACACACCACTTGTAAAAAAATAGTTTAACTGATAAGAAATCGTTACAGTACATCTTATTTACAACCAATAAAAAGCTTATTTGACATTACAACTCACGATTATTTTTGTCACCACCTCATTTCGTCCTGAGGGTGTCGTAAGAGCCGACTAAAGGAAATGACAAGGCCGAAAACCTGGCCACAAGAGAAGGAAAACTTGACACGAAACCCTATGCCAACCCGTCTGGCCAGTGTGGCATAGTAGGCTAATTACCATCCATGTAGTTGGAGGAGGCCCGACTTAACAGTGGGTCATTTATGGGCTGAGAAGTATTATTTTTTATCATTATTATTCCATTCATCATCATCATCATTTCAGCCAAAAGACGTTCACTGCTGGACATAGGCCTCCCCCAAAGATTTCCACAAATGCCGGTCCTGGGCCGCCCGCATCCGCTGCCCTCCTGCGACCCTAACCAGGTCGTCGGTCCACTGTGTGGGAGGCCTACCAGCACTGCGCCTTCCGGAACTGCGCCTTCCATTATTGAAATAAAATAAATAAATAAAATTATATATCCATATCGATGTTTCATAATACAGTTAAAGTGACTATCTTGAATGTAAACTTAAGTCAACAGAACGGGGTCACATAAATATGAGGGAAGGTAAACTATAATTATTAGAAAATTATTACTTCTTGGGGCAGAAAAGTCCTCGAGTGGCGACCGCGTTCCGGAAGGCGCAGTGCTGGTAGACCTCCCACACGGTGGACCGACGACCTGGTTAAGGTCGCCGGAAAGCAGTGGATGCGGGCGGCCCAGGACCGGCCTTTGTGGAGATCCTTGGGGGAGGCCTATGTCCAGCAGTGGACGTCTTTTGGCTGAAATGATGTTGATGATTACTTCTTAGCATTCCGTTTGTGTTTGAAAATTGAAAGATCTATTATATGAGAAGTTTGAATAAACATGCATCTGATGAATATACAGTATGTTTACTACTACTACTCAGCCCATAAATGACCCACTGCTGGGTTGGGCCTCTTCTCATCACCAGGGGGGGGGGGGGTAATTAGCCTACTGTACCACGCTGGCCAGATGGGTTGGCACCGGGTTTCGTATCAAGTTTTCCTTCTCGTGCAGCTAAGGTTAGCATTTCCTTGTGTCGGCTCTTACGACACCCTTAGGATGGAATGCAGTGGTGACACTAGATTCAAAATCCGTCACTACACAGACCAACCAACAAGTCAACCATAATCACAATGTTTTGAGAACTATGTCAAAAATTAAAAAAAAATTGAATAAATTCTTGCGAATGCTTTCAAATAGTCAAAATTAATAATTTAGTTTTTACCAACGATTCGGAATGCCATTCCCCAGAGAAGAGACGGCAAGAAACTCCATGGTTGCTCTTTATTTAAATAAAAGTACGTATTTGCCCGCGTGGTGACGGATTTAGAATGCATAGTGTCACCACCCCATTCCATCCTGAGAATGTAGTAAGAGTCGACAAAAGCAAATGACTAGGCCGAATACCTAGCCGTAGGAGAATGAAAACTTGAAACGAAACCCTGTGCCAACTCGTCTGGCCAGCGTGACACAGTAGGCTAATTACCCTCCCTGTAATGAGAGGAGGCCCGACTCAGCAGTGGGTCATTTATGGGCTGAGTAGTAGTATGTATTTGAAACATAGATAATAATAATAAAATATCCTTGGACATTTCACACAACGCCATCTCGTCCCAAGCTAAGCAACTTAATGCTTGTGTTATGGTAACGAGATGGATGATAAACTACTTATATACATGTATTTTTTTTGTAAATGCATACATATTATAGACTAGCTTTTGGGCGCGGCTTCGCTCGCGTGGACTTCGAACCCGTGCTTATCTCTATGCATTTTTTTTATGAATATAAAAGTGGTTATTGTGACTAAACTATGATAGTTAGATATGTGCTCTCGCGGACTTTTTTGTAGATTTTAATAAGACCTACAAACTCGTAGTACTTCATTTTGTTTCTATTGTCAATCGTTTTTGCAGCGCACGCATAAATAGGTTTTCGATTTTACACCTTGGGTTACAAAATCGCAATTTTCATACGGATCCCTAATTCTTTTGAAAATAAAATATAGCCTATAACCTTCCTCGATAAATGGACTATCTAACACTGAAAGAATTTTTGAAATCGGAGCAGTAGTTCCTGAGATTAGCACGTTCAAACAAACAAACAAACTCTGCAGCTTTATATATTAGTATAGATAGAAACACCCAGACCCGGAACAAATACTTGTAGGTCGTACAAATATTTCTTCCGTGCGGAAATCGAACCCGCGACATGCTGCGCAGCAGTCGATCGCTCAACCACTGCGCCAACCGTGTTGTGTCGTTCAAATAGATGAAGTAATAACTATAAGGCTTATCAGTAAAATGGTGAATTAACCGACGGTCTTAGAAGGAAACATCATTACACTGAAATGAACCTACTAGTTCTTCCCCCCGTGCATTTGTGCGTAAATGGCGTAGAAATGATTGCAAAGCCAACATTCGCAGTGGGGACAATGATATCTGGGCGTCTGTCTTGTCATTACTCACGCACTGTCATTATTAATATCTGGTGTGTACGTGAGATAATGACATGAAATTATTAGACCAAAAATACCGCAGCTTTTGAAGACAAAAGTCTTCAACCAATGTGTGTTGCCAGTGATGACATATGGCACAGAGTCGTTGTCGCTCACTATGGGCTCCATCAGAAGGCTCAAAGTCACCCAAAGGGCAATGGAGAAGGCTATGCTCGGGGTTTCCCTGCGAGATCGAAACAGAAATGAGGAGATACGCAGGCAAACCAGGGTCACCGGCATAGCCCACAGGATTGCCAAACTTAAGTGGAAGTGGGCAGGGCACATAGCGCGCAGAACCGAAGCCCGATGGGGCAGAAACGTCCACGAGTGGCCACACTGGCTTACTGTCCCACACTGGCAAGACGGGTTGGCACAGGGTTTGTATCAAGTTTTCCTTCTCTTGGGGCTAGGTGATCTGACTTTTGCTTTCTTTTAGTTGCGTCTTACGACACCCCAAAGATGGTATGGGTTGGTGATATACATATATTATTGCTTATTGTTTCAGTAAACATATTCCCAAAAATCTTGCTCAAAATTATTATGGAACTAAAATCACTACTCACTCACTACATATTATAAAACAAAGTCACTGTTGTCTGTACGTCCCCATGTATGCTTAAATCTTAAAAACTACGCAAAGGATTTTGAAGCGGTTTTTTTAAAAAAAAGATAGAGTGATTCAAGAGGAAGGTTTATAGAGGTTCATCAATGCACCCGTGCGAAGCCGGGGCAGGTCGCTAGTACTCTAGAAATTACCCCGAATATTCGTATTAAAGAATCTCTTTTACAATATGTTTTAAAGATATCCGATTCAGTATACACAGAACATTCTGCCATTTGATTGGTTCGCAATGTCAATCTCTGAGTTCATATATCACAAACGCACCTTCGACGTAGCCACTCGTGCCCCCAATTTCGGCTTTACTCCACTGTAATAAAGCTCATAAGCCTTCGCCACGTTCCCCGCGTTCAATTGATTCGGCCAGAAGCAATCTCCTGCTGATTCTTTGAAAATACGTTTCTTTTCCTAAGTATTTGCATTAACTTGAGTGTACAAAAGGGAGAATTTGTTCCTTTGTTCGAGTAAGATAGTCTGCGGGGTAAAAAGTGTCTTTTTTTAAGCATACATTCATTGTTTAGTTTTAGTTCTCGTAATTAAGCTCCTTTTAAGCTAGATTTGCAGTCGTGAGCTTTGTTTAAGATGTTATCTTAAGGTCGGAATCCATTAGAGCTGGCTAACATTTTGCATTGTGACTATTTTTTCTAACGTTCCAATAGAATGTTTCGATGTGTTTAGAATCCTACTAATATTATTAACGCGAAACTTTTTCTAATGTATGGACGTCTGTTTGTCACTTTTTAACGCAAAAACTACTGACTGGATGTTGATTGAAACTTTACAATACAGCTTACACATCAGAATAAGACATAGGCTATAATTTATAAAGATATAGTATGAATTAACCTTAAGGCATGGTTGTATATATGTCAGATCGCCTGGTCAATAATACTGATATTTGTGTTCACAAATACCAATAAAATCTTAGTTTTGCTGATCTATACAATTTTTAAATTTAACCATTGATAAAATTACTATTGTAGGCAGGCGGTTATTCATTTATATTGACTATGGTTTGGCACTATAGGTCATATTTCTCATATCTAAGTTGGAATACCAAACTAGTTTGATATGTTATTTTTTAGATAGTAAAAGTGCAGCTAAAATGCAGTCGTTTAGCGTGTCTAGCCACAATTTGACATGCCAGAAATATCTCCGATCACCAAATAGTTAAATGTCTCACATTAACACCTTTTAAATATCTCTACCTGAACTAGTTTAGAAATTAGCAAGAATGCCAACAAATAACACTACATTTGTCCATGTCGGGAATGCATCTCGTACGTTGAACTTGTGAAGGCCATATGCAGCCGTCGACATTGTATTTGAACCCAGAACCAGAAGGGTCCTACCTGTACCTTTTATAGTGTACAAATTTAAAATGTTACGCAACTTTGCACCTTACGCACAATGCGCGCTCCTCAGAAACGCCACGCGCTCGACCATTAATTTGCGCGTTGGGAGGGGGTCTCGAACTCAGTGCATCTGCGGCTGTGGGCCGCGCGACTCGTGTATCGTGTTGGTCACGTGACAAACACGATGTTAGATTCGGAAAGTTTTAAAAAGTGCGTGGAACGATTAAGTGGATGTGTACCTTTATAAAATATTTCAGTGTTTGTGTGGAATTTAAAATGGTTTTAGAATTGGTTGTGTTTAAAAGTGTATTTGTGATCATGTTGACAAACATTCCTTTGGATCTTGTTGGATGTGTGGGACTGTCGTGTCTGTAAGTAGAAGTGTAATGACAGAATTATGTATATTAACTTTTATTTATACATTAGGGTACAATTTAAATCAAGACACATACGGAGGGTACAATTTAAAACAATAAATTCTCTAGACTTGTAAAAGGACTATGTCCAAGTCCATGGTGGGAAATTATAAGAAGTTTTATTTCTCACCCGATAGAAAAGGTTTCCGTTACGAAATTTCCTAAATTCGGTGTTGAATATTATTTTTTTATAAGTCTCAATGTAACTGAAAAAAATGTACATAGTAGGTCAATTTTATCTACATTATTCGCAGTTAATAATTTTTCTAAAATATTTTGGTGAATATGCAAAGTATACGTTAAATCAATAATACTGACTCTAAAATTATTAAAATGTTTCCTTTTTTTATTTTGATATTTGCTATCGAAAAAATACTATGATAATACATACTTGCAGTGTTACCTGGGTATATGCGAGTCGGTAGCCAAAAAGTGTCTTTGTCTAAACCAGAGGCACTTGCTCGGAGTCTGGGTGTCATTTGTGTTCGTGAATTACATGTTTGTAAACTGCCCCAGCGATACAGGTTATGTGCCGGGGTTTCGTTCACTATAAAAAAAAATGGGTGAATTGCAAAAGTAGTATGATAATGTGTGACGGAATTAGAATACATTCTCACCACCCCATTTCATTCCAAGGGTGTCATAACCCGACAAAAGAAAATAATAACGTCGAACATCTCAAACTCAAAAGGAACTTTATTTACGTAGGTTTTATCACAAAACTCTTATACATCGTCATATTTAAAATTATCACCAAAATTATTACTGTTATCATCTTACGCCCCTTGTTCAAAGCTAGGTGGTAGTCTCCATACACATCTATCGTCTTCATATCTACAGTCACACCTTTCATACATAATTCCTCATTCTTACACTCCATCCATCACTTCACCATCCACCACCCACATTCATGCTGAAACTACCACCGGTTCGGAATAATGCTCTACAGAGAATAACTGGCAAGAAACTCTGTAGTTGCTTTTTTCAAATCATTTGTCTAGCAAGTGACGCACAACCTTACATACATACCTTACATACTTGTTTCGCTTCGTCCACTTCCATTATTCCCTTCATGCAGGGAAATTATTTGTATCCAGTTTTCCTTCTCTTCTCTGCGCCTTGTGTTCCAGTCATTAGTGTTGTGTTGGTGACATTGTGTTTGAATATAATCACTATCACTACATAGTATTAAACAAAGTCGCTGTCGTCTGTCCGTCCTTAGGTATGCTTAAATCTTAAAAACTACGCAACGGGTTTTGAAGCGGTTTTTTTAATAGATAGAGTGATTCAAGAGGAAGGTTTATACGTATAATACATGCATATTTGCACCCGTGCGAAGCCGGCGCGGGTCGCTAGTATTGTATAATATAGTTACAAAGTATCACAGTAATAACAATTTGAAGCTTCTCAAATATAGACGAAAAAACTGAAAGGGGTTCTCAAATCATTTATCGGCAGCCCATAAATGATCCACTACCGAGTCGGGCCTCCTCCAAATTCATAGAGGGAAATTAGCCTACTGTGCCACGCCGGCAAAACTGATTGGCACAGAGTTTGTATCAAGTTTTCCTTCTCTTGCGGCTAGGTAATCTGCCTCGTGCGTTCATTTAGTTGCTTACAATACCCCCAGGAAGGTATAAGTATTACAATGTGTATTCAAAATCCGTCACCGCAAGGAAAATCATTCAGTAAAATCAATATTTCTTTAATAACTAGTAGCTAGTCTTTCCTTAATACTGTTAACCGGGACTTCGCTCGCGTGGTATTTAACAAAAAGTTTTTATGGGCTCTTGAAAAGCGCGGAGTGCCAAAGGTGTTGAAAAAAATAGCAACTACAGATTTTCTTGCCGGCTCTTCTCTTTAGAGCAGCATTCCGAACCAGTGGTAGTTTCAGTATGAATATGGGTTGTGGCTGACCAAAAGAGATGGATGGATTGTGAGAATAAGGAAATGTGTAATAATTAATGGTAAGTTTAAATATGACGATTTAGGTTTGTGATCAAATCTACGTAAATAAAGTTCCTTTTGAGTTTGAATTACTATACTGATATAATATACACCTAGCGGCCTGCCCCGGCTTCACTCGGATATTTAACAAAAAATGCAATAATCTATAACAGATTATTGCATTTTTTTTTGTTAAATATCCGTGTTTTTATTATTCTGATGTACAAGTTAAACTATATTATTGAAAATTTCATCAAAAACTAGTTCTTGCGTGAGAGAGTAACAAACATACATTGTTACAAAACTTCACGTTTATAATATTAATAGGAATTACTTAATAAAATAAAATAATACAATTTATTATTTTCATGTAACATTTATAAATTTCATTATGTGACATTTAAAATTACTAAAACTAGTTAACTTTAAAATCCAGTGTATGCCCTTACTACATTATTATTACCTCCATTGTCCGCCGAAGTCGAACCTGGGACTTAGCGAGATGCCGTTAGCTGCGAGCGACGACCCTTATCTGACTACCTGAAGAGCAGGACAACACTTGTGTATCGCTTTCAAAATCAAATATAACTTAATTCATATAGGTCAATAAGATTGAGTATCCCATGGCGAGATTATTATGATATTACACTAAGAGTAACAATTTTATCACGCTAAGCTATCAGGTACTATCAGCGGCGCGTCCCGGCTTCGCACTGGTATTTAACAAAAAATACAAAAGTCTGTTACAGTTACACATATATCTTTAAAAATTATACCCTAGTTATCCTGATGTATAAGCTATATTATTGCAAAGTTTCATCAAAATTCATTCAGTAGTTTTTGTGTGACATAGTAAAAACATATATTCTTACAAATTTCATGTTTATAATATTAGTAGGAAATTAGTAGTAGTTACAGTAGGCTATTTACCCTCCACGTAACTGGAGGAGGTCCGACTTAGCAGTGGGTTATCTATGGGCTGCGTAGTCTGTGCTGCACTATTGTATTTTTCTCTCTCTGCATAATTTTCTGTCATGTTTATTAAACAAGTTTCAAATATTTATTTTCTTGTTTATTCAGTTTTATTCGTTTTTTATTTATGCATGCTGTTATTTTCTGTAACTAAAAGAATCCACTTCCGTTAGAACTGATGATGATCATGATGATGATCTTCCTATGTGGTGACCTTGTGGTGACGGATTTAGAATACGCAGTGTTACCAACCCATACCATCGCGAGGGTGTCGTAACAGGCGACTAAGGAAAACCAGAGGCCAATCAATAGGCTAATTTCCCTCCATGAATTTGGAGGAGGCCCGACTCAGTAGTGGGTCATTCATGGGCTGAAACGATGTTCCTATATATATTTTACATAATGTAGCGACCAACATACATACTTTACACAGTTTACCCGAATATTCTGAACTGTCAACATCAAGAAATATCGCCGACAAATGAAAGACTGCGATTGCGAAGTATAAGCCCCGCCGCAAATGCTCACACTCGCATTGGCACGCGCCGCGTGCGAGGCGCAGTACCAAACTCCGCATGTACGCGTGTGCGTCGACACGTGAGAGCAAATGCGGAGTTTGGTACTGGGCCATAGGTTTTAAATACTCTCACTCGCACGCGGCTCGTGACAGCCAATGCGAGTCTGAGCATGTGCGGCGGGGCTATACAATTCGCACAGTTTAGATATAAATCCCCGACTCAGTCAATCAGGGGTGATAGCGCCGCGGCCCCTGGTATACATACCACCTCATCTGGCTGGATGATCATCCCTTTGCGGCTAAACAATGGAATGGAAATGCGCTTCCCGAGTGGGTCTTCCCTGATAGATATAATCTGGGTGTCTTTAAATCACGAGTCAATCGGTTTCTTCTAGGCAAGCGCGCTCCATCTTAGGTCGCAGAGTCACTTAACATCAGGTGAACCGGCGCCTATCAAGGCTATTAAGAATAATAATAATAAAAAAACACATAATAATACCATTTCTGTTATGCCAAGTATACTTAGAGACTTCATCAAAACTGTCAGCCGCATCAAATAGCGACCATTTGGCAACCAGGCTGTAATGGCACAATAAATAGTTGCCGTCCTTCCCCATCTGTCACTTAACTAGTAAAATATACAGACGTCATTCAAGCCACGGTGAAAAATCGTACTATGGTGTATCACCCCTGATATGTAGGGTCCCCACGAGAAACTAACAGCCCAATATCAACTCAAAGTCTAAGCTTTAAGGTCCATTATCAATTGACGAAACAATGAATAAATTTAAATATTTTGTTAACTCAAAATGTAACCCATGTTGCCGGAAATACAGTCTAAATTGCACGACTGAGCATTTGTTTCTTAGACTGTGGAACGGTTAGAGAAGAATTAACCTTATTGTTGGGAGATTAGAGTGGGAATTCGGACGTTTTGTCAGGCAGTTGTCGTCAACATTTCGCAGGGGTTATTTAACTTTGAAGTTGTTCAAAAGAACCCCGATTTGGGATTCTGGTGGATTTCTTTTTGGATTAAAGTCCCCATGAATATAATGATAATGCATTGGAGGGTTATTACCGGCGATTTTGTCACGCGTCAGCGTTTGATGAAGCGATTTATTTATTTATTCTGCGTAGCGTTCGTAGAATGAAACAAGCATACATTTGTAGGGTTATTTTACTGTTTTTTTACCCCGCGAATTTCAAAGTCGTATTAAGTCGTCGCTCTATGAACAACTTATTCTGATGTTTGCTATTGACATCTTATGATATTTGCTAATAGCGAGTGGAAGCCTCGTACAAATCTATCGAATCGTTTCAATGATTACCTACCCCTATACTGCTTCTATTCAACCCATAAATGACCCACTGCTGAGCTGGGCTATCTCCATTCACATGGAAGCCAATAAGCCACGCGGGCCAGGCTGGTTTTTTATCTAGTTTCTCTTCTCTTGCACCCTCAGAATGGGATGGGGTGGTGACACTAAGTATTCAAAGAAATCTTAGAAAAAACGTAGACATGGGCAGACCAAAAGATCTGCTTTAATGTGCATTTAATTAGACATAGTCACTTTAAATTTGTCGAGTGGTTGATGACATCCCATAGTGCTAACAAACTACTACACGGCAAACTATGTTATAGAGTGTAGTTCAGCCACATTTGGCTAGTTAGCAATATCGTCCTTATGGTAAATAGTTGACATGGCCGCCTCACATCGCACAAGCGTTGCCGACCTTGTGCGATGTGTTTGTGTTTTTGTCCATTTGTTATGTTCTAAATGAATTTAGTTGTTTTTTACAATCCTCTTGAATAACTCCATGCCACTTCATCGAGCTCCTGTTGGCTGTACCATATCAGGGATATCCCAACATGTTTAATCATTCATTAGACCCATTTGAAATGTCCAAAAAAGGTTCCGTACCTCTGTAAATCAAATATTTGGTGGTTGGTTGCAAATGTTTGTATAGTTTAGTGCAAATGTTTGATTTTACGGTCGAATTGAAGTATTTGCTTTGAACGCATTTATTTATTTATGCCATTTTTGGTTACAGGTACGGAGTGGCTTCGCTCGAATGAATTGACGCAATGATTTTGGTGAGATGAAATTAACGATTTATTTTATTTGAAATATCGACAATATAAATGCGAAATCAATATAATTATATCTAAGAGCTGTTCTATAGATAAATAAATAAATATCCTTGGACATTTCCTACAACGCCATCTCGTCCCAAGCTAAGCAACTTAATGCTTATGTTATAGTAACGAGATGGATGATAAACTACTTATACATACATATTATAGACTCATCACGATATCTCTGGAACTATAAACCTAGAGACTTTGAACCTGAACCTAGAAATTTGGTAGGAATATTCTTCACCGAGTAGAGGTCAGCTTTTACGAAATTCCATAAAAAGGGGTTTGCGGGGTTTAATTATTTGGAAATACATTGGCATCAGCTAGAAACGCTATATACAGTATACACATTCAGGCATTGTGTCTAATATATATCAATTACAGATATGCACAGCATTCCCATATCAATACAATAACAAAAAAACGTTAACTTAATCTAATCTAATTATGACGAGAAATCAGTAAGCATACAATAATCTTAACAATTTAAAAAATGTGAAAAATAACATCATTTCAAAAATTATTTCAAAGAATTAAATTAAATTAAAACTACATAAAACCTTTTTTTTGTGTGTGAACTTAAAATTACTTTTTCAGTACATACTTAAAATGAAAAAACTAAAAGCAAAAAGCACTGACGCTCCTTAAAAAGATAAGAATTTATTTCTAACAAATACATTCAATATACATAATAACATTAAAAAACTGTCTATTAATTAAAATTTTCGATTAAGTAGAAATTCGATTAAGTCGAAATTGGTACCTCAGTTCAAAAGCTACGACAGAGGTTAAAATTAAAAACCCGTGAAACAAGAAACAGCTATATACTTAATATAACTTAACCATAGACTACAAAGTGAAATATTCACTTTGCAGTAGATGTTTCCAACAAAACATTCCATAAAAATTCATAAATAAAACTCGTATCAACACACCTTGGAGAGCAATAACAGTAGAAAAGACAGAGAAAACCTTTCGTTGCTTAAATCTAGGTAACCCACGTTTAGGGATGGGAATTAACCGAGGTATCGATAACTAATTGTTTAAAATTTAATTGACACTAATAAGAGATTCAACTGCTACGCCAAGTAATGTAAATATGTCGATAAATTTAATTAGTCAATTAAATTCTTGCACTATGGTCAGACCAAGTGTAGTCTGGGAGTACTTACCTACTTATTGGGAAATAAAAAAAATAATTACAAGTTACTAGCTAAAAACAATTATGGCTATTATGATAAACAATTTTATTTTATCGATATCGATAGTTGTATAACGCTCCCCGCGTCTATGGTTCTGACCCAGAGCGCCTAAGGTCAGAGAGGGCTAGACTTAAGGCTATAAATATTGAGCGATAAGATTATCCAAATGCATAGTACGTGTTTATCTGCGCAAGCGGCGGGCCATTGTTAATTTGTATCTAGAATAAAGTTGTAAGAAAGATAATTTTTACTGTACGTAACTTTACCTAAAACGTGGACCAATTTAAAAAATCTTTCGCTATTATAATGCTACTCTATTCTAGAGTAACTACTACTACTAAGCCCATAAATGACCCACTGCTGGGTCGGGCCTCCTCCAACTATATGGAGGGAAATATCCTACTGTGCCACGCTGGTTGGCTCAGGGTTTAGTATCAAGATTTCCGTCTTCTGCTGCTATGTTTTCGGCCTTTTCATTTCCTATGGTCGACTCTTTAGACACCCTTAGGATGAAATGGGGTGGTGACACAATGTATTCTTAATCCGTCACCACACGGTCTAGAGTAACACAGGTTCAATGTCGTACTCACTCTTCCGATTTTTACTCCTTCATACAATCCATTCTTCTGTAGAATGCGCTACGTCCGGAAATCTGGATGGTAAACAGTGGCGACTCGCGACACTCAGGCTTCGTAAGCATTTAGAGAATACTTTTTTGTCAAAATGATTGATCATTAATTACCTACATAACCTTATTGTACTTGTTTAGTCATAAGTCAATATAATTAACTAACGAGATATCGTCACCATTTTTCAGTGAATATTGATTACATTAGTTGCGCAGAAGTATATAAAAATAAAATAATTGAGAAGCCGCGGGAAGTCGCTAGTTATATTAAATTTAGTGTACAAAGCGGCCACTCACCACTTTATTACATACAGATACACAGAACAATCCATAGTTTACCTGAAACACTCGAGGTGGCAATGTGATTAACATAAATTTAACATTTAAATTGCCAAGGGAAATTCTCCTGTTTCCGGTAAAACACCAGTCGCTGGTTTCCGAGATCTGTTCAGTACAATCGTGTGAAATGTTAATGAGTGGTTTTTGGGATTTTACTAATCTGCCGTGAGAGCTTTCACTAGAAAGCCTTCTATTATAGGCGCGCGAGTTCATGTCCATCCTGTTAATGCCCTAATTAGGAATGATATTATTGATAATAACAACCTATTTAGTCAACACCTGTGTTTTTGGTTTATTTTTACCCAAGGTAATTTTGCTAAATATTAAATAAAATAAATGTGATCGCGATGAAGTCGCCGTCGCCTCGGGCCCCGATGGACATGAACTCGCGTGCCTAATATACTTATTCTTGTATCTAATATTAGTCTCTGTATGGTAGGTGCGAGGTTCTTCATGCAACCACGTTAATACGCTCTTATCCCGATTTGAATTGTGTCGAATTGTGTTGTTCGTATGATACTGCTGCCTCGTTGGTCTAGGGGTTAGATGTGCCTTTGGATCAAAAGGTCCCGAGTTCGATTCCGGGATCGGCAAAGTGTCTTTGTCTAAACCAGAGGCACTTGCTCTGAGTCTGGGTGCCACTTGTGTTCGCGAATTATATTACATGTTTGTAAGCTGCCCCGCGATACAGGTTATACCTAGTGCAGCGGTTCGTTTTTTTATATATGTACTACAGATAGAAATCAGAAAAAATACACGATTCTAATTAAGGATATTATCTAGATTTTACTAATCTGCCGTGAGAGCTTTCATTAAAAAGCCTTGTACATATGCTTGTGTTCTAGTATTATTCTCTTAGTTCTCTGTATGGTAGGTGCGAAGTTTTTCATGTACCAACGTTAATGCGCTCTTGTTTCGATTTACAACAAATTGTGTTGTTCGTATCTTGATATTCATAAAAGGTATTGTATTCTGAAATAATACATAACACAAATTAAAGGCATTATCTAGTGAACTTCAAAAGAAAAAAATCATGAATGTTTACAATTCACTTCATAAAAATGTAATCGTAAACACTAAAAAAAATTACACCTAGATATTTAATTTATATTTTTTTGTCAAAGCTCTTTGTTTTTACTTCAAATTAAATGCTGACACATCAGACACAGGCACATCTTATGTCCTATATTATCTTCCGTAGTGCAAATGCGAGTTTTTTCATATACCTGTTTTTTTTCATTCACATCTTTTTCATATAGATTTACTGAATATTCATTAGTGTCTTTTCATACCTCTTTTTCATTCACACAATACATCCTTCTCTTTTTGGGTCTCCCACAAACGTTACATCTATCTACACTTATACTGAAACTACCATACCGGTTCGAACAAAAGGGGAGGTTTCCTGTAAATATGACGATCTTACCGTCCCTCCATCGCAGGTTAAGAATAACATTTCCTTGAAACTGTTACGCCTACGTCAGCAGAGTCAGTGAAACTCGACAAGTAATATACATAATCGTCAACTCAGATCCGAGGGTCCACGGATTAAGGGTTCAAGTTAGGAGAGATTAGCGGGTAAGTTTCTCCTCTTTCCATAAAGCGATAGCGATTATACAGTGTGTTACAAAATTCCGAAGCCTGATAAAAATAATTAATGTTGTGCTAAAAATATATTGTTAGGATAAACAAAAGTGGTTTACTGCATTTTAGTGACGTCATCCCACGATTATTATAAAAGTGATGGTATGTCGCCGCACAGATCATTTCCTGCTCGACGTTCGGACGAGAAGCTTGTCGTGAGGTATCGGTAATGAATCAACGGCTGTTTATAGATTACTTTGTTTAAACATTATTTACGGTTTAAAATGGCTTTAAATATGTTTAAATGTTGCAAGTTCATTAATAAATCTTTGTAATTCGTTCAGCTGATAAGGTTTTTTTTGTTAAAAAACCAGCTTTCGACCCAAAAAAAAATTAGAAGAGAACGTTAAAACTAACTAACTTTGGGTCGTTGTTAATGTTATGTAATATGTGTTCCATGATGTGACTCAAGTCAATAACAATTTAATGCACTTTAAAGCTAGTGACATTAATGTCCCCATGGTGACGGTTTTAGAATACATAGTGTCCGTGTGAGGATCTCGCAAGAAAGGAAAGCACAAGGCAGAAAACCTATCTGTATTGGACCTTGTTACACTTTGTATATCCTCTGCTTGACATAGGTCTTCACAAGAACCATAACCCCAAACACGTCTCTTTCATTGGCGTGAGCGAAGCAGCTAGAAATCTGGGAATCACGTGGCCCTGATCTGGTTTCTGTGGTATTAGTTAAGCATTCTCATACATACCGTCTGTTATGTAAATATTCGAAACCGCTGTCGCCTCTAAATTGGGCCAACATACAAGTTGCCTAAATTTGCATACGAGATTTACTTAGACCGTCGCGTTGATACCGGGTTTAATTTATATCGAAGAGGTAGCTATTTACTTGCTACCTTGTTAGTTATAGTTAAGTTTAACTGCTAGTTCGATAGAACTTTCTAGAAAATAGTTCTATGTCTCTACTACTACTCAGCCCATAAATGACCCACTGCTGAGTCGGGCTTCCTCCAATTACATGAAGGGTAATTAATTAGCCTACTGTACCACGCTGGCCAAACGAGTAGGCATCGGGTTTCGTTTCAAGATTTCCTTCTCTACCTTTCGTCGACTCTTATGCCACCCGCAGAATGGAATGAGGTGGTAACACTATGTATTTTAATGCCGTCACACATGGATAATAAAGAGTTTATCTCTCTACGTTATAATGTTATGCGATATCTTGATTTAATGAAAGAATAGCGCTATAAGCCTTTTTAAGGATGTGCCGCCTTTGGATCAACGGGTCTCGGGATTTCGGGGTCGGGCAAGTGTCTTTGTCTAAACCAGAGGCACTGGCTCGGAGTCTGGGTGTCATTTCTATCTATATTATGTATGTACTTACAAAAAAAATATGTATATAAGTAGTTTATCATCCATCTCGTTACCATAACACAAGCGTTAAGTTGCTTAGCTTGGGACGAGATGGAGTGTGTGAAATGTCCAAGGATATTTATTTATTTTAATTAATTATTTACATAGCAACAAGGTTTTAGTCGACATCACAGGAAACCGAAGAGCTGGTAGCTACCTCGGACAAAGAATCAGTCTAGCGATTCAAAGGGGGAACGCTGCCAGTATCTTCGGAACCTTGCCTAAAGGGACTCCTTTATATAATACTAGCTGCACCCCGCGGTTTCACCCGCGCTTTCTTGACATTTATCGTTATATTTTGGATAATTCCCCCCGATATCTTTAAAAATTATAGCTTATGTGTTATTCTGATGTGTAAGCTATATTATTGTAAAGTTTCATCAAATCTGTTGCGTAGTTTTTGCGTGAAAGAGTAACAAACATCCATCCATACTTACAAACTTTCGCATTTATAATATTAGTAGGAAGTAGGATATTAGTAGGAAGTAGGATATTAGTTGGAAGTAGGATATTAGTAGGAAGTAGGGTATTAGTAGGAAGTAGGATATTTTAGTATTTTCATGTTACATTTTTTTTTGGTTTTAGTTTAGTTGGTATTTATAAGTATGTGTACATTCTCAATTTATGTGTGAATATATTACAATCTATATACAGCAGGAATATACACATTGTGTATGTTACATATGATAACCTTTTCCATTTATTTCTCAAAGGCTTTTTTATTTTTAAGTAAACATTACAGTTAGTTTAAACGTCATATTCTGACAGCTACATAAAATCAGCCTGACTAACAAGAGTGTTTGATGAGACAGACATCTTAAAATACCGTTAGGAACTATCAAGCTATATAACTGTCCGTTTGGTGACGGATTAAGAATACACAATGTCACCAACCCATACCATCTTGAGGGTGTCGTAAGAGGCGACTTAAAGATCACTTAGCTCCAAGAGAAGGAAAACTTGATACAAAACCCTGTGCCAACCCGCCTTGCCAGCGTGGCACAGTAGGCTAATTTCCCTCCATAAATTTGGAGGAGGCCCGACCCAGTCGTGGGTCATTTATGGTTTGTAACGACGATGACTTATATACGGAAAATGCGAAAGAAACTAATACAATCTGATTGTATGTTAATTTATGTAATACTAGCTGACCCGGCGAACTTTGTTCCGCATTATATATATTTAAAACAAAAAGAAAGTTGGACATAGGATAGCTGAGATTTTTATCCCGTCCGTATAAAACCTACTTTATCAAAACGCAACTGACAGCGAAACGTTATGTTGTCTATAGTTTAATATGGTCGAAAATTTGACAATTAGAAATTTTGAATTCGACTTGTTTATATTGTTGTAATTCACATAATATCTTTATAACTTGTAGCCTATGTGTTATTCTGATGTATAAGCTATATTATTGTAAAGTTTCATTAAAATCCATTCATTGGTTTTTACGTGAAAGAGTAACAAACATCCATCCATCCATCCATCCATACTTACAAACTTTCACGTTTATAATATTAGTAAGATCTAGTTTAGGCGCACAGCTTCGCCCTTGTGGGCATCAAACCCGTGCTTATGTCGGCTTCGCATACAGTCTATGTTACTCAGGGATAATATAGCTCTAGTAGTTTTTGAGTTATTCGTTACAAACATACAAATCTTTCCACTTTATAATATTGGTATAAATGTTTGTGTGGTGACGGATTTAGAATACACAGTGTCACCAACCCATACCATCCCGAGGGTGTCGTAAGAGGCGATTAAGGGAACGCAAATGAAAGGCAAATCACGTAGCCGCAAGAGAAGGAAAACTTGATACAAACCCTGTGCCAACCCGTCTGGCCAGCGTGGCGCAGTAGGCTAATTTCCCTCCAGAAATTTGGAGGAGGCCCGACTCAGTAGTGGGTCACTCATGGGCTGAAACGACGATAAATGTTTAAATGACGTTGGGATTAAAAAAGCGTATTAAAGAAATCAAGTCTTAATAATATGTAAGTATTGAAGAATGTATTTTATTAAGAGTCTGCTATGTTCTGCTCTACAGAGAAGTGCTGATATGAAACTGTATTCATTTAAAATTTAACATATCCAAACAAAAGACATGTAACAGAAATAACAAAACTTTAAACACCAGAACAAGTAATTAGAAATGTCCAAAACTAAGTTAAAGTGGGAAGTTAAGTTCACCAGACAGTTAATCACCTCCATGCTGTTATTGGAAAAACTTAGCGGGTTAAGTTAAGGCAACGAGCAGCGAGTTAATTCGTTTTAAATTTTGATTGATTTGACTTTTGACTTCGATAATTATGGATTATTATTTCGGTGCGGAAGTTTTAATTAATATAATTAAAATAAATTGTTGACGTGGAACGTTTCAGACTTCTTGACAATATTCTGTGTATGCTACGTTATGACTACGCGTACTATGTGGTGACGGATTTAGCATGCGTGGTGTGGCCACCCCATTTCACACTGAGAGCGTCGTAAGAACCGACAAAACCCGAAAACAGCGGATATGATAAGGCCGAATACCTAGCCCCGAGAGAAGGAAAATTTGACTTTGGATCTCTCTGCGTGCTCTACCGTCTGTTCCACGGGGAGTGCTCCGAGGAACTGTTTGACATGGTACCACCGTCACCTTTCTACCATCGTACAACTCGACATCGCAGCAGGGTTCACCCATATCACCTGGAAACGATAACGTCCAGCACGGTACGCTTCCAGCGATCATTCTTACCACGCACGTGCAGACTCTGGAATGAATTACCTGCGGTGGTGTTTCCCGAGCGCTACGACATGTCCTCCTTTAAACGAGGTTTAAAAAGAGCACTCACTTTGACTGCCTCGTTGGTCTAGTGGTTAGATGTGCCGCCTTTGGATCAACGGGTCCCGGGTTCGATTCCGGGGTCGGGCAAGTGTCTTTGTCTAAACCAGAGGCACTCGCTCGGAGTCTGGGTGTCATTTCTATCTATAATATGTAGTTTATCATCCAACTCGTGACCATAACACAAGCATTAAGTTGCTTAACTTGGGACGAGATGGCGTGGTGTGAAATGTCAAAAAAAAAAAACTTCACGGTAGGCAACGGCTTGGCCTTGTCCCTGGCACTGCCAAAGTCCATGGGCGGCGGTTTACACTTACCATCAGGTGGGCCGCTAGCTCGTTTGCCTATAAAGGCAATAAAAATATATACGAGTATATATATACGAAACCGTATCCAAACATGACCCGTTGCTGAGTCAGGTACAAGGAGGGTAATTAGCCACACTGGCCATACGGGCTGTCAGAGGGTTTCGTACCAAGTTTTCCTTCTCTTGCGGCTAGGATTTCAGCCTTAGATTTCATTCAGTGTGCTTTTACGAAAGGGCCTTTAATCTACTAGCGACCCGCCCCGGCTTCGCACGGGTGTCATGATGAACCTTTAAATTTATGAGTGTTTCTCTACAATATAATGCATGTATTATACCTACTGGAAAACCGTTGCGTAGTTTTACATACATAGGGACGGACAGACGACAGCGACTTTGTTTTATACTATGTAGTGATATCAGTGTTTCCGCGTTCCGGAAAGCGCAGTGCTGGTAGGCCTCCCACACGGTGGACAGATGACCTGGTTAAGGTCGTTGGAAAACGATGGATGCGGGCGGCCCAGGCACGGCCTCTGTGGAAATCCTTGGGGGAGGCCTATGTCCAGCAGTGGATGTCTTTTGGCTGAAATTATGATAATGATGACGATCAGTGTTTATCAACCCCCAGAGGGACAATCTGATAGTTAAGAAGACCAATTTAAACATGGACTTTTCATCAAATGTTAGAAAAGTTTATGGCCTAAAAAAGGTTGGGAAACACTGATTTTTTAAAGAAAAAGAAATACTATTCAAAGGTTGACTAATCGCTATACATTTCTGCGCACAACATGCTAAATGAATCAAACCCTAAATACCTACTCAACCTCAAAACCACAGTAATGTCGGTCTGTTTGTTGCTCAGAACCTAATTTCCTTTAATTCTTTCATCTACATACACCCTTGACCTATCATTTGTAACTAGCTACTCTAACCGAAAGAAAAACAACATAACTTCATCTTAAGTGCACCTGATTTTCGACTCTCTCTCCTAAATGTAAGACACGTTTTTGTATAAACGCACCTAAGTATTGCCAGGCTTAAATAAATGTTAATAAAATGTGGAGTTTGCGTGATATGGTTCACTTATCGTTTTTTTACTATTTTGCATATATTACGCCAATATGCATGTTCTGTTCGCTTTTGTGTTCGTGTTTCTGTTGCAGTGTTTATCCGAAATATGGAAATTATGTACCTACTTTCTGTCCACCGCTACATCCGTGTAGATTTTAGTTGTCTTTATCCGCGTGGTGACGGATTTAGAATACATGGTGTCACCACCCCATTCCATCCTGAGGGTTCCGCAAAAGCCGACAAAAGTAAACGACCAATCCGAATAACTAGCCGCAAGAGAAGGATAACTTGATACGAAACTGTGCTAACCCGTCTGGCCAGCGTGACACAGTAGTTTACCCTCCCTGTGCTGGGAGGAGGCCCGACTCAGGTGTTGGTCATCTATGGGCTGGGTAGTAGCACTTGTTGATTGTATGTCAAATACGCCAATACCATAGCCAAGTACATGAACCATCGTATTTATTATGGTCTGTGGCTCCTATGGAGCAGGATCCGTATGGTGACGGATTTAGAAACATAGTGTCACCTCCCCATTCCATCCTGAGGGTATCGCGAAAGCCGAAAACAGGAAATGACAAGGCCGAAAACTTAGCCGCAAGAGAAGGAAAACTTGATACTAAACCCAGTGCCAACCCGTTTGGCTAGCGTGGCACAGTAGGCTACCCTCCATTGGTAATTGGAGGAGGCCCGACTCTGTTGTTTATGGTCTGAGTAGCCTGTCTATCTATCTACCATCTTTACATTGTTTCAAAGAACACAATACCGCCAGGAAATTGATATCACGATGGAGGTAAATGCTGTCTAGTTCAGCAGAGGCTGTAAAACGGAGGCAGGTGCGAGCTCCATAAAGTCTTCAGCCAAGTTGGGATAATGTTGCGCTAAATATTTCACACACGTCTGCCCGATACGGTAACTGAATTAACCGCATAATGTAGGAAGAACTTTTGGGAAAACTCTAGACTAATTTCGCGGGGCAGTTTACAAACATGTAATGACACACAGACTCGGAGCAAGGACTGTCATTGTGTAAAGAAGAGTACACAAAGGCACTTGCCTGACCTTGGAATCGAATCTGAGACCAATAATGGAATTTTCCACCGGATACTAGATTAGAACTTTGGATGCACTGATATAAATATATTAAGAGTCTACCGGAGTCTGCGGAATGCAACCGATTTTATTTATCTACTCCTTGAATGCCTTTGACTCTAGGCCTGCGTGGTTCAGGCAATTGAAGGAAATATAATATATAATAAATAAATAAATATCCTTGGACATTTCACACAACGCCATCTCGTCCCAAGCTAAGCAACTTAATGCTTGTGTTATGGTAACGAGATGGATGATAAACTACTTATATACATTTTTTTTTGTAAATACATACATATTATAGATAGATATGACACCCAGACTCCGAGCCAGTGCCTCTGGTTTAGACAAAGACACTTGCCCGACCCGGGAATCGAACCCGGGACCCGTTGATCCAAAGGCGGCACATCTAACCACTAGACCAACGAGGCAGTGTGTACATACACACTACGGAACACAGTAAAACTGCTTGGCGACTTAGATGTGAGGGTGGTAGCTAGCCGGGCGGACCATTCGATCCTACCACCAAGCGTGGTTGGTTGACTTTTACAAAACGCTATTTTTCCCAACGTTTGACTTGTGGGATAGTATGATATTCAACTACTGAAATGTTGATGACGGTAATGAAAAAAAATACACTAATGACCACTCCATTGAACTGTACTAAGCCTTGTTTACGTCACAACTGATTACATTGAAGAAAGACATTTTGGTGAAGGGCGAGCGGAATCTCTGATCCCTTACTACGGTTCAGCCAGGCTTGGATCGGGATTAATGGCTCAACGGCTCAAACTTATGATAATGTAGACCCTCGAGGACTTTCCGGAGGTTCCAGGGTTCAGATTTACTTCAGGTAACTTTGGTAACTCCCGAAGTTAGTTAGTAAACGAGGAGTTGAAACGTCGATGCTGTGACGGCAGTTTTGAGGGATTATACGAGGTGTTACAAAAACTCTATTGCCATCCGACATGAGTATAGATCATAGAGCCAATAAAAAGAAGCAATTCTATGTTTAAAATGTTTTTCTCTCTTGAAGTATGACCGAGATATCGACGTTTTCCTAAATCTGGATTTTACCAAAACATATGGGTTCCACTGTAAACCAACAACTTCCCGCGTGGTGACGGATTTAAAATACATAGTGTCACCACCGCATTCCATCCTGAGACTGTCGTAAGAATCTAGGACAATCTCAGAGCCGATAACCGATAACCTAGACGTAAGAGAAGAAAAACTTAATATGAAAAATTTTTTTTTTTGTTGCCCGGGGTAAAATCCTTTATGGACTATCCCCGTCGGCCCGGGGAGAGCCGACGAGGGGAGTGTGGGACTCTCCTCCGAAGAGGCATACCCACTAAACATCCCCGGGGTGCTAACTATCGCGCGTCCATGTTTGTGGCATCACGGGTACGTTGCATAAGGTAGGACGCTCCGCGGTACCACAGACTGGAGGCTCACTATACCTCCTCCGTCTCATGCTCTTTTAGAGTGGCATATATAGCATTCCGATCCAACTACTGAGCGGGTATTACCCGCTCTGCCGAAGCCTGCCCAGCACGCGACAAACACGCCGGCTCTCTCTTGTGATCCCATGATGTGGAGCAAGGGTAATATGAAACCTGGCTGGGAGAGAATGCCTCTTGGCATTAAGTCCGCCTATGTAGATTTTTGCATAAAGGATTAAATAAATAAATAAACCCTTTGCCAACTAGGCTGGCCAGCATGACACAGTAGGCCAATTTACTAACTGGAGGAGGCCCGACTCAGCAGTGGGTCGTTTATGGCCAATCGATCTGTAATAAAGCAACAGTTGGTGGTGCATCATTTATAGCATCTGCTATTGTGGTTAGTGTTAGCCATCTTTATACAGCTTCTGTAGGTATGCTTTGAATACGATGTAAGATAATGAGTTCTTAGGTTTTCGCGATTATTACACATTGAAATTAAACACTTTTTAACGGCTTTTTAACGTCGGGAATGAAATAATGTAATATACACGCGATAAATCCGTTAAAAAGTGTTTAATTTCAACGATGTAAGGTTTTCTACAGCATGTTCTGAAGCGTATTGGGAAGCCAGCCGGGCTTACAATTTTTTTTAAAACGAAATCCTTGCTCTATTTATAACCTGTATCGCTGTTGCCGTTTACAAACATGTAATTCACGAGAACAAATGACACACAGACTCAGAGCAAGTGTCCCTGGTTTAGACAAAGACACTTGCCCGACCAAGGAATCGAACCCGGGACCCGTTGATCCAAAGGCGGCACATCTAACCACTAGTGCTAGTGCTCGTAATTTCTACTAAATTTGCCACTTGATCTTTTATCTACGTCTGTCTCAAATGGTCGAGGAGTGTCTTCAAGTCCCAATATATTTTTGAAAAGTATTTAAATACTTCACTTAGTATTTCATTGTTTCACACTTCACCGCACCTATTCGTCTTTTAAAATTCCTTCCACTTGAAACTTCGTAAATCTGAAATGGAGTCAAGGCTCAAAATTCTGAAGAAAACGCTCCATTGTTCGAGCGACGGTATCCGAATCTACTTACGTGGGCCCCCGAGACGGGGTTCCAATGCAATCACGCGGCCCCCCGGACCCCCTTCGAGGGATGGGACATTAGCATTTTTATCGATAGGTGCGATTGACGGATTATCGTTTGTACTACCTGCTTTTACGAAAATGGTGCCTTTTAAATTTAATATCTTGTATGATAATGATTGGTTGACGGAATCATTTTGAAAATGGATTCGTAATCGGTTTTATAATATTATTATATCTAAATCTCACTTGGAAAGTCTTTCTCTCTATTCATATTCTGTCTTTAAGTTTTACTTTAGACAATCTTCGACGTAGGGCATCGAATTAGCACTAGATGGCGTTGTTACATTCAAATTTTAATTGATTTATGGAAGAACACATACCATGCTAATTTCTTAATAAAAGACCGTCAAGATTTAGAGCTATTTTGAAGTCGTCGGTTGGCTTAGCCATAAAATGTTACTATTATTGATTATAAGTTGCTGATATTTGGCCCACTGCGACTATTGCGTGAGTTTAATAATCTCTCACTAATTCCGCATAAAAATTATGACAAAATAAAAAAGTCATTACCTAGTTTCTTACCGGCTCTTCTCTGAAGAACCGCATCCCGAAGCGGCGGTAAATGATACATTTTAAATGCTATTTTTTTTGTACCTGTCAACAGATCTCTTTATAGCCAAACTGAATGAAATGCATTTTGATTTAATTTGCTAAAGAATAGAGGCAAAGCTATTATTTAAGTTTTTATTCAACTTACAATAAAAATAATGAATAAGTAACTAACTAATTCGCAGTAATTATAAAATATTTAAATGATATAGGCAACCAAAATAATATGTCTTTTCTTTACGAATTATTCTCGATTGGTCGCTAGGGTTGGCACTAAAATATCGATGTCCATCTAGTCCCAACGGGGCCGGTCTAAACGCACCCGGTGCTGAATTTCCATACGTACACAGAAGCAAATCCAGCCAGAGTTATTGGCCATCCCCTGGGACTCCAATATATTCGACTATTTTTATTTACTTGAAAAGAAAGCTTTCGCGCGTTCACCGTCATGCCGAGTGCCAAAAAGACCGTGGAATATGTTAGTTTTCGTCACGTCCCTACTGGTTCCTATTTTGAAATTTTAAACTAACTGAAATCGTTATATGGAGTCGCTCAAATAGGGCAGGCCGTTTTAAATTTTAAAAATAAACCGTAGAACCAGAGACAATAAATCTCAATTCAAATTTGATTTCGGAAAGTCTTGTGAATCTTTAACTTTCCAATAATATTAATTTGGTAGACACAGTGTCACAACCCCATTCCACTCTGAGAGAGTCGTACGAGCCGAGAGAAGGAAAACTCAATACCAACCCTGTGCCAACCCATCTGGCTAGCGTGGTACAGTAGGCTAATTACCCTCCATGTAATGTGCGAGGGAAGACTCAGCGGTGGGTCATTTATGGGCTGCGTAGTGGACCACGCAGAAAAGCTTGGCAAACTTCGTACCTTCTAGGAATCAACAATTAAAAAACCTGAATGACAATTCCAGAATGTTTCAACTTTATTAAAATATGTGCAACCTTTACCTGGAACAGAAATAAGCGTATTAAAAAAAAATGATTTTTCATATTTTCTCACCTTTTTAAACCTTCCCTGGACTTCCACGAATATTTCCATACCAAAATTAGCCAAATCGGTCCAGCCGTTCTCGAGTTTTCGCGAGACTAACGGACAGCAATTGATTTTTATTTTTAACTAGTGGCCCGCCCCGACTTCGCCCGTGTAAAGCGGGGGTGGGTTATACATATAAAACTTCCCCTTGAATCACTCTATCTATTAAAAAAAAACGCTTCAAAATCCGTTGCGTAGTTTTAAAGATTTATGCATACATAGGGACGGACAGAAGAATGCGACTTTGTTTTATACTATGTAGTGAAGATTGTTTATTATATTACTAATGCTAACGTATACTTAACGCTGACACACTTTGGGGACATACTCGTGATACTGAATATAGCCTTAAATAGAATTTCAAAATGTCATTCAAAGCCTATATAAACCTTCCTCTTGAATCACTCTATCTATTAATCAATACCGCTTCAAAATCCGTTGCGTAGTTTTATAGATTTAAGTATACATAGGGACGGACAGACGACAGACACTTTGTTTTATACTATGTAGTGATAGTGATGATAGTGATTAATACGTCAAGAAAAACTATGTACCCCTTTTTCCGAAAATTGCGCGGACGGAGGAGTATAAAATTTCTCACACTTGTGGTTTAGGTACACTTGTATAGTACGAGTGCTGAATGTATTTTTTTTAAATTATACATTAAGTCAATAACAAAAAAGAAAACATTGCACAAACACGCATATATAACTCTTTCGTTTATATTTTGTCTGTGGTCAAATTGAGAATAGAATGATACGACTACATTTTATTTATTAAAATGCCTAGTGCCTTTATTTCAGTACATTACTTCTTATTCAAACACTAACGACATGTATGAAAAAAAAAGAATAAATCTAGACACAAAATTGTGCGACCGTTTAAATCCATACGCTGAGGACATTAAGATAACTGCCAGAAAAATTACGGTGGCGGGAGAAGCACAAACATGTATTGTCCCGGGGTTCCGCAGATTTTTTATTTTTAATGTTGAACCAGTTGCCCAGCACTCGAAATTAGACCATAATTAATTTGAATTATCTAATACTAGTGGCCCACCCCGACTTCGCCCGTGCAAAGCGGGGGTGGGTTATACATATAAACCTTCCCATTGAATCACTCTATCTATTAAAAAAAACCGCTTCAAAATCCGTTGCGTAGTTTTAAAGATTTATGCATACATAGGGACGGACAGAAAAATGCGACTTTGTTTTATACTATGTAGTGAGTGTGATGTAACATTCTAGTTTTGTTTATTTTTTGTTTTTTAACTCCTCCGAAATACGAGTAGCTCGGCTGATTTTGATGAAACATAACATCTACTTTTCATACCCCTAAATTTATTTTTTCGACTATATTTTTTGTTTTTATTTTTATGTTACAGCATACAAAAATACATACAACCCTAAATTTTCGCGATATTTATATGGCAAAACAACGTTTGCGGGGTCAGCTAGTAGACATAACAGACTTAAATATAAACAAAACAGTATATATGCGTGTGTGTCAAATACATGGTAGTGTGTGTAATGTTTCTGTTATTATATAAATTATTAATATATGAAATAAGTAATAACAATCTAAATTTGTTATTTTAATGTGTAATAATCGCCAAAAGTATTTATCACTACATATTATAAAACAAAGTCGTTGTCGTCTGTCCGTCCCTATGTATGCTTAAATCTTTAAAACTACGCAACGGATTTTGAAGTGATTTTTTTTAATAGATAGAGTGATTCAAGAGGAAGGTTTGTAAGTATAATACATGCATAAATTTAGATGTACATCACTGCACCCGTGCGAAGCCGGGCGAAGCCGGGGTCACTAGTCACTATCACTACCTCGTAGTATAAAACAAAGTCGCATTCTTCTGTCCGTCCCTATGTATGCATAAATCTTTTAAACTACGCAACGGATATTGAAGCGGTTTTTTTTAATAGATAGAGTGATTCAAGGGGAAGCTTTATATGTATAACCCACCCCCGCTTTGCACGGGCGAAGCCGGGGCGGGCCACTAGTTTCTTTATAAAAATTAAATACTATTTTTTTTTCATTCTATCGTGTGGAAAGCAGCCAACTATTAGCAGAATAAAGAGCGGAAATTTAGACGTAAATTACCCACCCTATTCGATCCTGAGGGTGTAGTAAGAACCGACAAAGGGAAACAAGGCCGGATAACCTGGCCGCAAGAGAAGGAAACTTGATACGAAACCCTGCGCCAACCCGTCTGACCAGAGTGGCCCTGTAGGCTAATTACCCTCCGTTACTGCAGGCGGCCCGACCCAGCAGTATGTGATCTATGGGCTAAGTTAGAATAGATTTTTTATTTTTTTTTATTTATATACCTTAGTATGTCTTAGTATGGCCGAGCACAGTGTATTTGTGTAAACCAGAGGCATTTGCTCGTGAATTTCACCGTTGTTAACTGCCCCCGCGGTACTGCGGTATATCTTTTATTTTAGATTTATTTTAGATATTAGCGGAATTCTAAAAAAGTGTTTTAATTAATAAAAATGACGTCACAAAATGTCTGAATTTCAAACATGGCGCGCCCGACCAATGCGCGACTTTATGTACGTATGCTAATGAGACAGCCCTACGCGAATGGAATTGTCGTGTTAGGGTTTTTGAATTGTTATGTTAGTCTAGCGAGGTTAGCGAGATGAAACAAGAGTATTATTTTTACATTTAAATGAGGATAGACAAGTGAAAATGTAGACAAGTTACATAGAGCCGGTATGCAAAATTAAGTTAGTTTTCGCGGTGTTTGGGCTATTTTGGAAAAGTGAGTGATCGAAGACGGATTTAGAATACATAGTATATAAATAAATAAATATCCTTGGACATTTCACACAACGCCATCTCGTCCCAAGCTAAGCAACTTAATGCTTGTGTTATGGTAACGAGATGGATGATAAACTACTTATATACATATTTTTTTTTTGTAAATACATACATATTATAGATAGAAATGACACCCAGACTCCGAGCCAGTGCCTCTGGCTTAGACAAAGACACTTGCCCGACCCCGGAATCGAACCATCCCATTCCCCCTGAGAGTCTCATAAGAGTCGATAAAACGAAATGACAACACTGAAAACCTAGCCGCAATGATAGGATAGGAAATCTTGTGTCAACCCGACTGGCCAGTGCGGCACAGTAATTGGCTAATTGTCCCCCACGAGGAAACCTTGTGGCTTGTGTCAACCCGTCTGGCCAGTGCGGCACAGTAGGCTAATTGTCCCCCACGTGATTGTAGGGTAATTTATGGGCTTAGTAGTAGAATAATGGAGGGCAGATGTAGAATAAATTGTGTCACCACCCCATTCCCCCTGAGGGTGTTGTAAGAGTTGGGCAAAGAAAATAAAAATGCCGACAACCTAGCCTTCTTCAAGGTCTTCTTTGATAGGAAACCTTGTGCCAACCCAACTGGCCAGTGGGGCACAGTAGGCTCTACCCATGTGATTGGAGGGCCTGACTCAGCAATGGGTCATTTATGGCTTGAGAAGTAAGTGTTACTTCAGCCAGGTTATAAATTGAAATTACAACGGTCAACTGGATTATCGTGCTTATAGTTAATTTAATTTCATGTCCCAAAGCTGATAGAATGTAGCTTTGTTAAGGGTTGAACGTCTCATGTCTTGACCCTGGAGAATACCCGACTCAACAGTGGGTCATGTATGGACCTAGTAGTAGTAGAATAATGTACTTAAAGTGTGTGTATTATTGAACACAAAATTTATGTGCATTTAGGATACCGTGTCACTATCACTATCACTACATAGTATAAAACAAAGTCGATGTTTTCTGTCCGTCCCTATGTATGCTTAAATCTTTAAAACTACGCAACGGATTTTGAAGCGGTTTTTTTTATTAGATAGAGTGGTTGACGAGGAAGGTTTATATGTATAACACACCCCCGCTTTGCACGGGCGAAGCCGGGGCGGGCCACTAGTCTAGTATATAAATGAAGTGAACAGAACACAACAAATAAAGTTTCATGAGAAGACCAACTACAAAAACACGAGAACTGAGGGAATTGGAGGAGGCAATAAACTGCTACCGCGGTACAGGTTATATATACCTAACGCCGGGGATTCGTTTTTTTAACCAACAAATATACTTGCCATAAATATTAGAACAACTCTACTTGGGGTCAGTTAGTTTCCCTCTATAAAGTGGGGGAATGCCTGCCTAGACTGCATTGTTGGTCTAGGGGTTGGATGCGCCGCTTTAGGATTACGGGGACCCGGGTTTGATTCCGGAGCACGGCAAGTGTCTTAGTGTAAACCGTAGGCACTTGCTCTGAGTGTATTTGTGAATTTCATGTTTGTAAACTGCCCCACTGGATGCGTCAAGCTGAAGACAGGGCGCTATGGCGCTCTTTAGGGGAGGCCTATGTCCAGCAGTGGACTAATGTGGGCTGATGATGATGATGATGAAGAAACTGCCCCGCGATACAGTTTATGAAAAGTGCAAGGGTTTCATTTTTTTTAAACGAAAACTAAGCAGTTGGTCGTTTATGGTCTGATATGGCCAGAAGTCGGATTAGGTAGATTGATTTTATATACTTGCGTCAAGATATTATAATATGGACATGCCATTTTATCCATAACTAGCGACCCGGCCCGGCTTCGCCCGGATGCAATTATGCATGTATTATACATATAAACCTTCCTCTTGAAACACTCTATTAGAAAAAACTTCATCAAAATCCGTTGCGTGGTTTTATAGATTTAAGCATACATAGGGACGGACAGACGACATCCACTTTGTTTTATACTATGTAGTGATGTGCGGGATTTCGTTCCGGTATTTTGGAGGCATATCCATATTATCATCTACGTTTGACGTCAACGACCTTAAATCAATCTACCTACTCCGACCTCTAGATATGACGTAACTTGTTACAAAATTCACGTATAACATAGTGTGAACGTTTACATGCGCATAAAATATTCGGCGACGCTCAAGTCTTTCTGTTCGGTCCTTTTATATTTCGTTTTTTTAAGGAATGCTTACGTGAGGGCTTACCTCTAAATTTATTGCGCTACAACCTTTAAGAGCGATTTTTGGTTCAATTTTTTCTTAGTTTGTATTTTTATTAATTAAATATACTCTGTTGAGTCGGGCCTCTTCCATCTACTAGGAGGGAAGTAAGTCTGCTGTACATGGATTCATTTTCCCTCTACTGCTGCTAGGTTTTCAAACTTGCTAGTCAGACAACAGCAGCATTGCTTAAGAGGATGATTGCCCCCATTAAATTAAGAGAGGCACCATCCGCTTGCTCGAGTTGCCCGACTGGGCAGGACCTCCCCCTGAAAGTATACCAGGAGAGCATAAGACTCTAGGAGCTTAAGAGATGCACGGCATAGTGGATTAGCACCCACTGGACGGCCGCATGCCTTGTGATTTCCTTTTGTGGGCTCTTATAACACCCTCAGGATGAAATGGGGTGGTGAAGCTGTGTATTTAAAATCCGTTACCGCACCGACGGCGTCGTGGTGGCATAAAAATCTGCAAGGTAATTGATTGTCTAATTGGTCTAGGGGTTTTCTAGGGGTTGGGGTATGTGTCGCCTTTGGATCAACAGGTCCCGGGTTCGATTCCGGGGTAGGGCAAGTGTCTTTGTGTAAACCAGAAGCACTTGCTCTGAGTCTGGGTGTCATTTGTATTAGTGAATTACATGTATGTAAGATCTGTCCCCGCGTGTGTCTTTCGTATTAGGTTAGGATGTACCGTTAATGATGGCTCTAGGATAAAATAAACAAAGTTTACTTCAAACGATGTGTTTAAAAATTTACCCTAAATCGACCTACCTCTTTGCTATCTCAGAATCGTTCCTCAACATATTTACTTTCGAAGTGTTCTTTAAAAAATCCACAATTGAAATTCTGATCCTTTTCTAGTATTCTCTGGAAGACTGAATTCTATGCGTCGGACGTACAGTACACCAAAGTCCACATTGATATTGTTTAAAAGGAAAAACATTCCTCGGCAACATCAACCACTCTGGTTTCAAAGTAATTTTAGTCGGAAAAGTGACTCAATTTGTCCACGCTATCGTCAAAGTCTGCCTCCCTGACAATCTAACTAAGTTGTTGGCAAAGTTTTTGCATGTAAGGGCGACATTATGACATAATAAGACTTCGGCGGGCCGCATAATCATAATTTTCTAATACGTGTCTAGTTATGTATCTATGTTGATGATATTAAAATGTGAACAAAATAAAAGCCCACACATATATTTGTTTTCAGCCTATATTTAGTTATATTTATCGTAGTATTTTTACCGTCCGTGTGTTGACGGATTTAGAATGCATAGTCTCACCATCCCATTCCATCCTGACGGTGTCGTAAGAGCCGGCTAAGGATATGACAAGGCCGATAACCTAGCCCCAAGAGAAGGAAAACTTGATACGAAAACCTGTGTCAACCTGTCTGGGTTGGATGATGCCCGACTCAGCAGTGGGTCCTTAATAGTAGTAGTCGTTCGTCGTTACAGCCCATAAATGACCCACTCCTGGGTCGGGCCTCCTCCAAATTCAAAGAGGGAAACTAGCCTTCTGTGCCACACTGGCAAGACGGGTTGGCACAGGGTTTGTATCAAGTTTTCCTTCTCTTGGGGCTAGGTTATCGGCCTTGTCATATCCTTAGCCGGCTCTTACGACACCGTCAGGATGGAATGGGATGGTGAGACTATGCATTCTAAATCCGTCAACACACGGACGGTAAAAATACTACGATGAATATAACTAAATATAGGCTGAAAACAAATATATGTGTGGGCTTTTATTTTGTTCACATTTTAATATCATCAACATAGATACATAACTAGACACGTATTTGCCTCTTGCGTTCTTTTAGTCTCCTCTTACTTATGACACCCTAAAGACAGTATGGGTTGGTGAAATTGCGTATTCTAAACCCGACACCACAGTAGTAGTAGTATTTTTAAGTATTTAGTATTGGTATTAGTTGTGAATAAAACTACCGTATCAAGACATAGATTTTGGTGTCACCAGAACCAGGTCCCCTGTTATCAGAGGGTAATATATGCGCATCCCCCGTTGCCAAGAATGTATTCTGGTTACCTTTATTTATTGGTTCCCGTATTACAGGTAACATTGAGTTTTGTATTTTCTTTAAGGAAAATGTTAGTGAGTTAAACACTCAGACCTACTTACTCCTCAACCCATGAATGACCCACTGCTGAGTCGGGCCTCCTCCAACTACATGGAGGGTAATTGGCCTACTGTACCACGCTGGCCGTGTGGCTAATCCGTGTGGTGACGGATGTAGAAAACCCAGTGTCACCAACCCATACCATCCCGAGGGTGTCGTAAGAGGCGACTAATGGAACGCAATTGGCAAATCACCTAGCCGTAAGAGAAGGAAAACTTGATACAAACCCTGTGCCAACCCGTCTTGCCAGCGTGGCACAGTAGGCTAATTTCCCTCCATGAATTTGGAGGAGGCCCGACTCAGTAGTGGGTCATTCTTGGGCTGAAACGAACCCCGCTGGCCAGACGGGTTGGCACCGGGCTTCGTATCAAGTCTTCCATCTCTTGCTGATAGGTTATTATTTCTTTCTATCGGCTCTTACGATACCCTCAGAATGGAATGGGGTGGTGACACTATGTATTAGAACTTCGTCACCACTCTGTTGTTTTGTTAGTGACTACTTGTTACTGCTGGATGCGTCAAGCTGAAGACAGGGTGCTATGGCGCTCTTTAAGGGAGGCCTATGTCCAGCAGTGGACTAATGTGGGCTGATGATGATGATAATAAATATGAATAAATAAATATCCTTGGACATTTCACACAACGCCATCTCGTCCCAAGCTAAGCAACTTAATGCTTGTGTTATGGTAACGAGATGGATGATAAACTACTTAAATAATGTTTTTTTTGTAAATACATACATATTATAGATAGAAAACACCCAGACCCGGAACAAATACTTGTAGGTCGTACAAATATTTCACCCGTGCGGGAATCGTACCCAGCAGCGACATGCTGCGCAGCAGTCGATCGCTCAACCACTGCGCCATGATGATGCTACGCTGATGATGACTTATTACTGTTTCTGTCACGGCGTCTTTCGTTGTGTGTAACAAGGCATTGTCATAACAACGTTATTACACCATTATGTTTAACTAACTGTGTCTCTGTTGGTGTAGCCTGCTTTGATTTCATTAGCACTACAATCCGAACTTTGATGTACAGTCGCGATCATTAACAAATATACGCTTGATGACGTGTACAGGTGAGTGATCTGTGTCATTAAGGAATGGGTCGATAGTTCTAATGATGACTTACAAGAACTCTATAACTCTATAACTAATGTTTTATTATGTAACTGTCTATATGGCAACAAAATTAAGGCTTCCAACTGAGACTTAATCCGTCTATTAGATTTACTTTATGAGTTGCTAGTTGTTACTTGTTATGAAATAAAAAAAAGAATGATACGACTGATTGTTTTACTGTTAAATATCATTGTTTTAATTTGACTTCTTCGTTGGTCTAGGGGTAGGATGTGCCGCCTTTGGATCAACGGGTCCCAGGTGCGATTCGGAGGTCGAGAAAGTGCCTCTGGTTTAAACCAGAGGCACTTGCTCTGAGTCTGGGTGTCATTTGTATTTGTGGATTACATGTTTGTAAACTGGCATACCTAGTGCAGCGGTACCGTTTAAATAAAATAAAAAATATTAGGAAAAATATTAGTATAATGTTACCGTTTCTGATCCACTACTACTTAGCCTATATATGACCCACTGCTGAGTCGGGCCTCCTCCAACTACAAGGAAGGTAATTCGTCTACTGTGCCACGCTGACCAGACGGGTTGGCACAGGGTTTCGTTTCGTATTTCGCAACAGGACGCGAGTCGGAGCACCCCGGGGAGGTTTAGTGGGTAGGCCCCCACTATGGGGGAGAGTCCCACACTCCCCTCGCTGGCCAACCCCGTGGCCGGCGAGGAAGTCCATAAAGGATTTTACCCAGGGCGATAAAAAAAAAAAAAAAGGTTTCGTATCAAGTTTTCCTTGTCTTGCGGCTAGGTTATGGGCCTTATTATGTCCTTTTGTTGGCTCTTACGGCACCCTCATGATGGAATAGGGTGACGAACTATGTATTCTTAATTCGTCGCTTCACGGAACTCCAATCAAATTGGCATTTAAGAAAAAGATTTAAAAACACCAAATGACTTTTTTCTGGTAAGTGTACCCACTATTTGATTAAACAGCGCAGACTTTCTCCCAACAAACATATGTTAGTCATATACCGTGACTTTACCTCAGCGCATTCAATTTTTCTTGTTTGTCGCCAGACGGCAAATAAAGATGTTTTTGTCAATATTGAACCGACCTCTGTTTTCCATCGTACGTATGTTTTTCAAATATAGACGGAATATTCATTTACGTAAGATTTATTTTTGTATGCATTTTGTGCGATATAGGTTGATTAAACGGTATATACTTTACTTTACAATGTTATTGTACTCACTGAACATTCATTTACACGGGATAACTTAACAATAATATCTTAGCTTAGTTCAGTCAGACACACGTAATGAACACACTACTATTTAGCCCATTAACTGATCTGCCCTCCCCCAATTACATGGAGGGTTTTCGTATCGTTTTTCTTCTCTTGTGACTAGGTTCTCAGCCTTATCATTTACAATTGTCAACTCCTACCACACCCTCAGGATGGAATGGGGAAATCAACCCTGTAGAATATCATCATCATAATTTTCAGCCCAAAAACTACCACTGATGGACATAGGCTTTCCCCAAGGATTTCCACAAAGGCCGGCACTGAGCCGCCCGCAGACATCGCTTTCCGGCGACCTGAACCAGGCAGGGCACATAGCTCGAGAGACGGCAGAAAAGTCCTCGAGTGGCGACCGCGTTCCGGAAAGTGCAGTGCTGGTAGGCCGCCCTAACGGGGGAACGACGACCTGTAGAATATCATCATCATCATCAGCCCACCTTAGTCCACTGCTGGACATAGGCCTCCCCTAAAGAGCGCCATAGCGCCCTGTCTTCAGCTTGACGCATCCAGTTGCTGCCCGCAACCTTTCGCAGATCGTCGCTCCATCTAGCAGAGGGCCGTCCCACACTACGCTTAGAAATTATTTAGGAGTCGTCCCACTGTAGAATACAACCCGTAATAATACAATCAAGACCTCTCCGGCTAGCTGTCACAGTATGCTACTTTCCCTCCAATCTATTGGAGGAGTCCCGTCTGTACACGGTCTAATATGATGATGTACAGCATCAACATCCGTCAACAATTGACCCGTAACGATTTGTACAGTCGTCAAAAAGATGTCGCGACACACGACAAGCTCGCGAACAGCTCCATTCTATTTCCGTAGGATAAAAGGAATCATTTAGGTACATTACTTTTTAGGGATACGTACGAGTTTGGTTTTTTATTTCAAGTATAATTTTTATTTATTCATTAAAACAACAAATAGTTGCATACAATAAGGCCTCGTTGGTCTAGGGGTTGGATGTGCCGCATTTGGATCAACGGGTCCCGGATTCGATTTCGGGGTTGGGCAAAAGTCTTTGTCTAAACCAGAGGCACTTGCTCTGAGTCTGGGTGTCATTTGTGTTGGTGAATTACATGTTTGTTAACAGCCCCCGCGATACCGGTAATACCTAGTGTTCCGTTTAAAAAAATACCTATACAAGATTTTTAATAATATTTATGAAAATAATATAATGCCTTCTTGGTCACCTCATAAAAAGTGATTTAGCAATTAGCTCATCGTCATTATCACCATTTCAGCCAATAGAAGTCCACTACTGAACATATGCCTCCTCAAAGATTTCCACGAAAGCCGGTTCTGAGCTGCCCGCACTCATCGCTTTCCGACGACTTTAACCAGGTCGTAGGACCACCATGCGGAAGGCCTACCAGCACTGTCCGGAACGCGGTAGCCACTCGAGCACTTTTCTGCCCCATCGGGTGTCAGTTTTACGAGTGTCAGGCCCTGCCCATTGTCACAATCATGTCGGTTATGTTGGTAACTCTGGTTCGCATGTGAATCTCGTCATTTTTTATTCAATCTCGCTCGGAATCTCCGAGAATAGGCCTCTCCATTGCCATTCGGCTGACTTTGAGCCCTTTGGTGGTCTCTGTACCATATGTCAGCTCCTAAATAATATTAAACGTCTTAAAGATGGTAGACCATTTGTATTTTATAGACTCATTATGAATATTGTGTTGACTTTTTGTAAGTGTCCATCGTTACCCAAGCAAAATAGATGATTTGAATTTGAATTTACAAGAAAAACAATAACGCAAAATTATAAAAATTCTGTGTGTGCGGAACCCAAATGCTTTGACCAAATGTTCGCATTTTTTGCAACTCACAAAATGCGGAGTAATACATTTCTGTTGCCAACGTTTATTGGTTTTATAGCGAATTGTATACGGAAAATGCTTAAACACGCCGTTTGCTTTATTTTCGGTAGCTTTTGTATTTTACAAATTGATATTATTCGATTGTGTGCTATTAATATCTGCAGTTTTCCTTTTCTTGTGTTTTAATGCCTCGGCTATTTTCCTTTTTTTCTGTAGGCAGCAATGTAGAGGTTGTATGGGGACCAGTAGTGCCGCGACAGCACTGCTGCACGTGCAGCGTAGGTCGGAATCATACCCTTATGTCGATCAGAAAAATTTACAACTGTCCAATCGATCAAGCTATCGTGAACAGGGTATAGTTTATTACACTCAAAAGGAACTTTATTTACGTTGGTTTTATCACAAAACTCTTATAAATCGTCTTTAAAATTACCATTATCATCTTACGGCCCCTGTCCCATGCTAGGTGGTAGTCACCAAATGACAAAAATTGAAAATTGGAGTTTCTGTTTGTAATATTTGTTACAAATTTTGTCTTGCTGTCTTTTTGTTTTGGCTAATATCTAAAATAGATGAACTGATTTTGACGTTAATTTCCCTAGCAGATGGTTGATGTAACAAGGAGAAACTTAGGCTACGTTTATTGATGCCTATTGACACCCCTCCCCCCGCTTTTCAGCCCATAGTTACATATATTTTACATCCATCCACAAATTTTTACTTAAATACGTTTCTGTAGTTAAGAAAGATTTCTAAAATCGCTTAAGAAAAATACCATAAACTTTGTTTTTATATCCCACTTCTGAAACCAGCTTTAGTCAGTGGCCCGATCAGAAAGAAAATCATTTGAGAGAATATCAGCCACGTAATATAGACTTTAGATGCGTAATGCCTTCGAAATCTTCGATCCCCAAAAGAATATGATACACTCGTTTGATGTGGAAGCTTCGTACATATTTAAATGAATCAAATACTTCCTCGGGATCTTTTTGTTTGTATCACATTTTCTTTTTGATGACTCCAATGTTTTATAAGGTCATAAGGAGATTACGTGTCTTTTTGCTGGGATATTAAGTTTTTCAATTTACGTAGACCCTTTGAGGGCCTAGTATTTTGCTGTGGAGATATGCTATTACGTTTGTAATAAATATATTTTGTGTAAGTAGTTTTACCTGTATTTCAAGATTGATTTTCTGTTCTGATGCTTTGATGTTACTCTTCTACGTATTGGCTATAGTATTAGATACATGTCAAGCTAACCGTTTTTCTTTATTAAATGATTGGAGATTTCTCTATAATCTGCTGCAATGTAATCAACTGCGATAGAAATTTGAAGGCGATCCATTATTTCTATGCGTGTAGGCAAAAATAATCTACATTTTCCGACGCCCCCAGACTGGCATGGGTGGGTGGAAATTATTCTTAATTCGTTACCATATCGACAATCCTTATATTGGCATAATAAATTGCTATATTTATTGTATTATGCGATTATAACACATTGACATTGACAACAGAATTGACCACGACTGCTGCAAAGCATTCGAAACGTCGGAAAATAAATGATGTAATATACACGCGATAAATTAATTAAAAGTGATTAATTTCTATTTACAACAGTACTTCAGCTATAAATTACTTCTACTACATACATAAAGTCACCCCTTTTTTCCGCAGGTGTAGGCAGAGATCACATTCTTCCACTTGCTACGATCCTGGCTCACAACTATCGCTTCTTCCACTTTCATCAAGCTCTTCATGCATGCTCTTCATGCATGCTCGTCGTTTTAGGGTGCTTCTGACCTGACCTTTCTTTGGTCATAAAATGTCTTCTTGGCCTGCCCCTTCCAACGTTGCTATTCACACTCCCGCTATATATATCTTTTGTAAGTCTACTTTCACTCAACATCTCGATATGACCATTTGATGGTATGGTCATATCGAGAGGTCATACTTCTACTAGTCAGCCCATGAACAACCCACTGCTGAGTCAAGCCTCCTCCATTACATTGAGGGTATTTAGCCTATTGTACCACTCTGCCAGGCGGTTTAGCTCAGGGTTTCGTATCAGGTTTTCCTTCTGTTACGGCTAGAATAAATTAATTATTCACTCTTGTCATTTGGTGTTGTCCGCTCTTACGACACCCTCAGGATAGAATTGGGTGGTGACTCTGTGTTCTAAACCCGTCACCATACAGCTATAAACAATAAACACACTGAGCCGAGTAAAACCACTTGGAGTTAACGTCAACAAATGGCCGGCAGATTTAAGGCAAACGTTGACGGCCAACGTTGTCCCCAGGTGTTTAAACATTGCATTTCTCCACGTCAGCTTGCTTAGTTTGAATTCGGGTATTCCATCCTACTAATATTGTAAACGCGAAAGTTTTTAAGTATGGATGGATAGTTGTTTGATACTCTTTCAGCTCGTTATGAAATAAAACAGATAATCAAACTCAAACTCAAAAGGAACTTTATTTACGTAGGTTTCATCACAAACCTCTTATAAATCGTCATATTTGTAAATATTATTATCTTACGGCCCCTGTCCCACACCAGGTGGCAGCCTCCACACACACCTATCAGTCGTCATACCTACATTCACACCTTTCACACACAACTCCTCACTCCTACAATCCATCCATCTCCCCTGATCGCTCATAATATCTGCGTTCACTCACATTCATGCCGAAACTACCACCGGTTCGGAAGGCTGCTCTACAGAGAAGAGCCGGCAAGAAACTCTGTAGTTGCTTTTTTTTAAAATTATTGGTCTTGTTTACAAAAAATCCTGTTAGCGAAAATATTAGTTTCAAAAATTTCGCATTTGTGCAATCTATAGCTGACCCACTGCTGTCCCACTGCTGAGTCGGGCCTCCTCCAGTAACATGGAAAATAATGAACCTACTATGCCACGCTGGCCAGACGGGTAACCACAGGGTTTCTTAACAAGTTTTCCTTGTCTGGCGGCTAGGTTATCGGTCTTGTCACTTCCTTTTGTCGGCTCTGACGACACCGCTCAGGAAGGAATGGGGTAGTGACACTATGTTTTCTAAGTTCGTCAACACGATTTCACGAAAGTAGCTTTCCCATTTTTACGTTGGAAACTCTTTGATGCCCTGTGCCAACGTGGTCCAGTAGGCTAATTATCGAACTCTGACCTGTAAATAACCTCTTCAACTTTATTGCGGTATTGTGATCCCTACATTAAATGTGTACATGCCCTGTTCTGACTTATGTAGGAAACATTAGTATAGGCTATTTTAAATGCAAAAAAAAAAATAACAGCCGTGCGAAGCCCGGAAGGGCACAGTCATAGTAGTTATATATCACTTCATCACTGCTAGTATAAAACAAAGTCGCATTCTTCTGTCAGTCCCTATGTATGCATAAATCTTTAAAATTACGCCACGGATTTTGAAGCGTTTTATTTTAATAGATAGCGTGATTCAAGGGGAAGGTTTTTAAGTATAACCTACCCCCGCTTTGCACGGGCGAAGCCGGGGCGGGCCACTAGTTTAGTATATTTTGATTGTATGTGTATGTATTTTTAATACTTATTTAGTCTGTACACTTGATTTTAATTGTTTTATTGCATCTAACCCAAGTTATTCTCTGCTCCACCCAATGGTTGACTGGAGTACCATGTTGCATGAAGAATTAAAATAAAATTCATAATGAATTCAGGCTTCTACAGACGAGTCGCTTCTTGTGTTTGGTATTAAAATAAAGCCACCCGCGGTCACAGGTAAATAAAATTCAATTAAAATGCAGTGAAACCTGACTGGCTACTAAAAACGGTACCAATGCATCAAAGACCGGAATAATGAAATCCGATGTGTTTCTGGTTCGTAATATTTTATAACTTTGTTTTTTTGTTGGTAACTAAGCTTGCTTATTGATCAGTCTTAGGGGTATTACACACGGAACGTGAGTCAGTGCGGGCGGAACGTTTTTACGTGATGTTCAGGTATTACGTTAAGTCGATTATGAGTTCAGATTACTCTATGTCACCAACTTATTCTGAGAAGCAAGAGAAGGAAAACTTTATACAAACTTTTTGCCACCGTGGCACAGTAGGCTAATTTCCCTAAATTACCTTGGAGGAGGCCCGACTCGGTAGCAGAGTATTTGCGGACTCAATACGGTAACATCCCGCCATAAATTTGGAGGAGGGCAGACTCAGTAGTGGGGTATTTGAGGGCATTTCAATCCTTTGCTGCAGCAAATTTTATCATTTCTTGTCACCAAATTTAACTCCTCTATTACTAGCCTTTACTTTAGTAAAATGTCGACTTGTTGGCCGTGCTAGACGTGCCGTAGTGTCACTACCAAGTTACGTCCTGAGAGCTGTCATAAGAGCCGAGAAAAGGAAATGACAAGTGAAAACGACACCCTATGCCAACGCGTCTGGCACGCGTGGCACAGGCTAATTACCCTCCCTGTGATAGGCGAAGGTCCGACTCAACAGTGGGTCAATTTATAGACTGAGTGGAAAACACGAAAAGCACAGAATACGTAAAAATGTATTTAATCTTTTCGTAACAAAACGCGTCGGTCCTCCCGCGTCGTGTGCAATCAGCCTTTTTCTTTCAGTGTATCATTAATCGTGTTGCATGGACGTCGAATTAATTCAGTTTTTTAATCTCGATAACGTCTCACTGAAATTAGTTTTTTGTGAGAAATATAATTTATTGCGAGCAGAAATCGCTTTCGTTTTAAATGGCGCTTCGCATGAGTTTTAGTTGTGACTAGCGGCCCGTCCCGGCTTCGCACGGGTGCGATGTTACCCGCCGTTATTGCCGTACCGCGGGTGACGCCGTGGGGCGAAGCTAGTCTAAAAAAGTAACCTAAGTTACCCCTTATATCCCCGTAAGTCCCGTCAAAATAAACGGTCCAGCCGTTCCAGAGATTAGCCGGGACAAACAGACAGACATACAAATAGCATACAAACATTAAAAAAAATATATTTTGGTCGATGTGCTATGTATACATACTTACGCATTTAGTAAAAAGTGGTTATTTTATTATTACAAACAGACACTCCAATTTTATTTATTTGTATTGTATAGATTTACTTTGATTCTTACGCTATAAAGACTTTATGTTGAACTACTTTTAAGTAAATATTTAGAATACATATTCACCACCCCATTCTATCCTGAGGGTGTCGTAAGAGCCGACAACAGAAAATGACTAGGCCGAAAACCTAGCCGCAAGAGAACGAAAACTTGAAACGAAACACTGTGCCAACCCGTCTGGCCAGCGTGGCACAGTAGGCTAATTACCCGCAATGTAACGGCAGGGTCGTTTATGGGCTAGCATAGGGATCCCCTAGCCTTATAAGAGGCGGGCCAAGGCCCTGGTCACGGAGCATGCTCCCGCAATGGGGGTGAATCCCGTGGCCCTGGTTTGGGCAGTCGAGGATCGCCGTCGGTTTTAGTGGCTGGTCGGCGCGCAATTTGCTATCTCTACGCGCCTCGGAGTCCCACATACCACATACCCCCAACGGCCGGGTATCCATGAGAATCTCCGATATAAATCCGGGTCGTATATGGACCACGAATCGGCAAGCGTAGTGTGGGACGGCCCTCTGCTAGATGGAGCGACGTTCTGCGAAAGGTTGCGCTATGGCGCTCTTTAGGCCTATTTCCAGCAGTGGACTAATGTGGGCATATGATGATGATGCTGATGATGTATATGAACTGAGTAGTTGTGGTAGTTATGGTAGTCAGAACTTTAAAGGCATTGAATGAACATATTAAGAATTGCCTTAACATAACGTTTTAAGGCACATAAGGTATGAAAATTCACGGTATACTCAATATAATGGAAAGGCAATTTAGTTGGGACATGCATTCGCGGAATCATACACGGCAGTAGCTATGGTTCTGAATAGTTGGTCGGATTAAATTTGTTGTTAAACTGCAAGTAACTATCACGAAGACAAAAGTTTAATGCCAGGTTCATAATGGCTGGATATATAACTTAATCTTCGTTTCAGCCCGTATATGGCCCACTACTGAGTTGGACCTCCTCCTAATTCATGGAGGGAAATTAGCCTACTGTGCCACGCTGGCAAGATGGGTTGTTACAGCGTTTTGTATTATTCTTCTCTTGCCGCCTTTTGCGTTCCTCTAGTCTTACGACACTATCAGGTCAATATGGGTTGGTGACGTTGTGTATTCTAAATTGTTTTATCTAATTTGACTTCATTATTACATAATATGTGTAATGTTGATTTTTTTCATTAGTTGTGCTGTTGTGTGCTATGTAGTTTACCCCCAGTTCACTAGCACTGCTGAGAAGAACTGGCAAGGAGAAGAAGGCTTGTGGTAAAGTTGCGTAATGCTCAGTACGAATAATTTATTGCTATGATGCAAAACAATCGTAGATCTTTTAAGTCGAGATACATGAATTAATGTTTTACCTTGCATGTCCATACTTAGTCAACCACAATCCTGCCTATTCCATTTCTGGCTCCCGATGGCGCGATCCGACATGAACGGGAAATGGCTTAGAATCTAGATGCTTATCGGTCTTAGGCCTGGGACTTAGTACTAAGGCGGTAGCGGGATCCAGATGTTGTATAACCTTGTTGATTATTTATTCCGATATTTTTCCATTTTTATAATTTTAGTTTTTTTTTATCCTTGGGGGAGACCTATAAATAAATAAATAATAAATATCCTTGGACATTTCACACAACGCCATCTCGTCCCAAGCTAAGCAACTTAATGCTTGTGTTATGGTAACGAGATGGATGATAAACTACTTATATACTTTTTTTTGTAAATACATACGTATTATAGATAGAAATGACACCCAGACTCCGAGCCAGTGCCTCTGGTTTAGACAAAGACACTTGCCTGACCCCGGAATCGAACCCGGGACCCGTTGATCCAAAGGCGGCACATCTAACCACTAGACCAACGAGGCAGTGGATGTCTTTTGGCTGAAATAATGAAGATGATGTTTTTTTTTTTCAGAATAATTTTAGTTACAGATTCCTTATTCAGTGTTATATATATATGTACATATTTTAATTTCATATTACTCTATTTAGTCATCATCATAATCATCGTCAGCCCATAAATGACCCACTACTGAGTCGGGCGGTCTCCAAATTCATGGAGCGAAATTCGCCTACTGTGCCACGTTGGCAAGACGGATTGGCGCAGAGTTTGTTTCAAGTTTTCCTTCTCTTGCGGCTAGGTGATCTGACTGACTTGAGTTTTTTTTTTATTAAACGAAACCTCTGAATAGGTATAAATTGTTGCGCTGGGGTAGTTTACAAACATGGAATTCACGAACACAAATGAGAACCAGACTCCGAGCAAGTGCCTCTGGTTTACACAAAGACACTTGCCCGACCCTGGAATCGAACCAGAGACCCGTGATCATCCACATCCAACCTTTAGACCTTTGTTCTACCGAAGATATTATGACAGTATATCGCTACGCTCATTACCATGACCGCAGCCTTACTCGAATCGGGGACTATGCCAGTGACCGCTTAATGCTATGACTTGAATATGCCAATATCCACCATTGAACTTACAATTTCATATTGTGCTCAATTTTCTGTATTAGGAGTAATAGTCAGTTCAGATTTCGTGCCTTAAATTGTTAAACGGTATACAAGATTTTGAATACCGTAGAGACAGTAATCATCATCATAATTTCAGCTAAAAGACGTCCACTGTTGGACATAGGCTTCCCCCAAAGATTTCCAGGCTCTCCGGCGACCTTAACCAGGTCTAGTGGTTAGATGTGCTGCCTTTGGATCAACGGGTCCCGGGTTCGTTTCCGGGGTCGGGCAAGTGTCTTTGTCTAAACCAGAGGCACTGGCTCGGAGTCTGGGTGTCATTTCTATCTATAATATGTATGTATTTACAAAAAAAATATGTATATAAGTAGTTTATCAGCCATTTCGTTACCATAACACAAGCATTAAGTTGCTTAGCTTGGGACGAGATGGCGTTGTGTGAAATGTCCAAGGATATTTATTATTATTTATTTATTTATTTATTGTGTGAGAGGCCTACCAGCTTTGCGTTTTCCGAAACCTGGTCGCCATTCGAGCACTTTTCTGCCTTATAACAGTAATCACCATGATCTTAGAATAGAATAGAAAAATGCTTTAATGTATAAACCAATTAAGGTGTTCACAATCGTCATCGGATACATCACTTATAAAATACTACTACCAGGTCGGAACGCGGCACCAACCGAGAAGACCTGGCGGAAGAAAGTCGGTGGGCTTGTCTCTTTTTTTAAACGCCATATTACAATAACCGTTCTCTTATAACTAGTTTCGTTTGGTGCCGAAAGGCCCTCCAATGAAATATGAATTTTATAATAAAAAAAAAATAATTAAAAATGAAATTACAAGTCTTGAATCCAGTGAGCCGACCAACCCCAAACAGCGGCACCTGTTCCCAAGCATAACGCATGTGGCAGCCATCGATCTCCTCAACCATATCAAAGGGAAGTGTTCGACCCGCCACATGTCGCTACCACTGTTCAAAAGTATTTTAGTGAGCATGACAACTCACAGGATTGACGCATTTACTATTACTACTTCTTAGCCCATAAAATACCCACTGCTGAGTCGGACCTCCTCCATTTACAAGGAGGGTAAGTAGCCTACCGTGCCACGCTTGCCAGACGGATTGGGTTTGTATCAAGTTTACCTTCGGCTAGGTGATCTGCCTCTTCGGGGCGCCAACGTGGACTGCGCTTGCGCGAACCGGTGGCGCCCCAAGCGTGCCGTGTGAGGGTATACCGCTGGGGTTTTAGTGGGTATACGGGTTCTGTCCCGGGAGTCCCACATAATCACCGACCTCTCCTCCGGGGGGCGGTGGTATGCATAAAGCATTTAGCCAGCGAAACCAAAAAAAAAAAAAAAGTGATCTGCCTATTGCTTTCCTTTAGTCGCCTCTTACGACACCTACAGGATGGTTTGGGTTGGTGACATTGTGTATTCTAAATCATTGTCACCACACGGAGAGAAGCTGTAAATTTTCCTTCAGCCGTATTTTCCCCTTAATTCAATGGCATCTCTAAATCCTTAGATCATCTAGGGATCCTGGTACAAAACTTAAATGTATCATTGTCTTAAACGCTTAAACGACACCACTTATCATTCTTACAAAACAAGCGTTTACTGCGTTTATTTTTCGGTTGCAACTGCAAAATTCTGCAAAACGAGGTACGGGACCCGGGGATAGCAAAACAAACAATTCGTCAAGGCAAGTGGGGCTTGTAGCCGCACCTGCGACCCCCACCCCGGATTGGGAGAGAAATGACCCCGTCCCACTTGGGCTGTTAACAGTTGGGGCCACAGCGATCTTTGGTCCTAAATTGTGACTAATAAAATTAGATGTATTCACAGGTATTTTTTTGGAAAGTAGTACGTATCTAATCGTCTAGTTTTTTTTAAATATCTTAATCTAGCGACCCGCCCGGCTTCGTACGGGTACAATAATGAACCTCTAAATTTAACAGTGTTTCTCTACAATATTATGCATGTATTATACATATAAAAGTTCCTTGAATCACTCTAACTATAAAAAAAACGTTTCGAAATCCTTTGCGTGGTTTTGGAGATTTACATAGGGACGGACAGACGACAGCGACTTTGTTTTATAATATGTAGTGTTAATATAAATAATTATCTTAGAGAGATTTAAAGTGCCTTAAAATGAGATATTTCTTGAGATATTCATTATACTTGTTCGTCTTTGTTTACAAATTTACTGTAATTATATCTTTCTGTAGGTAAATTGAATGAAGTAAACCTTGATTAGTAATATTTAGTTTCAACGAAAATCCAACGTCAATTTTATTTTACGCAGAAATGGAGGATCAGTAGTATATTTTATACAAATAAATATTTGATTACGTTTGCTACATTTCACTTACCTTTATAATATTAATAATATCAATATTTATCTATGTAAACCCTATTCAATGTAAGCCGAAACCTGTTCAAATGAAACCTTATTGAAATCTTCTTATATATTCATTTAAAATAGATATAAAATATATATAGTATATCCTTGGACATTTCACACAACGCCATCTCGTCCCAAGCTAAGCAACTTAATGCTTGTGTTATGGTAACGTGATGGATGATAAACTACTTATATACATTGTTTTTTGTGAATACATACATATTATAGATAGAAATGACACCCAGACTCCGAGCCAGTGCCTCTGGTTTAGACAAAGACACTTGCCCGACCCCGGAATCGAACCCGGGACCCGTTGATCCATTATCATCATTATGTAAATCCACTACTACCACTACTACTTAGTCAATAAATGACCCACTACTGAGTCGGGCCTCCTCCCATCGCACGGTGGGTCATTTGCTTACTGTGCCACGATGGCCAGACGTGTTGACACCGAGTATCGTATCAAGTTTTCCTTCTCTTGCGGCTAGGTTTTCGTCCTTGGCATTTCCTTTTGTCGGCTCTTACGACACCCTCAGGATGTAATGGGGTGGTGACACGATGTATTCTAAATCCGTCACCACACCACACGGCATTATGTTAAGACACACGGATAATTTGATAAGATTATCCGTAAATACTTTTTCATGTAATTGTTCGCCCCATTCAGGCCTAAGATTTTGGGCCGAATATCACTTCACTATCGGCATCGCTGCGATTAATGTCTGTTTATATTTCTTCTGTGCGCCTCACCAAGCTGTCAGCACCCGCTTATTCAAATTTAATTCAACTCTCATCCCTATTTCGGTGCGGATACACAAAAAAAACACTGCAGATTAATTAATGATACCGTGTCAGTTGGAAATAATACACCTTGTTTTTCTGGATCATTTCGTCTGTGGTGTTGGGTTCGATTTTAGGCAAATCAATTACATATACAATGCAACCTTGATATAAGAAATCGGTAGAGAACAAGTAAATATTCGTTATCATCATCATGAGCCCACATTATCTTTCGTTATCAGAACAAGCAATTCGTCATAGAAAATGATTGCCGTCTGCAAGAAGACTCAATGTAATTATTGTTTTCAGTCTATCTGACAAAACGCGTAATAGACAATAATTTACGTCACCTGCGACAGATCTCAGGGGTGGCGAGTTCCACCTGAACTTTCAACCCCTAGGGGGTTGAAACAATTTTCAGTTACGACGTGAACCCCTCTTGACTCCAAGTCCGAATTTCCTCTGTCGTTAAGCATAGAAATATTGTAGGTACGTGAGTCGTTAGGGCAGGTCCAGTTTTTCAGTATTTATGTCCTGCTTCAGAGAGCACAAGGCAAGCTTATGCACGTGGCTTTCCCTGCATTAGGATTATTTTAATATAATTTCTAACTGCCAGAAATATAAAAAGGATTTGCCATTTAAAAGTGAGGTTGGTCTAGTGGTTAGATGTGCCGCCTTTGGATCAACGGGTCCCGTGATCGATTCCGGGGTCGGGCAACTGTCTTTGTCTAAACCAGAGGCACTTGCTCTGAGTCTGGGTGTCATTTGTGTTCGTGAATTACATTTTAGTAAACTTCCCCCGCGATACAGATAATCTAGAGCAAGGGATTCGTTTGCAAAATAGTATAATTGCTACAGTAACATATAATTAATTACAGAAACCATAGTTTTACCATCTCATTCCATTCTGTAGATGATTTATTTATTTATTTATTTTTTATTTATTTATTAAATCTTAATGCACATAAAGTGTACAAAGGCGGACTTAATGCCATAGGCATTCTCTCCCAGTCAACCTATAAGTGGTGCAGAGAAACAAAAGGTAGGTGCACAGTAAACAAACTTTAGAAACAAGTTTAATTATATTTTATATTAAAATTATTATAATTATATAATATATAATAATACAATATTATACAATACATACTACATAGTAGTGCAGGACGTTATAAATAGTATATTCCATATACATACTTATATATACAAGAAATAAATAAATATAATATACGTTACATAAATATAATATAATATAATATAACGTAAATATAATATACGTTACAGTGAAGATTCTGCAAGTAAGTCCTTCGCTAAATGCTCGCGACATCTCAATTTGAATGAATACCGACTATCAGCCATCCTGATACTAGTGGGAAGAGTATTCCACAGAAGGGTGGATTGCACGACAAAGGAAGAATGTACGAAATCAGTACGGTGAGAAGGACATTGGAGTTGACGATTATGGTCAGAACGGAGATTTTTGGAATGGAGAGAACCAAGATACTGAAACTGGGAGGTGAGATATGAGGGAGCCGAAGAAGAATTCAGAAGTGAAAATAGTAAGTTTAATGCTCTTAGTTTTCGACGTAGACGGATAGGGAACCATTTCAGTTGGGATCGATAGTAAGATACATGATCGTATTTACGAAGATTGAACACGAATCGAATGCAGTTATTCAGAAGTCGATCAAGTTTATTGAGCATATCTGCATTCAGGTTGAAATAGCACACATCACCATAGTCGATAATTGGGAAAATGAGTGCTTGCACGAGCAGCGCCTTTGTTTCGGAAGGGAGAAAGTTTTTAAGGCGATATAGCATCCGCAAAATGCTAGTAACCCTTTGGCAAACGTTCCCTACTTGGTTTTGCCAAGTGAGTCCAGAGTCCAAATGGATGCCGAGGTTCTTGACACTTAAACTATAAGGGACAGTTTCGAGGTTAAAAACGATTGGTGGCAAGGAATCTACCGCTAGTCTGCAGATCATACGGGGACTACCTATAACGATAGCCTGACATTTTGTAGGATTAATCGTGAGGCCAAACCTTTCAGACCAGTTATTAATAGCGCTCAAGTCCGAATTAAGTTTTGCAATAGCGTCATGAACCGTATTAATATCAGCTTGAACGTAAATTTGTAGATCATCGGCATAAAGATGGTACGCACTCTGAAGGTTGAGGGTCAGGAGGTTTATAAAAACAGAAAATAGAAGAGGTGAAACAATACCGCCTTGAGGCACGCCAGTGTCAAGTTTACACCATTCTGATGACTCGTCCCCAACTCTCACTGACTGCTGGCGTCCCCGAAGAAATGAGGAAAACCACTGCAGGGCTTCGTCCGAGACCATAAGATAGGAAAGGGTTGCCAAGAGGATATCGTGATTGACAGTATTGAAGGCATTTGAAAAGTCTACCAAAACCATAACTGTGATTTTGGAATTCTCCATACCTGCCTCAATATCGCCAATCACTTTGAGGAGAGCGGTAGTAGTACTGTGTCCAGGACGAAAACCAGATTGAAAAGGACTAATTAAGTCATTTTTCAGGACAAAATGGGATAATTGCTTTTGCACACAAGACTCCAGTACTTTGGAAAGATAGGGAAGGATAGAGATAGGACGATACTGGGTAATAAGAGAAGGATTAGGTGTCTTTGGAAGAGGACGGACCAACGCTTTGCTCCACAAGGAAGGGAAAGTTCCAGAGGACAAGGAAAAGTTAACAATGTGGGTAATAGCGGAAAGGATATGATCTAGGATGTATGTGATCATGCGTCTATTAATGTTGTCATAGCCGACTGCGTTGGTCTTGATGGAAAGGATTATCTTTTTAATCTCGGCCGAGTCCACAGGGGCGAAGTGAAATTGGTTGATATTAGGGCGCTTCAGACCATTAATATAATGAAGCGTTTGAGTAACGATGCGATGATCTATAGCAGAAGAGGAGGCGAAATGTTGATTAAGATCATCTAATCGGATAGAAGAAGGAGTGTCTAAATTTCGCGACTTGCCGATACCAAGTGTTCCGAGGAACTTCCAAATACCGGCAGGAGTGGAAAGAGCAATATTATCAAGAATGTAACGGCGTTTAGCGTTGCGCACCATCTGGTTACACCGATTCCTACGACACTTGAACAAATTCCAGTTATCATCGGTCCTGTTATTTTTAAATTTACGAAAGGCAGTGTCTCTTCGCCGCATCATCAATTTAATTTCCTTCGTCATCCACGGAGCTGGCGGACGTTTTATTTTGACATTTTTGATCGGGGCATGAGTGTCATACAACTTAGTTAAAGTGTCATTGAAAATCCGCACCTTGTCGTCAATTGTGTTGGCCGCCAGTAAAGAGACCCAGTCAATAGCGGAAGCATCCGTTAGTAAGTTCTCTGTGTTCATCTGAGCAAAGGACCGCAGGCGCAGCACTCTGGGTTTGGTTTTGGGAGGTTTTAAGGCATAGGTTAGGAAGATGAAGTCATGATGGGAGAAACCAGGAGCTTCACGCTGGCCATGGGAAGTGACTAAGGAGAGATTAGAAGTTAAAATCAAGTCAAGCCAGGTATCTTCTCCAGACGGGTTATGATGCGTAGCTTGAAGAGGCAATATGTGGAGACCAGTTGACTCAACTATATGGAGGAGTTTGCGGGAACGAGGGGAATTGTGCAAAAGGAGGTTTGTGTTAAAATCTCCCATGATGATGTGATTTGCATATTCAGACCCCAGCGATTCTAGTACCGTTTCGAATTCGGTGAAATAATCTGTATTTGGGGGACAATAAACCACACCTAAAATCATTTTGGAGTATTTGAGAGAGACTTCAAGAAACAGGAATTCAGCAGAGAGACAGCGGCCCGTCGAAGTGGATACCACTCGAAAGGGTAGGTTACTCCTCAAGTATATCGCTACACCCCCTCCACCCCTATCCACGCGGTCATTTCTGACCAATATGAACCCAGAGAGAGGGTATGTAGTGGAAAGTAGGTGTGGTTTCAACCAGCTTTCGGATATCAAGATGGCATGAATGTTGGCATCTGAAAAAACCTCAACTAGCTCATTAAAGTGGCTAGGTACACTCTGAGCGTTCAGATGACAGACATTAAATGTATTACGGGTGGAATTAAACTGAGTATTGACGAAGTCACCAAGAGTTTGATCGATTGAACAAAAGCTAGTATTACTTGCAGAGTAAAAAGAATCATCATCACTTACGTTGTAGGAAACAGACATATATGATACAAATAAATATATAAATACACTAAATAATAAATATATAAAATTTTAAATTAAATAAAGCAAAATAATTATCTGTACACTTGGTGGTGCTGCCTGCACCACCCACCAGCTCACAATATAACTTAGAACTACGTATGAATGCAAATATCAAAAGAAATTTAAAATGAAATGAAAAGAATAGACAAAAATATCAACTACAGTTAAAAAAACACGCCAAGCGTTCTATAATAAACTACCCGATCGCAGTGGACGTTACTAAACGAAAACTACACAAGAAGAAGAAGAAAGACAATGTTCTAACATTGACAATTGACACTTGTTTTGTTTGTCATAATTGTTTACGATACAACTAACCTCAATAATAAAATAAAATTACAAAAATAAAATCTGCAGGTATACCAAAAGGTGCAAGTATAAAAACAAATCAACAAACGAAAATAACTAAATGAGATATTACCACATATTAATTAAGTACATCACAAGATAAAAAACCAATACGATATTGGATTAAACTGCTTCATTGGGACCGATAGAACACACTCAATCAAGCCCACTAATTACGAGTCTTGGCTGCAGCAGATGTCGACAATGGTGTCTTCGGATACTTTGCCACGAGATGGGCAAGCTCGTCATCCGCAACTATCTTGTGGTTGTTACCATCAGCCGTTTTCACGACAATAGTGCCAGATTGCGTCCACACCGATCGCATACCAAAGTGCACCCTGGCTCTAGTAAACACCGATTGCCGTGCCCTGGTCAGGAACTCCTTGACTGCTATCGACGAGCCTTTCAGTTTGGTCTTGGATCTCCAAACAGCCAATTTGGTTGCCACATCAGTGAACCGGATCAGGATTGGTCTATGGCGTTGTTTATTAACGGCACCAAGTCTGTGACAAACCTTAATAGATGAAGGTGATATGTTATCAATGCCAAGTTTGACCCGAATCACCTCTAGAGCGGTCTGAGTACAGTCTTCCCTGTCTTTTTCAAAGCAGCCTGTAAAAATGAGTGCTTTTTTTCGGCTTCTTGTCTCCAAATCGTCAACCTGCTTGGAGCACTCCTGAATTTGCTGCCGGAGAAGATTCAAAATGCTGAAAACCAACTCTCGGAAAGTGCGGAGCTCTTCTGCAATTTTGGCCACTGTGTCCTTAGAAGAGCCAGCTTGCTTGATTTGGAGTTGAAGTTCATCAAACCTCTTTGCCACATTCTCCTCAAGCCTTTGTTGAGTTGCCAATACTTCGGTCAGATGTGACATGTTGGTGAAAGAAGTGATGCAAAGTGAAGAGAAAAAAAAAAGTGCAGTGCTGGCAGGTGGTGAAAATGTAGGGATTAAGTCACATAAAATGAGTTACAAATGTAAGTAACAATGTACTTTGCTTTTTTGCACCAAAATATATGCAAATAGATTAAATTAACACTTTGAAATTAATTTTAAATATAATAGTATCTGAGAAACACTTCTGTATTTATTTACACCTACCGCCAAAAAAAAAAAAAAAAAAAAAAAAAAAAAAAAAAAAAAAAAAAAAAAAAAAAAAAAAAAAAAAAAAAAAAAAAAAAGATTTAAGACATGCTTAGAGTATGTCTTAAATCATCCACAGACCAGACAATCAGTTGTTACATTATTATTAACAAAAATATAGATCTTAATCATATAGGTTAAATGCACAATAATTTAAGGTGCCACAACATACTTGTATTGAAACGGTAACGCAAAGTACAGGTGCTTAGTAAAACAAAATATCAAAAAATACTCGAATATCAAAAGACCTTTATTTCCAAACATCGGAACCTCGCATTTTAGTAGCAAATTTTTGGGTATGCCATTTTGAAAACGGTTTTGCGTTTCAAAATGGCTGCCTCCCGTCTGCCCAAAAGTGTATTCCCTGGCCGCAGCTCTGCCATTCTACTGGAGATTAATGACTAGCTTTGCCCGGCGGATTGGCGCACCTGGGTACCTAATGCATCCTTGTGTTTACGTTTCTGATTAAGCACTTTCTGTCTGAATAACTTTGCTTGCTAGGAGCTGTACAAAAGAAGTTAAACCTGAAAGAATATTTTACTGCAAATGTTTTTTTTTTGTCAAATACATAGTGTCACCAATCCATTCCATCCTGAGGGTGTCGTATCGTCGACAAAAAGAAAAGACTACTACCCGCAAGAGAAGGATAACCTGAAATGAAACCCTTTTTTTTTTTGTTCGCACGGTTTAAAATCCTTTATGGACTATCCCGTCGGCCACGGGGTTGGCCGAGGGCGGCGTGTGGGACTCTCCCCAGAGTGGGGGCCTACCCACTAAACATCCCCGGAGTGCTCCAACTCGCGTCCTGTTGCGGCATTGTGGGATCTGGTGCAGAACCACGCCCTGAAATGAAACCCTGTGCCAACCAGTCCGGCCAGCGTGGCACTGTAGGCTAATTACCCTCCCTTTGTTGGGAGGAGGTCTGACTCAGCAGTGGGTCATCTATTGGCTGAGTAGTATAGTAACCTGGTCGCCAGGGAAGGAGAACAGGTTCTTGCAATTTCTCGTAATGCTCTTACGACACCCTCAGGATGGAATGTTGTATTGTCACTATGTATACAAAATCCGTCACCAGACGGTAACTTTGTAGTCACTTTATGGTTACCACATACCTAAGTCAAAAAAACAGCCCTACTTTTACTTCATCATCATCGGCCCACATTAGTCCACTGCTGGACATAGGCCAAACTTAAGTGGCAGTGGGCAGGGCACATAGCTCGCAGGACCGACGCCCGATGGGGCAGAAAAGTCCTCGAGTGGCGACCGCGTTCCGGAAGGCGCAGTGCTGGTAGGCCTCCCACACGGTGGACCGACGACCTGGTTAAGGTCGCCGGAAAGCAGTGGATGCGGGCGGCCCAGGACCGGCCTTTGTGGAGATCCTTGGGGGAGGCCTATGTCCAGCAGTGGACGTCTTTTGGCTGAAATGATGGACATAGGCCTCCCCTAAAGAGCACCAAAGCGCCCTGTCTTCAGCTTACTTAAATAAATACAATAAAACAATTCTAATTTATTTCTTTAAACCCTACAGGTCAACCTGTCTTAAATTCCCTGACTTTTTAAATCCACAAAGGGAATAAATCCAGTAATATAAGTTCAGAACACTTCATAATTGAGCGAGCCTGTAAATTTGAGCAAACGGTCATACCCTATTGGTTGGTACAGTGGGTTCCGTACTATTTAAACTTTAAGCAAGTCTGGTTTTACTGGGTGTTTTTTTTTAATCAGTGACTGGTTTGCCTTTGGCCCTAGATTTGCGTGATGGAAAGCTACGCCAGGGTGTAAGATGGAGCAGGCAATTCAAAGAAATGCCCTGAGAGGCACCGGCTCTCACATACACGCGACGTAACAAAGTAAAACTGCTTGGCGCAGAACTTAGATGTGATGGTAGTAGCTAGCCGGGCCGACCATTAGATCCTACCACCAAGCGTGCTGGGTTTTGTTGTCTTTTACAACATTTTTATATTTGTCAGATATTGATTGGCCACCGCGAGCGGCGAAGTTTTATATTCCGCCCCGTCCCCACACTGGGACAATCTTGACGACACGGTTGGCGCAGTAGTTGGGCGATCGACTGCTGCGCAGCATGTCGCGGGTTCGATTACCGCACGGAAGAAATATTTGTACGACCTATAAGTATTTGTTCCGGGTCTGGTGTTTTCTATCTATAATATGTATGTATTTACAAAAAAAAAAAATTATATAAGTAGTTTATCATCCATCTCCTTACCATAACACAAGCATTAAGTTGCTTAGCTTGGGACGAGAGGGCGTTGTGTGAAATGTCCAAGGATATTTATTTTATTTTAATCTTCCAAAAGGTCCATCTTGTCCATAATGTGTGTGTAATATTCAGATATTAGGAGGTCAGCCTCCTGCGTGCTTCAGGGCTGCCATTCTTTCATATAAGGTAGTTGTTATACGTGCCGGTAGCGGGAAATGTTGGCAGTTGGTTTAACCATAATTCATCATCATCAGCCCACATTAGTCCACTGCTGGACATAGGCCTCCCCTAAAGAGCGCCATAGCGCCCTGTCTTCAGCTTGACGCATCCAGCTGCTGCCCGCAACCTTTCGCAGATCGTCGCTACACACCAAACAATTTAAATCTCATCACCATCAGCTCAGTCAAATCCACTGCTGAATATAGATAGACCTCCCTAAAGAGCGCCAAAGCACCCTGGCTTTCAGTATAATGCATCGTACTTCTGCCCCCACCGTTCGCAATTCTACTCCTAGCATAGATGCGTCTAAAATTAGGTACATCAATTTCACGGGACCCCAAAAAGTTCGTCTAAACCTGACGAAGTGTGAAGCCTACCTCATTAAGACTAGTCTAGACTTGCCGTTAATCCAGCTTAGAAACTTCATTTCACTGTTTATCAATGACAGAAGGGCAGATGTTCTCAATGAACCCCCTACTCCCAACGCCTCTTTGCTTGGTTAAGCCTTATACCATGTTATAGAAGCGGAGCGGATTATAAAATTGTTAAAAACCTATTAACTTCTGCGGCTTTAGCTGTGTGGAGTTTAAGCTTGTGCTACTACTATTAATCAGACCATACATCACCCACTGCTTAGTCAGGCCTCCTCCAGTTTGAATTTGACTGCCTTGTTGGTCTAGGGGTTGGATCACGGGGGCCCGGGCTCGATACCGAGGCCGGGCAAGTTTCTTTGTGTAAACCAGAGGCACTTGCTCTGGGTGTCATTTGTATTCGTGAATTTCATGTTTGTAATCTGTCCCCGCGATACAGGTTTTAACTAGTGCAGGGATTTCGTTTAAAAACAAATCGTATTAAGTTTTTCTTTTCTTGCGGATATATTTTCAGCCTTGTTATTTCTACTTGTCAACTCCTACGACACCCTCAATGGTTGACAATGCTCATATTTCGCTATTGTGTCAAAGTAATTTTAAGACTATATTACAAAAACACATTGTTAGTGTTTTAAAAATAATTAGAGGTCGTGCAGTGGTCGTTTAATTTTATTATTTAATTAAAATAATAGTTCTATTTTCAATTTGCCCTGAGACTTTAACACTAAACAAAAGATAAGATGTGCGTGTGTCTTCTCTATTAAAACTATATGTGTGGGAAATTTCATTCTCCTCGGACCGCGCAATTTCGTAAAAAGATGTACAACGTTTTTGGTTCACGAATTAATGTACCTATAGATTCTTCATAAACGCTCCGCTTATCACCATGCCCTCACTTGCACCATGCGAAACGCTGTCACACACGTTGATGAATTGCTTATTAGAATGTCGACGATGTGTGAAGACTTTGTTTCTACACTAATAAATCGTTGTCGGTTGTCGCTTTACCTTGTTATACTAGGCGAGACAAAACAAGACAAAAGATTTATCAATCCGAAATTACTGACACTTTGACCAATGTAGAACCCGAGTACATCTATGATACTATGTACCGTGATAACTTGCAGATGGTCGAACCTGCTGACTACCGGTAATTCTAATGTATTGGTCGTTGAGGGTTATATTATTTTTATATACATAAATGTAATGTAAAACTTAGCTTGGAATCCGACACCACATTTTAATGATGATGAGGCTTGTATTTATACATAAACTGGCGACCCGCCCCGGCTTTGCACGGGTGCAATGATGAACCTCTAAATTTATAAGTGTTTCTCTACAACATTATGGATGTATTATACATATAAACCTCCTCTTGAATCACTCTACTAAAAACCGCTTCAAAATCCGTTGCGTAGTTTTAAAGATTTAAGCATACATAGGGACGGACAGACGACAGCGATTTTGTTTTATAATATGTAGTGATAGTGATGGTGATTAACCCTATCCCTTTCTTTGTTACAGATGCCACAAGATGAACCAGGAATTTGACCGGCTCCGGAATCAAACCCAATGACTTCACCTTACAGTCATAAAAACCCATCAGCGATGTCTCGCATTCAGGGCACAACAGACCCTTCGGCGGACTATATTGCCAACACCAAGAAGAGTCTCCAAGATCTCAAATATCTACTAGAAGATAGAGGGGAGTGGAGACATGTGTTAGAGAAAGACAAAGATAGCAATATTAGATGTAGAAGAAGTGAGAGTGGGACGGCGAGTGTGCATTGTAGTGTTAGGTGGTGCTTAAGTAGTGTTAAAACTTTAGTGTTCTTGTTTTTAGTGTTATTCGTTATTGGAGGGAGACAAGCTGAAGCAAGGAGTTCAGGTGAGTGAGATAAAAGATTCTATACATTTTAATAGATTATATTAAATTTGTTTTCAAGTATTGACTAAAACAGGTGTAAAAAATTGCGACGTGCCAGTATTCTAGCTCCTAATTAAAGTGAACCTTTTTTCGTATTTATTTAAGGGCCGGCAACGCACTTTAAAAAATAAACAAACCTTTCCTGCTAGAAAAAAATACGTGATGTTTGATAAGACCGCTTTTCTAAGTGAGATTCAGACCGATTTACCTTGACGCGTGCATCTAGAACAACTCACATAATTAATGAAAGCCCCATTAGTAATACCATTGTTTAGTTTAAAGAAAAGACAATATTGACAAATTGCTTACTCACAAAACCGCGTTGTGTATTACCACGAACAATGAGTATAAATGAGTAATAGTGTTTGTGAATGGTAATCGCCGATCCGCTAAATACTAGACGATAGTTTGACGTAAAATATGCATGGTTCCGTATTACATTCCGTATAGAATTCAATATGGAACCTTGCTGAAAGTTAGATGAATATCCATCCATACTATCTTTATTGTATCACATTTGATTGTCAAAGCCTTTTAAACGTGTTACTCTCTGACGAACTTGCTCTCATTATACTATTTTGTGTTTTTTGTAAACAAGACCGATAGTTAGAAACAAATCAATTATAGAGTTTCTTCGGCTGTTCCCTGCAGCATTCAGCATCGGTGTTAATTTCAGTATGAATGTAGGTGGACGATTGTGAGAATGAGGAAATGTCTATAAAAGGTGTGAATGTAGATATGACGACCGATAGGTGCGTAAGGACTACCATCTATCCCGAGGCAAGAGCTGTAGGGATGATATTGGTAATTTTATTTTTTTGTTGGATACCCAACCGCTGAACCCCAGCCGGGTTTTGTGGGAATCCGGGGCGCGGAAAGATGGTAGTTGCGCCCCAACCTACCAACCAAAACGAACGGTGTTCCTCAACTGCCCGAAACAGGGCCACGGGTTTCACTACCCACTGGGGAGCATGCTCCGCGACCCTTATGGCCCCTTGGTCCTTTTAAGTCCCTCCATGATGGAGGGTAATTAGAGACTCAGCAGTGAGTCATCTCTGGACTTATTTAGTAGTAGTATTTAGCATTCATATATACCGGGAACATTATCACATAACCAACTAAATGGTTATTCTCTCTCTCTAACCCGAAGGTAGACTGGTAGAGAATGCCACAAGGCATTATGTCCGCCTTATGTACCGCTGCTGTAAGTACATGAAGAAGTACGTAAGTACTTGCCGGCTCTTCTCTGTAGAGCTGCATTCCGAACCGTTGGTAGATGATAAATAACCAATTGTCAATATTAGGTGATAAATTTTAAAAATTATTTGTTGTTTGACTTGTCGAAAGAACTCTATTGAGCCAACTTGATTAACAATGTTTGATTTGATTTGTAATAAATAAATAAACAATACTCCTGTTTGCTATCCAGGACCAGGATCCAGGAGGAGCACACGTTGCATAGGCTCCAGTTTAATTGCGTTCCGCGTTATGAAATCGAGTACAACATCTTCGTCGAATCGGACGCATATTGGCCTACGCACACCGGGACGGCATGCGGCATAGCAATGGATTATATTTTTATGCTAATGGACATTCAAACGTATCTTTAAAGAAATACGACATAAATTGCTATGCTTTAAAAAAGCAAATGAAATCCCTTTCGATGCCACGGCATTATTTTAAAGCATAGCAATTTATGTCGTATTTCTTTATCTATACGTTTGAATGTACATTAGCAAAAAAATAAATCTCTTGCCATGACGCCCCGGTCTGGCCCTATGTTCGCATAACCCTAAATTTTGTGAACTAAAGATTTCCACCGAACTAACGGTACTTTTTCATTAGCAGTTCGAATGAATCGCTTTTAAGCCTTGCTTATTGGCTGACTAGATTTTAGCCGCGGGTTTGCCGTTTGGAATTACATGATTTAGATTCAAAGTGGCGTATTAATATAGAAAAATAGGCGTAGGAGACTGTATACACGGCAAATTTATTACCCCTAAAATTATTCTACCTTTTCTGTGCATTATAATGTCAGTATTTTTAATTTGTGATGTTCTGCCATGAATTCAAACGCAAAAGGAACTTTACTTACGTAGATTTTATTACAAATCTCGTAAATTAGTAAAATAATATTTCATTTTATTCCAATGCTTACAAAATAAATATTTCTAAATTTTATTCCATATCATGTTTTCTTTGACAATGTCAATCGAACCTATTTATTTCTAATCTATGGTATATGGTTGGTCAAATCGCCAGATTAGAGAAACACGCTACACGCGTACGTAAAACAAATAGACTTTAACAAGGCCAATAAAAAGAAACTAACAAATGCATAAATAAATATATAACCTTCAATACCTACAGAAATCTTCCACTCACGATTTTATTATGTACCAACTATACTGAAGCTGTAATATTTTTAGCTGAAGATCAGAGAGTAACACTTTAGCTGAAGATCATCACATGGTCAAATGCACAGTTTACGGTTCTATAAAGGACATACAGACAAACATTTATTTTTATACATAAGAATATGGATTTCCCCTTTCACACATGAGATCACGCACGCTACCGAGAATTCTGCAGAAACGAATGTATTCACGAACACTTAGATGTGAACAGCTACGCTAAGTACTGACGTAATTAAGTACATATATTATATCTCCTGGTTTCTCACTTTTAAATTCTTGATGTCAATATTGAATCTTTGGACTTTAAAGCAAGTAATTAATAAAATTAGTTTTTTTAATTACTTGCCTTGGTTTAGCGGAAAGGCCCTCGAGTTCCACATACTCCAGCTATTCCGCAACAGTAGGCTATACTGAAGGATTTCCAACGGAAAAAAGTATGCGTAACGAAGCTGTCGCAATATTCACACAATAAAAAAAAACTATTGTTACGTGACTTTTCACGTACGTACGTATGAAATATTTTGACATATATCCTATGATACATGTCAAAATATTTGTCTGTCTAGAACTAAGTTACAAAGTAGCAGTGTGGTGACGAGTTTACCATAGTGTCACCATCCCATCCTGAGGGTATCGTAAGAAAGAGCTCACACGGAAATGACAAGGCCAAAATGCTAGCCGCAAGAGAAGGATAACTTGATACGAAACCCGTCTGGCCAGCGTGACACAGTAGGTTAATCACCCCCCATGTAAATGGAGGAGGCCCGACTCAACAGTGTGCCATGTGTGGGTTGAGTAATAAATATAATAAATAAATATCCTTGGACATTTCACACAACGCCATTTCGTCCCAAGCTAAGCAACTTAATGCTTGTGTTATGGTAACGAGATGGATGATAAACTACATAAATACATTTATTTTTTGTAAATACATATATATTATAGATAGAAATGACACCCAGACTCCGAGCCAGTGCCTCTGGTTTAGACAAAGACACTGGCCCGACCCCGGAATCGAACCCGGGACCCGTTGATCCAAAGGCGGCCCATCTGACCACTAGACCAACGAGGCAGCCAACGAGTAGTAAGTTACAAAGTAACATTTTCTTAAACCCAGTTTTAAACACAGAAACCTGCACCATACAAAGTAAACGTATTTTTAAAAGCACATCAGCAGTAACTGCGATACCTTTAATTACTGCTAAGCACAAACCATGGTCGTGAATATACCGTAACAACTAAAAGTAGCCTGGTCATAAATTGCGCCACCCGCCTCGAGGGCGCTTCAAAGTGCCAGTAGCACGAATTACGCTACTCAACCGCGTTAACGTACGCGGTAGCTAAAGAGTAACGTAGAAAACTGAATAGACTACTCAGCCTATAGATAACCAACTGCTGATTTGGGTCACCGGCCATTACTAATTAATTAGCCTACAGTGGCAGATTAGCGACATGGGTTCGCACAGAGTTTCGTATCAAATTGTCCTTCTGTTAGGTTATCGGCCTTGTCTTTTTTTTCGCCTCTTACCCTCAGTATACCCTCCCTCAGGATGAAATGATGTGGTGCCACTCTGTTTTATAAATTTACACCACACGAATAAATATAATACTTTATATTTTGGGAAAATTTCCTATGTTTATATAACCATAAACCTTCATCGAAGTCCAGGACATATTGCAAACAAATTGGTCAATACATTATGGAGTTTCGCACTCAGCATCACATTCTAAGCGTAAAAAGTTAAAAAAAGCCTGATAATCAAACTAAAATTAGTTAGGCCATTCAGGAATTATGATACGTTAGATCGACCATTTTTGGTAACATGTTCTGTGTTATGACGGATTTAGATTATGTATTGTCAACATACCATTCCAGCCTGAGGGTGTAGTAAAAGCCGACAAAAGAAAATGGCAAGGCCGAAAACAAAAGAAGGAAAATCTTGAAATAAAACCCTGTGACAACCTGTCTCGGTCAGCGTGGCGCAGCAGGTTATTTACCGTCCATTTAACGGCAGGTGACCCGACACAGCAGTGGGCCTTTTATATTCTGAGTAGTAGTGGTAAGTTATCTTACGACACCCTCAAGGAGGAATTGTTTGATGACCGTATTGATATAACATTGCGTAGATATAGGACACAAATAAAATTATTGGAGTTTTAATAAATTTGCACATCACTACGTTAATACTAAAATATGTTCAACTCAAGCTCACGGTACTTCTTAAGTACACTTTTAAAACTCTTACGAATTTTGTGAATTTACTACTGAAGAAAGTAATGAGAGGCCTGGATTTCATTTCGAATGTTTCCTTATATAATACCCCACTTGCACCGCTTGCTATAATACCTTTTTAACCCCTAAAGCTGAGTACTGACCAACGTTACGAGGTGTAATGTAACGTGTTACACAGCGAGCATTCGTTGGTTGACGGTTTCCCGGTAACTCGACGTACTGACTGCACTAATGTTCGCTGTGTAACACGTTACATTACGCCCCGTAACGCCAGTCAGTACCCAGCTTAATAAAAAGAGGAGTGACATAAGTTTGACGTCCTTATCGGGTCTTGAACAGCTACATGTTTATGCGTGTAATTGCGTTTAATAAATCTGTCAGAATTGTTGTAACACCATCATTATAACATTTATAATTTAAAAGAACAACCATGGTGTTGCTTGCTAGCTCTTCTCTGCGGAATGGCATTCCGAACCGGTGGTGAGGACTGAATAAATTTGTATATTTTTGGGTGGGTTTTTTTATTATTAAATAAATATATAAATAAATATCCTTGGACATTTTACACAACGCCATCTCGTCCCAAGCTAAGCAACTTAATGCTTGTGTTATGGTAACGAGATGGATGATAAACTACTTATATACATTTTTTTTTTGTAAATACATACATATTATAGATAGAAATGACACCCAGACTCCGAGCCAGTGCCTCTGGTTTAGACAAAGACACTTGCCCGACCCGGGAATCGAACCCGGGACCCGTTGATCCAAAGGCGGCACATCTAGCCACTAGACCAACGAGGCAGTCAGATATTATACTATTTGAAAGCATTGTTAAGAATTTATTTGAATAAAATACATTTTGATATTTGAAAGGTGTCGTCTTATTAGATGTGGTCACGACTATGTTTGAACACCTAGTCTGCTCAGCATTTTGAAGATACAGATATAGAGATATAGAAAAAAGGCTACTTCTCTAAATGCATCAGAAGTTTTTTAATTTCACCTTTGTTCAGTGAACGGAAATCTGTAGCTTTAGGAACTACTTAACTGAGTTGTATACAATTTCTCCGGATAGAAAGTACCTTGTTGCTTAGTCTTTGTGTAATTTTGCAGACACAAGCTGTTTAGGGGATCAATTGTGGCATGTGTACAGTAGTTTGCGCCGAATGGCAGAAATTATTTATATGTAGTAGTTACGTAGGCCCATTACCCTCCAGGAGGCTTGACTCATCAGTGGCTATCTTTAGTAGTTATGTAGACACACGGTGACGGATTTAGAATATATAATCTATCTACCCCATTTCATCCTGAGGGTGTAGTTAGAGAAAACTTAATACAAAGCCTGGGCCAACCCGTGCTGGCACAGTAGGCTAATAACCCTCCCTGAGATATGAGATGACCTGACTCAGTAGTGGGTCATTTATGGGCTGAAACAACAAAATAGAAAAATACGTCACGATAAATACGATTGTAAATTTATGTGCTAAAAGGTTCGGCCTACATTCCTAAATGTTGATTAAAAATTAACATCATTAACGCAAAGAAGTTCGTTTATTCATTTGTTATGTACATGCGAAAACAGAGTGCGGATTCTCAATGTTTATTTCTAAACCAAATCCTATTTTTGGCAGAGCTTCCGGGCTTATTATACACTCATTCAACAAGACCTACATTCACTTTGATAGACCTAGAATCCTAGCCAGTGAACAATCATTTAATTCCAAGAATGATCCGCGAGGCTATTGGGTTTTTAAAACATCCAAATTTCAATAGAGAGGTTGGTCGGGTCCAATCATTATTAAATTGATCAAATATCTATCTCAACACTAATCTGCAAAACCTCTGGACACCGTGAGCGATTTCTGCGTGCACAGGGAACGTTATCAATCAAACAAAATTATAGGCGGTAGATTTAACTGTTTCTTTGTAATTTTGAAGACAACTGTCCTGTCATCTAGCCTCTCCCGTGATATCACATTTCAATGTGTAATAATCACGAAAACCTGAGAAGTAATTGCGGTACCGGTTAGACCAGTTGTCATTTTTTACCCTAATGACTGCCATGCATAGTCGAATGGCTGTCGAGGCCGACACGACAGCTTTAGATGCCAAATCACGGGTATGCTGCGGCTATGGGTTCTATGGGTCTACTGGTAAGTGTCTTTGTGTGAACCAGAGGCACTTGCTCTGAGTCTGTGTGTCTTTGGATCAACGGGTCCCGGGTTCGATTCCGGGGTCGGGCAAGTGTCTTTGTCTAAACCAGAGGCACTGGCTCGGAGTCTGGGTGTCATTTCTATCTATAATATGTATGTATTTACAAAAAAATATTTATATAAGTAGTTTATCATCCATCTCGTTACCATAACACAAGCATTAAGTTGCTTAGCTTGGGACGAGAGGGCGTTGTGTGAGATGTCCAAGAATATTAGTATTAGTATTTGTGTTCTTGAATTACATGTTTGTAGACAGTTTAAAGACTGTTGACGTATTTAACAGAGGCGTGGTCGATCACTATGGGATCAAAGTCACCCACAGGGCAATGGAGAGGGCTATGCTCGAAGTTTCCCTGCGAGATCGAATCAGAAATGAGGAGATACGCAGGAAAACCAGGTTCACTGACACAGGGCACCGGGTTGTCAAACTGTGCCAATGGCAGGGCGATCGATGGGGCAGAAAAGTCTCGAGTGGCAACCGCGTTCCGGAGTACCGAGTGCTGGTAGGCCTCCCACACGGTGGACCGACGACCTGGTTAAGGTCGCCGGAAAGCGAAGGATGCGGGCGGCTCAGTCGAGCAGTAAACGTCTTTTGGCAGAAGTTATGCCCACGCGATACAGATTACACCAAGAAAAACGAAAACCGGTTTGGCTTCGCTCGCGTGGACTTCGAACCCGTGCTTATCTCTATGCATTTTTTTTTATGAATATAAAAGTGGTTATTGTGACTGAACTATGATAGTTAGATATGTGTTCTCGCGGACTTTTTGGAGATTTTAATAAGACCTACAAACTCGTAGTACTTCATTTTGTTCTATTGTCAATAGTTTTTGCAGCGCACGCGTAAATAGGTTTTCGATTTTACACCTTGGGTTACAAAATCGCAATTTTCATACGGATCCCTAATTCCTTTGAAAATAAAATATAGCATATAACATTCCTCTATAAATGGACTATCTAACACTGAAATAATTTTTGAAATCGGACCAGTAGTTCCTGAGATTAGCGCGTTCAAACAAACAAACAAACACTGCAGCTTTATATATTAGTATAGATTAAAAATTTATACAAGTTTAAATGTCACGTCCCAAAATTCAGTGGGGCCACACAGATATATTTTATTCCGCCACTTAATCGATTTAAACAAATACAATTCAATATCCGGATACTTTTCACCGCCCATAAAGCAATCTAAGCTTCACAAAGGGCCAAAAGCCGCATTTAATCGGATTGCTAACAAAAACATAAAACATCGATCCCTTAACACGAACGATACATTTTTCACTCTAATCGATTCTGTATCGAATTCGAAAAGCGGATTGGGTTAGCCGATATTAAAAAAAAATGTTATCCTAATTGCCGCGAAAGGGGATAAAGGTCGATTTAGCAAAACGATTGTGACTAGTCTTAAAAACTGGGCTTACAGTAACAATATAAAGAGTTATTGAGTTATAAAATTTTTATTATTAGGAGGAATTGCGTATGGAAGGTGTGAATGTAGGTATGACGACTGATAGGTGTGTGTGGAGACTACCACCTATTGGGACAGGGGCCGTAGGATGATAATGGTATTTATAAATATGACGATTTATAAGAGTTTTGTGATAAAACCTACGTAAATAAAGTTCCTTTTGAGTTTATTGAAATTTGAAGTCGATAATATGTACGGCATATTATCGACTTCAAATTAGAAAACTTAAAATCCGTATTAATATCATTAAGTCTGAGCCATGTAATTATTTAAAGCGGGTTCTTAGACAATGACTACTCAGCCCATAAATGACCCACTGCTGAGTCGGGCCTCCTCCCAACATAGGGAGGGTAACCAGCCTACTATGCCACGCTGGCCAGACGGGTTGTCACTGGGTTCATTTCAAGATTTCCATCACTTGCGGCTAGGTTTTCGGTCTTGTCGTTTCCCTTTGTCGACTCTTGCGACACGACGCCCTCATGGAAGAGAATGTAATGGGGTGGTGACTATCACTACATAGTATAAAATAAAGTCGCTTTCGTCTGTCCGTCCCTATGTATGCTTATATCTTTAAAACTACGCAACGGATTTTGAAGCTGTTTTTTTTAATAGATAGAGTAATTCAAGAGGAAGGTTTATATGTATAATACATGTATAATATTGTAGAGAAATACTGATAAATTTAGATATTTATCATTGCACCCGCGCGAAGCCGGGGCGGGTCGCTAGTGTATTATAAATCCGTCACCATACGGAAAACGTACAGCAGTGGACTATTGTGAGCTGGCATGATGAAGGTGATTAAGAGACACAAAAGTTTCCTTAACAAGCCTTACTAAAAGCCATTCTTAGCTTTATACTTCTGTATAGCAGGTATCCCCAATCATAGAATAATCCATTAAGATTTCGTTTTGCATCGACGCACCCAAACCGGGAGGTAGGTAAATATTTCACCCCCCTCCACCGTTACTAGTATAATGTATTCTACACCCCCAGACCTCATCTTTCCATCCCTATTTTGCATGAAGGGGGAATTTAAATTGTGTAATCTAACTTTCAATTCATTCATACATTCAGCGCCATCTCTGGGTGATAAATTGAAACTGGGATGAATTCTTACAGTCATTTAGCGTTTGGAGTTCATTAAATTTTAGTGGTGACGGATTTAGAATGCATAGTGTCACCGACCAATTCCATTTTGGGGATGTCGTAAGACCAGACCAAAAGAAATGACAAGGTTGAAAACCTTGCTGCAAGAGAAACCATATCATGCATATACTTTTTTTGCATCATCATCATCGTAGCCCATTAACTTAATTAATATTCTTTTTGCAAAAAAAACCCGTGTGATAACCGGTTTAGAATACATTGTGTCACCGCCCCATTCCATCCCGTGGGTGTCGTAAGAGGTGACTAAAGGAAATTACGCTGAAAACCTGGCCACAAGAGAAGAAAATCTTGACACACACCCTGTTACAACCCGTTTGCCCAGCGTGGCACAATAGGCTGATTAAACCCCCCCCCATGTAATTGGAGGAGGCCTGACTCAGTAGTGGGTCTTTTATGTGCTGAGTAGTAGTTGTTTATAATCTGTCTTATTTATACTACAAGTAACTATAAGTTATGAACTAGCCTCGTTTTAAAGCCGAACGTCCACCGCCACCTAAAATAAGTTAGTTTAGTTTAGCTTGCATAGCTGAGCTAGTTTTTCATACATGTTAGTTCACCGAGTGGACGCAGATGTATGAAAAACTGGCTCAACTATGCAAGCTAAACTAAACTAACTTATTGAAATTAAACTCTTTTTAACGGATTTATCGCATGTAAATTTATCATTATTTAATTCCCGACGTTTCGAATGCTTTGCAGCAGTCGTGGTCGCGGGAGAGACTAGATGACAGTTGTCTTCAAAAGTACAAAGAAACAGTTAAAATCTACCGCCTATAATTTTGTTTTATTTATTGATCAAATCTCAAGCAAAATACTCATCTGCAAGACCTCTGGACACCGTGAGCGATTTCTGCGTGCACATGGAACGTTATCTTACGTTACGCGTGTATATTAATATACACGCGATAAATCCGTTAAAAAAGTGTTTAATTTCAATGTGTAATAATCGCAAAAACCTAAGAAATCATTAAACTAACTTATTTTAGCTGGCGGTGGATGTTCGGCTTTAGGCTTATAGTATGTTGAGGTTGTCACGTCTTTCGGTTAATTAAATGTTTACGTTATGTTTGAATCTAAATAGAATTCGGAGGCTCTTGTTCCTTTGAGCATTTGATGCCGGTATACAAGATGAGTCCTTGTGGTGACAGCTTTAGAATACACAATGTCACCAACCCATACCATTTTTAGGGTGTCGTAAGAGGCGACTAAAATACCGCAAGTGGCCGTTTCAGCGCAATTTATATTAGAGTATAAGTAATTATAGGTAAAATTGTGCTGAATAAACCATTTTTCTTTCTTACTTCTTCTATACAAACCCTGTGCCAACCCGTCTTGCCAGCGTGGCACGGTAGGCTAATTTCTCTCTATTAATTTGGAGCAGACCCGACCCAGTAGTGAGTCACTTATGGTCAGAAACAAAGATACAAGATGAAACAAAAAACCCTCTATCCACCGACAGGACCGGTTCTGTGTATAAATGGATTTTTCTATGCGTAAGTTATTGACGTTTTAATGAAGTTGTGATTCCGTGTGGTAACGGATTTAGAATACATAGCGACACCACCCCATTCCATCCTGAGGGTGTCGTAAGTGCTGACAAAAGGAAATGACATGACTAAAAATCTAACCGCAAGAGAAGGAAGGCTGTCTGTCCTCCACCTCAGCCCATATAAGACCCACTGCTGGGTTTAGGCCTCTAGTTACATGCAGGGAAATTGGCCAACTGCTTTTTTTTAAACGCGGGAGCAGTTTACAGGTATGAAATTCACGAACACAGATGACACCCAGAGTCAGAGCAAGTGTCTCTGGCTTACACAAAGACACTTGCCCGGCCCCGGAATCGAACCCGGGACCCCGTGATCCAAAGGCTGCGCAACCAACCCCTAGACTAACAAGGCACAGTCATTTTGTCTTACACAGTAGGCCAACTACGCTGTTGGCCAATTACCCTGTTTTCCCAGTAGTTATCCTGTTATGTACCGTAATGTTTAGAAATCCTTTTGTAAATTAAGTTTAAAAATGCATCAAGAGCCAGGAGATCTATCCAAAGCTCCTCTAACAAGCCGCGTTCATTTTGGTTCATATTTTTTTCTAAACGTATATAGCGGGTAAACAAGAAAAATGGTTTCCTAAATGAAGACAAAAGGGATTCGGAGCGAAATGTGTAAAACCGGGTGCCGCTGTAAAAGTGACAAAAATGATATTTGACATCGCGAAGGCAGCTCTCGCAGCGTTTTTTGCCCGTAATAAAAGCATTGTGGAAATCTAATATTGAGGTGACTTTGGATTTTTTTTTAATAATCTTCGCTTGGTTTTGTTGCGTGAAAATGTAATGATAAACGTGTACATACTAGACATGTGCGCCGCGCCGCGCTGATGACCGCCGCCGCCGGTCAGGGCTCGACGCCGCTGCCCGTCGGCGTAATCGGCGTGAATGGCGCGAATGGCGCGGGACGCTCGGTCACTTGGTTGCTAGGTAACGCGGTGCGCGCGGGGTTGCCTATTTGTTCGCGTCACATGGCACGCGCTCATTCTTTGTAATAATCACGTTTTGGTCGGTCGTGTTATGCGTGTTTTCTTAAGCCAACTAAGATGTCGGCATTGGAAAATGATAAATTTGTGATAAACAAAACCAAAATAAAGTTTACTTCTATTAGCGTGTTATATTCCTCATCAAAAAGCAGTTTTTGTTGGAAAAAATTTGGTTCGTTAGTAATAGAGTCCGATGGAAAGAAACGAATGGTAGCACCCAACCAAGTTTTTTGTATGGTTTGTTTAGAAAAAGCTAAAAATGATAACGAAGAAGAATTGTTTGGAAGGTAAGAAAACCAACAACGTTCTTTTGGTATTAATTAAAAATTTAAATTTATAGTCGTAGTAAAAGTTTTTTACTACGAAAAGTTTGCTAGTAAGTAGTTGCTACACTTAAAATGTATTTAGATATTTTTATTTACAAATGTACCTAAGTAGAAGTACCTAAGTTAACTGTTAGCAAACCTAATAATAATAAATAAATCAAATCAAATCGGTACTTACTTTACTTACTACATAACCTATTTTATTTTCAGCGTGACGGTGAAATCGTACAGCACAAAAGTAAGCACAGGGAACCTCATAAGGCATTTAAAAGAGGAGCATCAATTATCTGAAGATAAAACGAAAAATTTGCCGGATGTAAAGAGTTTCTTCAGTCCTATTCCCAATCGTCCCAGCACTAGCAGGTCAAGCCTAACAAAACCTGCAAAGTGGATGCTGGCCAGAGATTTGGCACTATGGCTTTGTCGTTCTCTGCTGCCTTTTGATTCAGTAAGCGACGATGCACTTATTGATTTCTTGAAGAAGTACAACATTATTGTCACTGCAGAAGATCTACCGACGCGAACCACGATTTCTCGAAATGCTGTAGATGACGTTTACGAATGTATGTTAGCACATATAAAAAAATCATTAGCAACATCAATAACTGGTCATGCTGCAATCACTACAGATTTGTGGAGCGATTGTTATAAAAGGAACAATTATATTACTATGACGTTACATTTTATAAACGAATTATTTGTTCTGGAAAATGTTACTCTAGTAACGGAACTGGTGGAAGGACCGAAAACAGCTGAAAAAATATGCGCTTTTGTATATAACACGCTGCAAAAGTATGAGCTGCAAGACAAATACATTTTCCTTGTATCTGACGCGGGATCTAATGTAAAGAAAGCAGCATCTTTATTGTCAGAGCAAATTACGAGCGACAATCACTTGTGTTTGGGGCACGGACTTCATAATCTCGTAGTCGTGGATGGTATCAAGAGTACACCTAATATAAACAAGCTTGTAATCAAATGTAAGAGTATTGTCCAAGCATTGAGATTCAAACTGCCAGAACTAACGGCGTTAGCTGATCAAGAACAAAGGAAAATTTTGAATAGTGTAGAAGACGTTGGTGAAATAATTGACAGTGATGAAAACATGGGATTGGATTTGGAAGAAATCGAAAATAACATTGTGACAGAACATGAATCCAGTGAAGCATTGAGTCAATTACCAAAAAGTGTAGTGACTATAAAAAATGCAACTCCGACAAGATGGCACAGCACATTGATAATGCTTGAAAGTTTGTACAACAAGTACAATCAAGTGCCCATCAACCAGCTCCTTGAAAACTCACGTAGAGAAAATTTAAAGATTACCGAAAGTGAATGGCGATTGATAAAATATCTCATTGGCTTTTTAGCTAAGTTCAGGGAGTGTGTTACGATTATGAGTGCGCAGAAATCTTGCACGATTAATGTTGCACTTGTTTTTAAAATGGAACTAGCTGAAATCATGAACTCCCTGGACGATGACGAGCCTTTGGAAATATTAACTATGAAAAAAAACATGAAAGCTAAGTTAGACCAGCGACTACCGACTAATGATTTAACAGTAGTTGCAACGTTGCTAGACTGCAGATTTCAAGCTATTAACGAGGTCGATAAGTATTTATCGCTACACGGAATGGATCGAGTATCATTTCTGGCTAGCTACACCCGTCGCGTAGTTAAAAAAGAACATTTGTGTTCTCCATCTCCCACATCAACGGTAACGAGCACTGTACAGGCCAAATCTTCTTCTTCGTCTTCTCGACTCTTCCAACTCTCCTTAAAATATGGAGCTGGAAGTGGAAGCTATTCTGCTGAAGATCAAAGCAATGATTTCATCGAAACAGAGTGTTGGAAATATTTTGCTGGGTGCGATCCCCGCGACTATTCCACGAATGACTTAGATGTACCAAAATACTGGAAAGACCGGCAATCGTCATTCCCTTATTTATCAACTTTAGCCAAGGGTATTTTGTGTGTTCCAGCGACAAGCACACCCAGCGAACGTGTATTTTCTGTAGCTGGCTTAACAATTACAGCAAAACGATCACGTCTATCTGGGATCAATGTAAATAAAATAATTTTTATACACGACAATTACGAAAAATGTAAAAAATGTGTTCAAGATATTAATTAGGTAAATAAAGGACTTATGTCTTTTATGCACCTTTGTTTAGTTTATATAATTTTATTGATTTCTTAAATATTTTCCATTTACTCTTAATGTGGTAATTAGATATGTTACACAGATATTTTAGTATATTTTTCTGTTATCGCGTACCTTAGTTTTAGTTGTGACTGCATTACTTACATTATTCTAGTGCCATTGATTTATTGTTACCCTCAAAAATACAGAGTTTGAAGTGAATAAATATTTTATAATTTTCTGAAATTTGTTTTTTTGAGCCGTGTACGCCGCTGTTTACGCCGCCGCCGGCCATTTTTGACCTCTACGCCGCCGCCGAAGATTTTGGCATCGGCGCACATGTCTAGTACATACACAGTTTAAAGACTAAATTTATTTATTTGTTTTTATGACAGCAAAACAGGTAACAACTAGCAATTATACAAGTAATTCTAATAAATGGATCTAATCTAGGTTGCAACCCTCAATTATATTAAGACATCATGTCAAATAAGTAGTTACAAAGTGGCTATAGTTTTAATTTAGGTATATAGTATACTAGCTGACTAGAAAAGTTCTCGAGTGGCGGCCGCGTTCCGGAAGGCGCAGTGCTGGTAGGGCTCCCACACGGTGGACCGACGACCTGGTTAAGGTCGCCGGAAAGCAGTGGATGCGGGCGGTCCAGGACCGGCTTTTGTGGAGATCCTTGGGGGAGGCCTATGTCCAGCAGTGGATGTCTTTTGGCTGAAAAAAATGATGACTAGCTGTGTCCTGCTATGTTACCCGTGGTTATTGAAGCACCGCGGATAACGCCGCGGGGCGAATCGGGCCACCCGTTCCAGAGATCAGATGATTATTTTGGTCTATGTACCGTGTATACATACTTACGCATTTAGTAAAAAGTGGTTATTTTATTATTACAAACAGACACTCTAATTTTTCAAGAATGTATCTCAAAATCAAAACTCATTTAATGAAGTTGGCTCATTAGAGCTCTTTTGACAAGTCAAAAAATAAAATTTACCATTTAAAATTAATTATTTGCTATCTACCACCGGTTCGGAATGCACCTCTACAAAGAAGAGCCGGCAAGAAACTCTGTAGTTGCTCTTTTTAGATCGCGATTTTTGGGTACAAGACTGGATGTAACAGATTTGTGAGAGCAAACTCGCGCAATAGTTGCAAAGGGCCAGTATATATGTAAAGCACCTTTCGTAAAATTGTCTTTATTCGGCGCTAGAAATGTTAGTCCAGGAACTAAAGATTGCTCATGCTGAAATTCGACAGTACACGTGTTTTTTTAAAAAAAATCTCATAAAAACATTTCAATTTAATTTCTAGGTCAAAGTCAAATCCTTCACTTTACATACGACACAATGGACACTTACAAATTGCCTACATCTTAATAAACTTGCGGCCCGGGTATTTAAAAAAAAATCTGTCATCATCATTTCAGCCAAAAGACGTCCACTACTGGACATAGGCCTCCCCCAAGGAATTCCACAAAGGCCATTCCACAGCCGCCCGCATCCATTGTTTTCCGGCGACCTTAACTAATTAACCATAATAAAGCTATTTTATGTATGAGTGATTTATAGCCCGCGATAAAAAGGTGATAATATATTTGAACTGACTTCCTATGGCTGGTTAAACTACTGGCTAAACCATATATTCTGTTAGATTATATATATAAAAAGAAATTATCTTAATCGAGCCTAGCGAGTTTATTCTCCGTTTAACAGTAGAGCCAGAAACACCCAAAAGCACCCAGAAGATGGATAACGTTGGTGACACATGATATTTAAGATACTTAGATTTAACGTATGAGAGTTATATTCTTAATTAAAAACCGCTACAGACATTTTCAATTAATTAAAATCCCAACCACACATAGATAATGATTTTAATTAGAAGTAACTTGATCATTAATTAATTAAAATTAAAACAATTTCACTAAACGGTCTCTATAATGACACCTTTAACATTTAATAAAGATTGATTGTGTCTTATGAAAAGTTAAGCAAAGTGCTCACCTTAATTTATTAAGTTTAATAAGTGATTCATAAGTAATGAACGATCAAAGCTAATTGATTAAATTTGCAGGATATTATGTAAACGTTATAACGTAAGTACGTACGTATTGTTTGTCTACTCACTAAAACATTACTGTGTGGTAAATGAATTAATTTCATCTACTCGTTCCATCGTGAGGGTGTTGTAGAAGGATACAATATGCTAAAGGTAACTTGTACGATATAAATTTAGCCCACAAATGACCCACTACTGAGTCGGGCTGCCTCCAAATTCATAGAGGGAATTCAGCCCACTGTACCACGATGGGGAACAATAGGGCTTATTAGGCGGATCAGAGTCAACTTGCGATGGAGACAGCTATGAACGGAGTTACTCTGCGTGATATAATCAGAAATCCATATCACCTGGAAACGATAACGTCGGTGCGCTTCCAGCGATCATTCTTACCACGCACGTGCAGACTCTGGAATGAACTACCTGCGGCGGTGTTTCCCGAGCGCTACGACATGTCCTCCTTTAAACGAGGTTTAAAGAGAGAACTCACTTCACGGTAGGCAACGGCTTGGCTGTGCCCCTGGCACTGCCAAAGTCCATGGGCGGCGGTTAACACTTACCATCAGGTGGACCGCTAGCTCGTATGCCACCAAGGACAATAATAAAAAAATTGAGGAAATCCGTAAAAGAACCTAAGCGGCCACGTATAATGGCCGTTGGAGCAAAAAAGTTTTGGAGTGGCGTCCACGTATGGGGCAGCGAATCGTGGGAAGACCAACTAGGTGGACGGACGGCTTTGTGAAGGTCGCTGGCATTCGGTGGATGCAGTCTGCATGAAATCGTGCGTTGTGGAAATCTATGGGGGAGGCCTATGTTCAGCAGTGGACTTCTGTAGCTGATAGATAGTCATAATGATGTCTTAGGTTTTCACGATCTTTACACATTGCAGGAAATGATGGCTTCACGGTTATGATCGTTTTATTTTATTTTATTCCCAACGTTTCAGACACTTTGCAGTGTCCGTGGTCGCGGGACGACTGGGTGGCAGTTTTTCAACGTCAAAGTCATTCTTGCACCTTTATGAGCTTGGAGGGTTGTATTGATGAGTTTGATGATTGTAACTCTGTAACTACATACGTCTTACAGCCGCGAATCAAATGTTCATCATCATACAACCTAGCACTGCCCTGCAAATTGCAAAAAACGTAAGAAAAATTGAATTTCGCGGGCTACCCTGGAACATTCACCTTAAAACAATTTTGTACATTTAGGCGACCTTATCGCTAACAAGCGATCTCTTCCAGGTAACCCTGCGGCGTACGAAGCATCTACGATACTTAATCAAGTAGATTAGTAATAAACAACAAAATATACATACTACACATATACCATATAAAACAATACATATACTATATACATACAAGTATATATATTATATATATACATACATACACAATCATAGAATTAACTGAGACAGTTCTCAGTTGTGTTTTTAAATCAAAGTATTTAGGTATGCCGTGTATTTTTATTATATGATTAAGAATACATAGACTCGCCATTTTATCCTGAGGGTAAGAAGAGCCGACACAGGGAAACAACAAGGCCAAATAGCTAGCCGCAAGGGAAGGAAAACTTGATATGAAACCCGGTGCCAACCCGCCTGGCTGGCGTGGCATAGAAGGCTAATTTCCTTCCTGCAATTGGAGGAGGCCCGACTCAGCACTGGTTCTTTTACGGGTTGAGAAGTAATTAAGAAGTTTGTCCATTCAGTAGAATAATTTTGATGTGTTCCAAAAAGAGTATTAAATACTCTTGTACCACCATCATTCTACCGCCATCACACCACTCTTGTACCACCATCATTGTAACCCTCTTATTTAAAAGAGCAATCATGGAGTTTCTTGCCGGCTCTTCTCTATGGAATGGCATTCCGAACCGATGGTAAAAACTAAATTAATATTTTATTTTATGATTTAAATTTTTCTCTTATAATCTTTGATTATTTGAAAGCATTCGCAAAAATTTATTCGAATAAAAAACATTTTGATTTTGATTCTATCAGTCACTGAAATGATTCTTCGTGAATATAATTGCAATGTAACTTCCAGAAGCCATTTTATTCGTCCCTCATTAGTGTCGATGGCAAACGTAACGGCCCCAGTCTTTATGGCGGCCATTTTGTGTATTAATAACGCGTCAACAAAATGGCGATGGCCCGAACAATAAAATTTTTATTAATCCGAAATGGGATCTTGAAAATGCGAATGGTTTCAAACGTTGTAATTATTATATTAATTTAGATTTTTGTTCTCATAATTGCTAGGATGGCGTTCCTTTGTTGAATTAAAATGCGCGTTGCTGAATTCATGAATAATCTTTTTGGAGATTTTTTAATAGACGCCGAATAAAATTCTTGTAACAATTTCAATTTGTTTTTTTGCTTATTGGCGTATTGTGACTTAACTAAATTGTCTGCCTTTTCGTTTTCGAAGCACTTACATGACCCACTGCTGAATCGGGCCTCCACCAAATACAGTGAGGGTAATTAGTCTACCGTGCCACCCTAGCCAGGTGGGTTTCGTATCAAGTTTTCGTTCCCTTACGGCTAGGTCATTTCCTTTTGTCTGCTCTTACGACACCCTCAGGATGGAATGGGGTGCTGAGACTACGTATTCTAAATCCGTGTTTCACAAGGACAGTATTTTAATAAATATGATTATGTTAACGTTTGCTATCTATCTATCAGTAGGCTAATTTCCCTCCATGAATTTGGAGGAGGCCCAACTCAGTAGTGGGTCATTAATGGGTTGAAACGATGACGACGACGACTGCTATCTGTACTAAATTGTCTAACGTATTTAAAGTATTAACATAGCTCATATCCAGCAATGGAGGTATTCGATAATGCACCTAAATTTAGAAGAGATACCAGTTATTATCGCGTATCTCTCATTTGGCGACGCACTCAAATCCTAAGAAGCCTCGACACAGTCTGATTGCTAGAAATGTTCACACTGGCAGCCATTTTAATTGGAATAATTTAGAAGTTTGGCGTCCTGGGCTCATTGTTAGACAACACTCGATTGGCGTAGGTTCATTGTGTAGCATTAAACAATAAGCATCCGTGTGTTGATGGATTTACAGTTCATAATTGGAGGTCCTAATTCTGAGGTGCCATTAACGCTGACACAAGTAAATCACAAGACAGAAAAGTTTTCTTTTTTTTCGCCCTGGGTAAATTCCTTTATGGACTTCCTCGCCGGCCACGGGGATGGCCAGCGAGGGGAGTGTGGGACTCTCCCCCATAGTGGGGGCCTACCCAGTAAACCTCCCGGGGTGCTCCAACTCGCGTCCTGTTGCGGCATTGTGGGATCTGATGCAGAACCACGCCGCCGCAGACGAGGAGGCCCTCCTCCTCTCCTCAGGATGTGCCTACCCGTCTGACCTGCGTGGCACAGTTGGCTAAGTTCCCCCTCATGAACCTAAAAACCCCACAAATTCAAATTCAAATGGTGCTTTACTCGTGTAGGTTTTATCACAAAACTCTTAATAAATAAATGTCCAAGGATATTTATTTATTTATGACCAGCCAGGTACATACTGAAAGCTGCTTCACATCCATCTTTGGCTACCTGTTCTGGCCACTTCATATAACACCTTCAGTATGGAATGGATTGTGGTGACGGATTTAGAATACACAATGTCACCAACCCACGCCATCTTGAGTCGTAAGACGCGACTATCTTTTAGTTTAGTGCAAGAGGCAGATCACCTAGCCGCAAGAGAAGGAAAACTTGATACAAACTCTGTGCCAACCCGTCTTGCCAACGTGGCACAATAGGCTAAATTCCCTCCATGAATTTGGAGGAGGCCTGACTCAGTAGTAGGTCATTTATGGGCTGAAACGACGATAGAATGGAGCAGTGTAAACCCACCGTAATTAAGAAACCGTATGCGACTACTACATGCACAGTTAACTAGGCGGTCGATTTCACTGTTTCTTAGTACTTTTTAAGACAACTGTCTACTGGCGACTGTCTGTCAACTGCTGCAAAGATTTCGAAACGTCGGTATATAAATAATGTAATATTCACGCGATAAATCCCTTAGAAAGTGTTTAATTTTAATGTGTAATAATCACGAAAACCTAAGAAATCATTAATACTCAAAGAGATTTCTCTTACAGTCTTAGCTCTTACAGTCTGAGCCGAGAATTATGCCGCGACAGAAAATCTTAATCAAACATTCATAGTAAATAACAAACTTTATTAAATTTCAGACAATATACGCTATAAATATTAACTTTATAAAGTCCATTTTACATCTAAATCACCTTTGTAATCTTTAGTACGTTCACAGATCATTTCCTACGGTTTTCTTTCTTTTGCGGTTCTGTTTTAGGGTACCGTACGTGCCTCGTAAAATACATACTACTACTACGGGCTTCCTCCTATCACAGAGTGGGTTATTATAGTAGGTTACGGATTTAGAATACATAGTGTTACCACCTCATTCCATCCTGAGGCAGTCCTAAGAGACGAAAAAAAAGGCATCGCCGATAACCTAGCCACTAGAGAAGGAATATGAATACGAAACCCTGTGCTGACCCGTCAGGCCAGCGTGGCACAGTAGGCTAATTTCTCTATGTAATGGGAGGAGGCTTCATCAGTGGGTCATTTACGGGATGAATAGAAGTAGCAGTAGCAATACTGTCCCATTAGTCCGCTGCTGGACATCCCCTGTCTTCTGCTTGACGCATCCAGCTACTGCCCGCAACCTTTCGCAGATTGTCGCTCCATCTAGCTGACGGCCGTCCCACACTACGCTTACCGAGTCACGGTCCCCACTCAATAACTTGTCTTCCCCAACGGTTGTCGGTTCTTCTACAGATATGACCAGGCCACTGCCACTTCAGTCTGCTAATTTTCTGAGCTATGTCGGTGACTTTGGTTAATACTGTCAAATCTCTCTAAATTCACTGACTTTGACGTTTAAAGTCTAGATCAGAAGTTATATAATATATAAATAGTTCTTAATTTATTCTTTCATACGAAACCAAACATATAAGTACACGTTCGCGCTTCAAGTCACAAACGTCTTAAGTCCCCGGCGTTCCATCGGAGGTAATGTAGGAAAAATATCGCACAATAACTTTTGTTCGTCTGATATACGTGGCGGGAGTGGGGGGAATCGGGCCGTGATCTATCTCTCTTAGAAATCTCTTATTGTTACGTCGTCGGTAGGCAAGTTTAGCGAGAACAGACAAAAGACATATCTTGGTGCGTTGAAACAGTGATTTGCTATTTTGTTATCATTATTACTGGTCTTTCGGATACTAATATACATTACTAGCGACCCGACCCGGCTTCGCACGGGTGCAATTATGCATGTATCATACATATAAACCTTCCTCTTGAATCACTCTATCTATTAAAAAAGCTGCTACAAAATCTGTTGCGTAGTTTTAAAGATTTAAGCATACATAGGGACGGACAGACGACAGCGACTTTGTTTTATACTATGTAGTGATAGATGACATATGGAACAGAGACGTGGTAGCTCACTATGGGCTCCATCAGAAGGCTCAAAGTCACCCAAAGGGCAATGGAGAGGGCTATGCTCGGAGTTTCCCTGCGAGATCGAATCAGAAATGAGGAGATACGCAGGAAAACCAGGGTCACCGACATAGCCCACCGGATTGCCAAACTTAAGTGGCAGTGGGCAGGGCACATAGCTCGCAGGACCGACGCCCGATGGGGCAGAAAAGTCCTCGAGTGGCGACCGCGTTCCGGAAGGCGCAGTGCTCGTAGGCCTCCCACACGGTGTACCGACGACCTGGTTAAGGTCGCCGTAAAGCAGTGGATGCGGGCGGCCCAGGACCGGCCTTTGTGGAGATCCTTGGGGGAGGCCTATGTCCAGCAGTGGACGTCTTTTGGCTGAAATGATGATGATGATGATAGTGATAGTGATTACAACTATCACTACATTGCGGATAAATTGCAGGAGTGTCGGCTCCGTTGGTACGGCCACGTTTTGCGGCAACCGGAGGCTTACGTGCGAAACAAATGTCTGGCCATGTCGCCTCCGCCGGGCCCCGGCAGGAGGGGTAGACCCAAAAAGTGCTGGCCAGCAATATACGTTGGCCTAGAATTTCCGAGTGAACGCCAATACCAACGTATAGACGGTATATTTGCATTGTGTGGCCATCGCTCGGTGTCGCTCGCCTAGTTAGTTTCGATACACTTGCCCAACGTGTAGGCAGCAGCACTTGCCTTGTATTAAATTGCCTACATTCGCGTTGGCCTAAGCCCGGCCAACGTGTATTGCTGGCATAAAGGGATGCGTGCCAATGGGCTCACTACCAGAGATGCTGAAGACCGTGCGAAGTGGAGAAGAAAAAGTCGGAAAGTTTACCCCGGGCGCCTAAGCGAGAGTTTTGGCTATTTGTTTACTTCAAATGTGCAATCCTTCTAGCTACGTCGCCGCGTCGGTCACTTTAGTTTTTCTACGGATTTCCTCATTTCTGATTCTATCACGTAGAGTAACTCCATCGCACGTTGAGTGACTTTCAGCCGCCTAATGAGCCCCATTGTGAACGCCCACGTCTCGGATCCGTATGTCATCGCTGGCAACACGAACTGTTCGAAGACTTGTTTCTTCAGGCACTGAGGAATATTGGTCACAAGTTAAGTTAATTTTAATATTTGCACAGCAACATTTTATTAACACAGCAATTTATTTTCTACAGGTAAGCACAACTCAGTTGTACACGAAACACGGTTCGTCGAGGGTGAGTCAATCACGATATTCATTAGGAACAAGCAGGGAGAGACTGATTAAAATTAATCTGAATGCCTGAAGCGATGGCACTCTATAGTTCAGCAATAAAAATCTCAAACCGACCAAAAAATGATAGCAATGTTTTAAAATACTACTCCGCCCATAAATGACCCACTGCTGAGTCGGGCCTCCACCTCTACAAGGAGGGTACTTATTCCACTAAGCCACGCTAAACAGACAGGTTGGCACAGGGTTTTATATCAAGTTTTCCTGGGGCCAGGTTTCCGGCCATGTTATTTCCTTTTGTCGGCTCTTATGACACCCTTAGGTAGCAATGGGGTGGTGACACAATATAAAATACTCATTTCTTTATTCTATTCTCAATGAGATGATGAATTGTTACGCAAATGACAATAAAAAGAATATCAATTTGTATAAAATGTGACATTTCCATAATTTAGTTATTTGGACAAAGAAATTTATAGATTCTAATGATGTCGTTTTAGGGGTCGTTTGTGTCACGGCAATCACGACTTTATTACCTAAAGAAATGAAAAGGTTTGGAACAGAATATTTGTATTTATATAAAATTTATTTTAGAACAATGATGATGGAGATGTGTTTTCTCAGTGATGACGTTTGACAAAGACGTGGTCGCTCACTATGGACTCCAAGTCAAAGGGTATCAAAGGGCTCCAAGTCTCCCAAAGAGAACTATCTATGCTCGGAGTTTCCCTACGAAATCGAATCAGAAATGAGGAAATACGCTGGAGAATCAGAGTTACTGGCATAGCCCACAGGATTGCCAAGCTTAAGTGGCAGTGCAGGACTGACGCCCGATGGGGCAGAAATTTCCTCGAGTGGCGACCGCGTTCCAAAAAGCGCAGTGCTGGTACTGGTGATGGTCTCTCACACGGTAGACCGACTACCTGGGTAAGTTCGCCGGAAAGATGGATGCGGGTGGCCCAGAATAGGCCTTCGTGGAAATCCTTGGGAGAGCACTATGTCCGGCAGAGGACGTCTTATGACTGAAATGATGATGATGATTATAGGACATCATCACATTACCACAAAAATGGCTCTGTTTCGTTGTGAAGAGTTGGCACTGTTTCGTATCAAGTTTTTCTCCACTTCCGGCTAGGTTATCGGCCTTGTCATTTCCTTTGGCGGATCTTATGACCTTTGCACCCAGGATGGAATGTGGTGGAGACACTAAGTATTTTAAATCCGTCACCAGTCGGTAAAACCGAGATTCACTGTAACTTTATACTCATATACGGTTCACTCATTTTAATTTGTTCGTTTTAATCAAGCAAAAAGCAACGCGGGTCTTGTTAAAATTTTCTATTAAATCCACGAGACGCACAGAAAGACAATGAGGACGTATCTCCGATCTATTAATAAGGCAGTTTAATTTGGAAAGCGGCGGTACCGACAGCAGTGAAAACAGAAATGAGAAATTATTATTCGGCGACAAAAACAACGCTTTTAAATAGAGTTTATTAAATTTTGCCTGTCTTGTGATGTGATTAAGTGTTACATAAATCCATACGTGGTAATTTATTTAATATAAATAACTAGCGACCCGCCACGGCTTCGCACGGCAATTGTGCATGTATTATGCATATAAAACCTCCTCTTGAATCACTCTATCTATTAAAAAAACGCTTCAAAATCCGTTGCGTAGTTTTAAAGATAAAAACATACATAGGGACGGACAGACGACAGCGACTTTGTTTTAAAATAAGTAGTGATAGTGATAGTAATATGTAAATAGTAATAATAATGATGTTTGCATAATTATGTCGCCGGGAAGCGAAGGAGCGATGGATGCTTTTGGCTGTAATGATGATGGTGATGAAATAAATAAATAAATATCCTTGGACATTTCACACAACGCCATCTGGTCCCAAGCGAAGCAACTTAATGCTTGTGTTATGGTAACGAGATGGATGATAAACTACATAAATTCATTTTTTTTTTGTGAATACATACTTAATATAGATAGAAGACACCCAGACCCGGAACAAATACTTGTAGGTCGTACAAATATTTCTTCCGTGCGGGGATCGAAGCCGCGACATGCTGCGCAGGAGTCGATCGCTCAACCACTGGGCCAACGATCTCACAGACAAATTGCCTACGCAGTTTTGTGAGACTATGTTATAGTTTCAATGTCAATTTGTGCCAGTGTAAAAATAAAAAAAATAAATAAAAAAAAAACCGTGTCGCCAAATATAAAAAAATAATAATGAAATCATCAATTGAAATTGATGTGGAAACTGGTGTGTAAAAAATATATCGGGACATACAAAGCCACACACTCGGTGGCACAGTAGGCTAATTACGCTCCATGTACGTGGAGGAGGCAGCAATTATCTATGGTCTAAGTAGTAGTAGAAATACAAAACAAGAACAAAAACAGGTTAGTAGTAGAAGGGATAGTTAGAGGAAAACTTGATACAAACCCTATATAACAGAAGGCTAATTTCCCTCCATGAATTTGGAGGAGGCTCGACTGAGTAGTGGGTAATTTATGGGCTGAAACGACGAGTAGTAGCTGCGATGTCTAGTGGTCAGATGTGCCGCCTTTGGATCAACGGGTCCCGGGTTCGATTCCGGGGTCGGGCCAGTGTCTTTGTCTAAACCAGAGGCACTGGCTCGGAGTCTGGGTGTCATTTCTATCTATAATATGTATGTATTTACAAAAAAAAATATGTATATAAGTAGTTTATCATCCATCTCGTTACCATAACACAAGCATTTAGTTGCTTAACTTGGGACGAGAGGGCGTTGTGTGAAACATTCGTTTACAAAAACACAAAAACATTTATTTACAAAAAAAAAATGTATATAAGTAGTTTATCATCCATCTCGTTACCATAACACAAGCATTTAGTTGCTTAACTTGGGACGAGATGGCGTTGTGTGAAATGTCCAAGGATATTAATATTTATATTTTTTTACATTTTAAATAAAGATCTCGTACTTCAATTTTGCTGGCTCTACAAGCGTCAGGAGTACACGAGCCAGATTAATGGTTATATTTAAATTTTCCTTCACGTCGCTTTTTTTCAGTGTTTCAGTACAATTCCTTTTTTCCCACTGCCCCTACAAATTAGAAGGGAAATGAAGGAAATTGACATTGTCAAGTCTGATTGTGCTTGCGCCGTTGTCATTCAAATTGTTTTAGAAAATAAACTAAACATGCAAAAGAGGTATTATAAATTTGATCTTATGTGGTATCATCATCAGCCCACTCTAGTCCACTGCTGGACATAGGCCTCCCCAAAAGAGCGCCTGTCTCCAGCTTGACGCATCCAGCTGCTGCCCGCAACCTTACGCAGTTCTTCGCTCCATCTAGCAGAGGGCTCACACTACGTTTGTATTATGTGGTATAAAATAAAATAAATAAATATCCTTGGACATTTCACACAAGCCATCTCGTCCCAAGCTAAGCAACTTAATGCTTGTGTTATGGTAACGAGATAGATGATAAACTACATATAAATTTTTTTTTGTAAATACATACATATTATAGATAGAAATGACACCCAGACTCCGAGCCAGTGCCTCTGGTTTAGACAAAGACACTTGCCTGACCCCGGAATCGAACCCGGAACCCGTTGATCCAAAGGCGGCACATCTAACCACTAGACCAACGAGGCAGTCAATCAAAATATTGGTTCTATTAAATGTAATTTGCAAGGTGACAGATATAGAACACAGTGTCAACACCCCATTCTGAGGCCCACTAGTTGCAAGGAAACACTATACGTTTTGCCAGCGTGGCACAGCAGGGTAATTCTATCTTCTACTACTCAGCCCATAAAAGACCCACTGCGGAGTCGGGCCTCTTCCAACTACATGGAGGGTAATTAGCCTACTGTGCCACGCTGCCCAGACGGGTTGGCACGGGGCTTCAAGTTTTCCTTCTCTTGCGGCTAGGTTATCGGCCTTGTCATCTCCATTTGTCGGCTCTTTTGACACCCTCAGGGTGGAATGGGGTGACGACACCATGTACTCTAAATCCGTCACGAATCTTAGTTATTCTTAGTAGAAGTGATGATGATGATATAATCCTCATTACCACAAGCAATCTCGGGAGCTATAAATCACATACTTTCTTCATAACCTTTTATGTTCAGCCGCTATTTTGCTTAAGTATGTTAGTTGTGCTTAAGCTGTGCTTAAGGCAAGGCAACACGCTAACCGGACATTAATATTAGGACTTTACGAAGTATATAATGGTTTGCCTGAGTTATGGGAGGGCGCGGTTGTAACCTGGTTCTTTCAGCTTAACTTTGATAATCATCATGATTTCAACCACAGAATGGCGTAGATCTCCAAGACCCTTGGAACGAATGTTCACACAAGAGGACATAAGAGCCGGTAGTGAGAAGTACGCATCCCTCCCATTCTGGCAACTGTAACTAGGTCGTCGGTCCAATGTGTGGGAGTCGCTTACCGCCACGAGGTCGCCACTCGAGGACGCCCTATGGACTGTCAGACCAGCGAAGACAGTCCTCTGGACAATGTCGGTACATCTGGTTCGCCTTGTTGGTTTAGTGGTAGGTGTCTTTTTGTAAACCAGAGGCTCTGAGTCTGGGTGTAGTTTGTGTTCGTGAATTTCATGTTTTTAAACTGCCCCCGATACAGTTTATTTACTGCAGGGGTTTCGTTGTTAAAAAGAGTAAAAGCTTAGATAATGAAATATATATCCCATTGATGGATATATATTTAATTATCTATTAAATATATATCCATCTACACAACTTATTTTTACGGCGTTAATAATGGCGCTTAATATATTACAACGATGTTTTTATTTCACGCTACATATTAAGAGCGATTACATACTTTTTATGTTTTATACAGCTCACAGGTTTTTGAGAACAGATTGTCGTTTACGGATAGTTCGCCGCTTGAAGTAATCTTTATCATATGACGTACGTATATAACATTTGTGAAAACCAATGATTTCTGAAAAAACATTTAATCAAATAATAAGTAAATACTCCAGTAAATTTTATTGAAAGCATCAACAAATGACCGCTATTCATAGAATCAGCATTCTCGAATGTAAAGGATTATATCCATCCATCCAGTCCATAATTAATTCAATTCTAAGTACAGTATAAAATGAAAATGTCAACCAAGAATTTCTAGATAACGTGAGTGAAAACGTAATTATAAATCCAATTTATCAAAATATAAACTTTTCGCAACTAATCTCAAGTCCTTTAACCGTAATCTCGATTGACAAAGAACAATGTCGCTTCTACTAAAGGGGGTTAAACTGTAATTAAAATCAATATTTAACAACCCGTGGGTTGGAAGGCGTACGCTCACGAGTTCAGAAGAGTTGTAAACGTTGATTGAAAAGTTGAACCGAAACGAATATGTTTTTTTTATTATATTATACTTCTTGCCTCAAAGAGGAAATAAATATTGAGAGAGCTTTGAGCATATTTTTAAATTTAAATTCCGTGTGGTGTCGGATGTAGAATACATAATGTCACAACCCCATTCCCTCCTGGGGGTGCCATAAGAGCTGACTAAAGTAAATTAGATGGCCCAGCCGTAAGAGAAGGAAAAAAAACCCGTGACACAGTTGGCTGATTTTCCCTCTGTAATTGGAGGAATCCTGACTCAGCAGTGGGTGACTTGCGGGCTTAGAAGAGAATTATTGTACACTAATATTATATTTTCGTCTACAGTTTGCGTTACTCCATGTCATTAGGAGTTAGGTAACCTCGTAAACATAAATCCGGCACCAAATGACACCGATCTGGAACACTTAGAGCCCCCGCACATTATGGCCACCAGTCGCCGCTACTACACGCGCACCAGTGGTCCAGCCAGACCACTACACGCCGCCACCAGTGGCAGCCACTGGTGGCTGGATGCGGCCTTCAGCGGCTGCTACTAGCGGCAGTTGTTCATGTGTCTGGCCAGCGACTGTGGCCGTGAGAGCGCGCGAGTCAAACGACAAAAAGCGGCCAGAAGTAGCGAGCGCGGTCGAATCCCACAGCTTGTGGCTCGGAAGCGGCCAGCGCAATCCCTAGGTGTGCGCCGCGAAACGCGTCTGCAACTTGTGGTAGCCACTAGTCATTCTAAAGCCAAGAACCATTTACTGATACCGGTAATCATCATCTCATTTACCAAAAGTTAAAGGTAAACACAATCTACTTTGTTCGCTAAGTAGAGGACACATTTTAACATCAACTTCACTATAAATTCGTGAATTACAAACGATACACTTTATGTGAAATACTAGTCAACACAAGAACAGATGGTTGCAAGACACAAATAAATGGCCAAATCAACATATTTTATACATAGATGTAAAAACAAACTGGAAGTAACTTATACACATCCCACCGCACGCTGGGAAAAAACGCGTGTTGTAAAAGTCAACCAAACCCAGCACATTGGTAGGATCTAATGGTCCGCCCGGCTAGCTACCACCCTCACATTTTAGTCAGTCGCCAAGCAGTTTTACTCCGTATATGAGAGCCGGTGCCCGAAGGGCATTTCCTTGAATTGCCTGTTCCATCTTAGACCCTGGCGTTGCTTTCCATCACGCAAGCATAGCGTAAAAGGCATTCAGGTCGGAGATCAAAAAAGTATTAAAGGTTAAAGAATATCGTCAGTATGCCCCACCCATATCTAGAGCTATAACGAGAAAATCAATAGGACTACTGATGCAGATTATGTGTAATAGCTAACTATATTTTCCGGAATAACAAACCATTTTTTTTTTCATTATTAGCCACCAGCTCTTGTTGAAAGTGTCCTAACCGGAGTAATAAAGTAAACCCAAGAAACATTACGGAACTCAAATTATTAGTTAACAAGACCGATAATTAAGCCGAGTTGAGCCAGATTTTCATACACCACTGACGGTGAACTTACATGTATGAAAACTCGCTCAAATATGCAAGCTAAACTAAACTAACTTATTTTAGCTGGCGGTGGATGTTCGGCTTTAGAAGTGCGGCCTTTCGATCAAGGGGGATCCTTGATTTGTTCGATTCCTGGGCCTGGCAAGTGTCTATAGGTAAACTAGAGGCGCTTGCTATGAGTCTGGGTGTCATTTGTGCTCGTGAATATCATGTTTGTAAACTGCCCCCGCGATACAAGTTATACTTGTAGTAAAATGTAAATTCAATGGGAATTTATCTGATTGCAAAGTTATGTAATACCCAAAAATTATGGCACATCTAGAAAATTTCTTCTCTATGTCCAGGCTGTTTGCGTGTTTTCATGGCAAATTAAGCAGACAGCTTGCCGTCCAAGGGTTAAGCCCGGTACTAAATAGCTAATGTATTTAGTTAGAATCCCGGGCGAAAGGTTTGAATTCATAATTTCCGGGAACAGCGGCCGCCGGGTTACGGCTGACACACGGAATCCGGGATACAGTTTAAGATGGGTAACGAAATACTTAATATTGGTGTACTGTTCTGAATTTTGGCGATACCTCAGTGTGATGCCACGTTAGTGCCCAAGTGGTGACGTAGAACACATTCGTTTCAGCCCATAAATGACCCACTACTGAGTTGGGCCTCCTCCAAATTCATGGAGGGAAATTAGCTTACTGTGCCACGCTAGTAAGAATTGTTGGCACAGGGTTTGTATCAAGGTTTCCTTCCTGCCTCTTGCGTTCTTTTTGTCGCCTCCTACAACAACCTCAAGATGGTATGTGTGGGTTGGTGACACTGTGTACCGTCATCACACGGACTTCAGAACACATTGTCATCAACTAATTCTATTTTGAGAGTGTATTACTAAGTAACTAGCTATTAGTATAAATAAATAAATAAATATCCTTGGGCATTTCACAAAACGCCATCTCGTCCCAAGCTAAGCAATTTTTTAATGCTTGTGTTATGGTAACGAGATGGATGATAAACTACTTATATACATTTTTTTTTGTAAATACATACATATTATAGATAGAAATGACACCCAGACTCCGAGCCAGTGCCTCTGGTTTAGACAAAGACACTTGCCCGAACCCGGGACCCGTTGATCCAAAGGCGGCACATCTAACCACTAGACCAACGAGGCAGTATTAGTGTTCTAAATGAGCTATATTTTTTTTTGATGGGCTCGGCATACATATATAGCGTCATCAGCCCTTTAAAGAATTGACCCACTAAAAGAAAAACCCACTAAATGAAGAAAGCCCAATAAAAGAAATGACTAACCGTTAAGCGCCTCGTCCGCGATAGATTAAAATTACGGAGAGCGACTGTCATAGGGCAATCTACGACGTGTACATATTAGCGAGACTACCCTAGCTAATGTGTCACTACAGTCTACGTAGACAGGCTCGGCTACTTTCGGCTACGTGTACGTAGAAATTAGAGTATAGATTAGTTGTCAAGCTGTCTAGCTCTATTCTCTCTGCGTGGACGACGCGATTTAAACAGCAGGAGATCTATCTCTAAAACAAGAGAGATAAAAAGAGGAAATCCACAAACGCCTGGCCAGCGCGGCACAATAGACTAGATTTAGTTTTTACCACCGGTTCGGAATGACATTCCATAGGGAAGAGACGGCAAGAAACTCCATTCCACTCTTTTAAATAAAAGGGTTACAATGATGGTGGTACAAACAAGACTGACAGATCAGTGACAGCAATAACTAAAATGATCTTTTATAATGAGTGCGTTGAATGTACGAATCCATTAAGAAAGAAAAAAGAAAGAAAGAAAATGTTTATTAAGCTATTGTAAACAAGTATAAGTTTCGACCTGTCTATTTGAATAGCTTAACAATTAACTTGAATAACTTATCAACAGAATAGTTCAAAGCAAAACAGACGTGTAATTAAAAAATCCATCCAAAAATACGTCGAACGGAATTGACAACGTTATCAAAATTCAACAATCGTTCGGTTTAATCTGTCCATTATGTCTGCTATCGGCATATTCTGAATTTCATTAATACATCAAATAGTTTTCACTGCTACACAAGGTACGGACGTGGGTAGGTCTCAATGGAAGAGTGTAGCGGATAAATATTTAAAATAGTTTCTAAGATAGTATTCTAATGTCTCATGTCATTAAATATATAAATAAACTAGTGGCCCGCCCCGGCTTCGCCCGTGCAAAGCGGGGGTGGGTTATACATATAAACCTTCCCCTTGAATCACGCTATCTATTAAAAAAAACCGCTTCAAAATCCGTTGCGTAGTTTTAAAGATTTATGCATACATAGGGACGGACAGAAGAATGCGACTTTGTTTTATACTATGTAGTGATATCCTTGGACATTTCACACAACGCCATCTCGTCCCAAGCTAAGTAACTTAATGCTTATGTTATGGTAACGAGATGGATTATAAACTACTTATATAATTTTTTTTTGTAAATACATACATATTATAGATAGAAAACACCCAGACCCAGAACAAATACTTGTAGGTCGTACAAATATTTCTTCCGTGCGGGAATCGAACCCGCGAGATGTTTGTGTGAATTAGAACACATCTACCAACTCCTGAGTTATAACTTGTATCGTAGGGATTTGTTTCTTCTCAGTCCTATAACAATTGCTTAGTCAGTCCATCTCCAGTTACAGCCAGAGCGTAATTAGCCTAGGGCGCTTCACACACTGCCCCCGCGCTCCGTCGCCTGGCGCGGAGTGGCAGATTTTAATACCACCGAAACCACGCCACGGCGCGTTTTCGGTGTGTTGGCCCTGGCGTGTTTTCTATTCTAATCGATGTACTTGCATACAATATTAAAATCTGCCACTCTGCGCCAGGCGACGGAGCGCGGGGCAGTGTGTGAAGCGCCTAATGTGCCACGGTGGCCAGACGGGTTGGCCCAAGTTATTTTAATCTTGCGGCTAGATGTTAGATCTTATCATAACCTTTTGTCGGCTCATACGAAACCCTCAGGATGGAATGAGGTGGTGACACTATGTATTCTAAATCCATCACCATGAGGAACCTGATTCTTTAACAAACATATAATAAATAAACACCAAGCCTCAAAGCAAGTATCTGGTTTAAACAAGGACTTGCCCGACGCCGGAATCTATTACGGCACATGCAACCATCAAGGCGACGCAAGTATACTCGCTTACAGTGGAACCCCACCTTGTTTAACGATGGCCGCTATTAATATTAAAATTTCTGGTTAACTGTGGCGTGATAGAGAATTTGTTTTGTAGTTAACAAACAGATATGTTTTGATTTAACTGTCTGGTTTTTGAGGTATGTTGATGAAACGGGCATAATTGGAGTTGTCATGATTTAATTGAATGGCCGTGAATTATCCAAGAAGCCAAGGCAAATAAAGCGCTACTGTGTGATCTTTTTTTAAAGATTCTTACGAACATTTTCTGCCTTCTCTAACTTGACCATACATTAAGTTTAGTACCAAGTTAGTAAGACTCCAATTATGTGCAATGGCTGTTAATAACCAATCAAACTCATGTGTGTTCCTGAATTATATTTATGTAAACTTCCCCGCGATGAGGTTTATATACCCAGGAGTATAGTATTAAAAAAAATATCTAAGGTACCTGAAATGTTGGATTTGAGTAGTGTTTGACCCATGACTGATATTAATAGCGAAATTATCATTTCTTTCATATCTTCCAATTTTTTTTTCAACGGATTCCCTGCACATTTATATCTGGGGCAGTTTACAAACTTGTAATTCACGGACACAAATGACACTGAGCAAGTGCCTCTGGTTTAGACAAATACACTTGCCTGACCCCAGAATTGAACCGGGGACCGGTCATACAATGGCGGCACATCCTACCGCTAGACCATCAAGGCAAATACGTCAAAGATGTTGCTCAGTTATTCCATCACTACTAACTAAAAAGCTTGCGTGAACATAAAATTTGAAAATTAACAAGTCTTCCTTCTCTTATGGCTAGGAGATCTGTCTCTCGCGTTCCTTTAGTAGCCTCTTACGAGACACTCACGACGGTATGGGTTGTTGACATTATGTTTTCTAAATCCGTCACCACTAATACCGAATCATACTAAGTACTGTCCGTGTGGTGACGGATTTAGAATACACCAACCCATCTTTAGGGTGTCGATAGACGCAACTAAAAGAACGCAAGATCACCTAGACCCAAGATAAAGAAAACTTGATACAAACCCTGTGCCAACCCGTCTTGCCAGCGTGGCACAGTAGGCTAATTTCCCTCCATGATTTGGAGGAGACCAGACCCAGTAGTGGGTCATTTATGGGCTGTAACAAACGAACTAATTGTAAGGCACATAATGGATAAAGCTTCTAGATATTGGAAATAGATCAATTGGACTTCGAAGCTTCCCACAAACTAGTGTTATTATCCATTAAGTTAAGTCTATATTTGCCAGGTTCAAATTTACTGGCACTAGGAATAGACACGTAACCTCTGGTGCCGGAATCGCGAAAATAAATCTGCTCCCGGCGATATTATTAGACAGTATATTCAGTATTGGATAGCAGATTGAGAATCTGGAAAAGGAATATCTGCCGTAGTTTTGTATTTGTCTCGGAAAATGTCGAGTGTATTTTTGAAAGTGTTTTTGATAAAATTACTTGTAGTGTTTGGAAATTGCCTGTCCGTGTCGTGACTGATATAGAATGCGTAGTATCTTCACCCTATCCCATCTTGGGAGTATCATAAGAGCCGAGAAAAGGAAATGACCTAGGTGCAAGAGAAAGAAAACTTGATACGATACCGTTTGCCCAGCGTGGCACAGTAGGCTTATTACCCTCAATGTGATTGGAGGAGGCTCGTCTCAGCCACCGCTGACCCACTGGTCGTGTATGGACTCAATAGTTTGGAAATGCCGACTGTCTGAACTAATATATGTTTATAATATTATTGGTTTTATAGGTAAATCTATCGTAAATTTCGTCTCTCTCGATATTAATTCGATTCCACTCAACACTCAACTTATAGTTCATCACAAAGACGGTAGTTTCGATCAACACGAAGCTATTACGAAATATAAGTTAGTCAATAAAGTTGTATATTCCCTGCACAGAATACCTGTTCAAATTTCATTCTGTGCGTTCAACCAAATTGAATCACGCCATATTCCCAGAAATACCTCGAGCTTATCCATCAATGTAGATTTATTTCAACTCGTGTAAGATCCAAGTGACTTAGCTATTGATTTGCGAAAATATTGGCACGTCTCGTCTGTCGAATGGTCGGCGGATAATATTGGCAGGTGAAGAATATTTTGCTTCTACCTTCGAGATATTTCTACCATTTCAGTCTCGGTCTTAACGACTGTGTATAGAGAACTTTGTAAATGTTCTAGACAAATAAGCAAACAGATTGAAATATTAGGTTACTTTTTAAAACGTGTTGTCTTTGTTAAGAATTACTTGCAGTGGATAAAAAATTTGTATTTATAGAAAATCGAACTAAAAAAATAAATATCATAACGCTATTGCTAAATAATCACTAAAAAAATATATAGCAATAGCTATAAGATATTTACATCTCTATTAGCTATTTAATCGAAGAGTGGTGTTCCACCTTGATCACCGTTATTATTATTATTATTCTATTAATGATAACGGGTCAAAATGTTTAAAATATTGAATTGTCATCGGTCCTTAATAATTAAAATTTCGAATTAATCCGACGTTTTGAAGTGGGTCAAAATCATGTTCAAAGATTCCGTTACATACATACATACAAGCGAAGCTAATAAAAGCGTATTAAAAAGACTCCTTATTAACGGATTTGGGATATACAATGTCACCGATCCATACCATCCTACTACTACTACTAAACCCATAGGCACTGCTGAATTGGGCCACCTTTAGCCTACACTGCCACGCTGGCCAGACGTCATAAATCGAATTAGACGAATTATATCTACCGCCTACCTATAGTTGTTGTTCACTGTGCACGCAGAAATCGCTCACGGTGTCCAGAGGTCTTGCAGATGAGTGTTAAGAGATGAGATTAGATCAATTTAATGACTGGATCCCAAGCAGGAGGTACCTGCCAACTAAAAAACGAAAAAAAAAGATTTAATTATTTATTTGTACATTTGAAGACCACTGTCATCTAGTCTTTCCCGTGACCACGATTGCTGCAAAGCATTCGAAACGCCGGGTATTATATAATGTATTACATTACATACACGCGATAAATCCGTTAATAATAATCCGTTTAATTTTAAAGTTAATTTTGATACAATTCATAGTTTGTATTATAAACCTACATTAGTGATTTCATTTTCGATATACCACCAACTACGATATGCAAAAGATTTTCAAAGTGTATCAAAACAAATAAATTCAAAACGCTCACGACGAAATTCACGACATTTTCTGTAAATACAATAGCTTCTCCCATTTTATTTCTACGACGTCGTACATTGACTGGAGTTTGGTCTGAATCTTCGTGTATTCTAGTTTATTCGGCGAAATTTCCCTACATATGAGCTGTATTAGAATTCTGCAAAGCGTTTGACTGGCTTGATAAGCATAATGCATTTACATCAAATTGTTTATATTTGTTGTTGTTTCTATGTCTATTTACGTTTATTTCTTTGTTTTATAATACAAAATGTGTAAAAGTATATTTACATAAGCGTAAAAATTTAGAGTTATAGATTGTTTTAAAGTTGAAGCCGAAAGGTGTACGTTCAATAAATGTCACGTAATGACGTCACATACTCACACTAACGCACACCGCTCGCCTGAACTGGCTTTACAATATATAATGTCACCAACTCATTTCATCCCTAGTACCGTTCCTAGCATCAAGAAAAGGAAAACTTGGTACAAACCCGTCTGGCCAGCGTGGTACAGAATGCTAATTACCCTCCAACTGGAGTAGGCCCGACTCACCAGTGGGTCACTTATGAACTGCATAGTAATGGTAGAATTACTATAAACAGTTATGATATTCTAACCCTTCTGATGCCAGATAAATTATATCTACGATCGCCCAAGGGATCCTTATAGGTCAGTTAACAAAAGACTTGGCCTATATCAGCAGGAGTTTTGTTGTGTGAATAAAGCCCGCATGGGGCGGCTAGCTGGATTTATGGGAGGCGCGTTAAAGGGTTGTATTTGGGTCAGTACGGCTGCGAAAACATAGCTTTACTGACATCGATTGTCATAAACGTGTGAAAGTTGTTGTTGGTGGCAATTTTGCGCTGTTGGTTTTAACCGACAAAGAAAGAGAATGGCTATTATTTTTAAGCGTCTGGCTATCCGTCATAATTCATGTACAGATATTGATTTGTGCTTTGTTCCGTATGGTGACAGATAGAATTCAAAGTGTCACCTCCCCATTTCATCCTGAGGGTGTTGTAAGGCCAAAATGATAAGGGAATAATAAATAAATAAATAAATATCCTTGGACATTTCACACAACGCCATCTCGTCCCAAGCTAAGCAACTTAATGCTTGTGTTATGGTAACGAGATGGATGATGAACTACTTAGATACATTTTTTCTTTGTAAATACATACATATTATTGATAGAAATCGACACCCAGACTCCGAGCCAGTGCCTCTGGTTTAGACAAAGACACTTGCCCGACCCCGGAATCGAACCCGGGACCCGTTGATCCAAAGGCGGCACATCTAACCACTAGACCAACGAGGCAGTCTAAGGCCTAATAAGGCCGAAGACCTAGCCACAAGAGAAAGAAATCATTAAATCCTTTGACAAAGCTAGTAATGATCTACTACTACTATTTGTTAGGTAATGTAATATGCTATACTATATATGTCCGTATGGTGGGTGATGGATTTAGAATACACAATGTCACCAACCCACACTATCCTGAGGGTGTCGTAAGAGGCGACTAAAGGAGCTTAAGAAGCAGATCACCTAGCCGTATGAGAAGGAAAACTTAACACAAACCGTGTGCCAACCCGTCTTGCCAGCATTGCACAGTAGGCAAATTTCCCTCCATTAATTTGGAGGAGGCCCGACTCAGTAGTGGGTCATTTATGGGCTGAAACGACGACTACTACTATTTGGCCCATAAATTACCCACTGTTGAGTCGGGCCTCCTCCAACTATATGGAGGGTAATAGGACGACTGTGCCACGCTGGCCAGACGGGTTGGCACAGGATCTCGTGTCAAGTTGGGCGTCACAGTGGAATGCGTCTACGCGAACCTGTGGCGCCCCAAGTGACGTGTGAGGGTATACCGCAGGGGTTTTAGTGGGTAGACGAGTAGTTTCCGGAGTCCCACATAATCGCCAACCCCACTCCCGAGGGGCAGCGGTATGCATTAAAGCATTTCGTGGTATTTCCCCAGCGTCACAAAAAAGGGTTTCGGATCTAGTTTCCTTCTCTTGCGGCTAGGTTTTCAGCCGTATTATTTTCTTTTGTCGGCTCTTACGATACCCTCATGATGGAATAGGGTGGTGTCACTTTAAGGCCAAAGTGAACAGACACCTTCTAGGCAAACGTGTACCATCTTGGGCCTCATCTTCGCCTTCCATCAAGTGAGATTGAGGTCAAACGTAAGCCTATTTTTTCATTTAAAAAAAAATAAAAAAAAACCACTGTATTCTAAATCCGTCACCACGGAATCCTAATTGGATAACGTTTCTTTTTAATTCAAAATTGCTGTTAAAAGATTTAACATTTCTAATTTAAGTAATTTGTCTGTGTCGTGATAGATTTAGAATACACAATGTCACCAACCCACACCATCTTGAGGGTGTTGTATGAGGCGACTAAAGGAACGCAAGAGGCAGACCACCTAATCACAAGAGAAGGAAAACTTGAAGCAAACCCTGGGCGAACCCGTCTTGCCAGCGTGGTACAGTAGGCTAATTTCGCTTCATTTTGGAGGAGGCCCGACTCAGTAGCGGGTCATGTTTAGGCTGACATGATGATGATGAATTTACGTACTCAGTAGTCTAATTTAGACTTAGCTTGGCCCCCTTTAATAACTAGGGGAGTTATTTGTAGGTCAGAAAAAACACCTGGAGGCTACTTTTTAGGTCAGTGAACAAAGGTTGTGAATGGGACCCGGGAATGTAGGGTAGGACTGTTGCAAGGGACGGGATTCAAAATTAGGTCAACTTGGTGACAATATAAAAAAACGCCATTCGCGCGATTTCTGCCATAGAGAGCACCTTTTTTTTTCTTCAGTTTTTTTATGTTTGGACCTTAGCTACTTCATCATCTGAACCATTCATGACGACCGGCTCCTTTCAAATTCTTGATGGAAATAAGCCTTCCATGCCGCTATGGACGGTCTACTACTACTCACCCTATATATGACCCATTGCTGAGTCGGGCCTCCTCCAGTTACATGCTGGGTAATCAGCCTTTCGTGCTGGGTTGGCACAGGGTTTCGTATCAAGTTGTCCTTCTTTTAAGGCTTAAGCCTAGAATATAAAATATGATAAATATTTTATTGTCTGTATCTTGTATTTTTTTTGTGTGCAATAAAGAGTTTATAAATAAATAAATATAAATAAACTTCGTACTTCCTCAGAATCAATAAATAAAAAACCTTGAATGATAATTCCAGAATGTTTCAATTTTATTAAAATATGTGCAAATCTTAACTGGAACAAAAACATTTTCTCAACCTTCCCTGGACTTCCACGAATATTTCAAGATCAAAATTAGCCAAATCGGTGCAGCCGTTCTCGAGTTTCAGCGGGACTAACGAACAGCAATTCATTTTTATTTATAAGATAAATAAGGCTAGGTTATCGGCCTTGTCATTTCCTTTTGTCGCCTCTCACGACATCCCAGGATAGAATGGGGTAGTGACACTCTTTACCATAGAATAGGATAGAATACTCTTTATTGTACACCAATAATATAAAAGGTTAACATGGCATCAGAGAAATTTAACAAACTTTCTTCTTTTATTGTTTGTTAACTAGTTTTCCTTCTCTGGCGTCTATGTTCTTCTCTTTAGTTAGGTAAATCGTACGACAACCTCAGAATAGAAACGCTTGTGTATTCTAAATCACTCGCTGCATACACAGAATGTTACTTAAGCTTGCCAATTGGCCAAACGGTTTTAGATGATATGAATTCTGTCGCAAACAAAATAAGTAAAAACGTTGTTATATCACTTGAATGTAAATAAAAAGTGATCAATAATAATAATAAAAATCACTTTATTATTTATAAAACGTAAATAATTGCATTGTTGGTCTAGGTGATGGGAAAATACATAATTAAAATGTACTGGCAGTCATTGCAGGTAATAAACGGTGCTAAACACGTTGAATTTCATATGTATTCAACTCAAAGGACCGTGAGTACAAATATTAAACGGTGCCATTTAGTCACTAAAATAGTAATGTAAATATACAAAGCTATGGACGAAAACAGGATTCTGACTGAACGTAGAGTAAACATCCGAACGGCTCAAAGGACATGGTATTGCGTCTGTAATAAACATTGATATGGGTAGAGCTTTTGATACGGGTTGGTGCAGTAGGTACTTTTTTATAATCTTTAAAAACATAGATAAATCTATTCTGATCGGCTAAATGTGTAACCCCATCTTTTAACCTAACTGTAACACTTAAGTTCCGTATGGTGAGTGAAGGAACACTTGATAATTCTGAGCTAGTGTCATTTAAAGGAGATGTGAATTTAGATAATGGAATTAAAGAAATCGATATAGAAGATTACATAACACAAATATATGTACTGACATCTATATGACATTAACAGTCAGAGTATAATGAACTTAGGTTTAACCCATGAACTATAAATTCCGTTCTAGCTTTGTACACAAACACAAATAATGTACGTGTACACTGGTCTTTGAAGATTATACACCTAATTAATGCCGAGTGATGAGCACGGGTGACCGGCTTTTGGGTGTATCCAAGTGAATTACGCGTTATATTTGCGTTAGTGATATTAATGTGTCTTTGATGCAGTATACATTTTGCAATCAAAGCTTCGAATAAAAATTGCTTTTTTTGTAAACCCAGTTTTATGTATGTAACTACGAAAGTATTCTTTAGAAATACGGAAATATTTTATACATGTCTGTTAGAAATCGAAGGAGAATTTGATATTACTAATCTAATAAAATTACACAACGTAATTGCAATATACAAACAAATCATAAACACAATTTTTTTATTTTGTACAAATGAAATAAATACAGGCAATTTGAGGCATAATTTTTAACCATAAATTACGATAGTTTTGTCTAAACATTTTACTTAACGTAGGTCTTTCATTTTGGTTGAATTGTTAATTTCTCCCAACCACCGATGAAATATTATAACCACGATCATTCCATTTCCTCTAGTAGTTATATGTTTGCATTTAATTTAATATTACCAACTGTATAATAAAAGCAAATTGAAAAGTAAATTACATCTCATGAAATGGACTCCGGCTATTTTATCGACTTCAATATTACTGAATTCATTTGAAAGCTTTCATTGCAGTCATTAGTTTAAATAAATTATGTCATTATCAGTGACCTATAAGGACTCTGCATTATGCATATAAAGGCACGAATGAAGATATGAGACTACCACCTAGCGTGGGATATGGGCCTAAAGATTATGAAGTTAGTTTAAAAAAAATACGATTTATCAGAGTTTTCTGATATAGCCTTCACGAATAAAGAACCTCATGTCTTTGAGTATTTTATGAATAGCCGCTGTAATCTTTACACTATCTTTACTTTGACTTTTATTTGCCTTAGTACATTTGGTTCAATTTGTATTATGCCTTTAACTCCTTGATGATATTGCGAATGACATACATCATTGTTATACTGAAATTTTAATTCTGATATCTCTTTCTATCTTATCTTCTTTCTGATTATGAATTTAATGACCAGTCATCTCAATTTATAATCACCGTAATAATATAACGTCAGTTTATTGTATTTATGATTATAATTATTAAGTAAACTGATAAACAACTGTCTTGTTTTCTAACACTGAACAAACATCATTTGTATTGTTCTTTAAAATGTGAATTTTGTCGAAATATCTCAGTCACGTAGTATTATAAAGCTATTCATGTGGTATTTATTTTGTAGAAATGCTATTAAATTTAAACAATCCATAATGGAACCAACCACATACAATTGAAGCTGTAATTTATTCTACATATTACGGGGCCCAAGGCTCGGCCCTACGGCTACGGCTCAAGGCACCCCCACAATAAGGAGCTCCCTCCGACGTTCCTGATGTGGGTGTAAGAAACATTCGCCTTGAATTGCATTACACTCATCAGAGAATTCAGAAACTGTGTCAGCAAACCAGGGTATCCCAGTAATGACATTTTCATTTACATACGCAGTCGTATGCGGTAACGAGATTATTTCATCTCTGCCATTGAAACATCTTTTGCTCTCAGTTATTTCATTACAAATCCCTTTATGTTCTTTATTCCATTATACATCAAATATATTATTACCATTTGCTGTCTTCATCATCATCATTATCATCAGCCCACTCTAGTCCACTGCTGGACATAGCCACCCCTAAAGAGCGCCATAGCGCCCTGTCTTCAGCTCGATGCATCCAGCTGTTGCCTGCAACCTTTTGCAGATCGTCGCGAATATTATGTATTTAATTATTTGCAAAGGTTAGCCAAATTCTAAATGCTCTATTTATGAAATCAAACCCAAATTTATCGAGGCGTACAAACTTACAAGTTACTTTTGTGCTTAGAGTTAACCTCTGGATCTACATCTGAATTAAACCGTGGCTTAGATGGTTTATGCGGTTGAATTACCAAATTTAACCAAGTTGGATCGGGCGAACGGTTACGAATATCAGAAGTTTGTGAACAACTCTGAAGAGTTTAAAAGTCTGAAGCTCCGTAGACCATAGTGGCTGGTTACTTGAAAAATGAATTGTCTGCGCTTCAAATATATGGTTTTAGTTTTGGAGTAAAATATGGGGAACTTTAAACGAATTCTATTACTTGTCGAAATCCCGCATTTTGGAGAGCAGGAAATTAGAAATGTAATGCACTTATAGCTTCATCAGAGTTCAAATGTATTATAAAATATTTCGTTCCTGCCTTTGTATGAAATTTAAGGACATGTAAATGTCATTAGAGCCCTTTGACGACCTATTTGCTCCGTTTATGCTGATGACCACCACGTTTTCCAAAGCTTTACCTAAAGGTTTCTTTCTATTGCGGCTAGATCTTCAGCCTTTTTCTATCAGTCACTTCATTGCTTTTGACCCTAGTCTTGCCTGATGGAAAGCAACGGAAGGGTCTAAGATGGAGCAGGCAATTCAAGGAAATGCCCTGTCGAGCACCTGCTCTCACATACACACGACGAAACACAGTAAAACTGCTTGGACTAAGATGGGAAGGTGGTAGCTAGCCGAGAGGACCGTTAGATCCTACCACCAAGCATAAATACATTAAGATACTACCAAAAAAGCCGCAGAATTATTTCTTCATATATGGCTATAATCGTTGTTGTGTTAACTACAACTGCGCAAAGTCCTAAATCTTGTTAACATTCACCAAAACTATACGTAATACATTACGTGGCAGAACATAAGCCAATGTTCTGAAGTGGGCAGAATTTATTACGTAGCTTACATGTTACTTCATCCGAAGTTATGATCGAAACGCTTCTTAAGTTATGCCTGAACTTGTGTCGAACGTAAATCGCTCCATTGAATTATCAGTATTTCTTCGTTCGGAATCGTTTTCGGTATTTTTATACCTTCTTCAAATATTCTTTTGCAACTATGATAAACACATTCTTGTTCCTGAGGGTTTTTTTATATTAATTGGTTATGCAAAGAGTAATATGAACTTTCAAATTGAGAAGTACACAACAATCCTAATGATAAATAGTTGATAGTAAGCGAGGCAACAAAAGAAACTGCATAGGCTGGGCAGAAATAAAGAACTTCCCCACTGCACGCTGGGAAATAACGTGCGTCAATGATGTTACAAATAAAAGGTGCAGATACGTTACCTGTACAACATTCGAGCTATAAAAATGGCAAGCCAACGCACACATAGTTAACTTAATATGCAATATGCACACTACTTTAGATGAGTCGTGAAAGTAGGATGGTATGATTTAATAATCACGTGCTAAATAGAGACAAATATAATTTGTTGTGATGCGTCGTCACATGCACTAGAAACAATATAGATTAATTAAATCAGACATTTTACAAGTCTGTGACGCGTAATGACATCTATCTCTTTTGCACTTGGTAATGAGGATACTTTTGTTCCACTCATTGATTTTTACCGCCATATTTTACAAATAACATTTTAATTTGTAAAAAATATTAACTATATTACAGAAATAGTGATAGTTACGAATGATAAGTGATTCCTTGACTTTTAGAAGTTTTGTTAGAGTATGCAATATCTCATAACACACGACGGCATTTTCAATTGTTTTATAGCACTTTTTACACACGGCTCTTGACGTGCATCTGTTGACGCCAGCGACGCAACACTGAGGTCAGGTTTGCTAATTAGCCTACTTTTAACGTGCCGCTTGCTGACCGCTTATAACCCATCTACACCTTTTTACTTGTAACATCATTTTTACTTGTAACATCATTGACGTGCGTTGTAAAAGTCAATAAAACGTAGCACGCTTGCTGGTAGGATCTAATGCCCCTCCCGGCTAGCTACCCTCACATCTAAGTCCAAGCAGTTTTACTGTGTTTCGTCGTGTATATGTGAGAGCCGGTGCTCGACAGGGCCTTTCCTTGAATTGCCTGCTCCATCATAGACCCTGGCATTACTTTCCATCACGGAAGACTAGGGTCAAAGGCATTCAAGTCACTGATAACAAATACTCTTTTATTTCGCCTAGGTATAATTTGTGTTTCTAATCAATACATTTCAAATGGTGTCAATAGATCAATTGCTTTGTTCTTAATATTTTTTTTCAATTATTACACACTAGCTTTGACCGTGACTTCGGCCGCGTGGAATAGTGTCTTTGGGTAGCATTTTTAATTATTTACACTAATCACTTCATTTATCATACCAAATTTCATTTATATTGGTTCAGTCGTTTTGGCGCGAAAGCGCGACAGATTGACATACTTTCGTATTTAAATTATTAGTAAGGATTGAATTAAAACATGTTTATTCGTGACAGTTTGTCTCGTGACCTGCTGTAAAGCATTCGAAACGTTGCGAATTAACAAATGTAAAAAAAATATAATATACCTTTTACACCTTTGAGGTACTGTTTTTAAGATATTTGGTACAGAAGTCGGTTAATAACTATTTCTATTTTTATCCTTGGTAAAATCTGAAATATAAGCACCTACATCAACACTGCTCTTTGAAGCTAATTAATTTAATGGTTTCAAAATTAAATTTTGATCACTTAATCTTATTTAGCCAGGCGCGATTTTAATCTTTAATGAAATGTAGGACCATCGGTATTTCTCTTTCATATTATTAATTATAAATATAATTTACCTTAAGCCTTAATTCAATATTATCGTTAAAATTAGTTAATTTACCTTAGAAGTTTAGTAGTGTAGTAAAAATAAACTTGGTTAGGTACTATGGTTCTACATAAACTGAATGTACTTAACCTGTATTAGACATTACGGTCAAAGGGTTAAACAAAGTTAGTTCAATGACAACATTAACGGCAAAGGTTTCATCGCTTTAGTTTGGAATAGTTATTTGTTTTCGGTAAACATCTCTTCCAGGAACATTGTGTGTTAAACACTTTTTAACGGATTTATCGCGTGTATATTACATTATTTAATTCCCGACGTTTCGAATGCTTTGCAGCAGTCGTGGTCGCGGGAGAGACTAGATGACAGTTGTCTTCAAAAGTACAAAGAAACAGTTAAAATCTACCGCCTATAATTTTGTTTTATTGATAACGTTCCCTGTGCACGCAGAAATCGCTCACGGTGTCCAGAGGTCTTGCAGATGAGTGTTTTGCTTGAGATTTGATCAATTTAATGACTGGATCCCAAGCAGGTGGTACTTGCCAACCATCCTCTCTATTGAAATTTGGATGTTTTTTAATCTCAATAGCATCACGGATCATTCTTGGAATGTAATGATTTTCCTTGGCAAGGATTTGAGGTCTATCAAAGTGGATGTAGTGGTTGGTCTTGTTGAATGTGTGCTCACAAACTGCAGACTTGGTCGAGCGTCTGTTTTTCATGTCAGCTATGTGTTCTTTTATGCGGATACCGACACTTCTCTTTGTTTGCCCAATGTATGATAATCCACACTCACAGTCAAGTTTATACACACCAGCATCTTGTAGGGGGATGTTAGACTTCACTGGTCTTAAAAGTTGGCTGATCTTCCTGTGTGGCTTGAAGTAAGTTTTTATTGAAGCACGTTTCAGAATATTTCCAACTTTATCAGTGATACCCTTGATGTATGGTAAGACAGCAGGTAGTCGCTCAACTGTAGGTGCTTTGGGCTGGCTTCTGTGACGCATACGTGGGAGTTTAAGGCTGTTGCTCCGCAGGACAGATTTGACATACAGAAGCTCCTCCTCCAGGTGGTTGCTATCACAGATGCCGCGTGCTCTCTGTAACAAAGATTTGCCTACGGTAGCTAACTGACATGGATGGTGGTGTGAATTGCCATTGAGATATTTGTCTGTATGGGTAGGTTTCCTATACACAGTATGGCCTAATGAATTGTCAGGATTCCTGGTAATTAATATGTCAAGAAAAGCCAATGAGTTACTACTCTCTGGTTCCATAGTGAACTGAATCTTACTATCAATGGAATTTAGATGGTTAAGAAAGGCAGATAATTGGTTTTGGGAAAGAATGGCAAAAGTATCATCTACATACCGTTTGAATATCTTCGGCATGGCCAAAGCAGTGGAGAGGGCTCTCTCCTCAAAGTCCTCCATATATATGTCTGCGACTACAGGGGATACTGGGGAGCCCATGGCTACGCCGTCGATTTGCATATAGAATTTACTTTCCCAATATAGATAGCCAGATGTGAGGCAATGTTCCAATAATTCTGCATATTCCAAAGGCAGCTCATATTCATTTAGCTTCCTCTTAACAATTTCAATGCAGTCATGTAGTGGGAGATTTGTGAATAATGACTGTACATCAAAACTGACCATGATATCTTCATCAGTGAGGTGTAGGTCTTCAATCTGACTTATGAAGTGGTAGGAATCCTTAACATGGGTATTAGTGTGACCACGAAGCTGAGATAGAAACTTGGCTAGATGTTGTGCAAGTTTGTAGGTAGGTGAGTCTATCTGGCTTACGATGGGGCGCAGTGGATAACCAGACTTGTGTATTTTCGGTAGTCCATACAGTTTTGGCGGTTTTATGCACGAAGGAATGAGTGCCTTTACGTCTAACTCAAGCGAGTCGGAGTATTTTGTAATTAATTGTTTGGTTTTAGTAACAATTTTATTCGTTGGGTCCGTTTTCACTAGTTTGTAAGTGTTTTCATCCGACAGAAGTTCTTGAATTTTGAGGTTATATTCAGCTGTATCCATTATGACAGTGGAATTTCCTTTATCTGCTCGGAGTATGATGACGTCTGGGTTCTTGCGTAGGGTGTTCAGAGCAAGGTATTGGTCACGAGGAAGGTTCGGTTTGGGCGGTTTGCTGTGTCTTAAAACCGAAGAGACATCTTGCCGTATCGCCTCCAAATCTTCCTTTTTTACATTATTTATCGCCAGTACGTTTTCCACCGAACAGATGATGTTTTCGTAGGGCACTTTTCGTGGCGCGATCGCGTAATTTAGTCCTTTTTCAAGAGCTGCGAGAGCCTTAGAATCTATTGTTGTTATTTTTGCCAGGTTGACAACTGATGTTTTTTCAGGAACGTCGCGAGTAGGCTGGGGAACCGAGGCTTTTGATACCAATTTATCATATTTTTGGACGTGGCGAGATTTGCATTGGTTATATTTATTCACGGCTCTTTGATCAGTGCACTCCTGACATTTTTGAAAATCAAGGTCTGATAATAATGATTTTAGCTCTCTGGACTCAGTCTCAATGGTTTTGTTGATTTTATCTGCGTCGAAACGATGTTGGCGTATGCATCTTATTAAAAGTTTCTTACTTGCCTGACGGAGAATACCGGCGCTTCCCGCTATGTCTTTTTTAGGTGATATTTGGGCACAGACGGGTATAATATTGTTGTCACGACATCGCTTGAGAAAATTTAATGATGTAATGAGTCTTGCGCGTTTGGTTTTGAGGCACTCCAACCGTCGTATTTTGTTTGCTGTTTGCGGCCCGTATACCGTAACATAATGATTTCTTAGGTTTTCGCGATTATTACACATTGAAATTAAACACTTTTTACTGTGTTGTTAGTGAAGAAAACTTAATTGCAATTAAGTTTCTATTGGTCTCAGCATCATCCCCTAAAGAGCGTCATAGTGTCATTTCTTCGGCTTGACGCATCCAGCTGCTGCCCGCAACCTTTCGCAAATTGTCGCTCCATCTTGCAGAGGGCCGTCCTATACTACGCTTACCGATTCGCGGTCTCCACTCAAGAACTCGTTTACCCCAACGGTTGTCGGTGAAGAAGACTACAGAGTAGACCAGCCCACTACCACTTCTGTCTGCTAATTCTCGGAGCTATGTCGGTGACTTTGGTTCTCTGTCGGATGGTCTATTGGTCTATAGTATTGCTAATCTGCACCATCCTGAGGGTATCATAAGAGCCGACTAAAGGAACGAAAGTGAAGGAAAACTTGATACAATCCTATGATGATGATGATGATCAATCTTGCTTCTAAAGGTTCTTGGAAATCGAGGCATGTGGAAAGATAGACTGTTTTTGTAATTTCATTTCTTTTTATCATCTTATTTTATATTGGTAATAATTAGGATTTGGATCAGTGTTTCTTTTGTTTCTTGCAAATAAACATGGTCGCATTGTCTGGTTGACAAAAGCGCGGAAGGAGTCTCTTTAGCCTTAAAGCCTTTAGGTTAAAATCCTTAACTTTTAATGACAAAGAAACCTATATTCAGTGTGTGTAGGCGAAGCCATGTTCGTTTGTAAATGTAAATTCACAATTTCTGTAATATAAGAAAATAATACTGAGCGAAACACGATATTCCACTGCCGCAAATTATAACTGTATATCACAAAACGAGAATTTACGCTGCAGTGAAAACAAGAGAGAAACGATATAAATTGGATTCATTTATGCATTCTCCCATAGTGGTTAAGGGACAGACAGAAAAACGAAACAATGGTTAGCAAAATTGAACTCCGGTTTGGGACTGAACGATTGCTGCCCGAAAGCCGGGTCTCGGCTATCAATCAAAACCGTAAGCCATTTGCGTGTCCCTTTAAAGTTTAAAAACGTTAAAGGGTTGTTTTAGTAAATTTATTGTTGGTTCGATAATTTTATTTTTAATTCAATTTTTTTATCCATCCCATTCCATCCTGAGGGTGTGGATAAGAGCCGACAGAAGCAAATATTAAGGTCGAAAAATCTAGTCGCAAGAGAAGCAAAACTTGGCACAAAACTCTGTGCCAACTCGTCTGGGATTGGCAGAGAGTTTCGTATCACAAATGACAACTACACCCTATAATTAGAAAATCAACCATGGAGTTTCTTGTCGGCTCTTCTCTGTGGAATGGCATTCCGAACCGGAGGTAAAAACTAAGTGATAAATTTTTTGTGTTAAATTTTTTGACTATTTGAAAGCATTCAGAAGAATTTATTCGAATAAAAATCATTTTGGTTTTATTTAAAGAGCCTAGTTTACACAAAGACACTTGCCCGACCCCGGAATCGAACGGAAAGTGATCTTACGGCGGTATATCCAACCCTCGACCTACAAGGTGCAATAGTGTATAATAACATAGTATACGGCGTCAGGTTATAGCGTGAGGACGCAAGCTGCATGCTAAATGCGCGCTTTGCATGCAAGTAGGGGGACACTAGCCGCTCAATATGATCAGGCACGCGAGAGTGTGCATGCGTCTTTAGAATGTGAAGCCGGCTCTACACTCGCAGTAATTCGCAGTTGTCGCGGGATATCGCGAACGGCCCCGATAGCCCGCGACAACTGCGAATCACGAGTGTAGATGTTGTTCACGCCTTCTCGTTCGCGCTTCGCACCGTTCCCCGATCAGTGTCGTTTTTTGGCCCGCGTCAAAGGATTTGCGTCAGAAATCGCGCCGTTCGTCCATCATAGTCGCGGATCACGGCGTGTATTCACGGCGCGACGTCATGCGTGAGTGTAGAGCCGGCATTACAATGTTGTGGGTTAACTAGTTTACCCTGAACCAGAGTTTGTATGGCTACTAGCCCATAAATGACTCACTTGTGAGTTGGGTCTCATCCCATCACAAATTCAAATTCAAATCATTTATTTTGTTTGGGTCACGATGGACACTTACAAAAATTCAACACATTATTCATAAACATATTATACAATAAAAAAAGATCTACCGTCTACCACCAGTTGGGAACGCGACCACTGCTGAGAAGAACTGGCAAGAAACTCAGAGGGCTTGTCTTTTTTTTTTCATTAGGGGAGGGTAATTAGCCTACTGTGCCTCGCTGGTCAGGATAGCACTGGGTTTCGTTTCAAGTTTTCCTTCTCTTGCGGCTAGTTCTGCGGCCTTGTCATTTCCTTTTGTCAGCTCTTACGACACCCTCATGCTGGAATGGGGTGGTGATTATATGTATTCTAAATCAGTCCACACAGAAAATATGTAAGAATATTCAATTTTATCTGTATACTGTACTGCCAAGTATACTGGATGTAACAAAAACTCTATGGTCATCGGAAATGAGGAGAGACAGAGAGGGAAGCTTCCAAGGAAACAGTCCAATGTGTTTTTTCCTTCTTGAAGTATAAGAAAGACACTGACGTTTTTTTGAACGATATTTTTACTACAACACATTGCTTACATTGATGAACACATGGCCAATCACTTATCGTATTACTAACCTATGCTTATCTCTTGACTAACGAAACTTTGTGCCAACCCTCCGTCAATTTGGAGGAGGCCTGACTAAATAGTGGGTGGGACATTTATGGGATGAAATGATGATGACACTCCTTTGAACACGACTAACGTTCAATCGTTCGTTCGTTCGTTCGTTTCAGCCCATAAATGACCCACTACTGATTCGGGCCTCCTCGAAATTCATGGAGGGAAATTAGCTTACTGTACCACGCTGGCAAGACGGGTTTGTATCAAGTTTTCCTTCTCATACGGCTGGGTGATCTGCCTCTCGCGCTCCTTTAGTCGCCTCTTACGACACACTCAGGATAGTGTGGGTTGGTGACATTGTGTGTTCTTAATCACCACACGTTCAATATCAATCATTAATCAAAACAGGCAATCAGTAACAGGCAATCTGGTAATACAACAACTCTCAAAAAATACCCTAAAATCGATGAAAATAAACAAATTCATAGAACGGCTTTTCGTTCCGTTATTTGACATTCAATTTCCTGAATGAGAAAAATGTTACGCTGCCAATCAACAGGAAGCAACGACGTTCCTCCCTGATGGGATCCATAAAACCTGTGAACAAATATTAATGGCTTTTATCATTACATTTTATTTTTTTTAATATAAAAGCGTCTAAAGTGGTGTATTCTTAAATGGAAACATTCTTCGCATTTGCAATGAGTTGGGGGCCTAGCCAAGGCGGTTTTCACTTCTCAGCCCATAAATGACCCACTGCTGAGTCAGGCCTCCTCCAACTACATTGAGGGTCGGCGGGCCGACGGGTTGGCACAGGTTTTCGTATCAACTTTCCTTCTATTGTGGCTATTCGGCCTTCACTATTTCCGACTTTATTTTTCGTCGGGCAATCCTCATCCTTCAGTCACCTTCAGTCGTGGGGGCCGGGTTATGTGGGACTCCGGGGCACGAAAAGTAAACTTAGCGCCCCGACTTACCCACTAGAAATTTGGTGATGCTCAACTGCCCGAACTTACTTCACTCCCCGACAGGGTAGCACACAGGGACCGTGGCCTGCCTCGGTTAGTTGAGCCCCTATCTCCGAGGCTATCCCCTCCACTAGGGGACTTGGAGTATGCTTCGTGAACCTTATTTTTAACGTACACTAAATTATCATCACAGCAATTATTTTATGCCTAGATTATAAACCTTTCAAATTCTGTAATAAATAAATGTTTATAAAGAAACAAGAAATAAAAAAAAACCTTTTTTAATTTTAAAATCGTTGCATAAACAAAGATAGACTATTTTAATTTCGACTACATTCTTGCCTACCCTGTTATAAAATAATGACAGTCCCGAAATACACTCCTAATTTTCGCCACTTCAAAAATATTTTTCGGCGTCCCCGTATAATAATTGTGATGGACAAATTAACGTCTAAAAATTTTTGTATGCATATTTTAGCAGCGACTGCGAACATTTTTGCAGAATATTTAAGAATGTAAGAATGCTTTGGCTGTCGCAGCCATTTTGGTTTGGCTATAAGCACCGTTTCTCAGCCATCTTTGTTTAGCCGCGTAAATGAATTAGTTTGCTTTTAAAGGGTTTGCACATTTAAATGCACTGCCCAAGTTAGCTTTGGTTACAGGTTAGTTCAACTCAAAACGTCTATTATCATCATCATTATCATTCCCGCCTAAAGATATCCACTAGGACATAACCGATCACCGATCACTTGATAAATAATTCTTCAATTGTTGAGACAAGCAGACATCACTATACCACTTTACTACATCATCATTACTACATATTATAAAACAAAGTCGCTGTCGCCTGTCCGTCCCTGTGTATGCTTAAATATTTAAAACTACGCAACGGATTTTGAAGCAGTTTTTTTAATAGGTAGAGTGATTCAAGAGGAAGGTTTATAAGTATAATACATGCATAATATTGTAGAGAAACACTGGTAAATTTAGAGGTTCATCATTGAACACGTGCGAAGCGGGGGCGGGTCGCTAGTAACTAAATAAAATCTCCTTAAAACATATAAGGGTAAAATATATATCTTGCGTTGATCGAGTGTGTTTCTCAGAATATTATGTTGATAAGCTAATTTTGTCGCGTAATATTCAAGAGACGTTCTAGACTAACATACAATGTACAGAATTGTGCCCTGTCATAAACGGCTGTGCAGGGTGTTAAAAATTCACAGCAAATGCAGCAGACGGCTAATATGGAGCAAGACATTGTCGATTAGGGCTGTCACGTGTCACAATTTGTATAAACATTTCTGCAGTTTTAACTACAATGTTATGCTGCCGTGCTAATAAATAAAATAAATATCCTTGGACATCACAACGCCATCTCGTGCTTGTGTTATGGTAACGAGATGGATGATAAACTACTTATATACATGTTTTTTGGAAATACATACATATTATAGATAGAAATGACACCCAGACTCTGAGCCAGTGCCTCTGGTTTAGACAAAGACACTTGCCCGACCCGGGAATCGAACCCGGGACCCGTTGATCCAAAGGCGGCACATCTAACCACTAGACCAACGAGGCAGTGATAAGAGCGGCAAGTGCATGACAGGAAGTTCCTAGAAAATGGCACTTAAAGTTTTAAATTATTTAACTTTTTGTAGTAACTGCGCTTATAAAAATCAAAAATGTAATCATACTAGCACTTTTTTTATAAACTGTCAATGACAAAGTTATAGATCTCGATACGCCGATTCCGAATATGTAACTAACTCAATTTGGTAAAAAATGTTGGTTACGGCGGTTATAATAAGCGCGGCAGTATGCTAAAGCGAGGTTTTTCAGAAATGGAAAACCGCGTTACCCGCAATATATATTCTTACCGATTTTTCTCTTTGTTGAGAAGATCCTATATCAAGTAAAAAAAAGTACTACTCAGTCCATAAATGACAGTCCACTCAACAGTGGTTGAATCGGGTCTCCTCTAGTTAGGCCCCGCCCCTCGACGGGATCAGGATGGGTGCCCTGTCATGTGTACTGGCAGGGCACCACGGAGTTCTCACTCCGCATCGGACTGGCATCGGGGGGTTGAGCTTTAACATCTTCGCTCCACCCCCTGCGCGTCTGCCTCGTGGTGCAGATTCTGGGCCCACGAGGATTCTGCGCGGGATTGTACACCCCGGGGAAGTTTTAGTGGGTAGGCCGCACAAAAAAAAAAAAAGGTTTCCTCTAGTTACATGGAGGGTAATGAACCTACGTTGCCACGCTGGCCAGACAGGTTAGCACTTTGTATCAAGTTTTCGGTAGGGTGGTCTGCCCCTTGCGTTCCTTATTTGCCTATATAACACCCTCAGGTTAGTGTGAGTTGGTGATATTGTGTTTTCCAAAAACATCAGCACGCGGATGGTTTCTTTAAAAAGTTTTTTTTCTCTCGCGGCTAGGTTATCGGTCTTGTCATTTCCTGTTGTCGGTTCTTACGACACGCCCGGGAAGGAACTGGGTGGTGAACCGTGTTGTGACAACAGTATCTTTACTTTTTTTAACGTTGGAAATCCTTTGATTTCCTGTGCCATCACGTTTGGCCAGCGTGGCCCGGTAGGCTAATTATCGACACTCTGACCTGTAAATGACCGCTTCAACTTTATTGTGTTATTGTGAACATAAAATCACGCCTCTTTCCCGTAGGGGTAGGCGAATACCACTTCTTTCCACTTGCTACGATCCTTACATACTTATTTGGTTAATCCTTACATACTGCCTCGTTGGTCCAGTGGTTAGATGTGCCGCCTTTGGATCAACGGGTCCCGGGTTCTATTCCGGGGTCGGGCAAGTGTCTTTGTATAAACCAGAGGCACTGGCTCAGAGTCTGGGTGTCATTTCTATCTATAATATGTATGTATTTACAAAAAAAATAATGTATATAAGTAGTTTATCATCCATCTCGTTACCATAACACAAGCATTAAGTTGCTTAACTTGGGACGAGATGGCGTTGTGTGAAATGTCCAAGGATATTTATTTAAATAATTTATTTAACTTCGTCCACTTTACTTTATTTTGTGAACCCTACATTAAATTAGTACATGCCCTGTTCTGACTTATGTAGGAAACATTAGTCAGAACAGTACAAGTCCCCATGGCACGGTACTCGTGAAACGACATTTCAAATTTCTATTACATCCTCAACGTACAGCATTATTGAATCAATATTGTATTTATACGCTGTGTATCGGTAATTGTATATTTTTTCTGTCGTAAGTAACAATTTACAAAGAAAATTACCGTTTGTATTGCAAATAGTAATTGTAGGGCGATGGAAGGATAGTAAGAGTGAGGAATTGTGTATGAAAGGTGTGAATGTAGGTATGACGACTGATAGCCTCGATGACTGGGGGCGTCCCAGTGTACCGGGACGCCCTCTCTGATGTCGCTTGCTCGCGTTGCGGGCACCACGCCGGGGCGTCACAGTAGAATGCGTTTACGCGAACTTGTGGCGCCCCAAGCGCGTCGTGGGAGGGTATGCCGCTGGGGTTTTAGTGGGTAAACGACTCTTGGGTAGACGACCCTTGTCGGAGTCCCACATAATCACCGACCTTTCCCCCGGGGTGCGGTGGTATGCAGAAAGCATTTCCCCAGCGAAAATCCAAAAATAAAAAAAAAAGGTATGACGACTGATAGGTGCGTGTGGAGACTACCACCTAGTGTGGGACAGGAGCCGTAAGATAATAATGTTATTTATAAATATGACGATTTATAAGAGTTTTTTGTCATGAAACCTACGTGAATAAAGTTCCTTTTGAGTTTGAGTTTGTAGCAAGACATTTCTGTGTAGTGATGTATTAAGAATTCGTTGAGGTGTCCCGCATTCTACATGAAGGGTGTTACAGATGTAGAACTATCAGTAACATCTTCCCAGCAGATAACCCACTGCTGAGTCAGGCCTCCTCCAACTACATGGAGGGTAAACTTACTGTGCCAGGCTGGTCAGGCGAGTTGGCACTGGCTTTGTATCAAGTTTTCGGTTGGGTGGTCTGCCTCTTGAATTCAATTTCACATTCAAGTGCAGCGCCGCGTGGTACGGGCGCTGCACTGGTATCTATCGCTCCAGAGGTGGAAGAACCAAGTCTTGGGAGGCTGAGGAAGATTCCTCCCCTGATTCGCCTGGACAGCCGTTGAAGTCCACATGGCGATTAAGGCGGAACACCGACAGGTTTTAGTGGGTAGATCGGGGCGCGATTCACCATATTTACGCGTCTTGGATTCCCACGTAAGCCGGCCGTGGACACCACTCCTACGCGGCTGGTCCGGTATCCATGAGGATTTCAAGTTGAAAAATAAAGAATCAGAGTTGAAAAGAGATCTATATTTAGCTCGTTATAACACCGACCAAAACCGATGGCCTTACCAGCGGCTGCGTGATAAAATGCTTAATACAAGGATCACGAGAGCGTTCCTTTAAATATAAATTAAATTCCCGACAGCTATTTTTAAAACGTAGCACACAGTTATTTTATACCTTACTAGCTGTCCCGGCAAACGTTGTTTTGACAAATAATTAACCAACCCCCGCGCCACCCTCTAGGTCTTATGGTTCCAGAGATATCGTGATGACTCAATCTATCTATACAACATCTCATATCGCAAACGTTGTTTTGCCATGTAATTAAATAGGGGTTGATCGTAGAGGGGTGAAAATTTAGGGTTGTTTGTATTTTTGTATGCTGAATCTTAAAAAAATAAAAGCAAAAAATTTTCTCTAAAAATAAAAATAAGCAATTATTTTTGTTTTGGACCCCCCCCTGAAAATTTAGGTGGATGAAAAATAGATGTTGTACTATTCTCATACCTACTCAATATGCTCACAAAATTTCATCAAAATCGGTAAAGCCGTTTGGGAGGAGTATGGCAACGAAAACTGTGACACGATAATTTTATATATTAGATAAGCTACAAGCTGTTAGTTCCTTCTCAGTCGTATACTCTTCCGTGTGGTGATGGATTTAGAATACACAATTTCAGCAACCCATACCACCCTGAGGTTGTGGTAAGAGTCGACTAAAGGAACGCAAAAGTATCACCTAGCCGCGAAAGAAGGAAGACTTGAAACAAACCCTGTGCCCCGTCTTGTCAGCGTGACACAGTAGGCTAATTTCCCTCCATTAACTTGGAGGAGGCGCGTCTCAGTCAGCTCAGGCACGCAGTTCTAAATACTGAAAAATTACTGCTGATCTCACCAATCTATGTTACAAGTATTTGTATACAAAACTAGCGATTTAAAGAAAAAACTACAGAGTTGCTTGCCGGCCCTCCTTTAAATATATAGTTTGTTCGCGTTAATAATGCATGAGATGAAAGAATGAAATAAAGGTATATTCTCGGTGGTCTAAAGTATTAAAGATGAGCTTACTATCTAACGTGAATATTATTTGACAACGTTGACAACCCTTTTTCTACAATTATTCTTGTGTTTTTTTTCGGTAATTTTGTCCCCAAAATATACAAGTTATCTATTATCAGTAGCACTATCGATCCCCTTGGTTGTATGGCTTTTTTACACACATTAGATGTGGCAGCTTTAATTTTTAAACGTTATTAAACTTAACGTTCTTTTGCTATTGTTGCGTAAGTCGGAATGAATAGATCTCAAGTTAATTATTTTGGTTGAATTATGATGATGATATTCTGTTACACCGCATTGATAAACCTGGTTCTATCTACACAAAGCTGTAACAGTTTCTAAGGGGCATATAAATACGCAATATTATGTTAATGGCGGTAGATATTTTGCTTTTATTGCGCCAACTGTTTTACTCCATTAGTGAAATTTATACAGCACCTAATTACAATAGTGATTGTGGACGATTATCTGCCTTAAGTATTGAGAATATGGTTTATTTTGGGTTGAACGTTGGAAAGATTTTGGTACGTGTGTCCGCAATTCGATTCGCCGTAACGATTTCGAATTAGTGACACACATGTGTGAATTTTGGAAATACGCGTCCCGAATCTGTGTTTTTTTTAATATTAATCGCTAACTGCTAACTGTGACTCGGTCTACGTTAACTTTTTAATTGGGGGCAACTTTAAAAAAAAAAGTATCAAACATTCTTAATCATATTTTTATGTTTTACTGGCTATGCCCGCGACTTCGTGAGCGTGGAATACTGTCTTTGGTAGCATTTTCATCCCCCCCTTTGAACCCCATTTTCCATTAAAAAGTAGCCTATGTCCTTTCTCAGGCTCTAGACTATCTGTGTACCAAACTTTATTTACTTTAGACTAGCTTTGGCTGACACAACTTCGCACGCGTGGTTTTTCTGTAATTACCTCGGCTTCGCATATTACCTGTAGTACTATGAGATAGTATGAGATAGATATCTATGAGATAGAGATAATACAGCAAGCTAATGGCGAAATAATGTTTGAATCGTTAAAAAAATCGCAAGTATTGCCTCTTTAAATTGAATACCTTCGTAATATTGTGATAAATTCACGATTTGTACAAAAATACTGCGACATAAAACAGCATACAAAGAAAAAATGATAATACAATAATTAAAAGCAAAAGAACATCGGCAAGAGCCGGTGTAAACAGCATTTTTAGATCTTCACAATTCCATTCCACATATCAGGTTCCACGGTATTGTGGGATTTCAGCGGTAGGTACACCGTATTAAACACAGTTTTTCCTATTGACTGTCAGTATCGTTACTCTGTTAATATTTATGGTGTGAGCAGAAAACTTATTTTAAACTATATATCTATACAAATAAATAAAATGTGAGTGTCTGGTTGTAATATTAAAATAACCGCTTTTAACTAAGTGCATACACGGTATATACCAAAACATAATATGTTTCTATGTGTTTTGTCTCTGTCTGTTTGTTGAATTTTATCTCTGAAATGGCTTGACTGATTTTGACGCGACTTTCACAGGCTGATAGCTTATATTACAAGGACTAAGTAAGGCTGTTTCTATTGACACCCCTCAGACTTTTCAGGAGTTGATAGTTACTGGGTTTTCCATATTGTTAAATACCACGCGGACGAACCCGCAGGTAACAACTAGTTTTATTCATAAGTTTGTAGAGCAGACTGCTGTAAAGCTTATTCATGATAGACATCGTATTTTTAAGAATATTTTGTAGAGATTTGGGCAATATTTTAATTAACTTAGTTAAAACTTCAACTATACGTCAAACTTAGTTTTAATCTTAATTTAAACTGTCTCCAGTTCCAACACTAACAAAATTGAGCCAGACTCGATAGTCGCTTTCACCGTGCACTAAAATATACATCACAAATCGATAGTCTTATTGATACATTCGACAAGAAAACTTATTTTAAAAATTCATTAATGACTGTCGTGTCTTAATATCGATTAATAACTTTGTATTATAAATGTCGATAGCGACTCCAGGCCGTCCATTCGAATACTTAATCGATTTTAAATTAATTATGTCTTCCGAACGAATTGATATAAGGTAAAGGTTCACTCTAAGTCATAATTTCGAATACAAATCATCATACATGTCGAATAAAAATGTGCTTTATACACACACACACACACCACGTTTGAAACGTAATAGTGCATCTATTATTTACAATACATTACATGGGATTAAACCCCAATACATCTAAATGGCAAAAATATTTGTTTTCATAAAACTACAATGGTCTGTACCTGGAAAAGATAATTAAAATAGATATAAAACAAACTACTCCATGTTTCCCGCCAATATCCATCGCTGACGAGCCGCGCCGCCATATTGTTGTGTGCTGTCACTTACGTCAGTGTTGCTGTGTTGCAACGAGTATAGTTTTAATTAACGGTTTTTCTCTTTTGTATGTGTTACCCGAATCGACGTACGGTTTTAAATTAAAATACGTACTGTTTTTATACATTCAAGAATGCTTTGATGTTTTAACAAGGTTCAATCACATATTGGGTGTTTAAATTGGTTAGTGTTGATCTGTAAGTCAAGCAAAGAATGGCTCTTTGGGATGTTGGATGGGTCCTCATCATATTAGAATGTCTGACTATACATTCTTCAATCACTACATAGTATAAAATAAAGTCGCTGTCGCCTGTCCATCCCTATGTATGCTTAAATCTTTAAAACTACGCAACGGATTTTGAAGCGGTTTTTTAATAGATAGAGTGATTCAAGAGGAAGGTTTATATGTATAATACATGCATAATATTGTAGAGGAACACTGATAAATTTAGAGGTTCATCATAGCACCCGTGCGAAGCCGGGGCGGGTCGCTAGTCAAAAATAAAAGAAGACATGTTTGATATGTTTAAACATCATGTAACATTTTAAAAAGCCTAGAGAAAAATTATTATAATAATTATGACAAACTAAGTAAATCTAACCCAAGCTTATACGTTACATAATCAATAAATAGAATTAACCATAAATGGCATATACACTCAAAATGAGTGCGAGCTTTGCTGCCGACAAACTTTTAAGCAGTTTGGCAGAAGGATGCATTGTGGTACATATGTAAAATTTATTGAATAAATAATTTAGAAAAAACCAAAAAAAAAATATGCGGATCTTTCTAGTTGACATATTGTAAAATATTTTTTTAAATATGCTATTTGATTTCTTACTTATTTGTACTCCGTGTGGTGACGGATTTAGAATACACAGTCACCAACCCTTACCTTCCAGAGGGTGTCGTAAGAGGCGACTAAGGGAACGCAAGAGGCAAATCACCTAGCCGCAAGAGAAGGAAAACTTGATACAAAACCCTGTACCAACCCGTCTTGCCAGCGTGGCACAGTAGGCTAAATTCCCTCCATGAATTTGGAGGAGGCCCGACGAGTAGTGGGTAATTCATGGGTTGAAACGACAACGACTTATTTCTTAAGAAAGTTATGTATCTAATAGAAAACCCTTACTTATTTGTCTGTATTTTGTTTCAGGTAAGAAATCGTCTTACTGGAAGACTTCTTCAATCATTAGAAGAGTAAGTTTAAAGGACCCTCATGCCAACATGCTGTTTTTAAATGCACCAACATCACATAAGACTCTTTAAAATTTTGGTTATTAAATAACCAAAAATCAACCGTCGCAAGTTTAAATTATTAACGTCGGCATACAATTTAAATTCGGATACAAGGCACCAACTTCAAATGGCTGTATATTGGATATGTTTAGCTTTTTTATTGTTTTTGAGGTCTGTTAATATTGTCTATTTAAAAAATAAAATAGTCTTTAGGTGCGTTACTTCAATTGCGCATATAAAATGGTAGAATTTAAGCACCAAAGTCACGTACAACGTCGCTGTGCAGACGTATAAATCAGGGGTAATTTTCGAGGATGGCAACACCGATTGGAACGTTAGTTATTCCGATGTGGCGATTCATTCATGGTATGACTTCATTTTATAATAGGGTTGCCAGGTTAATTTTGTTTAAGTGGCTTGAAAATCAAGTCTCACGTTCTTATTCTATCTTGGGAGTGTTAATAAGCAGATACGGGTACAGCTGCAATGCTGGTAAAACCATAATGAGAAATATACAAATTAGAACCTGGATTATAAAAATCGTGTCACCAACCCATTCAAACTTGAGGGTGTCGTACGAAGTGACTACGAAAATACAAATACTACAAGGCAAGGCAAATCTGCTAAACACGCCCTGTGTGTGTCAGTCGTCTGCCAAGCAAGTTGTAGTAGACTATTTCTCCTCCTTAAAACTGGAGGAGGCCCCTATGGGCTGAGATGACAAACTATGAACAGGGTTGCCAATTAGACAATACTGTTGGATTATTCCTTCAACATTTGAATAAGCGCCATGTACCGATGTTCGTGTGTTGACGGATTTTGAACTATGACAACAACCCATACCATCCTGAGGGTGTTGTAAGAAGCAATTAGTGGAACACAAGGGGCAGGTAACCTAGCCGCAAGAGAAGGAAAACTTGATACCAACAGCCGCCTTGGTTGGCGCAGGGTTGGAATCAAGTTTTGTCAGCGTGACATAGGTCCTCGTTGGTTTAGGGGTTAGATGGATCAACGGGTCCTGGGTTCGATTCCGGGTTTGGGCAACTGTCTTTGTCTAAACCACGTGCTCTGAGTCTGGGTGTCATTTGTGTTCGTGAATTTTATGTTTGTAAACTGCCCCCGCGATACCGGTTATACCTAGTACAGAGGTTTAAAAAAAAACTAATTTCCCTCCCTGAATTCGGAGGAGGCCCGACTATAGGGTCATTTATGGTCTGAAACTAACGAACCGATGTTCGTAGAAACATCGCGTCGCATTAAAATTCCATATGGCACAGACTGTCGCACTTGTGATTAATGTTTCACCCCACCATTAACCCCTCTTTCGTATCAGATAACCCGTCCCGTAATTAAGGCGAAATCATTTCTGTCTGATTTGCGGAGTCGAGTAAAGGATTGGGTAGAGCTGTATCTATATTCCATCCGTGTGGATTTAGCATACCACCATCCCATTCCATCCTGAGGGTGTCGTAAGAGCCGACAAAAGGAAATAACAAGGCACATAACCTAGCCACAAGAGAAGGAATGCTTGATACAAAACCCCTTTTTTACGTTGGTGATCCTCATGGATACCCGGCCGTTGGGGACTGGCCGGGGTATGTGGGACTCCGGGGCGCGTAGAGATGGCGATCCTTGACTGCCCAAACCAGGGCCACGGGATTTACTCCCATTGCGGGAGCATGCTCCGTGACCCTGGGGGCCTTGGCCCGCCTCTTAGTGGAGCGCCATGCTCCGAGGCGGGCCTTCCGATTATAAGGAGCGGCTGTATTTCCCTCCCCCATTCCACCGCTGGAGGGCCTACCTCCCGGGGCCTGTTTTGCTCAGGCGACGGAAGAGCCGACAAAACGAGACGACGGCGAGTAACTTAGCCGCAAGAGAAGGAAAACCTGTACGAAACCCTGTGCCAACCCGTCTGGCCAGCGTGGCACAGTAGACCAATTACCCTCCATGTAACTGGAGGAGGCCTGACTCGCCAGTGTCTTTTATATGGGCTGTGTAGTAGTAATATGTAAACGCTTAAACGGTTTGAATGAATATGTAGTGACTAGAATTGAGAAAGGTATACTTAAATGGTTTGGTCATATCGAGAGGATGAGTGAAAGTAGACTTACAAAAGAAATATATAGCGGGAGTGTGAATGGAAACGTTGGAAGAGGCAGGCTAAGAAGGACATTCCATGACCAAATAGGTGATGTCCTAAAGAGAGGTCAGGTCAGAAGCACCCTAAACCGACGAGCATGCATGAAGAGCTTGATGAAAGTGGAAGACGCGAAAGTTGTGAGCCAGGATCGTAGCAAGTGGAAGGATGTGATCTCTGCCTACCCCTGCGGGAAAAAGGCGTGACTTTATGTTAAGTTATATGTTATGCTTAAGGTGGATGCTCCAGGGAGCGGGCGAAATTCAAATTTTCTTACATTTTTTGCAATTTGCAGGTCAGTGTTATGTTGTATGTCGATTAAAATGTTATTCGCGTCTGTAAGACGTATGTAGTTTAAAATTATAATCATCAAAATCATCAATACAACCCTCTAAGCTCATAAAGGTGCAAGAAAAACTTTTTCAACGTCAAAGTCATTCTTGCACCTTTATGAGCTTGGAGGGTTGTATTGATGAGTTTGATGATTATAACTCTGTAACTACATACGTCTTACAGCAGCGAATCAAATGTTTATCATCATACAACCTAGCACTGCCCTGCAAATTGCAAAAAACGTAAGAAAATTTGAATTTCGCGGGCTACCCTGGAGCATCCACCTTAAACGTTTAATGCGCCTGCTATTTGGAATGTGTAAAGCGTTTGATTGTTTGACAGGTACGCGTAAATTATACGCGCAACAAGCAATGAAAGTATGTCATAAAAAGTGCGTAGGCGCCTAAAAGCCTTTTAGCTTTGAGTCGGATGTAAGCGCGCATTAAATGGGTATAGTAAAGAATTATATAGGTTTATGCGCGTTTACTGAAGATGAGCCATATGTTGTTTAGAAATACGTAGGAACCTTATTTACGTAGGTTTTATTTTCACAAGACTGTTTTAAATTACTACATATTTAACTTAGTTTCTTTCTTCAGACGATGTAATACTTTTTATGAACATAAAAGCGGTTATTGCGACTAAACTATGATAGTTAGATATGTGCTAGATCTTAATAAGACCTACAAACTCGTAGTACATGGTTTTGTTCTATTGTCAATAGTTTTTGCAGCGCACGCATAAATAGCTTTTCGATTATACACCTTGGGTTACATAATCGCAATTTACATACGATTTTTTGAAATCGGACCAGTAGTTCCAGAGATTAGCGCGTTCAAACAAACAAACTCTGCAGCTTTATATATTATTAAGTGGTTAGATGTGCCGCCTTTGGATCAACGGGTCCCGGGTTCGATTCCGGGGTCGGGCAAGTGTCTTTGTCTAAACCAGAGGCACTGGCTCGGAGTCTGGGTCATTTCTATCTATAATATGTATGTATTTACAAAAAAAAAATGTATTTAAGTAGTTTATCATCCATCTCGTTACCATAACACAAGCATTAAGTTGCTTAACTTGGGACGAGATGGCGTTGTGTGAAATGTCCAAGGATATTTATTATTATTATTTAGTATAGAGTATAGATATTTAAAAGTACCATTATCATCTTACGGCCCCTGCCCCACGCTAGGTGATAGTCTCCATATACACTATCAGTCGTCATATCAACATTCACACCTTACACAATCCTCATTCTCACAATCCATCAAACTCTTTTGATCTCCCTCCGTGCAATGCCCCGCACGTGCCTCTCGGTGGGTGGGGGAGCGTCCAGAGCTCCCCATAAAGCGTGGGGCCATCAGGATCACGGAGCATGCTCCCCCATCGGGTGGAGTGAAACCCGTGGCCCTGTCTAGGGGCAGTTAAGGGACACCGTTGGTTTTAGTGAGTAGGTTGGGGTGCAATTACCATCTCTTCGCGTCTCGGAGTCCCACATAACCCGGCTGGCGTTTAGCAGCCGGGTATCCAGGAGGATTACCAAAGTAAAAAAAAAAGTGTTTCGTTGCAAGTTTTCCTTCTCTCGCGGCTAAGTTATTAGCCGTCGTCTCTTTGTGGATGGAATGGGATGGTGACACTATATCCTAAATCCCTCACCAGACAGAATAAATATAAATGCTTTGGTAAATCATAGTAATCAATCTTCGGTACCATTATAAAACAGATAATGTGGTGATGAATGGCGACTTGGTGGATGTATGGAGGTGGAATAATGCATCCATTAGGCAATGCACTTACGGGGGACTAATTATAGGGGGCGATTGCACAGCACAGATTTGAAAGGGTCCCCTTTTGTCGAAGTGGCAGAATTGTTTTAATCGACACTTAATATAAAGCGCTACATGGTAGCTAAGTGCGTTGTTAATTTCATCATCATCGTTATCGTCTATTGTTGATTTAGAATACTTAGTGTGCAACGCTGGCCAGACGGGTTGGCACAGGGTTTCGTATGAAGTTTTCCTTCTCTTGCAGCTAGTTTTTCGGCCTTGTCTTTTCCTTTTGTCGGCTCTTACGACACCCATACTATGGAATGGGGTGGTATTATATATTCTAGGTGGACATTTTGTATTCCAAATCGGACAACGTACTCAACACCACTATGTATTCTTAACATAAAATTTTACCAGTAAGGCCTATATTCGTTTAGATGCTACGTAGATAGAGCAGGCCGCATATATTTTGCCATGAGATGACGTCACATTCTAACGCCGACATTGTCAAAACGACACTTAATTTCCTGCAAGGCTCTATATTTTCCGGCCAAATATAAATAAGAGAAGACGCTTAGACTGTCGGCGCAGTGTCCTCGCCTCGTAATGTAGCTACGTTGTTGACACCGCGGGATCTATTCGGACTCGAACAGATATAGCCAGAATGTACAGGCTGAGGCAATATGACGTCATCCTAAATTTATCATCATCATAATTTCAGCCATAAACCTCTTTTAAGTCGGGGCTCAATGAAGGAAATAGCCTACTGTACCACACTAGCAAGATATGTTGGCACAGAATTTGTATCAAGGTTTCCTTCCCTTGTCGCTAGGTGCGGCTGTCGAGCCGTGAGAAATAAAAAGCCAGATGACCTCATATATACCAGACGATATCCGAAGTCAGAAGCCAACACCGGACAGCTGGTATAATCAAATGACCGGTTGTCCCGCGTTAGTTTTGTATGGCAGACGGCAATCTCTCCTGGTAGTTAGCCAAATCCAAGGTAGACTGTTTTGTAATTAGACAAGTTAGATTGGGAAAAATAACCTTTGATTTGGTTGAGGAGATTGATGGCTGCCACAAGCATTATGCTTGTGAACAGTTGCCGTTGTTGGGGGTTGGTCAGCTCACTGAATTCCAGACTTATTATTCTCTTACACAATCTTCACTATCACTTCCCTATCACTATCACTACATAGTATAAAACAAAGTCGCTGTCGTCTGTCCGTCCCAATGTATGCTTAAATCTTTAAAACTAAGCAATTTCGTTTATACAATAAAGCATATTGCTATTCTATTATAGACTAAATTCTCCTTAACAAAACATTCTATTTTCAAACAACTTCATTTTAAAATACTTTCTAAAAGTGTTTTCTACCATTATTTTTCGCTAGCAATGCGTATTTTGAAACAAATCGTAGCGCGCGTATTAACAGTAAACACTATTTCGTACAAAATACGTCAATTTTATTGTGTCATAGAAAACCTTTTTAGATAAAATGAATAAAAAAAATAGGCTTAGCATTTGCAGAAAACAGGCCTTCTGTATGTACGTTACTTTTATTACGTTCCGCCATTTTGGACGCTCGAAAAGCGCGCGAATCCCGCTGTCATGGCGGCAAAATAATTAGATTTTCGCCATCGCACTTCTTTCGGTTCATTTCTGTATGTTTTGTTAATTATTTCTTCGAAAATGTCACGACTTTTGTTTTTCTTTGTTTGCAAGGTGTGGAGCCCGCTAAAGCGGTGTAGACGTGTCTTTTAAATGTTTAATGCATTATCATCGTCTTGAAATTTCGTCGTTGAATGAACGTTTTCCTCTGGGAAATTCAGTAAGGTCGCAAGACATCTGATATGCAGAAGCATGATTTGGGCAGCGGAGGGAAACACTTTTCCTTTTTGGTGTCGTCATGCTTTCAAGTTCTACTGGGTGTACGAAGCGAGTGATATTTCTGGTCGGTATAAACGTCAATAGCTGTGTTGGCGACCCGCAACCTTTTTAGTCTTTTGTATACATTTTTTATTATCATTTGAAATAGTGTTCTTTTTATATGCGAGTTGCTTTGTTTTTCTGTTTTTGTCACTCTCTTGTAAAGTTCTCTTCCCTAACATATATTTTGAAAAATATGTTAAGGACGAGAACTAACGTTGGCGGGGCTTGTTTATTAAACATATTGAGGCACAATATTAACTTATTTTATTAGCACTTGCACATCTTACGACCTTTTACAAGAGACTGACAAGAACAGAGAAACAAAGCAACTCGCATTTAAAGAGAACACTATTTCAAATTATAATAAAAAAGTATACAAAAGACAAAAAAGGTTGCGGGTCGCCAAGAAGCTGGCTTGTCGTATAAAAACATATATTTTATCTAAATATATCTCACGGGAGTAAATTGTGTATTTTGGTTAACCTAGCATTCGTCACTAGACCCCTCAAACGCACAAATTGATATTAATTGTGTTATAGCCCTTTCATTTGTTGCCCCATGTGTTTTTCTTGTACTCGTAGATCTAGAGGCAAGGGGCGGTAAAAACATGTCACTAAAATAAAACTTTATTCATTTCATACATAAACATTACACCACATGTGTATATGTCCATCAACTCCTTTATTTATCGATAAGAAAAATTATGCAATACTGTGCCTAAAAGTGTAATTTCAAATAACTATTTTATTGTTCTAATCGAATAATTTTTTTTCGGAATTTGAAGTAACAGTTCTTAGAAGTAGTGTAGTCTTAGTTTTATTTAATTTGCGCTTGATAACCGTAAACGCCTTCTATTTCAAATTAGCTGAAAAAGTCTTGTGTATCTCAAAAAAACAAAGCAATTATAGCCTTGTCTCGTGGGCTATAAAAAAACATACAATCCCTCTATTGTCTAACAACCATAAAATGTTTCAAAATTGAATCTTATCTCATAGATAATAAGAATAACATCAAATCGCGCGTAATATAAATTAAGTTAGGCTATCTTTCGCTCACTAGTTCTAAATTAAATTTGTGTTCCAAATACGAATTGTGGCGCGCGAATCCCACGCGTCGGCCATATTTGAATTAATTTCGTTTTTAACAAACGCGGGAAAGCTCTTTATAGGATGCTGTGTGAAAAGTGGTTTTATATTGCACATGGGGATTATGTAGTAAATAATTTGTAACAGAGAGAACTAGTGTAACGTGTAAGTAGTTTTGAGATTATTTTAGAGGGTGTGCGAGTTTGTGTTTGGCCCCAGCTGCAGCTGCCAAAACTGCTTATAAAGTTAATAACTTGTACTGTGTGACTTGAGGAATAATTTAAGCCTTTGCTAAACTGCCGAAAAAGAGAGGTATTCGTTAGACGTTTCTTTTTGTTTGTCGTGTGTTGTAATTTTTCTCATATGGAATAATCCGATTTTTTTTTATAGTTTGATAATCGCCAGTACGTTAACTGCAAACATATATTTTTTTAAAAGTGCGGGGAACTCGGCTCTGTACATATTTGAAGATGTTTTTTTCTTATAACTGTCTTATAACTTCCGTACCTATTTTTTTTATTAACAATAAAATTATGAGTAGTTTGTTACCGACGTCTAATAGTTGGCGTTCTAAATGTACTGTATTATTATACGTTAATTACTGATTAAGGCTTTACGTTTCTTCATTATCATTACAACCCCTAAATGACCCACTGCGGAGTCGGACCTCCTCCAAACTCAAGCAGGGGAATTACCCTACTGTGCCACGCTGGCAAGACGGGGTAGCACTGGGTTGTAAGCTTTCCTTCTCTTCAGGCTAGGTGATCTGCGTCTTGCGCTCCTATAGTCGCCTCTTACCCTCGGGATGTTATGGGTTGGTGACATTTTATATTCTAAATCTGTCACCATACGAACACACTGTTTATAAATAAATACAGGGTGTAAGTGGCGGCGTCCCGAAAAAAGATACCAGCGTTTCAGTACATGATACTGAGGCCCATGGCGGTCGAATTTTCCGGATTTTTTTTCATGAATGTTCCGATTTTTCTTGGCATTATTTTTCCATATAATATAATGAAGTAGTTACTATTGTCGAGCTGCACTTAATTTTTTGTAATATTATAAAAATTAAACAATTTCCCAAAAAAAGGCAATGTAGTTAAGACACGAAAAATCGCACAACCATATGTTACGGCGGCAAGTACAATGACACTATCGCGCGATGCCGCCCGTGTGCCAAGCGTTCGTTGACCTCTACTCCGCGTCCGCGACCTACGTCTCCCGAAGAATACCCAGAGATATACGAAGTTGCGTGAAATTTGGTCAACACGAATGTGTGGATCTCTCCGTGTGGTGACGGATTAAGAATACGCAGTGTCACCAACCCATACCATCCCGAGGGTGTCCTAAGAAGCGAATAATCGAATGCAAGAGCCAAATCACCTAGCCGCAAGGAAAACTTGATAAAAACCTTGTGCCAACCCGTCTTGCCAGCGTGGCACGGTAGGCTAATTTCCCTCCATAAATTTGCAGGAGGCCCGACTCAGTAGTGGGTCATTCATAGGCTGTAACGATGATTGTGTGGATAAGTTAACTAGGTACTAAATTTCATTATTAGAAAGATAGACGAGGGCAATGTAAAATTCAATGAAATGTATTAAATAATGCATACCCAATGCAAGTACATAAATATACAGTTTTGTTATTACGCTGTATTACTACCTACCTGGCTCCAAAAGCACCTACCTACGATTACGTAGCTCATTAGAGCTTAGAAACACCTACTTAGTGTTATTTGATGATCGACTACATACCTACCTACTCATTAATCTAGATTTAGTCTGCCGAAGTATTTGTGACGTACCTAGGAACAACGTAGGTATTTATATTGGTGAACTACAAAATCCAATTCAATAATTCATACGTTTTGGCTGGTAAATACTTATTGTTTCATTATTGTTCGGTAATCATTGCTAAACGTGTAGGTACACGACATTTTATACGATCAGCCTGTCTTGCTAAAACGGTTTTATTTTAATTTTTAAATAGACAACTCGGGTATAAATCGTATGTCACAAGTAACTTTAGAAACATTAAATTAACGGACACACTGTACACCCATACATGAACCATTATTTTAGATTGTTTAAAGAGTTGTCTCGTACGAGAATTGAACCGCGCAGTCCAATTTTCAGCACGTCAACGATTACGCAGGCCGCCGCGAGCTACCGTCATAACGTCCACACGCACGCGCTTACCGGTGCAAACTAAACTGGTTAGTGCAGGCGGCATGCTCACAGGCAAGACGGAGCGTGCGAGCTTCGGAACTAGAGTAATACCAATCAATTGATATGATATTATTATCGAAACAAATTTGCGCTGAGTCTTGCGTTTATTTAAGCGATTATTAGGGCGGTATTTCTGTTAAATACCTAATGCATAACTTTTAAAAACTTGTTAGTTTAGGACTTACTTATGTCAAAATAACAATAATTATTTTAGTTACTTTGTAATTCGACATCATCTAAAATTACGTTTATGTAAGAAAACGATGGAGACTGTCCGGACTGCAAAGTTGGGTCGAAGTTCTGTGAGACCCAACGCCTGAAAACGGCCAAAAAGCTCTCGGACCTCACCCTAAATCTCATGGACGAGCGACGGAAAATGGTTCTGCAGTCTACAGATGATGCGACGCAGCTTCGGATGCTCAATAGACAGATATCAAAGTCCCTGAAGCGTGATATACGCCGATTCAACACAAATCGTGTTGAAGAGGCTATTGAACGTAACAGGGGCTCCAAGGTTTTTGCCAGGGATCTGTCTATTGGGCAAAGCCAGCTCGTCAGGCTGAAGACTGATGACGGCAGGATCGTCACGTCGAAGTCCGAGATTTTGGGTGGGGTCGAGAGTTTCTATGGACAACTGTACAAGTCTACACAGGAACCCGTCATAAATCTAGCAGACGACCCACGAGCTAGATTAACCCGGCACTACACAGAAGACCTCCCGGACGTCAGCCTGTGTGAGATCGGGATGGCTCTCGAGCAACTTAAAAACAACAAGGCGGCGGGTGATGACGAATTACCGCAGAACTTCTGAAGGCGGGTGGAGAACCGATCCTTAGGGCCCTTCAGAAGTTATTCAATTCCGTCATACTCGAAGGACGAACGCCAAAGGCATGGAACAGAAGTGTGGTGGTGCTGTTCTTCAAGAAGGGAGATAACACCTTATTGAAGAACTACAGACCCATCTCACTTCTGAGCCATGTCTACAAGTTGTTCTCGAGGGTCATCACGAATCGACTCGCGTGCAGGCTTGACGATTCCCAGCCTCCCGAACTAGCCGGTTTCCGAAAAGGCTTCAGTACCGTAGACCATATTTTAACGCTACGGCAGGTTATACAGAAGACCGAGGAGTATAACCTGCCACTTTGTCTGGCGTTCGTGGACTACGAGAAAGCCTTCGATTCGATCGAGACGTGGGCAGTATTGCAGGCTCTCCAGAGGTGCCAAGTCGACTATCGGTACATCGAAGTGTTGAAGTGCTTGTATGAAAACGCCACCATGTCAGTCCGACTCCAGGACCAGACCTCGAAACCGATCCAGTTGCAGCGAGGTGTTAGACAGGGAGACGTTATCTCTCCGAAACTGTTCTCCGCTGCACTGGAAGATGTTTTCAAGGTTCTGGACTGGAAAGGGCTGGGCATTAACGTGAACGGCGAGTACATCACTCACCTTCGATTCGCTGACGACATAGTCGTAATGGCTGAGACCATGGAGGGCCTCACTACGATGCTCGATGGCCTCTGTGGAGCCTCCGAACGAGTCGGCCTTAAGATGAACATGGAGAAGACGAAGATCATGTCTAATATCCATGTTCAAGCCACTCCTGTTAACATCGGAGGTTCTACCCTCGAAGTTGTTGACCATTACATTTACCTGGGACACACTGTCCAGTTAGGTAAGTCCAACTTCGAGAAAGAGGTCAATCGTCGGATCCAACTCGGCTGGGCAGCGTTCGGGAAGCTGCGAAAGATCTTCTCGTCCACAATACCGCAGTGTCTGAAGACAAAAGTCTTCAACCAATGTGTGTTGCCAGTGATGACATATGGAACAGAGACGTGGTCGCTCACTATGGGCTCCATCAGAAGGCTCAAAGTCACCCAAAGGGCAATGGAGAGGGCTATGCTCGGAGTTTCCCTGCGAGATCGAATCAGAAATGAGGAGATACGCAGGAAAACCAGGGTCACCGACATAGCCCACCGGATTGCCAAACTTAAGTGGCAGTGGGCAGGGCACATAGCTCGCAGGACCGACGCCCGATGGGGCAGAAAAGTCCTCGAGTGGCGACCGCGTTCCGGAAGGCGCAGTGCTGGTAGGCCTCCCACACGGTGGACCGACGACCTGGTTAAGATCGCCGGAAAGCAGTGGATGCGGGCGGCCCAGGACCGGCCTTTGTGGAAATCCTTGGGGGAGGCCTATGTCCAGCAGTGGACGTCCTTTGGCTGAAATGATGATGATGATGATGATGAAGAAAACGATACTGATTCATTGTTTAAAGCTATTTTAAATACAGTTTCACACGAAGTCTAATTTCATTAATCGTTTGAAACTAATCGTCGATGATGATCGTTTTATTTTATTTAATTCCCAACGTTTCAGGCACTTTCGATAGTATCGATAGTTTTCACATGATACCATTATCTCACCTCTATTTGTTTCAATGTGCATGTTTGTAATAATTTTCAAATAATAATAGATAAATTCGTCAGTTCGCCGGGACTTCCATCGGAAATCGGAAGTAATCGTAACTGTTTCGTGAATAATTAGCGACTTGTGAAGCGAAGTGAAATCCGATTAGTACTTCTGTGTGTTGTGTCTTTGCTTTGCGTTTTGTGTGTTTCATTATGAATCAGGTCCCGTTTTCTGCGCGAGAATACGGGGAGATGCTAATGGCATATGGCAATACTCTTCGTGAGTTGGAAAATGATTTGGCTCAGGAATGGGACCAAATGGATGAAATTCCAATAGCACAGTTGCCATGGATTTGGTTCCAACATGATGGTGCGCCACCACACGTTGTTCGACCAGTGCGCGAGTACCTTAATGATGAATTCCCTCAAAGGTGGATTGGCAGATTCGGGCCTCACGCGTGGCCAGCGCGGTCTCCTGACTTGACGCCGTTAGATTTTTTTTATGGGGTTACATCAAAGAAAAGGTGTTTGTAGCGGAATGCGACACTGCGAATGAAATGCGTCGACGCATAAGTGACGCATTTAAAAAACTAAAAAGTGATATCGCAGCCGATCCCACGATGATATCTCGTCTCCACGCAAATACGTCACATCGCGCCCAGCTTTGTGAGCAACTTGGGGGACGCCATTATGAGCCGAATCTTATAAGAAGAGAGAGACGTTAAGGTATGTTTGACTTTCACCAAACTAATTTATCTTTGAATGTGGTATTAATTATTACTTAAAGCAATATCGATGTAAGATTTTCTTTGCGTCTATGCCTAAATTTTAAATGTACTTTAAACCAATAGCTGTGTAGTTAATTGAGTCATAAGATGAGCACAGCGACAGGCCGAGGACTAAGCCACAGCACCTTGTAGTTCATTGACCTCTACTCCGCGTTTGCGTGTGGTACGACGCTGCAGCGATAAATTGTATTGTTCGCTGTACATTGCGTAGTGCGAATTAACTAAATAATGATAAATCTCTTATTCTTCATTTCTTTGCTGAACTGAATTGTGCATGATAATAAGTGCCCATAGAAAGCCCATTTCACGAATTTTTCGGGACGCCGTCCCTTACACCCGGTATAAATAAATATCCTTGGACATTTCACACAACGCCATCTCGTCCCAAGTGAAGCAACTTAATGCTTGTGTTATGGTAACGAGATGGATGATAAACTACTTATATACATTTTTTTTTTGTTGTAAATACATACATATTATAGATAGAAAATGACACCCAGACTCCGAGCCAGTGCCTCTGGTTTAGACAAAGACACTGGCCCGACCCCGGAATCGAACCCGGGACCCGTTGATCCAAAGGCGGCACATCTGACCATTAGACCAACGAGGCAGTCAGTTATCTTTCGGCTATTAAATTTCGTCCACAAACAGATGATTACACACAGTGCTAATTCCTCTTTTATTGTTCTGGATAATTACTTAACTGTGTAAATTGCTCTGTAATTTTCGCTACTGTGATTTAGGATTTTTGGTTAATCTAGTTGTAAAGGACGAGAACTAAAATCGGCGGGCTTGATAGTCAAACATGTTGAGACAGAACATTAATACACTTTATTGGCACGTGCACATCTTACGATATTTTACAAGAGACTGACAAGAACAGAAAAACAAAGCAACTCGCATATAAAAAGAACACTATTTCAAATTATAATAAAAAAGTATACAAAGGACTAAAGAGGTTGGGCTAAAGAGGTTGCGGGTCGCCAACACTAGTGTTTCGTAGCAATATTTCATGATTCTGATAGTTAGGTATAGGATTTTAGGTAGCCCAGTATTTTGGATTGCGAACCTAATCTTAGTCATAAATATATAAAACAAGTTATCAAACATTTAATTGCTAACACAAACTTTATTCATACCAAACCCGCGTTCACACATACGATGGCAGTATATCAGAGTTTATCGCGCAATAGTAATAAATTCTACCAAATTCTACCATTTCACCAACTGCTTCGTTCAAGTGTTGTCGAGCCAGTTAACTTTGGTAGATACTTTTTTCACGAGTGCCGTCGACAAACTATGATAATTGGAAAAGTTTGCTCATTATTCGGCGAACTCTTTTTTTGGGTCGTATAGCGTATTAATAGCGTTCTCGTAAACTAGTTTTATTAGTACAACTGTACTCCCAAAATGTATAACGCCTTTTTCCAAATTCCAGTGAGCGATCGTTAATGCGAACTCAGAGTTAATGGGAGTACTGGAATCATTTCATTAGGCCAGCTGGTCGTTTTCGTGCAATGACCAGGCCGAAAATTTGGAAAACGGAGAGAGAGTAGAGCGGCGTAGGAGAGGAAGTAATAATATAATAATCATTATAAATAATAAAAATAAGTTTATAAAATGTGCGTGCCGATAAAACTTAAAATGGAGTCGGCACGATAAAGGGACTTAAATAGTCTGATAGACCTTTATCCCCCCCTCGAACAAGAAAGTTCCCGTTTTAACCTAAAGGGCGTGTTTTTAAAGATATAGGGGCTTTCACTTTCACCGATAGGTAGCTGATGTTATAAGGAGTAACTTAGGCTACTTTTTTTAGCACGGTACGACAATAACCGCGGGTAACATCGCACCCGGGCGAAGCCGGGACGGGCCGCTAGTAATAAAAAATTAAATAGGTTCTTATATTACGTATACGGTAACACACATATAAAAACACAGACGAATTAAGAACTTCCTAATTTTTGATGTCGTTTGCATAAAAGATACAATGTATTGATTCTCTTGGCCTTTAGTAGTGTAAATATCACGACATTTTTGGAATGTGTGGAGCGAGTGTTTTGCTAAAGGTTATCTTTTGAACAGTGTAGCAACCTATTTCTTTTATATTAACCAAAGTAAATTTGAAGGAAATACATTACACATTTTCTTTGGAAACCTAACTATTTTGTCAGTGTGGTGACGGATTTAGAATACTTAGTGTCACCACCCCATTCCATCCTGAGGGTGTCGTAAGTGCCGACAAAAGGAAATTAAAAGGCAGATTACCTAGCCGTAAGGGGAGGAAAACTTGATACAAACCCTGTGCCAACCCGTCTGGCCAGCGTGGCACAGTAGGCTAGTTACCCTCCATGGATTTAAAGGAGACCCGACCCAGCAGTGGGTCATGTATGGGCTGAAACGATGACGACGATGAAATTTTGTCTCTAGATATGACATGATTGGTTAAATTATTCTAAAAAAAGTTTTTTTTTTATCTTACTGAATAACGGATTGATTCATTATTTACGGCCTTTTGTATAGACCGTAGCCATTTTCCTTTCATGGAACTTTTTTTTCAGTAGTGCCGTCATGCGAATACCGTAAACCCTTCGCGGGACAAAATACCAAAACAGGATTAATTTGGTGCAAAATGAAATGTAACAAAATCCTCTCTACTCTCGGTTAAGTCCCGACCCAGAAAATTCCCATTTTCTTCTTTGGTTTACTTTCGCAATTTTGCAATACATGTAATATTTTGGTCAAGCGTTTTGTTATTTTACAATAGTATTATTAGACTCCAATATTCGTCTACCACTTCCTATGAAGAGTAATAGGGGATTTCTTCAACTACTAACATAATGCCTCCCCCAAAAGATATCTGCCCACCCAACCTAGCTCCTATTATTTTTTATCTATCTATCAGCCACAGAAGTCCACTGCTGTACATAGGCCTCCCCCATAGATCTCCACAACGCACGATCTCATGCAGACCGTATCCACCGACTCCTAGCGACCTTCAGAAGGTCTTCCGTACACCTAGTCGGGGGTCTTCCCACACTTCGCTTTCGCATACGTGGATATGCCCCAGCGGCCATCCGTTCTTCGGGATACGTGGCTTTTTTTTTGCTGTCGCTGGGGAAAAGCATTTCCCATGCATGCATGCATAGGTACCACCGCCCCCCGAGGGAGAGGTCTGTGATTGTGTTGGACTCCGACAAGGGTCGTCTACCCAAGAGTTGTCTACCCACTAAAACCCCAGCGGTATACCCTCACACGACGCGCCTGGAGCGCCACAAGTTCGCGTAAACGCAGTCTACTGTGATGCCCCGGCGCGGTGCCCGCTACGCGGGCAAGCGACTGTCAGAGAGGGCGTCCCGGTACACAGGGACGCCCTCAGTCATCGAGGCTTTCGTCGGTGGCGGTTCCCCTTTCCTTCTAGCTATGTCGGTCGCTGCTGTTCTTTTACGTCTTTCCTCATATTTGATTCTATCACGCAGAGTAACTCTGAGCATAACTCTGTCCATCGCCCGATGAGTGTCTCTCAACCACGTAATAAGCCCCCTTTTTAAAAACCTAGTGATCTTCTTTTATTTTGCTAGCTCCTAAATACACCTCTTTTCATGAAGGCACTTTACTAACACATAAAACACGCTCAGAAATGACTCCCAAACCTAAAGCTAGTTAGTATCTATAGATGTCCCACTGCTGAGTCGGGCCTCCTCCAGTCACATGGAGGGCACTTAACATATAGGTACTGTACCACGCTTGCCAGACGTGTCGACACTGGGTTTCGTATCAAGATTTCCTTGTCTTGCGGCAAGGTTATCGGCCTTGTCATCCCTTTTCCAGATCTTACGACACCCTCAGGATGGAATGGGGTGGTGACAATATGTATTTAATATATGTCATCACACGGACCACACGCACATCCATTCAAACTTTGGCGTTTGTTAGTAGGATAAATACTATTAAAATAAAATAGGATTGCTAATAATTGTCAGTTTCTCCCTCATCTTGCTCGGTAAATTGACACCTTTAGACTACAACAAAGACCAAATTACCTAGACTCCCTCCTCCTAAATGAAGCTCCCTTGTGGAGTTAAGTAGGGAGTGGGTCTTGCTAATTGGACGGCGTATCTTTGATTATCGACATGGATAGACTTAGAAGCTAGCTCGTTGCTTTATACGTTTCAATTAATAAAGTTCTTTAGTCAGGGTTGTCGTGGCATAAATTTAATTTTATGACGTCATAAGCTACGCAATTTATGTATTCATGTGTGGCTATAACTCGTTAAACATGTATACTTTACTGTTTAGTGTGGTGACGGATTTAGAACACATAGTGTCCCCATCCCATTCCATCCTCAGGGGGTCGTAAGAGCCGACAAAAGGAAAGGATTAGGTCGAACACCTAGCCACTAGAAAGGGAAAACTTGATGCGAAATCCTGTGCCAACCCGTCTGGCCAACGTGGGGCAATAGACTAATTCATAATTTCAGCCGAAAGACGGCCACTGTTGAACATAGGCCTCCACCAAAGATTTCCACATAGGCCGGTCCTGGGCCGCCCGCATCCATCGTTTTCCGGCGACCTTAACCAGATCGTCGGTCCACCGTGTGGGAGACCAGCACTGCGCTTTCCGGAACGCGGTCGCCACTCGAGGACTTTTCTGCCCCATCGAGCCTCGGTCCTACGCGCTATTAATTACCGATAGAGGGAAAGTTACATGCTGGGTAGGCTAATAAGCAAGCATGTACGAATTTTCGATCAGGTCACGTGTCCTGACGCGAGTTTGACATTTTGCTAAACGCCGCTAAAAAGTTTTCGCTTCAAAAACCCTTAATAATACAATAATGATTTCTTAGGTTTTCGCGATTATTACACATTGAAATTAAACACTTCACTACTTAGTATAAAACAAAGTCGCTGTCGTCTGTCCGTCCCTATGTATGCTTAAATCTTTAAAACTACGCAACGGATTTTGATACGTTTTTTTTAATAGATAGAGTGATTCAAGAGGAAGGTTTATATGTATAACCCACCCCCGCTATGCACGGGCGAAGCCGGGGCGGGCCACTAGTTTAATATAATGTAATATACACGCGATAAATCCGTTAAAAAGTGTTCCTTACTAATACAATTTGAAAAAGCCATATTTTTTCCATCTGGTTATTTGAGCTATACGCAGTTTTTCAACTCACTATTGCCCTTCCACACTAGAGTTTTACAACCGCGCGGTCCGGATAAGCAATTATCACGAGTGTCTATTGACCACGGCATCCATTGTCTGCGCGATGAGTGCGGTGCGTTGGACGGACTGTTTGTGTTTTCTGCGTTCTGTTTATTAACAATCCGTTTCCTCGATACCCTTCGCATACGATGTGGAGATGGTTTAAGTGCAAGTATTATTCTGAATCTTGATTAACTATGTTTATTATTTCCCTGGTCCGCATTTTTTTTGTTAAGGTGAATGTTCCAGGGTAGCCCGCGAAATTCAAATTTTCTTACGTTTTTTGCAATTTGCAGGTCAGTGCTTTTTCTTGCCGATTTTCGTGCAAAAACTTTTTCATGTTCAAAGTCATTCTTGCACCTTTATGAGCTTGGAGGGTTTTATTGATGATTTTGATGATTACAATTCTATAACTACATACATCTTACAGCCGCGAATAACATTTTAATCAACATACAACCTAGCACTGTCCTGCAAATTGCAAAAAATTTAGGAAAATTTGAATTTCGCGGGCTACCATGGAACATCCACCTTAATTTAAAAATGTAAACCCATGCACTAGGTATAACCTATATTGCGGGGGCAGTTTACAAACATTATTCACGAATACAAATGACACCCTGCCTCGAAACAAGTGCTTATGGTTTACACAAAGACAGACAGACACTGACTGGCCTAGCCCAGGTATCGTACCCGGGATCCCGTGATCCGAGACCGATTAGGGATTACACAATGTCATCCTGAGTGTGTCGTAATTGGCAACTTAGAGAAGTCAATAGGATGATCACCGCGAGATATCAAGACTATCTATTCTAAATCTATATATATCTAAATCTATATATCCATATATTCTAAATCCGTCACCACACGGAAAAGGAGAAACTAGTTTTTTTTTACCGGTCAACCTACATTCTCTACATTTCTAAGAGCCGCGTTTCCCCAAACTAATTGTTCTTCCATACCGGTAATGGGTAGGTTGGGGTACTAAATCTCTCACACCTGGACACTTCGCGTGCGGTGGCCGGAGCTCGGGTCTCCCCTGCCGCCGCATAAATCACAGCGAGTCCAAACCGGATGATCTCCAGTGAGATAGTCGAAGATTAAAAATATCGACCGTGGCTTTTACACTTTCATTTACTGACTATGAAGAGGAGGGGTTATATCTATGTCTGTTTGTATGTTTCACTAAGTCGGTAATTTATGTCCATGTGTAACATCACCCCCTGACGGAAGACCAGCGTTGGTGGCTTGCATGCATTCAGCATCGTGCTGAATGTGGGAGGGTTTGTGGCGGGACAGCTTACCTACAATTTGGTGCCTAGATTTTAAAAAACGATACCTCCTAGCTGAGGCCTGTCCACGCACAGCCCTTGGACCAACAAGGCAGTTTTATTATTTTTGTTTTTTCTTGCTACAGTATATATCTTCTTCTTCTTATATGTAAAAATGAATTGCTGTTCGTTAGTCTCGCTAAAACTCGAGAACGGCTGGAGCGATTTGGCTAATTTTGTGTTTGAAATATTCGTGGAAGTCCAGGGAAGGTTTAAAACGTGAGAAAATATGAAAAAAGATCATTCAGGTTTTTTATTTATTGATTCTGAGCCGGTACGAAATTTGCCGGGTCAGCTAGTTATGTATTAATCTTTGGCTGTATATTTCATTGTCCGTATGGTGACGGATGACGATTCGATTCGGGCAAGTGTATTTGTGTAAACCAGAGGCATTTGCTCTGGGTGCCATTTGTGTTCGTAAATTACACAAGTAAAAGGTCATCAAATTTTAAGGAAAATACTAGAGAAGAACTTTGAAACCACTGAACCGATTTTAATAAAACATAGCTAAAACCCTTGCCCGACCCAGGAAACGAACCGGGCCCGTGATTCAAAGACGACACCAAGCCCTAGACCAACAAGCATTGTAACAATAGTAGGATCAAGTAAATGTAGGTCATAGTCCACGCGAGCGAAGCGGTAGTGGCTAGTCGTATTATAATGACGTTTTAATTGCAACACACAAACTCATTTTCTATTAGTTCCCAGATTTCGTGTTTGTTGTAATTAAATAAATCCCTTTTAATATCCAACATTTAAGGGCGCACGGAGTCGCGGTGGTGCGATTCGGTCATTAAGCTATTTCGACCCTCACTTATGTTTAACGATTCGCTTCAAACCAAAAGGCCGCTCGTGAAAAGTTTTGACAAATACTGAACGTTTACTTCTTACAATCAATCAAAGCTGTAGAACCCTGATAGTGTAAGAGCTAGTGACGCTGTGTGGGCAATTGGTAAACTAATATATATTTTTCGAGGTTTCGATACATCGCTCATAAACTTGGCCCATAAACTCATAAATCGCTCATAAACGCATAAATCGCAGAACTATACTTTAAAGGATAGAGCCCGTTCTATATTAAATGATTTTATGCCGAATATTCTTGCGTAATGTTACAGATCTAAACGTTTTATCTCGCGTAGTCGTAAAGCAAGCAAATTGTTCATATTGTATCAAAAGCTTAGTAAATCAAATTAAAATGTTTGATATACAACCCTGTACACCAATAAAGAATATAATAAGGTTTTTAGTGTCTACTGACAGCCTTACTGGTAGCTCAATTTAAAAATCTAGTTTTAACAGAAGTGGTATTGCATTTCACAGGACGAGAGAAAACAGAACATAGTTTTTTATGTTTTGTTAAGAAACGATAAAAAAACACTAGGCATAACCTGTATCGCGGGGCAGTTTACAAACATGAAATTCACGAATACACATGACAGCCAGACTCAGAGCAAGTGCCTCTGCTTTACATAAAGACACTTGACCGGCCCCGGAATCGAACCCGGGACCCCTAGACCAACAAGTTGTAGTTTATGGCAACTTTTATTAACAAAGTCGGCTCTTAAACTACATAGAACAATTGAAATCATTCACCCCCAAACTTGGTTCCGCAGATTCGATTAAGGGATGTATATATACGCTTTCCATTATATCCCCCTTGATTAGATAGAAAAAACTGATCGATTGCACATCTAATTGCGACGACAACGGGGAGATTTTCATTGTATATAATCACTGAGTGTGCGTGATTATTGTGCGTCTGTTTACCAATTGGGAACACACAAACCCGTTCCAACCTGTACCGATTAAAGGAAATGACGTGGCAGAAAACCGGGGCTCCAAATATGCTAAACCAATATCTGGCTCGTTGGTCTAGTGGTTAGATGTGCCGCCTTTGGATCAACGGGTCCCGGGTTCGATTCCGGGGTCGGGCAACTGTCTTTGTCTAAACCAGAGGCACTGGCTCGGAGTCTGGGTGTCATTTATATATATAATATGTATGTAGTAAAACCGGGATAGATGCCCCACTTTTAGAAAAAGCCACCCATTTTTTAATCTATGTGTTTTATACGAATAATTTCTACGAATGCAGCTAGCCCAATCCTTTATGCTGAATTATTATTATTAATATTTAACCTATCAAATACAGATTTTGCAGAAATTGGCTTTTCGTAGAATGTCTTTTTTGAGGATAGATGCCTACCTGTATGGATAGTTGCCCCACCATGAAAATACTGAGAAGGATAGATGCCTGCAGTACAGGATAGATATTCTTTTTACCGTGTAAACTAAAAGCCTAGCCCAAACGTTAGGTATTTCTAATCCTAAAACGAAACATGGGTCTTAGAAATGGAAAGTATATTTTTTTATTAATAGTGTATTGTTATTACCCATACTTATTTTTTACAGCGTTTGTTTGATTAAAATATAAATTATTAAGTTTCAACAAGCATTATCATGTTCTTTGTTGAATTAAATTTTATAAGCATTTTATTTATTTAACAAAAATAGAAATTCTTAATTGTGTCTAAAAATAATTTTACTTAAATTGTGTAATAATTTCTGAAAAGTGTACAGATTCAGTCCAGATTCAGATCCAGTTGGATAACGATTTCGTATTTTTCTTTCAAAACATTCAATGCAAATCCTATTTTACTTGTAAATTTAGGGTTATCCTTCCGTTGTGTGGCATAGTTCTACTATAATCTTAAATATCAGTGTATGGAGGGATAGATGCCCCTAAGGGCACCTATACCTTGAAAAATCAGGGCAACTATCCTTTGTGATAGGGATAGATGCCTAAGTATTTTTTAAGTATTGTAATAAACTAAATAGCAATTATTTACACCTAGATGCAGACTTAATGAACCAGTATATCGACATATGAAAAAATATAACGGAATTTATTAATAAATATAAAGTTATACAACACTGAATACTAACGTTTCAAACTTTGACGTGTTTGTAAATGTCGCCGCGGAGATGATTACATACACCACCAAAACGCATCCTCCAACACGACTGTCCATGGGTAACTAAGGTATGGGGTGACTGTGGCTCCTACTTATACAATTAACTCTGAGTCACGAGTTCGCGAAGTTAGGTTTTTAGAATATGGGGCATCTATCCCACGGGGGCATCTATATCGGTTTTACCCTGTATGTATTTACAAAAAAAAAATGTATATAAGTAGTTTATCATCCATCTCGTTACCATAACACAAGCAATAAGTTGCTTAGCTTGGGACGAGATGGCGTTGTGTGAAATGTCCAAGGATTATTATTATTATTTATTATTAATATAGTTTTACATTTTATTCCCCTGCCTTTATTGTGTATTTTAGCAGTGTTGCCAACCTACTAATACTAAAATGTCAGTTCGGACTATCACGTTCTTGTGTCAAGTGTTCAGACACAAGAACGTGATGGTGTCGTAAGAGGCGTCTAAAGAAACGCAAAAGGTAGGTCAGATCACCTCTAGAGAAGGAAAACTGGATACAAACTCTGTGCCAACCCGTCTGGCTTATTGCTACCAGCTTGGCATATTCAGTAAATTCCCTCCATGATTTTAGAGGCGGTCTGACTCTGGAACTAGTCATTTAAGGGCTGAAATGACTATTAAAAATCTTAAGAACTAAACAAACATTAACTTTGCAATATAAATCTACGCTCAAATCGAGGAGCAACCCGCGATATGGAATTAAGACGATCCATTTACCCCGAAAACGGGGTAATTACCCTTAATGCCATCCATTCCACCACAGACAAGACAGGCGTAAGGTGCTAAGGACACTAATTAAGATATTAATTATCAGACAATAGGTGGATTCCATTATCTAATGCTATCTTAAGGTTTGGCATTGAAGAAAGTTGAACAATGAGGTGTGGGGAAAGATTTATTGCCACGCAACAAAGGTTAGGGTGGGTTTTATGGGCAGGCATGTAGTAACAGGTACGCTGGGAAATCTATATTCGTGGAGTGAGTACCTAACTGGTAATTGGTAGTAGCACTGCTAGAATACGGCTAGCTGTTTCTATAGCACATGGGTAACGCTCATGCCTACGGTCTGGTTGGTGGTTAGCAATTACCGAAAGCTATTGACGTTTGTCTTACTCATTTGTAGAAATAGAAGGCAAGGCACTCAGATTCAAACGGAACTTTATTTACGTAGGCTATCACACATGTTACTAATCGTTATATTTCAAATTACCAATATCATCTTATGGCCCCTGTCCCACGCTAGGTGATAGTCTCCATAAACTACATCATTCACACCTTCCATATACAATTCCACATTCTTACAATCCATCCAATCACGTCCACTCACATTCATGCCGAAATGCTCTTTTTTTCAAATTATTAGTCTTGTTTACTAAAAGCACTAAACAGCATAGTGTGACCAAGATCGACAGATGAGAGAAACACGCTACACGTTTACGCAATGAATGACGAATACTTCTTACAATCAATCAAAGCTGTAGAACCCTGATAGTGTAAGAGCTAGTGACACTGTGTGGGCCATTGGTAAACTATATTTTTCGAGGTTTTAGTTTCGATACATCGCTCATAAACTTGGCTCATAAACTCATAAATCGCTCATAAACTCAGAAATCGCAGAACTATACTTTAAAGGATAGAGCCACTATATTATTTTCTTTCAAGCCAGATATTCTTGCGGAATGTTACAGATCTAAACGTTTTATTCTCATCATCATTTCAGCCAAAACACGTCCACTGCTGGACATAGCCCTCCCCCAAGGATTACCACAAAGGACGGTCCTGGGCCGCCCGCATCCATCACTTGACAGGGCGAATCAAATACATGTAAAATGTCTCCATTGCATATTGATGTAAATACATCAATATGCAATGGAGACCTATTAAAAGATAATGTGGGTCCTTCCACTTGTAATATGCAAGATATCGCAGCGAAATATGTAAGGTGACCAAATGGATCGCTTGGCTCCCTCTATTATTAAAAAAACCCTGACGAGGTCGCAGTGTATTGCCAAAGCATTCACGTAAACACAACAAGAAACTCTTGCCTTGCCAAACAAATTTAACAAAAGGACGCTGTACTAGATGTACATCCTTAACCCAAATACCAGTATTCGGGGAGCTAAACCAAGCAATGTTTAGTAAACAATGTACCAAACCGCGCCGGCTCCAATGCATTGATTCCCGCTATTTTCAACCTAGGGTTGTCAAATTGGGATAGAAATAAATACAAGTCGCAATATTAATATGGATGTGGTTTGTTCAGTCATTCGTAAGGCAACACTGAAAGGATTCCGTAGACAACGGTGAGCAGTCAGTTGTCACTGTCAACTTATCTGTCAATGGTGCGTTAATTCGTTGGTCGATGAGCTCACAAAACCAACATGCTACTTTCAAGATATTACTGACAATATTTAAATATGTAATCTACATTGCCGTTTCCCAATTTCTTTGGGGGTAGATGGTAGCTACCAGTACACGGAGTGATTTTTATTTATCCTCCGAGACACATATAATAGGACAACTGGTACTGCTTACAACACCTGTTAGTTTTTAGGTTACTGGCATCGTGTAACCAATACCATAGGTGTTAGAATAAAATAGACAGGAAAATATGACGTAAAATCTTTTTTAAAATGTTTTTTCGTTGATAACTTTCTTAGTTACATTGTATCATCAGGCCACTAATAGGCTGAAATAAATTATGATGATGACAATCATCTCTCACATACTATTTCCAAGCCATTTGGTCTTACGCAGAGATGTTGATTTCGTTGCATAAACGTCTTTGGGAAATTTTGGTGAAATCCTTTGATAACCAACCCTACCCATATCTGCTGTTTATCCATTACAGTTACGGCGTTAACATACAATGGAGGAGGCAACAATGCAACCGATTTCCAATATTGTACAGTCAGACAGAGATAAACGTCTACTACTTGCATGACATCTATGTTTGACATTCCAGTAAGTTAGGTAGCCGAGAAATGCTTCACCAACATAACAACATTGCATTTATACTTGAGTGAGAAGACTAAACTAACTAAGACAGTCAGGACGACTTTTGGAATGTCTTCAGACAATGTTATCTATCTATAAACATACATACAAATTAATAAAATTGGAGTGTCTGTTTGTACTAATAATATAACCACTTTTTACAAACGTATACAAAGTACATATACCAAAATAACATTTAAAAAAAAACTTTCTGTCAGTCTTCCTGTTTGTTCCGGCTAATCTCTGGAATGGCTGGACCTATTTTGACGGGACTTTCACTGAGGCATTTGATGACATAAGGAGTAACTTAGGCTACTTTTTTTTAGCTTCGCCCCGCGGCGTCCCCCGCGGCTGTCATCGCACCCGTGCGAAGCCGGGACGGGCCGCTAGTTAATACATACTTCTCATATTTGATCTCATTTGAAGCTTGTAAAAACTTGATAACATTATTTTAGTGACTTAGTGTCGTCATTTTATAATTTTGTAGACGTTAGCCATCATTTAAGTCCAGAAACTCTTCACGGCTGAATATCGTACCAAATTTGTTGACAGAAATTAACCTAGTGTGTGTGATGAATGAAATTTTATATAGACTATTTTAAACTCAAAAGGAACTTTATTTACGTAGGTTATATCACAAAACTCTTATAAATCGTCATATTTATAAATACCATTATTAAGTATCTTACTGTCCCTCTCCCACACCTGGTGTTAGTCTCCACACACACCTATCAGTCGTCATACCTACATTCACACCTTTCATACACAATTCCTCACTCCTACAATCTTGATCGCTCACAATCCCTGCGTTCACTCACATTCATGCTGAAACTACCACCGGTTCGGAAAGCTGCTCTACAGAGAAGAGCCGACAAGAAACTCTGTATTTCTTTCTTTTTTTTTATTATTGGTCTTGTTTGCATTTGCATAGAAGCTTAAAAATGTCGGACGATATCATTGAAAGTCTCTCGATTTCTTATCCTCAGTGGCTCGACCTATAAATCGATATTCAACCATAATCCGATATCGGCTCGCAACTGTACATTAGATCTGTGACAAAGCTTAAGGGGTCGTTAAACTCAGCTTAAATTCCTGACATACGATCGTAAAGCCTGGCGTATGACGCGCGATGCTCGGCAAAATACGCTTTGTTCTATATTTTCATAGCTCTGGATCAGAAGCGATAAAATTTGAAATGCGAATCGTAAGGCAAACTTAAATGATGGGTCTTCGAAGCAGTTAAAGATATACTAAAGCTTGAGTCTATGGATGAGAGTGTTAGGTTAAGGTGAATGTTCCATGGTAGCCCGCGAAATTCAAATTTTCTTACGTTTTTTGCAGGTCAGTGCTAGGTTGTATGTTGATGAAAATGTTATTCGCGGCTGTAAGACTTAAGTAGTTATAGAATCAAATACACATAAAGGTGCAAGAAAAACTTTTTCAAGCTCAAAGTCATTCTTGCACCTTTATGAGCTTGGAGGGTTGTATTGATGATTTTGATGATTATCATTCTTTAACTACATACGTCTTACAGCCGCGAATAACATTTTAATCAACATAAAACCTAGCACTGACCTGCAAATTGCAAAAAACGTAAGAAAATTTGAATTTCGCGGGCTACCCTGGAACATTCACCTTAAGTCAGAATGGATTTTTTGATGAGTATATTAGTTTATGATCCGATTGTGGTAGAGGGAAATTGCGCTATTGTGGTGGATTGCCTCTTGTGTTCCTTATGTCGGCTCTTAAGACACCCTCGGGATGGTGTGGGTCATTAAAATTGTGTATTCTTATTCCCCAATTATATGTAATGGAGTTTTACGAATACTTACTCTACTATGATGAGTAATTGTATGTAGCATTCTTTTCTTGTGATTAATGCATTTCTCAACTAGGTGGACGGACGACCTTTTGAAGGTCGCTGGGTGTCGGTGGATGTGGTCTGCACGAGATCGCACATTGTGGAAATCTATCGCAGCAGTCGATCGCTCAACCACGGTTGGCGCAGTGGTTGACTGCTGCGCAGCATGTCGCGGGTTCGATTCCCGCACGGAAGAAATATTTGTACGACCTACAAGTATTTGTTCCGGGTCTGGGTGTTCTCTCTATAATATGTATGTATTTACAAAAAAAAATCTATATAAGTAGTTTATCATCCATCTCGTTACCATAACACAAGCATTAAGTTGCTTAGCTTGGGACGAGATGGCGTTGTGTGAAATGTCCAATGATATTTATTATTTATTATATGTTCAGCAGTGCACTTCTGTGGCTGATAGATAGAATGCATTTCTATGTTGATTCATTAGTCTTTTTATGGGGATATGTATTCTAAATGTAAAACCTCACACATGTACCAGTTTATTAATTGGACAGAAATGTCCAAATAGAAAAACGGCTGACACCGGAATCAAAGCTTATGCAATCACTATCACTATCACTACATAGTATAAAACAAAGTCGCTGTCGTCTGTCCGTCCCTACGTATAGTTAAATCTTTAATACTACGCAACGGATTTTGAAGCGGTTTTTTAATAGATAGAGTGATTCTAGAGGAAGGTTTTTAAGTATAATACATGCATAATATTGTAGAGAAACACTGATAAATTTATATGTTCATCATTGCACCCGTGCGAAGCCGGGGCGGGTCGCTAGTATGGTATAAAATGTTGTCTGCCACTCCATTGTTCTAACAACGTCACAACTTCATAAACTTATCAACCTTTTAGACCTTAAGTTATTGTCACCGAATTGTTAAAGCATCAAACAAAATTGCCGAAAATTCACCGACAAAGATCAAAGCCCTTGTTTACTTATTCAACCGTGATTCTACACGAAAGTATCTTGAAAATAACATGGAACAGACTATGTGGACATTTCACAGACCAGTTGGGTTAACCCTTTGCGTAGTTTTTGGTGCAGTCTGGCGATTGTTGCGCGATTCGCCCTAAATTACTTTTTTTTTTTATTTTTTTTTTTTATTTATTGTGCACTGCCCATACCCATCTTCTACAGGTCTCACTCTGCCAAAAGTTTGCTGGAAGAAAACTCTTATAGAGTTAAGCTCGCCTGTGTACATTTTGTTTCCAAATTATCAAGTCTTTTTATTTTATGTATCTGTGTGCAATAAAGAATAAAGAAATTTACCACTTGGAATAAAATGTATGTTTAGATTTGGTCACCGACATGTTCCATCTATCTAACAGATAACCAAAGTCACTGGCATAGCTCAGAGAATTAGCAGACTGAAGCAATGGGCTGGTTATATCTGTAGAAGAACCGACAACCGGGGTGACAGGGCGCTATGGCGCTATTTAGGGGAGGCCTATGTCCAGCAGTGTACTAAAGTTACATGAGATGGAAAAATTATAAAATCACCCTGTACAAATGCAGTCTAGACCCACGTCTAGATTGCATTTGTACAGGATGTTTTTACCACTAACTAATTCAAAGTAAGAGCCGACAAACTGAAATGAAACTCTATGCCAGCAGTAATCGCCCTTCATATAGTTGGAGGAGGCCGACTCAACAGTGGGTGTTTAAGAGGCTGAGAAGTAGAAGTGTGTAACTCCATTATGTACTAAAGGCGAGAAATACAATACTATTTCTCGCCTTTAGTACATAATGGAGTTTGAATTCACGCTTAATTTTGACTTTCGTTGAGATTTATATTGTTTTTTTTTAGTTTAAAATCAAACTTAACACTTGATTCAGGTTATAGCCTGTGTCGCGGGGGAAATATACAAACATGAAATTCACGAGCACATATGACACCCAGACTCGGAGCTAGGGCCTCTTCTTTCCACTTGCCCGGCCCCGGAATCAAACCCGCGATCCCAAAGGCACATCCAATTATGAAAGAACCTAATGAATTATCATATCAGTCAACACTTCAACGGAATATTTCAAGTTCTATTGTCATACGCTGACAGTGTAATCTTATTACATAAAAATGAATCGCAAAATGTGTTGGTAACCGCATAACTCAACAACGCCTGGAACAATTTGGCCAATTCTTTTTTTTAATGTTCGTTGAAGTTTAAGGATGGTTTTCAAGAAAAATTATAATAATTGCCGGAAAACCCCTAAAACAGCCTTTTTTGTTTTTCACATACAAACGTTTTCTAACTAAAACGTAGAGACAATTTGAACTTTATTGCTATTTCATAAAGTTCATATTAAATTACAACCACTCACTGTTGTCTAAGCAATGTAGGTGTGTTCCTAAAGTCAAAGAGTCAATTTTTTTGACAAGACTAAGTCTGTCGGGTCCGCTAGTCACTATCACTATCACTACATATTATAAAACAAAGTCGCTGTCGTCTGTCCGTCCCTATGTACGAGTATGCTTAAATCTTTAAAAATACGCAACAGATTTTGAAGCAGTTTTTTGTAATAGATAGAGTGATTCAATAAGAAGGTTTATGTGTATAATACATGCATAATATTGTAGAGAAACACTAATAAATTTAGATGTTCATAATTACACCAGTGCGAAGCCGGGGCGGGTCGCTAGTATACAATAAACTTACAAAGTAAATTGTCTGTAAAAACTCATTTCACATTCATATTTTTATGAATGCGAAACGTACGTTGCACGATTTAAATACGACATTGTAAGTAGAAAATGTTCATAAACACAAAGTTATGACTTCTGGGCCATATTTACTGAACCGAGCCTCTTCCAAATAAATGTAGGGCAATTAGCCCTGGTAGTGTGCCACGCTGGCGGACCCTGGCAATAGCCGGGACTAACGCCAGGCAGAAGAAGAAGAAGAAGTGTGCCACGCTGGCGTGACATAGGGTTTCGTCTCAAGTTTTCCTTCTCTGGGCTATGTTTTCGACGTTATAAATAAATAAATATCCTTGGACATTTCACACAACGCCATCTCGTCCCAAGCTAAGCAACTTAATGCTTGTGTTATGGTAACGAGATGGATGATAAACTACTTCTATAATTATTTTTTTTATAAATACATACATATTACTATGTATTGTATAATATTGTATTATTATATAAATATAATAATTTTAATATAAAATATAATTAAACTTGTTTCTAAAGTTTATGTTTACTGTGCACCTACCTTTTGCTTCTCTGCACCACTTATAGGTTGACTGGGAGAAAATGCCTATGGCATTAAGTCCGCCTTTGTACACTTTATGTGCATTTAGATTTAATAAATAAATATTATAGATAGAAATGACACCCAGACTCCAAGCCAGTGCCTCTGGTTTAGACAAAGACACTTGCCCGACCCCGGAATCGAACCCGGGACCCGTTGATCCAAAGGCAGCCCATCTAACCACTAGACCAACATATTATGATTGCCTTTTGTCGGCTTTTATAACACCCTCAGGATGAAATAGGGTGGCGACTCTATGTGTTCTAAATCCGTCACCAAACATAACCACTGTTAAGTCGTGATTCTCGTTAATTTATAACTGACTAGTGGCCCGCCCCGGCTTCGCCCGTGCAAAGCGGGGGTGTGTTATACATATAAACCTTCCTCGTGAACCACTCTATCTAATAAAAAAAACGCTTCAAAATCCGTTGCGTAGTTTTAAAGATTTAAGCATACATAGGGACGGACAGAAAACATCGACTTTGTTTTATACTATGTAGTGATAGTGATTATGTAGAATATATTAGACAGTGATCTCTATTGTCGAATTGCTAAGGTATATTTTGGGCACGTGTTTAATACTAATCTCTGCTAGTGACGGATTTATAATACTAAATGTCACCAACCCATACCATCCTGGGGGTGTCGTAAGAGCCGACAAAATGAAATAGGCGATAACCTAGACGTAAGGGTAGGAAAATTTGATACGAGACCCTGTGCCAACTCGTCTGGCCAGCGTGGCACAGGCTAATTACCCTCCATGTAACTGGAGGGATGACTCAGCAGTGGGTCATTAATGGGATTACGTAGGTTTACTGAGCTTTGGCTTAACGAATTTGCTGAAATAACTTTACCTAAAACCCTTGTGATGAACCAATTCCATCCGTTTTAAGTAATAATATAATAATCCTTACTATAAATAAAATTACATTACAGGTTATTTTTATTATTTGCGGCTTGTCTGCTTTGTATACGGGTTCGGTGCCCGTGCGAAATAGAGCAGTAAATTTATCGGGGTACACCACCCCCCACCCACCCTTAGGCAATTGGGTTATGCCGCGCGTGGGAGGGCTGGTCAGTTTACATTTTTATGCTAATCCCTGAAACAGGATCGGAAATTAGATAACCTATCCCATACATGATATTTTTGCTATCGTCTATTGTAAGTAATCTTTTGTATTGTCTGTAGTTTTTGTCTCTAGACTAATGCTGCCTCGTTGGTCTAGTGGTTAGATGTGCCGCCTTTGGATCAACGGGTCCCGGGTTCGATTCCGGGGTCGGGCAAGTGTCTGTGTCTAAACCAGAGGCACTGGCTCGGAGTATGGGTGTCATTTCTATCTATAATATGTATGTATTTACAAAAAAAATGTATATATGTAGTTTATCATCCATCTCGTTACCATAACACAAGCATTAAGTTGCTTAGCTTGGGACGAGATGGCGTTGTGTGAAATGTCCAAGGATATTTATATTTATTTAATATATTAGCATTTTTTTATCTGCGACTTGAATGCCTTTGAGCGTAGGCTTGCGTGATGGAAAGCAACGCCAGGGTCTAAGATGGAGCTGGCTATTCAAGGCAATGCCCTGTCTTACACCGGCTTTTACATACACACGACGAAACACAGGAAAACAGCTTGGCGCCGGACTTAGATGTGAGGGTGGTAGCTAGCCGGGAGGACCATTAATTAGATCCTACTTTCTTTTTTAAACGAAATCCCTGCACTAGATAATACCTGTGTCGCAGGGGCAGTTTCCAAACGTGAAATTCACGAACATAAATGACATCTAGACTCAGGGCAAGTGCCTCTGATTTAGACAAAGACACTTGCCCGACCCCGGAATCGAACCCGGGACTCGTTGATCCAAAGGCGGCAATTCTAATCCCTAGACCAACGAGGCATCTATTTGTAGAGTAAGGTGTTCCAATAACATTTTTTAATATTGTATACTAATACCAGGCAAACGTCATACGGACATATTGTAAGAATAAAGAAAAAAAAGCATGAGACCCAGTAGTGGGTCATCTAAGGGCTGCAATTATGATAATTTGGAAGATTCCATTCTGACTTCTGCAACACAAAAGATTTGACTCCATTGATTTTACCAATCAAATTCTCTTGCAATCAATGTACCTGGTTTCAGTTAATTTTGGTTGACATTACGACGGCCTCAAGTTGGTCCGCGCTTCGATTCCTAGGTCTGTCAAGTGTGGTCGTGAATTACATGTTTGTAAATGTAATGTGCCTCCCGCGATACAGTTACGTTTTTATTACTACTATTACTCAGCACATACCCACTGCTGAGTCGGGCCTCTTCCAGTTACATGTAGGGGAATAAATAAATAAAATAATAAATAAATATCCTTGGACATTTCACACAACGCCATCTCGTCCCAAGCTAAGCAACTTAATGCTTGTGTTATGGTAACGAGATGGATGATAAACTACTTATATACATTTTTTTTGTAAATACATACATATTATAGATAGAAAACACCCAGACCCGGAACAAATACTTGTAGGTCGTACAAATATTTCTTCCGTGCGGGGATCTAACCCGCGACATGCTGCGCAGCAGTCGATCGCTCAGCCACTGCATACACTCAGCCTACTGTACCACGCTGGCCAGACGGGTTGGCACAGGGTCTTGTATCGACTCGCGTCGTGTGATGGTATATCGCTAGGGTTTTAGTGGGTAGACGACCCTTGTCCCACATAATCACCGACCTCTCTTCCGGGGGGAGGTGGTATACCATAAAGCAATACCCAGCGACGACAAAAAAAGGGTCTTTTAACGAGTTTTCCTTCTCTTGCTGCTAGGTTATCGGCCTTTTCATTTTCTTTTGTCGGCTCTTACGATACCCTCAGGGTGGAATGGGGTGGTGACACTATGTCTTATAAATACGTCACCAAACGGTTTTATAAAGAAAAAACTAAGTACTTCTCAACATTGCCAAACTTAAGTGGCAGTGGGCAGGGCACATAGCTCTCAGGACCGACGCCCGATGGGGCAGAAAAGTCCTCGAGTGGCGACCGCGTTCCGGAAAGCGCAGTGCTGGTAGGCCTCCCACACGGTGAACTGATGACCTGGTTAAGGTCGCCGGAAAACGATGAATGCCGGCGGCCCAGGACCGGCCTTTGTGGAAATCCTTGGGGGAGGCCTATGTCCAGCAGTGGACGTGTTTTGGCTGCAATGATGATGATGATAATGAAAAAAAACTTGAGTACTCCACACGTAATAATTGGCCCACATGTATCAGTGAGGATTTAATGATAAATCGATATACTCGTAAATCGGCGTGGGTTTCACTATTATCTTGATGGTCGGTCACGATGTTTGAACCGACATGAATGTTCACGCTTCTTAATTATGATGTATTGCATTGGTGTGATGAAGCTATGTTACATAGTGTGTAACATAAATCGTATACAGGGTTGATACGACATAGGGCCATTTTTTTTAACTGCCTATACTAGATATCATTTCCAGGCTCTGTACCAAAAATCAATTAAATTGGAGCAATAGTTTAGTCGCAAATGATTTTTTAAATTTTTGCCTCATTTGAACATGATGTATCTTTCAGATGTTTATGCCTAAGGCATCGTTTATTAACCTTAGGGCTGTCCATTAATCACGTGATGTTTTTTTAACATTTTTTAACCCCGCCCTCCCCCTTGGTGATACCTGGTGAGGTTTAAGACTACCCCTCCACCCCCCATAAAAAATCACGTGTATTTTTATTGTACCGTTTCGAATTCATACTAATCACATATAGTATACGTAGTGTAATTTAATGCCCCTCTGTCATATCAACTCTGTATAACCAAAGGATTAACACTAATACTCGGCCCATAAAAGCTGTGTCGGGCCACCTCCGATCAATGGGAGGGCCATCGTGGCACAGTAGGCTTATTACCTTCCATATAGTTGGAGGAGGTCCGACTTAGCAGTGGGTCATTTATGGGCTGAATAGTAGTAGTTAATCATTGGAGCTGAGAAGCTATCCCGTTTTAATATCCCAAAACACCCCTCGAAACGTCGCTAATTCACACGTCTCTATTTAACAAAATTCCCTTCCATCCCCTCCATGTCCAAAACTTTGGCGAAGGCTTGCGGTCGAAACGTACAACTTGGTCATTCCTGTCTTCCATCCTTTTCCTACTCAAGGCGTGCATCTCACTGTCCCTGTCACACGTTCCGTAATTAATAATGTATGAAAGCTGCGGAGATACTATGCATCATTATGATGTACAGCCTGTCTTACTGTTGTACTGAGGACAAAAACAGTTGACAAATTATTTTTAATTAAAATTCAATTAAAAGGGCAATGGAAAGGGCTATGCTCGGAGTTTCCCTGGTAGATCGAATCAGAATTGAGGAGATACGCAGGAAAACCAGGGACACCGACATAGCCCACCGGATTGCCAAACTTAAGTGGCAGTGGGCAGGGCACATAGCTCTCAGGACCGACGTCCGATGGGGCAGAAAAGTCCTCGAGTGGCGACCGCGTTCCGGAAGGCGCAGTGCTGGTAGGCCTCCCACACGGTGGACCGACGACCTGGTTAAGGTCGCCGGAAAGCAGTGGATGCGGGCGGCCCAGGACCGGCCTTTGTGGAGATCCTTGGGGGAGGCCTATGTCCAGCAGTGGACGTCTTTTGGCTGAAATGATGATGATGATGAATATTCAATTGCATATCATTTCTTTACTAATCACCATAAGCAGTGAAAGCGAGTTTTAAAAAAATACTACTAAACTTGGCCCAGAAATGACCCACTACTGAGTCGGGCCTCCTCTCATCACAGGGAGGGTAATAAGTCTATTGTGCCACGCTGGCCAGACGGGTTGGCACAAGGTTTCGAATCAAGTTTTCCTTCTCTTGCGGCTAGGTTTTCGGCCTTGTCATTTTCTTTAGTCGGCTCTTACGACACCCTCAGGATGGAACGGGCTGGTGACACTATATATTATAAATCCGTCACCCTACATGTGATTGGAAGAGGTTTCAGCAGTGGGTCATGTATCGGGCTTGCCATTTCCTATTGTCGGCTCTTACAACACCCTCAGGACTGAATGGGGTGGTGAAACTATGTATTGTGAGCACTTTGGATATACCTATAAGCTAATTAACGTCAGTGTCAATTTACATCAAATGGTCTATGAATGACGGTGTCACGCACACAAACAAAAAAGTGACGTAATATCAATCAGCTCAGAAATGACCCACCACTGAGTCAAGCCTTCTCCCATCGCAGGGAGGTTAATCAGCCTACTGACTGCCTCGTTGGTCTAGTGGCTAGATGTGCCGCCTTTAGATCAACGGGTCCCGGGTTTGATTCCGGGGTCGGGCAAGTGTCTCTGTCTAAACCAGAGGCACTGGCTCGGAGTCTGGGTGTCATTTGTATCTATAATATGTATGCATTTACAAAAAAAAAATGTATATAAGTAGTTTATCATCCATCTCCTTACCATAACACAAACATTAAGTTGCTTAGCTTGGGACGAGATGGCGTTGTGTAAAATGTCCAAGGATATACTCGTAGATATCCAAGGATATTTAATTAACAACGGCCTCATTTTTTAAGTTTGTTGCAAATCGAACAGAAATCGTTTATAAATTGTTACGCTACAGCTATCCCTCCCACCGTTTTATTATTATACAGAAGAGATTTTAAGAAACCATTAATATGGATTAGGCTCGGAAAATTTATTACGCCGTATATGTGTGACAGACAGACTCACGAGTGGATTTTAATTAGTAACAACACGAAATTGAGGATTGTTTGTGTAATTTAAAAGGTTTGTGGCACAATTAATTTTGTTGGGACCGTCTGGGTTTATGGATATGTTTTATTATCACAAACAGAACGATTAGGCTGAGAAGTTTATTTCGCTGTCGCTGAGTCGGGCCTCCTCCAGTTCATGGAGGGTAAATAGCCTACTGTACCACGCTGGCCAGACGGATAGGCACAGAGTTTTGTATCAAGTTTTTCTTCTCTTGTTATCAGCCGTCCTTTCTTTTTGCCGGTTCTTACGACACCCTCAGGATGGTATTGGACTTGAAGATTTTCACATTGTAGTCTTGTGCACAAACAGTCTTCTGTCTTCTAATCTGAAGTTTGTGCTTGCTCTCACAAACTGTACATAAAATTGGCGATCTAAAAAGAGCAACTACAGAGTTTCTTGCCGGCTCTTCTCTGTAGAACTGCATTCCGAATGGTAGATGGTAAATTTTAAATTAATTTTTATTTTGTTGTTTTACTTGTCAAAAGAGCTCGCTCTAATGAGTCAACTTGATTAAATGAGTTTTGAATTTGCAGACCCGATCACCTACGAAGGTACGCGAAGATAAAACGTGGTAGGTTTTAGTGGGTAGACTGGGAGCACCTTACTATTCCTTACCATACCTCGCTCCCGTGGACTCCCACATACCCCAACCCGATCCACGTCTCTCAGGATGGGCAATTGCAGAATATTTCACACACGTAAATAAATGCATATAAAGACTTCATATGAAGGAATATCATTATCACGTTGGTGTGTGTAACTGAAATAAAGTGACGCTCACTCACACTGATAGGTTTTCAGTAGTATTAATAATATTTGTAAGAAACTCGCGCTCTATCTAAATCTACTCTAAGGTCGTAAAGTTTAAAAGTAGTAACAGTCGTGTATGGAAATATTATACGCTTATTAATTAAACAATCTTTTAATTGTGAATACAAGGTTTATGTTCAGATTAGATATATCGTAAATTACTCTTTAATAGTCGCGGTTAGGCTATAAAAGCTAACTTTAGTTACTAATGCCAATTAGAAAGATATTTTTTGCTTGTAATAAATGTCACTATTCTTCGTAATATTTGTAAAAGTTATATAGACAGTTGTAAAAGTAATAACAATAAATATTTTTTTTATTTGTTTTCGCAGTTATACATCTTCGCATATTATAGCTTGTGTGACGGAGTTTTAATGTATATTATAAATCCGTCACCACATAAGGTATATGAGGTTGTAGAGTTGGTGAATTGTGAAAATCGCCAACCCATTCTAGCCTGAGGGGGTCGTAAGAAGTGGCTTCTCCTCGCATTTTCCTAATTTCGTGGGAGTTGGTACCAGCCTAACCTAGCTTGGTTGACTACCAGTATTTACACGAGCGATTGCCGCTTGACCTCCAAGACCTATATAATGGGACAACTGGCAATCATTTTAGACCAGCCGTCAGATTTTATCTGATGATGATGGAATGATACAGCGGTCAGAATAGCCAGCCATTACGTAACATACAGGGCATTTGTTTAGGCTTAAGCAACTCGTCGTTTCAGTTCATAAATAACCCACTTCTCAGTCTGAACTCCTCCAAATTCATGGGGGGGAATTAGCCTACCATGATACGCTGGCTAGACCGGTTAGCACAGGGCACAAGTTTTCTTCCTTGATCTGCTTCTTGCGATGTTTTAGTCGCCTCTTATGTCTTCCTCGGGATGGTATGGGTTTGTTTCTCTTTGTATCCTTAATCCATTGCACTGACAACCGTATGGGTAAGGCGTGGGACGACCCCGACTAGGTGGACGGTCGACCTTGTAAAGGTGGCTGAGGGTCGTTAAATGCGGTCTGCACAAGACTGTACGCTGTGAAAATCTTTAAGTGTTTAATGGCTTTAGGCCCGTGTGGTGAACATTTATAGAACATTAGTGGTTAGATGTGCCGCCTTTGGATCAACGGGTCCCGGGTTCGATTCCGGGGTCGGGCAAGTGTCTTTAGCTAAACCAGAGGCACTGGCTCGGAGTCTGGGTGTCATTTCTATCTATAATATGTATGTATTTACAAAAAAATAAAATGTATATAAGTAGTTTATCATCCATCTCGTTACCATATAACACAAGCATTAAGTTGCTTAACTTGGGACGAGATGGCGTTGTGTGAAATGTCCAAGGATATTTATTTATTTATTGTATCACCATCCCATACGATCCTGAGGGTGTCGTAAGGAATATTTAAAATGTTATTAGTAAAATTGAATTTGAGTTCTTCTTCTGACCGTATCCACATTTTCTTGAAAGAGTTGGTGTTATTTATTCATTCCACAGTACTAAGTTTCTCTCAAGATAGGAATGCTTCAATTAAGTAAATTCTACATTATAACTGGGTAATTCACCATCATCATTTTGGCACATTAATTACCCGCTGCTGAGTCGGGCCTCCTCCAAATTGATGGAGGGAAATTAGCTGACTGTAAAGGGTTTGTGTCAAGTTCCTTCTTGTACGTTTATATGATTTTGTATCTAAAATCAAAGCGCAAAAAACGGCAATCTTAATGTATGTAAACTATGCGTCACTTTGGTTTGTCGGCGATGGACTCCTAAACTACTTAACCAATTTTAATCAAACTTGCACACCGTGTGCAGTTTCATCCAACTTGAAAGATAGGATAGCTTACATCTCAATTTATAGTCGCAATATCATCACTATCACTACATAGTATAAAACAAAGTCGCTGTCGTCTGTCCGTCCCTATGTATGCTTATTAAATCTTTAAAACCACGGAACGGATTTTGAAGCGGTTTTTTTTTAATAGATAGAGTGATTCAAAAGGAAAGTTTATATGTATAATACATGCATAAATTTAGATGTTCATCATTGCACCCGTCCGAAGCCGGGACGGGTCGCTAGTTATTTTAATAAAAATATTAGCCATAGCAACGCGCGGCCGGGTCTGCTAGGATTAAGTATATTATGTAATTGTTCCTATAAAGTCCCACCAAGAAAGTGTGATGAGGTCTAGAACTTTGAGGAATTGTTTCTCTGTGTGTGTACTTAGAATGTTTTTTTTTTTGTTGCAGGTACGTCAATTGTCCATGAGACAAAGGGACTTCCAACCACTTCATTTAGAGTTTACAGATAAGTAAACTTCAACTACTACACAGCCTATAGATGACCCATTACTGAATCGGGCCTCCTTTCATTACAGGGAGGGTAATTAGCCTACTGTGCCACACTGGCCAGACGTGTTGGCACAGGGTTTCTTATGCCTTGTTGGTCTAGGCTCTGGATCAACGGGTCCCGGGTTCGATTCCGGGGTGGGGCAAGTGTCTGTGTCTAAAGCAGAGACACTTACTCTCGTCTGGGTGTGATTAGTGTTCGTGAATTACATGTTTGTAAACTGCCCCCGCGACACGGTACCTAGTTCCATTAAAAAAAATATTGAAATATTATCAAGTTTTCCTTCTCTTGCGACTAGGCTTTCAGCTTTGCCGTTTCCTTTTGTCGTCTCTTAAGGACACCCACAGGATGGAATGTGGTGGTGACACTATGTATTCTAAATCCGTCATCACACGTACTCCTCAGTTACGTGCAAGGAGCCTACTGTGCCACGCTGGTTAGACGGGTTGTCGGCTCTTACGACATCGTAATTCTCTGTCTATCTGTCCCTCTCTCTCTCTCCTCTCTCTCTCTCCTCTCTCGCTCTCCTCTCTCTCTCTCCTCTCTCTCTCTCCTCTCTCTCTCTCTCTCCCCTCTCTCTCGCTCCTCTCTCTCTCCTCTCTCTCTCTCCTCTCTCTCTCTCCTCTCTCTCTCTCCTCTCTCTCTCTCCTCTCTCTCTCTCCTCTCTCTCTCTCTCTGTGTGTCTTCACTTCGGGTTGCACAAGGTTTATGATACATCCAATAGCTAACACCGCCTAGAACACATACAATATGGCGTCAATTCGCTTTGTAATTAGCTCAGCATCAATTGTATATATGCTACCTTTAACCCGAGAGGACAATCATCCATCATACAGCCTCCCATCTAATTACTAGCCACACCTTCCCATTACTCAACCACAATCTCCCAACGACATTACTAAACCATCGTATGAACACCTGAACTCGGGACTAACAGTTCAATTTAAACCCAATCACCTGAAGAATAAAGTGCAATTTGGATAAACTCAGTTTCATATTACCATAGTGTAGGTGAATCTCGTATTAAAATTCGATCGACCATACGTTATCCTATGGACTTACAAGGGAATCGTTTTAACTGTGGCTCGGCACAATTTGGAAAGGATTATACGAATATTTATAAGTCCAGTATGGACGGAATGGTATAAATCACATTGGAATATTGGATTGAAGAATGGGTCTACTCTGTGAACTAGTTTCGGAAATATTTTGTGTGGAGTTAATCCTATAACTACACCTTCTACTAAAATGAAACTGATACTCAACCCATAAATGACCCACTACTGAGTCGGGCCTCCTCCAATTACATGGAGGGTAATTAGCCTACTGTAACACGCTGGCCAGACGGGTTGGCACAGAGTTTCATTTCAAGTTTTACTTCTCTTGCGGCTAGCTGTTCGGCCTTGTCATTTCCTTTTGTCAGCTCTTACGACACCCTCGGACTGGAATGCGCGGTGACAATATTCTTTATTATTATTGTGATTTTAGCGTAACTGTGCCATTTCTAAGTCGGAGCTCCCCTTAATATTGGATCTATATTACTTCCTTCAAGCAAGTACTTAAAAAAACATGGTTTATCTTATTTACACAAAATATACACGAATACATATAGGTCTGCCTTATTGATGTGTGTTGGTGGGTTGGATGTGGCGTGCCGCCTTCGAATCACGTGCAAGTGATTTTGTGTAAACCTGAGACTCTGACGAGTCTGAGAGTCATTTGTGTTCGTGAATTACGTGTTTGTAAATAGCCCCTGCGGTACAGGTTATAAATAATGAAGGGGTTCATAAACAAAAATCCGTATTTTTGAGTTACGTTGACAGACGTAACGGAGCATTTCAGATATCTTTGGCTAATAATCACAAAAAGCTATGACAAAGTCAAAATACTTGACCTTTAAATTAAGTACATTTTACTCCCACATAAATAAAAAATGCAACGCGAAATGAAGGATTCCAAATTTTTACAAGATAAATCTTTTACAACACTTAGTTTCGAGGCATTTATGCGAAAAAAAAATAAAAATCTCAGCCATTCGAAATTTGAGTGCGTAGGCCGTAGACAAATTTATTTTAAAAAGATTCTAGACGAAGGAATTTGAGTGATCGATTACTTCGCGCCCAGAGTATAATATCATAATGGACTTAATAATGGGGCATTGTTTTAATCGTCCATCTTTGACATTGACGGCCTATTTTTAGTAAAAACTGTGAGACATCAAATTAAGTGGCACTTTAAGTATCTTAAGTCAGCCGCTGGAAAATTGGGCATATTTAAGTAGATAGATTTTCGAGGTTGGTGAATTGAGCAAGATTTTCAACTTACTTGGAATCTTCGCTAAGTCATCTTTGTTAAAAGTCTGTAGGTACTCATATAACTATGTAGTACTAGATAATTTACTTATTAGTTATATCCATAGCATGTTTCCAAGGAATTCAGGGCCAGAATGTGAAAGATTTTGAATACACAATTTCACCCACCCATACCATCCTGAGGGACACAGCCGCAAGAGAAGGAAAACTTGATACGAAACCCTATGCGAACCCGTCTGGCCAGTGTGGCATAGTGTGTCAATTACGCTCCATGTACTTGGAGGAGGCCCGTCGCAGCAGTGGGTCATTTATTGGCTGGGAAGAAGAAATGTAACTGCTCCAAAACGTGTCATCAATATAATTGATATAAATAGTACGCTATTAGTAAGCGATAATTGTAATTAATTTACCGACACCGGAATCAAACCCAGGACTATACAGGGTTGATACGACTTAAGGGCATTTTTTTTAACTGCCTATACTAGGTATCATTTCCAGGCTCTGTACCAAAAATCAATTAAATTGGAGCAATAGTTTGGCCGCAAATGATTTTTGCCTCATTTGAACATGATGTATCTTTCCTAACAGATGTGTTTGCCTAACGCATCATTTATTAACTTCATTGATGGGCTGTCCATTGATCACGTGATGTTTTTTTAACATTTTTTAACCCCTCCCTCCCCCTTGGTGATACCTGGTGAGGTTTAAGACTACCCCTCCACCCCCCATGAAAAATCACGTCTATTTTTTTTGTACCGTTTCGAATTCATACTAATCACATATAGTATACGTAGTGTAATTTAATGCCCCTCTGTCAACTCTGTATATACAACAAAATCAAGATTCTTTAATATGGACTTACACGAGAGAAGTCGAGATGCTAGTGTTAATTGAAACAAGACGACACATTAAAACACAAAGTACTCATTCAGCACACATCAAAACCCGCAAGGATCGCATTAAATCATACAACAGCGTACTCAACAACTTTATGTCGTAATGTTGCCAACAAAAGCCTACTTACGCTGTGCTGTCAGTCAAGATTTTTTAGTTGGCAACGTTGGTTCTCGTCGGAGCGAGGATCCTGGCTGTCAGCGTGTCTGCTAACTTTTCCACCTACGAATTATTTCACAAAGTACTCAACGATTGCCGACAACATCCCCTACTACAAACTTATCAAGAACTCGATAATGTGACATGATCTCGAACTAGATTATACAACTATACAAATAAATGAAATTGGAGTGTCTGTTGGTGTAATAATAAAATAACCACTTTTTACTAAATGCGTAAGTATGTATACATAGTACATAGACCAAAACAACATTATTTTAAATTTTTGTCTGTCTGTCTGTTTGTTCTGGCCATTCCTGGAATCATTCCTTTTTGAAACTCCTCACAGGGCACAGGTCCTTCTCCAAGTACCTGTGCCACGTCGTCATGACTAATGGTATTGTGTTTTTAATTGTAATTTTAAATAGTCTCCTGAAAGTGCTTTCAAATAATCAGATTAATATGGTGGTGGTAAAGCACCTGTTTTGTCGGCTGTTGCACGGAGAATACCCAGTAAGAAACTCCATCAATGTATATTTAAACTCTAAAAATCTACAAAAAAATAAAAAATGATATAAAATATCTAATGGCATACCAAAACTAGCCTACTATTCCATACTGGCCCATTGGTATTGTACATAATTCCAAACAAATTCGTCCTTTGCCGCTAGGTATTCTGCCTCAAGACGGCCTGGCTTGTCATCACGTTGTCATCATGACGTAGCTCGCCATTCTCATTGGGAGCAGTTTATCCTGATTTTGCTAATACCAATATACGAGCTGCTGCCTAATTACCCTCCATGTAGTTAACCACTCACTCCATGACTCTGCTGTGGGTCATTTATGAGCTAAGAAGGAGAAAAAAGCGGTACAATCCCATGCATGTTTACCACGTGATCTGAACAATAAAACCAATTTCAAAGTGAAAAGATATCGAGTTCATCATAGTAGGGGTTACCAAAAGTTTACTTCACAACATAGCTCTATTTTAAGGCTTACAACCAAGACAACATGCAACGTGTTGAAGCTGTCACCAGCAACTGTTGCCCGCGGCTTTGCTCGTAAAATATTCACAGCGAGTTAAGGTCATTTGAACCGAGTCACCCAATGTAACATTTTGTTTGATGTAAAACTTTGGTACTAGTTACTTTGCCATTTGCAAAACAACTAATACTACTACCACACAGCCCATACATTTACCACTGCTGAGTCGGTCCTCCCCCATTCATAGAGAGGGGATTTAGCCTACCGTGCCATGCTGGCCGGAGGGAGGAAGGAAAACTCTGTGCCAACCCGTCAGGCCAGCGTGGCACAGTAGGCTTATGACCCTCCCTGTGATGGGAGGAGGCCCGACTCAGCAGTGGGTCATTTATGACCTGAGTACTAGTAGTAGTATAATAATTTCAATCATACCTGTCAGACACACCCTTCATCATCATCATCATTTCAGCCAAAGGACGTCCACTGCTGGACATAGGCCTCCCCCAAGGATTTCCACAAAGGCCGGTCCTGGGCCGCCCGCATCCACTGCTTTCCGGCGATCTTAACCAGGTCGTCGGTCCACCGTGTGGGAGGCCTACCAGCACTGCGCCTTCCGAAATGCACACACCCTTACTTAGCCACAATTAATTCTGCCTCCTCAACCATTTTAACCCTTAAAATAAACATTCGGTCTTTAAGACCCGGCCCTCCAGTTTCGCAAAACTAAACGAAAAGCTCACATAAATCAATTATTAGAACTGTTTCAATATAACCCTCAAACGGTTCACCTGAGTCACACCTGTATGCAGTATCCTGCAAATGTCGTCTGGAGTTAAGCCGATAATTACGGGATTATGCCCCTCAGACTCCCCCTTGTCTCGTCCCCCCACTTCAGATAAGGGGGGCGCACTTAGCTCTGCTTCAATGCACCGTAGTGTGTGGTAATGGTTTTTAAAGCTATAATTTTTCGTCTGATGGGGATTTTTCGTGAATAATTTTGCGGAGAAATTATTCTGTAGGACGCCCTCTAGTGAGTGTTTCTGTTGTCGATTGTTTGATGTTTTTTTTGTTTTTTTTTTTTGTTGTAAGGGTTTGCCGAAAAGGCGCGCGATGGAGAGGGGGACTAATATTTTTGACTGGGTACTTGTAGCGGTGTGCCTATGCTACATAATATGGGTATTGATTTATTTTTATTTAAAACTAGCAGCTTTCCCCTTCTTCGCCTTAAATTAAACCAAAAATACAAAAATCTGATATAGTTAGACGTATTCTTTAGAACCAACATTGGCATTTGACTAACATTATTTTTATAAGTTATGTTTAAATATGTACCAGCTCTATGATTCCCAAATAGCAATAAAATAAAATAAATTATAGTCTACGTGTTATTTACATGCATATAAGCTATATTATTGTAAAGTTTCATCAAAATCCACTAAGTAGTTTTTACGTGAAAGAGTAACAAACATAAATTATTATAAACTTTCAAGTTTCTATTATTACTAAATGCGTAAGTATTTATACACAGTACATAGACCAAAATAATTTTCTTTTAATTTTTGTCCGTCTGTCTGTTTGTTCCGGCTAATCTCTGGAACGACTAGACCGATTTTGACGGGACTTTCACTGATAGGTAGCTGATGATATAATGGGTAACTTAGGCTTTTTACTAGCTCCGCCCCGCGTCGCGCGCTTGTTGTGACAGTTTTTAACAATACGGCCAACCGCGGGCTTTATTACATGAAGATAACCAGATTAAAGCCACTTCCTTATAATTTGAAGTTTCGTAATCGTAGCATAAATTCCTTAGAATAGCAAAGCCGGTTTGTCGTAAATCAACATCGGTTGAACCGCAAAACGGAGACATCATTTCAGTGCTAGTACAAATGTTTGCGAACTCCATTAAATTAATGATTATCTAACGTTATATATACATGGTAGTAAGGCTTGTATTACATTGGGGTTATAGCGAAATGGTTGCAGTACGACACTAAAATTGAACATATCTATCATATTGGCTTTTTCCAATTTCATTGATGTTGCCAACACCAACCTTCTATCCAGAAAAACAGAAATTATTCTTTAGTTATTAATGATGTCTTAGGTTTTCACGATCTTTGCACATTGCCGGAAATTATTTCTTGACAGTTCTTTTATTTAAATCCCAACGTTTCGGACACTTTGTCCGTAGCTATAGCTGCTATGTTCTAGCATTAATCTGCTAAATTCTAAACTCTTTGCCAAGCTCTTATGGCAATAGCAATTGGCATACATCCTACAAGCTTAATAGTTTAGGTTCCACTAGCAGTGGCCTGCAGTTTTGCCTGCGTGGTGATTAAAAATTGTCATAATGATGGTAGAACGTATTTTATGTTATCGTCAAATGTTTTTCTTACTTACTTTACATTTTTCACTATGTGTTATTCTGATGTGTAAGCTTTAGTAATGTAAAGTTCCGTTAAAATCCTTGCAGTAGTTTTGTGTGATAAAATATATAAAATACATTCCTACAAACTTTCACGTGTATAATATTAGTTGGGGTATGTTTTACAGTTCTCTTCGTATTTTTAAGGATGACACTTTCGTCGCCAGTTGTTGAACAAAATGTTAAGACAAAAAGTGACTTATTTTGCCCGAAATTGTACACAAGACTCAAAAGATACTGTATCTTATCTTTCTTTATAATTATTACTATCGCTCCCATCTTTATGGCTATAGGGTTTTTATCACACCCTGTATAGCATAGCTTGTAATGACTTAATTAAATATTATTCTGTTATCGCTTTCACTGTGACTGTAGCCTTATTTTGTACAGCCAATGATAACCGGAGCCCTTATTACAGCAAGTTGGATTGGATAGTAATATATTTTAGTTATAACAAGTTTGGGGCCGTTAAGACCCGACATCGTATTGCCGGGTTGACGGAAACTAAAGGAAATTAATTAAGGGTTATACTATTAATACCTGTGAAATCATAGGCGTGGTTGGTTTATTTAAAAAAAGACTAGTTTTCATCGCGGCTTTGCCTGTGTGGATGGACCCCGTCCGCTCTATTTCACTTATCAAATTTCAGGGCAAATCCAGTAATCCAGTAAAAAAAAAATTACTCAGGATTTAGAATACATAGTGTCACCTCCCTATTCCATCCTGAGTGTGTCGTAGGAGCCGACAAAAGGAAATGACAAAGCCGAAAACGTAGCCGGAAGAGAAGGATATATTGATACGAAATCTGCTCCGACCCGTCTGGCCAGCGGGGAACAGTAGGCTAATATTCCCCCCCCCCATGTAATGGGAGGAGGCCCAACTCAACAGTGGGTTATCTATGGGCTGAGTACTAGTACTATGTGCCGATGATATGTTTCTAATGCTCTTATTTTAGTAAATTAACAATGTTCATGACATTTCGTAACAATAATCTCACGTTTGAGCAAAACAAATCTTTACAAATAAATAAAATTGGAGTGTCTGTTTGTAATAATAAAATAACCACTTTTTACTAAATACGTTTAGTATATAAACACAGTACTTAAATCATTTTTTTTTCGTCTGTCTGTCTGTCTGTTTATTCCGGCTAATCTCTGGAACGGCTGGACCGATTTTTATGCGATTTTCACAGATAGGTAGCTGATGATATAAAGAGTAACTTATTTTTTTTAACTAGCTTCGCCTTGCGCTTTTCCCCGCGGTATGTCAATAACCGCGGGTAACATCGCGGAACTCAGCTGGTACAAAAAATATCGGTAATAATAATGTTTATACAGGATGTTTCAATTTATCATCTTTAAAGAAAGAAGAAAGAAAAATAATTTAATCGGCGCAATTTTAAATACTAACTATAATTATTTAAACTCTAATCTAGATTGCGCTGAAACGGCGCTGGTTCAGCATAAGCCAGGCGGGGTGCCTGGCGCTGGTTTTCAACCAGACCTCTAAATGCCGAGCGGAAGGAAAACCAGTTTACAAAAATTAAAATTAACTAAATATATGATATTACTTAACAAAAGATACCTTAAGTAATTACAAAGCATCTACAAAGCAGGTTCACAGTGTCAACAAAAAAACGTGCCGTTCACAAAATCTAAGGAACCTATAAACATTTTATTTGCTGCGTACACCTAAATCTGTAAAATAGTAACACAAAGTAAACTGTGCTTACATAAGGGCTTCGCACACCATTCTGACGGTAACCAGACGCCCATCAAATCACGAATGAGGTATTAAAAATAGGAAATAACAACATCGAGATCTAATAGTACCGAAATTACTAAACAACATGTGCTATAAAAGTGCGTAGAAAAAGTAGGAGTAGACTTTATGCTGCATAAAATGTTAATGTTATGGCCAACTAGTTTAATCGGCAGTGTTCTGACGGATTTAGAATACACCGTGTCACCAACTCATACCCTCCTGAGGGTGTAAGAAATAATGGACATAATCTCACGTAACAATAATCTCACGTTTGATCAAAACAAATAAATAAAATTGGAGTCTGTTTGTAATAATAAAATAACCACTTTTTACTAAATGCGTTTAGTATATAAACACAGTACTAAACCATTTTCTTGTCTGTCTGTCTTTTTGTTCCGGCTAATCTCTGGGATGGCTGGACCGATTTTGACGGGATTTTCACTGATAGGTAGCTGATGATATAAGGAGTAACTTATTTTTTTTAACTAGTTTCGCCTTGCGCCTTTCCGTTCCGGTCACAAAACAAACAATAATATCGAATGCTTCCATCGAATAGTTATACAGAGAAAATATTAATTGACTTGGCAGTTACTGAGTTTACTAAATCCATAGCCAAATAGACGAAGAAACATAATTCCAATCATTATCAATTTACTCAAGTGGTGTAATCAAAGGTATTGATTTGTTTACGTTCTGTACCCTGCATATTATCTCTATTGTGTATCGTTGACTATAATAGGTCATGTAAATGATTAGCAGTATACAGGGTGATCTTTAGGTAAACGTGGATATTCGTAGGTCTTATATATAAAAAATAATGTTAACCTATATGTCCTTTAAAGAATCGGAAACTATACTCTTCATCATGTGATGATCAGATCCTGATGATGAAATTCAGAAAAAAAAACGTATCATGAAAGCTATGAAAAACCGCAGAACATACTTGAGGTTGATTTGGGTACCTACCTCAAAGGATGCTCTATCTCTGGACTTCCGGTTGACACATTTTTTTGGGACATCCTGTGTTTGTATAGCACGTTTAAGAGTCCGTGTGGTTTTTGTCGTCTACCCACTGCGGTTTGAAGGGGTCTAAAAGAAATATATACAGCGTATATATACTACGCTGTATATATTTCTGTTTATACAGTGGGCTGATTTTCCTCAAACTTAGGAAAACCCCAAATCCTGTGTAAATTTTATGGCCTATTATTAGATATAAGCCCGATTTTCTGAATCATCATCGTTCCTCTAACTTTATTTTTTTATAAGACCTGATCAGAGATTTTAAATCTTCACAATTCCGTAATTATTTGTTTCCCAATTAGGCACCTACAGTAAAAATCACCCTGTAGACATCGTTCACTATTATGTAAATGATCAGCAGTATATACCAGTCTGGAGTTAATCGAATGACGTAGAACAGAGTTGGTAGGAAACACAATTATTTTTATGGCAACACAATTTTCCTCGGCTCATTACATACATGCTGCCGTTTGGGTGCTGGCAACATTAGTAGTCGCAGAGACGTCGGGAAAATCGTGGGCGTCATAGAAATCTATTCCGATATCTCTGGAACCATAATTTTGTCGGAATATTTCTTTCGTCAGCTCGGAGAACGGAGTTTACATGTTTCCCCCCCTCCCCTTGTGGGTCATGTTAAATATTTATATGGCAAAACAACATTTTGAAAACAAATGAAAGAATTGAAGAGAAGAAGAAGAATCGAATATGTTTTTGCGCCTATTTAGTTATGTGATATTTTTAAACTATCAGTAATTGGAAACTCGTCATATAAAAGAATATATTTATAATTTTTTTTTTTCTGGCCATTCAAAGGGGAAATGCTGCCAGCATGTGTGCTGCCCAGCATGCCAGCCCAGCATGCCACCACTTTACCACATGGGCCTAATTTATTAAATCACTTAAATTAGTTTTAATTTATTATATATATATATATTTTTGACATATTAAACTGTTAATTTATAAGTAGTTATAAAAACTGAATAACAACTAAAATAAATGTTATTTTTATTATTGAGTATCATTAAAATCAATTTTTTTTTGCGTAAAAGAGTAACCAACATGCATTCTTACAAACTTTCACGTTTATAATATTAGTAGGTTATGATTCAAACCATTACCACACTTATTTGACACAGGGAAGTGTGGAAAATGAACGGAAAGGTATTTCCACAACAGTGGAATTGTGTATGAAAGGTGTGACTGTAGATATGACGACTGATAGGTGTTTATGGAGGCTATCACCTAGGGTGGGACAAGGGTCGTAAGACGATAATGGTAATTTTAAATATGACGATTTATAAGAGTTTTGTGATAAAACCTACGTAAATAATGTTCCTTTTGAGTTTGAGTGGGACATTAAATGAAATATTTTTGGTGTTAGCCTCTTGTATTACAACAGGCAACATTAACATGACCGTCGTGGGTGGGGTACGCGTAATGGCGTCGGACACGCGAACCGGTTTTTGATTATTTCCCCCAAAATTATATCCCATTTTCACACCACAGCCTTACATCAGTACCAAGCTATTGCTAAGATGTATTTCAGGTGGAGCGGGAAGTAATTTATAATGGCTATTATTATCCTTTATACTTCTAAATCCATCACCACACGGATTAAGAATACATAGTGTCAACACTCCATTCCATCCTGAGGGTGTCGTAAGAGCCGACACAAACCAATGACAAGGCCGATAACCTGACTGCAATCAAGGAAATTTTACTGAACTGTAACTGAAGGAGACTAGATGACAGTTGTCTTTAAAAGTACAAAGAAACGGTTAAAGCTACCGAGTATAGTTTTGTTTTATTGATAACATTCCCTGTGCACGCTGAATCTAATGGATAGATTTGACTGTTTATTTGACCAATAGATGGAGTTTAAAATCATTATGCTACCTAAAAATGTTACATAAAATTGCTTTGCAACCAATATACCTCATAAATAATATCAGGGCGTGTACTCTATAAATCTTTGGGGGATGCTTTCTCTTGGCTAAAAGGATGATGATTTTCAATTAAATCCAAGCAAGTGTAATCGAAAATTTGCTTTCGCCATCTGCTAGCAATTATCTTTTAGTTGCACATTGAGATTCGTAAACGTAACTTCAATTACTAACTATAACATAACTATGCCGCCATCTTGTGCAAACCACGTCTATTTTACACAAGATGGCGTTATTTTAGTTACTTACGTACTTTAAACCAATTGTTGTTACATTAACGCGATCAAGTAGATAAAAACTCACATTCAGCACACTGCTTTCCAAGGCGTTATGATGTTCGTGACTACAGACAAAATGCCGGGAATCACGGCGCTTTCGAAGAAACGACGCCATCTTGTTTTTTTTTCTATTCTCCCGCTCCTGTCTACGTAATTACGCCAGTGTGCAATTCTCTTCGCGTGTAGGGCAAAATCGGTTGCTGAAAAATAAACCACATTTATATTTTTAAACTAGATTATGGTTGTAGCTTAGGTCGCGCGGATTTTGAATCCCTTTTTCTCAAATAAATATTTTCTAATTATTAAGTATATCTGCTACTTGCTAGTGAAAGACCTATCAAAATCGACCTCATACCGTTTCAGAGGTCAGATAGAACCAACAAACATACAAGGTTTTATATATGTTTTAAAACAACATAAAGAATTTGCTACTTCCAATACCTTTAATAAAACGCAGAAGCCATTCAAACTATCGACACTAAAGACCGCAATTTGTTAAATACACGGAAAGTTAAAAGGGTTAAAAGTACGAGGTAAAGGTCTGTGACTGAAATAAAAATAAAATACAAATAGAGGTGTACTTGTAATACAATAAACCATAAAATACGCGCCATTTTTAGTTGTGGAATAGTAAATTTGGGGTTTCTTTTGACGTTACTACGATTGTAACCTTAATTTAGTTTTTGTTTTTTATTATTCATGCTCCGTATTACTCTGTTATATGGCTGTGATTTGTCATAATGGCCAGCACGAAAGCGTAGCGGGTGGGCATTGATTGAACGAACTAGTTTTAAAAACTGTTTATTTCTATTCCTGTAGGTACCTATTCACTAGTTGAAAGAGAAACCTCTCATATTGAAAGGAAGTTGACATTTTGATGAGGAAATCGATTATTGAAATCATGTGAAATCTTCATTGATATGTGAAATCAAAATTGGCGTATGGTTCTTCTGGAAAGTACAAACATTTTTTTAAAGTATACTATACTGCCGCACTAAGAAGATAGGCAGTGTCTCGACAGTGACGTTATTGGGAAAAGAAGCTCTATCTTTTGGACAAAACAGTCATTTATTGCAAATCATGTTGAGGTGATTTACTGCCTTTTTTGTTATGCCGGCAGAATAAATGACCCACTACTGAGTCGGGCCTCCCTCCTCCCGATTTCATGGCGCCGTATTATGTGCCACGCTCGCAAGACAGGTTAGCACAGGGTTTGTATCAAGCTTTCCTTCTCTTGCGGATAGGTGAAAGCTTAGTCACGTCTTACGACACCCTCAGGCTGATATGGGCTTAATTAGAATTAGTAGTAGTAAAGGATGAAATCGACATTACATATGGCTGTAGGATAAGATAAAATTGAGTACTCACGATTTTTTACGTTGGCAATCCGACCGCTGAGAACTAGTCCTGTAATGCGGGACTACGGGGCGTCCTGGCCTACCCACTAAAACCAACAGCGTCCCTCAACTGCCCGAGATAGGGACTCCACTTCCAATGGAGGAACATGCTCTGCCACCCTCACGAGCCTTGGCCCGCCGTTAACTGTAAATGTGTAAATGTATTATGTGAAAAGCCTATGGCGCCGTCCTATTGCCATCGCTCGTGCGATGTCGCGATGCGATTTAATCGTGAGATAAAACCGATCGAGCGATTAGAAAACTTTTATCCTATTACGGTCGTGCGATGATTAATAATAATATTACAAGTTTTAACAATCAATAATAGGTAATATTGTAAGTTTTATTAAAATATTTTCACATAATCTCCTTATTTTATTCAAATTCATTGCAATAATAGCCCACTCTTTGTCATTTTTAAGCCTGTTTTTATAGTGTTCACTCCATTTATTCCAAACAATGGGATGAGCAAGCTTTTTAATAAATAAGTTCTCTTCAAATATCATCTTCCGAATCCATGGAATCGAACCATATGACATTTAGTGGATATCAGAGTATTTGAACACACGGTCGTCCGATCAATACGATGCGTTTAAACAATTTGGTCGCATCGCATGATCGCACGACCTTCAGTAGGACATTCAGTAGAAATCAGTATGTTACATCGCACGGTCGCACGATCTTTTTTGTCGGACGGACGCATCATCGCGCGAGCGATGCTAATAGAACGGCGCCTATGGGTATGTGCAAGAAATAAATGTGTTTTTTAATATTCTATCTTATCTATTAACTTATCTGTTACTTTAATTTACTATAGATTAAACTTAGAGCATATACCCACTACTACTGGGTATCGTGAAAAATGCGGCCCCTTGTTTATGACACGATTTAGATAAAGATATTAGAGTTAAGTATACCATTGTATCAAATTCGCCCGCTCGTACATTCTTTTTTATTTGAGCATGTCACGCGACTCAGGAATGTTGTTACCACAGATTGCACATTAAAACCCTTTTTTAGTTATATATTTGAATTGAATGACTTCCGTCCGAAACCCTTAAATTTCGAATTCGCCCATTTATTATTTTTATTATTATTGCTTGTGTTTTTGTAATCTTGATACTGCGATGATCTTGACAAGCTATTTTGCCGATATAGCGCCATCTAGTGGGTTTATGTAGCATCTAGTTTGTGATTAGCTCACATAAAAAGACGTTATTCCTTAAAAAAAAACTCATGCTCTAGATATAACCAGTACCGCGGGGGCAGTTTACAAACATGAATTCCACGAACACAAATGACACCCAGACCCAGATCCTCTGTTATCACAAAGACACGACCCCGGAATCGAACCCGGGAACCGGGATCCAATGGCGACATATCCAACCCCTAGACCCACAAGGCATTCACATATTAGAATAGAACACATCAACATAACATAGAGATAACTAGACAGACAAACGTAGTGAACTGCCTAATTACGTTCTGTCTTTCTACATAGTCAAATTTTGTATATATGTATGTGTGTTATCTACGTCATTATGAATTTGTTAGTTAACCGCCTTTGTGGGCGGTTTGACATCAAAACAAATGAAGGACATGTTAAAATACCTTGTTATCTCGGAATCCGATCTCTAATTAAACTTGTACTCGTAAGCTCAGTCACGATATTTTGCGATTTTCATAGCTAATGTTTATTTAATAATTTATTACTGTTACACTTATTATTAGAAAAAGTTACGGATACGAATATAAAGTATGTTTTTGATATAGTGTTTTTTCACTGGTTGCGCTTGAAATGTTTTGTAACGACAAGAAATATCCCATAGAAATGCGAGACCTACACCGCGATAGCGAAGTTAACACAGCAATTTGCACGGTTAAGAAATTCCCGACTACCGTTCTCGGGGGTTGGGTGCCGCGGCCCCCTGCCTGACATACCACCTCGTCTGGTTCGATAGTCATCCCCTTGCGCCTGAAGTTTTATTGGTGTTTTTCACATTATATGTATACTAGCTGTTATCCGTGACTACGCCCGCGTGGTATTTAACTATATTTGGAAAACTCAGTCAGCCTAAGTTACTTCTTGTTACATCAGCTATCTGCCAGTGAAAGTCCCGCCAAAATCGGTCCAACCATTTCAGAGAATAGCCGAAACAGACAGACGGACAAAAATTGTAAAAAAAAATGTTATGGTAACTAAAGAAGTGTTTTTTATTATCCCGCTACTATCCAATGGTGTGGAGCAGCAATCTTATCATATCAATTAACGAAACTTTTTTTTTAATGTTATGGCCTCAAGCTAGATATTAAATAATAAATAAATATCCTTGGACATTTCACACAACGCCATCTCGTCCCAAGCTAAGCAACGTAATGCTTGTGTTATGGTAACGAGATGGATGATAAACTACATATATACATTTTTTTTGTAAATACATACATATTATAGATAGAAATGACACCCAGACTCCGAGCCAGTGCCTCTGGTTTAGACAAAGACACTTGCCCGAACCAAAATGAAGTATTCACTTCTGACTGTTCGTTCCCTATTTTAGCCGAATTCAATATTGGTAGCGACACGTTTAATGCCACGTAAATATCACACATTGACAGAATAACTACGCTTTTAAACGAAAAGAACCAAAAATCGCAATCCATGAACGAGTAAGTAACTAGTTATGGCAGAAATCGATTAAAGCACACGCTTTTGAAGAACAGAATGAAAACGACACGTCCCAAGAGGCAAGTTCTATTTTCAAACGATTTGGCGGGAACGTAGTGTCAACATGGCCGCCACAGCGGGCGATATCGCGCCAATTCTTTTGTGCTAACTCGTCGGATATATCTCGGGGATCCCCATTGCGATGCGGTTTGAAAAGACAAGCTAATCCGACTACCGTTGTACTGAAACGTATTTTAAGTTGCGCTCGCATTTTGCACGGTTCAAAGTTTAGTTTCAGAGCAGTTTAATGCTTTAGCAAAGAAAATAAAACAATCCGTGTGTCCCACCTTAAATCATCCTGAGGGTGTCGTAAGACCCGATGAGGGGAAATTATAAGGCCGAATATCTTGTGAGAAGGAAAACTTGGTATGTAAACTTTTTTTTTTACGTCGGAGATCCTCATGGATACTCGGCCGTTGGGCAAAGGCGACTCCTATGTGGGACTCCGGGGCGCATAGAGATGGTAAATTACGCCCCGACCTATCCACTAAACCCATTGGAGATCCTCGAATGCCCAAACCAGGGCCGCGGGATTCACTCCTTTTGCGGGAGCATACTCCGTGACTGTGTGTCGACCCGGTTTAAACGAAACCTCTGCACTGAGTATAAGGGCCCCCGCGCATTGGCCGCGTAATGCGCGCAGCTATATACATCGTAGAAGATTTAGTTGGCCGCAGCGACTTGGCCGCGCGGCCTGGCCGCATAATGCGCGGAGGCCCTAACCTGTATCGCAGGTAGGGTTGCCAACTTTTTTTACAACAAATAAAGTATATGAACAGTATGTTATTTATTTATTGATTTAAATACATATTTTTATAGCTTCTCGCACAATTTACTAATTTATAATCTTTTTTAAAAACTTTATTTGCCATACCACACTTATATATGAAATTAAAATAAATGAGGAACTGCTCTATTTCTACCGTTAGCATTCATTACTGAAAAAATGTGTGAGCGTCTAAGTATAACACTTAATAATGTGTTTGCATTTTGGTGCTGAAAACAGTATTTTTGTTCAACAGTAAAAAGTATAATTTAGTGAAAAACAGTATAATACTGTTCAAAACAGTATAGTTGACAACCCTAATCGCAGGGGCTGTTAACAATGTAATTCACGAATGCAAATGACACCTAGACTCAGAGCAAGTGCCTCTGGTTAACGCAGAGACACTTGCCCGGGATTCAAAGCGGGGACCTGTACAGCTATGTATTACCCTTTGTACATAGCTGTACAAAGGGTAATTTAAAAAAAAAAACCATTTTTTTTTAATATCTCGAAATCCATGAGACTTTTCTTCAGCCAATTTTTTGTGGAATTTCCTAGGGCTAGCCTACTTCCAGTGTCACTGTGGCGTGCTTTTTCTGGGACACCCTGTATATACTTAAATATATATTAAACCAAGGTGAAATACGGCCGCGATAAGACGGATTTCATTCCCTGTAATTATAGCCGCCATATTTATAACTATAAGAACTCGTAATAGTTAATGGTAACCACTTTATTACCCCGTGGGTGTTACCAGTAGAACGAAACAACCCTATTTTTTGTTATTTATGGTCTCTGCGTTTTTAACTTTGCCATAAAAATATATTATATGGGTATTTATATCTACTACTACTCGGCCTATAAATGACCCACTGCTGAGTCTTAGGGTGACGGGTTAAAATGCATGATATCAGCAACCCATCTCCTCGTGAGGGTGTTGTAAGAGTTGACAAAAGCAAATGACAAGGCCGATAACCTAGCCACAAGGAAAGGAATAGTTGTTAAAAACCCTGTGCCATTCTGTCTGGCCAACGTGGCACTTTAGGCTGATTACCCACCAAATAGCTGGAGGAGGCCGGCTCAGCAGAAGGTCATTTAGTGTCTGAGTAGTAGAAATTTCATATGCAATAAAAAAGCTCATATTGAACAGAACTTCCTTGTTGGTCTAGGGGTTAGATGTGTCTGGGTCACGGGTCCTCCGGTTCGGTTCCGGGGTCTGGCAAGTCTTTGTGTAAACCAGCACTTGCTCTGAGCAGTGCCGGATTAACCACAAAGAGCAGCAACTGCTACGGGCTCCGCGCGAAAGAGCGCCCCACATATTCAACCCCCCTCATCTGTTCCTGAGCGTAGTTTATTGAGTGAAACTAATTAAAATGTGGTATGTTCTCATGGGGCTCTTCAAAAGAGGTGTTTACAGGCATCTTAAAGGCAACGGCAACGCATCTTCTCCCGTTGCAGATGTCCTGGGCGACGGTGACCACTTTCCATCAGGTGGACCGCCTGCTCGTGTGTCGTCTTATAATACATATAAAAAAAAAAGTTTTAATTACCCACAAAATTGTAACATTATACATAGCAAATAAATGTATTGAATTGTATTTTTAACACTTTATACTTAGGAACCAGCGCTTGCTTAATCCGGCACTGGCTCTGCGTCTAGGCGTCATTATTTTTCGTAAATGTCATGTATGTAAACTGCGTCCGAGATACAGGTACAAAAAACAAAAATGTTACATATCAGCGAATGGATATTAATAAGTGAAATGTATACTTAACTCTCATATATGACATAAACAACGTTAAATGCGGAAAGCTTGGCTATTTAAAATTTCATTAGTTTCCCAATAATTGTTCAATAGCGTACGGTTCGTTGGTATGGCTGAAATAAAAGAAGATTCGTTTTAAAACAACGTTTAACTCAGTTATCGAATACTGTGTGGCTGTGTAGGGTTGCTATGCTAATAAACATTTAATGAAATAAACAAACTCAAAAGGAGGTTTTATCACAAAACTCTCATAAATAGTCATATTTAAAACTAGCTTTTGGGCGCGACTTCGCTCACGTGGACTTCGAACCCGTGCTTATCTCTATGCAATAAAAGTGGTTATTGTGACTAAACTATGATAGTTAGATATGTGCTCTCGTGGACTTTTTTGTAGATTTTAATAAGACCTACAAACTCGTAGTACTTCATTTTGTTCTATTGTCAATAGTTTTTGCAGCGCACGCGTAAATAAGTTTTCGATTTTACACCTTGGGTTACAAAATCGCAATTTTCATACGGATTCCTAATTCCTTTGAAAATAAAATATAGCCTATAACCTTCCTCGATAAATGGACTATCTACCACTGAAAGAATTTTTGAAATCGGACCAGTAGTTCCTGTGATTAGCGCGTTCAAACAAACAAACAAACAAACAAACAAACTCTGCAGCTTTATATATTAGTTTACCAATATATAATATAGATTACCAATAATCTTTGGGCCCTTGTACCACGCTAGGTAGTCCATACATTCCTATCGGTCGTCATATCTACATTTGAACCTTTCATACACATTTCTCCATTCGCACAGTTTATCAACGACACGGTTGGCGCAGTGGTTGAGCGATCGACTGCTGCGCAGCATGTCGCGGGTTCGATCCCCGCACGAATTAATATTTGTACGAACTACAAGTATTTGTTCCGGGTCTGGGAGTTTCTATCTATAATATTATGTATGTATTTACAAAAATAAATGTATATAAGGAGTTTATCATCCATCTCGTTACCATAACACAAGCATTAAGTTGTGTGAAATGTCCAAGGATATTTATTTATATTTATGTCATTTCCTAAAATGTATGTAAATGAAATATAAAATATGTGGCGTTTAATTTAATAAGCTAAGTCTACTGAGATTTTTTCGCCAAGTCTTGTCAGTTAGTGCTATTTTCATTTCCAACATATTTTATCCGTTGACGATTGTAAACGTTGGAATCGGTTTTATTTTTAATTTAGTTATTTTTTTTAATATTCTAGCCGCTAGATTTGGAACAAGCCTGGATGCTTTGTGGGGTTTTTTTTGGATACTGCTTATTTTCGATGGCATTTGTCTGAAATCAAGTTTAATAAATTTCATTTAAAGTATAAGTTGTTAAATACGTTATGTTTTTAATCTCACAAAAGGCTGACGTGATAGCCCTGCGCTAAATAGCGGGAAACCGACAAGACCTCCTCGTAACCGAGTTTCGCCTGAGTATCGATGCATCGCCGTAAAACTTTTAATATGGTTTTGTATCAAGAAGTCAATTAATTGAGACAGTGTTTGAAAAGTGCAAGTTTTTGGCTTACTTCGTAGCCCATAAATTACCCAGTGCTGGGTCGGGCCCCCTTCTTCAAATAAATGAAGGGTCATTAGCCTACTGTGCCACGCTGGCCAGACGGGTAAATCAAAATCAAATTTCATATTAATAACTAGCGACCCGGCCCGGCTTGGCACGGTTGCAATTATGCATGTATTATACTTAAAAACCTTCCTCTAGAATCACTCTATCTATTAAAAACGATTTAAAATCAGTTGCTTAGTTTTAAAGAGTTAAGCATACATAGGGACGGACAGACGACAGTGACTTTGTTTTATACTATGTGGTGACTAGCGACCCGCTGCTACTAGCAACTACTACTAGCTATTAGCAACTAGCAAAACTAGTGATTTCTTAGGTTTTCGCGATTATTACACATTGAAATTAAACACTTTTTAACGGATTTATCGCGTGTATATTACATTATTTAATTCCCGATGTTCTCAAATCCTTGCCAAGGAAAATCATTACATTCCAAGAATGATCCGCCAGGCTATTGAGATTAAAAAACATCCAAATTTCAATAGAGAGGTTGGTTGGCAAGTACCACCTGCCTGGGATCCAGTCATTAAATTGATCAAATCTCAAGCAAAATACTCATCTGCAAGACCTCTGGACACCGTGAGCGATTTCTGCGTGCACATGGAACGTTATCAATAAAACAAAATTATAGGCGGTAGATTTTAACTGTTTCTTTGTACTTTTGAAGACAACTGTCATCTAGTCTCTCCCGCGACCACGACTGTTGCAAAGCATTCGAAACGTCGGGAATTAAATAATGTAATATACACGCGATAAATCCGTTAAAAAGTGTTTAATTTCAATAGCAAAATTTATCAGTGTTTCTCTATATTGTAGATGATATAGAGAAACACTCTATATTGTATGAATTATATTTAGATGTAAACCTTCCTCTTGAATCACTCTATCTATTAAAAAAACCGCATACATAGGGACGGACAGCGACAGCGACTTTTTTTAATAATAATATGTAGTGATGATGATAGTGATTATGTAAAAACCCTTTGCCAACCCGTCTGGCCAGCGTGGCACGGTAGGCGGTGTTATGGGAGGAGGTCCATCACAGCAGTGGGTTATTTATGGACTGAGTAGTGGTAGATTTAAAAAAAAACAACACAAAAAGGAATCTTATTATTTTCGACGTAAGAATTGGTCTATGAAAATTGAAAAACCTTCGCGGCGAATATTTTTCCCCACAATATGTCACAGTTCTATCGATCACCCGTGTACCGAATAATGTTTACTCATCCGTAAATACCTCTGTGACTTCAGAAAATCCCTGGAGGCGTCAGCGAAAAAAAGAACAAAAGATATGGCCAAGCACGAGACGGTATATTAAAAACGGGTTCGTTGGTTATTCTCTCGCCACAAATGACCCACTGCTGAGTCGGACCTCCTCCAATGACGTGGAGGGCAAATTAGCCTACTGTACCACGCTGGCCAGACGGTTTGGCACGGGGTTTCGTCTCAAGTTGTCCTTCTCTTATGGCTAGGTTATCAGCATTCACATTTTGTCGGCTCTTACGACACCCTCAGGGTGGAATGGGGTGGTGAAACTATGTATTCTAAATCCGTCACCACACGGACACCTTGTAGAACATCATATCCTTAGGTGCTGTTATGGTCACCAGAATTCTTATGTGGAGCTGGTAGTTATAGGAATCAACTTTCCATCTTCTCCCTACGCCATGCTTTCACGGTTTACAGGGTAAGAGAAACGTTAGTGACTCCTCCGGTGTTACCAACTTCTTTAACGGCCACGGTAAGAGCTTGCCGTCAAGCGGTATGTAAACTGCCAGCCTTTTTTTTTTAAATGCTTGTGTTGAGAATTGTATCGAAATTGTTCAAATACATGACTACTGAACCATCATCATCATGATTTCTTAGTTTTTCGCGATTATTACACATTGACATTAAACACTTTTTAACGGATTTAATTAAATAATGTAATACACGCGATAAATCTGTTAAAAAGTGTTTAACTTCAATATCATCATCTTTAATAGCTCACTCTAGTCCTCTGCTGGACATAGGCCTCCCCTTAAGAGCTCCATAACACCCTGTCTTCAGCTTGACTCATCCAGCTGCTGCCTGCAATCTTTCTCAGATCGCCGCTCCATCTAGCTGAGGGCCGTCCTACACTACGCTTGCCGATTAACGGTCTCCACTCAAGAACTCGTCTACCCCAGCGGTTGTCGGTTCTTCTACAGATGTGACCAGCCCATTGCCACTTCAGTATGCTAATTCTCTGACCTATGTCGGTGACGGGCCTTCGTCGGGTTGTGGATAGGATTCGCAACCAATGAACCAATTTCGACAACATTTCTATGAGACCTCTACCACTACTCAGCCCATAAATGACCCACTGCTGAGTCAGCCTCCTCCAGTAACATGGTGGGTAATTGGCCTACTGTGCCTCACTGGCCTGACGGGGGCCAGACTTCACTTTTGACTTTTCAAAAACACCAGCAAATAGGTTCAATTGAAATAAATGATTTTAGTTTTGAGTTTTGCGGTGGCACAAGGTTTCACATCAAGTTGTTTTGCGGCTAGGTTATCACCCGTAATTTCCTTTTGTCAGTTCTTACGACACCCTTAGGACGGAATGGTGACACTATTCCAAAATCCGTCACCACACGGACCCCAAAGTAAAATTTCCTTCGTTGCGCCGTCACGTACTAATGTGTGAAATAATATTTATACCCCTCCCACCCTGGGCAGGCCTGAGGCAATCGTTGCGAATTCTGACATGGAAGGTACTTACCGAAACTGGTAATTCAATCTGCAATACCCTGGGGCTTGAGTGTTGACAAAATAACGTTGCGCTGATATATCTATATAGATATTATCTATATATCTATTAATACGTGAAGCAAAACTTTGTACCTCGAAAAAGGCACCGACGGAGCGGTGTTTAATTTCCCACACTTGTATGATAGAGAAAGACATAGAAGTAAGAAGATATTATCACTATCATTATCACTACATAGTTTAAAACAAAGTCGCTGTCATCTGTCCGTTCCTATGTATGCTTAAATATTTAAAACTACGCAACGGATTTTGAATTTGATTTTTTTCATGTGTAACTAGCGACCCGGCCCGGCTTCGCACGGGTGCAATTATGCATGTATTATACATATAAACCTTCCTCTTGAATCACTCTATCTATTTAAAAAACTGCTTCAAAATCCGTTGCGTAGTTTTAAAGATTTAAGCATACATAGGGACGGACAGACGACAGCGACTTTGTTTTATATTAAGAAGTGAGTAGTGATAGTGATGATGATGAAGTATGTAGTCAAATTGTTTAAAGAACTATTTTATATTCATAGAACTATAATTTAAAAGAATTATACTCGAATTTCGACCGCTGGGCGATTGCTAGTTAAAATAAATATACTTATGTAAACATAAAAGCCTTCTAAAACAGGAATTGACACTGATAAATATATCAGAGTACGCCTATTCTTTCAATGCTTATCAAATGTTTCTTTCTGTTTAGCCTGATTGAGATCTCTGAATATTTTGATAAAGTTACTTGGAACATATCGTTTATGTATATTATATATATTGATTTTCTAACCACAAAAGATCGACACTTGTTACCGTGTGAAGGCAAAGATTTCTTTACAAAAGCATGCGAAAATCCCATGAAACCTAACCCTTTTGACACTCGATCTGCAGGCGACCTGCGGTTGAGTTTTGTCAGGTTTCGCATTGGAATACCTATGCAACAACTTGATACAACGCTTTAACTGTCTTGCCAGCGTGGCACAGTAGGATTATTTCCCCCCATGAAATAAGAGGACGCCCGACAGTAGTGGGTAAATGGACTGAAACGAACAAACTATTTTAATTACTCTCTTCTCTGTGGAATTATAAATGACTCATTGCTGAGTCGGGCCTCCTCCAGCTATTTGGAGGGTAATCAGCCTAAAGTGCCACGTTGGCCAGTCAGAATGGCACATTGTTTTGTACCAAATTTTCCTTCTCTTGTGGCTAGGATATCGGCCTTGTCATTTGCTTTTGTAACTCTTACGACACCCTCAAGAGGAGATGGGTTGCTGATATTATATATTTTAACCCGTCACCCTAAGACTCAGCAGTGGGTCATTTATAGGCCGAGTAGTAGTAGATATAAATCATCATCATCATCATCATTTCAGCCAAAAGACGTCCACTGCCACTTAAGTTTGGCAATCCGGTGGGCTATGTCGGTGACCCTGGTTTTCCTGCGTATCTCCTCATTTCTGATTCGATCTCGCAGGGAAACTCCGAGCATAGGCCTCTCCATTGCCCTTTGGGTGACTTAATATAGATATAAATACCCGTATAATATTTTATGGCAAAGATAACAGGCGTCGGAGGGCACTGGCTGACCTCCGTCCGCGTAAGTGGGCCTGCGGGCGATGGTCCTGGGAAAGTCCGTCGCCTGAGCAAAACAGGCCCCGGGAGGAAGGCGCACCGCGATCCACGCGCGCCCCCTAGTTCTGGAATAGGGGAGGGCAACACAGCCCCTCCTCATAATCGGAGGGGCCCGCCTCGGAGCATGGGGCTCAACAAAGAGGCGGGCCAAGGCCCCCAGGGAAACGGAGCATGCTCCCGCAATGTGAGTGAACCCCGTGGCCCTGGTTTGGGCAGTCGAGGATCGCCGTCGGTTTTAGTGGGTAGGTCGGGGCGCAATTCACCATCTCTACGCCCTCCGGAGTCCCACATACCCCGGCCAGTCCCCAACGGCCGGGTATCCATGAGGATCACCGACGTAAAAAAAAGGGATTCGTATCAAGATTTCCTTTTGCGGATAGACTTTCGGCCTAGTGGTTAGATGTGCCGCCTTTGGATCAACGGGTCCCGGGTTCGATTCCGGGGTCGGGCAAGTGTCTTGGTCTAAACCAGAGGCACTGGCTCGGAGTGTGGGTGTCATTTCTATCTATAATATGTATGTATTTACAAAAAAAATGTATATAAGTAGTTTATCATCCATCTCGTTACCATAACACAAGCATTAAGTTGCTTAGCTTGGGACGAGATGGCGTTGTGTGAAATGTCCAAGGATATTTATTATTATAATACTAATGTATATAGCTATATTATCTTATGTATATTCAATACTATATTATTATAGAAGTTTTACAACTTCACTATTGTATCCATAAAAAAACAGTAAAAATAAACTTATTAATGGAGTGCATTTTGAAACCTGACAGAGAGACCACATAAATCCGGTGAGCCCATAAACATGACCACAGGTTTCCAGTTACAGCCACAAGATATTTGATACAGAACTGAAATAGTATTAATACATGTTCTTAACATAATATGGAAATTTTTCAATGTGTTTCGCGGATTTATCCTACTGCTATTTTAAACGCGAAAGTTTGTTAGTATGAATGGATGGATGGATGTTTGTTACTCTTTCACGTAAAAACTACTGAATGGATAATGAAACTTTACAATAATATAGCTTAAAAATCAGAATGATACATAAGCTAAAATTGATTAAGATATTGTGTGAATTCTCCAAAATATGACGATATGTGTCAAGTAGGAAAAAATGCGGGCGGACCGACGCACGGCGGGTGAGGTAGGGGAAGGGAGGTAGTCGCTCATCGCTGAGTGCGCGGGCAGACTTTTTATCTGCTCTTACGATCCTCAGAATGGAACGAGGTGCTGACACCACACCGATTTTAATACAGCGATAGGATGATAGACCGGCTGTACGTAACGGCCGCTATAGATAGTAGAATGGCAGCCGGTAACGATGGTCTCAAGTGCCCTCCGAAGCACGGGGAGGTCAGATGATATAACCATGGACATCCGTCCAACATCTAGCAGAGCCAGACGTCGCTTAACCTTTTTTTGCTGCACTAGACTATTCCTGCACTAGGTATAGCCTGTATTGCAGGGGCAGGTTACAAACATGTAATTCACGAACACAAATGACACCCAGACTCAGAGCAAGTGCCTCTGGTTTAGTTAGACAAATAATGGTATCTGGTTCGAATCTGAACTCAAAGTCAAACTCAAAAGGAACTTTATTTACGTAGATTTATCACCAAACTAGTGTAAATCGTCATAATTAAAATTACCCGGGACCCGTTGACCCAAAAGGCGGCACATGCATTTTCTACCCGTATGGGGACGGGTCAGAATATAAAACTTCCCCACCGTACGCTGGGAAGAACGCGTGTTGTAATAGTCAACAAAACCCAGCACGCCAAGCAGTTTTACTGTGTTCCGTCGTGTGTATGTGAGAGCCGGTGTCCGACAGGGCATTTCCTTGAATTGCCTGCCCCATCTTAGACCCTGGCGTTGCTTTCCATCACGCAAGCCTAGGGTCAAATGCATTCAAATAATTGGTAAAAAAATGCTACCCCTAGACCCACGGGCAGTCTCATCTTGTAATAAAGCTAATAAAATCAGTTACAGTGATAAATGATATAAAGAACTGCGCACTCTGAAAGAAAATCCTCTCCCAGACAGCCGTCAGGAATATATCTAAAAGAATTTATTTTATTAAAATCTTCGAATGATAGTGAATATCACCCGATGTTTAGATTTAAGGTTTCATGATAAATGATGGCAGAATCCTCAAGTTGACTTCGGATTGACGCAGTCGCGATAAGGATTCTAATGCCCTTAAAATTGGCTTTAAGTCCTTTTTGTAGATTCGGTCGCCTGATAGATAAGTAACACTTAATGTTATATCGTTATGACACCAGCCGTGGTAATGGCCGACTGTTTGCCTGTGCTAGCGAAGTCCACGTCTTAACACCATGCACCGTGTGTAATATACCAATATATAGTGTCACCACCCCATTCCATCCTGAGGGTGTCGTAAGAAGCGGCAATTTCTAGCCGTAAGAGAGGGTAAACTTGATACGAAACCAACCTGTCTGGGCAGTGTGGCACAGTAGGCTTCACCTTTCGTGTATTTTAACAGACTCAGCATTGGGTTATTATCGACTCTTACGACACCCTTAGGATGGAATGGGGTGCTGACAACTATGAATTCTAAATCCGTTGCACACACGAACTATAGCACCTTTGGCAAACCCTTATGTTTTTACTTACCCAAGACTGATTTTCTACGTAAACATAAAAAAAATACTGCAGACATCAGCTAGGGGTATGTACCCCAAGCATTGGGGGCGAAATTTAGTGTAGCGTATTGTAGTGCCGGTATGTTTACGGTGCAAAAGGGATCTACGAAAAACCTTAACACTTAAAAAATAACTCAACTGTAAAGACAGGGGTCTGAGTTACGGAGCTTTCTTATAATAGTGAACTTTTCCATGTGGCAAGGTGGGACAATTGCCGTCTGCCCTCTGGAGTCTCCCTCATCCATTTAGCGGGATTACCGGTATTTGTTTTTTAAGGCCAGCTGTATATTTCGAACTAGCTTTTGCTCGCGGCTTCGCTCGCGTTAAGAAGTATTATTATTAATGCAAAGTCTCAGCCCGATCGGTTTAAAATTAACAGAGTTTCATACAAAGTTTCATCCCCTATTTTATCCCCTTAGGGGTAGAATTAATCAAAATCCTATCCTCCTTCTTAGGATGCCTACGTCATAACATCTACCTGCATGCCAAATTTCAGCCCGATCCGTCCAATCGTTGGGGCTGTGCGTTTTTAGATCACTATGTCAGTTAGTCAGTCACCTTTGAGTTATATATATTTACATTATCATGGCGATGATGACATGACAACCGCCGTCTATCTGCTTTACCTGCTCACTGAGCTACTACGACACTGGCAAAAATTGCCGAAGACACTGGCAGATTGCCGTAGAGAAAAAAAAAACATGCGAGGCAGTCATTGGGGACTGCTGATAGAAGTGAAAACTATGTAACTTGTGAAATATTGGTCAAGTTTTCCTTCTATTGCGGCTAGTTTTTCGGCCTTGTCATTTCCTATTGTCGACACCCTTAGGATGAAATGGGGTGGAGACACAATGTATTCTAAAGCCGGCACTACACGGTTAATCAAATTATAAAACTTAAATACATAACCTATAAGTTGCCATTTACAATGTATTGAAAACGTTTGCACAGATAAATACACTGTATTAATCAAAATAGAGTATCGCACACTATTTCCTATATTATTACGCCACTTCCGTCTAGCGGGTCTCCCATCGCAAATAGTGTAACCGGATGCGCACTTCACGCCTCCAGGAAAGAATCTTATTTGGTGGTCCCCTGTGAGCCTACCCTCGTGCAGTTGTAGCGTGAAGGTTTGTCGAATTATGGGAAACGCATTGGCTAGTGTTAACATGGAAGAGGACTTTTTGGAAGTTCAAGAAATTATTTGAAAACGAGTGTTCTATTTCTGTCACATAATATATTAGCACAGGACATACTTATTATTATTACTTTAAACGAAAGGATAGTTATAACAAACATGCGACTGATAATATTTTATTAATTTAATGTCCTCATCTCTTTATATGTCATATTTTACATATATACATGTTATAATTAAGTAATTAAAAAAATACATGTATAATGGATAAACTCGAGCCATGGCGGAGCCAAAGGCCCCAGCCACCGGTGGTCAGGGATCCAGAAAGAGGAACCTCATCATGCCGTATCCAAAAGTACTGCCTTTTGTGTGAGGCTTTTTACCCAGGTGCCTAATGACAGCTTCTGTAGGCGTTGGTCAAACCTCTTCGTGATATGACCTAAAACGGCATAATAATTGTTGAATCAAAATGCCACATAGCGGTATCCTCGTGAGCCAAATCGAGGTACATAATAAGTTTCTCTTATTCGGCTTTTTTATTAATTTATTATTAAATAACTAAGTTATTTTCAATACACTACTAAAAATGTAATGCGTTAACTAATAATCATGCTTTATTTATGCCAAAATTCGTCCAAACGTGCATGTGTATAATTAATTCTAAAGAAAAATAATAAGTCCGTCTCCATGCTAGTAAACATATCCAAGAAGAAAAATGAAACCACTCATACAGGAAGCTACTTCATACTCTACGTGACCAGGGGGTGCATATATCTATGGAGGTACCGTTAAAAAAGCCCTTAGGGTCCGTCCAACCCCCTCGAAACACCCCCAATAATAGTCTCGCAACGATTTAAATCTCTTACACACAATTGTATATCTTAAAACTTAACTTTAAGACGCATTTTTATTCTTCATTCACAATATTTATGTTGCATTTGGTTTTGAAACTTGTTTAAATTACAATAAGGCTAGTTTTTGTTTGTAAGTTTAAGAAAACCATGAAAATAGGGATTACGCTACTAGATTATGATGTCCAGTCACATGGCATAATTGTGTTTGGTTATCGAAAACTAAGCTGTTTGTTTAAATAATGGACGTGTAGAGACGGATTTAGAACACGTAATGTCACCACCCCATTCCATCCTGTGGGTGTCTTAAGAGGATGGCAAAAGGCAATAACAAGGCCGAAAGCCTAGTTGGAAGAGAAGGAAAACTAGATTTCTCATCAAGTGTTTCGTACCTACTCTTTTTTTTTTTGTCGTAAATCCTCATGGATCCGCCCTGCCGTAGGGGACTGGCCGGGTTATGTGGGACGCCGGGGCACGTGGAGATTGTAAGTTGCGCGTTTGCCCGACCCAGGGCCACGGGTTTCACTCCCCCATTTGGTACATGCTCCGCGACCCTGGCGGGCTTGGCCCGCCAAGTATTTATTACCCTGTGACAATTGTATAACCAACGTCATGCTTTCCTTTCTACTTTATGGCCCAGCAATGCAGTGGTTTCTCTGGTGTTGCAGGTGCACTGTGATCACGTACCATCATAGCGTTCCTTTATAGCCTCTCTCTTAAAAAAAATCTATGTGGTGAAGGATTTCGAATACTTAGTGTCACCACCCCATTCCTTCCTGAGGGTGACGTAAGACCCTACAAAAGTTAATGACAAGGCCGATAGCCTAGCCACAAGAGAAGGAAAACTTGAAACCATGTGCCAACCCGCCTGGGCAGCGTGGCATAGTAGGCTGATTGGGCTCCAATAAGGCCTGATTAAAAAAGGCACACTGTATTCATTAATCTATAGCCTCAAAACTTTCAAAGCAATGTTGCGTTGCAAAAGACCAAACATGTCATCATCATTATCATTTCAGCCAAAAGACGTCCACTGCTGGACATAGGCCTCCCCCAAGGATCTCCACAAAGGCCGGTCCTGGGCCGCCCGCATCCACTGCTTTCCGGCGACCTTAACCAGGTTGTCGGTCCACCGTGTGGGAGGCCTACCAGCACTGCGCCTTCCGGAACGCGGTCGCTACTCGAGGACTTTTTTGCCCCATCGGGCGTCGGTCCTGCGAGATATGTGCCCTGCCCACTGCCACTTAAGTTTGGCAATCCGGTGGGCTATGTCGGTGACCCTGGTTTGCCTGCGTATCTCCTCATTTCTGATTCGATCTCGCAGGGAAACTACGAGCATAGCCCTCTCCATTGCCCTCTGGGTGACTTTGAGCCTTCTGATGGAGCCCTTATTGAGCGACCACGTCTCTGTTCCATATGTCATCACTGGCAACACACATTGGTTGAAGACTTTTGTCTTCAGACACTGCGGTATTGTGGACGAGAAGATCTTTCGCAGCTTCCCGAACGCTGCCCAGCCCAGCCGGCCAAATATGTAAAGTAGTTTAACTATAAAAGTCCCACAAATTTTCACTCGATTACATTTGACATGCTATCCTTCGAGCCCCTCTCTAAAACTAAAACTAAATCTACTCATGGAAAGCGTCATATGGCGCCACAAATCTCCGAAGGCTTTATAACTACAGCGGTTACATCTATTTCCTTGGATCGGCTGGCGATTCCGGTACTCGTAAAACAAGCAGTAAAATGTCTACTACGGTTTGGAAATCGATCGATCCAGGTAGGGTTGTCAGTTCTAAATTCAATGTGCTTTTATCGATAAATACTCGACAAGGCTGTTTAGCCTGTTTAACTCTCCACATATTTTAGCTACGTTCAAACCAGAGTTCGTGTTTGTTAATTTATTTAGTCATGTCTTTAATTTAATTTTTATACTCCGTAACCTTTCAAACATCACAATGAAAAAAAAATTAAAAGACTGCGTGAATTTTTCTCTATTGTCATAGATCAAATGTTTTTTTTTTTGTAAAAAACCGAACCTTTATTTTTATTTTTTTATTTTAGTGGGGGAAATCTTTTATACGTCCCCAGCCCTGTGTGGGAGTCCCGGTTGCGTTAAGATGGTGAGTTGCGAACCGGTTTACCCACTAAAACCTACCACTGTTGTCACCGCGTGTCATTCTGCCGTACGGGAAACTAAGTAGCCTTTCCGTGCTAATAAAAAAAAACCGAACCTACCATAAGTATAACCTGTTTTGCGGGGTGGTTTACACATACGTCATTCACTAGGCTGTCAAGCCGATCACAGAGAAATATTTAAAACTACAAGGATATCAAGACCACAGAGTCAGATAGCTTCTACTCCTTAGCCTATAAATGACCTACTACTGAGTCCAGACTCCTCCAGCTATATGGAGGGTAATGTGAATGTGGGTAATGTGAGACGGGTAGGCATAGTGTTTCGTATCAAGATTTCCTCCTCTTGTGTACATCTTACGGCACCCTCAGAAGGACACGAAATAGCTACATGATAATGCTATTTAGAAGATTATTTCGTCGTGAAAGAATTCTAAAAGAATTTGAGAAGTATTTTTTCTTCTGTGGATAAATTTTCTAACTTCTATAATTTCCCGATATACCTACTAATGTTTGTTTGTTCGGTTTGTTACGCTGGTAAATTGTCTACAGTTGAAATATTACAACAAACGGATCAATACATTTATACAACAAGCTAAATTCTCGAACGTGTATGGCCCGCCAAAATGGTTTGATTTTTTTATGTTGCCCGTACCCTCAGCCGCATGCAAATTAAGGCATTTTCTATTCTTGCAACCCTGTCGAAACGTCAAGGCGGCTCAACGTGCCACTCTCGTCCGCCATTTTACTACGCGGTTAAATCTTTTAAAATTCGAACGCCGAACTTTTGGTTTCTGATTTTACACTGATTCCTTGGTAAACATTCTTCTTTGAATCGGAATCTTTAGATTTTGAATTGAAAGCTGAATTAGCTAAAAATAAAATCGATATTTGTATTTTCCATAAAGTTAGAAGAGGTGCACTCAACACACAGTAATTTAAGAGCCCAGATGACACTGTTATAGTGTAAGAAATCGAAAAGAAGAAATGTTTAGCGCCTTGCTGGAAGTTACGAGCGCTGCCATTGGTACACGGGTCTCTGGTCCAATTCCTGGTTAGGCATATGTCTTCGTGTAAACCAAAGATAGTTGTACTGCGGTGTAATTTGTATTCCTTATATATATGTGTTTAAATACACCAGCGATACAGGTCTTACCTAATAGTAAAAAAGGTATACAAGCCTACATCCCTGACGTTTAATAGTTTATTGATTTTATTTGTCATTTTTAAAGTCTGTTTATTATTATTATTTTTCGAATGTAGATTAAGTGTTTGACTACCTCGTTGGTCTACGGGTTAGATGTGCAGCCTTTGGATCAACGGGTCCCGGGTTTGATTCCGGGGTCGGGCAAGTGTCTTTGTCATTTGTGTTCGTTAATTACAATGTTTGTAAAATGTCCCCGTGACAAAGCTTTTTATTTTTATACCTAGCAGGGATTTTGACACAAGAAAAAGAAAAAAAAAGTATTCCAACCAGTAGAGAGCACAACATCGATTTGAAATTCACGCAAAAAAACCCCGCAATAAAATTAAAAAAATACGCGAATATCTCGCTTCAACCAAAGAGGGTTTGCATCCATAAGCTCTTGTTAATAAAATTCTACATAATCCCCCCCACACAACCACTGATCTCGATTAATGACGTACAAAATTAAATTCACCGGCAAACCAATATCGTTGCATCTGTGAACGAAATTTTAATTAACGATGCGATATTCGACTCTGTTTATAATTATTTAACGATTATTTTTGATTAAAAGCAGTACGCCAGGATTATTTGGCCAAGTTTGAAACGATTAGGAAACCAACCAAAGCTTATATTACAGGATTTCCAATCCTAAGTGGCAGTGGGCAGGGCACATAGCTGGTTGGACTGTTGGCCGATGAGGCAGAAACATCCTCAAGCACATTGCTGGTATGCCTTCCGTACCTATATGGTGGAATGATGACCTGGATAAAATCGCTGGAATCCGATAGGTACAGCAGTAGACTTCTCTTGGGTATCAAATACTACTCAACCCATAAATTACCCACTGCTGTGTCGGGCCTCTTCCCATCACAGGGAGGGAAGGATTTAGAATACATAGTATCATCACCCCATCCCATCCTGTGGGTGTCGTAAGAGCCAACAAAAGGAAATAGCCGCGTACTGACTGAGCGAGCAGCCTCGCGAGGCAGCCTCGGACGTTTGCTTCGCAACGTTTGCCGCGCGAGGCAGCCTCGTTCTATTTTAATACAGACCGAGGCTGCCTCGCGCGGCAAAGCCGACCCGGAGCGAGGCTGAGCCACAGTGGGACGATTCGATCGTTCAGTTACTTACAACTCGAACAGAGGATACGCGAGCGCAGCGCATATTTAGTTCTGCTCCTATATGATCCTAACAAAGGCTCCATATTTTTGTTAAGTTAGTTATTAGAATGTTCATTTCTCGGTTTATGTTTTTCCACGTACCTTCTTCCAGTCCTCTGTATAATCAGGACATTGCGCGTCCCATAGTAGTCTATATTCGCCTTAAAATTGTTTTTTATCTTATATCTATCGTTATCCATCGAACACGGAATCGTTCGATAAAGAAGCGAGGCATAGCACAATAGTCTTAAATGCGCACGGCAAACCTACCGAGGCACCTTTGGGCATGGACAAAAACCGACAACGCTCGGCTCGGGCCGAGGAACGCTCGGGCGAGGCAGCGCGTGCGTTTGCCTCGGGCGAGGCACGTCCTGACATACCGAGGAATTGCCTCGCGCGGCTGCCTCGCGAGGCTGCTCGCTCAGTCAGTACGCGGCTAAGACAAAGCCGATAAGCTAGCCGTAAGAGAAGGAACACTTGATACGAAAGCCTTTTTTTTTTTTTTTATTCACCCGGGTTAAAGTCCTATATGGACTTCCTCGCTGGCCACGGGGATGGCTAGCGAGGGGAGTGTGGGACTCTCCCCCATAGTGGGGGCCTACCCACTAAACCTCCCCGGGGTGCTCCAACTCGCGTTGTTGCGGCATTGTGGGATCTGATGCAGAACCACGCCGCCGCAGCCTGTGCCAACCTGTTTGGCCAGCGTGGCACAGTAGGCTAATTACCCTCCATGTGACTGGAGGAGGCCCGACTCAGCAGTGGGTCATATATGGGCGTAGTAGTAGTAATTAGTACTTAAAGTGTAATAAAAACAAAGGTTTATTTACCAAAAGTTATATACTTACTCGTAAATACGGCCACTTATTTGTTTCACGCAGTAGGCGTTAGAATTCTTAACGTCTACCATAAATATTTCGCATTAAAACGTGTAAACGGAACTAGAAAAGCTTTATAGGCGTCACATAAATGGCATCTATTATCGGCATAATATATTACGTTCTCAATAGTCCAGCACAATAACCCGTACCATCCTGAGGGTGTCGTAAGACGCAACAACATTTGAACTCGTTTTACAAATGACGCAGCTATGCGGTAACAAACTTATAAAACTTAAACTGAATTAGGACACTTCTCTTCTTTTTTTAGTCGGTTTAAAAGCGAATAATCACTACATAGTATAAAACAAAGTCGCTGTAGTCTGTCCGTCCCTATGTATGCTTAAATCTTCAAAACTACGCAACGGATTTTGAAGCGGTTTTTTTAATAGATAGAGTGATTCAAGAGGAAGATTTATAGGGCAATATTGCACTCGTGCGAGGCCGGGGCGGATCGCTAGTATAGAATAAATAACTATTTAAAGTCGGTGCCAACTTAAATTTAAAAAGTTCAAGTAAAAAAACAAAACTGCTCCGTTTGGCTCAATGAGAGAGACTATAGATATTAAAACTATAAGGTGTTACGCTCCGTCTATTAAACAACACTATTAATTTCCAAATTTGAAAAAAGAAACATTCCATTGTTTTGTATCCTTTCAAATTACATCACACAACAATACAATATAATATCCATTTGTGTGCGTGACGTGTTTGTGAAAATAAAGGTGTTTCTACACGGGGTATTTAGTTAGAGGGGAAATAAGGTGTTCACAATGGGTAGGGGTTAATGAGAGCTTGGATTTCCCGTGACGTAGAGTTTTTTGAACCCTGCAAAGGGTGCGTTAAGTACCGGCTTTTACAGGAATTAAACAAGTGACATACATTGTGAATTATACTTTAACATGTAGCTAAACAATTGTATGCTAATTATAAGCTACACTTAATGGAGATGTTTGAATGTGTGCGTCTGTTCAGATAGACAAATGTGTGATACAGAAATACTACATTGACAATACACACATGTAAATAAATAATTCGCAAGCTTCCAACCAATTAAAAATGGGTTTACACTTTCAGAACTTCTTTCTTCTCTAAGAAAGAAGTGGTCTCACAGACACACACAGGCATTCGACAACTACTACTAAGCCCATAATTAACCCACTCTGGTCAGACGGGTTGGCACAGGACGTCGTTTGCTCGTTCAGCGAGCCCGAGGTGAGGAGGTGAGCCTCCTTGTCTGCGGCGGCGTGGTACTGTGTACAGACCCCACAATGCCGCAACAGGACGCGAGTAGGGAGCACTCCGGGCATGTTTAGTGGGTAGGCCCCCACTCTGGGGGAGAGTCCCACACGCCCCCCCTCGGCCATCCCCGTGGCTGACGGGGATAGTCCATAAAGGATTTTACCACGGGCGAACAAAAAAAAAGGGTTTCGTATCAAGTTTTCCTTCTCTTGCGGCTAGGATTTCGGCCTTGTCATCACTTTTGAATCCTTTGAACCATTGAATGAGGAATTTTTTACGAAAGTGGTGTGACTGTAGATATGACGACTGATAGGTGTGTATGGAGACTACCACCTAGCGTGGAACAGGGCCCCTAACATGATAATGGTATCTATCTATACTAATCTATACTAATATATAAAGCTGCAGAGTTTGTTTGTTTGAACGCGCTAATCTCAGAACCGATTTCAAAAAATCTTTCAGTGTTAGATAGTCCATTTATCGAGGAAGGTTATAGGCTATATATATTTTATTTTCAAAAGAATTAGGGATCTGTATGAAAATTGCGATTATGTAAACCAAGGTGTAAAATCGAAAACCTATTTATGCGTGCGCTGCAAAAGCTATTGACAATAGAACAAAATGATGTACTACGGGTTTGTAGGTCTTATAATAATCTACAAAAAGTCCGCAAGAGAGCACATATCTAACTCTCATAGTTTAGTGACAATAACCCATTTTATGTTCATAAAAAATATGCATAGAGAACCCGTGCTGGGTTCAAAGCCCACGCGGGCGAAGCCGCGCGCAAAAGCTAGTTTTTAAATATGACGATTTAAAATAGTTTTGTGATAAAACCTACGTAAATAAAGTTCCTTTTGAGTGTGAGTGGTGCGTCGGCTATCACGACACACCTTTGGTTGGAATGAGGTGGTGATACTATGTATTCGAAATGCGCCACCTCACGGAACTTATATCAACCAGCTTATCATCATCATCATTCCAGCCAAAAGGCGTCCACTGCTGGACATGGGCCAGCTCATATGTCATGTTTAATCATAGAAAACTTAATTTTCCCTTCTTAGTTCTGGAGGAGGCCTGCACCTAGCATGTCGTTAGAAGATTATCATGATTCAGCAGACCCTATCAAGTATTAGGAGCTAAGGGTGCATCCAATTTTTCACACCCTAAAAACTACCACATCACCATGCAAGGGATACTTGTAAATTGTTTTCTACCCTAACAAGTAGGCTGGACATCTCGTATAAATCATTTTTATTGTACCCCCAACCCTACTATTAGGGGGGTGACTAGCGATTTCGGTATCGAATACTATTTTCAAATCGATTCACGAATAGTTTTGGTACAACTGAATGGGTTGGGAATATGTTTGAATTTTAAATTTAGAAGCAAAATAAAAATCAGTTAATATTTATCAATCGATATGCTCTTGTATCCGTGTGATGATGGATTAAGAATACATAGTGTTACCACCCCATTCTATCCTGAGGGTGTCGTACGAGCCGACAAAAGAAAAGACGACGGAAAACCTAGCCGGAAGAGAGGGTAACTTGATATGAAACACAGTAGGCTATATTTACCCTCCATGTAACTGGAGGAGGCCCGCCTCCGCAGTTGGTCATCTATGGGCTGAGTGGTAAGACACTTTCAGGATGGAATGGGGTGGTAACACTATGTATTCTAAATCCGTCAGCACACGTCTGGCCTACCTAAATAAGCTTTTTTTTATCATCGATCTTCAATGCTCGAGTTATCATGCTCACTATAGTGCTCGAGTTATCATGCTCACTATAGTGCTCGAGTTATCATGCTCACTATAGTGCTCGAGTTAGTTTGCAGAGTGAGCGTGTCACCATAAGACTCATGGCTGTGGCGGCGTCGTGCGGCGGGTCGTTTTCTTCCCTGCAATATGGTTGAGGAGGGCGATGGCTGCCGCATGCGTCATGCTTGTGAACAGGCGCCGTTGCTGGGGCATTAGAAGGTTACTATTGTTGACTAGATCTGGCTGATGTTTGGCCCTTTGCGACTATTGCGCGAGTTTGCTCTCACAAATCTGTCTTAAAACCAGTCTTGTAACCAAAAATGGCGATCTAAAAAAGAGCAACTACAGAGTTTCTTAGCGGCTCTTCTCTGTAGAGGTGCATTCCGAACCGGTGGTAAATTTTTAATTTTATTTTATTGTTTGACTTGTCAAAAGAGCTAAAATTACTAATGAGCCAACTTGATTAAATGAGATTTGAATGCCTTTGACCCTAGGCTTGCGTGGTGGAAAGCAACGACAGGCTAAGATGGAGCAGGCAATTCAAAAAAATGCCCTGTCGGGCACTGGCTCTCACATACGCACGACGAAACACAGTAAATCTGCTGTAATCGGTAGCTAGCCGGGCGGACCATTAGATCCTACCACCAAGCAATAATAGCTAACTTGTGCATTATATACAACCGTCATTATGTATCCTTATATTGTCTTCAGATCTTCGCGACCAGCAGTTAGATTCATTAAGGAACAAAACATGCTATTTAACTATTCTTAAAGGCACCAATTATATCGACATTCCCTACAATTATTCGATACATTTATATCGAAACACTTTGTACGCGGTTTAATAATAAATGAGACATCGAGACATTTATTTTCATAATCGGAAAACGAAACGGACGAATTTCCGAAACGGTTCTAAATTGATGTAATTAATCGATACGGGGATATAAATGTCGACAATCATTACAAATATCGTTGTATATGTTTGTAGTTTGTCATTAACGGGCCCAATTAATCCAGTTATGAAGGGAGTAGTAAATTTGAGGTGTTTGGCTGTTTTCCTTGATCCGCAAACTTGATCCGAAATCCTGAGATAACCCACTACTGACTAGGACCTCCTACAGTTACATGGAGGGGTATTAGCCTATTGTGCCACGTTGGTTAAACGGGTTGGCACAGGGTCTCGCCAAACGGGTTTCGTATCAAGTTGTGCTTTTCTTGCGGGTTGGTTATCGGCCTTGTCATTTCCTTTTATCACCCCCTTAGGATGGAATGGGTTTGTGCCACTTATGTTTTTTTATATCCTTCACCACTCAGATATTCTTTAAACTCTTTTCTTAAAATTTTACTATTATTATTTAAAAAGTAACGATTTTTATTGCCAAAATGACAATTGTTTTAAATTTTATTTATTTTGGCGCCGACTTCATAATAAATCTTTGTGAAATTTCACTCATGTTAACTATATTTATGATAACTTAGTTCTTAATTGAGACTAACGAGATTACGCAGTATAGTTACCCAATTAAGTTAAAATCACCTTTATTGTATCTAAAACATATCTACAATACTACTTTAATGATGATAGACGTTCCAAAAACGTTAAACCTCTTTTAATCCAGGCATTAGAACTACCAAAAACAAGAAGCTTATTTCTAATCTGTGCCCACGATAAATTGCGCGGGAAACTTTTTGATTTATGGCAACATTGTCGTACAATTATTGCCAGTGGTGACGCATGGCGGACTGGTATTCGTTATTGTGCGTATAAATCATGTCAAAGGCGACAGATAGCGATTGCTGGGCGACCAGCAACGCAAGAAATATAGTATTAAAAAAATCTTGTGTTGCCATTGAGTCTGCTGGAAGCTGGATTGTGCGTAGTATCTGACCTCCTCCATACATCAGCCTGTGCGTAAAGCGGTGGCTCGCGGAGGGCTTCCGGTCATCGTTTCATGTAACTATCGGTAGTTAATCACATTATGCTGATGCCGGCGCGAAAAAAATGAACTACTACTATTTATGGGCAGAGTAGCCCATAAATAACCCTGAGTTGATTGGCCCTCACCCAAGGCCTAGTTGTCATTCATTGCGTTAACGTGTTGTGTGTTTCTCTCATCAGGCGAACTTGCTCTCACTATGCTGTTTAGTGCTTCTTGTAAACAAAGCCATTGATTTGAAAAAAGCAACTACAGAGTTTCTTCTCTGTAGAGTAGCATTCCGAACCGGTGGTAGTTTCAGCATGAATGTGGTTGGATGTAAGGGTTGTGGAAATCAAAAGAGATGGATGGATTGTAAGCATGAGACATTGTGTATGAAAGGTGTGACTGTAGATATGACGACTGATAGGTGTGTATGGAGACTAACACCTGGCGTGGGACAGGGGTCGTAAGATGATGATAATGGTAACTGTAAATATGACGATTTATTAGAGTTTTGTGATATAACCTACGTAAATAAAGTTCGAGTTTGAGTTTGAACCACCTCCCATCACAGGGAGGTTATTAGCCTACTGTGCCACTGGTTTCGTATCAAGTTTTCCTTCTCTTGTGGCTAGGTTTTCGGCAGTGTCATTTCAGTTTGTCGGCACCCACTTATGACACCGTCGGGAAGGAATGGTATGGTGACACTGTATTCAATATCCGTCACCACACGGACATATTTACAACTAGTGGCTCGCCCCGGCTTCGCTCGTGCAAAGCGGAGGTGGGTTATACATATAAACCTTCCTCTAGAATCACTTTATCTATTAAAAAAAACCGTATCAAAATCCGTTGCGTAGTTTTAAAGATTTAAGCATACATAGGGATGGACAGACGACAGCGACTTTCTTTTATACTATGTAAAGAAGATACCGAGAAACTATATAATTTTACTTTTTACATAATTAAACACAAATCTACCCCGTGCTGGATTACAACCCAGACCTGAGCAATAAAATTGTAGTTACATATTTGCTTTTGCGGGCACATATTTATCAAACATTGATGGAAATAAGATTACTATGCCAGGATGGTCAGACGGTTTGCGCCAAGTCCTACTCTTGAGGCTAGGTCGTCTGTCTCTTACGTTCCCTTAGGCACCTCTTGCGACACCCTCAGCATGGAATGGGTTGGCGATATCGACAAAGATCTCTCCTACCTTAGGATCTACGTGATCTCTACTCCATAGGATTTACGTTTTGGAACAAGCAACTAGCTTCCTAACTTCACTTTCGACCTTTCCAAAACACCTGTAAATATGTTCAATTGAAATAAATGATTTGACTTAGAGCTTACACAAAGACACTTGCCTCACCCGGAATCGAACTAGGTGTTACTCATACCACCATTATACCAACAAGGCGTCATACAGGGTGCTAACAAAATACGAACACAATAACACGGCATATTGTAAAAGCATGGAATCATTGCACAGGCTGCTCATTTCTCGGTGTGACTGGCAGAAACGGGGAAACGATCCGTCGGCGCTGCCATTAATTTGGCAGATTTATTGTACGGAACCCTTACAATATGCACACCTTGTAGGCCGAGAGTTGGTGCTTTTTTAAGTATGAGCAGGCAGATGATTAGAGTCCCGGGGCGTCACAGTTGACTGCGTTCACGCGAACATGTGGCGCCCCAAGCGTGTCATGTGAGGGTATACCGCGGGGGTTTTAGTGGGTAAACGAGTTCTGTCTCAGGAGTCCCACATAATCACCGACTCTCCCCCGAGAGGAGAGCATAGAGGATTTCCCAAGCGACAACAAAAAATAAAGATGATTAGAGTCCACCTTGTTAAACTATGAGTACAGTAGGAGCCACACTCACCAATGTTTTTTATTTCATCACTATTATTTATTTATTTATTTATCACTTTTTTGTACATTAAATACTGTAAACATAAAACATATTTAGAAAATAACAAAGTAGGTACATTTAGGCGGCCTTATCGCTAACAAGCGATCTCTTCCAGGCAACCTTAAGGCGAAAGTTATTTTTATAATATTAAAAATTATTTTCATCTGATATTAACGTTCTCAAACGCATCTTGACCAATAAGAAAGATCCCTCTTCTTCAAATCGTGTTAAAAAATCTAATTTCGGTTCTTTTGTCAATATACTTGAATGATACTCATATTTACTATTCAATGGAGCACAACACTGTCTACATTTTAAATAGGCTGGCTATCACTTCGCTCTGCCATACAACGTGGCAATGCTACTAGCGTTCTTGGCACCGTACCCGGTGACAGCGATCTGGCGCAAATATTTTTTTATAATTTTAGTTATTTTCTTTATTTAGTTAGCTTAGGGTTTCTTCTTATGTTATATGTACATAAATGACTTTTTTACTATTGAACAATCACTAAAACATTTTTAATTTACAAAAAAAATATGTGTTAAATCTTACACTTTTTCGCCGTTAGCTCTCCGGCTATACCTAATCATAAATCCCAGCGTTAATCTTACATCCATTGCAGTTTTAGTTGGCGCCGAAATTTCCAATAGCTAACACGAGGGTCGATGTGTGCGAACTTTGTTTTCCGCAAAAATGGTTTCCAGAAATTGATTATAGAATGTTGAGTCGACAGTTTTTGTTTGTTCGTAGCTGTTTTTAGGGTTATGGGTATAACAGATTAGCTTAATAATTTAAATATTACTACTACTATGCAGCCCATAAATGACCCACTGCTAAGTCGGGCCTCCTCCAAATACATGGAGGTAAATAGCTTACTATGCCACGCTGGCCAGACGGTTCGGAACAGGGTTTCATATCAAGCTTTCCTTCTCTGGTGACTAAGTTATCAGCCTTGGCATTACCTTTTGTCCTCTCATACGACACCCTTAATTTATTTTTATGGTGACACCATTCATTCTAATTCCGTCTCCACAAGGATCAGTCAGTCATCTATATAACAAAGTATTTTTAATTCCAGAGCCCAGATACGAGACAGCATACGCATGCGAAGGCAAGACCCTCAAGATAGGATGCGGCGAAGGCTCCCTGATCCACCTCATCAGGGCAAACTACGGGAGGTTCTCCATCACGATATGCAACGACCATGGGAATACCGACTGGAGTGTCAACTGCATGTCAACGAGAAGTCTGAGGGTTCTGCATAGCAGGTTTGTGCCGTCGTTTCAGCCCATACATGACCCACTACTGAGTCGGGCCTCCTCCAAATTCATGGAGGAAAACTAGTCTACTGTCCCATCTGCCAAGACGGTTTGGGACAGGGTTGGTATTAAGTTTTCCTTCTCTTGCGGCTAGGTGATTTGCCTTTTGCGTTCCCTTAGTCGCCTCTTACGACACCCTCGGCATGGTATGGGTTGGTGACACTGCGGATTCTAAATCCTGCTAGGTATTAAAAAATCAACTGCTTATTCCCGAAAACTGTGGAATAGATACCTTTTGAAAACGGTGCATTGTTACCAGCCGCAAATTAATTACCTCATCACAATAATGACAATAGCTATTAAATAGTTTGGATATTCCGCTAGGGTTGACACTTAACTAAAATACACTGTTGCGACGCCATGTTTTTTAATGTAAAACTAAATTTACATTTAAAAAATGAGTTTATTGCAGGACGGGTCCGATTAAAAAACTTCCCCACCGCACGCTGAGTAATAACGCGTGTTGTAAAAGTCAACAAAACCCAGCACGCTTGGTGGTAGGATCGAAAGGGCCAGGCTAGCTACTTTACTGTGTTCCGTCGTGTTTATCTGAGAGCCGGTGCCCGACAGGGCATTTCCTTGAATTGCCTGCTCCATCTTAGACCCTGGCGTTGCTTTCTATCACGCAAGCCTATATCAGCCTAGGGTCAAATGCCTTTGACCCTAGGCTGATATTGGAAAATTCTTGATTCTTGACGTTTCTAATCGTGTTCCTTTACCTAAACCCCGACGTTCATCCAATCTTTTTAATTATGTGCAAAGATCGTCAAAACCTAAAACATTTTGAGTTGTTTCTAAATTCGGGTAAATTTTGCTTAAATGACTGCCTTCTTGGTCTAAGGGTTGGATTTGTCGCCTGGAACAACGGGTCCCGGGTTTGATTCCGGGGTATGGCAAGTGTCTTTGTCGAAAACAGAGGCACTTGCTCTGAGTCTGGGTGTCATTTGTGATCGTGAATTAAAAAAAATAAAACGAAGCCCTATGCTAACCCGTCTGGCCAGCGTGGCACTGTAGGCTAATTACCCTCCATGTAATGGGAGGACGCCCGACTCAGCAGTGGGTCATTTATTGTTTGTTTTGACTTTTAGTGCTTATTTTGACCTTATCGAATACCGCGATTTATACTTTTTTTTTAACAAAGCAAATTCTATCTATCTTTCTTAAAAAAAACAACGAATCCCCTGCACCTCTCTCGTGGGCTGTTTACAAACATTTCATTGAGAACCACAAACGACAAGCTCAGAGCAAGTGCCTCTGGTTTACAAAAAACACTTTGCGACCGACCCCGAAATTTAGCCCGTAATAAGTAAGTCAATTAAAAATTATCACTTTTGCGACAACCCTATTATAAAGTGTTCAGTGATATTAGCCAAAATAACTGCCTCGCGTAGAATTGAACGGTGCGGTTTTGTTTCTATCGCCGTATCCAATAGAGATTGGCGTCATTAGAACGCCTGTTTTGATAAACGTATTACATTACTATCATTGCCACTGAAATGTCTATACTACAGAGTTTCTTGCCGGCTCTTCTCTGTAGAGCAGCATTCCGAACCGGTGGTCCAGTTGTGGGAGACCCAAAATGAGATGGATTTGTGTGAATGAAGACATGCGTTTGAAAGTTATGAAAGATATGACGCTGACACTGGCGCTGATGATAGGAGTTTTAAACTACTACTACAACTACTACGCCGGAAAGCGGTGGATGCGGGCGGCCCAGGACTGGCCTTTGTGGAGATCCTTGGGGGAGGCCTATGTCCAGCAGTGGACGTCTTTTGGCTGAAATTATGACTACTAAACAGCCTGTGTCGGGCCTCCTCCAATTCCACGGAATGTAATTAATCTGCTGTGCCACGCTGGCCAGACGGGTTGGCAAAGATTTTCATATCCTCGCCTTGTCATTTCCTTTGGTGGGTTCTTACGACACCCTCAGAATGGAATGAGGTGGTGACACTATTTATTCTAAATCCGTCACACGGATGGCCATTTCTACAGACCGTTGAAATTTCTTACCCGCATTCCAGTTTGGTGTGATAAAACAAGTTTGGAACCATTACACATGATCCCGACAATCAATTTGCGCATCGTTTGCATGAGTTAGGCCGGGGGGTCCAGGGGCTCCGCTTATTGCCAATCTCGGGGCCCTAACGAGATCAGCGGGCCTCTCTCGTGATATTTAATTTTTCGGCAATCCCCGACACCGTCCCGGGGTAACGTTGCGTAATTATGTTTCGGTGTTATTTTAAATGGCAAACGGAATGTTAGGATGGTGGTAAATGTGGTGACGGATTTAGAATACATAGTGTCACCACCCCATTCCATCCTAAGGGTGACCTAAGAGCCGACAGAAGGAAACGACAAGTCCGAAAACCTATCCGCAAGATAATTAAAACTTGTTACGAAGCTCTGTGCCAACCCGTCTAGACAGCGTGGTACAGTAGGTTAATTACCCTCTATGTAACTGGAGGAGGCCCATTTCATCAGTGGGTCATTTATGGCTGAGATACGAGTAAAGAATATCTTGGTACGAAGCTTCTCTGCCAATCACATTGGCCAGCGTGACAATTTAGTCTTAAGGTGAATGTTCCAGGGTAGCCCGCGAAATTCAAATTTTCGTACGTTTTTTGCAATTTGCAAAACTTTTTCAAGCTCAAAGTCATTCTTGCACCTTTATGAGCTTGGAGGGTTATATTGATGATTTTGATGATTATAATTCTATAACTACTTAAGTCTTACAGCCGCGAATAACATTTTCATCAACATACAACCTAGCACTGACCTGCAAATTGCAAAAAACGTAAGAAAATTTGAATTTCGCGGGCTACCCTGGAACATTCACCTTAAAATACATTCGTTGCCCCATCAAATAAAACACACTAATTTCTAAGCCCAATTGGACTATCAATGAATGTATAAATTTACCATTATATTACCGTATAATATTGTATCGTAAATGTTAAACGAATTAACTGTGCTATCTATCAATTCTTATTATCATTTTACATCGCAAATTTGGACTTTATTCCAACTAGAATCAGTTTAGCCGGTTCCCATAGTAATAGAATACTTATTCGTACAAGAAATCAATTTTGGCCGTAACTTAATCCAAATTATTTTTACCTTAACAACCTATTAAATTTTAAAGCCTCGGTATTAATATCGCATTACGCATAACTTAAATCTATTAGAGAAAACGTATTTTTTTAATGACTAAATAACGGTTATAAGCTTTCGTATAATTTTATTATAAACATTCAAATGCTAATTAAATTAGGATTAATATTAATTGAGAGGGTTCAAGGTGTTCAATAAATATTAAAGGCATTTGTCATGGAGTTTTCAATGTATGTTTTTTTTTTTAATTCTTCTTCCTCGGTCATAAGCTGAGACTTTAGTGTTCCTTCTTTAATTTTTAACACTATTATATTATTATCTTCTAACTATCTATATATTCTATCTATGTTTTCTATCGATCTTTATATTCTTTCTATGTATTCTATTCATCTTTGTATTCTATCTATCAAATGTATGATAAGAGATATTAGATTTAGAATACATAGTGTCACCACCCCATTTCACCCTAAGGGTGTCGTAAGAGCCAACAGAAGGAAAGGACAAGTCCGAAAACCTAACGGCAAGAGAAGGAAAACTTGTTACAAAACCCTTTTTTTTTCGGGGTAAAATCCTTTATGGACTATCCCCGTCGGCCACGGGGATGGCCGAGGGGGGCTTGTGGGACTCTCCCCGAGAGTGGGGACCTACCCACTAAACATCCCCGGGTTGCTCCAACTCGCGTCCTGTTGCGGCATTGTGGGATCTGTACACAGTACCACGTGTTACAAAACCCTGTGCCAACCCGTCTGGTCAGCGTGGCTCACAGTCACAGTGGCTAATTACCCTCCATGTAACAGGGGAGGCCGGACTCAGAAGTGGGTCATTCGTGGGCTGAGAAGTAGTAACTAGTAGTAGAATTATTCTTCTTCTCCATTGGGGATCTTCTTCTTCTACCTCATTTAGCAATACTTGTAGTACTGCTATAGTAGTTTTAGGTAAGTAGTAGTATAGTACTTTTAGGTGCAAAGGGGTGATCATCCAGCCAGATGAGGTGGTATGTCTTGGAGGGGGCCGTAGTCGGGGATTTCTTAACCGTGCGAATTGCTCTGTAAACTTCGCTATCGCGGTGTAGGACTTTTTGGTAATTCTCGCCTTTGTAGACGCTGTTGATAGTTCATGTATTTCGGGTAAATTGTGTACAGTATGTAACATGCTGGTCTCTACACACTTTTAGCTGGACGCCCTTCCCCAGGGCAGTTCCAGCATACGGATGAAGCGCCTCGTAACCTAATCTTTTTTTTCTGTTTTCAGATGTAGCCAACACCAAAATTGCAGTATATTAGCAAGCACAAACATGTTTGGAGACCCGTGTCCAAACACGCTGAAATATCTTGAAGCCCATTACCAATGTGTACCAGGTACGTTCAACCATTGAGGCAACAAATAAAATGGAGCATATTCAGAATTATTCTTTTTGTAGATGCGTCTAGTTTCATTATTTTATTACTGAGGCCTCAGAATAATTTAACACTTAAATTAATATTAACTTAATTACTGTGATCGTGATTGTGAAGAGAATATATTTGTAACCCAAATCAAACCAATGTATATTATAGAGTTTCTTGCCGGCTCTTCTCTGAAGAGCAGCATCCGGAACCGGATGTAAATAGTAGATTTTAAAAGTTAAATTTTAATGTAAATGTTCTATTTTATTTTTTTGTATGGTCAAAAGAGCTTTAGTAAGCCAAGATAATTAAATGAATTATGCTTTGACATTTAAAGTGGTTTATCGGTTGTTAAAAAATTTCTTTGATCCATCCTATAAATATATATAAAATTAATAATACCTAAAAATTCTGCAACATCATCAATATTTTTACCCCATAGCAAAATGAAAAATCGAATACGGCACAACAGCAAGAAACTCAAAAGAGTTCTTAACAATATTAAAAACTAAGAACAAAACACCATAAGGTTTGAACTAATCTAATTTCCCATATCAATGAACACATTTTGTCTCCAGCATCAACCACGAGCACAACAAACCGGCCGTCACCGCCTTGGCTTATCACGTCCCAACCCACGGTCTGGCGGTCCACCGTCCCATCAGTGGTGAAGAGTCCCGTCCAGACGCAGCAGAACGAGAGGAAAAAGCCCACGGTCATCACACCACCCACGTTTAGGCCTCACATAACATTACCCCCTGAAGTGAAGATGGGGGACATCGGCGTAAAGGTTCGTGTAGTTTTGCAGCAAGTTCTGATTGAACTATAGTTAGTTCGCGTTATGGATGCAGCTGTTGCGTTCGAAGAGCAGTAGTGGTTCATTTGTGTGCTGAAATGACGATATTTTGTGTCTTCTCAGCCCATAGATGACCCAGTCTTAAGTCGGGCCTCCTCCAGATTCTGGAAGGTAATAAGCATACTGTGCCACGCTGGCCAAACGGGTTGGCACAGGGTTTCCTATCAAGTTTTCCTTCTTTTTCGGCTAGGCTTTCAGCCTTGCCATTCCGTTTAGTCGCTTCTTAGGACAACCTCAGGATGGTAATGGGATGGTGACACTATGTATTCTAAATCCGTCACCACACTTATTTTGTAACTAGTATGATATATGTACTTTACGTTTGTCAGATTTTTTGTTATTGTTCATAGAAAACGACTACGCGGCAGCCTGATTCGTCTTCAGAAAAACAACCAGCTCAGGTCCCCAGGGAGAACGTTCCAGAAGTTAAAGAAAGTATTCCAAAGCCCGTGGAGCCTGATCTCAACCAGAGGAATGACAAGCCACTAAAGGAAGACGATCCTGGTAATTTTATCTACCTTGCCTTTGTCCCCAATCCCATTTTGATCGGCGTCCCATAATGATGGTGTATAGTCGACTAAAGTAAGTATCACGGCAAAATCAATCCGTAAGAGAAGGAATTTTTTTCATTAATAAACACAGTCGGCTAATTTCCCTCCAGTCAATTGGAGGAGCAAAATGCCTCCGAAGCTCAAAGGGCAGATATACAGAGTTGATATGACGCTACAACGGTACAAAAAAATACACTTTTCATTTTTCATGGGGGGTGGAGGGGTAGTCTTAAACCTCACCAGGTATCACCAAGGGGGAAGGCGGGGTTAAAAAATGTTAAAAAAAACATCACGTGATTAATGGACAGCCCCTAAGGTTAATAAACGATGCGTTAGGCATAAACATCTGTTAGGAAAGATCCATCATGTTCAAATGAGGCAAAAATTTAAAAAATCATTTGCGGCTAAACGATTTCTCCAATTTAATTGATTTTTGGTACAGAACCTGAAAATGATACCTGGTATAGGCAGTTAAAAAAATGCCCCTATGTCGTATCAACCCTGTATAAATGCATCATACGGCATGTCCTACTGCACGCCGGCTAATGTTGGCCGGCACTACGCGGGCACACCCAGGACCTTAGCGTCACGGACATGAAGATGCTGAGATGGATGAGCGGCGTAACGCGATCCGATCGCATACGCAACTCATTCATCCGAGGTAGTCTTGGTGTCCGTGACGTGGGGGAAAAACTGCATGAATATCGTCTGCGATGGTATGGCCACTTCATGCGTCGCCTTATGGAGTACGTTGTTCGGAGATGCATGAATATGGCTGTCCTTGGGGCTAGGTGCCGAGGTCGCCCTCGAAAGCGCTGGCTGGACGTCGTCAAATCCGACTTATGAGCGAATGGCCTAACTGAAAGGGACGTTGAAGATCGGGCAAAGTGGAGGAAGCTCAGTCGGAAAACGGAGCCGGGATTAACGCCAGGCAGAAGAAGACCATCGATCAGATTTCCCGCCACAGATATTATTTGGCTGTTGCATCTCTATCAAATTTAACTCCAGTTTTATTTTTAGTGACTGAAGGCACGATGGATTGGCCGCCAAAAGACGAGGACTCGGATCCGACTCCATCCTACATACCACCCAAGGACAACAAGCCACCAGAAAAGGACATTGTTGATGATATCTTCAGTGGATTTTGTAAGTATTTAAATCAGATATGGATCAATTGACGCAGGGTACCACAATCAACTGCTGGTTCAACAACGTAATGTCCATGATTATCGCTTGTTCGATATTTTTTAAACGACGACCCTGTTCTACGTATAACCTATAGCATTGCACTTAATTGTGTTCATGATGAACTTCAAATTTTGGACTAAACATTATTTACTTTTTCAGCAACTCTCGCCACTCCCAATCTTGGAAGAAGAGCCTACTGTCCTCAGGTGAACGCCAGGGGGCTTCATTGGAACTGGACGCTTGCTGACACATATGCAGTGCAACCCTGCCCTGGGGGTACGACCGGGTTGGCAAGGTGGAAGTAAGTAACATTCACAATAATCGACACTGGTTTAGAATTGTAACCACCGACTAGAGGATGTCGGATAAATATCCCTGATCGAGGATTTGTAATTATTGTGAATGGCTCTGTAAACGTCGCCACCGCAATAAAGATAAGATTGTTCTCTTGTGTTCCTATGCAATATCTGAATATGCAGTTCAGATTTTTGCGGAAAGTATTTAGCTCAAAATGGAACTCACTCAAAAGAACTATATTTACGTAAGTTTTGAAATGAACTCTTAAAATTGACCACCTACCATCAACATTCGGCGCTTGTTGAGTTATTGCATAGACTCTTATCGGTCGTCATCGCAACATTCACACCTTTCATACACATTTCCTCATTCAAACCATCCGCCAGCGTGGGCTTCGAACCCGTGCTTATCTCCTAGCCTAGCCTATGTTACTTAGAGCTAATATAAGATTAGTAATTGTGAATGTATTTTGAAAATAAAATAAAATTTTACACCTTGGGTTACAAAATCGCAATTTCCTTAAGGATCCCTAATTTCTTTGAAAATAAAATATGGCCTATAGCCTTCCTCGATAAATGGACTATCCAACACTGAAAGATTTTGAAATCGGACCAGTAGTTCCTGAGATAAGTGCGTTCAAACAAACAAACTCTGCAGCTTTAAAATATTAGTACAGACTAAAATTAACAGTCTTTTTTTTCAAATTAAACATAAAAATACTCTTTCAGATGCACATTAACTCCCCACCAGTTTACGGAAGAGGAACGGCCAAGAAGACGAGGAACTGGGCTACCTTCTGGCGAAAACTACCACGATCTTGGGCTCGATCCCATTCAATCCCAACTGCAGCTGATCAGAAGACTAGGCTCCGAGGCATTGCTTAAAGGTAACCAACCATTTTTTTATAAACGAAACCCCTGCACTATAATCTGTATCGCGGGGGCAGTTTACAAACATGTAATTCACGAACACAAATTACACCCAGACACAGAGCAAGTACCTCTGGTTTTGACAAAGACACTTGCCCGACCCCGGAATCGAACCCGGGACCCGTTAATTCAAAGGCGGCACATCTTACCTCCAGACCAAGGAGGCAACCATTATTAGCTAACAGTTTCCCTTTCCAATCCTTAACATACTACTGAATCGAGACTCCCCCATCTTCTTGGAGGGATTACTGCGTGGCCACCTGTTTGACGGTAGGGTGGGATTTCCTCCGAATAGATCTACTATTGATCTACTTCTCAGCCCGTAAATGACCTAATACTACAGTCCTCGCCAATCTTTATAGCCGCTCTGAATGTAGCCGCATTACGCTGCGCACAACACAATATCAGGTATCAGCGGGACGTACGCGGGGCGGGGAGGCAGGGCACGTCTTCCACCCGCAAGCGTCCTAACCACCCGCGTGTTAGTGTGAGTGAGCTACGTTCGTATTGGTTATGAAATGTATGATACGCAAGTTCGTACCCACGGCTACATTCAGACCGGCCATAAAGATTGGCTCGGACTGTAAGTCAGGCCTCATGGAGGGCTAATAGCCTACTATACCACGCTTGCGAGACGGGTTGACAAAGGGTTTTATATCATGTTTTCCTTCACTTGGGGCTGTGCTTGGGGCTAGGTTTTCGGCCTTATCATTTCCGTTTGTCCGCCCTCATGACACCCTCAGGTAAAATGGGGGTTGCGACCCTTAATCCGTCACCTAATCGACATATACTTCTCAGTCGACACGATTGGCGCAGTGGTTGAGCGATTGACTGCTGCGCAGCATGTCGCGGGTTCGATCCCCGCACGGAAGAAATATTTGTACGACCTACAAGTATTTTTTCCGGGTCTGGGTGTTTTCTATCTATAATATGTATGTATTTACAAAAAAAACGACTTAAGGTGAATGTTCCAGGGTAGCCCGCGAAATTCAAATTTTCTTACGTTTTTTGCAATTTGCAGGTCCGTGCTAGGTTGTATGTTGATTAAAATGTTATTCGCGGCTGTAAGACGTATGTAGTTATAGAATTATAATCATCAAAATCATCAATACAACCCTCCAAGCTCATAAAGATGCAAGAAAAACTTTTTCAAGCTCAATGTCATTCTTGCACCTTTATGAGCTTGGAGGGTTGTATTGATGAGTTTGATGATTATAACTCTGTAACTACATACGTCTTACAGCCGCTAATCAAATGTTCATCATCATTCAACCTAGCACTGCCCTGCAAATTGCAAAAAACGTAAGAAAATTTGAATTTCGCTGGCTACCCTGGAGCATTCACCTTAAGTAGTTTATCATCCATCTCGTTACCATAACACAAGCATTAAGTTGCTTAGCTTGGGAGATGGCGTTGTGTGAAATGTCCAAGGATGTCGAAGGATATTTAGTACCGTCAAAATGTATTTTTTATTATATTACGCTACATAAACCGGCCGAGATTTGTTATTTAAGAGGCTTGTATAATTTCAGGAAGAGAAGGAGATTTGTCACCAGAGCAAATTATCGACTATCGAGGCAGCTCATCCGATAACCATCAAATGAATCAGCTCAACGACTTCGTTTACAGTAAGAAAAAGAGTTAATTAAAAAAACGCTATCTATCTATCTAAATCGGTTCCTGTGTTCCTATCCTTCCTTATAGCACACACACAGTGCTATAAGTGTCTGAATATGTAATGTATTTCTGTGTAAACTTTACTATTATGAGTATAGGAAAGAGTTGTGTTTGTAAGCAATACACTCAAACTACTGGCCCGATTACAAAAAGTATTTCACCATTATATTGCTATATTATCCCAGAGTAACATAGCCTATATGCAAAGCCGTTAAAGCCTCGGGTTTAAAGCCTTCAGCTAATTATCTTCTTCTTCTTATATATAAAATGAATGTATGTCTGTATGTCCTATAAAGAATCGTAAACTATGCATTTGATGATCTTGAGCAAATTTAAAGACCATGAGCCCAGGAACGTTTCTGAATGAAAAGAAAAAAAAATATTTGTGTAATGTCTTTCCTTCTAATTTATTACATGTAGGTACAGCTAGTTAATAAATAAATTACCATGAACTAACAAATACAATAATGATAATTAATTCTGAACATAGTTAGTAGGTAGTATTTTTACTTCTATCTGTTCCTACCACACCCACACAGCCGATATATGACCCACTGCTGAATCGGACCTCCTCCAATTATATGAAGGGTAATTGGAGCCTACTGTGCCACGCTAGCAGACGGGTTGACACATGTTTTCGTACCAAGTTTACCTTCTCTTGCGGCTGGGTTTTCGGCCTTGTCATTTACTTTTGTCGGATCTTACTACACCTGTAGGATGGAATGAGGTAGTGTCAGTGTATTCTAAATCTGCACCACACGCTGTTCCTATTAATTCATAAACAGTTGACCCTATTTTAATGAAATTCAGGAGACCTTGAAGAGCTGCAATTTGTTTTACAACCTTTTTAGATTCTTCTTATATAGAATTATCTCTGTTCTCAGCGGACGCGATACCAGAATGGCATGGAGCGACTCCTGACTTGAGCGACTGTCGTTCAGTGTGGCTGAACAGCTTGGAGGCGAGAGTTAGAGAGGGAGAATCTCTTCTTAGCATCAGCAACGACCTAGCTCAGGTAAAGCAGTTTTGATACATAGACAAATCAACAATGACTACCATAAATATGTTTTTTTTTCTTTATTTATGTTACATTAAAAGAATTATAGTATTATATTATAGTAGGCTAATTTCTCTCCATGAGTTTGGAGGAGGCCCGACTCAGTAGTGGGTCATTTAATGGCTGAAACGACGAAGTATTCACATTTATTATACATTAACATATTTATTAAATATATTAAAAAAATAGTTATAAAATAAATATTAACTCAAAAACCGTAGAAAACAATGTCGGTCACATAAACTACCAACGGTGCAGGACTGCAGAGAGAGAAACCTCTTAAATTGTGGGCAGCATTAGCATTGTTTTACTGCCTTGTTGGTCTAGGGGGACTAGGGGTTAGATGTGCTGCCTTTGGATGACGGATCCGCGGTTCGATTCCGAGGCCGGGCAAGAGTCTTTGTGTAAACCAGAGGCACTTGCTCCGAATCTGGGTGTCTTTTGTGTTCGTGAATTTCATGTTGTAAACTGCCCCCGCGATACAGGGTGATACAGGGTACACAAAGTGCAGGGTATTAAAAAAAAAGTTTAATTACTCCACGTACACACATGTTTAATCACATGTACGTCCGGTGCCAAGCAGTTTTACTGTGTTTCTTCGTGCATATACGAGAGCCGGTGCCCGATAGGGCATTTCCTTGAACTGCCTGCTCCATCTTAGACCCTGGCGTTGCTTTCCATCACGCAAGCCATTCAAATCGGTGATAAAAAAAACGTGCGATACTTTATCTGTCCTGGCATAGGTGACCTCCTCAAAGCTGTACGGCGGAGACATGAAGACCACCACCAATATCATGAAGAAACTGGCTGAAAGGATGGCTAAGAACGTCCAAACGTTTCCCGATGCGAGACAGCGGGAGGCTATCGTCACTGACATGCTTCTTGGAGTGATCAAAACTGGTAAGTGTCTTTGGAATATGGACCTTAAGATAAGCGTGTAAGGCTGATTCTTCGTAGGATGAAGTGACTAAGACTTGGGTGTATTTTTTTAAGTGTTAGCTGACTATGAATTATATCGATTCGTTGCTATTTACCACGTTAAATTGGATAATTTTATCCTACTTCACTACATATTATAAAACAAAGTAGCTGTGGTCTGTCCGTCCCTATGTATGCTTAAATCTTTAAAACTACGCAACGTATTTTGAAGCGGATTTTTTTAATAAATAGATTGATTCAAGAGGAAGTTTTAAATGTACAATCTTACTAATCTTACTATCTTACTAATATTATAAACGTGAAAGTTTGTAAGTATGGATGGATGGATGGATGGATGGATGGATGTTTGTTACTCTTTCACGTAAAAACTACTGAATGGATTTTAATGAAACTTTACAATAATATAGCTTATACATCAGAATAACACATACGCTACAAGTTATAAAGATATTATGTGAATTACCTACAACAATATAAACAAGTCGAATTCAAAATTTCTAATTGTCAAATTTTCGACCATATTAAACTATAAACAACATAACGTTTCGCTGTCAGTTGCGTTTTGTTAAAGTAGGTTTTATATGGTCGGGATAAAAATCTCAGGTATCCTCAGTGATCCAACTTTCTTTTTGTTTTAAATATATATAATGCGGAACAAAGTTCGCCGGGTCAGCTAGTGCATAATATTGTAGAAAAAACACTGATAAATTTAGAGGTTCATCATTGCACCCGTGCGAAGCCGGTGCGGGTCGCTAGTAAATTATAAACGTGAAAGTTTGAATCTGGGTGTCATTTGTGTTCGTGAATTTCATGTTTGTAACTGCCCCCGCGTTACAGGTTATAGCTAGTGCAGGGGTTTGGTTTATAGACAACTAGTGGCCCGCCCCGGCTTCGCCCGTGAAAAGCGGGGGTGTGTTATACATATAAACCTTCCTCTTTAATCACTCTATCTATTAAAAAAACCGCTTTAAAATCCGTTGCGTAGTTTTAAAGATTTAAGCATACATAGGGACGGACAGACGACAGCGACTTTGTTTTATACTATGTAAAGAAGTTATCGCATATTACAGTTATAGATAACATTCAAACAAAAATATAATATTTAAAACTGTCAAAGTTTCGATATACAGGGTGATTTTTGGACCACCCGCCAGGTTTAATAGGTGGTTCAGACCATGAGAAAAAAACAACTTTCTTCGAAAAATTTGAACATAATTCGACCCTCCCATAGATAACTGCTTGATCACGTGGATTATTTCGTATGGAGGTTCTGAATTTTTTTTTCACTTTGGGACCCGTGTTTCTTTGGGAAAGTTGTTTCTTTGGGAAAGTTGTTTCATGGTCTGAACCACCTATTTAAATTTGGCGGGTGGGCCAAAAATCATCCTGTATAAGGCTTTGACTTCACAGTCACCCATTCATGTCAATTTACTTTCTTCTTTTCACTACCAGGGTCGAATCTTCTAGAAGAAAGTCAGAGTGCGTCATGGAACGACTTAAACTCGGAGACCCAGAACCGTGTGGCGAGCGCACTCCTCACTCAGCTAGAAGAGAATGCGTTTCTTCTGGCCAATGCTGTCACCAAAGAAAAGACCATACTTCAAATTGTCAAGAATATCTGTAAGTGTAATCTAGGGTAAGCCGTTGCCATGGACGGGATCAGAGTGGCACAGTAGGTTAATTAACCTCCATGTAATTGGAGGAGGTGGGCAGTGGGTCATTTAAGGGCTGAGTATTAGTATATATTGTTGTTATGTCATTAAAACAACTTTTTTCATTTTACAAGTTTATATAAATGCCGAACCTAAAAGCAGGCCATGCAATCCTGTACTAATCATTAATCTAATGAATGACTCTCATATACTAGACTCTTTCAATACTTGTTAATTACTCGTTGGTCTAGGGGCTGGATGTGCCGCCTCTGGATCAACGGGTCCCTGGTTCGATTCCGGGATCGGGCAAGTGTCTTTGTCTGAACCAGAAGCACTTACTCTGAGTCTTGGTGTCGGTTGTGTTCGTGAATTACATATTTGTGAACTGCCCTCGCGATACAGGTTACTCCTAGCGCAGTGTTTTTTTTAATATAAAATCGGACAGGCATTTCAAAAGATATTACCAATTTAAAATTGTCAATGTAAACAAAATACTAGTAGCAAAATAAACGCCACGCAGAACAGAGCCCAACATGGCGAAGGAGGGGGCGCTGAAGTGCGGGGAGAGGAGGGCAGGAGGGCAATGCGCCCGAAATGTTTGAAAAGTAACTTGCCACCCGTGCGAAGCTGGGACGGGCCACAAGTAATAATATAAAATCATTAATAACATTCCTTTATCTTCAGGCCTTTCAGTAAGAGTATTGGAAGTGAAGAACGTGGGAGATGAAACGTTTCCATCCCCCATTGCCCAGGAGCAGTGGAAGAGCTCGGAAGACACCATTACCATACCCAAGGCGGCTCTTCTCGGTAAGGCGTGCAATTAAATCCAGTATCTCCTTCGCCTTTTCTTCACTGCCATACGTTTGTCTTTGTCACTCATTCATTAATTCGCTCATATATTCATTCGCTCATTTATATCATTCGCTCATATATTCATTCGCTCATATATTCTTTCGGTCATATATTCATTCGCTTACATATTCATTTGTTCGTTCATTTTCAGACAACCGCCAAAATGACTTGGTTCGTCTAGTATTCTTCGCGTTCGATCGTCTTGAGCAAATCCTGCCACCAACCTTCGGGAAAAGTTCTCCAAGATTTGACGCGTACTTGAGTGATCCCAGTACTTCGTCAACCACCAGTATCAACTCTGAAAAGGAGAAGAGAAACATCACAAGGGTTTTGAACTCGAAGGTAAGCGGTGTGGTTGGATTCCAGGGTTGGACAACTGTCTGAAAGAGATAATAATTGTACTTTAACTGAGTTACATAAGTGTTAAATAATACATGTTTGTGTTTGTCATTATGTTAACTACACATACATACACAGCTACACCGTGGTGGGTCATAATTTGTTGAGTGAAACAGGTTGACACATGGTTAATTAATGTAGATATGACGACTGATAGGTGTGTATGGAGACTACCACCTAACGGAGGACAGGGGCCGTAAGATGATAATGGTACATATAAATATGACGATTTATAAGAGTTTTATGACAAAACCTACGTAAATAATGTTCCTTTTGAGTTTGAGTTTAAAACTAGCGACCGCCCGGGCTTTGGCTCGCCTTTACTCAGATCTGAATTACTGAACTTGACATTATAAAAATAACAAGAATAAAGAAGTGCCTCATAAATTTTCATTCGTTCGTTCTTTCGTACGGCTGAGAGTAGATTTAAGATTAATAAATTCACTTTAATTTTACAGGTAATATCAGCAAGTCTGGGTAATGGCCGCCACATCCAACTCTCCCAGATGGTCCAGATTACAATGAAGCATATCATGATAGAAAACGTCACGAACCCAGTTTGTGTCTTCTGGGATTACACGTTACAGTGAGTAAAACACAATTAGAGATTTACTTTCCCACTTCAAAGTGGTTCAGCGTGCTATATATCGACGCTTAAAAGGCAATCCTTACTTAGACTTAATAGTAATTTAAAGTTCAAATATGTATTTACAAAAACCATCATCGAAATGGGCTTAATCGCAATCACACAATATCTAAGCGACAGAAAACTCGCCTTAAAGCTCTAACACTAGACTAAACTACGTGTAAAAGTCTGACTAATATCATTTTTTATTTGTAACTCATTTTGCGTTATTTTGTCGCTTAGTAAGGATTGCCTTTCAATAGTTTCCGGAAACCCTCTTAAGTCGTATCTTCGCAATGTTTCTAATTTGATGTTGCTAGTCTGCGTACATTTCGGAACGATGCTAAACTCAATTTTGACTGGCAAACTAATTCCATTTCTGACTTCGAAATCGACTTTAGAATCGTAGGAAAACATAAAAATTTATCACAGAACTGTTCTTTTTACTTATCTTCAAGGCTTCAGTGCCTTTTATGCCATTAATTACACTGACCTTAATCTTAAAAAACCCACATGTTTCCTCCACAGTGGCTGGTCTTCCGAAGGTTGTCAAGTGGAATGGACCAATCTTACCCATACTGGCTGCGCATGCTCCCACCTCACCAACTTCGCGATCCTAATGGACGTCCACGGAGTACCACTAGGAGCTGTCCACGAGCTAGCTCTTCAGACCTTGACGTATATCGGCTGCGGGATATCAACAGTTGCATTGGCAGCTGCTATATTCGTCTTCACGTGTTTCAAGAATGGCAAGGTAAGAGTTTGGTCAAATACACGCAAAAAGACTTAACTGTCTAGCACATAATAGATGATTACAACTGCTATTACTCAACCCACTGCTGAGTCGGGCTTTCTCCCATCACAGGGAGGGCAATTAGCCTACAGTGCCACGCTGGCTGATTGCCTAATAAAAAATGCAAAAAGATTAAGAGGGTACCTAATGAAAATCCATTAGAATATTGTGTTTGATGTAATCTGTGGGATGTGAATTTGGACTTTATATTTTCACGATTATAATACATTACATTACCTATATATATTGAACTGTCGCTCTATAGAACAGTTAAGAATCTCTTATTATTTTCGCTGATAAGTAACAGTTAGGAAACAAACTTTCGATAGTTCCTTTAGTAAACTTACTTATGCTATAAGCCATCGTAAGAATATCGAAACATAATGTATTTTAGAGTGTTAAGTACCTACACAAATATATAATATTTTAGTAATAATTCAACTAACACAAATACCGTAGTGCTTATTATTTACGGTTTTCTTGTCAGAAGTCATTCAATTAAGAATTACAGACAATAGCTCTCCAATTCTCTGTTCCCAGCATTCGGATCGCGCTCTCATCCACAAAAACTTGTGTGCGTGTCTTCTGATAGCTGAAGTTATCTTCTTGGCTGGCATTGACAAGACACAGAACCGTATCTTTTGCGGCGTCATCGCTGGTTTGCTCCACTATTTCTTCTTGGCGGCCTTCGCGTGGATGTTTCTAGAAGGTATGTTCCCGTTCAAGATCAATTTGCAGATTAAATTCATTTTCTAAGAGGGTTATAAGCGACTTCAGGCTGGTGCAGTATTGTTTTCTGTTTTCATAGTGTCGCAATTCTCATAATTCATTAAAGATTATTTATTTAATTATTCTAGCTGTACCCTACGAGTCTTGCTACGCCGCTAACTAAAATAAATTTGAAGGAAAGACATTACACACTTATTTTTTGTTCTGAAACCTTCGTTGGCCCATGTACAACACTTTGCGGATGATCATCACATGATCAAATACATAGTTTACGATTCTTTATAGGCCATACAGACAAACGTTCATTTTTATGTTTATATTTATTTTTATGAACTCTTCATTGCACACCAAAATAAAATAAAAGATACAGAAAATAATATATTCATAAAGTATACATTTGGCGGCCTTATCGCAATCCACGACAATAGACAATTCTGAACTGTGAAAAGTGTGCTTCTATTTCTTTATTTTATTTATTGAATAACTAGGTGACCCGGCGAACTTTGTTCCGCATTATATATATTTAAAACAAAAAGAAAGTTGGACATAGGATACCTGAGATTTTTATCCCGTCCGTATAAAACCTACTTTAACAAAACGCAACTGACAGCGAAACGTTATGTTGTCTATAGTTTAATATGGCCGAAAATTTGACAATTAGAAATTTTGAATTCGACTTGTTTATATTGTTGTAACTTTCCCCTGCATTTACCTGTACAACGTGACATTGGCGGAGTAATGTTGTTGTAACATGACAAGCCATTAATCTAAGAAGAAGAAGAATTGTTGTAATTTACATAATATCTTTATAACTGGTAGCCTGTGTGTTATTCTGATGTATAAGCTATATTATTGTAAAGTTTCATTAAAATCCATTCAGTAATTTTTACGTGAAAGAGTAACAAAAATCCATCCATCCATCCATACTTACAAACTTTCACGCTTATAATATTAGTAAGATTTTCATCGTGCCCGGGTTTTCATTCGTTCATTCATTCATTCATTATTACGTTAGCCAGTTTTTACCTTAATTTTACCTCACCCAGGTTTCCACCTGTACGCGATGCTGGTGGAAGTCTTCGAGCCTGAACACCCCAGAGCGAGATGGTACTGTACGTGCGCTTACCTCGTACCCGCTCTGGTAGTTCTGGTATCTGCAGCGATATACCCAGCAGGCTACGGTACAGCTAACCACTGTTGGCTTACCACTGACCGGTGGTTTGTCATGAGCTTCGTTGGACCTGTGATACTTGTGCTCATTGTAAGTATAGTACTCGTACTTGGTACTACTGATACTCAGACCATAAATATATCCTTGTATCCTTGGACATTTCACACAACGCCATCTCGTCCCAAGCTAAGCAACTTAATACTTGTGTTATGGTAACGAGATGGATGATAAACTACTTATATACATTTTTTTTTTGTAAATACATACATATTATAGATAGAAATGACACCCAGACTCCGAGCCAGTGCCTCTGGTTTAGACAAAGACACTTGCCCGACCCCGGAATCGAACCCGGGACCCGTTGATCCAAACGCGGCACATCTAACCACTAGACCAACCTACTGACGTACTGCTGGGTTGTCCACTGTGTCACGCCTGGCAGACTGGTTGGCACAGGGTATCTTTTCAAGATTTCCTTCTTTCCTCCAAGTTTACTTGGCTGTGACTTCCTCAGGCCGAAACGATGTATTTAGATTTTAGATCCATTGTTTATTTGACCTTACTATAACGATTTGACTTGACACGGGTGCGATGTTACCCGCGGGAGACGCTAGTCAAAAAAAGTAGCCAAAGTCACTCCTTATATCAACAGCTATCAGTGAAAGTCCCGTCAAAATCGGTCTAGCCGTTCCAGAGATTAGCCGGAACAGACAGACAGATAGAAATAAAAAAAACAAGTTATTTTTGTCTATGTACTGTGTATACATACTTACTTACTTAGTAAAAAGTGGTTTATTTATTATTACAAACAGACACTCCAATTTTATTTATTTGTATAGATCATTATCATTTATTTATTAATACATTATGTTATTTATTTTATTTATTTTTTATCGTTTGTTCTAGGCAAACGCAGTCTGCTTGGGTATGGTTATCTACATGATGTGCACCCATTCCACGGTATCCGTGAAAGCTAAAGACGACTCAAAGCTCTACAAGATAAGGTAAGTTATCGATTTCTTCAAAGACTTCCCCGATTTTTATATTAATATCTTACTTACTAAATATAAATTACGCGTCACGTTGTTTGTCCGCGATTGACTTCTAAACTACTTAACCGTTTTTAATTAAATTGGCACAGCTTGTGCAGTTTGATCAATTTGAAAGATAGGATAGCTTACTCTCAATTTATAGTCGCATTATTATTAGCAAATTATTTTCCTATTATTTGACAGTCACAAATATATGTTAGCTCCAAACGATTCTAACAGATGGCGTTATCTGTTGACTGGATTCAGTAAGTATTGAATTGATAGCGCTATTGAATACATACTCAACCCAGTTGACCTTACCCACAGCAACGCGTGGCCGGGTCCTAGTAAAACTATATAAAAAAACGAAATTTTCATAGTCTGTCCATTTGTGAGTTTTAAGTGTCATCAAACTCAAAATCATAATCAAAATCAAAATTTACCACTTCTAATTGAAAATTGATTATTTACTATCTACCACCGGTTCGGAAGGCAGCTGCACAGAGAAGAGCCGGCAAGAAACTCTGTAGTTGCTCTTTTTAGATTGCCATTTTTAGGTACAAGATTGTATATAAGACAGATTTGTGAGAGCAAACTCGCGCAATAGTCGCAGAGGACTAAACATCAGCCAGATCTAGTCAAAATAGTAACCTTCCTTCTCTACTCTAATATGCCTTTCCTCTCTTCAGGGTATGGCTGAACAGTTCCTTGGTGCTGGCCTTCCTACTAGGCCTGACCTGGGCGTTCGGACTCCTCTACCTGAACGAGCAGACAGTGGTCATGGCGTATGCCTTCACCATCCTCAACTCTCTCCAAGGGCTGGTCATATTTATATTCCACTGCTTGCAAAATGATAAGGTAAGAATTAGCTGAGGATTGTATTACTGATATGAATGATGTAGACCCACAATAAAAAATAATATTATGTCTAAGTAGAAAAAGATAATTTTACTATAATTTGTTCGCGTTAAGGTGAATGTTCCAGGGTAGCCCGCGAAATTCAAATTTTCTTACGTTTTTTGCAATTTGCAGGTCAATGCTAAGTTGTATGTTGATTAAAATGTTATTCGCGGCTGTAAGACGTATGTAGTTATAGAATTATAATCATAGCACTGCCTTGCAAATTGCAAAAAACGTAAGAATATTTGAATTTCGCGGGCTACCCTGGAGCATCCACCTTAAACAAATATACTTCCGTGACTCCGAAATTGAACCTGTGACCAACTGTGGTAGCGCATAAGCTAGATACTGTCTTGTTCTGTTTGCTTGTCATGTGGCCTTTGACGCGAATTTCTTAGTTATACCTAAAGGCTCGTCGCGATTCCGATCGATCGGGTTTGTAATTATGAAGTTTCGTACTCTTGAGCACACTTGACGCGACGCTAGCGCTAAATTGTTTCAATATTGTGTGGCCATTGGATGAACTAATCACTATTGGATTCAATCCAATAACGGTACTCTCGACGCCACTTTGACAGCAATTTGACAGCTACAATCGCTTGCCAACACAATAGCAATTCCGATTTCAATCCAATATTGTCAGTATTCTTTTCAAGATTACGGTAATTTGACAGCATCTATACTTCTATACTTAATCTATACTTAATAAATAAAATTGGACTCATCATCATCATCAAAGTCTGTTTGTTCCGGCTAATCGCTGTAACGCCTGGACCGATTTTGGCGGGACTTTCACCAATAAGTAGCCGATGATATTAGGAGTAACTTAGCCTACTTTATTTAGACTAGCTTCGCCCCGTGGCGTGACCCGCGGTACGCAAATAAGTAAGCGCAAGTAAAACCGCGGGGTGCAGCTAGTTGAAAATAAATTGGATCCGAATTGGCATTGGAATAAAAATGTTATTGGATTGAAGAGTAAGCCCCCTGATAACTGCAAGTGAGTATATTACCTATATGTGTTTTTTTTACTTTCCAGTTCCGAAACGAGTGTGCTAGAATAGGCAGAAGACATCCGTGGCTCTCATGCTGTCTCCATTTCACTGGTCAACCCTCGGAGACCTTGCAGCACAATAATGGACCCACAGCTTCTTCGTCTAACCACATGGACACTAGGCAAGGCTCCATGAAAAGCCGTCGATACCATCAGAGCACAGCTGATGTGGATGACATCGTCGACCCTAGAGACGTGACGGTAAGGTTCAGTTTTGAATGCCTCCATATCGAGTTCAGAAAGTAAAATGAGTATTTTACAATAACGTTATATACTCTGAAATCGTTTCGGTAACGTTTAGTTTTGATTGACTTTAATAAAAAACGTGATTACAATAAAGATTTTCGTATGACGTTGTAGACTCTTAAGACATATACGGTAAGGATCAATTTTGACTGACTCAATTTCAAATACGAAAATCAGTGAACTGAGTGAGTCATGTCACTCCTTTTCGTCTTCGTTTTCGTGAGTTTATAAGCGATCTCAAGCCACATATATAGGGTGTAACAAAAATACTATAGCCACATACACTGAAATACTTCGAACAGTGATAGCGACATGAGGTGGGTCGACCACTTCCCTTTGACATGCGATATGCCTTTGAGGAGATCGATGGCTGTCACATGAGTGATGCTTGTCAATGGGTGCATTTTAATTCTCTTATACATTTTTTTTTGAGCGCCTGTCGGTACCAACACAAACTAGTTAATGTACACGGTCATTATAAATGGTGTTAAAAAAAGACCAGCTCACTGAGTTTCTTCCGCCAGGTCTTCTCGGTTGGAGCCGCGTTGCGACCTGGTAGTGATGTTATAAAAATTATGCAACGTAAATTATGACGATTGTGAACGCCATAAATTGGCATAAACAATACAGCATTTTTCTATTCTATTCTACCGAAACTGCTCCGGTTCCATATATTAATGATTATTTTCTATTTTGAAGAATGCCTGAGAAACGGTAGTTTTTCTGATCCGATTTTCAATCGCATAACTCTTGTTCCATATATTTAATACATTTCTTAGCGTGTATCTGCTCATTTCTCTAACTATGACACTTTCGTTCCCAATTGGTGACCAATATTGAAAAAAATTTTTGTAATTTGTTCTGAAATTTCACAAATACTAGTCATCGTTCGTTTATTTTGTTACCTTTGACTAAAGGAATTTAGTTACACCCTGTGTAGACATTAAAGTTTATTTAATTATTAAGTTCTTGGGAGTGGGGATCTGGTACACATAGTATTTTAGAGATACATTTTTCTATAAACGAAATATTTTATAATGAATAGTATGCGCTTTGGTGAAAGTAAACCGCTAAATTATAGGTAAAAATAAATATGCAAATATATTATATACTAAAATAACCTAAAGGTAACGCATACCATACAAAAATCGATACTAATACAGCATAATAAGGTACATATTTGATTAACAAGTATCCGTAAATATTGGCGTTAATAATTCAAAGTCACATATTGTGTTGAGAACTTCAACGGTTCTGTGCCATAATTTATGGATAATATAGAACACTGAATCTAACTGACTATATATAAACTTACTTATGCTAATGAAACACGTCCAACTAACAGTAACACTAACAAAACAAGTACAACTAACAGTAACACTAACAAAACAAGTACAACTAACAGTAACACTAACATCAAATAAACATAACATTACAAACAACAATTCAAATTGAACAGACCGCAAGTTCTTCTGGTGTCGCCGCATCAGCGTCAACCACAAACAACTTAGTCATCAATACGCTAAACGTTGTAGTGAACAACAACAACCATAACAATAATAACGTTGTCAACAACGCTGCGGTCGCGTCACTGGCCGCTGCGGCAGCCGCACATAGCTATCACACAAACAGAAATAGACGAACCTCGCAAGAAAACCAGTTCAGTCCCAACTTTGGCCCCAGTTTGAATGCAACCGCCGCAAATTTTGGCCACAACATCCCAGAGAGGGAGCCACCAGCACCCATGGCACAATTACGGAACCCTATTAATTCCGGCAGTGGCAGATATCCACATGGATACCGACAAAACGGCCAGCAAGGTGCGTACGCAATATTTTAGAGATAGGATACATTTAAATTATAAAAAAGAAACAGTTTTTTTAAGAATACCACCTGACACCACGGCTTTTGTCACTAATTCGTCTTAAGGCAGCTCAATTTTGTTGTTTTAACAATTTTTTTTGTAATACGTCACTAACATGTCTTTGTTTACGCGTCACTGACGCCTTTTAAGTTACGGTAAGTCATATTTTATTTTACTTTCGTCTGTCTATGAGGCATTATCTAAATCTAACGCTTACAAACTAACATTCCGTTTATTTTTATTAACATCTCTGTTTCTCTAGTGGTGTGGTGGTAATTAGTACTAAACTAAATCGCATCAAAACCTAAATGTGTTGATGCATTTCTATTGAAAGTCATTATCCTATCTCTAGGTAGTTGCGTATACGTTTGCGCTGGCTATTCTGTCCTTATATGTAAATATATTTACTATGTATCAAATATATGTGTAATATATACTTTTATATACAAAAACAGAGTTACAACTTGCAACCTGAGGCGTCAAGATGGAATATAGTTCGACCGACGGCGCCTATTTATGTGCCTGCTGACGATGCTCGTTCCATGAGAGTGCCTACACCTCAAAATATACCTCATAGCACGTCCCATACGCAGAGTATAGCGTCAATGCATAGCTACAGAAATAATATCGAAGTACCGAATGACTATCAAAATATGAGGTCGCGGTCGCCATCTTGTTTTTCAAGCAAGATGGCGTCTTCGATTGGCGCGAACGACTGGGCGGTGTTGGCGAACGCGGGGAATTTATGGAAGGTGAGGGAAGGGCTGTATAAAGCTTGACGCTGTTAGAGTGAATCTGTCATGTTAGATTTTTCAGTTTGCGGTTTTGTAAGATCTCACGTTGATTCAACTACACCCTCATGTCATTTCAGTTTTGTACAGTTTCTGAACGATCAGTTCTACAGGTATTGCTAAATGAGGTAAGTAATGTAGACATTTAAATTTTGGTATGAAGAATAATTCTACTATGTCTCAGCTCACAAAGGACCTTCTGCTGAGTCGGGCCTCCTCCAACTACATGGAGGGCAATTAGCCTACTGTGCCCCGTTGGCCTTCCTTCTCATGCGGCTACGTTCTGGGCCTTATCGTTTGCTTTGGTCGGCTTTTACGACACTCTCATAATGAAATGGGGTGGCGAAGTTATGTATTCTAAATTCGACACCACACAGGAAGAATAATAACGCAGAAAACATTATGTATTTGATAAGATATTCGTACCCATGTATAAATAATGTATTTTAGTATAATAGTTTCACTTATGGCGTAAGATTTCAACGTACACTTTACATACTATACTCAGTTATTAAACTTGGTGGTGGTATAATTAAAAACTTTGAGATCTTGTAAAATCGTCTAATATCATCACAATCCTAACTGCATGACTGCCTCCAAATATTGCATGAACTCACACTTCTGTCTGTAAATTCAACATTCGCCCTTATTTATTTGACATTAAGCCCTGCCCGATCCTTCAAAGCACTGTCATAGTTTATCTAGCACCGTATCATGCATCTCTTTTTGACTCGCAACGTACTCATTAGCGTTTAAGGACGACAATACTAGTATCTTGTTCGGATAGAAAAGTTAATGCTGCTAGAGCAAAATACAGTAAAGAAATTCCTAACAATCATTTTATTGAAGAAATTGAGCTGTCTTACATAATTACTTAGCTTGTAATGTAGTTTTTTCGTCTTTTAAGCCGATGAATGACCCACTACTGAGTCGGGCCTCCTCCAAATTCATGGAGGGAATATAGCCTACTGTGCCACGCTGGCAAGACGGGTTGGCACAGGGTTTGTATCAAGTTTCCCTTCTCTTGCGGCTAGGCGATTTGCCTCTTGCGTTCCCTTAGTCGCCTCTTACGACACCCTCAGTATGGTATGGGTTGGTGAAACTGCGTATTCTAAATCCGTTACCACACCACCGTTACCACCGTGACCGAACTGTCACGGGTAACAACATGGAACGTAATGTCGTCTAAAAAGTTTTCAATTTTACAGAACACTTCTTCTAAACACCACCCAGTGAACTCATCCACTCTGCCTCACCACGACACCCTCTCTCGCCAACTGGGGCAGCCCAATCATCTCCACAGCCCTTACGAGTGCGACGCACCTCTCGCCCCTGGCTCTCCAAGACACGCCATAAGAGATGAAGAGAGCCCTTTACACCATCCTCAAGGATACCAGACCACCCGAAGCTACAACCACGACTTCCGAAACCCTCACGTCTACATGTCCCAGCATTCCCCAGGCAGCCAGGAGATGGTGTTCCGTAAACACCATAAAGACGATCGAAGGAAACACCATCATCACCACGGAAGCCAGAACATGAACCATACATACTCTGAGATTGCATCGCAGCAAGGCCGTATGTACAGGCGAGGATCCGAACAAGAGTTCAGAGTCATACAAGACGACCCGGTGTACGAGGAGATAGAGCGGAACGAAACCATGATGTCGGATATCTCCGACGACAACTCTGGCCCGGATAACTGCAGACAGAACCCTGGACACCATGGATCGTCTAGCTCCAAGTTCTTTGGCGATCACCGCCCTTTAATCTCCTACAGTCCAGGGGAGAGACACCACCACGACCAGGAGCATTACGGGAAGTATGGGAAATGGGATACTTTGGAGCGTTATGATCCGAGACACTACGAGAGCGGGAGATTGATGCATCCGTACCACCAACCGCAAGAGAGCAATATGAGGGCTTTGGCTGCTGTACTCAATGGAGAGAACAACGTGGTCTGCCATTTAGAACCGCATAATTCGTACGATGTATATCAACCTCAAAGTAGCAACCCTAGGACTGTGTCACAACCCAGTTTTTGAACAGAGAAACGAGAACGAAACAGCGATATCTAAATATCGTAACAGTGAATTGTATGAACAGTGATAGACAGTGAACTCTGAGTGTTAGAATATTATAAGGACTGTTGTACAGATATAGCGAATGAATTTTTCTATGAACGTAGAGTTAGAGTTAGCGACACTTAAGATTTACTTAGAAACCTTGCCATAACATGGTCGTTATTTATAGAATAGTTAACGTACATTTAAATCACTTTTTCACTGTGATCCTATTTAATTATAATGGCTCAAGATTCTGTGTCGCGACCATGTGTGTACTGTACTCACTGCGAGAAGTTAATTAGTGGCAAAATAATCTGCTTGGCGTGTTATTGTTAATTTTAATGTAACGAAATGCAGGTGACATATTTTTATTCACTGCTCAATTTGTTAATTGATTTTCGATGCGATGTAAATTTCGATTGCGCGATGTAGCGATGTGATCAACATTTATGGAAACCTCGTAAAGCTACATTCTCCTAAAGCTGAGGACTGAAGTATTGAGGACTACATTCTCCCAAAGCTTTTAACATGCCAAGTAGATTATTGACTAGTAATTTTGTATATACTGTTAGCGTTAGCCCTAGACATTAGTACTTCCGGCGTGTCCTTACTAAATACTCTTCTATCGTGGCATTCTATCTCGTTCCCTTATATATAACTCCAATATCTGTGATGATTCATACCTCTTTGTGTTTGACGTTTTTTACTTAACCTCATCTTCGTATGCTTCAAAGATATCCACCAGCTGCTGCCCAATAGCTCAGTTGAAGATGGTTTTAGAGCCTGGTTCGACCAAGTGTCTTTGTGTATACCAGAAGCACTTGCTCCGAGTCTGGGTGTCATTTATGTGTGAAATACATGTCTGTAAACAGCTTCCACGATACATGTTATACTCAGTACAGGGCTTTGCTTCTGACAATACAATGAAAATAGTAAATAAATAAAATATCCTTGGACATTTCACACAACGCCATCTCGTCCCAAGCTAAGCAACTAAATGCTTGTGTTATGGTAACGAGATGGATGATAAACTACTTAAATAATTTTTTTTTTTGTAAATACATGCATATTATAGATAGAAATGACACCCAGACTCCGAGCCAGTGCCTCTGGTTTAGACAAAGACACTTGCCCGACCCTGGAATCGAACCCGGGTCCCGTTGATCCATAGGCGGCACATCTAACCACTAGACCAACGAGGCAGTCATAACCTTATTCACAGTTAAAATAGTATGTTTTAACTGTGAATAAGGTTATGCGCTGATATTTTTTTTCTGATATACATGCAATACTTTATTTGTAGTTCCAAGTATTGCTCAAAATGTTGGTGGGCAGCAGCGTCCGCTTACCATCAAAAAGTAGAAACAACTATTTCTATATTGTTATGAAATAGAGGATTTTTGTTTGTGAATTTTAGAACAACTTTTTTCAATGCACAACTGTCTGCTCTAACTCGTTGAACACGAAGAATAATGTTCTTTATATTTTAGTTTAAGTTTGCTTAGACACAATGTCTTAACACTGCCATAACGTATTATTAGTATAATCTTACTAAACCGTTTTATATCCAAGATGAATATTTGAGACAAAAGTCATTTGAACTTATATTGGTAGAAAATATAGTAACGTTTCATGTAAACAAATTAATTTACCTACACATGACTAAATCAATTAATTGTAGATTTTTGTGTAGTTACAAAAGAAGAGGATTTCTCCATAAATCCAGACATAAATAAAACTTAAAAAATAATCTTAAAGTAATTTATTACAAAAAACAATTGATGGCAAGACATAAAAAACCAAATTAACGAAAATTATTGACATCGTTCCATTATTTTATATCCGAAGAAAAACAAATTTCATTTTAGCCATAAATACATTCGTTCCTTTGACTTAACTTAGTTTGCTAAATAGCGATAAAATTTTATTGGAATGGCATATATGTTTTTGTGACTACACACTAATCTGCCTCCATTTTATTTGGTGTCCCGTTTCCATGTATGTATAAAGACAGCAATAACACAATTCAACTAAGCAAAGGGACGTATGAAAATACAAAATTTGAGTTGAGATAGTACAATAATAAGTTTTTAAAATACAGTCAATACATTCCTTGCATATTTTTCGTGTCTCAAAACCAAGTCTAAAACAAAACATGAAAGAACATATTTTAAAATACGTTTAGTTTTAAATGACGAGCTGCTAAACAAAATGGCATCTAAGGCTATTGCAATAAGAAGCTTTTATTTATTTTCAAATGGAATTTCTAATAATAAACATCCATCCAAATGTTTTATAGACTGACACGTTTTGATGTTGTGCACTTCTAATATTAGATATAGAACCTTTGATAAAATAAAACATAATGTTATGTAAAATTGTAATGCCATGGTACTGTTAATTTGACAAACACGGCGATTCAATGCGTTTCAATGTTCTGCAATTTGATTAAAAACAACCGGATTTAAACAAATATTTCACCCAATCAAAAGCTTAGACTTAGCCCTAAAAATATAACGATGCTTTGTTTAATGAAGAGGAATAATTGTATATAATAATTTATTGATTCAATTTTCAAATTAATTTAATAATTTGAAAATTGAATAATATAATTAATTTAATACTTTGGAAATTGAATATAATAATAATTGATTCAATATATTGTGTAACGGCAAAATATTCATAAAATAAACACATTATAATTTTGGACATTTCACAGTGAAATATAGCTGCCTGATTAATTTATTATTCCTATAAAAAAAAATTAAGCTTACATACGACTCGGTGAGCGTGTGAAATGTAAAATAGGTTTAGTTTTTAATGCTGGCAATTCCATTTGACTTTGACATTTGTATTTGCAAAGTTGCCCTTGATTAAAAACTGGCTATAGATCTATAGTTCTCTGGGGCATCTAACCCACCCGCGATTACTCAGCCCGTAGATGACCCGCAGTCGGGCCTCCTCCAGTTACATGGTGGGTAATTTGGCCTACTATGCCCCGCTGGCCAGACCCGTTGGCTCAGGGTTTCATATCAAGTTATCCTTCTCTTGCAGCTAGGATTTCCGCCTTGTCATTTTATATCTTGAAGGTTGAGTACACTTAGTTGCTACAAATATGGCTCATTCCATTTTTGCAGTTCTTTATAACATGATTACTGACCGCAGCGTCGTTCGACTTCAGGCAATTTTCTATATACCTATATTTTTCCAAGATTATCATATTATTTCTGCTATTTCAGACGAAATAAATCCGTTATCTGAAAATACTATAGCCTCTTAGTTCGAAATACAATTACAATGGCATGAAGATATTCTAGACATGAAGAAAAACTGATATTTAAATCTGATTTAAAGTCTTTGAAATGCTTGAATACGCCATTAAAATATAAGGAATTGTTTAAACTATTGATATATTAGTACAATAACATTGGTTTCTGCTGTATATTTTGAATGTGAAGCAATATAATAGAAATGAGAGCGTTATAAATGTTTGGTCCATTTTTACAATAAGAACACACATTTAATTTATAAAAATTTATACTGTGTGGCCAAAATTTATATCGCTCTCTCCTCGTAACGGGAAAATATGATAAAAAAAGCACGGGGGAACGTTTATTTTTTGTAATTGGGTATACTAGTCTATTTTTCCCGATTGTCTGAATAATTATAGGTGTACATTGTCATGTATTTCTGTTATAATGTGTAATTATTATTTTTTTGTTTTGTAATGTATTTTAAAAAGGTTGACATAATGAATGTGAAGTAGAGAGATGCAAATGTGTAAATAAATTAAAATTTATAAAAATTAAGAGGGGCTGTCCTGTGAGGGTGGCACATATTAACTTTGTTGTTTTTTTTAAACAAACCATATTTCCTGTTCTCCTATTTATTTCCTCCCTGTGCCACTCCGTCTGGCCAGCGTGGCACAGTAGGGTAACTACCCTCCATGTAGTTGGAGGAGGCCCGACTTAGCAGTGGGTCATTTATGGGCTGAGACATAAGTATCTAAGTATATTTATTTGTGACGAAGAATATGGGATGAGATCGTCGTAGCCTAATCCGAAATGCATTCGATCTGCAGGCTAAGCAAACTTTACTACTACTCAGGTAGCCCACTGTTGAGTCTGGCCTCCTCCAGTTACATCGAAAATCCTACTGTGCTGTGCTGGCCAGACCAGATGGCACAGGGTTTCAAATCAAGTTTTCCTTCACTTGCGGCTTATCAGGGCACTAGCTTTTGCGCGCGGCTTCGCCCGCGTGGGCTTCGAACCCGTGCATATTTTTTATGAACATAAAATGGGTTATTGTGACTAAACTATGGTAGTTAGATATGTGCTCTCGCGGACTTTTTTGTAGATCTTTATAAGACCTACAAACCCGTAGTACATTATTTTGTTCTATTGTCAATAGTTTTTGCAGCGCACGCATAAATAGGTTTTCGATTTTACACCAAAACACAAAATCGCAATTTTCATACGGATCCCTAATTCTATTGAAAATAAAATATAGCCTATAACTTTCCTCGATAAATGGACTATCTAACACAGAAAGATTTTTTGAAATCGGACCAGTAGTTCCTGAGATTAGCGCGTTCAAACAAACAAACAAACTCTGCAGCTTTATATATTAGTATAGATTACCCTCAGGATGGAATGGGATAGTGACGTATCTATTTTAAATCCGTTACCACTCGTTTATCTCTACTACTACTCCTCAGGTGACCCACTGTTGAGTCGGGCCTCCTCCAGTTACATGGAAGGACATTAGGCTACAGTGGTCAGACGGGGTTTCGTAACAAGTTTTATTTCACTTGCGGCTTATCGGGTTTACTACACCCTCCGAAAAATGGGGTAGTGACACTATGTATTTTAAATCCGCCACCCGACTACACGGACGACACATTTATCTCTGCTGGATGCTAAATGTGTGTCCTTCATTAATATCTGATCACACCAATCCATGTACAATCACACCAATCCATGTACAATCACACCAATCCATGTACAATGACACCAATCCATGTACAATCACACCAATCTATGTACAATCACACCAATCCATTCGACACTTTAAAGTAGACTAACTGTCGAAGGAGGAAAATCTTCGTGTGTCCCATTTCTATTCAAATTGGAGAGAGACTGACTCATCACTGGTTCGTAGAAGATAATAAAACCAAAAACGTATAGAGTTTCATAGACATATATTTCTTATAGACTTTACACCCACAAATAATACGAGTCACAAAGAATTGAAAGTATTTTTTCATAAAAACTTATCGACATTAAGGTGTTAGTGTCTCCGCAAATAATATTATCGATAGTTCCTTGTACATTGTAACTTAACACTAAAATGTCTATAAATAACATTTACGAAATCCATCCATTTTGTTTTCCAAACTTGGGAGATCTTTAAGGCACTCTTCGGAGAAGCGAACCTTAAAATGAGATCTAATTTTTGAAATTTTCACGCCCAGTATTGTTTATTTTTTCTAAAAAGTCCTTAAAATACGAAATATCTAAAAAAACAATCACGCCAAAATAATACATTACATTACATGGGTAGGTACTGCTAAAATATTTTTTTAAATAAGGCAACTATTTAAGCACCGCCCGCTGATCCCTAAAAGAAACTACATATTTTTTTTATATAAAAATATAATTTTGATCGAGATCCAAAACGTCAAAAGATTTATTTCACAAGTACGTAAAAACATCAAATAACATAAGAGCTATCATCTACTTAAAATTAGATTTCGATGATGAAACATTATGAAGGATGGAAACATGGACTACAAAAAAGATGAAAAAAAGGTACATATACATCTAAGTTTTTGTGTAATAATGCCCCTAAAATGAAAGATGACAAAGGTCATCATTGAAAACAGTTTTCGTCGGTTAAGCTCTGTTAAGTTTGAGAAATTAGAGTACAAAGTCAATAAAATATAGTAGGTAAGTTCAGAATATAGTCACAAAAGGTAGGTACTTAATAAATTAAATTATTTATAATAATATCCACAAAAGCTTCACACTACCATTTGCAGGATTGATGAGGCAAAACACCGGGTTTTTTAAGTAATTAAAGATAACTGAATGTAAATTGAACTTTGTACACTGACAAATGGGTTCACACCTTTATAGACTAATGAAACTACTAGATAAGGCACATATTTAGACATTATACATTTCAAAATTCCATTGTTTTTCCGATAATCGACAATCAGGCACTTATAATAGACATCTATTATCTTACATTAATTAAATGCCGGTATAATTAAAATAGATGGAACGACGATCTCCGAAAGGTGGCGGGCAGCAGCTGGATGCGTCAGGCAGATGACAGGGCGCTACGGCACTCTTTAGGGGAGGTCTATGTCCAGCAATGGACTAATGTGGGCTGATTATGAGGATGATGATGATAATTAAAATGTGATGAGCATAATCTACAACTTAAGAGATAGAAAAAATAAATGCCATCTTGAGACATATCATCATCTCATTAACTCATTAGTGCATAAAAATACGTAGATACAATTATCGCTTGAACTTTAAACTACATTATTATCACTGACCAATAAAAAAGTCAAAGGTCGCAGATAGCGGGAAAAAAACGTACGATAATTGATTTAAAATTATTCTATTAACTCTGCTACTACGTCGGTTTAGATGTTAATTAATAAATAACACAAACTTTGCTGATAATTAATTCTGACATCTAACAGTGAAATACAGTTTAAGCAGGCTCGCATTACTTTTAACGATTGTGGATTAAAATACTTTAATTGATGATTTCGTTTTATTGTTCAAAGAATTTATAGATGCTTATTATTATTTTTCCATGGTCATTTGTTGATATTTGTAACATAAGAATGGAAAATATTCCTAATAAAAAGTGCTGCAATTTAAAAAGTACCTAGTTTTACTGGAATATCACTGGTAGATGTTTTATGACTTATTGTTATTTTATTACACAATTAAAAGCATTTTAGATTCAATTCCACATGTCACGGAGAGCATATAGTTGGAAATATAAGTAAAAAGTTCGTAATGTAAGACAGTCTGTTACTCAATACATTATCGTTTGAATCAGTCACAAAATAGTACTTACTAGATGAGAGACTCAAACAATAGTTAAATTGTACAGTTTAACACTCGACACACAACACAGAGTTGGCAGTCCAAATATCACATAGCGATCGATTAACACTTTGGGCTCCAAAGACTTGACAGTAACTGCCCAACAAAAAGTATTAACTTCTTCTTAACTCTACTAATTTTGATACTTGAATAATTGATAATATTTAAATTTTGATACTTGAAAGTTTATTACGAGAAATACCTGTAAGAAGGCTTTTGCATAAACATTAAACTAGAAATATTAAAACACTGGAAACTAATTAACATAAAATTGAGATCATATTGTTATATATCGCCAAAGAAAGAACTAACAATCTTCATAATGGTAGCTTCACAAATTCAAAAGTGGAAAAGGCCCATTTGATTTAAGCGCAATTTAAATTAATTTCATACCACAGTCTAAAACTTTTTATGTTTTTTTTTATTTGAAATTTGATTAACAATTTTGAAAGAATTTATTTGTAAGCAAAGCGAAATACCAATGTTAAGTTCATTGGAGCCCAATTCATCACAGTACTGCTATGAGCAGCCACAACTTTCTACCACCATTCCAGGGAGAGTCCCATAAATAATGTTTAATTCATGATCGAAGTACAGCATAGTTATGCTGCTCATTCTTCTAGGCGCACAACACGGGCCCCCACTGCCTGAAGGCGTAGACAATTGGATTAAGTGTGTATGAGGATATTTCTGGAGGAAACTGTAAGGGCACTCCCCACTGCAGTAGTTTGCGTCGTATACTTTGGGGGCGATGATCCAGTCCCATCCAAACTCCTCGAAGTTGACCTCAAGTGGGTAACGACAGCATCGTGACTCCTGGGAGTTTTCAGTGCAGTCCATGCCTAAGGTACGTCTTGTCCGTTTGTGTGAAATGTCCTTTAGACTAACTTCTATATATGGCATCTGAAAAGAAATATAAAAAAACACTGAATTAAATAACTAAAATAAATTAAATAACTAAAATTTTAACAAAGTAATTTGCGCCAGATCGCTGTCATCTTGTTATGTTGGATTACGCAGATGTTTAACGTAAATCCTATTATCATGGAGAGCCAGCTAATAGATGGGAGTAGTTACCCAACTAAACAAGGGCACATTAAAAAGGCAACCTGTCATTCTTCCTTGTAATGATGATTAATAAAACCATACAAGGCTGGTGGTGAAAAATCCCAATCCAATTTGGAACCCAGGAAGTTACATTAGAAAGTATTTGAAATTAACGGGTACAGCCGCGGTTGTACTAATCGCAGTATGTTTTAAACTACAACTTTTTCAAGAAGTGATTACACTTGAATATTCTTTTTTATCATCTTAATTAAATTAAATTAGAGCCAGTCACTGTCGTTTATTAATGATTACCAAATACAATTCATGTGTTGAAGTAAAAGACAGAATATTTATTAGCTTCAAATATGACACAGGATTCGGCCTTCTTTAAGTGGATGGTGGATAAAATGGAAGGAAATTACCATACCTTGCCCTGGCCAAATTGCTCGTCACAATGCCCACCTAACGATAATAGTATAAAAAGTAAGAATAATTAAATAAGTATTACTATTTTATTTTGTAATAACAAATTATTAATAGCTTATATTTTAAACGTGCGCAATTTTTAACCCATCCCTGAAGGTGTTTTAAGAGGCACTCGAAGGAAGACAAACTAGCCTCCAGAAGGAAGGAAATTTCGTAGCAAAACTTTCGCCAACCTGTCTGACCTGCGTGGTACAATAGGCTGTTTCCACGATGTAAATGGAGAAAACCTAACTTATTTTGACCTAGTTTTTTCAAACTTCCTCAAGTAGAACTGTGTGGTATTAACAGACCATGATTGATTGGTTGCCACTGACAGACAGATCCGCTAACACACACGTGAAACCTATAATTACTTAGTGATGGAAACCAGGAGATTGGAAAAAAACTTACCAAAGCATTGTTTGATTCAGAGCTCGGATGTGGCACGACCAAATTCATCCGATTCTTCGAGTCTTGTACTCTCACAACTATAGCTAAGTTTTCCCTTGGGAGATGGCAGAATTCTGCTACCATTGTGGTCACGTTGACTTTCAGCCAAACGCCTGCTTTGATGTTCCTTTTAGACATCTTGACAGAGTTTTCCGTGTACGTGACAGACGCTTTGCTGCCTTGGCTATTTCTTGTGACTCTTGAGACTTGAAGATTGATAGTGAAATGCTCGTCAGGGTCTGACGTCACATTTCTCGCCTCCAACTCCTGAAGGTGAATATTGAGGACAGCCTCATCCAGCTCGTTTTGTAGGACCTTATCGGTGATTCTGAAGTTGATAAGCTTCAGACCTTTGAAGTGATTATGACGCTTTGTATCTGTCAAAATAAAAATTAATGATTGAGATATATAATATATACTGTGTTATGAATGGGGCAAAGTTTATTTTTTGTAAAAGGTATTTTTACTCTCACTGATATATCTGACTTGAATTCCAAAATAAATTTTTATTTACGGTCCGGTTACGGTATTTACGGTTATTATTTAAAAGAAAGGTTCTTATCGGCTCTTGAGTAGGCTTGGACCAATGGCTTGGACTAATAAATAACTTATTAGTAAACATATTGATAAATTTATTTGAAAAATCAAATTTGCATTTAAAATTCACTTAATCCGGTCTTTAAAGATGTGAGATAGGCTTGACATCTGGCAAAGGAAGAAAAACGTGAGCCGGAACTCTTTTCTCATCTAGAAAAATTTATAACTAATTATTAAAATTTTAATCAATTTTATTTGGAGGATGCATGTGCTTCTTATAATAACAAATATAAAATGTCGATATCCCCAAGCTTCAATTTAATATTTTTGTCACTTTTGCAGGTCTATACTTTTGATGACTCTACGGTCTGTAGTCTTTAGTTTTATTCGTATATCATATTTTACATTTATAAAACATTTGTCACTATATTCAAAAATTGCAAAGTCAGATACTCCACACTAATAGCCATCAAATCAACGCCGGCTTATTTTTTAATGGATATTATGATTGTTGATTTTTAAAACTTAATTCCTACTTAAAGAAATATTATTAATGTCCTCAATCCGTTATTAATACGCAGATACCATTCCCATCGAATAAGATGTACTCCAAACAACACGCTTTTTACTGAAGAACCAATATTAAAAATATTCTTTTTTTGTCATTTTAATTTGTATAACCTGTGAAAACATGAAGTGCGCACACGGCTTTGATTATTTTGTTTTCCGCTACGTAACTTTCTCTCTCTACCCTTATTATCAAACTCATCTCTCTTCCTCTAACATACCAGCATTTCCATGGTATATAACAATAAAGCCGCCACTTTATCATCATAACCAAGAAAACACCCCAAAATACCATCATCATACAATCTTTGGTAATATTGGTACAAAGAGAAACGTTACACAAACTCTCTCTCCCTGTCTCTCGTCTCTCTGTCTGCCTTTAGGTAATCCAACGCAATTGCCCCTTTCACTGGCAAGATACCTTTTCTACCAAGGAGTACCTAACTTATTCTGCTTTTATTGCCGGTTTCCCCAAGTTTTGTTTTTATGTTTTCCGCGCGAAATGCAGAATTAATACTAATAAACTCTGTAAACTAAAAAAGAAGTTTTTTATTAAATACCACGTGAAGTCGGATAACGGGTAGTTCAAGATAAATTTAGGATAAAATGTGTAGTTATGTTGACTTTCAGTGTCTTAAAGTATGTGCCCAGAAATAGTCGGCACCCTAAGAAAATATGTATATCACTAATACATTAATTTTAGTTTAACCATGGCTTGCTACTATTTTATTGAATTAAATGATGAACGTAGACTATGTACGGCAACTCCATCTTGTATCCCCGGGCGGGCTCTCCACATCTGAAATAAAGAAAAGCATTTGTTAGAATACCACCATCATATTGTTAAGGCAATGCCCCGTCGCGCACCGGCTCTCACTTACACACGACGATACACAGTAAAACTGCTTGGCGCCGGACATAGATGTGAGGGTGGTAGCTAGCCGGGCGGACCATTCGAACCTACCACCAAGCGTGCTGGGTTTTGTTGACTTTTACAACACGCATTTTTTTGGTATGAGTTTCGTATTAAGGTATGTTCCCCAGACGGGAAAACATACCTTAATACGAAACTCGTCCTGGCCAGGGTGGCACAGTTGGCTAATTACCGTCCATGCAGTTGGAGGACGCCGACTCAGCAGTGGGTCATTTATGGGCTGAGAAGTTCCTAGTATCGATCTCTATATCTAAAGATCTCTATATCGGATCTCTATATCGGAACTGTGAACTTGCGGAAGGCGCAGTGCTGGCAGGCCTCCCACACGGTGGACCGACGACCTGGTTAAGATCGCCGGAAAGCAGTGGATGCGGGCGGCCCAGGACCGGCCTTTGTGGAAATCTTTGGGGGAGGCCTATGTCCAGCAGTGGACGTCTTTTGGCTGAAATGATGATGATGATGATATCGGAACTACTATCGATAATATCGTCACGGCAATGTGGCTTTTGTTACATACTGTATAATTGGAAATACTACAGTATACTGTACTGTGACGACACGGTTGGCGCAGTGGTTGAGCGATCGACTGCTGCGCAGCATGTCGCGGGTTCGATTCCCCGCACGGGAGAAATATTTGTACGACCTACAAGTATTTGTTCCGGATCTGGGTGTTTTCTATCTATAATATGTATGTATTTACAAAAAAATAATTATAATAATTAGTATATCATCCATCTCGTTACCATAACACAAGCATAACTTGGGACGAGATGGCGTTGTGTGAAATGTCCAAGGATATTTATATCACTACATAGTATAAAACAAAGTCGCTGTCGTCTGTCCGTCCCTATGTATGCTTAAAACTTTAAAACTACGCAACGGATTTTGAAGCGGTTTTTTTAATAGATAGTGTGATTCAAGAGGAAGGTTTATATGTATAATACGTAATTGCACCCCTGCGAAGCCGGGGCGGGTCGCTAGTTATATTATATTTATACTACTGAGAATAACTAGCAGGAAACTCGGAGAGCTACATTTTTATCATTTTTGCGAGGCAGACACCGCAGTGGGATGGATTGGCTGAAATGATAATCATTAGATGATGATGAAATTTATACGTCACATTACCTGACCTACACCGGCTTCGGAAGCGTGGTATGTGTCTCTCGACACTTCCAAGGTAACATTTGCTCATGCTGTTGCCAAAATAAAATTACAGAAGAGTTTACCTATACTGTGTTTACATATGGTGGCGCATGAAGAATACACCATGTCGCCAACCCAACCATACTGAGGTATGGGTTGGCAAAGGTTAAAAGGCGACTAAGCGAACGCGAACTGCCTTCTTGCGGCAGATTATCTAGCCGCAAGAGAAGGTAGACTTGGTGAATAGACATTCATTATGGGATATTTTAACTGTGACACCCCTTTTTTTTTGTTGTCGCTGGGGAAATGCTTTGAGCATACCACCGGCCCCCGGTGGAGAGGTCGGTGATTATGTGGGACTCCCGGGACAGAACCCGTATACCCACTAAAACCCCAGCGGTATACCCTCACACGGCACGCTTGGGGCGCCACCGGTTCGCGTAAGCGCAGTCCACGTTGGCGCCCCGACGAGGTCAAGCAACTGTCAGAGAGAGCGTCCCGGTACACTGGAACGCCCTCAGTCATCGAAGCTTTCGTCGGTGGCGGGTCCCCCGACCCACCACAGCCTCTATGGCGGGGGAAGGAGGTGGGCGTACAGTCGCCTCCTCCTCCCGCCAGGACGTTCTCCTCCCTGACCCGCTCCGCTGCCTCCTTCTGCGACATAACGTCCTCGCAGAAGGACGTAACTATGACACCCCTAAGAAGTTGCCGATTTTAGCGACTTCCTGGCCAACTATACATTTACTTACTGGTTAATTAGACTATTAGAGACTAACTAGCTGAGACGGAAAACGTGGTTTGGCCATATAAATAGGGGTTGTACGTAGGGGGGTGAACATTTAGGGTACTATGTATTTTGTATGCTGAATCATACAAAAATTGTTTTATCTAAAACACAAGAAATAAAAATTAGGGTGATGAAAAATGATGGTGACCGATTCGCAGACCTAAGAGCCTAGTTGACCTAATGCGCAGAGGCCCTTATTCTTCCACGATGTATGTACATGCGCATTAGGCGGCCAAGCCGCGCAGCCAAATTTTGGCCGCGCGGCCAACGAAAATCATCGCGACACATACGCGGCCAACTGGCCGCCGCGGCCATCCATCCAGCGCATTATGCGGCCTGGCCGCATAATGCGCTGAGGCTCTAACCGATATGCTAACAAAATTTCATGATAATCGGTCGAACCATTTCGTAGGAGTTTACATTACAAACACCGTGACACGAGAATTATATACAGGGTTGATACGACATATGGACATTTTTTTTAACTGCCTATACTAGGTATCATTTCCAGGTTCTGTACCAAAAATCAATTAAATTGGAGCAATAGTTTAGCCGCAAATGATTTTTCAAATTTTTGCCTCATTTGAACATGATGCATCTTTCCTGGCGCTAGACCTACAATAACATTGTGCAATACTTTTATTGTACAATAAGATTGAAAGGCGCTTTGAATCCAAACGATAAATTAACTGAGTTAAGTTACAAAGCTTTTAAACTTAAACGAACCTTAAAATATTTTTTTGAAGGGAACCCCTTCTATTTAATTGACGAATTTATGTCCATGAGACTAGATGACTCTTCATTTATGTATACAGAGCGAGAAAAAAAAAATTATTAAATGAAAATTGTTTTAATAATTAGTAATTATGTTTATCGTAAGACCAAATTGGTATGATTTTATTTATTATGTGTATTTATGTAGTAAATTGCGATTAATAAGAACTTAATGTATGTTGACTTACCTAGTATAAAGTTCATTGTTATAAATGGCTAATAAACGATGAAATGAAATGAAATGATCAATTATATTGCACAATAGTACGTATTGCGCAATGTTTTCGTGTTCAGTCGGTGAATAGTATTGACGGCGTGGGCAGCGTGCTGCACGGTGACATGTTGCAACATGTCCGAACAAGATTCTTGATCTTGTAAAAAAACTATTTCATTAAAATACCCTAAAGTAGGTGGGTATAATATGTCGTCTGTACTAGATCCGGATTTCAAGGACTGGAGGTGTTTCTTGAGCTCCTTCCGGTAGTTAGTTCTCAAATAATTGAATTATTTCCCTGTAGATACCATTGGAAACACTCGACGATAAATTCTCTTTCCTTAACACGCAGAAATGGTGGTTCTCTTTTACCACAATTTTTGCGCGTCTATTCTCCTCGGCGACGAAGCACAAACTGAAAAATATTGCGCAATACTGACCCTACACGATGCCATGGAAAAATATTGTGCAATAAAAATTAAACTCGCTCAAACTTTTGTTCAATCATTGCGCAAATGCGACTCAGTATTGTTGTTGACCGATCCCCAAACCCACACACGTATTGTTTGGACGATTAGAAAAGGGGTTAACAATTAACAGATTTGGAACAAAAACGAACTACCTTGAAATTATAATTATGTTGATTGTAAATATATGTAAAAACTACAGGCTGACCTAAATAAAAAAGAAATATTATCGAATCATCCAATCGAAACCGCCAAAGATACTGTAGCGACCAACATGCTTTACACAATTTACCCGAAAAAATCTGAACATTCTCAAGAAATAACGCCTCTACACATGCGAGAATTACCAAAAAGTCCTACACCGCGATAGCGAAATTTCAACAGCAATTCTAAAACTTAAGATTTCCCCGACTACAGATACCGACTACGACCGGGGGGATACGGCCTACGGCCCCTAGCCAGACATTCCACCTCGTCTGGCTGGATGATCATCTCTTTGCGCCTAAAATACACACCACGTTTTTTGTTGAGGGTTGAAAAGAAAGGCAAAAAGTTTTTTTTAAACGAAATCTTTGCTCTCTGCTTCCTGTGTCGCCCCCGTTTACAAAAATGAAAATCACAAACACAAAATTACACCCAGATTCTGAATCTCAGAACAAGTGTCTCTGGTTTACATTGTGATCCAAGGGCGGCATATCAAACCCCTAGATTAACAAGGCAGTTACACGTAAGTACTTAGTTAGAAGTCGGAAAAACGGTGGAAATTTTAAGAAAATTTTAACCATGAAAAGCCTTTTACAAAAAAAGAAAAGAAAATACAAACGCAGGATTAAGTTAGTCCGAAATCCGAATATCTTTAAATCAATCACAGAAAGCTTTGTGGTCGCCATAAATAAATAAAAAACGCTTTTAGTTTTTATTTTAATTTAATACTCACCTATTGTAATGATGTCTTTTGATTTCGCGCTTATTACACTCACTTAAAGATTTAACTGTTTCTTTGTACTTTAGAAAAAAAACTTTCAACTAATCTCTCCCGCGACCGCGACTGCTGCAAAGCATTCGAAACGACGGTAATTAAACAATATAAAATACAGGCGATATTCCGTGAAAAGAATAATTTGAACTCAGGCTTTATAAAGATTCATTCAAAGAAAACTTTCATTTAAATTTAAAAAGCTTTCATTTGTAATTGATCGGGTAACACTGTACCAACGCGACTGACTAAGGCAGCTGATAACCGAATTTAAAGTTCGCGAACCATACAGGTGTTAGAGAGATGTCTAAAAATAAGAAGTTCGTTCATCTGAGAAGGCCACCTCCCACCTCGTACCGGAGAATTCTGCAGTATTTCACAGAGTTCTGCAATAAATCTGAGTGCCTGGAGCCGGTTTGTGTATCGCATCTATCGTCGGCTGTTTACAATTAAGTTTTCGGGTTTGTTGTTACAAAGCAGATGGTCGGTACGCAGATAAATGGCTAGAGAGAAAGGATTTTATTTAATATCCTGTTCAAATATAGAACAGGTTCATATCAAAATGGACGATGCATGGCGCCAAATGGAGGATGATGAAAAAGTGCTATTTTACTGTCTCACGCAAAAACTACGGAATGGATTTTGATGAAACTCGGACACAAACACCAGAATACAAATTTTGATATAATTTATAAAAAATATGTCTAACTATAACAGTTTTTTTTTTTGTTAAATACTTGTGTCAAGACGGGGCGGGCCGCTAGTGTATTATAAAACAAAGGCTTGTCTGTCCGTGCATTCCGCACCGGTGGTGGTTTCAGCATGAATGTTGGTGGACACAAGGGTTGTGGGAGACCAAAAGAGATGAATGGATTGTGAGATTACCGAAATGTGTACGGAAGGTGTGATGTATATAAGACAACGGACAGGAGTGTATGATAATAAAATAGTAGTTAATGTACAAAAGTTTTGTGATAAAACCTACGTAAATAAACACCGTTCTTTTTGAGTTTGTATGTTCGCGATAGTCTCAAAAGATTCTTCACAAATTTACATGTACCTTCGACAACTATCATCCACTCAATTGATTAATGAGTAAGTTTTTCAATGTATATTAATTGGTAACAAATGAAATCGCTGGCGCTTAATATGTAACATAACCATGTAAGTACAAATCTAGGTATTTAAGAAAGACGAATAACTTCCGCTACTACGCGTGCGAAGACGGGGCGAGTGCTTTATAATCCGAATTACCTAGTAACCGATTACCTATTTTATATTTTAAACATCACGGTCCAGAAATAAACCATGAAAATTAGTTTATAAATTGGTGTTGCATCAAGATACAATATATCTTACAGTCCGTACGTTTTACTAGTCTTTAATAGATACTCAATCTCCGTAGTAAATTTAGGTAAGCTTTAATACGCGGCATGGCTCTATAAATTAAATAGCGTATGAGATGGAAGATGGAACATGAATTCTTAATTTAAAGTATACCAGCGACCCGCCCCGGCTTCGCACGGGTGCAATGAAGAACATGTAAATTTATGCATGAATTATACACATATAACTTCCTCTTGGATCACTCTATCTATTAAAAAAACCGCTTCAAAATCCGTTGCGTGGTTTATAAGATTTAAGCATTTTTAGGGACGGACAGACGACACCGACTTTGTTTTTTAATAAGTAGTGAGTAGTGATAGTGATAATAATGCTAATGATGATGAGAATGATAATGATTTACTGTCTCTACTGCATATTTAATGGGTGCTCATTATGTCTAGGTATATTGTCCCACCGTGCTTCGGAGGGAACATAAAGCACTACTTAAACCCGACCTCAAGAGAAAATAAATAATAGTTTAAAAAAAAAACAAAAAAAAACGCTTTTGTAGAAAATCTAACTAAAATCATTTTTCTGACACTATTTTTAAATCAAATTTATTTTCTATATTTTAGTTCGATTTTCTATAAAAGCGTATTTTTTTAGTTTTTTTTAATCTATTATTCATTTTGTAGTTGAAATATCATAAAGCTATTGCTAAATAATCACTAAAAAATATAGCAATAGCTTGATGATATTTACATCTCTATTAGCTATTTCATCGAAGAGCGGTGTTCCACTTTGATAACCGTTATTATTATTATTCTATTAATGATAACGGGTCAAAAATTACAAAATTTTAAATATTGTATTGTCATCGGTCCTTAATAAGTATGCCAAATTTCGAGTTAATCCGACTTTTTGAAGTGGGTCAAAATCATGTTCAAAGATTCCGTTACATACATACATACACATACAAGCGAAGCTAATAAAAGTGTATTAAAAAAGACAGGCCCTCTGAGTTTCTTGGAAGTTCCTCTCAGCAGTGGTCGCGTTCCGAACTGGTGGCCGACTGTGCTATTGTATAATATGTTAATAATAATGTCCTTGGGGGAGGCCTGAAAGATGATGATGAATATGTTGACAACAAGTGTCAATCGTGACCTAAAGAAAATACATGATTAGAATTTGCCGTCGGTACCGGCAATCGATCTTTTTTTATCAGTGCCTTGAATGCCTTTGACCCTAGGCTTGCGTGATGGTTAGCAACACCAGGGTCTAGGATGGAGCAGGCAATTCAAGGAAATGCCCTATCGGGCACCGGCTCACACATACACACGATGAAACACAGTAAAACTGGTTGGCGCCGGACTTAGATGTGTTAGCTAGCCGGACGGACCATAAGATCCACCGCTAAGCGAGCTGGGTTTCGGTTTAGACGTCACATAAATTGGGAAAAAAGCGAGGATGGATTTTGTTTTGTATTTTTTATAAGTTAAAATTCGAATCCCCTGCATCGGGGCATTTTACAAACATGTAATTCACGAACACAAATGACACCCAGACTCAGAGCAGTAATTTGTCCGTGTGGTAAAGGATTTAGGATACTTAGTATCACCACCCCATTCCATCCTGAGGCTGTCATAAGCGCCGACAAAAGGAAATGACAAGGCCGAAAACCTAGCCAAAAGAAAAGGAAAACTTGATACAATACCCTGTGCCAACACGTCTAGCCAGCGAGCCACAGTAGGCTTATTACCCTCCTTGTGATGGGAACAAGCTTGACTCAACAGTGGGTCATTTATGGGCTGAGTGTTAGTAGTAGTGTGTCTGTGGTTTAGACAAAGACACTTGCCCGCACCCGGAATCGAACCCGGGACCCGTTGATCCAAAGGTTTTCTTGGTCGAAGGTTGCGATTTAAGTGTGCATAGGCGTGAACTTTTGTAGGCGTGGCCGGGGCGTGTTATGGGACGGCCCACCGCCGACCGATAACAGAGGAATGTAAACAAAACGATCAGTGACTAATAAGACTAAATGTTTTATTGTTAACTTGTAAACAATAACTCAATACCTTTATCTGCATGACAATGATATGTGGGAATTTAACGGGCAAGAGATTAAAAAGACTCAAGCACTAGACTAACACTAAAAATACTTTGTTTTTTATAAATAACTAGCGACCCGCCCCGGCTTCGCACGGGAGCAATGATGAACATCTAAATTTATTAGTGTTTCTCTACAATACACATACTCTACATGAGTCACTCTATATATTTGTAGCGTAGTTGACAAATATCAATGTATTAGTGGGTAATCAGTAATAAAGTCAGTTAGCATCCAAACCGCCTTTCAATAACGTTCCATTGGCGCAGTCGGGTTAAAAAAATAGATTATTCGTGACTTTCGCGGCTAAAACAAAACGAATTTAGTGTTATTTCGCGTTAGGGCGAGTGTATTATTGTGTTTTGTACAAAATTTCTTTGATTCGCGCACATAATGCCGATCGGTAAAATTGAGGCATTCGACTTGAGTTCTAAACAATGGCCGGCGTACGTTCGACGCGTAAATCAATTTATGTTACTCAACGAGATAAAATCGGAGCTAAAGGTGCCTACGTTAATAACAGTGGTTGGCGAGGCAACCTATGCCTTAATGTGCGATCTTTGTGCCCCAAGTCACCCAGAGGATAAAACATATGACGAACTAGTGAAGTTGGTGACCGATCACCTCGAACCAAAACGCTCAGAGATTGCCGAGCGTCATATTTTTCGGCAAAGGAGACAGGAACCAGGGGAGTCGCTGACTGAATATCTGCAATGTCTTAAACACCTGGCGATGACCTGTAATTTTACGGGGAGACTGGAGGAGGAGCTCCGAGATCAGTTCGTCTCGGGACTCGCTAACGAAGCCATGAGATCACGAATCTTTGCGGAAGCAGATATTAAATACCATAAGGCATTGGAGCTAGCTCTGGCGCTGGAAGCCGCCGAGAAGCATGCGGTTCAGAGCGGGACCGGAGCGTTCACGGCGTCAGCGAGTGCATCGGATGGCGGCGCGGCCGTTGCGGGCGTATGCCTGCATGCAGTGCGCGCGCGCCGTGGCGGCGGAGCGGGGCCGCGGGGGTACTGGCGAGTACGTTGACAGGCGCGGCGCCAACGCCGGCGCCGTGCGTGCAGCGGGCAGCGGTGGCGGAGCGGGCTCAGCGAGCGCTACGAGTGACGCAGTTTGTTGGCGGTGCGGAAAAGGGCATCGCGCAAATAAGTGTCGGTTCGCTAGTTATAATTGTGATCTGTGCAATCAACGCGGTCATTTGAAAATTATGTGTCCGAAAGGTAACCGGCAGCAGAGTGATAAGTGGCAACATTATTTGAGTGAAAATTCCGAGGACGAGTTTTACAATATGCAGGTTACATCGAAAGGTAACAAGCCCTATTTTATTAACATTTTAGTGGACGGAGTTAATTTAGAATGCGAGATCGACACCGGGAGTAGGATCTCAGCCATTAATCAGCGGTGTTATGAACAGCTGTTTAGAGATAAGCCATTGCTAACCGATAATATAATATTACGTAGTTACTCGGGCTCGAAAATTGAACCTCTGGGATTCATTTCAGTAAAAGTGAAGTTTAATAATTCCGTTGGTGAAGGCCTTTGTCTTTATGTAATTAAGGGGGGCGGCAGACCTTTACTAGGTCGAGACTGGCTTAATGCATTAAAAATTAGTGAAATAAAATTGAATAAGATCGCAGAGGATCAGTTCGTAAGCCAATTACGTAACGAATACCCTGAAGTTTTTAGTAATAAGCTTGGTACATGTAAGAAAACATTTAACTTGGAATTAACAGACTGTTCCGGGGTGTACGTGCGAGCGCGTCCGGTGCCGTTGGCGTTGCGCAAGCGTGTTGAGCGGGAGCTGGCGCGGCTCGAGAGCGATGGCACTATCTATAGAATAGACCATTCCGATTTTGGCACCCCTATCGTGCCCGTCATTAAAAGTAATGGGGAACTCCGGTTATGTGGAGATTATAAAATCACTATCAATCCCAAACTTAAACGGGACTTCTATCCCCTCCCACGAATCGAAGAGTTGTTCGCTAACTTAAGTAAAGGTGAAGAGTTCTCAAAAATTGATCTTCGCCATTCATATGAACAAGTTACGTTATCCGAACAGTCGCAAAAGTACACCGCCATCACCACACACATGGGGACCTATGCTTACTGTAGAACCCCATATGGCTTGTCATGTATCCCGGAAAAGTTCCAAAAAATGATGGAAGAAATGCTGCGGGGAGTCCCCGGGACAGTGGCGTTTTTGGACGATATATGTGTCACAGGCCGCAATCGCTCCGACCATATACGTAATTTACGTGCCGTACTCGATAGACTTAAGCAAATGGGTTTAACCGTTAAATTGGAAAAATGTATGTTTATGCAAAAGAGAGTACATTATTTAGGTTTTATCATAGACAAAGATGGGCTGCATCCAGACCCTGCCAAGCTCGAAGCGATCACCAGCATGCCCATGCCCACCAATGTCAGTCAGTTGAAAAGTTTTCTAGGGTTGCTTAACTATTACGGTAAGTTTATACCCAACTTAAGCACCTTGTTACACCCATTACATAATTTGTTGAAGAAACACAATACTTGGTTGTGGGATGATAATTGCGATAGGTCTTTTAAAGCGGCTAAGGCAGCGCTGGTGAGCGACTGCGTGCTGGCACATTATGAGGAAGGGCGGCCGCTCGTGCTGGCCGTGGATAGCAGTGCGTACGGCATTGGAGCCGTACTGGCTCATCGGTACCCAGATGGCGACGAGCGGCCCGTTAGCTGCGTTTCAAGGTCACTCAATGACGCCGAAAGGAATTATAGCCAACTAGATAAGGAAGCACTGGCCATTTTTTACGGGGTGACCAAGCATCATCAGTATCTATTTGGTAGACAGTTTACACTACGTACAGACCATAAACCGCTTATGTATATTTTCGGGGAAAAAAAGGGGATACCACAGACAGCGGCCAGTAGACTCCAGCGTTGGGCTGCACGGCTGGCGGGCTATGATTACAGGGTAGAATTTGTGAGATCCGCGGATAACGGCCCGGCAGACTCACTCTCTAGACTACCATTGCCACACGAGCGACATAAAACCTCCTCCACTTTGTTTATGAATATGATAGAAAGTTTGTCAGTTAGTTATAAGGATATCGCGAGAGAAACTAAAAATGACCCCTTGTTAAGTAAGATTCTTGGGTATGTTACGTTCGGTTGGCCATTGTCTACTAGTAGCGAAAAAGAAAAACCTTTTTTTATCCGTAAGGAAGAATTGTATGTAGAATTAGGATGTATTCTTTTTAAATACAGAATTGTAATACCAGAACAATTACGAGATAACATTCTGAAGGAAATTCACGCCGGGCACTTAGGGATTAACAAAATGAAAAACATCGCTCGGAATTACGTGTACTGGCCAAACTTAGACAAAGATATTGAGGACACGTGCCAAGCGTGTGCGGCTTGCCGAGCCGGGAGCAATGATGAACATCTAAATTTATTAGTGTTTCTCTACAATACACATACTCTACATGAGTCACTCTATATATTAAAGAAAACCCCTTCCAAATCCGTTGCGTAGTTTTGAAGATTTAAGCATACATATGGACGGACAGACGACAGCGACTTTGTTTTATACTATGTATAATAAATAATAATAATAATAATATGTAGTGATAAATATACTATGTAGTGATAAATAAATAAATATCCTTGGACATTTCACACAACGCCATCTCGTCCCAAGCTAAGCAACTTAATGCTTGTGTTATGGTAACGAGATGGATGATAAACTACTTATTATACTTTTTTTTTTTGTAAATACATACATATTATAGATAGAAAACACCCAGACCCGGAACAAATACTTGTAGGTCGTACAAATATTTCTTCCGTGCGGGGAATCGAACCCGCGACATGCTACTACTACTAATGAGCCCATAAATGACCCAACATAGGGAGGGTAATTAGCCTACTGTGCCACGCTGGCCAGACGGGTTGGCACAAGGGTTTCGTTTCAAGTTTTCTTTCTCTTGCGGCTAGGTTTTGCGGCCTTGTCAATTCCTTTTGTCAGCGCTTACGACACCCTTAAGGGAGAATGGGCTGGAGATACTAAGTATTCTAAACCTACAACGTACGCGGTACCCATGGTCCGCCGCGTGAGGCCGGGTGTCGGCGCACGGCGGGTTGTTTTAGTGGGTGAGGGCCCCATACTACCCCGTAGTCTCTCCGGACGCGGGATGTGAGGTCAGCCATTTATTCCCGCCAAACCAAAAAAAGAAAAGGTTTCATATCAAGTTTTCCTTTCCATACAGGGCTGGGTTGTCGGCCTTGTCAGTTCCTTTGGTCGCCTCTTACGACACCCTCAGTATGGAATGAGGTGGTGACTAAATCCGTCATCACACGGAAAAGCTAAAGTTAATATTTTTGTTTATAATTTGACTGCCTCGTTGGTCTAGTGGTTAGATGTGCCGCCTTTGGATCAACGGGTCCCGGGTTCGATTCCGGGGTCAGGCAAGTGTCTTTGTCTAAACCAGTGGCACTGGCTCGGAGTCTGGGTGTCATTTCTATCTATAATAAGGTATATATTTACAAAAAAAAATGTATATAAGTAGTTTATCATCCATCTCGTTACCATAACACAAGCATTAAGTTGCTTAGCTTGGGACGAGATGGCGTTGTGTGAAATGTCCAAGGATATTTATTTATTTATTTAATATGGAAGCGCAGTGCAACTAGAGGCGCAAAGCGATTATCATCCAGCCAGACGAGGTGGTATGTATGGCAGGGGCCGCGGCGCCTATCCTCCGATAGTAGTAGTCAGGGAATTCTTAACTGTGCGAATTGCTCTTGAAACTTCGCTATCGCGGTGTAGGACTTTTTGCTAGTTCTCGCATTTGTAGGCGATATTTCTAGATTTAGCTCAGAGAATTAGCAGACTGAAGTGGCAGTGGGCTGGTCATATCTGTAGAAGAACCGACAACCGCTGGGGTAGACGAGTTCTTGAGTGGAGACCGCGAATCGGCAAGCCTAGTGTGGGACGGCCCTCTGCTAGATCGAGCGACGATCTGCGAAATGTTGCGGGCAGCAGCTGGATGCGCTATGGCGCTCTTTAGGGGAGGCCTATGTCCAGTAGTGGACTAATGTGGGCTGACGATGATGATTTCTAGATGCGATATTTTATTAGTTCAGATTTGTCGGGTAAATTATGTAAAGTATGTAGCATGTGGTCGCTACACTACTATCTCTGAACTTGACCTCGAGTTACTGACCAATCTAGTCTGGAATTCTAGACAAACACCAATGCCTTTAATATGCTGGCACACCACATGTACATTTCCCAGCACAAACATCCCATGTATCAACACCCGATTCAATCCTGAGCGCGTCCTAAGAGCCGACAAAAGGAAATGACAAGGCCGACAACCCAGCCCTGTATGGAAAGGAAAACTGGATACGAAACCCTTTCTTTTTTTTTGGTTTGGCGGGATTAAATGCCTGACTTCACATCTCGCGTCCGGGGAGACTACGGGGTAGTATGGGGCCCTCACCCACTATAACAACCCGCCGTGCGCCGTCACCCGGCCTCGCCTCTTGTGGCAAGGCTGTTAACCTTGCGGCAAGAGACACTTGATACGAAACCGAAACCATTTTTTTCTGGTGACGCTGGGGACAACAAAAACCCCCCAGCGGTATATCCCCACACGACACGAAACTGCTGCCAATCCGTATGGCCACTGGCCAGCGTGGCACAATACGCTAATTACCTTCCTTAGGAAGAGACCTGTCTGAAAGACATCTATGGGTTGAGTATAATAAGCAGAGAACCATCTTATAAAGACAGCAATTTTCGTTTTCGGTGAAATTTTATATCAGTAAAACGTTGTCCACATTTTAATTTAACTATATCTAAGATATTTTTGTAGCATCCCGTATGTTCTAGGGTTGGCCGACATTCGGTTTGACCAAATTTCGGCATTCGGCCAATCAATCGGTTTAAATGGTGAACACTCGGACACCACAGAAAAGCTAAATAAAAAAGAACGTCAGTCAGAGTGTTTATTTTATTACTAACTAGCGTTGCTACGCCACTAACTAAAATAAATTTCAAGGAAAGACATTACACACTTTTTTTTGGTCAGAAACCTAATTGCTATGCTCATGCAAAACACTTTCCTGGAGATCAAATACACGATTCTGAATATTTTCTGAACAAAACAAAAAGCAAACTTGTGAAATGTCTTTTCTTCCAATTTATTTTATTTTGTGGCGTAACAATTCACGCGTGGAACAGTAATATTAGAGCATTTCCATCCAGTCCTCCTTGAAGTCGGTTTAGTAAATTCGTAAATGGAACAAAGAATAAAACTTCTACGATTCTCAATCTACTATATAAAAAATAAAGGCATTTTTATGTATTTCTACTACTGCGCCTCCAGTTACGAGTCAGTTACGTTGGAGGGTAATTAGCCTACTGTGCCACGCAGGATCAGACGGATTGCAACAGGGTTTCGTATCAAGTTTTCGTCCTCGTCCTCGTCCTTTGTCATTTCCTTTTGTCGGCTCTTACCACACCCTTAAGGTTGGATTTATGGAAGCCCTATGTATTCTAAATCCGTAACTAAGTAGACTAATATTTTAAATTTATTCGCATTTATAAACTACTACTGACCTGCCCCGTGCAATGATGAACCTCTAAATCTATCAATGTTTCTCTACAATATTATGGATGTATTATACATATAAATCTTCCTCTTGAATCACTCTATCTGTTAAAAAAACCGCTTCAAAATTCGTTGCGTAGTTTTAAAGATTTAAGCATACATAGGGACGGACAGACGACGGTGACTTTGTTAAACTGTAGTGACTAGCGAAAATGAACCGAAGTTCGGCCAACCATTCGGCCGAAGTTCGTATTTAATTCAAACCACATTCGTCCCATCTCTAGTATCTACATAAATATAGTTGTCAACCGGAACGACGCCAATATGATGTCATCTACTTAGTCACAGATTATGATACCCGAATTCACCGCCTATCTCTACTCGAGTGTACGAGTGTAGGTCGTGTTCATCATCATCATCATTTTAGCTTTCCACTGCTGGACACAGCCCGTCAATCTACTACTACTCAGACCATAAATGATCCACTAGTGAGGTAGGTACACTGCATTAGGTTTAACGTGTATCGCGGGGCAGTATACAAACATGTAATTCACGAACACAAATGACATCTAGACTCGGAGCCAGTGCCTCGGGTTTACACAAAGACTCGGCCCAGGAATCGAACCCGGGATCTCGTGACCCAAGGCGGCGCATCCTACGCCTTTTTTTAATACGCTTTTATTAGCTTCGCTTGTATGTATGTATGTAACTGAATCTTTGAACATGATTTTGACCCAGTTCAAAACGTCGGATTAACACGAAATTTGGCATACTTATTAAGGACCGATGACAATTAAATATTTTAAACATTTTGACCCGTTATTATTAATAGAATAATAATACTAACGGTGATCAAGGTGAAACACCGCTCTTCGATGCAATAGCTAATAGAGATGTAAATATCATAAAGCTATTGTTATATTTTATAGTGATTATTTAGCAATAGCTTTATGATATTTCAACTAAAAAATAAATAATAGTTAAAAAAAAACTAAAAAAACACGCTTATAGAGAAAATGGAACTAAAAAAATTGAAAATAAATTTGAATTAAAAATAGTGTCAGAAAAATGATTTTGTTGTAAAAAGCGTGGGGTGTTTTTTTAAAACTATTATTTTTACGTTGGAAATCCTCATGAACCGCTAAACGTCAGCTAAACGCTAAACGTCAGGTTTTGTGGGTAGGTTGGTAATTGCGCCTCAACCTACCCACTAAAACCAACGGTGTCCCTCGACTGCCCCAAACAAGGCTACGGGTTTCACTACCCTATGGGGAACATGTTCCGCGACCCTGATGGGGTCCCAAGCTCTGAAGGGAGCTCTGGATGCTCTCCAACCCATCGAGAGGCACGTACAGGACATTGTACGTGCTCCGTAGTTAGTGGCGGCAGCCCTGGCTCGCCGGCCCGGCCGAGCCTCCGCTGCTAGCGGCTGCAGCTCTAGCCTGCCTTTGTCGCGGCAGTTTAAGGCTCTCGAGGACAGAGGAGTCCCCAGAGCCAAAAACCACCACGCCTCTCAGTGCCGCTCTTCATCTGGCCTCTACCCGTGGGCCCGCCTGGCATGGGTGACCCTAAGCCGGTATGGCCCCAAGCCCCAACGGATCGTATAGGCACGCAAGCCCCCTCCCCACAACAAGATGGCAGCACGGTCTAGGGGGCCGAATCCAACCCCTAGAGCAACAAGGCAACAAGTTGGTAATACATATGCCATCTTAAGGTAAGGCGAAACCGCGAAGGAAGCTAGTATGATGAACAATAATGTACTTTCTCAGAACAGAGAGATAAATTAACGAAAGGTCAAGGAAATTAATATATAAATGAATACATTGATAATAATGTTTATATGCGCAGGTTTGTCCTTGCGGTGATAGGTGAAGTAGGTATGTACAATTGTGTCACCAACCATTTAAGAGTAGATATTTCATACCCCATTCCACCCTTAGGGTGTAGTGGTAACAGGCTAGATACGAAACTCGATTTTCTTTATTTTTGGTTTCGCTGGAGAAATGCTTTAAGCATTACATTATTATTTGACATTATTTGACTGCCTCGTTGGTCTAGTGGTTAGATGTGCCGCCTTTGGATCAACGGGTCCCGGGTTCGATTCCGGGGTCGGGCAAGTGTCTTTGTCCAAGCCAGAGGCACTGGCTCGGAGTCTGGGTGTCTTTTCTATCTACATATAATATGTACGTATTTACAAAAAAAAATGTATATAAGTAGTTTATCATCCATCTCGTTACCATAACACAAGTATTAAGTTGCTTAGCTTGGGACGAGATGGCGTTGTGTGGAATGTCCAAGGATATATTTATTATTACCCTCACACGACAAGCTTGGGGCGCCACAGGTTCGCTTAAATGCAGCCCACTCTGACGCCCCGACGAGATGCCCGATACGCGGGCAAGCGATTATCGGATCAGTCGGAACGTAGATATAGTCTTTACTACCGGTTTGGAATATCATTACACAAAGAGGAGCGGAATGGCATTCCAAACCACAAGAACAGTGAAAGTAATAACACGCACAAACATGTAGTATAGCCACAAATAATAATAATAATACATGACGGCCAATTATAACAATCAATTTATAATAAGTTTTTTTTATCTTCGACTTTAATGCCTTTGATCCTAAGCTTGCGTGATGGAAAGCAACGCCAGGGTCTAAGATGGAGCAGGCAATTCTAGGAAATGTACTGTCGGGCACCGGCTCTCACATACACACGACGGAACACAGTAAAACTCCTTGGCGCCTGACTTAGATGTGAGGGTGGTAGCAAACCGGGTGGACCTACCACCAGGCGTGCTGGGTTTTTTTGACCCCACATGGGTGAAAAATACAAAATACACGCTAGTATAAAACAAAATGTCCGTGTGCTGACGGATTTAGAATACACAGAGTCACCACCCCATTCCACCCTGAGGGTGTTGTCAGAAGCGACAAAAAGAAATGACTAGGTCAAAAACCTAGCCACAGGAGAAATTTGAAACGAATCTCTTTGCCAACCCGTCTTGCCAGCGTGGCACAGTAGGCTAGTTTACCCTCCGAGTAACTGGAGGAGCCTCGACTAAAACATGGGTCATTTCTAGGCTGAGAAGTAGTGTAGTCGTGGCGGTCAGGGCCATACGCGGCTACCGCAAGGTAGGTGTCGAGGCCGCGTGCGCATTGGCCGGAACCCCCCCGTGGGATTTGGAGGCGGAAGTGCTCGCCGAGGTTTATCGGCGGGTGTCGACGGCGCGAAGGTGTGACGCCCAAGTGCGCGGGGCGTCGCACGGGAGAGGGTGCCTGATGGGGTTGCCGCCTGCGGACCAAGGTAGAAACGTACGCGGTACCCGTGGTCCGCCGGTGTCGGCGCACGGCGGGTTGTTTTAGTGGGTGAGGGCCCCACACTACCCCGTAGTCTAAGTAATATTGTAAGAAACCCGTTTGTATTCATCACTAAATAAATAACTAACATTTAAATATTTAATAAATATATCCTTGGACATTTCACACAACGCCATCTCGTCCCCAGCTAAGCCCGATAAGGCCCGACACAGCACAGTGGGTCATATATGGGCTGAGTAATAGTAGTAAACTCATACTCAAAAGGAACTTTATTTACGTTGGTTTAATAACAAAACCGTTATAAATCATCATATTTAAAATGGCCAATACAGTCTCATCTTTTAACCCTTGTCACAAGAGCAGGAAAACTTGATATGAAACCCCGGATCAACCCGCCTGGCCTACGTTGGCCAGACGGGTTGATCCGGAGTATGGTTCTAGTAGATTTTGAGTTTATTCTTTACAATAATACAAATAATTCTAGTTTTAAAATTTTAATTCGTTTATTTTATACTAGCGACCCGCCCCGGCTTTGCACGGGTGCAATTATGCATGTAATATACTTATAAACCTTCCTCTTGAATCACTCTATCCATTAAAGAAAACCGCTTCAAAACCCGTTGCGTAGTTTTAAAGATTTAAGCATACATAGGGACTAGGGTTCATGGTTTCTCGAGCTTTTCAATTTCTCGGGTCTCGAGAATTCTCGAGGATGATTTCTCGGGTTGTCGAGAAATTTACATTTACGTTTTCTCATATTATTTGGTTCCAATTGTGTGAAAAATTCTGTGGTTTTCCTCTCAAATAAAAGTATTAAATTAATTATAAAACTTTCATCGATTTTATTCAAAAACCTTTTTTTTTTAATTACAGAAAAAAATATTATTCTGGCTCATAATCATAATGACAGCACCATTTTTAGTTGGTTATTTAGAACTTAAACTAAACAAAAAATCAACATGAAAGAAAACGTTAATATTAATTGGGGAAAAAGTCTTTTCGCAGTATGAACATGTAATAAAATCTCTTTGGCTATACTATTTGTATCTGGCTGGTAAGCTCGATATTTGCGTACCTCATGAGCTCACTGAAAAAAACCTAAAGCACTGTGTACTCATTTGTGATTCATTATTACGACGTAATGACACCGAACTATTTTTGAAGAAGCTGATAACTGGTGATGAAAATTGGATCACGTACGACAAGAACGTGCGAAAAAGGTTGTGGTCAAAGGCCGGTCAGACTTCACAGACTGTGGCGAAACCCGGGTTAACTCGCAACAAAGTGATGCTGTGTGTGTGGTGGGATTGGAAGGGCATTATTAATTATGAGCTGTTACCACCAGGCAGGACCATCAATTCTGAACTCTACTGCGAACAACTGATGAGATTGAAGCAAGAAGTAGAGAGTGTGTTGTGGTTATTCATCATGATAACGCTAGACCTCACGCATCTTTAGCCACTCAGCAAAAATTAAGAGTTTGGCTGGGAGGTGTTAATGTATCCGCCGTATAGTCCTGATCTTGCACCTTCAGATTTCCACCTGTTTCGGTCTCTTCATAATTCTTTAGGCAGTGTCAGGTTAACATCACGAGAGGACTGCCAAAACCACTTGTCGCGGTGTTTTGATCAGAAGTCCCAAAATTTCTATAGCAATGGGATCATGTCCCTACCTACACGATGGCAAAAAGTTATCGGACAAAATGGTAAAGTGTTTTGAAATTACTTAAAAAATGCGACGATACTTTTTCCCCAACCTATTATCTTAACTTACATTACATTAGGATCACAGCACAATTTTGGGCTGGTTATTTAGAAAAAAAAACAACTTAAATCTTGTAAACAAAATAGCTTCTATAAAACACGAAAGAAAACTTTAATATCTTAAACTTAGGTAGAAAGTAAATGTAAATTATAATTACATTACAATCATAGCACCATTTATGGCACGTTAATAGAATATAAACAAATTAAAACTCTGCAAGTTTATTTTCTACAAACATACATGATTTCTCGAGTTCTCGAATTTTCTCGAGCTTGATTTCCCGGGAACAAAGCCCAACAATTTCCCGGGAATTCTCGGCTCGAGAACTCCCGGTAATGAACTCTAATAGGGACGGACAGACGACAGCGACTTTGTTTTATACTATGTAGTGATAATACGACTTCAACTTCAAATAATCTGATTTTTTTTTCGTTAAATTAACAACTTCTTTGTTGGTTTAATCATCAAAATAAAATACAAATTTGTTATTTAAAACAGGATTCGCCGCATATATTTTAACTCAAATTTCAGAGTAAAAATAGTGGAAACTTTAATAAGTATGTATCGCTATTGATAAATTCGGTGGCTAATATAATTATATCCACGTTGAAAATAATACTTACATCAAAAATTACCATAATATAGCACATCAAATTTAATTCTATATTTATTTGGCAAAAATAGCACAATTGCAATTTCTTAATTGTAAAAAAAATACTCACCCCAAGACCGCGCCAAAAACTAAACGTCAACCAACCACAATTCACATTTTGAATTTGGAACACGGCAAATTCAACCAAACTCGTTTATTCCGAAACCGAAATTCGCGGATTCCATTATCGTTTAAAAAAAAAGGAACGCGCGCGCCCAAGAACGGCTTGTACAAAACTGATGCGTCCCAAGACTCACCAACTGAGTACTGAACCAAAACGCGTGGGTTTACGTATAAGATTGAATCATGTACTCGCTACCATCGTGAAGGTTTTGAACTTTATGCTAACGCAATAAGGTTCACTTAGGCGACGACGGGCCCGCACGAAATAAATTTACCTTTTTAATTTATCAATTTGTTTAATTGTACGCGTACTGGGTGGAAGAAAAGTCATGCTTTCTTGGTTGTTATCATCATCTGACTAGTGTATTTATAAATGTCTCACAGCTTCTCTCTCCCTCATAGAGCGGACTGTCCATCACATTAGTAAAGTGAAGCCTTCGATTCCCATTCTTACATTCATGGCAACTGATACACGAAGTCAGTGGCGTGAATATTACCAGTTGGTCTAACCATTGTTATTACCGGTAGTGCCACCAGATAGCCAGACGGCTATTATGCCGTGTAAATACTGGTTCAGGTTAGTCCGTGGCGGTTTTTTTTAACCTCGCTGCCAGGCATCTCTTGTCTAACCGTGCCACGCTGGACAAACGGCCCACCCGTTTGTCCAGTTTCGTATCAAATGTTCCTTTTCTTGTGACAATGTTCTCTGCCCTGTCATTTCCTTCCATTGGCTCTTACGACCCCCTCAAGATGGAATAGGGTGGTGACACTTACACGGTGTACGAGGATTTACACGGAGCGATTGGATTTAGGATACATATTGTCACCACCCCATTCCAACCTGAGGGTGTCCGAAGAGCCGTCAAATAAAAACGACAAGGCCGATAACCTAGCCGTAAGAGAAGGAAAACTTGATAGGTTACCCTTCATGTAACTGGTGGAGGGTCGACTCAACTGTGGGTCATTTAAGGGCTGATTAGTAGTAGTAGATTGCGGTTTGCCCTCCACAACACCTCCATTGGCATCACCGGTAAATATATGGTTATATCTGTTTCTACGCTACTGACAACGTGTAACGACTTGTATAGATGGCCATAGATGGCGCAAAGGGATGATCCAGCCAGACGAGATGGTGTGTCTGGCGGGGGACAGCGGCGCCTATACCCCGATAACTGTAGTCGGGGATTTCTTAACCGTGCGAATAATTGCTCTGTAAACTTCGCTATTTTGGACATTTTGGTAATTCTCGCATTTGTAGGCGATATTTTTAGATGTAGATAGTTCAGATATTTCGGGTAAATTGTGTAAAGTATGTTACAGTTTAACGGCAAGAAACATAAATTGTAAGCAAAGGAAATTACTAAAAAATATAATTTAATAGTTTTCTTTTCTACAAAAACACACAGCACATCAGAAATATTTAAACTGATTTCGTGCAGTTGCATTAAGTATATGTATTTGTATTAAGTTATGTTATGACTTAAACGACCACATTTTACACAAATATTTGTAAGTGATACGAAGATTACAATATTATATTATATTATTTAAAATACTAATACATCATATCATACCCTTACAATTAAAACAAATTGATGGAAACCCCAATGGAACATTGCCTAACAATAGAATTTAATTTAAATTTGGGAGGTTGGAATAAAGAAAAGAACAGAACTGATAGTACATATCTAAATTAATTTTATTATCTTTGTCCGGGGTCACGTGTACCCACTTTAATTAATTGGGAAATTATGCATAAGTAATTATCAAAGATCTTTTGAATATATGACCTAATTATCTGTGCACAGATAAAAATACACGCTACGATAAAAGCTTAACGAATCATTTTACAACAATTAAGATGATTTTTAAAATGGTCGTATGTGTGGTGACGGATTTAGAAGACATAGTGTCACCATCCCATGTCATCCTGAGGGTGTCGTAAGACCCGACAAAAGGAAATGACAAGGCTGGTAACCTAGCCACAAGAGAAGGAAAACTTGATACGAAACCCTTTGCCAACCCGTCTAGCCAGCGTGGCACAGTAGGCTAATTACCCTCCATGTAATTGGAGGAGGCCTGACTCAGCACTGGGTCATTATGGGCTGAATAGCAGTCACCAACTTAGACAGCGACTTAAGGAACTGTATGCACAGGGAACGTCATCAGTCGTTGTTACAGCCCATAAATGACCCACTAGTGGGTTAGCCCTCCTCTAAATTCATGGAGGGAAATTAGCCAACTGTACCACGCTGGCAAGACGGGTTGGCACAGGGTTTGTATCAAGTTTTCCTTCTCTTGGGGCTAGGTGATCTGCCTCTTGCGTTTTTTTAGTCGCCTCTTACGAGGCCCTAAAGATGGTATGGGTTGGTGACATTGTGTAATAGAGCAAAATAATAGAGGGTGGATTTGGCCTTTTCTTTGTATTTACTTTTGAAGACAACTGTCATCTAGTCTCACCATGACTGCGCCTGCCGAAAAGCATTCGAAACGTCGGGAATTAAATCATGTAGTTAATTTACACGCGATAAATCCGTTAAGAAGTGTTCAATTTCAATGTGTAAATAATGGTTATCTAATATTTGGTTTTACTATCTTTCGGTACTATCGCTGGCTTATGAGCTTGGCGCTGCGATTAGGGGCTGTCCATTAATGTGAATGTTCCAGGGTAGCCCGCGAAATTCAAATTTTCTTACGTTTATTGCAATTTGCAGGTCAGTGCTAGGTTGTATGTTGATTAAAATGTGATTCGCGGCTGTAAGACGTATGTAGTCATAGAATTATAATCATCAAAATCATCAATACAACCCTCCACGCTCATAAAGGTGCAAGAAAAACGTTTTCAAGCTCAGAGTCATTCTTGCACCTTTATGAGCTTGGAGGGTTGTATTGATGATTTTGATGATTATAACTCTGTAACTACATACGTCTTACAGCCGCGAATCCTATGTTCATCATCTTACAACCTAGCACTGCCCTGCAAATTGCAAAAAACGTACGAAAATTTGAATTTCGCGGGCAACCCGGGAACATTCACCTTAATCACGTGAGGTGCGAAAAGGGAAAAATCACGAAACATCACAATGGGGTTGGGGAGGTATAGTAAATAATCACGTGGATTCATTTTTCGTCAAACGCATGATTTCTAAACCGAAAACGGCGTGTAGGATTCTTTGCAGGAACTAAAAAATACACGTGGTTTTAATGGGGGGTGGGGGCTAGTCCTAAACCTCACCACGTATCACAAAGGGGGAGGGAGAGGTAAAAAAAATGTTAAAAAAAAAACATCACGTGATTATTGGACAGCCCCTTACGTTATAAGTTATCCTTATCTTGCGGCTAATTTTTCCTTTTGCTGGCTCTTACGACACACTCAGGATGGAATGGGATGGTGATACTACATATTCTAAAGCCATACTACTCTATTCCGCCCATAATTGCCCACTGCTGAGTCGGGCCTCATCCAATTACATGGAGGGTAATAAGCCTTCTGCGCCACGCTGGCCAGACGGGTTGGCACAGGGTTTCGTATCAAGTTTTCCTTATCTTGTGCCAAGGTTATCAGCCTTGTCATTTCCTTTTGACTGTCTCGTTGGTCTAGTGGTTAGATGTGCCGCCTTTGGATCAACGGGTCCCGGGTTCGATCCCGGGGTCGGGCAAGTGTCTTTGTCTAAACCAGAGGCACTGGTTCGGAGTCTGGGTGTCATTTCTATCTATAATATGTATGTATTTACATAAAAAAAATGTATATAAGTAGTTTATCATCCATCTCGTTACCATAACACAAGCAATTATGTTGCTTAGCTTGGGACGAGATGGCGTTGTGTGAAATGTCCAAGGATATTTATTTATTATTATTTTGTTTATTTTGCTGGCTCTTACGACACCCTCAGGATTGAATGGGATGGTGACACTACTTAATCTAAACCCATACAGACTGTGCTAAACTGTATTACTTTGCATTGTTTAGATATGTTTTTAATGTGTTGACAATTTGTAAGTATCCATTGTGTCTTATACCAAATGAATAATTTGATTTGACATGCTATAAAATAGTGACTGTTTAAATGCTGTTATTGCAACCGAACCAAAATAACCACTGCTTAGTAATGAGTATTAGCACACAAGGTTCTTCTTCTCATCCCATAAATGACCCACAGCTGGATCAGGAATCCTCCAATGAAATGGAGGGTAATTAGCCTCGCTGGCTTGACGTGTTAGCACAGGATTTCTTTCAAGTTTTCCTTCTCTCACTACTAGATATTCGGCCTTGTCAATTCCTTTTGTCGGCTCTAACGACACCCTCAGGATGGAATGGGGTGGTGACACTATGTATTCTAAATCCGTCACCACACGTATGTAATAAGATTCCTCAACTGCCCGACACAGAGCCATGGGTTTTCTTCCTAGTGGGGGTCCCGGGTCCCGACACTTACCGGGACACGGAAGGCCTCTACCATACCCCAGTGTGGCTAGTAGTAAAACAAGTGTTACGCCAACTTTTTTTTATATATTACTAGCTGACCCGGCAAACATCGGACCGCCTCAGAAACAATAAATAAAAAACCTGAATGATAATTCCAGAATGTTTCAACTTTATTAAAAGATATGCAAACCTTTTAATAAAGTTGAAACATTGCGTATTAAAAAATAGGTTTTTCCTATTTTGTTAACCTTATAAACCTTCCCTGGACTTCCACGAATACTTCAAGACCAAAATTAGCCAAATCGGTCAAGCCGTTCTCGAGTTTTAGCGAGACTAACGAACAGCAATTCATTTTTATTTATATATATATATAGATAATACGTATTCTTGCTCCAGTCACAGATAGCTCATTCGATATCGGTTCGAGTCGATAACTCGCATGAAAGTCATTTTGCGGCGTCGTTACGTCTCGCATAGGTTGTTGTTATAAACTAAATATATAACGATAATGGAATGCCGTGGAATATACTGGATGTTTACCGCCTTTTATTCTAAACTAGCAACCCGCCCCGCCTTCGCACGGGTGCATGTATTATACTTATAAACCTTCCTCTTGAAGCACTCTTTATATTAAAAAACCGTTTCAAAATCCGTTGCGTGGTTTTAAAGATTTAAGCATACATAGGGACAGACAGACGACAGCGACTTTGTTTTATATTAAAAGGCGAGTCCACTCATTGGGGCGTGTCCTCTTGCAACTATATCTAGGTTTCTAAATAGGGTTGTCGGAGGGAACATTCTAAATTTTTACCACCTAGACTCTTCAGTCAAGTTGAATGACGCCCGGTTCAGCAGTCATTTAAGATGAGATGAGACAGTAAGAAATTGTCCAGAATTTTAATTTAAAAAATACTTCCAGGCTTCTTGAATCTATTCGGTTGCAACTTAGGACACCCTCAGACTGGTATAGATTTTTGTATCACTATCACTACATCATCACTACATAGTATAAAACAAAGTCGCATTTTTCTGTCCGTCCCTATGTATGCATAAATCTTTAAAACTACGCAACGGATTTTGAAGCGGGTTTTTTAATAGATAGAGTACCTTATTCAAGAGGAAGGTTTATAGGTATATTATAATTGCACCCGTGCGAAGCCGGGGCGGGTCGCTAGTAGTTTATAACAAAGTCGCTGTCGTCTGTCCGTCCATAAGTATGCGTATATCTTTAAAACTACGCAACGGATTTTGAAGCAGTTTTTTTTAATAGATAGAGTGATTCAAGAGGAATGTTTATGTTTCTCTACAATATCATGGATGTATAATACATCCATGATATTGTAGAGAAACACTGATCAATTTAGAGGTTCATCAATGCACGCGTGCGAAGCCGGTGCGGGTCGCCAGTATATTATAAATTCGTCTCCACATAACTTTCACAAGATTACTATTACTACTCAGCCCATAAATGACCCACTGCCGAGTCGGGCCTCCACCAAATTCATGGAGGAAAATCAGCTGATAATGCCACGCTGGCAATACAGGTCTGTATCAAGTTTAAAGAAAATTTCTTACACTACCTTCTCAGTAGGTGCCATTTTGCAATCTCGAAATTCGAATAAAGTTTCCAATAAATATTGGACTTAGCGGGGTCACTGCCATGACCCCAAATGGCCCAGTAAGGTCATTGTCACACGCTCCCGTACATCTGCGCATGCGCATATAGTGAACGACCGCGCAATCATAACAACTATAATACAAGTACAATACCGGGTACAATCAAACTGCATGTCGGAATCTTTGATCATTACTTGAGGAGATGAAACAAGGTTTTCCTGTGTTTTAACCATCAAGTTTTTTATGCCGATTCGGTGGCGCCCCAGCTTCTGGACACTTGCTACGTCAGAAGTATCGCGCGTGAGTGAAGCTGACATCATCATTTCAACCAAAAGATGTCCACTGCTGGTCATCTCCAAGGATTTCCACGAAGGCCGGTACTGAGCCACTGGCATCCATCGAAGGTCATTCCTGAGCCGCCCACATCTTTCCGATCACGGCGTCCTTAACCAGGTTGTCGGTCCAACGTGTGGAAGACCTACCAGCATTGCGCTATGCTGACAACAACAACGACTATCGGTTAATGGAGCAAAAAAGTCCTCGAGTGGACTGGAAAGCAGTTATGGTAGGCCTCCCACGGTGCATCGACGACCTGGTGAAGATCGCCGGGATCGGATGGATGCGAGCGGCTCGGAACGACCTTCTTGGAAACCCTTTCAGGAAGCCTATTCCAGCTGTGCACTTATTTTGGCTGTGATGACGATGATGAACACATAATGGCTTAGTAGTTGCATGAATTAGATTTACTGTATGTAAGACCATTAAGGCTCCGTGTGGTGACCATTAAGGCTCCGTGTGGGATTTAGAATACATATTGTCACCACCCCATTCCAGCCTGAGTGTCGTGAGAGCTGACAAAATTAAATGACAAGGCCAAAGAGGTAGCTGGAAGAGAAGGATAACTTTATAGGAAACCCGGTGCCACCCGGCTAGCGTGACACTAATTACCCTCCATGTATTTGGAGGAGGCCCAACTTAGTAGTGGGTCTGAATAGTGGTATGCTTTTTCAGTAGTAAAATGTTAACTTATTATTGCACCAATCATGTCGGGGTCAGAGAGCAATCATGGTCAACGAGTGTTCGGTACAGTTTGACCGATGTTCCTGGGGCCAAAAGTCATGAGGAGGTCAAAATATGTATCGCCTGTTACACAATTGACCCCTCAATCGGCATCCAGCATTATCGTCAAGTGTGTTGTGATAACAATTCTTCTCAACACGATGTTGTACATTGTTCGCAAATTGAAGTTGGGTCTAAAAATAGTACTGACTTTCTATAACAGAATAACTATAACAAGCTTTATAAAAGGCTCCACTAGCTTTATAAGAGGCGGGCCAAAGCCCCCAGGGCCACGGAGCATGCTCCCGTAATGGGAGTGAATCCCGTGGCCCTGGTTTGGGCAGTCGAGGATCGCCGTCGGGTTTAGTGGGTAGGTCGGGGCGCAATTCACCATCTCTACGCGCCCCGGAGTCCCACATACCCCGGCCAGTTTCCAACGGCCGGGTATCCATGAGGAACTCCGACGTAAAAAAAAGAAGTGTTTCGGATCAAGTGTTTCTTTTCTCTTAATCATTTCATTTGTAGACTCTTACGACACCCGCAGAATGTAATGACTTGGTGACAGTTTAAATTCACTGAAGCTGCAACCAAAGAGATGATGCCGCCTTTGGATCAACGGGTCCCGGGTTCGATTCCGGGGTCGGGCAAGTGTCTTTGTCTAAACCAGAGGCACTGGCTCGGAGTCTGGGTGTCATTTCTATCTATAATATGTATGTATTTACAAAAAAAATATGTATATAAGTAGTTTATCATCCATCTCGTTACCATAACACAAGCATTAAGTTGCTTAGCTTGGGACGATATGGCGTTGTCTGAAATGTCCAAGGATATTTATTTATTTTTTTATTTATAGTTGCTCTTATATTGTAATAGATTTGGGAGAGCTAGATTTATGTTAGAGAGTAGAATTGGCAGACAGATGAATGTAGTTAGTGTGAATGAAATAGTGGTGGACGATGATGCCTGAAAACATTTTTAGAGTATGCATTAAATCTGGTGGAATTAATGGGAAGAGAGAATCATCATCATCATCATCATCAGCCAACATTAGTCCACTGAATAGAGAGAATGGTAGCACCATATTTTCGGTGTGGTGTTTGTGTTCGTGCGTGTGTGTGTGTGTGCGGATAAGATGGTGTGTATGTGTGTATATGCGTTTGTACGTAATATAATTCAATATTTTCTTTTTTAATCTAATAATACTTTAAATATAATGTTACTTAAAGGAGCTAATGTTGCAGTTTTACATACAGACATACAAAGAAGAAAGTAGATACTATTAAAAACAAAATACAGTATATATAATTTAAAACATCCAACGGGACTTGAGTGGAGACCACGAATCGGCAAGCGTAGTGTGGGACGGCCCTCAGCTAGATAGAGCGACGATCTGCGAAAGGTTGCGGGCAGCAGCTGGATGCGTCAAGCTGAAGACAGGGCGCTGTGGCGCACTTTAGGGGAGGCCTATGTCCAGCAGTGGACTAATGTGGGCTGATGATGATGATGAACGGGACTTATCGCGCACAGAACTAATTTAGGTTAATACCTGTTTTTGCTCGACGTTTCAACCATGTTACAATGGCAGTGGTCACGAGCTGAATGCAGACCGCAAGTTTTTTCGACGGAAAGTGAGGGTACTTATGTCTCCTACCCTCATTTGGTTTTGCAAATACGGAGGTAAATATACAGTATATATTCTAAATCACTCACCACACGGATCGAAATATATTTAATAAACACACAATATTAAGTCGCAGTACCCAGAATGACATCACAACGCAGTTGACCTGCAATCTGTTATCGAAACGCGGAAATCTTGCTCGCGCCACAAATTCGGGTTAACTCGAAACTTATCAGTTTTCGGATGTCAACTACGCATTTGCTGAACTGTGCACAAACATTAAACACTTTAGGCGCAATGATCATCCAGCCAGACGAGATGGTATGTCTGGCAGGGGGCGCAGCGCATATCCCCCGATACCTGTAGTCGGGGATTTCTTAACCCTCGCATCATCTTACACGCTGGCGTTGCTTTCCATCACGCAAGCCAAAGGCATTAAAGTAATTGGTAAAAAAAAACAAGTAGGAGATTTCTTAACCGTCGATCAGAAATGGACGATCAAGATCGAATCAGAAATGGGGAGATACGCGGGAGAACCAGAGTTACCGACATAGCCCACAGGATTGTCAAACTTTAGTGGCAGTGAACAGGGAAAATTGCTCGCAGGATTAATTGACTTCCGTGTGGTGACGGATTTAGAATACATGGTGTCACCAACCCATTTCATCCTGAGGGTTTCGTAAGAGACGACAAAAGCAAATGGTATGGCCGAAAACCTAGCCGCAAGACTTCTCTTGCGGCTAGGTTTTCGGCCAGTTTGCCTTCGCAAACTTGATACGAAACCTTTTTTTTTTTACGTCGGATATCCTCATTGATACCCGGCCGTTGGGAAATGGCCGGGGTATGTGGGACTCCGGGGCGCGTAGCGATTGTAAATTGCGCCCCGACCTACCCACTAAAACCGACGGCGATCCTTGACTGCCCAAGCTAGGGCCATGGGATTCACTCCCATTGCAGAGATCATGCTCCGTGACCCTGGGGGCCTCGGCCCGCTCATAGGGGAGCCCCATGCTCCGAGGCGGGCCCCTCCAATTATGAGGGGGGCTGTATTGCCCTCCCCCATTCCACAGCTGCGAGGCGCGCGCGAATCGCGGCGTGCCTTCCTCCCGGGGCCTGTTTTGCGCACGCGACGGACTTTCTGATACGAAACCCTGTGCCAACCCGTTTGGCTAGCGTGGCACAGTCGGCTACCCTGCATGTAGTTGGAGGAGGCCTGACTCAGTAGTGGGTTATTTATAGGCTCAGTAGTAGTCGCCGAGAGGTGGCTACGATCCGGAAAGCGCAGTGCCGGTGGACCGACGACCTGGTTAAGATCGTCGGAAAACGACGCATGGCCTCAGGACCGGACTTCACGGAAAATCTTGGAGGAGGCCTATGTCCAGCAGTGGACGTATTTTGGCTGAAATGATGACACTGTACGGGCTAAGTACTAATCAATAAAGGCCATCGATAATAAGACTTTGATGCCGGTACCAAACGCATTCTACATTGAATCATTACGACCAATCTTTCGGGGTTCACACTCGTTCTACCAAACTTAACATATCAGCCACATATTTGAGACACAACATTTTGAATCTTATCACTAGAGCTGTAAGGACATGCGTGAAAAATATTTGGGAGACCAACTGCAAATCTGAATGCCTTCGTCAGTTTAGCCCAAAGTCACCGTGAAGACGCATTGCTGTGACGATTCTGTGTGTACGCGATGACTTTATAAAAGTATAGATGGGATTTATATATTTTTTATTACGACCATAACTTAATTTACGTAGGTTTCATCACAAAACTCTTATAAATCGTCATATTTATAAACACCATTATCATCTTAAAGCCCCTGTCCCACACTAGGTGGTAGTCTCCACACACACCTATCAGTCGTCATACCTACATTCACACCTTTCACACACAACTCCTCACTCCTACAATCCCTACAATACAATAAAAACGTCATATCTATACATTTACTTGACATTCAACTTTTACTGGATGTAACAAAACCCCTACTGAAAGGAGCATAGAGTACCGAAAACAACGAGAAAATTTACGAAGTAACTTTTTTTTCTTTACCGATGGTTGGTCTTTGGTTTTGTGAGTTGCCAGACTGAGCAGCAGTAACGACATGTGATGGGGTCGGTCATCATCATCATCATCATTTCAGCCAAAGGACGTCCACTGTAGGACATAGGCCTCCCCCAAGGATCTCCACAAAGGCCTGGGCCGCTCGCATCCACTGCTTTCCGGCGACCTTAACCAGGTCGTCGGTCCACCGTGTGGGAGGCCTACCAGCACTGGGGTAGGGTCACTTCCCTTTAATATGATCGAGGAGGTAGATGGCTGGTTGGTTGGCTCACTGGACTGCCTTGTAAGGGTTAGATGCGCTGCCTTTGGATCACTGGGTCCCGGGTTCGATTCCGGGGCCGGGGAATTGTCTTTGTGTAAACTAGAGGCACTTGCTCTGAGTCTGGGTGACATTTGTAGTCGTAAACTTCATGTTTGTAAAGCACCACACGATAAAGATGTAGGTTACATAAAAAAAATCTTAACTAATGTTTGAGACTCATGCGATTTGTACATTTTTATATATTTACGACACGGGTCTAGATTGCGGAAATATTTTACCCTCCACGACACTGTATGCCGCTCTCCCCCTGACCTCCCCCTGTGGCACGGCTCGGCCTTGATAACCCTGGTGGATGCGCAGTACGCAAGCCCCTCATCACAGCAGGGTCGAGGGGGATACGTATTTTTGATGAGCCAATTTTAGTTGACAACTTCCGTCATAACAACCTGTTGTTTTCATTCAAACCTGTGTCCTTATTCTTAGTTTAATTCAATTCGCAGATTCTTCTCGACTGCACTACGTAAGGCTGCTTAGTCCCGGTAAGACCCGTATATACACAACGATGAATTTAAAACGAGCCAGTTCTTCTTATAAACGAAACTCCTGTACTAGGTATAATCTTTATCGCGGGCGCTGTTTACAAACATGTAATTCACGAACACAAATGACACCCAGACTCAGAGCAAGTGCCTTTGTTTTACCCAAAGACATTTGAGCAAGCGATTCCGATTGATCAGTTTGGTACTATGACATTTCGTACTCTTGAGCACACTTGAACGTGATGCTAGCGCGGAATTATTTCAATATTGTGTGGCCATTGCATGAACTAATCACTATTGGATTCAATCCAATATCGGTATTCTTGACGCCACTTTGACAGCAACTTGACAGCCAATTTTGTGCAAGCTAACGGCTTAGTAAAGTAAGACCAAAAATTTTTTTTTCTATTGTTGACTTTTGTTTGTTCTCCATTTATTTATTAAAAAAAATTCAAATACACCTTCAAGTGGCTACCCAATATTATTAAGGGGGGCAACCCCCTTTATAATATTTTTCCGTCAATAATGACTCGTAAATATTTATTTTCGATTGTTCGTACATATAATACGTTTGTTCTATTTCGAAATTACTATTTTTTTGTTTATTTAACTATTTTAATTAGCTGAATATATGTATGCAAAATATAATATATGTACTGCGCATGCGTCTGCTAAAAGCCGTTAGCTTGCACAACATTGGCTGTCAAGTTGCTATCAAAGTGGCATCACGTCGAAGTTAGCTTAACTTCATGTGTAATGTCACAATCGCTAGCTGTACAAGAGCAATTCTCCCTCCCAAAGGCCAACCCCACGTCCGTGCAGAACATCTTAGCCACGTGGGAGGGGGACACTCAAAATGAAATTACTTATGAGTGGCTAACAGGGAAATGGCAAACCCATGATGATGGAGAGAAATAATATTATTTGAAATGATACAAAGTGACTTGACATTGGCTAAACACAAACCGTGAGAGCCACAAGGAATAAAAAAAAAAGAGCAATTCTGATTTCAATCCAATGTTGTCAGTATTGTTTTGAAGAGTAGGTACCTACGGTAATTGCTGCGCAGCATGTCGCGGGTTCGATCCCCGCACGGAAGAATTATTTGTACGACCTACAAGTATTTGTTCCGGGTCTGGGTGTTTTTCTATCTATATTATGTATGTATATACAAAAAAAATGTATATAGTTAAGTAGTTTATCATCCATCTCGTTACCATAACACAAGCATTAAGTTGCTTAGCTTGGGACGAGATGGCGTTGTGTCAAATGTCCAGGGATATTTATTAATTTTATTATTATTTATTCATTTAAAATTAATTGGTATTGGTTTAAAATTGTTCCTGGATTGAAGAGTAAACCCCCTGGAATCGGCGGCTTATCCAACTCCTAGACCAACAAGGCATCCTAACCTATCTAAAACTATCGTCATTTCAGCCCATAAATGACTCACTACTGAGTCGGGCCTCCTCCAAATTCATGGAGGGACATTAGCCTACTGTGCCACGGTGGCAAGACGGGTTGGCACAGGCTAGGCAGGGCAGGCTAGGTGATCTGCCTCCCTTAGGATAGTTGGGGGTAGGGTTGGTGACATTGTGTATCCTGAATCCGTCACCACTCGGACTAATTTCTCTAAATGTAATCTAAATCTATAATATTGATTAATCAAGATTTAGAGGCATTTTCGGTGGCAAATTCGGACAAAGACCTATTTAACGTGATAGGAGGCTAAGGCCATTGCGCAGTTGTACATTTTCGCGGTCCAAACCGAACTTATCGTGCTAAATACAGAAGATTATAGTTCACACAAACCCAGAATTCAATGCATCTAACAGGTGACCCTATGTGGGTTACCATCCCATTTCACCCTGAGCCTGTAAACCCAACAGAAGGAAATGACCTGAATGCTAGACACTTAACACAATTTACCCGAAAAATTTGAACTACTTATCAACATTATAAAATTTTGCCTACAAATGCGAGAATTACCAAAAAGTTCTACACCGCGATAGCGAAGTTTACAATAAAATTCGCACGGTCAAAACATCCCCGACTACAGTTATTGGGAGTTAAGCGCCGCGGCACCTGTCATACACACCACCTTGAGTGGCTAGATGATCATCCCTTTGCGCCTAAATAGTCTTGCTGTAGTTCAGCACCAAACTAGTGAATAAAAAAATCATGATATATGTTTTGCTAGTACGTTGGCAACCCTGCACGCGAGGGAAGCGACTCCATTCCCACGGGGGACCGGAAGCGGTCTGTACCAGAGTGATCACGAGTAGAGGTTGGGTCTGTGACATAAAATAGTTATCGATAAACTCAATTTCTTTAATTAACACTGAATTACTAATACACATACATTGTGGTGGCGGATTTTTAAATATAATGTGGCGCTAACTCAAGCCATCCTGTGGATGTCGTAAGAGGCGACTAAAGGAACATAAGAGGCAGATCACCTAGCCGCAAGAGAAGGAAAATAATATGAAAACCCATTTCCTTCTATGAATTTGGAAGGCGACTCAGTCATTAAAATAGTAGTAAAACTATTAGTTACATACATACGATTTTCCAATTTAAAACGTCACAAAATGATTCGAATGCAATGTCAAATCGATTAAAAATTGCAACTTATTGTTGTGGGAAACCGCTTTAAATGTGAATTCGCTTTAAACATGTAACGGTCACAATTACAGTAAACTTTTTTTAGTATTTTTTTATATTTTTTTCAAAGCAAATGGAATTTTAACGGAATAGGAATACAAAACTTCGAAAAAAAAAACGTACGCATAAAATGTTTTTAAAAATATTATATTATGAACTTTTTATTCACTTTGAAATGATATGTCATTAATTTCGTTTCAGTCTTTTTTTATTTAGCGCTAAAACGTTACCCTTTTTTAAATAAACCGCGCGAAATATTGTTATATTTGTTATAATAAAAGAAAAAAAAACAAGGTAGGTAGATTTATTTGTTTCGTTATACTTTGAAGACAACTGTGTCATGTAATTTCTCCATTCGTTATATTATGTTCTGTGCTCTTCCGTGACCACGACTGCTGCAAAGCATTCAAAACACCATAAATAGAATACACGCTATAAATCCGGTAAAAAGTGTTAACCATAACCTAAAATATCATATCATTAGTTTCCTTATTTTTGGTTTTATCTCATTATACAATCCCGCAGCGATTTTAAGCCAAAGCTATTTTTAGCATGCCTCTAATCGGCCCGAACGTTATCAGTTACATTAGATTGTTCAACCCTCTTTAGTGTGTTATTAAGATAAACACAACAATAAGTTATCGAGGACAAGTCCATAAAATGTCATAATTCAAACGGAAATTTGACCAAGTCGCGATAGCAACTACGAAATGGGACTTAGCAACAAGAAATTATCTCTTATCACTAATTTAACGGCCACTGGCTGGACTAACTTACGGCTTCAAAATCGCCCGTATAGTTAATATTCGTATGCGCGTATCTCCTTGACTCCCTTGTTAATCTCAGGGTCACGGAGCATGCTCTCGCAATGGGAGTGAACCCCGTGGCCCTGGTTTGGGCAGTCGAGGATCGCCGTCGGTTTTAGTGGGTAGGTCGGGGCGCAATTCACCATCTCTACGCGCCCCGGAGTCCCACATACCCCGGCCAGTCACCAAAGGCCGGGTATCCAGGAGGATCTCCGAAGCAAAAAAAAAGGGGTTGGATGTGTAAGTGTATTTGAGTAAACCAGAGGCACTTGCAGTCATTTGTGTCCTGTGAGGAAGGGGTTTTTTTAACAATAGTTGGATCGGAAACCGAACAACGGAAAACTGCTTCTTTCGATAGGCACTGCACTCACTTCAGCTGATTAGTACTTAGGTTAATTTATTTATATAAAGAAGAACCAACAGCTTATTAAATCTACATACACTTTAATTAACAACAGATAGCCAATTACAGGTTCTTACTGGTAAGTACTATATCACTATCACTACATATTATAAAACAAAGTCGCTTTCTTCTGTCCGTCCCTATGTATGCTTAAATCTTTAAAATTACGCAATGGATTTTGAAGGGTTTTTTAATAGATAGAGTGATTAAAGAGGAATGTTTATATGTATAATACATGGATAATATTGTAGAGAAACATTGATAAATTAGAGGTTCATCATGGCACCCGTGCGAAGCCGGGGCGGGTCGCTAGTTACATTAATAATTGCATCGGTCAACATTGAAAAGAATCCATGTTGCAACCTTTAAACTACTAGTCAGCCCATACATGTCCCACTGCTGAGTCGACCCTCCTCCCATTACATGTAGGGTAATGTCCACGCTGTCCAGACGGATTAACACAGGGTTTCGTTTCAAGTTTTCCTTCTCTTACGGCTAGTCTTTCGGAATTGTTCATTCTGTCTGCTCGTAGGACACTCTCGGGATGGAACGGGGTGGTGACACTATATATTGTAAATCCATCAACACACAGACTAAACCCATTATACTTAAAACTCGATAATACGCAGTCTAAAACTAAACCAATCTAAAATAATAATAATTGAAACGATAGAGTGCAATTGCCCCAACACTAAAATCCTTGATCCTTGACATCGATAAAGTCACATCACTACCAAGAAATACGGTCATTCGCCTTCTCACAGCAAATCATTTTTAATTATGTCCATATACGTCAATCTTTTCATTACGGTCCTTGGAACAATAATGCAGATGCAGTGTTACCAACGCCCAAAAGTATATCCCCCTAATGCTTAGATAAAAAATCTCTACAAAATATTGCTCAAACAATCAAAATATCTGGGTATATAAAAAACAAAATAATCAATATTCTGTCATAATTTTATTAATAATTAAAGTAACTAGGTAGCCCGATGACAGTTTTCATAATTGCTCTGAAAATTTCGATATGGCGATGTAGGGCTTTTTTAATAATTTTCGCGTTTCTATGCGTGTCTATGGGCCTTGTTTTTCTTTCTTTTTTGACCCGTAGTAAAATCCTTTATGGACTTCCCGTCAGCCCGGGGATGGCCTACCCACTAAACATCTCCGGGGTGCAAATCCCGCGCTTACAACCCCGTGGGTTAAAAAATTCCACCCCATTTGTTTACCCCATAAAATTGGTAGAACCCCTAAGTTGGAAACCCTGTGCAGATGTCTTTCGGTCGTTGACTCCGTTTTTTTGCAATTTGTCGAGGGTCGAACAAAATAGGTCAAACTGTTTCGGCGGTTTGCGTTCACATTTGGGTCAAATGTGATTGATTGAATTATGTTGACGGACCGTGGTTGAGTTGAACAGGAATAACTGTCCGAAGAAAGGGGTGTCCGTGGCACGGACCCTCCATCACAATCCTAATGCAATTGAGCAATCACCGTGATTTTATTATTAAGTATTAATTACTATGGCACAGTAGGCTAATTTCCCTCCATGAATTTGGAGGAAGCCCGACCCAGTAGTGGGTCATTTATGGGCTGTAACGACGACCGTGCTTTTGATTGTCGATATTGATGGGGTTTTTTTTATTTGGGGATAAACAAACCCGATTTTCCCACAAGATTTTTTAAATTCAGTAGATTGCGTTTCCATTGGATTTAGAATACATAGTGTCTTCTCCCCATTCCATCCGTGGCGTAAGAGCCGACAAACGGAAATGACAGGGCCGATAACGAGACTGCCACTACTACTCAACCCATATATAACCCACTGCTGGGTCGGGCCTCCTCCAGTTAGATGGAGGGTTATTAGCCTACGCCTGCGGTACGCTGGTCAGTCGGGTTGGCACAGGGTTTCATATCAAGTTTTCCTTCTCTTATGGCTAGGTTTTCGGCATTATCATTTCCTTTTGTCGGCGCTTACGACACCCTCAGGATGAAATGGGGTGGTGACACTATGTATTCTATATCCATCACCACGTGGTTCGAGACTGCAAAAGAACATTATTTACATGACAACTTGCTTCTGCTAGAACATAACATCTCTATATATAAAAATGAATAGCTGTTCGTTAGTCTCGCTAAAACTCGAAAACGGCTGGAGCGATTTGGCTAATTTTGGTCTTGAAATATTCGTGTGAGTCCAGGGAAGGTTTAAGAGTCTAGAGAAAACATTGATATTGTAAGTAAAATAATAAAAACAACAATTTTATTTTCCCATACAAACTGTTACCTGACAAACATTTGACGTTCGTCCCGACGGTTCGCTAGTTTTGGCATAATTACATTTTTTCTTTTTTAATTACATTAAATAAGGGATTGGAATCGATAAGAAAAGGCGGTATATTAATTTATTATTAATTATTCTAATTCGAATTCAATATTCATAGTTCAGACAGGACAACGTCTGTCGGGTCAGCTAGTATTATGATAAAACATTTCTAAATTTACACAATATCAGATTTTTATTAAATTAACTTTTTTACGGTAGGCTAATTTCCCTCCATGAGTTTGGAGGAGGCGCGACTCAGAAGTGGATCATTTAAGGGCTGAAACGACGAGTCTTTTTTTCCTTTTTTTCTTACACGGTACTTCTCCTTTCGGCAACCTCCAAACCACAGTTTATCAGCCTTTAAGTCTAATGTTACACCATGTTTATGAAGATTTAATTTTTACGACAGCCCACATTGAGCAAAGATAATTGAATAAGGGCGTATCGCCCTCACAAAATTAACGGCAACGAATGATCTGGAACAATAAATATCAATTGCAACACAAACAGGACCCGCAGCCTTGACGGTACACCCAGTGACCCTTTAAACATTCTCTCATAGGCAATTTGTGACATCATTAAGTATGCGCGCGCGCACACACACACACTGTCGATAATATATTTTCACTTCAGTTGCTCAAACATGTAGGTTTTGCTCACTGAAAACAGTGGACGAAACGCGATTTTGCCCACTGAGTGAGACAAAGTAACTTTTTAATTCTAATTCGAAACATTGACACTATCTCTTTCCCGCCAATAGAAAAGAGAGAGAGACAAAGACCAAGTGGCCAGTACCAACAGCTCCGATTTTTCTTCTTCTTCTTCATTTAGGTTTTGGCTTCCATCGTTATACCGATTATTTTGCCAATGACAAGTGTGTTGTGTTAGAAATTTCGTGTGATTATGAAAGTTAAATTAATTGGTTATAAGTTGCGTTAGAGTTATGAAGTTAAATGTTAGCAGGTAGCGCTATAGAAAACAATACAAAGCATTAAAGTACAGAATAAATATTAAATTGATAGAGCAATATTATGGGAACTATATTTGATTAAATACAAACTAGACGTACTTTTAACAGTTCGATTGGATGAAAGGAGTTCGTTATGGGGTTACTCCGATTTTTAATTCGACCTCAAAGACAAACACGTTCGGAATTTCGTACTAACTAAAGAAATTTTGCAAAAAAGATAATTTGATTATGTCTTCTACTGTAAAACTTGCGGGTGAAAAAAGGCGCGCGCGGGCGTGCCCTACCTCCCCACCCGCGTACGTCCCGCTGATACCTAATTTTGTGTTGTGCGCAGCGTAATGCGGCTACATTCAGAGCAGCCATAAAGATTGGCGAGGACTACGACACCCTCAGGTTGAAATGGGGTAGTGTGGGTTGAAATACATAGTGTCATGTAATCTATATCCGTCACCCACACGGAATACACACAATTGTTAGTGGTTGACCACAGACTTTAACAATAAACAAAAGAGCATATGTGCGTGTGTTTCAAATACATGGCAGTGGTACACCCACTGTATTTTTTTATTGATCAAATGTATTTTGTGCAGCGCCCCGCGGTTTCACCCGCGCTTACTTATCGTCCTACCGCGGGTGACGCCGCGGGGCAAAGCTAGTCTAAAAAAGTAGCCTAAGTTACTCCTTAGATAATTAGCTACCTATCTGTGAAAGTCCCGTTTAAATTGGTCTAGCCGTTCCAGAAATTTGCCGGAACAAACAGACAGACAGACAAAAATAAAAATAAAAGTTATTTCTGTCTATGTGGTTTTATTAACCACTTTTTACTAAATTCGTTAACAAACAGTGTCCAATTTTATTTATTTGTTGTAAAGATTTTGGTAGCTCTGGTTGTCCTACGATCTCATAAATTCTGCTTCGATCTGGAAACTCCGAGCATAGACATGTCTCCTCTCCACAAAAAAAATGCCAACACAAAAACGCCATCATTTCTTTGATCTATGGAAAATAAATTGGCAACCAACGTATGCACTGCCTGCACCACTAATAATAATGAGTGAATAGATTTCAATTGTAGAATGAACAATAGCCCGCAGCACTGATGACCGATAATTCGGAGCCAAGGCTGCCGAAGGACAATGTTCTCAGCAGGGGGTTCCATAGAACAGATTAAACAGTAAAACAATATCTACAACCTAAGTATCTGAAGACAAAAGTCTTCGACCAATGTGTGTTGCCAGTGATGACATAAGGAACAGAGACGTGGTCGCTCACTATGGGCTCCATCGGAGGGCTCAAAGTCACCCAAAGGGCAATGGAGAGGGCTATGCTCGGAGTTTCCCTGCGAGATCGAAATGATACGCAGGAAAACCAGGGTCACTGACATTGCCCACCGCATTGCCAAACTTAAGTGGCAGTGGGCAGGGCACATACCTCGCAGGACCGACGCCCGATGGGGCAGAAAAGTCCTCGAGTGGCGACCGCGTTCCGGAAAGCGCAGTGCTGGTAGGCCTCCCATACGGTGGACCTACGACCTGGTTAAGGTCGCTGGATTGGACGGCAATGGATGCGGGCGGCCCAGGTCTGGCCTTTGTGGAAATCCTTGGGGAGGACTATGTCAAGCAGTTGAGAGTATGTCATGCTCGCTTAAAGGTCATGCTGGTGGTGTCGTGTGTGTCGGGTCCTTCGGTTCCCTAAAATATGGTTGAGCTGGGGGATGGCTGGCACATGCGTCATGCTCGTGATCGGGTGCCGCCAGTTGGGGCCGGTCATCCCTTAACTGCTATTGACATACCTACATAGCTTTATATTGATCTCCTGGACACTTCTGTTGTGCAATATGTTACATTGTCCTCACATCTTAGCTTACTATAAATAAACACGAAATTAATTTAACCCAATCAGATGCTTGTAACAGAAAATATGATAAAAAGAGTGTCCATGGAGTTTCTTGCCTGTTCTTCTCCATAGGATCTACTTTTTGGAACATGCATCTAGATTCCTAACTTCACTTTTGACTTTTCAAAAACACCAGTAAATAGGTTCAATTGAAATAAATGATTTGAGTTTGAGTTTGAGTCTCTACGGTCTAGGGGTTTTTTTTTATTTATTCTGTTACAACACCACAGACTTCTAGTCCGTGTTCTTTTTAGCAATGAATGGTAATTATTTGCTCTTTTTTTTTTCTTTCGTCTGTCGTACCCTGCACCTTGGCACCTGGGACATTGGTGTTTCATTCAACCCACTCTCAGTAGGTGCTTCCTTTGCTTATGTTTGGTAATAGCTATTTGGTCTAGATATTTAAATTATATTCCGTGTCCGTGATATTTTCTGCTGATCAAGGTTTTCGATCGCCTTGTTGTTCCTGGCCTTTATTGCCATTTTCATGTTGTATTCCTGGATGGTGTGGTCGTCTGCAGCCAGGGCTTGCTTTATAAGTCTTCCAATAGCGTCGTTGTTATTGTCTGTGTAGTATGTGCAGTTCTCAGTGTGTCTTGAAACTGCTACTACAGCATGGTCGGTCTAGGGGTTAGATGTGCCATCTTTGGAACAACGGGCCCCGGGTTTGATTGCGGGGTTGGGCAAGTGTCTTTGTATAGACCGGAATATAATTTAAATATCAAGACCAAACAGCTATTACCAAACATAAGCTAAGGAAGCACCTACTGAGAGTAGGTTAAATGAAACACCAATGTCCCAGGTGCCAAGGCGCTGGGTACGACAAACGAAAGGAAAAAAAGAAGAGTAAATAATTACCATTCATTGCTAAAAAGAACACGGACTACAAGTCTGTGGTGTTGTAACAAAATAATAAAAAAAAAACCGGAGGCACTTTCTCTGAGTCTGGGTGTCATTTGTGTTAGTGCCCTCGCAATTCAGGTTATACCTAGTGCAGGGGTTTAGTTAAAAAAATACATCACAAAGCGCCACGTGTTACCCACACCTCGCTGTAGTCATGTGTGTGGTCTGAGGTCTAGAGAGCCCTTGCCTAAGGCGGAAGACAGAATGCCTAGGGGACCACACACTCGTAATTACAAGTATGTCAAAACCGGTTCGATACTTGGTGGGGTTAGTATTACAGGGTTAAGCTTTTCAGACCACCACCATGCATATTTAAAATGGTGCCACTACACATCGCTATTTGTAGTTCGTCTGGTGTCGGATTTAGAATACATAGTGTCACCATTCCATCCTGAGGGTGTCGTAAGAGCCGACAAAAGGAATTGACAAGGCCAAAAACCATTCGCCATTAGTGGACAGATATGTATGTCAAAAAGACACTCGAAATAGAAATAGGCTAGCGCAGTGGTTGAGCGATCGACTGCTGCGCAGCATGTCGCGGGTTCGATTCCCGCACGGAAGAAATATTTGTACGACCTACAAGTATTTGTTCCGGGTCTGGGTGTTTTCTTTATATAATACTAGCGACCCGCCCCGGCTTCGCACGGGTGCAATTATATTATACCTATAAACCTTCCTCTTGAATTACTCTATCTATTAAAAAAAACCGTATCAAAATCCGTTGCGTAGTTTTAAAGATTTAAGCATACATAGGGACGGACAGAAACAGCGACTTTGTTTTATACTATGTAGTGATGTATGAATTTACAAAAGAAAAATGTATATATGTAGTTTATCATCCATCTCGTTACCTTAACACAAGCATTAAGTTGCTTAGCTTGGGACGAGATGGCGTTGTGTGAAATGTCCAAGGATATTTATTTATTTTATACACTCGAATGGAGAGCGTCCTCCCTTTTTAAAGTCGATTAAAAATAAGAAAACTGACCGTGTGGTGACAGATTAAAAATAGGTACCTAGATATGCTGCCTTTGGATCAACGGGTCCCGGGTTCGATTCCGGGGTCGGGCAAGTGTCTTTGTCTAAACCAGAGGCACGGGCTCGGAGTCTGGGTGTCATTTCTATCTATAATATGTATGTATTTACAAAAAAAAAAATTACATATGTAGTTTATCATCCATCTCGTTACCATAACACAAGCATTAAGTTGCTTAGCTTGGGACGAGATGGCGTTGTGTGAAATGTCCAAGGATATTTATTTATTTTAAGCTGGCTAAAGTTAAAAAAACTTGGCGAAAGAGGAAATTTTAAAACCACGTCCGCAGCTTCCCTTCGGGTCGTGGGCTCAAAAAGAGGCCAGGGGTTGTCGGGGTCGCGAAGCATATTTCTCCACCGGGGACTGCAACCCGTGGCCCTGTTTCGGATAGTCCAGGATCGCCGTTGGTTTTGGTGGGCAAGTCGGCTAATTACCATATTTGCGCGCCCCGGAGTAAAACATAACTAGGCTTGGTCACGGCCCACGCTTGTATCTATGAGGATTTGACTGACCCTTGTGGCGCCCTTGGATTTCGGGTCCCTGGTTCGATTCCGGGGTCAGGCAAGTCGTCTTCGTCGTTTCAACCTATGAATTCAGTCGGGCCCTATCACTATTCAGTCAGGGTCAGTCACTAATCACTATTCAGTCGGGCCTCCAAATTCATGGAGAGAAATTAGCCTACTGTGCCACGCTGGTAGGTTGGGCAAGTGACTTTGTTGAAACCAGAGACACATGCTGTCTGGGTGTAATTTTTGTTGGTAAATAGCCCACGCGATACAAGTTATACATACACTTTCGTTTGGACCCAAGGAGTCGAATTGAAACTAAAAGGCACGCGTTCGAAGCCAGGCTGGCTAAATGGCCGCGCATAGTTACATATTATGCATGACTATGCATGCCAATCACGGCATATGTAAATCGCTGTCTCAAGGTCTGTATTTTGTGCATTAGGCTATTTCTGGCGAGACTGCCAGACAACTGCCAGACATTGAGATTGAGACAAAAAAGACATTGAGATTAGACACTTTTTAACGGGTTTATCGCTTGTATTCATTCCCTACGTGCACACGAAACGTTAGGTATCTTCTTCACTACATAGTATAAAACAAAGTCGATGTCGTCTGTCCGTCCCTATGTATGCTTAAATCTTTAAAACAACGCAACGGATTTTGAAGCGGTTTTTTTTAATAGATAGAGTGATTTAAGAGGAAGGTTTATAGGTATAATACATGCACCCGCGCGAAGCCGGGCCGGGTCGCTAGTATAATATAAAAATGTATCGCAAAATGTGTTGGTAACCGCATAACTCAACAACGCCTGGACCAATTTGGCCAATTCTGTTTTTGAAATTTTAGTTGTAGTTCAAGGATGGTTTTCGCGGCGAGAAAAATTCTAATAATTGCCGGAAACAGCCGTTTTCTTTTTCCCATACAAACGTTTTCTAACTAAAATGTAGAGATAATTTGAGCTTAAATGACAACCACTCACTGTTGTCTAAGCAATGTAGGTGTGTTCCTAATGTCAAAGTGTCAATTCGCACGCAAGCAGATTATGTCGGGCCGCAGCGGGGCGGAGCGGGCCGCAGCGCTGCGAAAAAGGCGTACCTAGCACATTAGTGACGGGCCGGGTCGCAGTGCATTGACGGATTTTAAGTTCTTTAATCATTTATCTGCACACCACAGGAACACGGAAATACCAAAATATGCCCACCAATCCGCTTGCTATATAGCACACTTTGACGGGGCGCAGCGGGGCGGGACGGGCCGCATCGCACGGACGCAAATTGGCGTCGCAATAATGCGAGCCGCTGCGGCCCGACACAGTGTGCGACAATTCTTACAAATTGTATTGAAGCGATTTGAGCAGATTTTTGCGCTCTGCCCCAGCTCGCTGCGGCCCGGCATTATGTGCTCGAACCTTAATACCGCTATCTTTTTGACAGGACGAAGTCTGTCGGGTCCGCTAGTCAATAATATAAAATTATAGTCGGTAGATTTACCGTTTACCCTCCATCTAGGAGGAGGCCCGATTCAGCAATGGGTCATCTGTGCGCTGTGTAGTCGTCGTCGTCGTTACAGCCCATAAATGACCCACTACTGGGTCGGGCCTCCTCCAAATTCATGAAGGGAAATTAGTCTACTGTGCCACGCTGGCAAGACGGGTTGTCACAGGGTTTTTATCAAGTTTTCCTTCTCTCTCCTGTGTAGTAGTAGTCCTCTATGTAGGGGGAGGCCCCACACAGCAGTGGGTCCCACATATGACCCAGTTAATTGTAGTAGTAGTTAATTGAATCTTTGTACTTATGAAGACAACTGTCATCTAGTGCATCTGCACGTGATATCGGTAGCAAAGCATTCAAAACATCGGGAATTCTATAATGTAACACGCGATGAATTCGTTTAAAAGTGTCTAATTATTTAGGCGCAAATGGATGATCATCCAGCCAGACGAGGTGTTATTTCTGGCTAGGGTTCGCAGCGCCTATCCCCCGATAGTTGTAGTCGGGGTATGTTGAAATTTCGCTATCGCGGTGTAGGACTTTTTGGTAATTCTCGCATTTGTAGGCGATATTTCATTGATGCAATTACACTGGGCTGCAAAACTAAGTATCACACTTTTAAAATTGCAATAACTTTTTAAGTACACAAGATATACTTTCGAAATAAAAAGGACTCGAAAAAAGTTAAATTTTGTATATAAAAACTTCATAGTCGCTGATAACATTTGCTATAAAAAGTATTTTATTATAATCTCTAACTTTTATAGTTGTCGCGGGTTCGATTCCCGCACGGAAGAAATATTTGTACGACCTGCAAGTATTTGTTCCGGGTCTGGGTGTTTTCTATCTATAATATGTTTGTATTTACAAAAAATATATGTAATAAGTAGTTTATCATCCATCTCGTTACCAAAACACAAGCATTAAGTTGCTTAGCTTGGGACGAGATGGCGTTGTGTGAAATGTCCAAGGATATTTATTTATTTATTATTATAAGTGTAGTTTCTTTCCGGCTCTTCTCTGTAGAGCAGCCTTCCGAACCGGTGGTAGTTTCGGCATGAATGTGAGTGAACGCAGGGATTGTGAGCGATCGGGGGAGATGGAGGGATTGTAGGAGAGAGGTGTTGTGTGTGAAAGGTGTGAGTGTAGGTATGACAACTGATAGATGTGTGTGGAGACTACCACCTAGTGTGTGACAGGGGCCGTAAGATGATAATAATATTTACAAATATGACGATTTATAAGAGTTTTGTGATGAAACCTACGTAAATAAAGTTCCTTTTGAGTTTGAGTACTTAGTATTTCAGGTCAGTGTAGTTTAGATTTTTCGGGTAAACTGTGTAAAGTATGTAGCATGCGGTCGTTACATTGCAATGTTTATTCATCGCGAAAACCTAAGACATCATTGGGAGAAAGACAGTTAGTTCTTGTTCTTCTTCAAATTACCCACGTTCACGTCGGGGCGTTACAGTGGAATGCGTTTACGCGAATCTGTGGCGCCCCAAGCGTGTCGTGTGACGGTATAACACTGGGGTTTTAGTGGGTAGACGAGTCGTTTTCGGAATCCCACATAATCACCGACCCACCCCCGAGGGACGGCGGTATGCCTAAAGCATTTTCCCGCGAAAACAAAAAGAAAGAAAAGATTTTCCTTCTCTTGCGTATAGATTTTTTGCCTTGTCATTTTAGTCCGGGATCCCCAGTACATTGTTTTCACTTGATTACTATCAAGCTAATTTTTCGTGAGTAGCTTCATTTTCATGAGACGCCCAACATTTTCTTGTCGACAACTCTTGATTGTGGTAGCTAACAGAGGTAGCAAGGGTGAAATATGTTGATTTTATGATTCAAAAAAATTTATTACTAACCGGGTGCTTTTTGGTATATCTGATGATAATTATCTAAATTATTCGAAAATGTATTTGTCCTACAAAATGTATGGTTTGATCAAAGAGTCCTCCACCTCCAATATGTATGGATAACGAGGTCATAAAAAATGATTACTAACCAGCTGGTTTTTTTTTATTTACTTAGTAAATATTTATATTATTTAACCGTCATATTGTCCTACAAGTTGCGTGGTACGTTATCCCGGTCCTACGGTCAAAAGTTGTTAAAACCACAAGACCCATTTTGTCATCACTAACTGTAGGACAATAATTTTACATGATAGGTTAGTGTATTATCTGCCCAAATGATACAATGTCCTACAAGAAAACAGGTATGTAACACGAGTCCTACAAAAATTGTAATTTTTTCGTTTTCCTACTTATAACTTACTAGCGACCCGAACCGGCTTCGCACGGGTGCATGTATTATACATATAAACCTTCATCTTGAATCACTCTATCTGTTAAAGAAAACCGCTTCAAAATCCGTTGCGTAGTTTTCAAGTTTTAAGCATACATAGGGACGGACAGACGACAGTGACTTTGTTTTATACTATTTAGTGATGATACAGTGAAAACGTCTTTTTTTTTATTTAAATAAATTATTTTTCTTAAGTAATACAAAAAAATATTTTTTTACATATAAAAAAAACAATATTCATGATTTTCATCTGATAAATTTTCAGTATCATCACTGTCATTTTCATCTATTTCATTATCCTCGTCTTCTGTCTCTGTAATGACGTAAAAAATTAAGTATTATTTAACATAAAATGAATCCACTTCGTTTTATAGTGTGCAAAACTTTTTATATAGTACATTATACGGATTCCGCTATACAACGACATTCACCGTTATGTTTAATGGATGTAAATTATTTTATTAGAAATTTAGTATGTTAAAAATAATTTAAAAAAATGGATTGCCTGAAAAAGTCCTAAATTTCTAATAAAATAATTTTCATCCATTAAACATATCGGTGGTCGTTGTATAGCGGGATCCGTATATGTACTATATAAAAAGTTTCGTACACTATAAAACGAAGTGGATTCATTTTATGTTAAAAATACTTAATTTTTTACGTTATTACAGAGTCAGAAGACGAGGAAAATGAAATAGATGAAAATGATAGTGATGATACTGAAAATTTATCAGATGAATCGGATGAATATACATTTTTTTTTAAGTAAATAATTATTTTTTTGTACTACTTACTTCAGTAAAAAAAAAAGTTATTTAAGTTAATAAAAAATATGTTTTCACTGTATCATAAGTTATAAGTAGGAAAACGAAAAATGTCAATTTCTGTCAGACTCATGATAATGATAATACTGCTTTTTTATAGGACATTGTATCATTTGGGCAGAGAATACATACCTATCATGTAAAATTGGTGTCCTACAGTTAGTGATGACAAAATGGGTCTTGTGGTATTGCCAATTTCTGAGTGTAGGACCGGGATAACGTACCACGCAACTTGTAGAACAATATGACGGTTAAATAATATAAATATTTACTAAGTAAATTAAAAAAAACCAGCTGGTTAGTAATAATTTTTGATGACCTCGTTATCGATACATATTGGAAGTGGAGAACTCTTTGATCAAACCATACATTTTGTAGGACAAATACATTTTCGAATAATTTAGATAATTCTCATCAGATATACCAAAAATCACCCGGTTAGTAATAATTTTTTTAGAATCATTAAATCAACATATTTAACCTTTGCTACCTCTGTTAGCTACCACAATCAAGAGATGTCGACAAGAAAATGTTGGGCGTCTCATCAAAACAAAGCTATTCACAAAGATTCAGCTTGATAGTAATAATTTTTTTTCTATGATCTGTAGAACAACTTTTGAGTGTAGGACCGGGATAACGTACCACGCAACTTGTAGGACAATATGACGGTTAAATAATATACATATTTATTAAGTAAATAAAAAAAAACCAGCTGGTTAGTAATCATTTTTGATGACCTCGTTATCGATACATATTGGAGGTGGAGGACTCTTTGATCAAACCATACATTTTGTAGGACAAATACATTTTCGAATAATTTAGATAATTATCATCAGATATACCAAAAAGCACCCGGTTAATAATAAATTTATTTGAATCATAAAATCAACATATTTCACCCTTGCTACCTCTGTTAGCTACCACAATCAAGAGATGTCGACAAGAAAATGTTGGGCGTCTCATGAAAATGAAGCTACTCACGAAAAATTAGCTTGATAGTAATCAAGTGAAAACAATGTACGGGGGACCCCGGACTATTTCCCTTTGTCGGCTCCTAAACACACTGTTATAGTCAGTTAAAAGTGAATCTCTTACTGGCTAAGATGCCGACGATGAGCAACAATTTCAAAGTAAAACAACAAATTGTTGATAACAAGACAACGTCAAAATTAATTAACATTATCTTGTCAGTCTGTCTGTCGAATGTCGAACAATGATGTATATTGACTTATAAATAGAACATTTATTTCTACACGCGATAAAGTCTGGTACGGTAGGACTTTGTAATCAGTCAGCTTATAGCCCGATGGGGCTTCCCTAAACGGTATATTTAGACAATAATAGAATGGTGACGGATTTAGAATGGTGTTACTACCCCATTCCATCTTGAGTGTGTCAGAAGGAAATGACAAGGCCGAACACCTGGCTGATTAAGGAAAACTTGATACAAATCCGTCTGGTTAGCGTGGAACAGTAGGCTAATTTCCCTGCATGGATTTGGAGGAGGCTCGACTCAATAGTGGGTTTATGGACTGAAATGGTGATGATGAAACAGCTCCCGCGATACATATTCAGGAGTAGGGGCTTTGTTTGTTTTAAAATACAAAAAAAAAATAAAGAAAAAATTTGCTTATTTTTTCCTTAATTTTTGCACACAGAATCTTTATATCAGTATTGAGCCTACTGTGCCACGCCGGCCAAACGGGTTGGCACAGGGTTTCATATCATAGTGCTGGCTTGACGCCGTAAAGGGTGATATGCGTGCCAATGGGCTCACTACCAGGGATGCTGAAGACCGTGCGAAGTGGTGGAGAAAAAGTAGGAAAAGGACTCCGGGCGAGCGAGAGTTTGGGCCGCAACCGGGATATAACGCGAAGATGATGATGATACAAAAATCAAGATCGTCATATCAAGATTTCCTTTTTATGCAGTCAGGTTATCTTTCCCTTTGGTTTACGACACCCTCAGGATGGAATGGGGTGGTTACACTATGTGTTCTAAATCAATCATCACACGGACGAATATTATCCTAAAAGCTTAGTAATCTGAATCGATCCGAGTGGCGCGACGGTGTTAGAATACATAGTGTCATCACCCCATTCCATCCTGAGGGTGTCGTAAGAGATGACTAAAGCACGTTTAGGCGCAAAGGGATGATCATCCAGCCAGACGAGGTGGCATGTCTGGCTAGGGGTCGCAGCGCCTATTCCCCCCAAATAGTTGTAGTCGGGGAATTCTTAACTATGCGAATTGCTGTTGAAATTTCGCTATCGCGGTGTAGGACGTTTTGGTAACTCTCGCAGTATTACCAAAACAGTTTGTAGGCGATATTTCTTGATGCAATTAGTTCAGATATTTCGGGTAAACTGTGTAAAGTATGTAGCACTAGCGACCCACCCCGGCTTCGCACGGGTGCAATTATATTATACCTATAAACCTTCCTCTTGAATTACTCTATCTATTAAAACAAACCGCTTCAAAATCCGTTGCGTAGTTTTAAAGATTTATGCATACATAGGGACGGACAGAAGAATGCGACTTTTTTTTAAACTATGTAGTGATGTGGTGGCTACACACGCAAGAAGTAGAGCAAGAAGCTTGATACAAACCCTGTGCCAACCCGTCTGGCCAGCGTGGCACAGTAGGCTAATTACCCTCCATGTAATGGGAGGAGGCCCGACTCGGCAGTGGGTAATTTATGTGCTGAGTATTAGTAGTAGTAGAAATCCATGTTCAAAACCATCCAGTGGTTAGCCGCCTTTGGATCAACGGGTCCCGGGTTCGATTCCGGGGTCGGGCAAGTGTCTTTGTCTAAACCAGAGGCACTGGCTCGGAGTCTGGGTGTCATTTCTATCTATAATATGTATGTATTTACAAAAAAATAATTATATTATGTAGTTTATCATCCATCTCGTTACCATAACACAAGCATTATGTTGCTTAGCTTGGGACGAGATGGCGTTGTGTGAAATGTCCAAGGATATTTTGTTTGCTTTTTTCTCAAGCATTAACAAACGAATGTAAAGTCAATAGGTTAAATGGTACAAACGATCGATTAATCGAGAATATTTAGTGGCACGGGAACTATATTATAAAACCAACTTAAAAGGAACTTTATTTCGTCGTTACAGCCCATAAATGACCCACTACTGGGTCAGGCCTCCTCTAAATTCATGGAGGGAAATTAGCCTACTGTGCCACGCTGGCAAGACGGGTTGGCACGGTGTTTGTATCAAGTGTTCCTTATCTTGGGGCTAGTTGATCTGCCTTTTGCGTTCTTTTAGTCGCCTCTTACGACACCCAAAAGACGGTATGGGTTAGTGATATAGTGTATTCTGAATCCCCCACCACACGGACTTAATTTACGTAGGTTTTTAACCTCCGACGCAAAAAGAGGGGTGTTATAAGTTTCACGTGTCTGTCTGTCTGTCGGTCTGTCTGTCTGTGGCACCGTAGCTCGCGAACGGATGAAGCGTTTTGAATACAGTTTTTTTGTATGACAGGTGAGTTACGGGCGAGTGTTCTTAGACATGTTTCATGAAAATCGGTTAAGTCGTTTAAAAGTTATGGGGGGTGAAAGTTGGGAAGAATAACCGAAAGCCTGCAAATATAATCGAGTGGGGTCTCAAATGAAAGCGCATCAAGTGCACATTACATAATAATATGTTCCATGAAAATCAGTTGACCCCTGAAAAAGCTCTAGGGGTAAATGGGGGGGGATACCCAATATCTGCAAATATATGTGGTGGGGAGAAAATTAGAAAGCGACAAGAATCTATGTATTGACAACTTATACATCTACATCATAATAAGCAGAAAAAGCAAATATTGTACCTATAAAAAGCAGAAAATATAAATTAAATTAAAAATTTAAATAAACCTCCGACACAATGACCTAAGTTCCCTTTAAAAAGTAGAAAATAAAAATAAAATACATCGCGTTGGGGGGACCAGGGGTCAGGTAATAAATAAGTAGGAGTGGTCCCCCAACGCGATGTATTTTATTTTTTAAATTACCAATATCATCTTCCGGCTAGGTCCTACGCTAGGTGGTAGTCTCCATATACTCCTATCGGTCGTCATATCTACATTCAGACCTTTCATACACATTTCCTCATTCTCACAATCCATCCATCTCATTTTTTCTCCCACCGTTACGCTGAAAGTCGGGCCTCCTCCAATTACAGGAAGGAAATTAAGATACAGTGCCACACTGGCCAGACGTGTTGGCACAGGGTTTCGATTCAAGTTTTACTCCTCTTGTGGCAAGGTTTTGGGCCTTGTGATTTCCTTCTGTCCCCTCTTACAACACCCCCAGGATGGAATGTATTATTAATCCGTCACCACACTGACAATGTCAATTACATGTACTATGCGGCCTCCTCCCACTACATGGAGGGTAAATAGCCTACAGTACAACGCTGTATTTTTTTCTTCTCTTTTTTTCCTTCTTCTGCTCTTGTGGCCTCGAGCCAGCTTTACAGTCTTATCGTTTACTTTTGTTGGCTTACGACACCCTCAGGAGGGAAATAAACCACAGAGTTCGGTTCGAAAGTCGATTCTCTCTTAGCGATCTATTCTGCAACTGTGGATGTATACCTTTTTAGTTGCACCCGGTATTAGAACATAAATCCGCAAATAGTAAGTTGTTAACGAGTGCGGTTTACAGGTTTCTGACCCCTTGTCAAGAGCCGTAAACGTCATTTTCAGGAAACGGGCGTGCATACGTTGTCGCATGGTACAAAACACAATCTCTTCTTTCCCACCTTTTCCCAATACATTGGCGTTATCAGCAACGATCCTGACTTGGATACCTACCAGTATTCACATACAAATAGTTAACATAATTATTTATAACATTTATACAATACTAGCTGACCGTACCGTACCGCCTCAAAATATATAACTAAATAAAAAAGCTGAATGGTAATTCCAGAATGAATGTGAAACTTAACTGGAACAAAAATAATGCGTATTTTTTTTTCGTATTTTCTCACCTTTTAAGCCTTTCCTGGACATCCACGAATATTTCAAGACCAAAATTAGCCAAATCGGTCCAGCCGTTCTCGAGTTTTAGCGAGACTAACTAACAGCAATTCATTTTTATTTTTATAGAAGATAGTTAAAGAGTTATATATAAGGCGGACCCTGGCAATAGCCGGGACTAACGCCAGGCAGAAGAAGAAGAAGAGTTAAAGAGATATATAATATTTGATCGTCTACCACCAGTCGGAATGCGACCACTGCTGAGAAGAACTGGCAAGAAACTCAGAGCCTTGTAATATTTTTTTTAGTTTATTTTTTGTCGGACTGTCAGTTTACACGCTTCTTCTACACTGCTGACTTCGTACATCGTCTGCTCTCTGCTACTCGTATAGATGTTCGAATGACATGGGCCCTCCAAAATACGGCGAGATTAGATGTTAATATTGTTGATATTTCCATGTGGTGAGGGATTAAGAATTCATAGTGTCACCACCCCATTCCATCCTGAGGGTGTCGTAAGTGCCGACTAAAAGAAATGGTAAGGCTGATAACCTAGCTCTAAGAGAAGGAAATGTTGATACGAAACCCGTGTAGCCATTTTGGCACAGTCGGGTAATTTGCCTCCATGTTAATGGAGGAGGCCCGACTCAGCAGTGGGTCATATACGGGCTGCGTCGTGGTAGTAGTAGATGTTAATAAAATAAAAACCCTTCCAACATTGGGCTAAGCAAGTAGTTGCTTATCGCTCAATTACAAATTTATTTATGTATTTGCCTTTATTCTGATACTCCCGCTCCCGCTTCCGCTCATGCTTGGTGCTTGCTCATTACGCGCAAAAATGAATAACTACTTGATCTTTCGACAAATCCATAGAACAGTCGATTACAAACAGTACCCCAACTTCAAACGACGTCGTGAGTTGCGTCTCAAAGCCGCGCTACTCTACGATCCTTAAAGTTGTAACTTCAGGTATGTTCAACATCTTCATCTTCACTATCAAGCACTACTCACTACATAGTATAAAACAAAGTCGCTGTCGTCTGTCCGTCCCTATGTATGACTGACTCGTTGGTCTAGTGGTTAGATGTGCCGTCTTTGGATCAACAGGTCCCGGGTTCGATTCCGGGGTCGGGCAAGTGTCTTTGTCTAAACCAGAGGCACTTGCTCGGAGTCTGGGTGTCATTTCTATCTATAATATGTATGTATTTACAAAAAAAAATGTATATAAGTAGTTTATCATCCATCTCGTTACCATAACACAAGCATTAAGTTGCTTAGCTTGGGACGAGATGGCGTTGTGTGAAATGTCCAAGGATATTTAATTATGTATACTTAAATCTTTAAATCAAGCCGGGGCGGGTCGCTAGTAATATATATAAATTACGCGTCACGTTATTTGTCGGCGATGGCTAAATTACTAAACTTATTTTCATAAAATTTTCACACCGTGTGCAGTTTTATCTAACTAGAAAGATATGATAGCTTACATCTTAATTTTAATTAAAATCATCGAAATACGATTTTATTGCAAATTATTTGTCTATTATTTGACAGTCACAATTATATGTCAGCTCCAAACGATTCTAGCAGATGGCGATATCTGTTGACTGTGTTGAGTAAGTATTCAATAGATGGCGCTATGTTAAAAGCCTATTTCCTTGAATTGCCTGTTCCATCTTAGACCCTGGCGTTCCTTTCCATCACACAAGCAGAGTCAAAGGTATTCAAGTAAGTGATAAAAAAAGGCTCTCTGGTGGAGCCTACAAGTAATCGAACGAACAGTCCATATTCCGTGGATCGGTTGCAATTACTGCTTTTTATTTGACATGTACTGTGAATATGCTCAGATATTTACGTACGGTTACAAACAGTGATCGTTAAACGCGTAAAAGTTAAAAGCGAATGCCTATGATTTATATGGTAATAATTGTTATTCTTAACCTTTATTATTAAGGTGGATGCTCCAGGGTAGCCCGCGAAATTCAAATTTTCTTACGTTTTTTGCAATTTGCAGGTCAGTGCTAGGTTGTATGTTGATTAAAATGTTATTCGCGGCTGTAAGACTTATGTAGTTATAGAATTATAATCATCAAAATCATCAATACAACCCTCCAACCCCATAAAGGTGCAAGAAAAACTTTTTCAACGTCAAAGTCATTCTTGCACCTTTATGAGCTTGGAGGGTTGTATTGATGAGTTTGATGATTATAACTTAAGCATAAGCATCCACCTTAACACTAAACTTTTAACTTAACATAATCGTCGTTTCTCTTGAGCTAACTTTGTTCTAAGTTAGCAAATGTGTGTTCATATTTGTGCCTACTACTACTCAACCCTTAAATGACCCACAGCTGAGTTGGGCTTCCTCTCATTACATGTAGGGTAATGCGCCTACTGTGCCACACTAGCCAGTCGGGTTGGCACAGGGTTTTATATCAAGTTTTCCTTCTCTTGCTGCTAGGTGATCGGCCTTGTCATTTCCTTTAGTCGCCTCTTACGACACCCTCAGGTGGTGACACAATATTAGTTTCTTGCCGGCTCTTCTCTGTAGAGGTGCATTCCGAACCGGTAGTAGATGGTAAATTTTAAATTTTATTTTATTGTTTGACTTGTCAAAAGAGCTCTAATAAGACAACTTGATTAAATGAGTTTTGAATTTGAATATATTCTAAAACCGTTACCACAAGGGTTACTCTATACTCTATCTATCTATCTATCAGCCACAGAAGTCCACTGCTGAACATAGGCCTCCCCCATAGATTTCCACAATGTACGATCTATGCGCTACTTGTCGTAAATGCCTCTAGCATATGCACATTTATCGTGACTTCACTGGATTTTGTCCAGATCACCATACCCCAAATTTTAGACTTTTCTGGGAGCTCCGGGTCCCAAGGCCCAAGGCCGTCGACCCAGCATGCAGTCTGCATTACGAATACAGCTGCATAACTCGAATATTCGTATCACGTAGAGTCTAGACGGTAGCGTATGGTAATGCAAACATTGTCATTCAATTTTCGGTGATCAGTTCTTAGAATGTGGGTTAAGGGGAAGACTGGTAAGAATACCTGCTCTAGGGCCATGTACTGAAAGACAACTAAAAAAATGTATATAAGTAGTTTATCAACCTTCTCGTTAAGACAAGCATTAAGTTTCTTAGCTTGGGACGAGATGGCGTTGTGTGAAATGTCCATATTTATTATTTACTAGCTTTTGCCCGCGACTTCGTCCGCGTGGAATAATGACTTCCGGAAAAAAACAATTTATCCCCGTTTTCTCCCCGTTGGGAGGGAATTCCCAATAATCCTCTCTTAGTGGTAGCCTACTCATCCCAACAAACAGCTTTCAGCTCTCTACTAACTGCCATTAGTTTCGGCTGTGCGTTGTCTGTCAGTCACTCAGTAACGGAAGAGTTTTATATATATAGATAGCTGTGCCCGCAACTCCGTCAGTGTGTAATTCCTTGTGTATTATTAAGTTAATGTATTGGTAATATTGTTTAGATCACGTTCACATGAGGCTTAAGTACAACGAAAATACTTCAGCGCAAAGCTTCCGGGTAAACTATCCTACTTCACTTAAAACCAAATACCTATAACATAATTAATAATACCTATACCTTTAGTTAATAAAAGTACCTACGCTTTTACTTACTTATTATTATTATTATTAAAAAAAAACTGAACATAAATTAACCAAAACTTAACTATTAATAATTTGTAATTTGAACGAATATAACACGCCACCAAAATAACTAATACCTATTTTATGAAATAACAGCAAAAGAAAATTAAATAAACTAAATTATTGTAAAGACTAAAAGTCGCGCTGATAAATATTATTGTCTGTCAATAAGGGCGAATACTCGGAACGTCTACTCGCATCATCAGCCAAATCCAAATATTATATGAAGTTCGCGTTTGGATCCCCCGCCCTTTTAAACCTCCCGCGACGACCCGATGCGACGGTTACACAAAAATAATCCTTATAGCATGATTCAGTAATCACGCGCGATGGTTTATTAGCGTGTTTCATGAATAGATTTGGTGTTTCTGTACCGATTTCTATGATTCTTTTTTTATTAAATAGGTAATAATGTTAACATTTATTAATTAGGAATGATTGAGAGTGTTATAAACGTAAGAGTAGACAAATATAATCAGAAAGCTCTGAACTGCTAAGCTATCGGGAGTTACTTACACGTGTTATTGTGAGTCAACCATAAAAGATAGACATATGCTGTCGTGGAATATTTTTTATATAATTTTAAGGAGAACATTTCCGTCATACATGATTTCTGTGTAGCTTTAACTATTAAGGCTGCACACGCGACGGAAGCTTAAAAAATGGAGTAAGTTCTCCTGTTTTCGCAACATTTCCCTTCACTGCTCTGCTCCTATTGATCGTAGCGTGATGAAAAGTATACTATAACCTGCCCAGGAGTATGAAGAAGAATTGTACCAAGTTTTGTTGAAATCCGTCGAGTGGTTTTTGTTTCTATAACGAACATACAGACAGACAGACAGACAGACAGACAGACAGACAGACAGACAGACAAAAATTTTACTGATTGCATTTTTGGCGTCAGTATCGATCACTAATCACCCGCTGATAGTTATTTTGGAAAAATATTTCATGTACAGAATTGACCTCTCTACAGATTTATTATAAGTATAGATTACTTCTGAAAGAAAGAAAGAAGAGAAAGAAAGAAACACATTTATTCGGCAGAACAAATACAGGATACAGAATGTAGTTAATATATTTTTTTAAGGCTAAACTAAACGTTAATACTACAAAATATGGAAAATAGAACAACAAAAAATATTGTAGCGAAATATAAGATAATTTCCAATTTATGTAAACTTTATATCCTTGTATGTCCTGCCGAAGGGTCGCCGTCTCAGCAGTAGCTGGGTGCAGAACACAATATCTGTGTAACCCAGAGGCTCTTGCTCCGAGTCTGGGTGTCATTTGAGTTTGTGAATTTCATGTTTGTAAACAGTCCCCGCGATACATGCTACACATAGTGCAGAGGACCATAATAACTGTCAAAGCTCGGTTTTTTTTAAACGAAATCCTCTCAGTGCAAATGCCTCAGAGCCTCAGAGCAAATGCTTCTGGTTTAGAAAAAGACACTTACCCGACCCCGGAATCGAACCCGGGACCCGTTAATCCAAAGTCGGCACATGTAACCCCTAGACCAAACTGAAGTGGCTGGGCTGGTGATATCTGTAGAAGAACCTAAAAGCGCTGGAGAAGACGAGTTCTTGAGAGTTCTTGAGTAGACTCCCCTCTGCTAGACGGAGCGACGATCAGCGAAAGGTTGCGAGCAACAGGTTGAATGCATCAAGCTGAAGACGCTCTGCTACTCAGCCCATAAATGACCCACTGCTGAGTCGGACCTCCTCCGGTTACATGGAGGGTGATTACCCTACTGTACCACGCTGGCCAGACGAGTCGACACAGGGTTTCCTATCAACTTTTCCCTCTCTTGCAGCTGGGTTTTCGGCTCATTTCCTTCTGACGACTTTTACGGATGGAATAAATCCCTCATCACACGGATGAAAGGTTCATTATGGGCAAATTTCCACGAGGGGTGTTAGGTGACTGATGATTGCAGGAAATGGACGGTTCTGATCATAAAACTGCTCGCATCGACTACCGCCATCCAGTCGTCCCGCGACCACGGACACTGCAAAGCGTCTGAAACGATGGGATTAAAATACAATAACCGTCAAGAGTGCAAAAATCGTAAAACCGTAAACATTATTGTGACTGATGATGATAAGGCTTTGAATAGGCTACTCCTTAACTGGCTAGACAGTGCACAAAAGAATGGTATGCCTAATTAGTTTAGTCCATTGTGCGTTTGGGTGTCCATATTAGAAGTCTATCCTGCAATGACGACGCCAGACGGCATGTAAATGATAACGTCATATGTCACCCACTATTTTCGGTCGATGCATAATTTTATTGTTATTCTAATTTCGTAAAAGTTTGTTGTAAGACATGGTTGGATTGTATAGCTTTAGACTTTAGGCGCAAAGGGATGATCATCCAGGCACATGAGATGGTATGTTTTTTTTCTTTCTTTTATCAGTTCCTTGAATGCCCTTGACCCTAGGCTTACGAGATGGAAAGCAACGTCTAAGATGGAGCAGGCAATTCAAGGAAACGCCCTGTCGGGCACCGGCTCTCACATGCACACGACGAAACACAGTAAAACTGCTTGGCGCGACTTAGATGTGAGGGTGGTAGCTAGCCGGGCGGACCATTAGATCCTACCACCAAGCAAGGGGGCCGCGGTGCCTGACTGTAGTCGGGGATTTCTTAATACTCTATAAACTTCGCTTAGGACTTTTTGGTAATTTTCGCATTTGTAGGCGATATTTCCCGATGTTATTATTTCAGACTTTTCGGGTAAATTGTGTAAAGTATGTAGCATGCTGGTCGCTACAAGACTAACAATAGAATACGTAATTTCACCACCCCGTCCCATCCTGAGGGTGTCGTAAGGGTCGAGTAAAGGAAATTACAGGGCAACCTTGCAAAAGAAGAAAATCTTGATACAAACCCTGTGCCAACACGTCTTGCCAGCGTGGCACAGTAGGCTAATTTCCCTCCATACATTTGGAGGAGGCCCGGCCCAGTTGTGGGTCATGTATGGGCTGAAACGAAACGATGACCACAACCCAGTGACCTGCAGAGTATTTAGGACCCGCGGTTCAAATAGGTTGGGAAGGAGTAAAAAAAAGGTTAATTACCCTCTATGAAATGGGAGGAGTTGTTCAGCACGCGGTCATTTACTGGCTGAGTAGTAGTTGTTTGGCATGCCGCCTTTGAAACGGGTCCCGGGTTCGATTCCGGAATCGGGAAAGTGTCTTTGTCTAAAGGTCTGGGCAAAGAGCGGACGGGGCGGGACGGCGACGCGACGCTGGCGGGACGTGAAGAGTTGTATTGTAGCGTCGCGTCGCCGTCCCGCCCCGTCCGCTGTTTGCCCAGACCTTAAACCAGAGCCACTTGCTCGGAGCCTGGATATCATTTGTGCTCGTGAATTACATGTTTGTAAACTACCCTCGCGATACTCGTTATTCCGAGTGCAGGGGCTTCGCATCAAAAAAAAAGGTGGGAGGAAAAAATTAAATAAAAACCACTTTCTTATTTTTTATTTCCAACACTTCATTTATGTACATGCTCATGTAATTAATTCAATTTAATGTACTTAAATGTAAAGTATTATTTTGTAATGTGGCTAACCTTATTATCTAATACCTACTATGATTTAGATCATTATATTAGAGTATTACCACCCCATTCCATTCTGAGGGTGTCGTAAGAGCCGACTTAAGGACAATGACAAGGCCGGAAACCTAGCCACAGGAGAAGAAGAGGAAGAAGAAAACCTTGATCGAAACCTTTGCCACCCCGTCTTGCAGCGAGGCACAGTAAGAAAGAAAGCAAACACATTTATTCAGAAAAACACACATGTATGAGTAGGTAATTGTAGGCAGTAGGCAATTTCCCTCCCAAATTTGGAGGAGGCCCAACACAGTAGTGGGTAATTTATGGGCTGAAACAAACGCAGAAGCATACAGCTCCCTGCACTGGCATAGGGACGGAACGTTCTTCATCATCGGCCCACATTAGTCCACTGCTGGACATAGGCCTCCCCTAAAGAGCGCCATAGCGCCCTGTCGTGTGCAGATCGTCGCTCCATGTAGCAGAGGGCCGTCCCACACTACGCTTGCCGATTCGTGGTCTCCACTCAAGAACTCGTCTACCCCAGCGGTTGTCGGTTCTTCTACAGATGTGTCCAGCCCATTGACACTTCAGTCTGCTAATTCTCTGAGCTATGTCGGTGACTTTGGTTCTCTGTCGGATAACCTCGTTACGGAGCTTATCCTTCAGAGAAACTCCAAGCATAGCTCGCTTCATAGCACGCTGAGCGACTTTAAACTGGTGGACTAGTCTAACCGTGAGTGTCCACGTCTCGGCGCCGTAGACGTAACGTTCTTAGTTTACAGTAAATAAATTTACATTATAGCACGTTCGCGCTAACAATCCAGTGAGCTATCGTTGTCTACCGGCTTAGTTAAGCCCCGTAAGCAATCAAATCGTTTTTAATTTGAAAGTCACGTTCACATCGACCATTAGTAGGCATATTTTCGCACGCACCGGTTATAACTTGTCCTTATGGTTTGCACCACCGTGAATACACCTTTACTTACTGTATTCTTAACGCAAACAAATTATAATAAACAAGAAACATTTTACGAGATCAAATACCTACCTAATTTAGACGGAAGAGTAGTGGAAGAAAGAGCAGACGAGTGAGTTACAAGAGAGATACCAGCTGACAATAGAGAAGAGGAGAAGACATACTGTGCCAACCCCAATTACCTGACTAGGGAAGGATCTCCACCTTCTAGACCACAGCCAAATAACTGTCCGGCTCTTACAACACCCTCGGGACGCAATGGGGTGGTGACACAGTGTATTCTATACCTGTCACCACACAGACATAAAACTTCAACCATAATTAAAAACTAACCTACAAAAACGTGGACCAATAAACTACATTGAGAATGAAGAAGGAGAAAGGAAAGAAGAAACGAGAGAACCGATCGATGTATACAGCTGTCTCTCTCCCGTTGCAAAAGGTGTCATATTGCGGTATGGATGCTGAAGTACTGGCTCTGGGGTCCACTGCTGTTGGGAATATGTGCTGAAAAAATAAGTTTTATTGTTTATTGTAGAGGATGCAGAGACAGAGAAAATCCTTTTTTTCGTGTTGTACAGTAATTACGCGTAATTTTCTTTGCAACGTTATCTAATAAATTGCATACTACTAAGCCGGTTCTTTTTTATCCTGGGTAAAATCTTTTATGTACTATCCCCGCCGGCCTGGGGATGGGCAACAGGGGGTGTTTCGGAGATCCCGCCTCTGTGAGGAAACGGAGGCATACCCACTAAACGTCCTCGGGGTGTACCGTCCCGCGTTTGCTGCCCCGTGGGCCCTGACTGTATCTCCACAACTAAGCCTTGCCTGCTCCAAATTTATTGGAGGAAATTAGTCTACAGTACCACGCTGGCGTGACGGGTTGGCGCAAGGGTTTGTATCAAGTTTCCCTTCTCTTTCGGCTAGGTGAAAGCCCCTTGCCTCTTCGGTTCCTTTAGTAGAATATTTATAGTTACTGCCTCCCTCAAGGATTTCCAGAAAGGCCAGATATCATTTTCCAGCGACCTTAACCAGGTCATCAGCATGAGAGAGGCCTAGCAGCTCTGCACTTTCCGGAACGCGGTCGCCACTCGAGTACTTTTCTGCCATAACGGACGTTAGTTCTACGAGCTACGTGCCCTGCCCCCTGCCACTTAAGCTTGACAACCATGTGGGCTATGACGGTAACTCCGTTTCACCTGTTTAAATTCTCATTTCTGATTCGATCCCACAAGGAAACTCCAAGCATTGTCCTTTCGTTGACTATGAGCGATATTTTGCCATTACCTTAAATGCATCCAGGTCTCTAGACAGATCTTCGTCAGAGTACCCCTTCATGGCTTTCGTGGCTACTGGACCCATGTAGTTGTTGACCACAGCGAACTCGAAAAGGGAGAGAAACACGAAGACAGAGCAGGAAGACATCCAGACGTCTATGGCTTTGACGTAAGAGACAGGAGGTAAACTCTGTTGGGATTGCGTGTTTTGAGTTGCTGTAAGTAAAAAGACATCTTTATGCATTACTACTAGTACTACTACTCAGCCCATAAATGACCCACTGCTGCGTCAGGGTCTCATCATCGTCAGCCTACTGTGCCACGCTGGCCAGACGGGTTGGCACAGGGTTTCGTTTCCAAAGTCCCCCGCCCACTGGAGCAAGAGACCCCGAGGGGAAGACGTCCTGCCGAGTGCTCCGGGCAGGACGTAGATAGAGTGACCTAGTCACTGACGAAGAGAAGACACTCAACCGAGAGTAAGAGTGCGGAGGAGGAACAACCTCCAGTCTGTGGCGGCAAGGATAGAGCTTTTTAGCAACGTACCCATGCCGCCACAAACAAAGGACACGATTAAGGAGCACCCCGGGTATGTTTAGTGGGTAGGCCCCCACGGGGGGAGAGTCCCACACCCCCCCCTCGGCCATCCCCGTGGCGGACGGGGATAGTCCATAAAAGATTTTACCCCGGGCACCAAAAAAAAAAAAGGGTTTCGTTTCAAGTTTTCCTTATCTTGCGGCTAGGTTTTCGGACCTGTCATTTCTTTTTGTCGCGTCTTCCAATACGCTCAGGATGAAATGGGGTGGTGACACTATGTATTGCCAGCACTCAGTAGTTGCCGAATAGAGTCACAGCTAATCAATGTTGGGTAAATATTCTTATCTGTTAATATTTAAGATTTTACCTAATGTAAGAAGAGAAGTTACTCCAAGAGTGACTCTCGCGGGAATGGCTTCGGGTTTGATCCAGAAAGAGATCCAAGACATGACGACAATGAGCGCTGATGGTATGTACGTGTGGAACAGGTGGTACCCCAATCTTCTGCGAAGGTTAAATACCACAGCCAAGCAGGTGAAGTTACCTGAAAAGAAAATTCAGTAGCAATGAAGCCTTTTTCTTCATGTTTTATGGAAACTAGGCCGTTGGGGACCAGCAGGGATATGCTGGAGTCCAGGGCGCGGAAAGATGGAAATTAGCACCCAGACTGTTCCGTCATTGGGGAACATGCTACGCGACATGAAATGACAGTGAAGCCTAAGGTAAAGGTCTAATCCAGCCTCGTGATGGACTTTGTCGGATCCCGGACGATTGCTCTGCTCAGTCCATAGATGACCAACTGCTGAGTCGGACCTCTACCCGTTCATCATCATCATCATGTCAGCCAAAAGACGAGCTGGACATAGGCCTCCCCCAAGAATCTCCACAAGGGCCTGTCCTGGGCTGCCCGCATCCATCTTTTTTCGACGACCTTAACTAGGTCATCGGTCCACCGTGTGGGAGGCCTACCAGCACTGCGCTCTGCACGACGCGGTCAACTTTCAAGCTGGCCAGACGGGTTGGGCAATCACCCCTCATGATCGGAGGGGCCCGCCTCGGAGCATGGGGCTTGACTAAACGGGGTGGACCGAGGCCCCCAGTGTCGCGGAGCATGCTCCCCCAACGGGGGAGCGAAACCCGTGGCCCTGTTTCGGGCAGTTAAGGATCGCCGTCGGTTTTAGTGGGTAGGTTGGGCGCAACTTACCATCTCCCCGCGCCCCGGAGTCCCACATAACCCGGCCAGTTCCCAAACGGCCGGGTACACAAGAGGAACCCGACGGAAAAAAAAACTAGTTTTCTTGCGCCTAGGTTATCGGCCTTGTCATTTCCTTTTGTCGGCTCATATGACACCCTCAGGATGACACGGGGTGGTGACACTATGTATTCTAAGTCCGAATTATTGACTAGCTTACCAGTAGAATATTCGATAGTGCAATCTGATGTGTAGTTATTGGAGATGTCTAGTTGTGGAAGTTCGATGTCTGGATTGACCACAAGTGGGTCAGTCAGGTTCCAGATGAAGACAAGATCATGGACCGTGTGCGACACTGGAATCAAACCCGAGAGGTGGAGATTTGCTCAATCTGCCTGGTCGCCAGTGACAATTTATATTAATAACAAGCTGTTACAAAAAAAAAAGGTTATTGTTCAGTTCACAGAGACACTCAAACACTTGGAAAAACCTAGCTAAAGTTTGTCACAAAAATGTGTAAAACTCAGTATCTATGAGCTCCTGAAAAACAGGGGGTTCATTAAAAGTAATGTTACCAAGTTACTCCTTGTTACACTAGCCATCTGACAGTGAATGTCCCGTCAAAATCGGTCCAGCCATTTCAGAGATTAGTTGGAACAGACAGACAACTAGACCAACAAAAATTGCATTTAGTAAAAAGTGCTTATTTTAATATTACAAACAGACAATCCAATTTTATTTATTTGTATAGATTGGGAAAGTACAGTCCCCGTCAATCTTTATGGCCGCTCTGAATGTAGCCGTGGGTACAAACTTGCGCAGCGTATATTTTATAACCAATTCGAACGTAGCTCACTCAAATAACACGCGGGTGGCGAGGACGCTTGTGGGTGAAAAGCGGCGCGCGGGGCGTGCCCTGCCTCCCCGCCCCGTGTACGTCCCGCGGATATCTGATTTTGGGTTGTGCGCAGCGTTATACTACATTCAGAGCGGCCATAAAGATTGGCGGGGTCTGTAATAGAATTACTTACGACTTTCTATCATCATGGAACAGCTTTGAGTGTCATGTGGATATGATTCGAACTTCATGGCACACGATAAAACCAAAGTGAGTCTGAAAAAATATGTGTCATATTGTACATATACATAGAGTGGGGTTTTCTTTGGCATCTTTTTACCACCAGTTCGGAAAGCTGCTTTAAGAGATAAAGTGATGTAATAAATTCTTTGTGACGTTATATTTTTGAGTGCGGGTTGGTAAAGGTACTCCAGGTCACTTTTTTTTATTGTCCTAAACTCGTAATTTCCATAGATAATCTTCTGCCACCTCTAATACCTCGTCCCACTAACTTTCAGTGCATTTTATCTTTTGTTGATTCTCCTTTCGTTTTATTTAATAGCGATTTTATTTAAATCAAACTATATTTACTTAGTTATCATGTAAGTATATATATTTTTTGTTCTCCTATAATTTATTTTTTTGGATGAACTCGTATAATTTTAATTCAATTTGTAGTTATTATTATCTTGGATGAAACCAAAATATCATAATTACGTATTTAGATTATAATTGTTATTTTCCTTTCCCCTGCATTTATAGCTACAACGTGACAAATTCAAAACTCATTTAATCAAGTCAACGCTCATTTGAGCTCACTCTTTGTACAAGTCAAACAACAAAATAAAATTTAAAATTTACCATCTACTACCGGTTCGGAATGCAGTTCTACAGAGAAGAGCCGGCAAGAAACTCGGTAGTTGCTCTTTTTAGATCGCCATTTTTAGGTACAAGGCCGTGATAAGACAGTTTTATGAGTGCAAACTCGCGCAATAGTCGCAAAGGGCCAAACAACGGCCAGATCTAGTCAACAATATTAACCTTCTAACGCCCGAGCCAACCGACCCCCAGCAACTGCACCTGTTCACAAGCATAACGCATGCGGCAGCCATCTTGCAGGGAAGAGAACGACCCGCTTCACGACGCCACCACTGCTATGAGTCTTAACGTGAGCATGATAACTCGACAACCAAAAAAACTGAATATTTAAAAAGTTATATTAAGTAATATGGCGTTAGGATGCTCTTGGATGGCATTGGTGGAGTTAGCGCAGTGGTTGAGCGATCGACTGCTGCGCAGCATGTCGCGGGTTCGATCCCCGCACGGAAGAAATATTTATATATTTAGACCCACAAGTATTTGTTCCGGGCCTGGGTGTTTTCTATCTATAACATGTATGTATTTACAAAAAAAAAATGTATTTAAGTAGTTTATCATCCATCTCGTTACCATAACACAAGCATTAGGTTGCTTAGCTTGGGACGAGATGGCGTTGTGTGAAATGTCCAATGATATTTATTTATGTATTGTGTTTATTTAGGTACACCAAATGTTTATGTATTGTGTTTATTTAGGTACACCAAAATTTTAATTTAACTTACTTACTTGGACATATAAAGCAGCGTTTTATCATGGTAAAGCCACAAGTAATGATTTGGTATGCTCATCTCGTGGAAGGTGACCTTCTTAGCGTTCTTGAAGAAGCAGTCTGGACGCCAGATCTCGTTTAGCCAGGTCACATCCAGAATGCGGTACTCTTCGTGCATATTCTCCGGTAGCCGAAGACGAGGATCCCTCCAAGATTGCGCCAAGAATATATCTGCCACGTATGTCTGAAAATTGCGCATATTTACAGGGTGCAAGCGACCCTATGGTCATCATCAGTGGGATTTTGGTCCGTCTGAAAATTGCGCATATTTACAGGGTGCAAGCGACCCTAAGGTCATCATCAGTGGGATTTTGGTCTGAAAATTGCAATTGCAGAAGAAAAACCCTGCCAACCCTGCCAGCGTGGCACAGTAGGTTAATTTCCCTCCATGAATTTGGAGGAGGCCCGACTCAGTAGTGGGTCATTTATAGGATGAAACGACGAACGACGAGTGGGATTTTATGGGCATAGAGCCTACCAATTTTATTGGCTTTAAAATAACTAGGTATTGCCGGGGCTGTTTACAAACGCGTAATTCACGAACACAAATGACAACCAGGCTCTAAGCAAGTGTACACAAAGACCCCGGAATCGAACCGAAGATCTGTAATCCAAAGGCGGTGCATCCAACCCTAGTCATTTTAAACTAAACAATCCAAAGACACCACTGGGTCAAATTTCAATTGCACTCCACACCCGCATCGAACGTTGCGCGGATGCTATTTGAATAAACTACCGTCTCAGTGAGTAAAACCCATAACAAAAATAAGTGATATTGAGTTCAATCAATCAATCAAAAGGATCAAATGATCCCGCAACGCACTGTAAAACTTTATAACGCACAAGCACGGAAATACTTACACAGCGAATGTGTTACAAAAAGAAGATTTGCAGAGTTCGCATCGCATATGAACAATAAAGAAGAAAGTACAGTTCAATCTGTAGCGCAACACTACTTTACACAATTTACCCGAAAATTCTTAACTGATAACATCAAGAAATATCGCCTACAAATTACCAAAAAGTCATACACCGCGATATCGGAGTTTATAGAGCAATTCGCACGGTTAAGATATACCCGATTAGTTTTATTTTTATTTTATCACTGACTTGAATGCCTTTGAGGCTTGCGTGATGGAAAGCAACGCCAGGGTCTAAGATGGTGCAGGCAATTCAAGGAAATGCCCTGTGGGGCACAGGGCTCTCACATACACACAACGAAACACAGTAAAACTGCTTGGCGCCGGACTTACATGTGAGGGTGGTAGCTAACCGGGCGGACCTTATGATCCTACCACCAAGCGTCCTGGGTTTTGTTAACTTTTACAAGAAGCGTTTTTTCCCAGCGTGCCGTGGAGTTGTGTAATATTCTGCCCTGTCACCACACAGTCAGCGGGGACAATCATGACTTTCGCCTAAAAATAAAAAACCGCTTACCATGCTCTCCTCATTGATGGAGTCCAGGGATAGTACGGTGACGTGGAAGTAGACGATGGTGGGTTGACCCTGCAGTTTGGGCGCCCTGTTTTTGTCGTAATACATGGCTTGTTCCGGCAAGATGTCCTGGAGAAACAGGCTGGCTTCTGATCGCATCTCTATCTCCTTGTCAGAGGAATTTGTGCTGAAATTATATTGCCTTTATGTTTAATCTACACTAAAAAGTCAAACTACAGTAAAACCTCGATAACTCAAACCTCGGTAACTTCAAAACCTCTATGACTTAAAAAAAATAACATGTTCCCTTCCCATCAGAGCCCAAAACCTCTATAACTTAAAATATGCAACCTCTATAACTCAAATAAGAAATCTCTGTATTGGCCCTCAGTAACTTAAAGAAATGTTTCCATAACCTCTATAACATATTTTTTTTTGTCAATGAGTCATTTTGAAAGGTTGTGCAAAACAAAATGTTTTCGGTAATTTATTGCTTGCACGTGTTCACTAGTTAAATTGTTAACGTAAACAATACGTATGACAACTATTGTTTGCTTCTTGGAAATTCTTTAGAGGTTTGTGGCGGTTAGCCTTAAGACAACAACTTACTTGGATCATAAGTTTTATGAAATAAAAACAAGGACCAAGGGTACATATGTACATACCTACCTCTATATCAACCTATCCCTAACATAGAACCTTCATAACTTAAAACCTCTATAACTCAAAGTATTTTGTGTTTCCCCTGGACTTTAACTTATCGAGGTTCTACTGTATATATTTTGCATAGGATACAATCTTCTTTTCGGCCCATAAATGAATCACTGCGGAGGTGGGCCGCCTTGAGCTACCTGGAGGGTAATTACCCTAGTAATTAGCCTACTGTGTTTGTACCAAGTTTTCGTTATCTTGTGGCTAGGTAATTTGCTTTTTACGTTCCTTAAGTCACCTCGTACGACACCCTCAGGATCGCGTGGGTTGGTGACATTGTGTTGATACAAACTTAGAACTACTTACAACCATAACTTACTTAAAATTGACAGCCGCTTGCACCCTGCCCGCACTGCAGTGTTTCAAACAATTGTACAGTATAAACATTAGGCAGTAAATTCTAGAATCCATCTTGAATTTAACACAATATTTCACATTCACTTTTTTCACTTAAAATGTATTTTCATTTCACCACCATCTTGCAATACTGCATTGCACTATTATAAAACTGGTTTAAGACTTTCGGAAACCATTATGAATGATAAAACCTCGTATTCCGGTCGTGGTCCATCGAAGCCCATTCGAAGAAATATGAAACAAAAAACAATATAACTATTGTAATAACGACAGTAACACTTAAGATACAACAACTACTACACAGCCTGATCTATCAACATCAAGAAATATCGCCTACAAATGCGAGAATTACCAAAAAGGCCTACACCGCGATAGAAAAGTTTACAGAGCAATTCGTACGGTTAGGTAATCCCCGAATACTGTATTAGGGCATAGGCGGCCGCAGCCCAGGGTCATGCCACCTCGTCTGACTGAATCATCATTTGATGGGTCGAGGAGGGATGACTGTTTTCGTTCCTTGTAGATACAATGTACTCCTATGTTCCCGCAATTCTAAAACTTGACGCCTTCTAAATGGATTAGAGTGAAGTATTGTATAAAAATAGCTAACATGCTTATCAAGAAAGGTCATAGATACACGTGTATGGTATACTTCTGAAGATGTGACTTGCAGACTTAAGTCTTTGTATTTCGATGTGGTGATAGATTTAGAATACGCAATGTCACCAACTTATACCAGCCTGAGGGCGTCGTAAGAAGCATCTAAAGGAATGAAAAAGGATAAAAACTATACATACAAACCCTGTGCTAACCCGTCTTGCCAGCGTGGCAATAGGTTTATCCGTATAGTATCACCACCCCATTTCTTCCTGAGGGTGTCGTAAGAGCCGACAAAAGGAAATGATAATGTCGAAAACCTAGCCGCAAGAGAAGGAATCTTGAAACGAGACCCTATGCCAACCCGTCTGGCCAGAGTGGCACAGTAGGCTAATTACCCTCTATGTAGTTGGAGGAGGCCCGACTCAGCAGTGGGTCATTTATGAGCTGAGAAGTAGTAGTAGTGTCACCACCCCATTGCAATGGAGGGGGGTGTCGTATCACCCGATAAAATAAATAAATAAAATATTCTTGAACATTTCACACAACGCCATCTCGTCCCAAGCTAAGCAACTTAATGCTTGTATTATGGTAACGAGATGGATGATATACTACTTAAATACTTTTTTTTGTTGTAAATACATACGTATTATAGATAGAAATGACACCCAGACTCCGAGCGAGTGCCTCTGGTTTAGACAAAGACACTTGCCCGACCCCGGAATCGAACCCGGGACCCGTTGATCCAAAGGCGGCACATCTAACCACTAGACCAACGAGGCAAAATGAAATGACAAGGCCGAAAACCTTGCCGCAAAAGAAGGAAAACTTGAAACGAACCCTGTGCCAAACCATCCAGCCAGCCTGGCATTGTAGGTTAATCCATGTAATGGGAGGGAACTCAGCAGTCTATAATTTCTGGGTTGAGTAGTAGTAATGTATTTGCCCTTTGTATCACGGGGTCCCGGGTTCGATTCCGGGGCCGGGCAAGTGTATTTGTGTAAACCAGAGACACTTGCTGCGAGTCTGGATGTCATTTGTGTTCGTGAATTGTTGTTCATGTTTGAACACCGCCCCCGCGACGCAGTTTAACCAACTAGCAGGGGCTACGTTTAAAAAGAAAAAAAAGTATAACCATGTGCGTTTTTGATAATCATGTTAGCAGCTTTTTTCAAGGGTTGAAATAATTATGATGATGAATTCCCTACATCATGTCACTGTTACGTAACGAAACTCCGCTTTAAACCACAATAAGAAGGTCGACATTCACACTATATCAAGTTATAATGCCAAGGAAGCCATACTGTCGATAGTACTGGGTACTTTGTGCAATGAAACCGTGCTTATCCACCTTCTCGTGTGGCGGTTATTTCACATTTTTTATCACCGACTTGAATGCCTTTGACCCTAGGTTTGCGTGATGGAAAGCAATGCCAGGGTCTAAGATGGAGCAGGTAATGCAAGGAAATGCCCTGTCGGGCACCGGCTCTCACATACACACGACGGAACACAGTAAAACTGCATAACGCTGGACTTATAATGTGAGGGTGGCAGCTATCCGGGCGGACCACAGAGTTATCTCAGGCAAAGACTCAAGCTCGTTGTTTTAAAAGTGTTTCGTCCACCATATCCGTGTGGGGACGGATTTTTAGAATACTTAGTGTCTCCACCCCATTCCATCCCAAGGGTGTCGTACACTTTTGGTAACCTAGCCGCAAAAAAGGTAACTTGATATGAAACACTGTGCCAAACCCGACTGGCCAGCGTGGCATAATAGGCTAATCGCCCTCCATATAACTGGAGGAGGCCCGATTCAGCAGTGGGTCTTGTATGGGCTGAGTAGTACTAGTAGTGGTAGATACCAACTTTGTATCTATAATTATTAAGGCATTTTTTCTTAAAATATATTTTACTAGTGGCCCGCCCCGGCTTCGCCCGTGCAAAGCGGGGGTGGGTTACACATATAAACCTTTGAATCACTCTATCTATTAAAAAAACCGCCTCAAAATCCATTGCGTAGTTTTAAAGATTTAAGCATACATAGGGATGGACAGACGACAGCGACTTTGTTTTATAATCACTACATAGTATAAAACAAAGTCGCATTCTTCTGTCCGTCCCTATGTATGCATAAATCTTTAAAACTACGCAACGGATTTCGAAGCGGTTTTTTTTAATAGATAGAGTAATTCAAGGGGAAGGTTTTTAAGTATAACCCACCCCCGCTTTGCACGGGCGAAGCCGGGGCGGGCCACTAGTATGTAATATAATAATAACTAGCGACCCGCCCCGGCTCCGCACGGGTGCAATAATGCATGTGCTATACATATAAACCTTCCTCTTGAATCACTCTATCTATTAAAAAAAACCGCTTCAAAATCCGTTGCGTAGTTTTAATGATATAAGCATCATATGGACGGACAGACAAAAGCGACTTTGTTTTATAATATGTATTGTAGTGATAGTGAAGATTGTAGCGACCAGAATCCTACATACTTTGCCCAATTTATCCGAAAAATCTGAACTAATTACATCAAGAAATATCGTCTACAAATGCGAGAATTACCAAAAAGTCTACACCGCGATAGCGAAATTTCAAGAGCAATTCGCATAGTTAAGATTTCCCCGACTACAACTATCGGGGGATAGGCGCTGCGACCCCAAACTAGACATACTACCTCATCTGGCTAAATGATCATCCCTTTGCGCCTAAATTATTCTGTGCCAATTCTTTAAAAGATAAAATCTATAAATATGAATATTTATCGCTGAAATGAAACATAAGCGCGTACAGACCGTACGCGCTTATGTTCCGAACATCAAAATGGATCATTCTTGTATTGATTGTTGTCTGTAAGTACAAGGTTTGTATAAAAGAACATTTAATATTTTATAAGGGAACTAGCGACCCACCCCGGCTTCGCACAGGTGCAATGATGATATAGATAAAAACCTTCCTCTTGAATCACTCTATCTATAAAAAAAAACCGCATCCAAATCCGTTGCGTAGTTTTAAAGATTTAAGCATACACAGGGACGGACAGACGACAGTGACTTTGTTTTATACTATGTAATGATGTGAAGGGATGTCAAATATTCCGTATCAAACTTGTATCAACTCAAAAGAATCGCGTAAATCAGATTATAAATCTCAGCGAAATCGGTGTACATATTTCAATTGAAAGAATGTTAAGGCGCAGAGATGATCATCCAGACAGACGAGGCGGTATGTCTGGCAGGGGGCAGGGCGCCTATCCCCCAATAACTGTAATCGGGGACTTCTTAACTGTGCAAATTGCTCTAGAAATGTTGCTATCGCCGTGTAGAACTTTTTGGTAATCCTCCCATTTGTAGGCGATATTTCTTGATGTTGATAGTTCAGATGTTTCGGGTAAGTTGTGTAGCATGCTGTTCGCTACAGGTACAACAGGAGATTGAACGTCAAGATGAGCACGGGGTGGAAAATTACAAATATAAAATTATCTCAACGTGTTAGTCACAGTAAAGCTATCTAAATATAATATATACAAGTACACACAAAATTTCTTACCAGTCACGAAGATTGAAACAAGCAAAAATAGTCATCACTTCAGAAAATCATTATCAATATTTATACACACTTCTGTCAATATTTATCAGGCACTTTTTAAGCATTCACAGTTTTGTAGCAAAACATAGTTTTTCTTCATTTCTATAGGCTCACGACAGTTTGCGCCGTTTACCAGTTCGTAACAATGAAATTGAAAGCTTAGGCAGTGACTATGGTTGCAGCGGAACCTTAAGCGTAGCGATTCGCCTGGGCTAATTTATTAAAGTCAACGTTGGACAATCACCGTGTTTAGAACGCCATTAAAAATGGAAGGGGGTCTCATTGCAACTGGTTTTTCTTGTATGTTGTATGCGGCATAACCCTATCATAGATTTGGAAAATTCATTCATCATCATTGCTGCCAAAAGACGTCCACTGCTGGACCGAGAGGACTCCCCCAAGGATTTCCACGAAGGCCGGTCCTGAGCCGCAGCCGTCCATCGCTTTCTGGAAAGCGCAATGCAGGTAGGCCTCCCACACGGTGTACCTACGACCTGGTTAAGGTCGCCGGAAGTTCATTACTACTTAAATGTTTTTTTAAAAGAAAAGCCTTTAAGTGTTCCGCACAGACCGAAAAATTAAAATTTAAAATAAGTGTACACTACCATATAACGGAAGGCAAAATTTTTCTGTCTTTTACAACTACTACTTCTTGAACCATAAATTACCCGCGATTGAGTCGGGCCTCCTCCAGTTACATAGGGGTACCTAATAAGCCTAGGACCTTGTGCCACGCTGGCCAGACAGGCACGGGGTTTGGTATCAAGGTTTCCTTCTCTTGCGGGTAGGTTATCGACCTTGTCATTTCCTTTTGTCGGCTCTTATGTCTCAGGATGAATTGTGAGAGCGACACTATGTATTCTAAGCCTGTCACCGCAGGGTACACTATTAGCTACAATGTGTCCGCAGCCTTACTTGTGTCCGGTCCACATAACAAGATTAGCACGGCCGAGGCATGTGGACCTTGGGCCACATACGGTGGATAAAACCCCGAGTCGCCCTACTAATATTTTAATTCAGAATTGAATGAGAATTTTTTTCAGCATCGGAGAAAACCCCACCGAGGAGCCTAGGAATAGGCACAATGAATCTAACTTATACATATACTAGCTGCGCCCCGCGGTTTTACCCGCGTGGTGATGAAATTTATATTTTAGTCAGGTTTTTTTCTACTTACTTGACACTTCGCTATCATCACTATCACTACTCACTACCCTAATATAAAACAAAGTCGCTGTCGTCTGTCCGTCCCTATGTGTGCTTAAATCATTAAAACTACGCAACGGATTTTGAAGCGGTTTTCTTTAATAGATAGAGTGATTCAAGAGGTAGGTTTATAAGTCATGCATAATATTGTAGTGAAACACTGATAAATTTAGATGTTTCTAATGTGATGTCGTACATAAACACATTTATTGCGCTTACATTGCAAGGCTATATTCAGTATCAGCATTGCACTCGTGCGAAGCCGGGGCGGGTCGCTGGTATTGTTATATTTTATACAATTCACACAACACACACACTATTTTAGACATTCTTTATAAATTGTAGCCTATGTGTTATTCTGATATATAAGCTTTATGTATTGTTGTAAAGTTTCATTTAAATCCATTCAGTAGTTTTGACGTGAAAGAGTAACAAACATTCATCCATCCATACTTACAAACTTTCGCATTTATAATATTAGTAGGATCTTTTACCCGTGTGGGGAAGGAGCAGAATATTACACATCCCCACCGCAAGCTGGGAAAAGTCGTGTTGTAAGACTCAACAAAACCCAGCACGCTTGGTGGTAGGATCTAATGGTCCGCCCGGCTAGCTATCAGTGGTAGCTAGCCTACCACCGTCACATCAAAGTCCGATGCCAAGCAGTATTACTGTGTTCCGTCGTGTGTATGTGAAAGCCGGTGCCCGACAGGGCATTTCCTTGAATAACCTGCTCCATCTTAGACCCTGTCGTTGCTTTCCATCACGCAAGCCTAGGGCCAAAGGCATTCAAGTCGTAGATAAAAAAAGTGTCAGTAGCATAATGGATGGATGATGGGGCAGGAAGGCCCTCGAATGGCGACCACGGGGGAAGACTTGGGCAAAGTCACCAAGATTGTGGGAATTCTTGTGGAAAGCCAAAGTCAAGATATGGACATCTTGTAACTGACACTGACCTGCAATACTAAGTACTACACTTTTAATATATCATTTTTTCTAAACTATAGAGGTTACAGATTTAAAATAAAAAACGTTTTATAGCAAATGTTATCAGCTTTCTATTTAACTATAGCAAACTCTAGAAACTTTTTTCGAGTCCTTTATATTTCGAAAGTTTAACTTGTGTACTTAAAAAGTTATGGCAATTTTAAGTGTGATACCTAAGTTTTGCAGCCCAGTGTATGTAACATGATGATATTTCGCCGCCCAGAAATCCCCCAATGCTGAGTCGGGCCTCCAAATCAAATCAAAACTCATTTAATCAAGTTGGCTCATTAGAGCTCTTTTGACAAGTCAAACAATGAAATAAAATTTTAAATTTACCATTTAAAATTAATTATTTACCATCTACTACCGATTCGGAATGCAGCTCTATAAAGAAGAACCAGCAAGAAACTCTGTAGTTGCTCTTTTTTAGATCGCCATTTTTAGTCTAAGACAGATTTGTGAGAACAACTCGCGCAATAGTCGCAAAGGGTTTGGCTCAATACATATTACACTATAATACAATAGTAACCTTCTAATGCCCGAGCCAACCGACCCCCGGCAACCGCATCTGTTCACAAGCATGACTCATGCGGCAGCCATCGCCCTCTTCAACCATATTGCTGGGAAGAGAACGACCCGCCGCACGATGTCACCAACTACATGGAGGGTAATTAGCCCACCGCGCCACGCCAGCCAGACGGGTTGGCACAGGGTTTTGTATCAAGTTTTCCTTCACTTGCGGCTAGGTTTTCGGGCTTGTCATTTCCTATTGTCGACTCTTACGACACCCGTAATATGAAATGGGGTGGAGAGGAGAGAGATAAATTATAATGATCTGCAAATTGTATTACCAATTGTAAATATTGGCGGGTTGTACTCGTTTCATACTAAAACTAGTCTGAATCTAGTTGGTGTCGGATTTAGAATGTAGTGTCACCATCTCGTTCCATCCTGAGGGTGCCGTAACAAATGTAAACTACAGGACCGAAAACCTAGCCGCCAGAGAAGGAAAACTTGATACGAAACCCTGTGGAAATAATTTTCATCTATTCCCACCCGGAGTCCCACATACCCCGGCTAGTCCGGAACGAAAAAGGAAAAAAAATTGGTAGAGACAATAGTGTTATTTTTTTAATAAAACCTCTATTTATTTATTTTATTTTATTATACACAGTATGATCTCATGCACTTAGTAATAGTACTAGTAAGTTGTACAGTGCAAGATATACGACCATGGCCCAAAACTAGCTTTTTTACATTGAAGTGCCTATCCGACGCCATGCATAGCAATTGGCTAGCATTAATCTGCCAAATTGAAAAGTTCTTGCCAAATTAATGTATGAAACGCGTGTGGCATATGACCAAACTAACTATTAGTGGGTTACCAAGACTGTCAAATTCGAGAATTAATAGAAACACCATTGTCCGCGACACTGCATTATTTCTACATATATTGCAGAAGACGCCGACAGATTGTCGTAGAATAATAATATTATACCCTATTCAAGATAGCGTGATCGATTTGGCAGATGTCAATTTTTCTGATCGACAAAAAGGTATGATTCCAAACTACGTCGCGGTAATCGGGACCAGTAGTGCCGAGGTAGCACTTCTGCGTGCAGCGTACTTCGGAATCATACTTTTACTTTGCAATGGCGAATAATGGTGGGAAACAGATAATAATTTGTAGTCCAAAAAATAACGGTTTAAAATACTTGTAACTGTGACGAGATGGCATGGGTGTATTATGTGTGAAATTCTTTATCACTTTTTCTTAACTTTTTAAGACAATCTCTATATATAAAAATGAATAGCTGTTCGTTAGTCTCGCTAAAACTCGAAAACGGCTGGAGCGATTTGGCTAATTTTGGTCTTGAAATATTCGTGTGAGTCCAGGGAAGGTTTAAGAGTCTAGAGAAAACATTGATATTGTAAGTAAAATAATAAAAACAACAATTTTATTTTCCCATACAAACTGTTACCTGTCAAACATTTGACGTTCGTCCCGACGGTTCGCTATTTTTGGCATAATTACTTTTTTTCTTTTTTAATTACATTAAATAAGGGATTGGAATCGATAAAGCGGTATATTAATTTATTATTAATTATTCCAATTCGAATTCAATATTCAAAGTTCAGACAGGACAACGTCTGTCGGGTCAGCTAGTATTCGAATAAAAAACATTTTCATTTTGAAATAAAATTCGTTGGCTTTAGCGCATTGAATTTTAACACTTTTACAACTATTATTTTCTTTTCTTTTTTGTTTACTTTCATGGTCTGAACCACTTATTTAAATTTGGCGGAAGGTAAAAAAATAACCCTGTAATATTAAATAGGAACTTATTATGAATATTGAACCACCATCGCTTATCGATCTTAGTGCAATAAAGAATTTCACACATAATACACCCACGCCAACTTGTCACTGTTACAAGTATTTTAAAACGTTATTTTTTGGACTACAAGATATTTTCTGTTTCCCATCACTAGCCCGTCTGTCAAATCGATCAAGCTATGTTGAACGGGGTATAGTAGATTTTGACTCTATTGTATTCGCAGATTTGGGGCCAGATTCAGCGTAAAATCCTCCATATATATGTGTAGTGTATTGAAACAGACGCCACTGGTTAGCAACTGATTTATTTAAGTGAAGGTATTCTATAACAAACATATTATCGTAATACCCACAACACCTTCCCCTTAAAATAACATACAATAACTATTCTACTTTGCAGCCCTACTACGAGTGAGTGGCGGTGAATGATAACTATAATTATTGATGTCAGCACTTGGTTCATAATCATCATCATCGTCACCCCCCGAAACATAAACCTCGTCATCCGACAACAAACAACTGTCTCCCGACTTTTCGATCGGTTTATCACCAGGCACACCTGCAATCAAATGTCGACGATTACGGCGATAGATTCCTTTTTTGTTTTTAACAATATATGAACGAGGCGTTATGGCTTTTGCCAATACTTTGCCATGAATTCGTTCATTTTTATTTTCCAACATAATAACATTGTCACCGACATTTAATTCTGGTAGCGCCTTAGAGTGTTGATCATAATAAGCTTTACTCTTTGATTGTTTGTTTAGTATGCTGTTATATTGTATTTCATCATTACAATTATTGCGTTTTAGTAAATCGGGGTGAGCCGGCAATCGGCAATTAAGTCGCCGCCCCATCATCAATCGCGCAGGAGAATCCAAATCCTCTCTTGGGGTATTCCTATAGCTTAACAAATTTAAATAAAAATCCGAATTGCTCTCGATGGACTTTTTCAACATTTTTTTTATAGTTTGAACCGCTCTTTCACTTTTGCCATTGGATTGGGCATAATAAGGTGACGAAGTGATATGGTTAAAACCCCATTCTAATGCAAATGTTTTGAATTTTTTACATGAATATTGCGGGCCATTGTCACTAATAACCGTGTCTGGAATACCATAACGTGCAAAGTTTTCTTTCATGATTATTATAATAGAATTTGACGACATATCCCGTAAATTAGCAACTTCTATAAAACCCGAATAATAATCAATTAATATTAAATATGATTTTTGTCCATATTCAAATATGTCTGTCCCAATCTTATTCCATGGTACATTCGGAACAGGTACGGACATAAGAGGTTCTTTACACGGATTATTTAAATTCTCCTGGCAGATTTTACATCTTTTTATAAAATGTTCTATGTCCTTAGATATTCCTGGCCAAAACAACACCTCCCGGGCACGCCTCTTACAACGTTCTATTCCCATGTGACCGTCGTGGATAATTCTCAACATATCACTCTGTACAGAACGTGGTATTAAAACCTGCTTGTTTTTAAATATTACTCCATCTACACAATACAATTCTTCTTTTACAGACCAATAATATTTCAATTCACTTTCAATATTAAATTTATCCGGCCAACCTTGATTAATATATTTCAATAATAAATTAAGAGTTTTGTCTTTACTGGTTTCCTTTTTAATGACTGAAAATTTATTCTGAGACATTGGTATATTGCCGACTACCATTTTAATTTGACTAAGTACGGCCCTGCTAATGTTATCGCTGTAAAGATCGGGAAGAGGCGCACGCGAGAGTGTGTCTGGTATATACATAAACTTCCCTGGTTTATAGCTAATTAATAAATCGTACCCTTGTATTTTCAACATCATCCGCTGTAAGCGAGCTGGGACTGCATCAAGTGGTTTCTTAAAAATACTCTCAAGAGGTTTGTGGTCCGATTCTACAACAACATTAGGTTTGCCATAAATGTATTGGTGGAATTTTTCACATGCAAACACTATCGCAAGCATTTCTTTCTCGATCTGCGCGTACTTTTGTTGTGTCTCAGTAAGTGTGCGTGACGCATACTCGACCGGCCGGCCGTCCTGCATAAGCACGGCGCCTAGCGCGACACTACTCGCATCTACTGATAACAAAACCGGTCCATCAACATTAAATAAAGACAAAACCGGCGCATTAGAGATTAATTCCTTTAACATTTCAAATGCATTTTTATGTACTGTCTCCCACATCCATAACCTATCTTTTTTCAATAAACGGGTAAACGGAAAGATATGTTCGGAATAATTTGGTATGAATTTAGAGAGATAATTGACTGCTCCCAAAAATCTCTCCAAGCTTTTGCGATCATTTGGTTCAGCCATATTTTTTATAGCCCGAACTTTCTCATAATCGGTTTTCATACCGTCTTTATTAAAAACGTGTCCTAAGTAGGTTACTTCCTCTACACCAATACGACATTTATTCTGATTAAATTTTAAGTTTATTTCTCGTGCCCTATCTAGCAACGCTTTCAGACGCATATCATGTTCGTTTTTATTTTTTCCCCAACATATTATGTCGTCAATAAATAATTCTACTCCATCTAAGCCTTCAAGTAATTGTCTCATCTTCGCGTGAAAAACTTCGGGAGCGCAGTTTAAACCAAACGGTAGTCGCAAATATTGATACCGCCCGAATGGTGTACTAAAAGTACATAGATCCGCACTAGCATTATCCATTTGAATAGACCAAAATCCAGAATTAGCATCTAGAACGGAAAAATATCTAGCCCCGCGTAACTTTACAGTTAATTCATTTAATGATGGTAATTGAAAATGCGCTCGCTGTATAGCCTTATTAAGCGGCCTCGGGTCGAGGCAAATACGTAGTTGACCATTTCTTTTAGCAACCACCACAAGAGAATTAACCCAGGGAGTTGGATGATCTACTTTTCTAACAACTCCCAAGTCGATCATTCTGTCTAACTCTTTCCGCAACTCATCACGTAATGCTAACGGGATTTTACGAGACGCGCTAACTACTGGTGGAACGTTTTTGTTAATTACAATCTGGTACTCGCCGGGTAAACAACCTAATCCCTGAAATAAATCACTATAATCGCTAATATTAATGCTATGGATTCTTTTTATTAGTCCTAAAGTTAAACAAGCTTGCAAACCCAACACGCTCTGACAATCTATAGTACTGATAGCAAACTTTAATTCATAACAATTACCTTTGTGCCACCATTTAAGGTTACAAATTCCTTTAAGTGGAATTAAATCTCCACTGTACGATTGCAATTTAACACGTTGTTGGACAGAAATCAACTTATTACTATATCCTAGTGATAGGAAACGTTTATAGGATAATACATTTATGTCTGCTCCCGTATCCAGTTTAAACTTTTCCAAACCAAATTCACCGCGAAGCGTTTCGAACCAGTCCTCAGATGAGACATTAATCTCTGAGAAATTGTACAGAGTGGATATAAAAAATGACTCACAGTCATCCTCTTCTTGAATGTTTTCTTCAGTAACGCCGATATCGTACACTTTCCTAGGATTTTGCCTTACTTTACACATTCTAGCAAAGTGACCATGATTTTTACACACATAACACTGTACAGACACAGCCGGACAGGAGCCCGGTTCGGCACATTGGCCGCCGCACCTATCGCATAGACCCGATGCACTAACGGTAAGCCGCGCGCTGGCCCTAGCAGGGGCTGCCCTGGGCCCGTGGCCACGACGCCTGATACGCCCGCGCCAGCCGCCACGCACGTTCACCGCATCCACCTGCACTGCTCCCAGAGCTCTGGAGCCTGCTGCATTGCGTGTCTCCAAAATGCGATTGTTATCGTGTGAGATTTCATCGACCTGACATATTTTAATAGCTCTATCCAATGTCAAATCCTCGGTTCTCAGCAAACAATCTCGTAGGTTCGTGCTACGTATACCGCAAACAATCCGATCTCGAATCAGCTCCTCCTCTAAACTTTTAAACTCACAAATTTTTGATAATAATTTTAACGCTGTTACATATTGATCAATAGACTCGCCGCTTTCTTGATTCCTTGTGAAGAAATTGTATCTAGCTAACGTAATATTCTGTTTCACACCAAAATATTCGTCAAATTTTTTCAGTAACAATTGGACGTCTTCTTTGTCACTCTCATTACTAAATGAGAATGTCTCGTACACATCAAACCCCTCGGGTCCAATTAAATTTATTAATAAACTAGCCTGTACACCAGTTTCTTCTTTATGCACCCCAGATGCTTTTAAAAATAATATGAATTGCGCCTTCCAACGCTTCCACGCGTCGGCCCGGCCGACGGAGCTGCCATCCAAATTCAATTCCGATGGTGGTCGTGCGTGTTCCATGTTTCTTCAACACTATTATTATACCACGTAACTATGTAGGGTCACAAACGTTAGAATATACTAATATAAACCGCTAAAACACCGCTGTCACCATGTAGTGTATTGAAACAGACGCCACTGGTTAGCAACTGATTTATTTAAGTGAAGGTATTCTATAACAAACATATTATCGTAATACCCACAACATCTTGTGGGTATTACGATAATATGTTTGTTATAGAATACCTTCAACAATATGTTATACACTCTCATCTTTTATTTCTGTATAGATAGATATAGCAACATATTTACACTTGTCAATGTGATTTATAACGCCTGACAAAAATAGTGTTACAATTCACAAACTCAACAAATTTAACTATATACGTTTCTTTTATCGATAGTATTAATTAACATACATACAAGACATGGTATAATGAACTTCTCGTGTCCTTCCTGGCTGGAGAATTTGTTTGGCTATAGTGGAGAAGCGTAGCGTCATAATTTAACATTCAAATAACCGTTTATACGACCTGGCTTTCTGGCAAAAACAAAACCTTGAGGCTTTGGCTTAAGACTTGGTTAATTGGTCATAACGAAATATCAGCTCCTGCTTATATAGGACATGGACAAAATCCATTTTTGAAAAGTGCCAAAAACGCTACCCTGAATGACCCCTCCTCAAACTAAGACCCACTGCTAATTCCCTTCTTCCCAGTCCCGTAAATCCTCTGACAAAGATCGTGGAATCTCCAAGTGCTCAACAATTCTGGAGTTTCTCTAACCATATTCCTATATTGGGTCCTTATTTCAGACATTTTCTTAGAACAGTTAAGAGCACTCTTATCCAAGCCTTTCGATACTTCCATCCAAAGATAACTCCTAACAAACTTCGGATTTTTAAACTTGTCCAAGTTGCTTAGATACCATTGTAATAATTGTTCGATCTCATCATCAGTCCACGATTCCTCTACATTTGTTTCCTCAATCGCAGGTGGTTCGATATCTGTTACCAAATTAATAGCAATCTCTTTTGCCCAAATCTCTTTAAGCAAATCGCGGAACGGAGTGTTAGCTAACTCTACTGTATCTTCATTAGCTATTTGCTTTAGGTAATTCAGTTTATTGAACACTTTGGTTACTGGTTCTGAAATAAAGTTGGCTAATTCTGTCCAAAGATATTTCTTCTCGTATCTCGGACTGACGAAGTCTTCGATATGTTGGAGGTAATACCTCAACGCTTGTTCCACTTTCTCGTCAGGTAAAGACACGTCTTTATAAACTTTTCCGTCTTTCAATTCCTTGTTCTGTTCCAATTTCACAAACTTGGGCTTCAAGCGTAGAACTCTCTGGAGCAGGTTGTGGTAATGCGATTTTTGGCGTTCAGTTTCTTCCATCTTTTTATAATTCGTTTTCATTTTGAGGAACACTCTTTTGCATGTTACTGGAGTTTTTTCTGGAAGCTTCGATGCTATTTCCGTCCACATTTCTTTTGGGATTATCTCTTGGTTTTTGTGTGACCTCACATAGTTGATGTATAGCGCTATTAGGCGTTTTTTAAGTCTTTTTGTCCATTTGTTTGTAGGTTTAGGGTTATCTTGTTGTATATGTTCTTCTGAATTTTGTTGTATGATTATGTTGGAACTGTCTATCTGAGATATGTCTTGTCCATCGGGAATTACGATAATACATTGGTAGTCATCTTCTGTGAACAAAGGATTAGAAATTTAACGCACCACATTTTTTTGTAGGACACAGGGCATCAAATACCTACAACGCCATCTCATTTACTTTTGTGTGAATCGCCCCCATTAATATTTTTTTTTAATTTAAAAATTGGCTTACGTTTGACCTCAATCTCGCTTGATGGAAGGCGAAGATGAGGCCTAAAATGGTACACGTTTGCCTAGAAGGTGTCTGTTCACTTTGGCCTTACTACTTGGAATCTACTAGATATTGGAGTATAACTGAATCATCTAATTTACTAAATTTAATTGCTATCGACATAGGTGCCTTACCGTCATGTTCCACATTGTCGTCGTCCATCCGTCCCTCGTCCTCTGTGCCGTCCACTTCCATGTCGCCGTCCTGTCTGGAGTAGATCCTCTCCATAGTATCGAAGTACTTCCACGATATCTTCACGTCAGGATTTCTGGTCTTCATTGTTCGCAGTTTTCTAAAGATCATTTATGACACTTATTATAATATATTGGACTTCTAATGGACTTCATCATTATTTCAGTGAATATGGTCCATTGCTGGACACCTTTTCTACTTTGAGCTAGCTGGGTTGTTGGACTCCATGGTGCGGAACGATAGAAATTTGCGACCAGAGCTACCCACAAAAACCAACACCTCTATTGCCCGCTGCAGAAGTGAAGTGATGAAGGAGCAAGACTTTAGGAGATAGGCCTCTCTTGACTAACTCCACAACATGTCCCGAGCCTCCCACAATCTAGAGACCTACAGCAAGTAAAATCATGGCTATAAAATAGGTAGTTATGATTAAAGTACACTCACCGATAAGACTTCCTCAGCTCCATAAACTTCTCCTTACACGAACCCTCGGACTTGCCTAGTGTTGAAGCTACTCCGGACCACTTGGTGACATCATCCAAATCATCCCCGATCTCATCAAAATGCTTAGCAAAATACCCTATCAGCATCCTGATCCCTTTAGCGGTCCATTCTTCAGGTTCATCTGCCAATCCATTCTTCAATTTGGACTTCACCGCTCGGTAGCCAAACACCTTTTTGCATAATGCATAGTACTGCCAAACTATTGGCATTTCTGGCTTCGTCAACTCTCGCTGAACATAGGCTGTGTACACCTGCTTGAGATTTCTAAACCTGTGCGCACACTGTGTGGCTGTTATCCCAATCTTCTTACCGAGTATCTCCCACAGGTGATGTTTATTCTTATTTGTGGTAGCGAACTTGTCTTTGTTCTTATGGAAGTATTCTAGAATCTTCCACGCTTTAGTATCGCCCGCGTGACGTTTTGTTCGTTTGGTGAAACCGCGTTCATCAAACTCTTCGTCCTCCGAATATTCGGGTTTCGAATCGTCCATGTTTATGGTGACTTTTTTCGCTGTGGAAAATAATTAATCACATTATACAGGACATTCACCGAGACCTGAAAGTGGACTTTGTTGCTAACGTCATAAAGAAACATGCTGAAGCGCATGACCATAGGCTTCATCACCATGTGAATGTCGAGGCTATCCAGCTCCTCGACACCACTGACATTATAAGACGGTTAAAAAGGACTAAACCTTTTGAACTAGTGTAGTGAATAATAGTGATATATATAGTACAATAAGTGCAATATTATGAAGATCACATGAACAAAGTGATTTATAATTCTAGAGACAATAAGACAAGTGTTAGTGGACACTGCCTTAGTTTATTCATTTCCGTAGTAATTTAGGACAGATACAAATTACTTATTAGCCTAAGCTAGATTGTAATAAGAATGGTGCAGTTTTAACAAGAGTGCACTATTACAAAAAAAATATATATATATACAGGATGCAACGAAAACTCTATAGACATACGATGTTCTATCTTGAAGTATGAGGGAGGAATCAATGTTTTACTGAACCAAAATTTTATGGCAAGTTTGTGAGACAGTAGGCTTCTTTCCCTTTGCTTTAGAGGAAGTTGAATAAATAATATTCCGCGTGGTGACGAATGGATCAGTGTCGCCACCCTATTTCATCCTGAGGTCCTGGACGATCCTGATCTAGTCTAGTCGCAAGAGAAGGAAAACATGATACGCGGATTTTACACCCTATAAAAAAATTAAATTAAAAATTAAAATAAACCCCCGACACAATAACCTTTAAAAAGTAAAAAATAAAAATAAATACTTCGCGTTGGGGGACCACTCCCACTTATTTATTACCTGACCCCTGGTCCCCCAACGCGAAGTATTTATTTTTATTTTTTACTTTTTGAAGGTTATTGTGTCGGGGGTTTATTTAAATTTTTATTTTATGCTTTTTATAGGTACATACTTATTATAATGTAGATTTTGTTAAATTGCACGTGATGCGCTTTCATTTGAGACCCCACTCGATTATATTTGCAGACATTCAGTTATTCTTCCCCACTTTCAGCCCCCATAACTTTTAAACGGCTCCGCCGATTTTCATCAAACATGTCTAAGAACACTCACTCGTAACTCACCTTTCATACAAAAAAAACTTTATTGAAATCGCTTCATCCGTTCGCGAGCTACGGTGCCACAGACAGACAGACACGTGAAACTTATAACACCCCTTTTTTTGCGTCGGGGGTTAAAAAGGACAAAGCACACTTAACAACTCGGAAAGGGACCTAGCGTAAGCACGTAACCAAAGCGGATCAGCAGCTCCGATACGTCGTCTCAGCTACGTTTAGGCGACGCCGCGCTTACGGATGGCCCGTAAGTGCCTGAAGAAACATAAAATGTATGCAAATACTAACCAGCGATTTTCCCCGTATCCTGCTTTTCAGTCGCTATAAATTGTTCATATCCAGCCAGCAAGTTATTGTCCATTCCGTAATCAAATATCCTGTCAAACAGCTCAATATACCGCCAATCAATCTGCATATCCGGATTCTCTTTCTTATCATTCAATATAGTCTTGTACAGTGTCACCAAGTCCTCCCATTGACTCCTGCAACTTTCTACACTACGAGACATCTTCTCAGCAATGGCCGCCCAGCACACAAAGTGACTATTCAAGTCTTTATACAGTTCTGTGTTCTCGTAAAAGAACTGTACCATCTCATCCAGCTCTTCTGTCTTCCAAAACTCCAATTCCTCTGGCTTATCCCGACTTTTCAGAAACTTAGATTCAACACTCTTAGTTATCACAGCATCAAACAGTATCTGTATAGGTATGCGACCCTTTAGACTATATGTTCCTTGAATATACTCTTCTAGATGTACTTTTCTTAACTCTTCATACTTTTTCTTGCAGGCATCCGGGCCACGGTCAAGCAAACGTCCAATTTCATTCCAGAGAAATGTGTCGGGGATTGTTGGGTCTTCAAATTCATCATGGCAATCAAAACAATATTTTATTAAGACCGTTTTCTCAGTAACATCCCACTCTAACACAAGAGTAGGCTGTTCTTCGTTAAAACTTTGAGGTGCTTCCACAAACTTGCTTTGGAAATTTTTATCTCCGTCAAATATTTTGTCAAAATAATCCATGTACGGCCATGTAATATTATCCGGACCTGACTCCTTAACTTTATCCAACAAACGCAGATAATGGTGCTTGTAATTTAGGAACCGTTTCTGCCAATACTCTCCATCCTCCTTTCCAATTTCTAGAGCTATTGTCTCCCACAAACCACGCCGCCAGTACTCAGTCTGGAAGTTCTTCTTGTACTTCAAATATAGTTCCAACATCTTCTTGATATCATGGTCGATATTGGGCTTAGACATTTTCTTCAACACAACCACACCTTGATCATAGTTCGTAGAATAACTAGCCACTGGTTGTTCAATTTTTATTTCATACTCCGGTTCAGCATCATCTTCGTCTTCAGCAAATGCCTCCTGACACAGCTGAAGGTATGGCCAATGTGCATCGCTTAAGGTCCCACACATTTCCATCATCCATCTAGATTTTAGCTCCCGTAGTTTCAATTCACAAGCATGAGGAGTCTTTCCAATAAGCATAGTTTTACATGCCACGGTCCAAAGATGTTCTTTTTTTGTGACCCCAGTTAGGAATGTTTGTTTGTTATCGTTGTAGAAAATTAACAGCTTTTGTATATTATCATCAGTCCATTGATCGTTAGCGTTTGTGCCTTGGGCTAAAGTGATTTCACCAGGATATTCATGGATATTCTCAATGACATAGGCATTATCCTGTTGCAGTTCAATAGCTTGATGTTGAATGTTTTCCACTGTAGTCAATACACCTTCTTCATTCCCTCCATTCTCTGTAATTAAATAAACAATGTACATATTTTAGAATTTTACTATCATTTAGAACACAAATTTAAAATTTAGTATTACCAACATGACATTAATGTATATAGATTACTTATATTTACTTCTCAGCTCATAAATTACCCAGTACTGAGCCAGACTTTTTTTTTGTATCGCTGCGGAAATGCTTTATGCACTACCTAGGGGGTGGGGTTGGTGATTATGTGGGATTCCGAAGTCTCGTCTATCCACTAAAACCCCAGCGGTATACCCTTGCAAGACACACTTAGGACGCCACAGGTTTGCGTAAACGCATTCCACTGTGACGCCTCGACGTGATGCCCGCGTAGTGGGTCACGGTCCCCCCCCCCCCCTTTACGACCCGCCCCACCACCCCCTTCTGCAAGATAACGGCCTCGCATAAGGAAGCCACTTCAGCCCTCGGGTAAGCGACCAACCAGGTTGACCGCCAACCCGAGGTTTAGGGCTCGCGGGGCAACTCTGAGGACAGAGGAGACACTGCAGCCCAAACCCGCTACGACGCTACGTGCTGCTCTTTGTGTGGCCTCTCCCCGGGGGCCCACCCGGCATGGGTGACACAGAGCCGGTATGGCCCCAACGGATCATAAAGGCACACAAGCACCCTCACCACGGCAAGGCAGCAGTCAGTCACAGTCGAGGGGGCAAGTCGGGCCTCCTCCAACTACATGGAGGGTAATTAGCCTACTGTGCTACTCTGGCCAGATGGGTTGAAAAGGGATTTGTATCAAGTTTTCCTTCTAGCTAGCGCTAGATTATTGGCCTTATCATTTCCCTTTGTCAGCACTTACGACACCCTCAGGATTGTGTGTTTTAATCTTATTGACAGAGAAGGCAAAAAATTAAAGTTACATAATTATGAGTAGCTTTAATCACATGAATATCAAATGTAATAATTATGCCTCTTCTTCTTTTGTTTTATAGCTGTTTTATAACACAGCAATTGGGTATTATTTGAGGAGGAAACCCCCGACACAATGAACTAAGTTCCCATTAAAAAGTAAAAAATACATCGCGTTGGGGGACCGCACCTACATAATTATTACCTGACACCTGGTTTTTATTCTCTGCTTTTTGGTACACGCTTATTATGATGTAGATGTTGTTAAGTTGTTATTACATAAATTATTGTCGCATCTTCATTTACTCCCCACCACATATATTTGCAGATATTGGGTATTTTCCCCCACTTTTACCCCCAGAGTTTTTTCATGGCTCAACTGATTTTCATGGAACATATTATTTTGTAATGTGCACGTGATGTGCTTTCATTTGAGACCCCACTCGATTATATTTGCAGACAATAGGTTATTCTTCCCACTTTCACCCCCCATAACTTTTAAATGACTCAACCGATTTTCATCAAACATGTCTAAGAACACTCGACCGTAACTCACCTGTCATACAAAAAAAAACTGTATTGAAATCGCTTCATCCGTTCGCGAGCTACGGAGCCACAGACAGACAGACCGACCGACAGACAGACACGTCAAACTTATAACACCCCTCTTTTTGCGTCGGGGGTTAATAATAAAATAATCATATTTAAAAATACTAATCAAAATATTTTATTGTCTCTAGACGAAATTTGATTAGTACACTACTACTACTACTGAGCCATAAATGACTGCTAAGTCAGGCCTTCTCACATTACACGGAGGGTAATTCGCATACCGCGGCAAGCTGGCCAGAGAAGTTTGCACAAGGTTTCAACTTTCCCTTCTTTTGTGGCTCTTTATAAATTTAAGCATTTACTCATACTTAGTGTTTGGCTTACTATGACATTGCGGATAAATTGCAGGAGTGTCGGCTCCGGTGGTACGGCCACGTTTTGCGGCAACCGGCTGCCTACGTGGGAAACAAATGTCTGGCCATGCCGCCTCCGCCGGGCCCCGGCAGGAGGGGTAGACCCAAAAAGTGCTGGCTTGACGTCGTAAAGGGTGATATGCGTGCCAATGGGCTCACTACCAGGGATGCTGAAGACCGTGCGAAATGGAGAAGAAAAAGCCGGAAAGCTGACCCCGGGGCGCCGAAGCGAGAGTTTGGGCTGCAACCGGGATACCAGGCTTAGATGATGATGATGACGAGTGTTTGGCTTACTATGAATGATGAAACACAATCCGGAGTGTACTTCACACTAACTCAAACAAAAACTCATAGCCCCCGCTACTCTCTGTGTTTCTAACTTGAACCTACCACCAGGAGCCAGCAGTTTTTCAACTGATCTCGGTTTCATATACAAATAACATACAATTTTTTTTATTGAAAAACCAAACTTCTGCACTTAGTAAGATCTGTACCGGGAGGCCGTTTACAATCATGAAATTCATGAACACATATGACACCCATACTCGGAGCAAGTGACTCTGTTTTACACAAAGACACTAGCCCAACCCAGAATGGAACCGGAGACTTGTGATCCAAAGGCAGCTCATCCAACGCCTAGCCCAACAAGGTGGTTTTATCAACTTACCATCAACATAAAATAATAATATCTCCTCATTATCTTGTATTTCTCTTTTCACAATTACCTCCTCCATATTTTATGATTTGTTTTCTTTTTCATTTATCTGAAATGTTAAATTGTATCATTAATTATTGTTGGTGGTGTAAAATGTGTAAAATTGTATCATTAATTATGATCTATTATGATCTTCTGTAACTTTTGCTGGAGAAATAAGACTGTAGAAGGATAATCAAATGTATAACTCTGCATTGTGCCGATTATATCACCAGTGGTACAAGTCCCACTGAGAGTACGCACCATTTTAATATAGTACATTTTTGTTTTTAAGGTAGAATAATATTTCATATTCATAGTAGTATTGTATGTAACTAACAAACACTTGTGTGATATGACCTTATTGCTTGCGTGTTATAAACAAACATTGAATAAGAATTGGAGCTATAAATATTTTTTTATTAATTTTAAGGTATTTTGCCTGTACAATTTAAAAATACAATCATACAAATGCCTAATTTCATGTTCAACATACCCCTGGGAAAGAAATAGTGAGAAAGAAGCCTCTTTCCCGTAGGGGTAGGTGGATACCACTTCTTTGCACTAGCTACGATCCTTACATACTTGTTTTGATTCATCCACTTTCATTATTCCCTTCATACAACCAAAAATAAAAACAATACCCGTGGTAGGTTTTAGTGGGTGGACTAGGAGAACTTTACTGTGTTCTCGCTCCCACAGACACTCACATACCCCAACCCCCCATCCCTTGAGCTAGGAACTATAATAGGTTTCGACCACGAAAAAAAGTTCTTGATGACCTAACATGGACAAAATCAGTAACAATACGATAGGGGGCGCCGGGAAAATGATGCGGCATTGCACCCTAAAGCACCGAGAGAGGTGAAAAGCTCTGAGGAGGCCTTGAAAGCCTTCACCTGAAACGCGTTCCTGTAAGTGTAACATGTAACAGTAAAAATATATAGGTATTGATTATGATAAAATGTAATAACAGGAAATAAAAGGCTTTTATTATTTTTCTACATATATAAAGAGATTGCACACACCCATCTTGCCGGAGACATGCTACGATACGAATTTTTGCAGTCAAACAAAATCGGATTGTCGAGTCGTCAATTATTAGAATAGTGAGAAAGAAACTTACAAGGTGGGGTTATAATTTCAAGCAGAATTGACTTGACACCAAAACAATAACACACAATTTGATCCGAAATTGGATATAATTATTGCGTGAAGCGCAGCAATGCGGTAAAACGGGGCGATTTTTTGACGTTTAGAGATTTTAACGCGGTCACCATTTTGATTTTAGAATGTAGGGCTTCCAACTATAAAATAAATATGGAACGCTACGATTGTCATTATTTTTGGGTTGCTTGGAATTGGATTTTTAAAGAATTATTGTGACATTATTGCTTCGCCCTGGATTTTCGTCTACCGAAAGAAAGACAATTCAATTCGATGTTTAACCCCCGACGTAAAAAGGAATGTTATTACTTTATCGTGTTCCTCTGTAACACTATAGCTCATAAACATCAAGGTTACTAACTGAATGTTTTTGCAGTGATCCTAGTTATGTTTTAAAGATTTCTGCCAGTCGTCTCAGGAATATTACATGCTTCTAGTCTTCTAGTTGTATAGATTTTTTCACCGATAGCTAACGTTCAAGTTTCCACAGGAACATTTGTTAAAGAATTATGTAGAGAAATTAAAGACAAATTGAAATTGTTTAAAACAAAATTTACTCACAAAAATAATACATATAAATCAGTCCAATATAAACAAATTAAACTATTACCTGTGGTTTGCAATGTAATTGATGGTATCGATTTATTCTAGTAAACATACGTAATGTAGAAATAATTCTTAAACTTACATTTTTGCATCTACTTTGGCATTCATATTTTCCTTTAATTTATTTATTACAATTATCTACTAATGTTTGGTAAAACAATGTATAAAACTAGTTATCTATTTTCATGAACGTTACATACATTGGCATATTTTTTTAGAAAATAGTACCTACTAATAAAAAGGAAAACTTCCAATCGATTTCTGCAGTCAGTTAAAATGAGTTTGTAATGTAAAATGTTTGCTAAGTAGTTGGTGTCTACTAGTGTAAAGTTCTTATGATATGGATTTGTTACTCAATGAAATTTCTAATATTTAAAGTGATTACTTAGCAATATAAAAGCCACCACTTATAGCAAGCATTTATTTCTAGATGCGATGTTTCAAGATATATCATTTGAGCGTGCTATATCTAGGTATTCGTATTATTGTAAACACCGTAAGTTAAGAGTAGCGGTAAAATGGTGTTAATTAGATGGTTTGGAACCCATTTTTTAAGATGTCTCGATGTGTCATGAACTATTTTAAAATAAATAGAACGTGTTTTTTTTTATAAAAATGAACATATTTTGTAATCAAGAATAACTTAGATAACTGTTACAGCTGAAATGAATATTGTGAAGGTCGATTATTTTAATTGTCAATTAATATTACTATCAAAATAATACATTTCCCAAGGATTAATATTTTTTTTTAAAGTTAAATTACATTTTAACCTAATTTTTGACACCAAAAACTAATAAAGATAACTACATGACGTAATCAATCACCCAGTAATTTTTTAACAGTAGGTATGCCAGTTTACAATTCATTTTTATTTTATAAGTAAATAGTAATATTACAGAAACAAACGGCATTAACAATAATAGTATCATTATTATTGTATAATAGTAGATATATTGGCTCATACATAACTTATTTGGCTTAACAGAAGATCACATAATTTAATTATTAATTCAATATGTATATTCAAATAATACAGATATAATATGATAAATTACATAGAAACCCCTAGAAACAAAGTTTATAATTTAGTTATTAATACTAATTATTAAGATGCAAGGAAACAATCCCAAATCATACATGAAACATTAGCAATAATAACGTTATGATTTCAAAAATAAAGAAATGCAGACGTATACTCTTTTATCGCTGGTACAGTAATGTTACTTTCATGTTTTTAAGTATGTAGTACATAAATCCTATATTTAGCAGAATATTTATTACTTATTGACTCATTCTAGTACATAAAGGTTAATAAAGGTTTGGATTATTTTTATACGGTTATGAAAAGGGACACATGGTTTATTGTCATTTCTTTAGATATTGCGTAAGTTATAAATAGTTATAATCACACCTTAACAGAAATATTTCATTAGTTGTTTCACCTTTAATAATATACAATCGAAAATAAGAAAATCTAAATAGGTGCCAACAATGTATAAGCAATACATACATATAGCAGATTAAAATCGTCTTGAACCAAAAGGTGGAAGCTAGTTCGCTCATGTCATCAACTAATCGCGCAAAATCGACTCTATTAAAGACTACTATAAAATATATAGTGCGAACTACTATACTATAATGATTTCCAATAATCGACATCGGTGAATCTTCTAAAAATTATTTGATGAACTGTTGATTCCTGTTCTGTTGATGTTTGATCGGTAGTTACATAATATAAAAATAATTCGATAAATATGGATAAGACGGCCACGTTGCAACTGCTGGTAATTTGTTTATTGATTATACACTCATTTGATCTATATAACACAATATAAACATAAGCTATTAAATAATATGCAGCAAAATATGTTATATATATATATGATGCCGCAAAATATATTACACTGTTTAAATACTTTATTCTATAAATCCCAAAACTACGTGAACAAAAACAAATCGAAAACTGAGTTTTAAAACATAAGCATGGCACTTCATTTAACTATTACACATTTCACTTAATTATAATTAAGTACTATTACCTATGTTATAAACAGGGCTGCCAGATTTTTTTCCTGTAATTTTTGCTTTTTTTAATTTGTGAAAATATTGTACTTCTTGGTTAATTTGGACAAAAATATACACTTTTATAAATTGTGTGACACCTGCAAGTTTGACAGACAGCAGTGTAAAGCGTGGAATTTCTGTTCTAAGAAATAAAAATAATAGATGGTGAAATTTAACATTGAAAATGTACTTCTTATGTTTTCTGTTATGTTGTACTTTAAACAAAGAACTAAACTATAAAAAGCTACTATAATATTATAGAGGGGATGGCAACCCTTTGATACAAATATATCTAAATAACATTGCAGAAAACACATTGCATCTAACATGATTATTATAAAACATCAACGAATACTTCACATAGACAAAATATAATAGGTAATTTTTATAGTTATACAAGATTCCCCTTCACTAAATAGAAGGCTCTGTCCAGCATTAGGTAAATTATAGATTGAAATAACTAACGTACGAAAAGCACAATGATAGCAATAATAATATGTTAGTACCATCTACCAATAATATACTATCCAACGGTAGTTGGATACACAAAATAATGCGACATTTAAAGAAAATCACAAATATTCCATTTATTTTTAATTGTTGTCTTTAAGTTCTGGCCATGTTATAATGTTTAATATTTGGAATCTTAAATGTGACAGTATTGAGATATAAGTATCTAGAAATAAATTATAAGTCTACATCTGTACGTTGAAACAACTGCTTTTTAGTAAATGCAAATGTATTGAAGCACTGGGCGCCAAGTCTGCTATTTCCATACTATCAATATATGACTATTTTTGATTAGAATTTCGTATCAAGTCCCCCTTGACCGTGCTGCCACCTTGTTGTGGTGAGGGGGTTGTCGTGCCTTTAGGATCCGTTGGGGCCATACCGGCTCAGGGTCACCCATGCCGGGCGGGCCCAACGTGCCAGACGAAGAGCGGCTACGGCGTCGTGGTGGGTTTTGGTTCTGGGTACTCCACTGTCCTCATTTCTCAGTTGCCTCGGAAGCCTTAACCTGCCGTGACAAACGGCGTGGTCATGCAGTGGAGGGCGGCCAAGCGTTAAGGCCAGGGCTGCCACCACTAGCAGCGAAGGGGCGCCCAGGCAGGCATGCCACGGCTGCCGCCGCAACCAAGTGGGTCGGGCGCCAGTTCACCCGGCGCCTGATGGGTGCACGTGCAATGTACCGCGCGTGCCTCTCGGTGGGTTGGGGAGCATCCAGAGCTCCCCATCAAAGCGTGGGGCCCGCTTGTAGAAGCGGGCCAAGGCCTCATCAGGGTCACGGAGCATGCTCCCTATTGGGGAGTGAAACCCGTGGCCCTGTTTCGGGCAGTTGATAGACACCGTTGGTTTTAGTGAGTAGGTTGGGGCGCATTTAACATCTTTTCGCGCCCCACATAACCCGGCTCGCGTTTTGCGGTCAGGTATCCATGAGGATTTACAACGTAAAAAAAAAAACAGAGAAAAAAGAAAAAAAATTCGTATCAGGTAGCTAATATTGTAAGGTTGTATGCATCGCAGCATTTGGAACTGGGTTTCAATCCACGCAGACCAAATAGACTATATTAATTTCTGCAGTTTGCTATTATTTTAAAGTATTTATTATTATTTGACATTAAGCGTCATGTACGGATGTTTTAATTGTCAAAAAACACACAAAATACAGCAGACACGAATATCAAATACGAATAGCCATATCAACAATATAAAAAATTTCACATATTTGTTAATTTTCTTATAATCTCGCATTAAAACTTATTATTTACATAAAACTGGATAAGTGATTCACAAAATTACATATACACAATAAATACCCGTTTTTTTCTAAACAGCTAAGCTCGTTATATACATAACTACAGTATAAATATCAAAATCTTTGGGTAGCAAATCCCGCAAATACTGACCGGCTATTTGTGAAGATAAATGAAATAGATTTACCGATATACCATTAATAACTTAACTTAAACAGGTTGTAACAGATATAGCGTATACATAAATTAATTATTGATAATACTACTGAAACGTGTGCCAAATTTCAGGAAAAAATACGATTTTTCATAAAACTCGTTTGATTAAATTCTTTTCAGAGAAAATGCATCACTACATAGTATAAAACAAAGTCGCTGTCGTCTGTCCGTCCCTATGTATGCTTAAATCTTTAAAACTACGCAACGGATTTGGAAGCGGTTTTTTTAATAGATAGAGTGATTCAAGAGGAAGGTTTATATGTATAATAAAATAAATAAAAATAAAATAAAATAAAAATAAAAAAGCCTTTAATATTCCTCAAAACTTAAAATGAGTACAATAAAATTTCATGCAAACACTTGTTAAATAGTATTATAAAATTGCATTTGAATTTGTATTTTAATACTGATAAATTAAATAATTTAGTTACAAATAATAAATAATTTCCTTTTAAGTAATTTAAAAAAAATTCAATAAATAATGTATTCCATTTGGATTGAAAATTAATAATAATAATGCAATTCCATTTAGATTGTAATTAATAATAATGATAATTCCGATGTACTTAAAAAATAGTTGGTGCGATGTATATAGGTAATATTATTGTGTGTGTTTAGTTTTAAGGACCCCTCTTAGGGTGAAGGCCTCCTCCAGTTGATTCCATTTTTCTCTGTCTTGTGCCTCTTTTTCCCATTCCTTTCCGGCGATTTTTATGATTTCGTCTGCCCATCGTTCAGGCGGTCTCCCTCTCTTCCGCTTGTTTTTCGGGCCTTTCCAGGAGGTGACTACTTTTGTCCACTTTGTGCGGCTCATTCGCGCTACGTGGCCCGCCCATTTCCATTTCAATTTTTGTGCGTGTTCAGAGACATCAATTACTTTGGTAGTTTTTCGTATTGTATAGTTTGAAACTTTGTCCTTTAATTTTTTTCCCAACATACTTCTCTCTATACCTCTTTGGCAAACTTGTATTTTATTTCTGGTTGTGTTGTTGAAAACCCAATCTTGACATCCATAAGTCAGGCAAGGTAATAGGCAGGAATCAGCAACTTTTTTCTTTATGTTCACCGGTAGAGTGGATTTAAAAATCTCTTTATGGCTCCAATATTTACTCCACGTTTTATTTATGCGTCTTTTCAATTCATCGGTGTGTCTGTTCTTTTTAAAAGACATTAATTGGCCGAGATATACATATTCATCGACGTACTCTATATTTTTACCATCCACGACTATGGGTACGGTAACGCTGTTCGACATTATTTTTGTTTTGCTTGCATTTATCTCAAGACCAATCTCTAAGCTTTTCGAGCATAATTCCGTAAGCATTGACTGAAGTTCCGTCGGCGACTCCGAAAGAAGGACGATGTCGTCGGCAAAGCGAAGATGGCTTAATCGATTACCGTTTATCCAGATTCCTTTCTTAGTCCATGGTAAACCTTCCATAATATTTTGTAGAACAGAAATAAAGATTTTTGGTGAGAGCGGGTCGCCCTGTCTTACGCCTCTACAATTTTTTATAGGCGGTCCGATTCGGTCTAGCTTGACTCTGCTTGAGGTTTTTCGGTATATATCTTTTATGATATTTATATAGGGGTGTGGAATTGATTGTGCACGTAGGGCGTTCCATATGCTTTGGTGAGAAATTGTGTCGAAGGCTTTGGCATAATCGACGAAAGCCAGGTAAAGTGTAGTATTAAATTCTTGGTACTTCTCGATGATTTGGTCCAGCACGTGGATATGGTCTATGGTACTATAATTTTTTCGGAACCCTGCTTGTTCTGGTGGTTGGTAAGTTTCTAGTATAGGGCTTATTCTTGCTTCAATACAGGATGAAAATAGTTTGTATATACACGACATGAGGCTTATTGGTCGGTAGTTACTTACATCCGCTGGATTTCCTTTCTTGTATAGCAATATAATATCCGATTCGCACCATGGCAGAGGGACTTCCTGTTCTTTCAAAATTTTATTAAATAGAGTGGTAATTGGTTGAAGAAGAAACGGTAAACCTATTTTTAGTAATTCATTTGAGATGCCGTCAGGGCCTGGGCTCTTGTCGTTTTGAAGTTTCTGTATAAGTTTATATATTTCTTTTTCTTGAAATGCCTCTACTTCTGTCATAATTTCGGCTTCGGTTAAGTTTGTAAGAGACGCTGACTGATCTTGTGAACGGTTACTATATAAATTCCTGTAGTACGTTGTTGCAATATTCAGTATGTCGTCTCTTTTGTTATGTACATTTTCATGTCCCTTCATTCGTTCTATCCAATCCTTGTGAGTTTGTAAGTCTTTAAAAGCTCGCTTTAAGCTGCCAGTAGTGTTCAAATGTCTCTCTATTGTTCGTGTTCTGTAGGTATTGTAGTCGTGCCTAATGTACTTGCTGGTTAACTTGTAGAGAGCTTTTAACTCATTTTTCATGCTTCGACTTTTGGGTTTCATTCTCTGAATTTCATTTCTTCGCGCCATTAATTGTCTTGTGTGGTCTGTTATTACTGGTGACGATTTTTCATTGTCTAGCGAATACGTGAGAGTTTTATTTACGCTGTTTTTTATAGTCTTTATTAGTTGGTCGTAATATACATTGACTGTAGGACTGGTCCGACCCAATAATTGTGGAGGCATATTGTCGCGCAGACATTCTAAGTAAGTGTTTCTTTGCTTTTCCGTTTTCAATAAACTTGATGAATTTTTACTATAACTTGCTCGGCTTCTTTTTGGAAGTTGGATGTTAATTTTAGCTCTTACTGGTCGGTGGTCGGATGGGAACTTTATGTTCAAAACTTCGATATTCTGACAGCTTTTCGGAAAGTTTGACATAACATAATCTAGTTCGCTTTTGGTTTTACCGTCAGGTGATTTCCAAGTCCACCTTTGCTTTAGTTTCTTCTTGAAGAAGGTGTTTAATATAGATAGCTGGTTTTCATAAGCGAACTCAATTAGTTTTTCTCCTCTATTATTTCTGGTTCCGTAGCCATATTTCTTCATTATCAGATGTTCTTCTGGGCGAGGCATACCTATCCTCGCATTAAAATCTCCCATTATTATTATTTTTCTATTTTCTGCCAGTGATAGAGCTCTATAGACTGTTTCGTAAAACTCTTCCAACTTGTTTTCATCCGCGGATTCAGTGGGAGCGTAAACCTGAATTATGGCTATTTTGTTTTCATCAAAATCCAATGTAAGTAGAGTTACCCGTTCGGATAGTCCTGTGATTTCCACGATGTGTTTTTTCAAATATTTTTTTATAATGAAACCGACTCCGTACAGTCCTGCTGTCTCGCCTACAAAGTGAAATATAAAATCTTCATATTCTTGGATCGAGTTCCCTACTCTCCTTACTTCTGATAGTCCTACCACATCAAATTTCGTGTTTTCGAGAGAATCCATAAGCTCTAGTAGTCGTTCGTAGGAAGATAAAGTTCTCGTATTGTAGGTTATTATATAGAGTAGATCTTTGTCATAATCTGGAGGGTTTTGGTCGAGCGCTCCCTCGGTGACCAACCTTATCGGGAGCTCAGATAAATTGTTTTGTTTTTTTTGTTGGTATTGTAAGTATTCATTTGAGGTGGAGGGGCCCTTTAATTTTTCATGCTTCATCTTTTCTTGTTACATATGTCGTCATTGAGTTCTGTGCCTTGTATTTTTTACTTGATCTTGTTGCTTGTTGTTCCTTGATTTGTTGCACTATTATTGGTGTATTTGTACGAGGTGGTTCTGTTTGCTGTGGGGAGACAGAAAGTTGTCTCTTATTCGTGTTCGTTTCGTTTCTTTTGTCCTTAATGACTAACTTATCGTACTTTATGAAAGCTATGTTGCCTTTATCGGTTTCTTCCCGTTGCTTTAGTTTTAATTCATCCCGTACCTTCAAAATTTTTGGCGGAAACTCTTCTTTTATATATATGTTGGTTCCTTCTAACTGTTTTTTATTTTGAAGAATTTTTATCTTTTTTCCTAATGTACTAAACATGACCGCGATTGGACGTGGACGTTCACCTTTCTTGCCTACTCTTCTGACCGTCTGCAGTTCCAATTCTAAGGTAGAAACTTTCATAGTTTTGTTAAGGATGTCAATTATCTTATTTTGAAGCTGAAAATATGTTTTTTCAGTTTCCTCGACTCCGAAGAACATGAGGTTTCTTTGTACGGCATTTTTTTCTAGGATATATAATCTTTTTTCTTGTTCCTCTAGTTGAGAATGTATATTTCTTAAATCAGAGTTAAATTCATGAAATTTTGCATCTATGTGATCTGTGATTTTTGTACTTATTTTTTCCTCTAAGCGTGGGATATGTATAATACATCCATAATATTGTAGAGAAACACTGATAAATTTTGAGGTTCATCATTGCAGCCGAGCGAAGCCGTGGCGGGTCGCTAGTATTATATAAAACACAAAACAAGTGGTATAAAAGTTATGATATATACACTGTTTATTCCAATGTGGCACACGCTTTGTAGTGTACAACACACCATACATTTCCGTGTGGTTTGTATAATAATTTACATACATAGTGTCGACACCCCATTATATGGCGTAAGAGCCGACAAAGGCAAGTGACAAGGCCGAAAACCTAGCCGCAAGCGAAGGAAATCTTGAAACGAAACCCTTTTTTTTTTTTTTTGTTCGCCCGGGGTCAAATCCTTTATGGACTATACCCGTCGGCCACGGGGATGGCCGAGGGGGGGCGTGTGGGACTCTCCCCCTGGGTGGGGGCCTACCCACTAAACATCCCCGGAGTGCTCCGATTCGCGTCCTGTTGCGGCATTGTGGGATCTGAAACGAAACCCTGTGCCAACCCGTCTGCCCAGCGGGGCACAGTACGCAAATTACCAGGGGCGTAGCTACCGCCGTATCAGCCGTATCAATTATACGGGGCTCCCAGGCCAAAGGGGCCCCCGACGTGCGTATGCAAAAATTAATAAAAACTTCAGTCAACTGTCAGACCGGTCACTATTGTCCATAAAGGCAGAAACTTTAGTAAAACTAAAGTCATCATCAGCTATAAATCATTTAAAAATCAGTTGGCCGAAAAAAAAGAAAAAAAGCAATATTTTGGAGGAAGAGACAGATAGATAATAATGATGCATAAATATTTCTATGAATTTTAAGCACACATTTTTTTCTTTTGTTGTGAGAAATTTTTACCATTCATAAGGGCCCGCAAATATTTTTTTATACGGGGCACCACCAAGGCACGCTACGCCCCTGCAAATTACCCTCCATTAGTCAGAGGAGGCCTGATTCGGCAGTGGGTAATTTATGGGTTGAGAAGATGTATATTAATAATCACAAATAACAACTAATGGGCCAGCCAACATAATATTTGTATTATCGAAAATATATCTGAATTTACTATAATAACTTGCAAGTCGGAGGCTTCGTGACAGTCAATAAAAAAGAAGTATACCATTGCTCTTATTAATTAGACATAAATTTTTTTTATTTCGAATTTATCACCATAATATTTATCATAAAATATTTTTTTCATAACAAACAGGACAACATTAAAATGGCACATCTATTTCATTTATTGATCTTTGCTAATTCAGCTATATTTCAGCGTAAAAGCTTCATAAATATTAAAATTGCATTTACCAGACCTCGCATTTGTGTTTGGGGTTCATTTTTGAGCCTAAGGGGCAATGGAACTCTTCGGAGAACTCGTTCAGGTTCGATAACGGGCCAATGACTCGATATTTCGCTATTGTATGATCATCCTTTTCTATTTGCATTTTAGTCGACTCCTTTGTCATCGCCGAACACCAGACCTAGAAAAATGTTAACCCCAAATTATTTAATGCATTTTTATTGATTAATATGTTTACATTCTATAATTTGAGTTGAGTAGAGAGTACTCTATTATAGTAAAATTGTACTTTTTCTGAATCATTTTCAATTTTGTACGTGTCATTTAATCTGACATCTATTACATAAACTTTGCCACCCTATATAATTATATACTATTACCTTTATTTGTTTATTAATTTATATTACCTCAATAACTTTCTGCTTTACCTGAGCGAAGGAAATGAAAAACAGCTGCCGGTGCGAATATTTTAATCCTGGTAGAGTTAGATTGACATCGGCTCTTTTGCTGTAGTCTATGTATGCGTGGAAGGAAGCTTTCAGTCCTCCATTGTCTGCGATGTTCTCCCCTAATAAAAGCAAAGAAAAAATAAAAACAATAATATCCGTCGCCATACGGTCAGTCCGTCCGGATTTAGATTAGTGTCACCAAAAAAAAGTGTCTTATTTATTTATTTATACTGTTTATTCAAAAAATGTTTCCCGGCATACGAGTTTAAATAAATAACCCAATAAATAAATCTCGTTTTAATATTTTTTATTATTCGAACTAATTAATTTCGTGACACTTTTACTTGCCTTAACTGACAGGACATAGAGATTCATATGTTATAATTAGCCAATATCGATTGTAACCTATGTTCCACAACTGAATAAAAATGTGATTTGACTTAAACCCAACTGGCCAAAGTGGATAACTATCATTTCCCTCTATAAAAATTGGGGAAGCCTAACCTACTATATCCAATAATAAATATGTAACTAATTTTAATACAATAGTTAGGAAAGTATACAAAACAGAATTTGATTGTTGGCAACATTAAATTTCGCAACTACATAACACTTATCAACAAAGCCCCAAAAAAAAATTATTACTTGATCTGATTGGTTTGTTGATACTCTGTTCTCTCCCGCGCGTTTTAAAAATAAGGAAGATATTAAATTACCTTATATGTACTGAGAGAAAGCATTATAATGTTTTGTTAGAAGCTACGTTAGAAGTTTACTTATTTAGTCAATTTACAATAAGTATAGTTTTATAGCCGCTTATCCTGCTCTTGTGGCTTGTCCCCTCGTAGGACACGCTCAGAATGGAATGTTTGGTTGACACATTGACTTACCAAGCGTCTGTTTCCCATTAAGGTGCTGCCCTTCGATGCCGTAACTAGCGTATTGTTTTTGCATACATTTGGCACGGTCCTTGAAGTTGTCAATCGTCGCTTTATTCCACCATTGGTTAAGGTTTCCGAATCTGTGGCAAAAAAGAAAATAAATACGATTCACTTCACATTTATCATATTATGTTTAAGCAAAACAGATTATTTTAGGAAACCTTTTACGAATTTCCATAAAATATGCCTCCACCATCGCTAGACAACCTGCTTTCAAGTACAAATTCATCTTTTTTATTTATCAGTGACTTGAATGCCTTAGTCCCTTAGCCTTAGTCCTTGGCTTGCATGATGGAAAGCAACGCCAGGGTCTAAGATGGAGCAGGCAACTCAAGGAACCAGTTCTCACATACACACGACGAAACACAGTGAAACTAGGGCTGGACTTAGATGTGAGAGTGGTAGGTAGCCGGGCTGAACATTAGATCTAGTTTTCCTTCTCTTGCGGTTAGGTCCACATGCGTTCCTGTAGTCATCTCTTACGACTCCCAGGATGGAATGGGTGACAGATTTAGAATACATTGTGTCACCCCATTCTATCCTGAGGGTGTCGTAAGCGACACTTACACTTACAAAATAAATAAAATAAATATCCTTGGACATTTCACACAACGCCATCTCGTTCCAAGCTAAGCAACTTAATGCTTGTGTTATGGTAACGAGATGGATGATAAACTACATTCATTTTTTTGTTGTAAATACATACATACTATAGATAGAAAACACCCAGACCCGGAACAAATACTTGTAGGTCATACAAATATTTCTTCCGTGCGGGGATCGGACACGCGACATGCTGCGCAGCAGTCGATCGCTCAACCACTGCGCCAACCGTGTCGTCGAAAAATGAAAAGACAAGGCCAAAAAACTAGCCGTAAGAGAAGGAAAACTTGTATCGAAACCCTGTGCCAACCCGTCTGGCCAGCGAGGCACAGTAGGCTAATGGCCCTCCCTGTAAGGGGAGGAAGCCCGACTCAGCAGTGGGTCATATGTGGGCTGATTAGTAGTAGTTAGATGTACCGCCTTTAGATCACGGGTCCCAGGTTCGGTTCCGGGTTCGGGCATGTCTTTGTGTAAACCGACACGTGTTCCGAGTATGGTTGTCAATATCATGTATGTTTTCCCCCGCGATACAGGTTATACCTAGTGCAGGGGTTTCGTTTCCAACACGGAAAGGCTATGTAGTTTCCCGTACGGCAGAATGACACGCGGTGACAACAGTGGTAGAGGTCTCGTTTACCAACGACAGTTGGCCCGCGCAGACAAATAGTGGTAGGTTTTAGTGGGTAAACCGGTCGCAATCACCTTCAGGTGCAAAGGGATGACGATCCAGCCAGACGAGGTGGTATGTCTGGCTAGGGGTCGCAGCGCCTATACCCCGATAGTTGTAGTCGGGGAACTCTTAGCTATGCGAATTGCTCTTGATATTTCGCTATCGCGGTTTAGGATAATTCGGGTAAACTGTGTAAAGTATGTAGAATGCGGTTGCTACACACCATCTCATCGCGACTGGAGCTCCCACATACCCCAGCCCCATCCCTCGGCTGGGGACCTATAAAAGGTTTCCCCCACTTCAAAAAATACTGTAGAAATAGCACGCATCCTAGATTCCTGTTCTCTTACCTATCATACTCCCTTCCCTGGTCGTCAAAAGCGTGGGTCAGTTCATGTCCCATGACTACCCCCATAGCACCATAGTTGATGCACTTGGGGTTGTCACCATCGTAAAATGGCAGCTGAAGGATCCCAGCTGGGAACACTATCTGGTTCTTAGTTGGTGTATAGTACGCGTTTACAGTTGATGGAGTCATGCCTGGAAAAAAGACATCTTATTTAAATCATCGTCATCATAGTCCATGTGGTGACGGATTTAGAATGCATAGTGTCACCACCCATTCCGACCTGAGGGTGTCGTAGAAGCCGACAAAAGGAGATGACAAGGTCGATAACCCAGCCGCAAGAGAAGGAAATCTTGATACGAAACGCTTTTTTTGGATGAGGCGTAATTAGCCTACTGTGCCCGTCTGGCCAGCTTGGCCTGTAATCAGACGAGCCCCGACTCATCAGTGATTAATTTATGGGCTGAATATTAAATCATAGTATAATTTAATAGCAATAGAGAGACAGACACAATAACTGTCTGAAATAATACAGTCCGCCCATATCTTCATGGCCGGTCTGAATGTAGCATTACGCTGCGCACAACACAAAATCAGGAATCAGCGGGACGTACACGGGGCGTACACGTACACGTGTGAGTGAGCTACGTTCGTATTTGTTAAGAAATGTACGATGCGCAAGTTCGTACCCAAAAGCTACAGCAGACCGGCCGTAAAGATTGGCGCGGACTGTAAGTCATTTTTTGTAATGTACGCCTGGGTCGTTGTTATAAAAATCATAATCTTACTTACCCCATTTAGTCTTGTTCACAGGTTTGCCCAGCTTGTTCAGGTCATTTGTAAGACTGTACACGTTGAACGCGATGTTGTTTTCGAAATACTCATTTGGCTTCACCACCAAACCCTCGTATTGCTTGTCCAATTCGTCCTTATTCAAAATGTAGTCTGGGAAACCTGGGGAAAGACAAAAACCACCCACTTTATTCAATATTCGGTTATATTCTATTCTTAATAGGTTATAATTTTCATTGTTGGTCTAGAGGTTGGATATGCCACTTTCGAATCAACGGTTCCCCGGCTCGTTTCCGGGAACGGGCAAGTGTCTTTGTGTAAACCAGAGGCACTTGCTCTGAATCTAGGTGTCATTTTTTGTTCGTGAATAACATGTTTGCAAATTGCCTCCGCGATACAGGGTACACCCAGTGCAAGAGTATGGTTTAAAACAAAAAAGTTTGTGGCATCGCTTTTCTTTCTGAACCCCAAATCTGCTGCTACAATGGTGTCAAAATCGACAATCACCATGCCTGTTAATGTCGATTTTCGACAGTCGACAGTTTTGGTAGTCCTGCATCGTGTAGGCTGGTTATGAACATGTAATTCACAAACACAAATAACACCCACACTCAGTGCAAGAGCTCGGCATCTAACTCATGATCAAAATTCTACACATCAAACACTTTACTTGGCAACTTTGAATTTCGCGGATGCAATTGCTAGCCTTAGCAATTCAACAGATAATAGAAGGCCCTCCTCCCCGGCCTCCGTCGGAGGTGCGGGTCAGCCACAGCGACCGGTCTGACCCGCTCCGCGGCCTCTTTAAGCGGCATACCAAACTCAACAAACCGTATGTGATTGGAAATCTATAAACGACAAAGCTACATCATCTAGTTTCTTCATTTATCATGTAGGTTGCCATTTATCTCTTACATTCATTATAATTATAATGTAAGAAACTTCTTCCTATCCCTCTTACCAATCATATCTGTGATAGCATCAGCTTTGACCTCAGCAGCCTGTCTGGTCTCCGCGTCCATCCATCGCAAGTTCTTCAAATTGTGCTTGAAGGCATTCCGGATATTGTTGATCATGGTCTCTCCTTGAGTCTTGGCCTCACCGTGAAATACCTCGCGAACGAACATTGCACCTACCGCGAAACCTGGAGAAGGGACTTTGAATTGTAACCAAAAAACGCAATTTCCTTGGAGATACCGGCCTAGCCTGGTTTTGTGTAACTATCAGGACGCTCCATCAGAAGCCTCAAAGTCACACAACGGACAATGGAGAGAGCTATGCTCGGAGTTTCCCTGCGAGATTGAATCTGGAATGAGGAGATAAGCAGGCGAAGTTACCGACATAGCTCACATGATTGCCAAACTTAAGTAGCAGTGGGCAGGGCACATAGCACGTAGGACCGACGCCCAATGGGGCAGAAAAGTTCTCGCGCGTTCCAGAAACCGCAGTGATGGTAGGCCTCCCTCACGGTGGACCGATGAATAACGATGAATGCGGGCGGCCCAGGACAAGCCTTTGTGGAGATCCTTGGGGGAGGCCTATGTCCAGCAGTGGACGTCTTTTGGCTGAAATGTTGATGACCAGGACGTACACGGATAGATTGTCGTCTGCCTGCTGAATAATATCAAAATATTTGTATTATAATCTATTCGAAAAAAAAAAACATTTTTTATTTTGTACCAACCCGTCTGGCCAGCTGCATAGTAGGGTAATTTCCCTCCATGTGATTGGAAGAGTCCCGACTCAACAGTGGACCATTTACTGGCAGAGTTCATGATGATATTGGAGGAAATATCAGCAATGGCACTTACCAATAGCATTATTAGTATCAGTGACACAATATCTCCACGACTCTTCTGTGCCTTCTGACCCGAAGAGAGCCTTTCGTAAGATCTTCGTGGCGTCTCTGAACGACTTAGAGAGATAGGTGGAGAGAGAGCGGGAGACTTGCCACATTATGTAGCTGGTAAGAGTCCTGGAAAGAGAAGGTGTCTTGGTCATTTCGAGGTTGCTATGACAATGATTTGTTTTGTAATTACAACTTGACACTTTTAAAATTGTAAATAAATAAATAAATAAATATCCTTGGACATTTCACACAACGCCATCTCGTCCCAAGCTAAGCAACTTAATGCTTGTGTTATGGTAACGAGATGGATGATAAACTACTTATATAGTTTTTTTTGTAAATACATACATATTATAAATAGAAAACATCCAGACCCGGAACCAATACTTGTAGGTCTTACAAATATTTCTTCCGTGCGGGAATCGAACCCGCGACATGCTGCGCAGCAGTCGATCGCTCAACCACTGCGCCAACCAGGAAATGTTGACTAATCAAGAATGTTCTTATCATCTGTCTATAATATTCATCCCATAAATAACCCACTACTGAGTCGGGCCTCCTCCCATCACAGGGAGGGTAATTAGCCTACTGTGCCACGCTAGCCAGACGGGATGGAGCAGGGTTTCGTATCGAAAAAAAAAAAATCTCAATGCCGATCATCTCAGATCCCACAATGCCGCAACAAGGTCGCGAGTAGGGAGCACTCCGGGGATGTTTAGTGGGTAGGCCCCCACTCTGGGGGAGAGTCCCACACGCCCCCCCTCGGCCATCCCCGTGCCTGACGGGGATAGTCCATAAAGGATTTTACCGCGGGCGATAAAAAAAAAAAAAAAAAAAAGTTTTCGTATCGAGTTTTCCTTCTCTTGCGGCTAGGTTTCCTTGTCCTGTCTTTCCTTGTCCTTGACCTTGTCTTTTCCTTTTGTCAGCAATTACGATATCCTCAGGATTACACGGGGTAGTGACTCTATGTATTCTAAATCCGTCACCAAATGGATGGTTGAACTTGAGTACTCACTTTAGAATACACAATGTCACCAACCTATACCGTCTTGAGGGCATCGTAAGAGGCAGATCACCTAGACGCAAGAGAAGGAAATCTCGATACAAACGCGACTTGCCAGCGTGGCACAGTCGGCTGATTTCCCTCCATGAATTTGGAGGAGGCCCGATCAATAGTGGGTTCGATTCCCGCACGGAAGAAATATTTGTACGTCCTACAAGTATTTGTTGCGGGTCTGGGTGTTTTCTATCTATAATATGTATGTATTTACAAAAAAAAAATTATATAAGTAGTTTATCATCCATCTCGTTACCATAACACAAGCATTAAGTTGCTTAGTTTGGGACGAGATGGCGTTGTGTGAAATGTCCAAGGATATTTATATTTATTTATTTATGAGCAGAAAGGACGACTCACTTTTGGTTCTCTTCGGACTTGCTGTATTTTCTTAGGATCCTTGTTAGATTTCTGAAATAGTCGGGAGCGTAGACAACGATTCTCTCAGTGTCCAATATCTGTAACGATATAATTGAATTACTTTGCAGGGATTACACATTATTAAGAAAGGATTTAGAAGACATGGTTTCACCACCCCATTTCATAGTACGGGTGTCGTAAGCACCGACAAAAGGAAGTGACAAGAGAAGGAAAACTTGACTTTACTGTGCCATGCCGGCCAACCCGTCTGGTCAGCATGGCACAATAGGCTTATTACCCTCCATTTAATTGGAGGAAGCCCGACTCAGCAGTGGCAAGGCCGAAAGCCTTGTCATTTCCTTCTATCGGTTCTTACGATACCCCTACTATGGAATGGGGTCTGACACTACGTAGTCTAAATCGGTCACCACGCCAACATTCTTAGGGGTTAGTTTTTCGAGATTTCCTTCAAATTCTTCGGTTTTTTAATCTCCTTTTGCCGGATCTTACAACACCCTCAGGATAGAACGGGGTCGTGAAAATTTGTATTCTAAACACATCACCCATACAAACTTACAACACCGTGTAAAAAGTACTTACAGTCTTATTAACAAGCTTAAAGGCATCATTGAAGAATATCGACCAGTTCATGAAGGGCGCAATTTTCTGCCACTGAGCCACCGTGTAAGGGTTGTACAATCCCTCTTCATCCCTCCTATCCTCAGAAGGGGTGGTAATGTTAGCTAGCTCCGTCTCAAAATCAATGACTCTCCGCATCTGGTCTCTAGCTTCCGTCTTGTTGGCGCCAAGGAGCACGCAGATTCTCGTCATAAAGTCCAGATAAGCGTCCAACACTTTTTTGTGAGCAGTTTTGTTCAGATAATTGTCTCTTGTTGGTAAATTGAGACCACCTTGGTCGAGCTACGGAAAGAAAAGAGTTTTAAGAACATTTCATAGTCCACTAGCTGTACGACGTGCGCGTTGCAATTAACTAAAATTTACTAAAATAAATTTGAAGGAAAGACATTACACAAATGTTCGTTTTTCTTCGTACAGGAACCTTCGTGGGCTCATTAACAACACTTTGCTGAAGATCGTCAATTTGATTAATTGACGATCTTATTCGATTGTTTAAAGGAAATACTGACGGACAAACATTCATTTTTATATTTATGAAGACTACTTACTACAATTACATGTTGAGAGGAATTTCTGTCATCTTCTGTCACTGCCCAATTGAATAAACCTCCAAGGTTGTACCTGAAATATGCCAAGCATCATAATTTATAAAATGTTTTAATTACTACTCATACTTAGCCGTTTATATTAGAAGGGAAGGTAGAAGGGAAGAGAGGACGAGGAAGACCTAGGAGAAGCTTTTTCGATCAAATTAAGAAAAAAAGTGAATGTCGAGTCGTATCAAATGTTCAAGGAGCTAGCTCGAGATGATTGGAAGAAACTCCACCGACAAGAGCATCGCTCTTAAATTTAAGAAGAAGAAGAAGAAAAAACAAATGTATTCACTTCTTGTTTAATAGCTTGCCATGTTACAATAACATAACTCCGTCAATGTCAAACTGTACAGGTAAATGCAGTGGAAAAAGAAAATAACAAAAAGAAACTAAATAATTTTGAAAAACAACTACAAATTTTATTTAAATTAAATTTCCAAAAAACATTCAACGATCAAAAGACAATATCAAAATTAAAAATTAAACACAAGGGATAAAATGTTACCAAAAAAAAATTATAAATATATCTATTGAGTTTCGAAAGCCACTTGGCTACATTTCCTGACTGATTCAGAAACTGTATATACAGGGTGTCACGAAGGTGGAACAAAAGTCATACATTTTGTAACTAACTAATGACAAACATATCTATTATATCGTGAGAAATAAGCAACAAAACGCAAAACGAACGAAGAATTTAATTTCATGAACATACATATTGTGATGTGATCAAAATTATATTGTTATAACAGACTATTTTTTTTAAAACGGAACCCCTGCACTAGTTACAACCTGTATCGCGGAGGCAGTTCAGAAACATGTAATTCACGAACACAAATGACACCCAGACTCAGAGAAAGTGTCTCTGGTTTAGACAAAGACACTTGCCAGACCCCGGAATCGAACCCGGGACCCGTTGATGAAAGGCGGCATTTGCAACCCCTAGACCAACAAGGCAGTCGTTTGTGTAACTGGTCCTTTAAACTTTAATTACGTTAATATTTTAATTCTGTCTTTTAAACATAAAACTCTTTCAACAATCAAGCCCTCAGGATTAAAGGAGTTAGCAACACCATTCAGTCAGTTGAGTTACTTACGAGTTCTGCACATCCTGAACCAACTTCTGCAGGTCCCATTTTCGCTTTGTCATGGTACTTGGCAAGATATGCCAGCCTCCCAGCTTGGTTATGATCCCGACCAGAGGTTTCTCAGCCAATTTCTCGATAGTCTCGTTGGAGTCTATGCAGGCGTCATAGTAGATTCGGGCTTTGGACTCCGCATCTTGGGGCTCGTTATCGGAGATGTTGATCTTTTCTGTAATAGATTTAACGTTTTTAAGATTGACGATTTCTACACAATGTTGAGCTTCTTTTGCCGGTCTGCCTGTGAATGCGCGGTGTTGGCGCCTACGCCAATTCTAATAGCAAGGAGAATCGTTCACCCGACGTTCTTTAACATTTTTCATTTTTATTATATAGAATCACCCGCGTTTTGCATTGTTAACACTCTCCACTCCCAACTAAGACGGCTCGCGCACGCCTAAACCGAACTCTGCTGTAAAATATGAAAAAAAAACTGTGGAATTTATCAAGAATACAAGTCTTTCATAATTTTGGGGGTTTCATTTATGTATAACATGTTTATGTACAACGTACACGCGGTATAATAAATATCTCATTCAAAAATATACATGCAAGTGTTTTGGTTTACATTTTTTTCCATTCACTGCGTACGTGAATTTCATGTTTGTACACTGCCCACGCAATACAGGTTATTGCGTGGGCAGTGTACAAACATGAAATTCACGAACACAAATGACACCCAGACTCAGAGCAATTGCCTCTGGTTTACACAAATACACTTGCCCGACCGAATCGAACCAGGGCCTAGCGATCCAAAGGCATACATCTAACCCTTAGACCAACAAGGCACATTGTGCTACAAAAGAGTTTAAACAAACATAATGAAAAGTAATCGAAAAACTTTTTGTAAACTTTTTAGTAACATTTAACATAAGATTAGCAAGTATAACCCAAGACACATTATGAAACGCAGAGTACAAAGATTGTCAAATATTATTTATAGCGATCCGCCCCGGCTTCGCACGGGTGCAATGATTTCGATTTTCTATCTATAATATGTATGTATGTATCCATCTCGTTGCCATAACACAAGCATTAAATTGCTTAGCTTGGGACGAGACGGTGTCGTGTACAATGTCCAAGCATAATAATATAATATACATATAATAATTAATATATCTTACTTAATATTATAAACGTGAAAGTTTGTAAGTATGGATGGATGGATGGATGGATGGATGGATGGATGGATGGATGGATAGATGGATGGATGGATGGATGGATGTTTGTTACTCTTTCACGTAAAAACTACTGAATGGATTTTAATGAAACTTTACAATAATATAGGTCATACATCAGAATAACACATAGGCTACAAGTTATAAAGATATTATGTGAATTACAACAATATAAACAAGTCGAATTCAATATTTCTAATTGTCAAATTTTCGACCATATTAAACTATAGACAACTAACGTTTCGCTGTCAGTTGCGTTTTGTTAAAGTAGGTTTTATACGGACGGGATAAAAATCTCAGGTATCCTATGTCCAACTTTCTTTTTGTTTTAAATATATATATGCGGAACAAAGTTCGCCGGGTCAGCTAGTTTTATAATAAGTAGTGAGTAGGTAGTGATAGTGACAGTGAAGTGATGATGGCAAGACGGGTCATTTCCGGTGGAACACACATTGGGCGATAAAAAAAAGGATCACAAAAATGTCAATATCTTTTCTCCCATAAACTTCAAAATAAAATATGTAGAGGATTGAATCACAAGGGCGCAAAGTAATATTAACTGCTACTACCCAGCCCATAAATGACCCACTGCTGAGTCGGACCGCCTCCCGTCACAGCGAGGGTAATTAGCCTACTGTGTCACGCTGGCCAGAAGGGTTGGCCCAGGGTTTCGGTTCAACGTCGAGTGCTCGTAGGAGCCTGAGTTGAGGAGGTGGGCCTTCTGTCTGTGGCGGCGTGGTTCTGAGTACAGATCCCACAATGCCGCAACAAAGACGCGAGTTGGAGCAACCCGGGGAGGTTTAGTGGGTAGGCCCCCACTCTGGGGGGAGTCCCACACGCCCCCCCTCGGCCATCCCCGTGGCCGACGGGGATAGTCCATAAAGGATTTTACACCGGGAGAAAAAAAAGGGTTTCGGTTCAAGATTTCCTACTCTTGCGGCTAGGTTTTCTGCCGTGTAATTTCCTTTTGTCAGCTCTTACGACACCCTCAGGTTGGAATGGGATGGTGACTCTATGTATTCAAAATCCCTCACCACGCGGAAAGGCAGCATACATTAAAGGCAAATACTTTTGTTGTCGTAATATTTACGTTCTTAAACGATTTACCGTCAATTTCTATACCAATATAATCATATTTCATGAATACAAACTAAAGAACAAATAAAGCGAGTATACACCATTCGATGGTAGTCAAATACCGTAATGGTTCGTTTAAATACCAAGTGATAAACGATAGTTCGCGATTGTAGTTCACAATGTCGCACTAATATGGTTTCTGAGATTGGAACTATGTACTGGTACATACGCGTAGTAAAGTCATTTAACAAATTACTTTACTACGCCGACTACCTTGGTGGTCTAGGGGTTGGATGTGCCGCCTTTGGAACCCGGGACGTTCGTGTTCGTCCCGGTTCAGGTCCAGGGTCGGGCAAGTGTCTTTGACTTGCGCTAAGTCTGGATGTCATTTGTGTTAGTGAATTACATGTTTGTAAACTGCCTCTAGAATGCCCTAGGTATAGCAGGGGTTTCGAAATATAAAATAAATAATAATTTAACGGTATGCGAATGCAATTTGTCTGTGTGGTGACGGATTTAGAATACATAGTGTCACCACCCCATTTCATCCTGAGGGTGGCGTGTCGACAAACGGAATTGATGATTGGGTCGTAGACCTAGCCGCAAGAGAATAAAAGCTTAATACGTAACCCTGTGAAAACCCGTCTGGCCAGCGCGGCACAGTAGGCTAAATACCCTCTCTGTGATGGGAGGAGGCCCGACTCAGCAGTGGGTCATTTATGGGCTGAGCACTAATAGTAGTGTTTACACATTCTGGTGTAATCTTGCTCATTTCAAACAACGTTTAATTGGATTTAACTTTTATAATTGACTAATAGTATATTTTTCAGCTTGGTGTACTCTGATTTAGTACTATGTATATTATCTTCACTATCACTATCACTATCACTATCACTACATAGTGTAAAACAAAGTCGCATTCTTCTGTCCGTCCCTATGTATGCACAAATCTTTAAAACTACGCAACGGATTTTGAAGCGGTTTTTTTTAATAGATAGAGTGATTCAAGGGGAAGGTTTATATGTATAACCCACCCCCGCTTTGCACGGGCGAAGCCGGGGCGGGCCACTAGTATAATATAAAACTGAATCGCAAAATGTGTTGGTAAGCGCATAACTCAACAACGCCTGGACCAATTTGGCCAATTCTTTTTTTTAAATGTTCCTTGAAATTCGAGGATGGCTTTTACGGCGAGAAAAATTCAAATAATTGCCGGAAAAGCCCTAAAACAGCCTTTTTCTTTTTCCCATACAAACGTATTCTAACTAAAACGTAGAGACATTTTGAGCTTTATTGCTATTGTATAAAGTTCATATTACTCTGTTGTCTAAGCAGTAGGTGTGTTGCTAACGACAGGACGAAGTCTGTCGGGTCCGCTAGTTTTTAATAACAATTAAGACAAGTCATCTCTGCCCGCCTCACGACAATGTACGCTCCTATTATTCCTCCTATCCTTGCTAAAGCTTAACAAAATGCGCAATGCACAAGATATTGGTCGATGACATGCGCGATCTTTCCCCTACCACAGCACTTTGTGCTCAAGTTGATTGAGACCATGAAATTCCTTTTTATTAAAATAAATGTCTTAGGTTTCCGTTATTTTAACACATTGAAATTAAAACGATTTCTGGGTGCAATGGATTGTAAACTTTGCTTTTTAGGTAGCCCCATAGGAAGAAATCAGCAATCCACCCAACCTGAATGTGTTGAAGCAAAGAATCACTGAAGAAATCAACTCTATTCCAACAGCGATGCGAGTTATTGAAAATTTTAGCTCCAGGTTAAATGAGTGTGCTGTGAACAAATGAATGTATTTGCAAACGGTTGTATATCACTATCACTACATATTATAAAACAAAGTCGCTGTCGTCTGTCCGTCCCTATGTATGCTTAAATCTTTAAAACTACGCAACGGGTTTTGAAGCGGTTTTTTTAATAGATAGAGTGATTCAAGAGGAAGGGTTACAACAAGAACAACAATATTGCAGACAAACAATGATAAATTTAGAGGTTCATCATTGCACCCGCGCGAAGCAGGGGCGGGTTGCTAGTCATAAATAAACTTCAAGAATTGCTCTTTAAATTAATATTAAATAAAACGAGATTTAATTGAGAAAACGAAAAACATTTTGAGACACCTTTATTTTAACCATTGTATCACCGACTGTACTCCTTGATGCTAACGAATTGCCAAACAAGCGAGCTGTAGTTTTGCAGAAACGCTGTCTCAGTTTAGGAATATCAATCCTTAAAACAATCACTCTAAAGTCGCAAATTCGTTAGCTACATGCCAGCGAGTTAAATCGTTATTGCCAACTTCGCGAAATTGTTTAAGTTTTCAGTTTCTTCGCACATGATAATTTTCGTCCATGTTTATTTTCCTGCATTTGTTATGTTTTTCGCCACCCCATGGTCGATGAAGTTTACGTGTGATGTAGGATGACTATGCACTTAACATCAGAGTTACGAGTAGCCCGAAAAAATATAACTGTAAACATTATACAGGCACTTCCTTATTCTATTTGCATCCGCTTACATTTGACCTGCCCGGCTTCGAACGTTTATTTAACAAAAACAGACTGTTATGCAACAATATAGCTTATACATAGGAATAACACATATGCTACAATTATAAAGATAAAGGCCGTTTGTCCACCGCCACACAAAACATCAGCAGCCGGGATGACGGCTCTCGGGTGACGGGCGTGCGGTGGACAACCGGCCTTAGTGGGTAAACCGGTCGCAATCACCATCTCATCGCGACCGGGACTCCCACATACCCCAACCCAGCGGCTGCGGCCCTTTAAAAGGTTTCCCACACTATAAAAACGGGGTTTCGTATAAAAAAAATGTACAGAACGACTTACCGAGTGCATATCTGATGATAAGCTGGTTCTGCAGCTCGATCTTGCTGAAGATTCCCCAGGTGGACTTGCCCTCTGGTATAGGGTTGTTTCTGATCCACCCTCCGCATGCGAACTCGTAGAAATCCTCACATGGGTCCTTGGTCTCGTCTAAAGCCCTGATCACTTCACTGGCCGTATATATGCAGGATCCTTTAAGGCATATATCTTCGCCTGGAATAAAAAATATGAAGGTTTTATTGGACGAGTAAGCCCCCTTACGCACGGTTAATCCGCGATGGCGGCTAACCGTGCGGCCTGCCGCTTTTCCTGTTTAATATGCAAACGCAATGAAACCGCATTAAGCGGTTGGACCACTCAAACGGATCAACCGCTAGTGCGTACGGGGGATACGGGTCAGCGCCGTGTGTATTACCGCAGTGTATTTGGTACATCTAAAATACAATGACGGCGAGCGACATAAATACAGTTGTATTCTGAAGCATTTTAGGTTGAATTTAAATTGTTACTATAATAGTCTCTTCGCCGCCATTCCGTTGGTCGGCGCTGACCTTAAGGTGCCCTAAGGCTCTCAGCTCCCGTGCCACCAAACAAGGCAAGGCCGATAACGTAACCGCTAGGGCGTGAAAACTTGATACTTTAGGCGCAAAGAGATGATCATCCAGCCAGACGCCGTGGTATGTAGGTGGGATTTCTTAACTGTGCGAATTGCTCTGAAAACTTCGCTATCGCGGTGCAGGTCTTTTTTGGCAATTCTCGCATTTGTAGGCGATATTTCTTGATTTTGATTTCTTGTATTTGTGTAAAGTATGTAGCATGCTGGTTGTAGGGTTGCCAACTATACTGTTTTGAACAGTACCTATTATACTGTTTTACACTAAATTTTACTTTTTACTGTTGAACAAAAATAAAGTATACAAGATACTGTTTTCAGCATCAAAATGCAAACACATTACTATGTGTTTATACTTAGACGCTCACACATTTTTTCAGTAATGAATGCTAAGTGGCGGGAGGGTAGAAATAGAGCATCTTTTAATTTAATAAAAAATTAGCTCCTCATTTATTTTAATTTCAGCCATATGTGTGGTGAGGCAAATAAAGTTTTTAAAAAACATTATAAATTAGTAAGTTGTGCGAGAAGCTCTAAAAATATGTATTTAAGGCAATACAGAAATAAAATAAAGGTTTTTTTTTTTTTTTTTTTATGTATAAGTTATTGAAATTTGGCAAATAAATCTTTTCAAATACGTAGGAGAACTTGAATCGTGTTATTTAATTTGCACAAAGTTATTGTAATGCTGGTATGCTAAATAAAAATACACTATTTTTATAGGTTAAATATCAGTTTTTTAGGCAGTAAATACTTATTTTCGTTTAATAACATACTGTACATTTTTCTAAAATACTGTTTAATATTCTTCTTAAAGAGCTGAATATACTTTATTTCTTGTAAACAAAGTTGGCAACCCTAGCTGGTTGATACATGATACGAAGCCCTTTGCCAACCCTTCTGGCCAGCGTGGGTTATCGACTTGAGGAGTAGTAGTAGATAAAGGATTGTTTAAATTGTATTTGGCATTAGCCCTAAAGCTATGTGTGAAAGCTATGTGTGTGTGCAGTGCAGTGAGATGATTTTCTATAAGTATATTAGGGAAAGCTAATGTCTGGACCGCAGAGGGCTGATGATGATGATATCTAAGAACATTCTCGATTAATATAATTTTTAAACAACAATAAATATTACCTGCATGTCCCTTCAAATTGTTCAGTGCTTCGGCGGCGAAAAGAAAGTAACAAAATTAAATATAATACAACCGATCACATACCTCCTTTATAAAGTCAGGGATTCAAAATCAAGTCTTTTTTTTGTAAGTAAAAAAATAACATTTATTTAAAATTTGCCATTTAAAACCACAGATTAGGGATACAAAGTAAACTTTGAATGCCTTCGTTTTTGCATGGCGGGGAAATGTTTTATGCATATAATATAACGGGGGCCGCTAAAACCACGGCAGCCTCACACGACACGCTCGAGGGCGCAACAGGTTGACTTAAAGCCACAGCGGTATGCACCGACGAATTCCCCAGCGACATAAAAAATGGCTAAATTATTTCATTCTATTATTTAATTCTAAATCATCTTAAAAAACATGGGCTCAGATGATAATGATGAATGACAACAGATACACAGAACATACGAGTATTATAATCACTGCATAACGTCCGTGTGGTGACGGATTTAGAATACATTGTGTCACCAGTCACCACCCAAATCCATTCTAAGGGTGTTGTAAGAGTCGACAAAAGGAAATTAGTGCCGAAAACCTAGCCGCAAAGAAGGAAAACTTAATACGAAACCCTGTGTCAACCCGTCCGGCCAGCGTGGTATAGTAGGCTAATTGCCCTCCTTATAAATGGAGGAGGCCCGACTCAACAGTGGGTTATCTATGGGCTGAGTATTAGTAGTATACGTACCCAGAGCTGGTTTAGGTTCCGGCTGATAGCAGGGAGGTACTGGCAGGTAGGTGGGTCCTCGCATAGTCAATAGCAGCGTGATGGTGAGTAGCACTACTGCGATGAGTGTCCCGGTGGCCACCACCAGGATACGCTCCAGCCGCGTCCGGTGCTCCCAACCGATGAAGGAGACACCCTGGAATAGAGACACATTGTTAGCACTGCTGTGTGTAGTTGTGTTCTGGCTTATTCGAGCCGCAGACGGAGGCCGGGGAGTAGGCGACTCTACGCTCAACTCCTCCCCCCGCCATAGAGGCCGGTTGTGGACTGACGAAAGCCTCACTGACTGAGGCCGACTTTGGTAGTCGCTTGCCCCCATAGCGGGCACCTCGTCGGAGCATGACAGTGGAATGTTTTCTCGACCCTGTGGCGCCCCAGGCGTCTCGTGTGAGGGTATACCGCTGGGGTCTTAGTGGGTAGAAGAGACTCCGTGGGGTGACGGAACAACAATAGAAAACAATCCATTATAAATAAATAAATATCCTTGGACATTTCACACAACGCCATCTAGTCCCAAGCTAAGCAACTTAATGCTTGTGTTATGGTAACGAGATGGATGATAAACTACTTATATTATTTTTTTTTTGTAAATACATACATATTATAGATAGAAATGACACCCAGACTCCGAGCCAGTGCCTCTGGTTTAGACAAAGACACTTGCCCGACCCCGGAATCGAACCCGGGACCCGTTGATCCAAATGCGGCACATCTAAACACTAGACCAACTAGCAATCCACAGTGCTGACTACTGCTATTCAACCCATAAATGACCCACTGCTGAGTCAGGCATCTTCCATATGTGGAGGGTAATTAGCCGACGCTGGGTATAGGCATAGGTTTTGTATCAAGCTTTCCTTCCTTGGGGTTAGCCCTGCACTAGGTATAACCTGCATCGCGGTGGTAGTGTACAAACATGAAATACACGAACACAAATGACACCCAGACTCAGAGCAAGTGGCTCTGGTTTACACAAAGACACTTATTGTATTATATAAATATCCTTGGACATTTCACACAACGCCATCTCGTCCCAAGTTAAGCAACTTAATGCTTGTGTTATGGTAACGAGATGGATGATATACTACATAATATACATTTTATTTTTGTAAATACATACATATTATAGATAGAAAACACCCAGACCCAGAATAAATACTTGTAGGTCGTACAAATATTTCTTCCATGCGGAGAATCGAACCCGCGACATGCTGCGCAGCAGTCGATCGCTCAACCACTGCGCCGTATATACATACTATATTTATCCCCGTCCCCGGAATCAAACCGGGGACACGCTGATCCAAAGGCGGTATATGCGACCCCCAGACCAACAAGGTCACAGTCAGAGTCTATTGAATTAGCAACTTTGAGGCCCAGGTTAAGGGTACCAGTCGTGCCGGAAGGGCACTTCAATTGAAGACAGCAGTTCAGGCCCCTGATGTTTTTACGAGGTGCGTCCTTAGTCGTAAAAAGTTAACGAAATAATAGCATATGATGATGAAGACTGGAGAAGTATTGCGCATAGTAGATATGAGCTATCTTTGTGGTGACAAATTTGGAGCTCTCTCATTGGGTAGCGAAGTGGCCCTGGGGCCTTACTGTCGAACGCGATTCCGATCGATCGGGATTGGAATTGTCACGTTTAGAGAGAGTACTCTTGAGCACACTTGAACGCGACGCTAGCGCTAAATTGTTTCAATATTGTGTGGCCATTGGACGAATTAATCACTATTGGATTCAATCCAATATTCATTTTATAAAGTAACTAGCTGACCCGGAAAACTTCGTACCGCCTCAGAATAAATAAAAAAAAGTTTTTTTTTTTCATATTTTAAACCACCTATAAACCTTCCCTCGACTTCAACGAATATTTCAAGACCAAAATTAGCCAAATTCTGTCCATCCGTTCTCGAGTTTTAGCGAGACTAACGAACAGCAATTAATTTTTATTTATAAAGAAGAAGATTAATATTGCTATACCGGTTTTTGACTAATCTCTCAAACGCAAACTCCATGTGTAATGACAATCGCTAGCCTTTATAGAGCAATTCTGATTTCAATCTAATGTTGTCAGTATTGTTTTCAAGAGTACGGTAAGTTGACAGGATTGGATAAGAATTGGATCGGAATTGGCATTGGATTAAAATTGTTATTGGATTCAAGAGTAAGGCCCCAGGATCGCCGTCGGTTTTAGTGGGTAGGTCGGGCCACAATTTACAATCTCTACGCGCCCCGAAGTCCCACATAACCGGGCCGGGCCCGCCAGTGTATCCATGAAGTATCCATGAGGATTACAGAATAAACAAAGTTTTCGCATCATGTTTTTCTTTTGTCGACTCTTGCGACACCCTCAGGATGGAATAGGGTTGTGACGTTGTATCCTAAATCCGGCGCCTCACAACAATCTATTATGTACGTTGTACATTATTAAACTGGTACTGCGTACATAATATTTGGGACTACGGAACTGCTATCACGGCTGTGCATAAAATCTAAACCAAACTGAACTTTAATCCTTGTAGTTAGAGCCCATTTTAATCGTGTTGTTTATCTGGAGCTTATCAAAAGGCAGATCGAAGAATTGAATAAGAATTTACGCTTCAAAGGAATGTAAGTCTATTTAAAGTTACATAGAATTGATTTTAGCTTGCTCGTTAATGATGTTAAACAGACAAAGTCTTGATGTGCCGATTTTGTTTAGACTTACGGAACATTTTCCAATTGATTTAAAAGAAGGATATTGATAACATTAAACTACTAAAAAAGCTATATTTCGTAAAACAATTAAATATCCTTGGACATTTCACACAACCCCATCTCGTCCCAAGCTAAAGTCTAAAAGACCAAAAAATTGTAGAAAGAAGAAGAAAGGAAAATGGTTTATTCGGCACAATTTTACCTTAAATACTATCTATAATTACATATACTCTAATATAAATTGCGCTGAAACGACGCTGGTTCAGCATAAGCCAGACGGAGTGCCTGGCGCTGGTTTTCAACCAGACATATATTGACGAACGGATGGTAAACCAGTTTACAAAAATTAAAATTGAATTATATGTGATATTACATAACAAAAGATACCATAGGTAACACTAATTCGTACAATTGTTTATTTAAATAGTTTATAGTAATGTAGTTATGACACGAAAATTCGCACCATCAGCTATTACGGCGGCAAGTTCCCTCTACTCTCTGTCCGCGCGTGGTTACGACGCTGCAGCGACAAGTTGTATTGTTCGCTGTTCATTGCGTAGCGCGAATTAACTAAATAATGCTAAATCTTTTATGTTTCATTTTTATGCTGAACTGAATTTCGCATGATAATAAGTGACCACAGAAAGCCGATTTATAATTTGTTTGCATTTTAACACTACTGTGAACACACCTTTGCTTAGTGCATTCTTTACGCGCATGACCTATATATCGTATCTTCCTCTCACATCTTGTAGACGCAAAGCAATTTCCAGGCAATAAACGTTGGTATAAGAAAACTAGATTGCAAATACCGGAAATTGAACAGAGACCTCTTATTTGTTATTGTAGAGAAAGAGTGATCGTATCAGTTACAGAACTCTAGGCTCCAACGATCTAGCTTTATTTAAATAAGCTTTTTTTGCAAAACTTAAATCAGTTAGTTTGATTCTAGTTTCTAGCCTACTATGCCATGCTGGCCAGACGGGTTGGCACAGGGTTTCTTATCAACACTGCGGTGGAAAGAGGGAAGGTAATACACCCCCCCCCCCTCACAATCGGAGAAGCCGGCCTCGGAGCATGGGGCTCCACTAGCTATGGCATAAGAGTCCGGCCAAGGCCCCCAGGGTCACGGAGCATGCTCCCGCAATGGGAGTGACCCTGATTTGGGCAGTCGAGGATCGCCGTCGGTTTTGGTGAGTAGGTCGGGACGCAATTTACCATCTCTACGCGTCCCAGAGTCCCGCATACTCCGGCCAGTCTCCAACGGCCGGGTATCCATGACGATCTCCAACGTAAAAAACTTAAATTAAAATTTTTAATAAACCACATGACCACTCCCACTTATTTATTACCTGACCCCTGGTCCCCCAACGCGAAGTATTTATTTTTATTTTTTACTTTTTAAAGGTTATTGTGTCGGGGGTTTATTTAAATTTTTAATTTAATTTTTATTTTATACTTTTTATAGGTACATACTTATTATAATGTAGATTTTGTTAAATTGCACGTGATACGCTTTCATTTGAGACCCCACTCGATTATATTTGCAGACTTTCGGTTATTCTTCCCCACTTTCAACCCCCATAACTTTTAAACGACTTAACCGATTTTCATCAAACATGTCTAAGAACACTCGCCCGTAACTCACCTATCATACAAAAAAAACTGTATTGAAATCGCTTCATCCGTTCGCGAGCTACGGTGCCACAGACAAACAGACAGACAGACAGACAGACAGACAGACCGACAGACAGACAGACAGACACGTGAAACTTATAACACCCCTCTTTTTGCGTCGGGGGTTAAAAAGGGGTTCGAATCATGTTTCCCTTCTCTTAAGGCTAGGTTATCGGCTTTGTCATTTTCCAGGATGAAATGGGGTCGTGACACTATGTAAACTGTATCCGTCACCACTCGGAAAACAGGTCTACTCGTTTATTACTCAGTCCACACGAATATCCCGCAAAATAAATAATTGCATGCTACATACTGAACACAATCTCCACGTAAAACCTTAACAGTCAACCTCAAGAAATATCGCCTCTAAAGGCGAGAACTACCAACTCACAGGGAAACTCCGAGCATAGCCCTCTCCATTGCCCTTTGAGTGACTTTGAGCCTTCTGATCGAGCCCATAGTGAGCGACCATGTCTCTGTTCCATATGTCATCACTGGCAACACACATTAGTCGAAGACTTTTGTCTTCAGACCGTAGTGTATTGTGGACGAGAAGATCTTTCGGGCCTCGGTCCTGCGAGATATGTGTCCTGCCCATTGCCACTTAAGTTTTGCAATCCTGTGGGCTATGTCGGTAACTCTGGTTCTTCTGCGAATCTACTCATTTCTTAATCGATCTCGCAGGGAAACTCCGAGCCCTCGCCATTGCCCTTTGGGTGACTTTGAGCCTTCTGGTGGAGCTCATGGTAAGCCCCTATAACTGTTTGTTTAATCGTCTGTTTATAAATTAAGCGATTGCAGCGTTTCTGTGAATTTTGTAAAAATACTCGCGACCTTTGAAAAATGTTTATTTAAATGCTCACAGATGTTTAATGTGATGTGTTGAGCTATCTCACTCGAAACAGCTATCCGGCAGATAAAATATTTTCACATACATACCTGTAGAATCATCATTGCTACATACTTTATAAACAATTTACTCGAAAAATCTGAACTAATTGTATCAAGAAGTATGACCAACATGCTACATACTTTACACAATTTACTCGAAAAATCTGAAATAATTCCATCAAGAAATATCGCCTACAAATGCGAGAATTACCAAAAAAGTCCTAAACCGCGATAGCGAAATTTCAAGAGCAATTCGCACAGTTAATATTTCCCCGACTACAACTATAGGGGGTATAGGCGCTGCGACTAAAGAGACAACCACCTAGCGTGGAACAAGGGCCGTAAGATGATAATGGTATTTTAAATAAGACGATAAAACCTACGTAAATAATGTTCATTTTGAGTTTGAGCTTATATGAGGTATGTAACACTAAAACAAAATTATTCTGGCAACTTGCCTAATCGATAGCACAATTGCTTATACCGTGAAATTGCCTATTTCGTACATACATACCTTCCACTTGACTTCCACACCGCTTTTAGACTATAAATCGGCCAAGAGAAAAAGTAGAAAGAGATACAGATAATTTAGAATAGATAATACTTTCTATCTGTGTGCCATGTGCAGATAACCTGAAGAGGAGGAGATCTTGATGCAAAACCATGGACCAATCCGTCTGGCCAGCGTGGCACAGTAGGCTAACCCACCATTTATCTGGAGGAGGTAGAAAATCTGGGAAAGGATTTTACTCCGGAAGAAAAAGGTCAACAAAACTATCAAAATCGACAATGAAAGGCAAGTTGATAGTCGATGACTATTGAATTAGGAGGTTTTGATTACCTAGTTGCGGAGCATGTTCCCCCACTGGAGAGCGAAGGAACACCGCTATTTTTAGTGGGAAGGTAAGAGTGCTAATTACCATATTTCCCACCCAAATACCGAGGCCCCAACTGCTATCCACGAGGATTTCCAACGATGAAAGAAAGCCAAGCTACATCAAATAGACGGACTACCGGCCGATGACGTCGGTATATTATAAATAATAATAATAATAAATATCCTTGGACATTTCACACAACGCCATCTCGTCCCAAGCTAAGCAACTTAATGCTTGTGTTATGGTAACGAGATGGATGATAAACTACTTAGATAGGTACATTTTTTTTGTGAATACATACATATTATAGATAGAAATGACACCCAGACTCCGAGCCAGTGCCTCTGGTTTAGACAAAGACACTTGCCCGACCCCGGAATCGAACCCGGGACCCGTTGATCCAAAGCTATAGTATTAGTGGGTTACCAAAACTAATGAAATAGAGAATCAAAACCATGTTGTTGTTAGTCGATAACTATTGAATTAGGAGGTTTCGGGCACCTGGTTTGCGAAGCATGTTCCTCCAATGGGCGGTACAACCCGCGGCCCTGACGCGGGCAGTCGAGGAATGCCTTTAGTTTTAGTGGGTAGGTCGGAGTGCTAATTACCATATTTCCCACCCAAATACCGAGGCCCCAACTGCTATCCACGAGGGTTTCCAACGATGAAAGAAAGCCAAGCTACATCAAATAACCAGACTACCGGTCGATGACGTCGGTATATTGCACAGCTGAAACCAATATCTACCTTTGTAAATCAATTTAACGACATGCCTTTATTTAAGTAATGATCTTACAGAGGTTTGAAACTTTATTTTGCAACATCTTTTGGAAAACTTCCGTTACAGATGCCGATGGATGTGGGTCCGGCAGAGGGGGAGTCTTCTTTCAGATGAAATGACGATGAATGGTCCGTGTGGTGACGGATTTAGAATACATTTTGTCACCAACCCAGTCCAACCTGAGGGCGTCGTAAGAGCTGACAAAAGGAAATGATAAGACTGAAAACCTATCCGCAAGAAAAGGAAAAATTGATGCAAAACCCTGTGCCAAACCCGTCTGGCCAGCGTGGCACAGTAGGTATTACCCTCCCTATGATAGGAAGAGGGGTCATGTACGGGATGAGTAGTAGATGATGAATGGATTTAGTGGAGAATAATCTCGAATCGATTGTGAACATCTTTTGAACGAAAATAAACTTAAAATCGGTTCCATAGTGCTTAAAGTTCAATAGACTTTTTTTGTCTAGTTCAAGTATAGGTGTTGAATGTGCCGCCTTCGGATACCCGGTTCTATTCACGGGGGTGTGTTCGTGAATTATATGTTTGTATGTTCGTATCAAAGATCTTCTCGTCCACAATACCGCAGTGTCTGAAGACAAAAGTGTTCAACCAATGTGTGTTGCCAGTGATGACGTATGGAACGGAGACGTGGTCGCGCACTATGGGCTCCATCAGAAGGCTCAAAGTCACCCAAAGGGCAATGGAGAGGGCTATGCTCGCAGTTTCCCTGCAAAGTCGAATCAGAATTTAGGAGATACGCAGGAAAACCAGGTTCATCGACATAGCCCACCGAATTGCCAAACTTAACTGGCAGTGGCAGGTGCCCTGCGCACATAGCTCGCAGGACCGACGCCCGATGGGGCAGAAAAGTCCTCGAGTGGCGACCGCGTTCCGGAAGGCGCAGTGCCTCCCACACGGTGGACCGACGACCTGGGTAAGGTCGCCGGAAAGCAGTGGATGCGGGCGGCCCAGGACCGGCCTTTGTGGAGATCCTTGTGGGAGGCCTATGTCCAGCAGTGGACGTCTTTTGGTTGAAATGATGATGATGATGTTCGTATCAAGTTTTCCTTCTCTTACGGCTGGGTTTGGCCTTGTCATCTCCCTTTGTCGTCTCTTAAGACACCCCACGATGGAATGGGGTGGTGACACTATGTATTCTAAATCTGTCACCACACCGATGACTAATAAACGTCGTCGCTTAAATATGTTTGTAATAGTATATTAAATTTTAATTCTAATTAAACACCAATAGACAAACACGCAACACATAGAGAATTAATCTATGTCACAGATAAAAAAATACTGTACTATCTATGCCAGATGCTACAGTACAAGTTTTATCACTGAAGCATAAAACTTCGACCGACATAGTTCAGAGGATTGCACAGTTGGCGTTGCACAGTAAATAAATATAAATAAATAAATATCCTTGGACATTTCACACAACGCCATCTCGTCCCAAGCTAAGCAACTTAATGCTTGTGTTATGGTAACGAGATGGATGATAAACTACTTATATACATTTTATTTTTTTTGTAAAGATTCATTTTATATTATAGATAGAAACACCCAGACCCGGAACAAATACTTGTAGGTCGTCAATACAAATATTTCTTCCGTGCGGGGATCGAACCCGCGACATGCTGCGCAGCAGTCGATCGAAGCCGTCTCGAGCCCGAAGAGCGGATGGCCGTTGGGGCAAAAAAAGTCTCGTGAGACGACCCCCGACACCTAACTCACTACGGTTACTACTACACCACAGCGACCTTTATAAGGTCGTCTGTCCAGGTGGACATTATAAAGGACCTTATAAAGGTAGCCGAGAGTCAGTGGATGCGATCTACAAAGGACCGTTATTTGTAGCGTTTTGTGGAAGCCTTTGTCAGCAGTCGTCTATCATCATTATCATCAGCCCACATAAGTCTGCTGCTGGCCTATGGCCTCCCCTAACGGGCGTCATCACGCCCTGTCTTCTGCTTGACGCATCCAGCTCCAGCCAGGCCCGCAGCCTTTCGCAGATCGTCTCTCCATCTAGCAGAGGGTCGTCCCACACTACCAGGGCCGGATTTAGGGGTCCAGAGGCCTCGGGGCAACAAAGGAGTGGAGGCCCCCTTGCCCCAAATTATTTTACAAATAATATGAACAATTTTTTTCAGTCGAGTTTTTCAATAAATAATTTATTGTGAAACCAAGTAGATTCTCTTAGTATTTAACAAACACATATGAATATAATCGGCGTCGGGCAAAAAATGCGTGGTAAAATCAAGGGGTCATGTTAAATTTCGGGGGGGGGGGGGAGTGAGCGGATAATTAAGATTAATATAATCAAATAATCATGTATGTATAAAGTACTTTAGGCTGTAGATAAAGGTAAAAGCGAAAAAAAAAAAATCAAATGAAAAGATGTTTACTAGGTTTAAGTACTAGTTGAAATTTGAAAGTTTTTTTTTCCGAAGTCTATTGTGGAGGCCCCGGGGCTTTCTCCCCGGTTGCCCCCCCGTAAATCCGGCTCTGCACGCTACGCTTGCCGACGATAGGACTTTGTAAACATCTTGAATCACGATCTATACTTGCTCAGTATGGCCGATTTATGGGTCGCTTTGTGATTGGCGGAAAAAGGAAGCGTCTAAATCCGTCAACACACTGAATTAGAATTACGTATGTAGTTTCCGTGTGGTGATGGATTTAGAATACATATTGTCACCACCCCATTCCATTCTGAGGGTGTCTTGAGTAGTAGTTTATGGACACAGTCATTGTATATGGTATTTAAAAAAAAAGTTTCTTCCGCATAACCGAACTGGTAGTAGTGTTATACAAAATAAATATAATAAATAAATATCCTTGGACATTTCACACAACGCCATCTCGTCCCAAGCTAAGCAACTTAATGCTTGTGTTATGGTAACGAGATGGATGATAAACTACTTATATAAACTTTTTTTTGTTGTAAATACATACATATTATAGATAGAAAACACCCAGACCCGGAACAAACACTTGTAGGTCGTACAAATATTTCATCGCGCTATAAAAAATACGTACCTGTTGACGATTGTAAACGCCATAATTGGTGTATACAGTAAAGTATTTTTGTATTCTGTTTTACCTATCTTAATATATATAAATAACACGTCACGTTGTTTGTCAGCGGTGGCCTCCTAAACTTCTTAACCGATTTTAAATTTGCACACCGTTTGCTGTTTGATCAAACTTGAAAGATAAGATAGCTTACATCTCAATTTATAGTCGCAATATTATTTTATTGCAAATTATTTGACAGTCTTATTTATCTTTTAGCTCCAAAGGATACTAACAGATGGCGATATCTGTTGACTGGATTGCGTAAGTATTCAATAGATGGCGCTATGTTAAAAGTACCTACTAATGTTTCATAGAAGCTACAATTTGATAGCATGTAGTAAACCTAGTGCTAGTATACCTATATATATATTTCTAAAGGTTCTATGGCAACATAGCCTTGTTTTGCTACATCTAATATATAAAATTCTCGTGTCACAGTTTTCGTTGCCATACTCCTCCGAAACGGCTAGACCGATTTCTATGAAATTTTGTGAGCATATTAAGTAGGTCTGAGAATAGGACAACATCTATTTTTCATCCCCCTAAATTATAAGGGAAGGGTCCAAAACAAAAATAATTGTTTGAAAATTTTTTGCTTTTATTTTTTTAAGTTTCAGCATACAAAATACAAACAACCCAAAATTTTCACCCCTCTACGATCAACCCCTATTTAATTACATGGCAAAACAACGTTTGCGATAGGAGATGTTGTATAGATAGATTGAGTCATCACGATATCTCTGGAACCATAAGACCTAGAGGGCTGCGCGGGGGTTGCGCGGGGTGGGGGTTGCGCGGGGAAGGGGGTTGCGCGGGGGATGGTTAATTATTTGGCAAAACAACGTTTGCCGGGACAGCTAGTTCTCTATAATATCAGAAACTTATAAGACAACAGCGTCGCGTGTGCGGTTTTATCTAGTCCCGTATAGAAATGGATTATTGTATGTCTACCGTCAATAACATAAGATCATGATCCTTCAATTTCCTGCTAACGCCATGCGGAAAATGGACACGAAGTTACTATTAACACAATCTTACTTATGGGTTTTTCACATTTCACATATAAATAAAATTGGAGTGTCTGTTTGTAATATCAAAATAAATAACCGCTTTACTACTTGCATTTGGATGTATACACGGTAGGACATGGAGTTCCAGCCAAACAAATGGCTTATTGTTTTATAACAGATTGCCATAGAGCAGAAAACACATAAAAATAAAAAACTACGTGCATTTGGATGTATACACGGTAGGTATATATAATTTTTTTTTTCTGTCTTTCTGTTGGTTTCGGCTAATCTATGAAATGGCTGGACTGATTTTGACGGGATTTTCACGGGCCGACAGCTGATGTAACAAGCAGTAAATAAGGCTATTTTCACAGTTCACAACCTCGCTTTATCGTAGACACCGAGTCCTCCACATTGTTATATACCACTCGGAAGAAGTCACGGGTAATAGATAGTCTTCTATCAATATAGTTCCTTAAATGTATTGATACTTAGTAACGTCATAATATGGAATGATAAACAAGTTGACCGACCAATTTTGATCATTGATACTTCATGCAAATAAAATCACAACTACTCGTATGTATTACTAGTCAGATCATACCCGGCCCACCGCTGATTCACCTCAAGGTTCATGGTTGGAAATTAGACTTTCTTTCAACTTCTGTGCCACGCTGGCCAGACGGGTTGGCGCAGGGTTTCGTATCAATCTGTGGAGATACGACGTCCTGTTCGGGTGCTCACGGCAGGACGTCTCGTTTGCTCGTTCAGCGAGCCCGAGTTGGGGAGGTGGGCCTCCTGTCTGCGGCGGCGTGGTTCTGAGTACAGATCCCACACTGCCGCAACAAGGACGCGAGTAGGGAGCACTCCGGGGATGTTTAGTGGGTAGGCCCCCACTCCGGCGGAGAGTCCCACACGCCCCCCTCGGCCATCCGCCGTGGCCGACGGGGATAGTCCTTAAAGGATTTTACGCCGGCCGAACAAAAAAAAAAAAAGGGTTTCAATGTACAACACTTTGCTGAAGATCATTACATGATCAAATGCATAGTTTACGATTCTTTAAAGAACATAGGTACAAACATTCACTTTATGTAAACTTACTAGCGACCCGCCTCGGCTTCGCAAGGGTGCAGTGATGAACCTCTAAATTTATAGGATGTATTAAACATATAAACCTTCCTCTTGAATCACTCGATCTATTAAAAAACCGCTTCAAAATCCGTTGCGTAGTTTTAAAGATTTAAGCATACATAGGGACGGACAGACGACAGCGACTTTGTTTTAAACTATGTAGTGATTTCATATGTACCTATAAATTTCTTTTATATATAAATTTACCAAATGCCAATGCGCTAATGTTTAATGCTGTGTACATGCAGAAATACTTACGTTCTTATACGCATTGCTAGAAGTCACTTCAGGCTTAGGGGCCGTCTCGAATAAATTGAGCCGGGAATGTGCAAATAAATCGGGACTGGAATTTTCCCGGGAAAACAATTCAGCGGTGGAGCTCTCCCTGGTCAAGGACGGCCGTGACTTCACAAAAGGATTGTTCCTGGCCGCATGAGCTTTCTTTAGCCAGTTGAACTTGTTTACGACCTCTTGAGGCGCGGGTGATGGCGCGGGCGTGTCTTCTGTGGTATCCGTCGTGGGTGTAGACGGTTCAGAAGACGTTGACGCCATATTGGATTCGACGTTCGATATTCAAATAGAATTCTATTTTGTTAACACTTCGAACGTCAGATTTCGAAAAGGATTCTATTGTTTTGAAATATGTATTTTTTTAAATACAATTTAAGTAACGTTCGTTTTTTAAACTACATACAGTTAAAACTTATCAAACTTTAACATAATTTTAATACAACATTTGTTTTGAAAAATTGAATGCCTCAAAACTTTTTTCATTAGCACTGCTATTATGATTTCCACATTCCACTATAACATCATTTGAATTTCAAGCACTTGTTCCACATTTTGTTATCACGATTTGCTTAAACAAAAAGGGTTAGTTATATTTAGATGTCCGTGATTTATGTACGTCTACGGTGGTTAGGTCGCGACGCGAGACTGGTGAGATTTCGATCGACTCGTGCGCAGCTAAAACATGGAAATTTATTTATGTTATTTGTTATACTGATTGATATGACTAGAATTGGTGTGTATCTTTAGTCTATCTCAACTTTTGCATAAAAGTGCAACGTTTAAGCAAAAATAAATTGAAATTAAACACTTTTTAACGGATTTATCGCGTGTATATTACGTGTATAACCTAAGAAACCTAAGAAATCAAAAATAAATTGCTGGGATGATGATGACGAAGGCAGAGACCCTTCTTCAGTCGGGCTGCTAATACTACTCAACCCATAAATTACCCACTGCTGAGGCGGGCCTGCATGAGATGGCCTCACGGGGTTTTATCAGCCTTCTCATTTCCTTTTGTCGGCTCTTAAGACACCCTCAGGATAGAATGGGGTGGTGACACTATTTATTCTAAATCCGTTACCGCACGGAAGCAGTCGAGCTGATTAATTCTATAAGTTACTCAAAATCAAAACTCATTTGTCAAACAACACTATACAATTTTAAATTAAGCATTGACCACCAGTCCAGAATGCAGCTCTACAGGGAAGAGTCGGCAAAAAACTCCGTAGTTGCTCTTTAAAGATCGGCATTTTTAGGTACAAGGCCGGGATATGACAGATTCGTGGGAGCAATGTCGCGCAATAGTCGCATAGGGCCAAACATCACTAATTCCTTATCACTAACGGTGTGGCATATCAATTCACAACGCATTGTTGCATGTAGCTAATACAATTATACTATAGGTACGTTATCTACATTGATTTATAGTCTTTGCGCTGTAGCATGGTGCGGGTGACAGTTTCAGTAACATTTCGTTTCACTCTTGAAAGTTGCCGGACTTAGTATTTCAGCTGTACCACATTCATAATATATTAAATCACTCATAACTGTAGTAAATTAAATTAAACTAACTAGAATGTTCTTGTTGACAAATATAATCAAATTGTATGAAAAAATAGGCAAAGTGGTGCGAAAAAACATGCGTATAACGTAACGCCATAGACGTATTTAGTGATGGGACTAGGGTTCATTCCCGGGAATTCTCGAGCCGAGAATTCCCGGGAAATCGTTAGGCTTTGTTCCCGGGAAATCTAGCTCGAGAAAAGTCGAGAACTCGAGAAATCATGTACGTTTGTAGAAAATAAACTTGCAGAGTTTTAATTTGTTTATATTCTATTAACATGCCATAAATGGTGCTATGATTGTAATGTAATTATAATTTACATTTACTTTCCACCTGAGTTTAAGATATTAAAGATTTCTTTCGTGTTTTATAGAAGCTATTTTGTTTACAAGATTTAAGTTGATGCAATTTTGGGCTGGTTATTTTTCCAAATAACCAGCCCAAAATTGTGCCGTGATCCTAATGTAATGTAAGTGAATATAATAGGTTGGGGAAAAAGTTTCGTCGCATTTTTTAAGAAATCGTTTATTTACATTTAACTAAAGTATGTAGCTACCATTTTGTTCGATAACTTTTTGCCATCTTGTAGGTAGGGACATGATCCCATTGCTATAGAAATTTTGGGACTACTGATCAAAATACCGCGACAAGTGGTTTTGGCAGTAATCTCGTGATGTTAACCTGTCACTGCCTAAAGAATTCTGAAGAGACCAGGGGCGTAGCGTTCCTTGGTGGGCCCCCGTATAAAAATTTATTTGCCCATGAATCATATGTTTCATTTGTTTATGTTTATGTTATATGTTTCACTTCGTTGTTTTAAAAAAAAAACAACTAAGTGAAACATTTCTTACAAAAGAAAATAAATTCCTTTTTTCGGCAAACTGATTTATTAAATGACTTTTAGCTGATGATGACTTTAGATTTTCTAATATTTCTCCCTCTGAAATAGAAAAAAAAATTGGGAAGTTTTTATTAATTTTTGCTTCCGCACGGCGGGGCCCCCGCGGCCCGGGGCCCCGTATAATTGATACGGCTGATACGTTTCTAAATAACCAACTAAAAATGGTGCTGTCATTATGATTATGAGCCTGAATAATATTTTTTCTCAAATATTTTAAAAAACAATATTTATAAGATTAATGTTTTTGAATAACATCGATGAAAGTTTTATAATTAATTTGATACTTTTATTTGAGAGGAAAACCACTGATTTTTAGACGCAATTGGAACCAAATAATATGAGAAAACGTACGTAAATGTAAATTTCTCGACAACCCGAGAGTCCCGAGAAATGAGCCTCGAGAATTCTCGAGACCCGAGAAATTGAAAAGCTCGAGAAATCATGAACCCTAGATGGGACGTAATGCAACGATGGATAGTCGATATTTATTATAATATGAAAATTAAATTGTGCGTAGGTCAATTTTAATTGTTAAATTTGGTCTTTAATTATACAACAGACTATTTAAAGGGTAATGTTGCTTAAAAGGTTGCTAAGAAAGAAAAAACGTAAACCTGATTTTGATTATCACTATCACTACATATTATAAAACAAAGTCGCATTCTTCTGTCCGTCCCTATGTATGCATAAATCTTTAAAACTACGCAACGGATTTTGAAGCGGTTTTTTTTAATAGATAGAGTGATTCAAGGGGAAGGTTTATATTTATAACCCACCCCCACTTTGCACGGGCGAAGCCGGGGCGGGCCACTAGTTTTATATAAGTTCAAACATAATTATGTAGCCATAAAATATTTATGTTACTATAAACTACTATAGCAAATTCAATAATTTGTGGACAATTTGTATTATTATTTTATGTATATTTTTTGTATATATTATATATATTTATATATTATATAGTATTGATATGTATAAGTGTGTAATATATGCATCATATATATATAGGATTAATTAATTAATTAATGCTGACTTAAAACGATCCCAACAACACTATTTTGTGCAAATTTTCTTGTAACTAACGTGTTGGTTGCCTGGAAGAGATTACTTTTTAGTGATAAGGCCGCCAATTGTATGTTTTATATAATTTATACTTTAAGCCATGTGTATGTCGCAAATGTACAATAATGTGTTATCTATCTATCTATGTTGACAAGTTTATACACGTAGTTACAACGGAGAACTAAATAACACACTAATTTTCATAACAATATTACTTATAGAGAACTAAATTGATGTCGCGTGTATCGTTAGCGATAAAAATGAATTGCATAATGTCACATCCCTACAAACGTCGTACAGGCAACTGTCACCCGCACCATGCTACAGCGCAAATAGTATAGTAGCGGCTAGCAGCTGCCGCAGATTATCTCGCCTTGATACATATCTGGATTTCTGAGCTTCATTCAACTGTCATCATCATCATTTCAACCTGTAAATTACCCAATGCTGAACCTCCTCCAACTACATAGAGGGTAATAAGGCTACTGTGTCACGCTTGCCTGACGGTTTAACATAGGGTTTCGTATCAAGATTTCCTTCTCGTGCAGCTAGATTTTCTTCCTTATTATTTTGTGTTTGGTTAGTTCGTTTAGTCGGCTCTCACGACACCCTCTGGTTGGAATGAATGGTGACATTATGTATTCTCAATCCGTCACCACGCCGATATATCGTTTTCTCGTTATTACTAAATATCAAAAATATTATATTTTGAAACGTATTTAGATATGAGGATAATATTGATTATATTACCTAAAGCATATTTCTGGAACATGCAAAAAAAAAACCAGTTCCTAATGTTCTAACGCACGTCATAGTTACGTCACAAATACATTATTGATGCGAATACGGTCGTGGCGTTTATGTATATGGTATATACTTTGTTCGATATCGCTTAACCATGTAATTTGAGTTGATGACAATTGACAATGATGATGACCGCCGATGATGATTGTTTTAAGGAATTTGTTGTGAAAGTAAAATATTAAAAAAGTAATTGAAAAATAAACAAAGAAAAGCCCTCTGAGTCTCTTGCCAGTTCTTCTCAGCAGTGGTCGCGTTCCGAGCTGGTGGTAAACTAAAATATATTATTATGCTTTGTATATTTTTTATTAATATGTTGACAATTTGTAAGTGTCAATTGTGTCATTTACAAAATAAAATAATTGACTTTGACTTCAAACTTCAAATGGTTGTTTAATCCAATCTTTCGCTGTTTATTTAATATTTTTTTTATTTATTTATTTTATTTTTAGTCAAAAACGACGTGGATCTCAAATCGACTGATTTTGAAGAAGTTTCATATTTTTGTTTAATTTTTTTTATATTTTTACTCACGCTTCCGAGGGTAACAAGAAACAGCAATAGATCGTAAACATAGCTCAAAACGTCATAAAACTGTTGTTTGGAAAAGAATACTTGGATTGTTATGTAATGACGTCATAGCTTTCAGATTTATGTCGTAAGCACGGGTAATAAATCACCAATCAACCAACCAATTTTGACCTAATGTCAACAACCCATTCTGAACTGAGGAAGTTGTACGAGTCATCTAGCCAGAAAAATATTCAGTTCTTCGAGCATGAGATCCATCTTGCTGTAGTGAGGAGGCTTACATGCCTATAGGATCCGTTGTGGATATACCAGCTCACATGCTCCTGTGGAGACATATTGTTGAATGGCGGACCAGAGTTCCACACACCACACGGCATTCCTCAAACCGGTGTCAATATTCCATTAAGGATTTCCCCCCGCAACAAAGCACTAACTGGGAGAGGTCACACAGTGTCGTGGTTGGTTTTGGCTCCGGAAACTTCTCTATCCGTAGTGCCTTGCGACCCGGCGCGGCGCTGGGGTAATCCGGCGATAATGCCCACGGGTACGGATCCCCCAACAGCAGGGGGAGTGGATGGCCAGGCTTAGGCTGCACTGGAGCAGGCGTCTGAAGGAGGCACGTGTCTCCCTGTGGGGTGGGCCGCAGAGCAGCCAGACTTCCCCATCTAAGCGTGGGCCTCGCTGAACGACGAGTCCCACGTTTTATGGGATTTTCCACTTTCTCCTCGTTAAAATAAACTAATGCCCTTATGCAAGCAATACACGTTGGCCGAGCTTAGGCCAACACGAGCGTAGGCAATTTAATACAAGGCAAGTGCTACTGCCTACACGTTGGGCAAGTGTATCGAAACCAACTAGGCGAGCGACACCGAGCGATGGCCAGACAATGCAAATATACCGTCTATACGTTGGTTTTGGCGTTCACTCGGCAATGCTAGGCCAACGTATATTGCTGGATTTACAACATTTTAATCAAGTTCCGAATGGAAATGTACCTAAGAAACTATGGTTTCACGTTGACGCTAAAATGTTATATAAACCTGTCTCGCTAATGAGTCGGTTGCGAGTCCGTCTGTCTCGTCACAGATTGTAAACACACGTTTGTGTGTTTGTATGCCAATTATCTTGAGATTTCGTCTTCACACAGTTCCGTTTTGGGTATTGGCGCAGTTTTTGGCGCTAGTTTGAAAGGGATGCTAAACTAAAGGTCTGGGCAAACAGCGGACGGGGCGGGACGGCGACGCGACGCTGGCGGGACGTGAAGAGTTGTAATGTATTAGTTAACGTAGCATATGTCACACAGAGCCGACGCGACGCGACCGCTACTCTCGCGCCGAGCGCGACGGCTCTATACAACTCTTCACGTCCCGCCAGCGTCGCGTCGCCGTCCCGCCCCGTCCGCTGTTTGCCCAGACCTTTAACGACGAACCTTTTAAATTTAAGCTCAGCTAAGCCCATAACCTCGAGAGAATAAACGTAACTGTGTGGAGGTAGATTTAGGGTCAGCGCCAACCAGCGGAGTGGCGGCGAAGAGGCTTTTTCAGTAACAATTTAATTTCAACCTAAAACGCTTCAGAATACTTCTTCGGTCTTGTTATTTCCTTTTGTCGGCTGTTAAGACACCCTCAGGATGGAATGGGCTTGTAAGAACATGTAATATTACGAATAATAACAACAGATAATAATATTTCCATCACCAAGTTCTTTTATCAAATTTCGAAGTTTCGGGAATGTTGTCTAAGTAAATTTTACGGCAAACAATTCAGTTTAACTCCCAACTTGGGAGTTCGCTACTTAATATGAAATTCCCGGCGACATCACCGTTTAATAAGCGACCCTGGAAACATAGTTATCTCTTTAGTAAAATAATAAGTTCTTTATAAATTTTATTAATAATACCTGAGGACCTAGGAGACCTCTCGCTGTCGAGTTTAATCGGATAGATGCTCGACAGTGAGGAGGGATGGGAAGCGATGGCCTCCTTCTGCGAGGTCGTTATGTCGCAGAAGTAGGCGGCGGAGGGCGCAGGTAGCAGGATGTTTTGGCTGACTCATGCCGCAGACTCGTACTTCCTGCCCCCGCCATAGAGGCCAGTGGTGGGTCGGGGGACCTACCACCGACAGAAGCCTCATTGGACTGAAGGCGTCCCAGTTCCCCGGGAAATCCTCCGATAGTAGCCCTTCTTGGCGCCACAGTAGAATGCGTCCTCGCAAGCCTTTGGCGTCTCAAACAAGACTTGTGAGAGTATACCGCTGGGGTTATCACTACATAGTATAAAACAAAGTCGATGTTTTCTGTCCGTCCCTATGTATGCTTAAATCTTTAAAACTACGCAACGGATTTTGAAGCGGTTTTTTTTATTAGATAGAGTGGTTCACTAGGAAGGTTTATATGTATAACACACCCCCGCTTTGCACGGGCGAAGCCGGGGCGGGCCACTAGTAGTACATAATCGTTGGCCCACCACCGAGGGGCCGCGTGATGCATAAAGAATTTCCTCGTCACGTCTTGGTGAATTGCCTCTTGCGCTCCTTTACTCGCGTTTTATGACACTTTAAGCACAAAGGGATGATCATCCAGCCAGACGAGGTGTTATGTCTGGCTAGGAGTAGCAGCGCCTATCCCCCTGGTCCTTGTAGTCGGAGATATCTTAACCTTGCGAATTGCTCTTGAAATTTCGCTATCGCGGTGTAGGACTTTTTCGTAATTATCGCATTTGTAGGCGATATTTCTTGATGCAATTAGTTCAGATTTTTTGGGTAAATTGTGTTAAGTATGTAGCATGCGGTTGCTACAACACCCTCACTCGGTTTGGTGACATTGTGTATTCTAAATCGGTCATCACACAGACATATTTAACTGAAATGTGTCCAGTGCAAAGCCTATTATCGCGGCTATTATACTCGTTAATTGAATTGGGATACAATAACTCATAGAACAATAGAGTACGCTTGCCCGGCTGAATGCGATAGGCGTTTCTATACAACTACATCCATCATTGACAGAAAATAAATTTATAATTAAATATAAATAAATAATCAATAAATAAAATAATAAATAAATATCCTTGGACATTTCACACAACGCCATCTCGTCCCAAGCTAAGCAACTAAATGCTTGTGTTATGGTAACGAGATGGATGATAAACTACTTAAATACAATTTTTTTTTGTAAATACATACATATTATAGATAGAAATGACACCCAGACTCCGAGCCAGTGCCTCTGGTTTAGACAAAGACACTTGCCCGACCCCGGAATCGAACCCGGGACCCGTTGATCCAAAGGCGGCACATCTAACCACTAGACCAACGAGGCAGAGAATTAAAGTTCTCCTTCTTCTTCAATCAGACCGTGAAGCAGAGTGGGTTAACTGCCTCGTTGGTCTTGGTATTGAATGTGCTCGAGGCGTCATAGTGCAAATCGTTTATTTGAACCTGTGGCGCCCCAAGCGTGTTGTGTGAGAGTATGCCGCTAGAGTGGTTAGAGGAATAGTTTCCGGAGTTCCACATAATCCACCCCCGAGGGGCGTGACCCCAACTTCGGTTGACGGGTACCCGGTTTGATTCCGGGGTAGGGCAAGTGTATTTGTGTCAACTAGAGGCACTTGCTCATAGTCTGGGTGTGATTATGTTCGTGAATTACATGTTTGTAAACTGCCCATGTAGGCTAATTTCCCTCCGTGAATTTGGAGGAGGCCCGACCCAGTAGTGGGTAATTTATGGGCTGTAATAACGACGCTGCCCCCGCGATCGTCACTATCTAGCAGAGGGGGTCCTACACTACGCTTACTTCTACTATTCAGCCTATAAATGACCCACTGCTAATTAGGGCCTCCTCCCATTACATGGAGGGGTTGGTTTCAAGCTTGTCTTTCTCTTACAGCAAGGTTTACGAGCTTAACATTTCCTCATGTTGAACACCTTCCGGCACCCTCAGTTGGGAATGGGGTGGTGATCATATGTATTCTAAGCCCACACTGATAACCTACACTACGCCTGCTTAACATATAAATATAAATAATATCTTTGGACATTTCACACAACGCCATCTCGTCCCAAGTTAAGCAACTTAATGCTTGTGTTATGGTAACGAGATGGATGATATAGTACTTATTATACATTTTATTTTTGTAAATACATACATATTATAGATAGAAAACCACCAGACCCGGAACAAATACTTGTAGGTCGTACCAATACTTCTACCGTGCGGGGAATCGATCCCGCGACATGCTGCGCAGCAGTCGATCGCTCAACCGCTGCGCCAACATATATATTTAATAAAAATACTAAACCGTCAGTATTTTTTATTTTCAGTATGAAGAATTAGCTGCCTGGCAAAATTCAAATAGCAAATTTTGCAGTGACGCTATACAAGTAAGACGTAAATTTATATGATGTGACGTGTTTAGAATACATTGTATCACCATTCCATTCCATCCTGATGGTTTCGTAAGAGCCGACAAAAGGAAATGATACGGCCGAAAACCTAGCAACAAGGGAAGGAAAACTTGAAACGAAACCCACGCTGGCCAGTACGGGTTGGCACAGGGTTTAGTATCAAGTTTTCCTTCTCTTGCAACTAGGTTTTCGGCCTTGTCATTTCCTATTGTAGACACTTACACCCTTAGTATGAAATGGGGTGGTGACACAATGTATTCTAAATCCGTCACCACAGGGAGAAGAAGAGTATAATATTCGGAAAAAAATCTTCACAAACCTCGTTTGTTCACCTGTAGGTCCCAAGAAATTTTCTCGTTCAAGAAAAGCAAATTTGCGTCACTTACCATGTGATATCGGATGTGGGTCCCGCCGGACCGGACCCCCTCGTTAAGCTGAATGGAGCTGACACTGCCTGCGTCATCGTCCATGAAGCCAGTCTTCTTATATCGCGCCATCTGTTGGTGACAGATAAGAAATGTCATTGGACTTTATCCATCATCATGATCTCAGCTTATAAAGACCCAGTGCTCTGATGGGGGCTTATCCAATTTTATGAAGGGAATTTAACTGTGCTGCACTGGCCAGACGTATTGGCACATGGTTTGTAAAAACTTTTTTTTTAAGTGAATACTTGTTTAGCGGCATTGAGCTTTACTTGGGATGGATATAAAATGTCAAACTCGCGTCAGGACACGTGACCTGATCGAAAATTCGTAAGGCGGAGGGCGAGTAGAAGATAAACTTTGTAGTAAAGTAAAATAATTGTAATAGTTCTGAAGTGTACATTTTTTGTATTTAATTAAAGTTGTAATTTTTGTATACGAATAATGTTTAAAACCACAAAAATGCTAGTACTGTTTTAATGATAAATATTCAAAAATGCAGAACGTTTAGGTTCAAGTTTTCACTTCTGCCGGAACTCCCGGAGTGCAACCCGTTTTTTTTCCTGGCCTCGTGACTAGGTTCTTTACGGGTTTATTCATTTAGTCACCTTACGACACCCTCAACATGAAATGGATTGTTTCAAACTCAAACTCAAAAGGAACTTTATTTACGTAGGTTTCATCACAAAACTCTTATAAATCGTCATATTTATAGACACCATTATCATCTTACGGCCCCTGTCCAACACTAGGTGGTAGTCTCCACACACATCTTGATAGATGTGAATAAAGGTATGAATGTAGGTATGACGACTGTCGTCATACCTACATTCACACCTTTCACACACAACTCCTCACTTCTACTCCTACTCTTGATGATGAACAATGCCGATTTACCGGGGTTTCCTCGAAAAACTGTTAAGCGCCCGATAAGAAGATAACATAATTAAACCAAAAAATGTAACTCTTAAAGTCGGAATTTGTGTGTAAATTTCTTGCGGATTGATTGTCTTCTGTTAAGGTGAATGTTACAGGGTAGCCCGCGAAATTCTAATTTTCTTACGTTTTTTGCAATTTGCAGGCCAGTGCTAGGTTGTATGATGATGAACATTTGATTCGCGGCTGTAAGACGTATGTAGTTACAGAGTAATAATCATCAAACTCATCAATACAACCCTCCAAGCTCATAAAGGTGCAAGAATGACTTTGAGCTTGAAAAAGTTTTTCTTGCACTACTCACTCTTCCATCCTACTTTAGGGGAGGCCTATGTCCAGCAGTGGACTAATGTGGGCTGATGATGATGATGATGATGATGATGATGAGAGTCTACGTGATATTCGTAGAGACGATTTTCTTAGAAAATACACGTATTGCTTTATTTAAACCCCGACAAAAAGAGTAGTATTATAAGTTGGATGTACTGTCCCACAGGCTCCGTAATCTGCTATCCATTTTTTTTTGGGTTTCTAGCGCATTTATCTCTAGTTACTCTAGCACTTTCGTCATTAACTAGTGAACAAAAGTAAAATCCGTATTATACCAAGATTTACTACACGCAAATACACGTGATATCTTACTATACCCCCTCCCCCTTGTGATATTTCGTGATTTATGCTGGACCGCTCCTCCCCTTTCGAACCTCACGTGATCAATGGACAGCCCCTTTCAGAGATCTCCTTAAAGTAAAGGCAAAAGTATTATGAATGTGTAGATAAATTATAGCCTCAGTAAACTTTTAAAAGTTAGGATCTAGAATTATTGTAACCTGAATAGTACTTACATAGGCTCTACCTCAAAAACTGTATAAAATCCACAATGTACCGTGCAGAAGTCATGACTATTCTTTGTCAAGAAAAAAACAGAATTTAAACAAAATAATTTGTCTAAACTATAAATAAAAACAACTAGCATCAAATTAAGTTTTTCGTAGTATATGCGGTGTTACCATTTATAGATTTTCAAATTCCATAATTTTCTTACTTCTGCAGAGTTAGCGTGGCCAGACTCTATTGGTTATGCAATGTACGATGCGCAAGTTCGTACCCACGACTATATTCAGACCGGCCATGAAGATTGGCGCGAACTGCAAAATTAACTTTAATAACTTTTGGAAATTAATCTAGCCCATACACCTACATTTTTATATATTTTGCTATTTACCTTATTGTTTTCTGTTTCATTGCCCAAATAAATAAATACCTTGTATACTGTTACCCCCGATCTTCTTTTGCACCAACTTGAATAAAATAACATACAACCGAATTGAAAAGCTCCTATAAGTAGTCGATAAAAAAATGACATTTTTTTCTCTGCTGTCATGTGAAGCCAGGGAGGGGCGCTTGTGTAAAATCATCACGTTTATAAATACACAGCACTGACGTCACATCAGTCATTACCGTTATCATACATCAAAGCGGTGTTGAAACTGTGTAATTTACTGCGAACACAATATAGGGTTAACACCTAATACAGTGCGAGGTCAAGGTCTTATCATCATCAGCCTAAAGACATCCACTGCTGGATTTCCACAAATGCCGTTACTGGGCCACTCACATCCATCGTTTTCCGGCGACCATAACCAGGTCAGCGGTCCACCGTATGGGAGGCCTACCAGCACTGCGCTTTCCTTACTGCTTCATCGGGCGTTAGTCTTGTGAGCTATGTGCCCTGCCCACGCCATTTACGTTTGGCAATACTGTATATACCAAGACATTTTTTTTTACATTTTTGTCTGTCTGGTTGTTTTGGCTAATCTCTGAAGTGGCTGGACCGAGTTTGGCGGGACCTTCACTGGCAGATAGCTGATGTAACAAAGAGTAATTTAGGCTACTTTTATTGACTTTTCAGGAGCCCTAATAAGACGAAGTGTTTAATTTCATTATATGGTAATTGCAAGAAAGCGACAACCCTAAACTCTTCGCGCTTGTAATTAGTGTAATAACCACTAACATAAATCATTGACTGTATGTTTAAAGGAAGATCAGTTTATGAAGCTGTTATAAAACAGTATGAGCACATAATTAGGTACAAAAGTCAAGCACTTGTACAGTCCTCGCCTATCTTTATGGCCGCTCTGAATGTAGCCGTGGGTACGAACTTGCGCATCGTACATTTCATAACCAATACGAACGTAACTCACTCACACTAACACGCAGGTGGCGAGGACGCTTGCGGGTGAAAAACCTGCTCCCAGCCCCGCGTACGTCCCGCTGATACCTGATTTTGTGTTGTGCGCAGCATAATGCGGCTATACTGTATTGTGGGTGTTTTTGGGTGTTTTCTATCTATAATATGTAGGTATGTATTTACAAAAAAAAATAGTATATAATATGTCGTTTATCATCCATCTCGTTACCATAACACAAGCATTAAGTTGCTTAGCTTGAGACGAGATGGCGTTGTGTGAAATGATATATATTTATTTATACTCAGAGAGGCCATAAAGATTGGCGCGGACTATATGTACTTCGCTTTTCTCTACGCTCGGCAGTCGCGCTAGGGTTATCAAATCTAGCTTTTTACTAGCAAAAAATACTATCCGGGTTGTGACACTCGGAGCTTAGGGCACCATTTATACCGCGGAGTATGTGCCTCATTGCGGACCGCACGCGGCCCTGAAGCGGGCAGTCAAGGAAAGACGTTGGGTTTTTTTTTAAACATAGGCCCTGCATTGGGTTGACCGGTGTCGCAGGGGCAGTTTACAAACATGCATTTCGCGAACACAAATGGCACCCAGACTCGGAGAAAGTGCCTCTGGTTTACACAAAGAAACTTGCCCGGCCCCGGAATCGAACCCGGGACCCCGTGATCCAAAGGCGGCACATCCAACCCCTAGGCCAACGAGGCAGTCAGGGGTCTTCTCCGGCCGGGTATCCATGAGATGAAGATGGTAATTAGGGCCCCGACCTACCCACTACCACCAACGACGTTCCACGACTGCGCCCTTCAGAACGCGGGTTACGGTTCCTATGGCGGGAACATGCTTCACGAACTCGGAGGCCCGCCTTGATTCATCGAGCCCCAAGCTCCCTTCGCTCATAGGAGTTTAATTAAGCGTATAGTATAGGATATTTTACTATGATGATGTATGCTACTTTGACCTGAATGGCGATCTACTCAATAAACTTGACCGTCTTCTCAACAACTGCATTCGATTCGTTTTCAACCTCCGGAAATATGACCATATTTCTGAATATCGGGCCCTTTTGAAATGGTTACCCATCGGCAACGCAGAGAAATGCGTGCTTTAACAATGTTATTTTCACTTCTTTTTTCTCCTCACCTTCCCGCTTACTTAATTTCACATTTTGACTTCTTGTCCTCAAATCACGATAAACACCTTCGGTCCTCAAATAATCGTCTTCTCCAATGTCCCTCTCACCGCTCTGACTTTGTACACTCGACTTCTTTCGTGCAATCTGTTCTTTTATGGAACGCGCTTCCCCTCGAAATCAGGATGGCTGACAGTGTTCAGTCATTTAAAGTTAAGCTACGAAACCATTTTCACAATAAGTTCATTATGTCTCAAATTACTTAATACAGTAGAATATTTATTTTATATATTTATGTATATTTGATATGAGTATTTGTCTTTTTTATATACACTTATATATGTATGATGTATATGTATGTTTATATAGGTTTATTATTTATTTTTAAGTTCATTTATAGGTATTATTAGCTATACAATGCTTTCGTAATTTCTATCTTCTGCCATAAACCCCTCTCTACACACCCAAAGGTTGACTGGGAGAGAATGCCTCTTGGCATAATGATGTCTTAGGTTTTCACGATCTTTACACATTGCAGGAAATGATGGCTTCACGGATATGATCGTTTGTTTTTTTTTTAATATAAAAAAAAAACGATCATATCCGTGAAGCCATCATTTCCATGCCTCTTGGCATTAAGTCCGCCTATGTAATATTTTTTTGCATAAAGTATTAAATAAAAAAATAAAAATATAGGTGTTTTTTTATCCGTGTGGAGACGGATTTAGAATACATAGTGCCACCACCCCATTCCATCCTGAGGGTGTCGTAAGAGCCGACGAAAGGAAATGACAACGCTGAAAACCTAGCCGCAAGAGAAGGAGAACTTGATACGAAACCCTGTGCCCATCTGGTCAGCGTGGCACAGTAGGCTAATGACCCTCCCTATGATGGGAGGAGGCACGACTCAGCAGTGGGTCATTTATGGGCTGCGTACTAGTAGTAGTATAGGGTTTTTGTTACACACAGTCTTGTCCGTAATTCAATTCTCTTGTGAATTGTACAATTACATCTATTCGCAAGAAACGCAGAAGCTGAACGGATAAAACGTAATTATGGGCGGTAACAAACAAGATTAGTGTGTCCGCCACAGTGCAACACACAGTACAATGTTCAGTAGTATAACTTGGGACGTATAAATAATCTCAACAAATTCATATCAAACCTATACAAATTAATTTTAAAAGTGACTGAACTATATAATGGCCCTCTGCTAGATGGAGCGACGATCTGCGAAAGGTTGCGGGCAGCAGCTGGATGCGTCAAGCTGAAGACAGGGCGCTATGGTGCTCTTTAGGAGAGGGCTATGTCCAGCATTGGACTAATGTGGGCTGATGTTGATGAACTATATATATCACTACATAGTATAAAACAAAGTCGCATTCTTCTGTCCGTCCCTATGTATGCATAAATCTTTAAAACTACGCAACGGATTTTGAAGCGGTTTTTTTTAATAGATAGAGTGATTCAAGGGGAAGGTTTATATGTATAACCTACCCCCGCTTTGCACGGGCGAAGCCGGGGCGGGCCACTAGTAATATATATAACTCAATCCTGCAAGTCATATTTTGTTCTAGATATTATTTAGTAGGTAATATGTAAATTTTGTTCACCATGATGGACCCATCAAAAGGCTTATTGTAATGGGTTATGCTCTGAGCCTGCGAGATCGAATCAGAAATGAAGAGATACGAAATAGCCCACAGGATTGCCAAACTTTAGTGGCATATATACGTGTGGTAACGGATTTAGAATACATAGTGTCACCACCCCATTCCATCCTGAGGGTGCAGTAGGAGCCGAAAAAAAGAAATGACAAGGTTGAAAATACATAAAAATATCCTTGGACATTTTACACAACGCCATCTCGTCCCAAGCTAAGCAACTTAATGCTTGTGTTATGGTAAGGAGATGGATGATAAAGTACTTATATACATTTTTTTTTTGTAAATACATACATATTATAGATAGAAAGGACACCCAGACTCCGAGCCAGTGTCTCTGGTTTAGACAAAGACACTTGCCCGACCCCGGAATCGAACCCGGGACCCGTTGATTCAAAGGCGGCACATCTAACCACTAGAGCCGCATGAGAAGGAAAACTTTATACGAATCCCTGTGCCAATCCGTCTGGCCGTACAGTAGGCTAATTACCCTCCCTTGACAGGAGCAATAGTGGCAATAGTAGAGCAAAGCAGTGGATGCGGGCGGCCCAGGACCGGCCTTTGTGGAGATCCTTGGGGGAGGCCTATGTCCAGCAGAGGGCGTCTTTTGGCTGAAAAGATGAAAAAAAAAATTATGAAGTAGTGGTATAGCCCATAGGGCTGACGCCCGATGGGGCTGAAATGTCCTTGAGTGGCGACAGAGTTCAAGCTCGCAGTGATGGTAGGCATTCAGTGGACCGACGGCCTGGTTAAGGTCGCAGGAAAACAATGACTGCGGGCATCCTTTGTGGAAATCCTTACGGGGTGCCTATGTCCAGCAGTGGATTTCTTTTGGCTTTTTTTTTTTAAAACGAAACCCCTTTATTTTTTTTTTTATTTTTTTTTTGTTATAGTGGGCGAAACCTTTTATAGGTCCCCAGCCGGTGGGACGGGGCTGGGGTATGTGGGAGTCCCGGTCGCGTTGAGATGGTGAGTTGCGAACCGGTTTACCCACAAAAACCTACCACTGATGTCACCGCGTGTCGTTCTGCCGTACGGGAAACTACATAGCCATTCCGTGTGCAGGTATAACCTGTGTTGCGGAGGCAGTTTACAAACATGTAATTCACGAGCACAAATGACACCTAGACTTCGAGCCAGTGCCTCTGGTTTAGACAAAGACACTTGCCCGACCCCGGAATCGAACCCGGGACCCGTTGATCCAAAGGCGGCACATCTAAACCTAGACCAACGTTAAAGCTACGTATTTTGTTCCACTTTTGGGTGCCCATTAAGAAGATGATTTACTGTTATCAAAGTAACTGTGTCTCGCGCGTATACTGGCAGATAACTGCCGGGTTTACGCGGATTACCTTGGACAAGGTTACTTAGGGATTTGTTTACTTAGATTCAAGGCAACCTTTGTAATTGAAATTAAACACTTTTTAACGGATTTATCGCGTGTTGTTTCGTCGTTTCAGCCCATGAATGACCCACTACCGAGCCGGGCCTCCTCCTAATTCATGGAGGGAAATTGGCCTACTGTGCCACGCGGGCAAGACGGGTTGGCACAGGGTTTGTATCAAGCGTGGTTCTGCATCAGTTCCCACAATGCCGCAACAGGACGCGAGTTGGAGCACCCCGGGGAGGTTTGGGGGAGAGTCCCACACTCCCCTCGCTGGCCAACCCCGTGGCCGGCGAGGAAGTCCATAAAGGACTTTACACCGGGCGTAAAAAAGGGTTTGTATCAAGTTTTCCTTCAAAGTCAATTCATTTATTTAGCATAGGACACAATGGACACTTAAGGTCGCTGCATACGTAACGAGATATTACCTCGGACGGGACGTGAACGGGACGGGGACGTGACTGCCTCGTCCAAAACGGGAACGTGATGTATATGCATACGCACCGTAACAGTCTCGGATCTAACGTGCTAGTGTTGTGAATATGGAAAGATTCGTTTCAAGAATTGGCTTTAATTGCTCTAGATGACGAAGTAGCTACGACCGTGAACAAGAAGAGGCGATTTTCTGTACAAACCCCATTTTCGACACTTGCGTCACCAAGACGTTACTAGTTTTCATTCCGGAACGAACGGAGTGACTGTGCATACGTAGCGGAAACACGGACGGGACGGGGCACGTGCGGGGCGGGACGTGCTAAACATCGTTGGCGACGATGTTTAGCACGTCCCGTGAGCGCCACGTTCCCGTCCCGTCCGTGTCTCCGTGAAATATGCACTTTCATATACATTTTGTATGAAACGATGTTTGCAATAATTCCCGTCCCGTCCCGTCCGTATAAAAACCCGTCACGTATGCATATTACAAATTATTTTGCGGCTAGGTAATTAAGGCAATGCGCTCCACGCCGCCAGAAACAGGAACAGATGGAAGAACATCATAGTTACAATAGAAAGTGAAGTGTGCTGAAAGTGCTGAAGGGTGGTCACGACCCTCAACATTGAGGAATACGACGCAAAGAGAGAGTTGCAAATTTGCCTCTTGCGTTCCCTTTCACCTCTTACGACATCATTGATGTGTATATTACAATATTTAATTCCCAACGTATCGAATGCTTTGCAGCAGTCGTGGTCGCGGGAGAGACTTTTGGAAACAACACAAACAACATACAGTTGTTTTCAAAAGTACAAAGAAACAGATAAAATCTACCGCCTATAATTTTGTTTATAACGTTCCCTGTGCACGCAGAAATCGCTTACGGTGTCCAGAGGTCTTGCAGATGAGTGTTGTGCTTGAGATTTGATAAAGTTAATGACTCGATCTCAAGCAGGTGGTATCTGCCAACCGGACCGTCCTCTCTATTGAAATTTGGATGTTTTTAACCTCAGTAGCCTCGCCTCTTGGTATGATTTTCTTTGGCAAGGATTTGACGTCTATCAAAGTGAATAAATAAATTTTTTTTTTTTTTTTTTATTTAACATAGGTTACATTAGTATTATGTACCCTAATTATATTACAATCTAGCCTACTTTAGGCTAATAAGTAATTTTAATTTAACTTTACTTGCTACGTTTACTATAACTAAGAATGTGTCCATTAACACTTTTCTTACCGTCTCTATTTAAGGGGAAGACACTTTTTTTTTGTGTTCTTTATAATAAACTTTTAACTACATTATTCTAATGCACTGTCACTAAACACTAACTCGAACGGTTTTGTTCGCTGAAGTCTTCTTACTATACTAGTGTGGTCGAGGAGTTGGATTGCCTCGACATTCACGTGATGGTGAAGTCTGTGTTGATGAGCTTCTGCATATTGTTGAATTACTTTATTAACGAAGTCTACTCTAAGGTCCCTGTGAAGATCTTCGTTTCTTACGTACCAAGGTGCATTAACTATTTCCCGCAGTACTTTGTTCTGAAAACGCTGTATGATTAGTCTATTGCTCTGTTTAGTACAGCCCCACAGCTGTATACCATACGTCCATATTGGCATTATTACTTGTTTGTATAATAATAATTTGTTAGGAATTGATAGCGCGGAATATCTTCCAAGGAGCCAATACATGCTTTTAAAACGTAGTTCTAACTGCTCTCTTTTTTTCTTGACGTGAGCTTTCCAACGAAGCTTGGCATCAAGCGTCATACCGAGATATTTTGCTGTATCCTCATAAGGAATCTTGTTGTTATTTATATATACTGGGAAATAATGGTGTTCCTTATTACTGAAATCTATATGAATGGATTTTGATTCATTTAGTTTCATTCTCCACTTTTTTGTCCAGTTATAAACCTTATCAACAGAGGATTGAACTTTTTCTGTGGCTTCTCTATGTGTATTTCCCACTGCCATTATAGCTGTATCGTCAGCAAATGTTGCAATGGTGCTATCTTCTATTTTGGGAATGTCACATGTGTATAGTAGGTACAGGACTGGTCCTAAAACACTGCCTTGTGGCACTCCAGCTTTTATTTCCTTTAATTCAGAGTAAACATCGTCTTGTCTTATTCTAAATAATCTGTCTGAAATATAGGATTCCAAAATATCAGAAAATGGTTTTGGTAAGTTCTTCCTTAGTTTGAATCGGAGGCCGTCATGCCACACTTTATCAAAGGCCTGTGCTACATCTAGAAATACAGTAGAACATACTTTTTTGTTTTCAAGAGCATCTTCTATGACATTTGTGATACGATGGACTTGATCTAGAGTAGAATGTTTTTCCCGAAAGCCAAACTGGTGTTCCGGAATTAGATTTCTGTTTTCTATAATTGGTTTTAGTCTTTTAAGCAATAACTTTTCGAATAGTTTTGACATTATAGGTAGCAGGGATATTGGCCGGTATGAAGTAGTTTCCTGGGGTGGCTTTCCGGGCTTTGCTATCATTATGACTTCAGCAACTTTCCATAAGTCTGGTACATATTTCAATCTAAATGAGGCGTTTATAATGGTTGTTAGTTTAACCACGCCTTTTCTTGAGAGATTACGTAGAATTTCACCTGATATTAAATCATAGCCTGGAGCTTTTCGCGGGTTTATGCTGTAGCGAATTTCTCTTTTAACTTCTCTTGGTGTCACTAACTTTATAATATTATCTTCCTGTTCTTCACAACGATCTAAATTCTCATCCGAATAAGATGGTTCGTTAGTGTCACGTCCATTTGGCTGAAAAATAGTCTCTAGATGTTCTGCAAATCTTTTAGCTTTCTGTTCGTTACTTACTGCCCATTGTCCGTTTGAATCTTTAATTGGTGGAATATGAGAAATAGGTCTTTTTAAGTTTTTTGTGGCTTTCCACAGGGAGTAATCAGTGCTATGATCAGAAGTTAGCTTTTTCAGATATGTATTAGTGAAATCATCATTATAGTTCTTAATAAGCCTTTTAACGCTTTTCGTAAGATTATTTAATATTCTTTTATCATTAGGGCATCTAGACTGTTGCCATTTCTGTCTTTGCTTTCTCTTTTTGGCTATCAATTGTTTTATGTTCAAGGGATATCTGTGTCCTTTGGTTTTTTTTTATAATATCAGGTGTGTTCTTCCAAGCTGCTTGCTGTATATCATGTATGAATTTTTCTAATTCCAAGTTCAATTGTTGCGATGTTTTGAGAGGAACATTTAAGTTTAGTGTGCTATCTAAATCTATAACAAAGCTTTCCCAATCAGTCAATTTATTTACCAAAGTTGGAGAATTTTCTTTATATGTAATATTTTCGCAAATTTCTAAATATATCGGAGAGTGATCTGAATGCATGTCATAGCTCTGATATGCTCTTAGATAATTTTGCGATATTTCCTTGATCACAAAAAAATCAACAACGTCAGGTATTTTGTTAGGGTCTGTGGGCCAGTTTGTGGGTTTACCATCCGATAATGCATCACATTTTAGCTCTTTTATGGCACTAAACAGCTCTTTGCCTTTCTTCGTTGTAAGCCTAGAGCCCCAGTACGTATTTTTTGCATTGAAATCACCACCTAGAATGAATCTATTACCAAGGCTCTTCAATAAGTTCAGGTATCGATCTTTTTTAATGTTATGACGGGGTGGGCAATATATGGAAGAAACTGTTATTGGGTAGTTTTTAGTTAAATAATAAATAAATAAATATAATAAATATCCTTGGACATTTCACACAACGCCATCTCGTCCCAAGCTAAGCAACTTAATGCTTGTGTTATGGTAAAGAGATGGATGATAAACTACATATAATTTTTTTTTTTGTTGTAAATAAATACATATTATAGATAGAAAACACCCAGACCCGGAACAATTACTTGTAGGTCGTACAAATATTTCTTCCGTGCGGGCATAGAACTCGCGATAAATCCGTTAAAAAGTGTTTAATTTCAATGTCTAATAATCGCGAAAACCTACGAAATCAACCCTTGTAATGTTTATCAAACCTTTTGCTAAAACAAAGCTTAGTAATCTAAGTCTCAACATATTTCTTTGGCTTCCTGACCTTATTTACGTTTTGATGACACTCAGTGGAAGTTGAGGAAAAAGCTGTTGCTTTGTTTCTTTTGAAACTTTGTGCACGGCATTAACATCAGTAGTCTTATCAATGAGTTCGTTATCACTATAGAGCTTTTGTAACATCCGGTATAACAGCCCTTTGTATATTTTAACTAACTACTACTATTCAGCCCATGAATGACCCACAGTTGAGTTTGACCTCCTCCAGTTACATAGAGTGTTGGCCAGACGGGTAGGACGATCGATATACATCGAAAAAACATCGATGTTTTGGCATAGATGTCTTGTATTCGATAACATCGGCACATTGATGTTACAGGATTAAAATATCAAAACCTCATTAATTCTTTGGAGCACCATCTAGTATGCATTAGATGTAACAGGAAAACTCCTCTCAAAGCTAATTTTCTTACAGTGTGTGCCCAAAAACTACTAAAACAGTTCTTTTAATTTCTAAAACAATTATACATTTCTTAATTATAATGTAAAGTTTTATTTGTTACCTAAAAACATGGATGTTTTTCAATCGATATTTATTGTACATCGATACTTATGATTGGATGGTAACATCGATGGTGGGTGGGATGGTTTTCGTATCAAATCTTCCTTCTCTTTCGGCTACGTTATCGTCTTTGACATTTTGATTTGTCGGCTCCTACGACACCCATGGGGTAGTGACATTATGTATTCAAAATCCGTCACCAAACGAACTATTTTAACATCGACTATTAACTCGATTGTAGCGACATCTGTTTTAAAATAAGGATAATTCCGATTTCTCGCCGCATTATTTCTGATAGATTTAAATCTCCTTTTGTTTTGTGAACTTATGATTTCGCAAATATTACGCCTGCGAAGCCGAAGCTAATAAAGTGGATTCAGTCCGTGTGGGGAAATAACGCGTGTTGTAAATTTCAACAAAACCCAGCACGCTTGGTGGTAGGATCTAATGGTCCGACCGGCTAGCTGCCACCCTCACATCTAGGTCCGCCGAGCAGTTTTACTGTGTTTCGTCGTGTGTATGTGAGAGCCGGTGCCCGACAGGGCATTTCCTTGAATTGCCTGCTCCATCTTAGACCCTGGCGTTGCTTTACACCTCGCAAGCAAGGGTCAAAGGCAATGATTAAAAAAACCCTAGACACAAATATTATAATTGAATTGTCTCGTCTAAATGATGATGATGGGCGCGGCTAGTAGGCACTTATATTGAGTGCGGCCCTAAAGATAAGATCGGTAAATAGCACGCGATCAATACTCGCTCGCTCGAAAAAAAAGGCCTGAGTTAGAGCACTCTGAACACATGATAGTCAGTGTGGTGACGGATTTAGAATACATAGCGACACCACCCCATTCCAACCTGACGGTGACGGAAGAGCCGACAAAAGGAAACTTTAAGGTGTTAGTTAACAACTTGATAGGAAACCCTTTTTTTTACGTTGGATATCCTCATGGATACCCGGCCGTTGGGGACTGGCCGGGGTATGTGGTATCCCAACTACCAATAAAAATAGCACGACTTACCGTGGACTATTCTTACTGGTGCTTCTGGGACCCTGGAATAATACCAAGGCGAAGCCACGTGGAAGCTAGTCCGCAGTATAGATGTAACAAAAGCAATAAAGTCAGTAAAATGGACATCGGCCTGTCCACTGTAGTGCACAATGCTCAATCAGCATACAATACAGAGGCGTACACAGCTGGAAGATAAATATGGCACATCAAAACATACAATTACAGTCTACAGAAAGACGCCTTGTTTTTTTATTTAATGGCCGGGTCCCTGGCTCGATTCCCGACCGGGAAATTGTCTTTGTGTAAAGCCTGAATCTTGATTGGATTTGGCAGTTATGGTTGTATTTAGAATACATAGTGTCACCACCCCAATTCGTCCAGAGGGTGTCAGAGCCAACAAAAGGAAATGATAAGGCCGAAAAGCGAGAGAAGGAAAACTTGAACCTATGCCAACCCGTCTGACCAGCGTGGAATAGTAGGCTATTTACTAGGGTTCATTCCCGGGAATTCTCGAGCCGAGAATTCCCGGGAAATCGTTGGGCTTTGTTCCCGGGAAATCAAGCTCGAGAAAAGTCGAGAACTCGAGAAATCATGTACGTTTGTAGAAAAAAAACTTGCAGAGTTTTAATTTGTTTATATTCTATTATCATGCCATAAATGGTGCTATGATTGTAATGAAATTATAATTTACTTTTACTTTCTACCTGAGTTTAAGATATTAAAGATTTCTTTCGTGTTTTATAGAAGCTATTTTGTTAACAAGATTTAAGTTGTTTTTTTTTTCTAAATAACCAGCCCAATATTGTGCGGTGATCCTAATGTAATGTAAGTTAAGATAATAGGTTGGGGAAAAAGTTTCGTCGCATTTTTTAAGAAATTTCAAAACTTTTTTTAATATCTCATATTTACATTTAACTAAAGTATGTAGCTACCATTTTGTTCGATAACTTTTTGCCATCTTGTAGGTAGGGACATGATCCCATTGCTATATAACTTTTGGTACTACTGATCAAAATACCGCGACAAGTGGTTTTGGCAGTCCTCTCGTGATATTCACCTGACACTGCCTAAAGAATTCTGAAGAGACCGAAACATGTGAAAATCTGAAGGTGCAAGATAAGGACTGAAGATTTTATTACAAGTTCATGTTACATTATAGTATTACATACTATAATGCGAAAAGACTTTTTCCCCAACCTAATATTTACGTTTTCTTTCAGGTTGATTTTTTGTTTAGTTTAAGTTCTAAATAACCAACTAAAAATGGTGCTGTCATTATGATTATAAGCCTGAATTTTTTTTTTCTGTAATATTTTTAAAACAATATTTATAAGATTAATGTTTTTGAATAACATCGATGAAAGTTTTATAATTAATTTGATACTTTTATTTAAGAGGAAAACCACTGATTTTTAGACGCAATTGGAACCAAATAATATGAGAAAACGTAAATTTATACGTACGTAAATGTAAATTTCTCAACAACCCGAGAGTCCCGAGAAATTAGCCTCGAGAATTCTCGAGACCCGAGAAATTGAAAAGCTCGAGAAATCATGAACCCTACTATTTACCCTCCTAGTTGGAGGCCCGACTCAGCAGTGGGTCAGCTATAGGCAGAGTGGATGAAGTAGAACACTATAATGTTAGTCCGGGACGTATGGCAAGCACTTTTAACCAAACCATTTGGCAAGAACTTTAGAATTTAGCAGATTATGGATTAGCTTAGCTTTAGCTTAGCTAATAAGTCGGGTTGGATGGACACGTTGACAGAAAATAGCGATTTTGAAGCCCAGTTCACCGCCACAATTAGTGTCAAATATTTTTGGAAGGGCATACCATTTTATTAATCTTTTTCTTTCTTTAATTTTAATAAGCATGTTAGAAAATTAACTTTGATGAGCCATCGTGAAATAAAATCACTACGACACATGATGCGCCTTATCGTTGGCCACACACTGTAGAGGTACAGTAGGCAGCTAGCCTACTGAAATATCGATCTCATTTGACTTTCATACAAGGCCAATGCTTGTCGACCGTACTTTTTATGCCTCGTAAACATATTAGTCCATATTTTTCTATTTTAACGCCGACCAAAAGAGGGGTATTTAGTGTTTGAGAGGTCTGTGTCTATCCGGGGCATTCCGGGGCTCCTACACAAATGGAGCGAATGAATGTTTTTTATGTCCAAAGAGGTTTTCTAGGCCTAGTATTTTATAGAATTTGTTGTGAATTTTTTTATTCAATAAACAGTTTTTTTTTAGTATAGCATTTACTGTAGCATAGACCATGCCCTGGTTGCATCGGGGGGTTTCAGGTTTCATCTTCATTCCAGCCCATAAATTACCCACCGCCGAGTCAATTTGGGGCCTGGCGAGTAACTACATACAGGGTTATTAACATAGTGGTAAATCGCCTACTGTGTCACGCTGGCCAGACCAGTTGGCATAAGGTTTCATGTCACGGGGATGCCCTCGCCCCACATGGGATCTGCGGAGATGAGACGTCCTGTTGGGTGCTCACGACAGGACGTCGACTGCTCGTTTAGCGAGCCTGAGGTGTGGAGGTGGGCCTCCTCGTCTGCGGCGGCGTGGTTCTGTACCAGATCCCACAATGCCGCAACAGGACGCGAGTAGGGAGCACTCCGGGGATGTTTAGTGGGTAGGCCCCCACTCTGGCGGAGTCCCACACGCCCCGCCTCTGCCATCCCCGTGGCGGACGGGATAGTCCTTAAAGGATTTTACCCACAGCGAAAAAAAAAAAAAAAAAAAAGGAGTTTCATGACAAGTTTTCCTTCTCTTGCCGCTAGGTTTTCGGCCTTATAATATCCTTTTGTCGGCTCTTTCTCCGTTACCACACGGTCCAGTAGGCTATTTTCCAAATCCGACGGGTCTTTTATTGACTCAGATGATAATGATGATGAAGCGAGATAAAAACATTACTTAAGGTGGATGCTCCAGGGTAGCCCGCGAAATTCAAATTTTCTTACGTTTTTTGTCATTTGCAGGTCAGTGCTAGGTTGTATGTTGATTAAAATGTTATTCGCGGCTGTAAGACGTATGTAGTTATAGAATTATAATCATCAAACTCATCAATACAACCCTCCAAGCTCATAAAGGTGCAAGAATGACTGACGTTGAAAAAGGTCTTGCACCTTTAAGAGCTTGGCATGACTGAAACTGACTTGACTTTGACTTTGAAGCTCAGTCGGATGGCGGACCCTGGCAATAGCCGGGCTTAACGCCAGGCAGAAGAAGAAGACGGTTTGTTTTTGAAAAAATATAATTGTTACTAAATCATTTAAGTGCTCAAAATCAACAAGTGGTTAGATGTGCCGCCTTTGGATCAACGGGTCCCGGGTTCGATTCCGGGGTCGGGCAAGTGTCTTTGTCTAAACCAGAGGCACTGACTCGGAGTCTGGTTGTCATTTGTGCATGTTGTGATAGGTGTGTATGGAGACTACCACCTAGCGTGGGACAGGAGTCGTAAGATATGACGATCTATAAGAGTTTTGAGTTTGAGTTTGTAAACTGCCCCCGCGACAAAGGTTAGTGCAGGGGTTTCGTTAAAAAAACACTGATTTGATGTTTTTTTTTAACCGAAACCCCTGCTCTAAGTAAATCCCTGTATCGCGGGGACAGTTAAAAAACATGTAATTCACGAATACAAATGACACCCAGACTCAGAGCAGGTGCCTCTGGCTTACAAAGGTACTTAATATCTAACCCGAAATCCAAAGGCGGCCAACCTCTAGCTAGACCAACAAGGCAGTCATGGTAACAACTTATCAAGCGACTAAGCTTGGCTTCATACACCAGTCCAGCTGTCGAATAGCATTTACAAACGCTACTGCCAGGTGCTGAAATATAAGCTGTGGAAATCCTTTAAAACTGTGGGTACCAAATCAATTCGAGATGTCTTTAAGAAAATGTCGCTTTAGCAATTGGATTTTGGTTTTCTTGATCGCGACAATCACTACTATTCATTGCAAAACTGCATTGGATCAGTTCCAAAACGTGTCACGAGCTTCGCGATTCAGTTTTATCTTCTATCATTCCGATTCGAATCTTCGGCAAGCTACAAGGCCTGAGCGCGGTATTCGGTATCCGGCCAAACCACTATCCGTCTCATCTCTAGTCAGCAGTAATAAACAAGGTATAGTTAGACCTGTGGCTAACTACCGGTATAAAGGATGTGGATGTATGTGCTAATTGTGGATGGACGAATAGCGAAGTGAATTGCCACCAGTACACACGAACGCGGCTTCAAAAACGAACTACTGTTATCGGGATATCACTGCAAATGGTAGGCACAATACGTAGATAAGATAACTGTTAACGAGGCTCAGAACTCTTGAACAAGGTCAATGACTTATGGAACCAAAATTAATTAGGATTTTAGGCGCAAAGGGATGATCGTCCAGCCAGACGAGGTGGTATGTCTGGCTAGGGGGGTCCCAGCGCCTATCCCCCCCCCCCTATACCCCTATAGTTGTAGTCGGAGAAATCTTTACTGTGCGAATTTATCGCGGTTTAGGAGTTTTTGGTAATTTTCGCATTTGTAGGCGGTGTTTTTTGATGTTATTGGTTCAGATTTTTCGGGTAAATTGTGTAAAATATGTAGGATGTTGGTCCCTAAAGGATAAACGCTGGTAAAGAAGTTCTTGGGGTGACTGATTTAGAGTACACAATGTCACCAACCCACACTATTAGTAAGAGGCGACAAAGCCCCTGAACGCACCAGCGGCTAGCCGCGCGGCCTGCCGCTAGTGCGTACAGGGGCTCAAAGTACTAGAGAGGCAGATCACCTAGCCACAAGAGAAGGAAAACTTGATACAAACCCTATGCCAACCCGACTTGCCAGCGTGGCACAGTAGGCTAATTTCCCTCCATCAATTTGAAGGAGGACAGAAATGGCGTAGAAGAAACCTTTGGAATTACGGCAAGTCACATTTATACTATGTACTACTACTAGTCAGCTCATAAATGACCCACTCCTTGTAGTTGGAGGAAGTCCAACTCAGCAGTGGGTTATTTATAGGCCGAGTAGTAGTAGTGAGATCTATCATAAACTATCGGACCCGACAAACTTCGTCCTGTCAAAAAGATAGCGGTAATAAAGTGCAAATTATTTACTCTTTAACGTTATGAACACACCTACATAATATACCAATTTAATTCCATAAACACTAACTTAAGTAATATGTACTTACATAAACACTAACTTCACTACATAGTATAAAACAAAGTCGCATTTTTCTGTCCGTCTCTATGTATGCATACATCTTTAAAACTACGCAACGGATTTTGAAGCGGTTTTTTTTAATAGATAGAGTAATTCAAGAGGAAGGTTTATAGGTATAATATAATTGCACCCGTGCGAAGCTGGGGCGGGTCGCTAGTAAGTAATAAAACAAGACTAAAAATACCAATTAACCTAAAACTTAAATACTAAAATATATTATTTAAAGGAGTCCCTTTAGGCAAGGTTCCGAAGATACTGGCAGCGTTCCCCCTTTGAATCGCTAGACTGATTCTTTGTCCGAGGTAGCTAGCAGCTCTTCGGTCTCCTGTGATGTCGACTAACCTTTATGCTATTTCCTTAAAAAGGCTTATAGCGCATGTGTCGCACATGGTAAATTTCCTGATCTCATGAAGCACAGTAAAATAGTAGCCTTATTTAAATCAGGTAGTACTTCAGATCCCGCTAATTTTCGACCTATCTCAGTACTACCATCGCTTAGCAAAATTTTTGAAAAAATTGTTTTATTACAACTACTAACGCACTTCAATATTTGCAATTTGTTACATCCCAACCAGTTCGGTTTTACGAGAAATTGTTCTACTACTGACGCTGGAATTCAACTATTGAAGTACGTATTTGAGGCTTGGGAGGATTTACATGATGCACTCGGCGTATTCTGTGATTTGTCTAAAGCTTTCGATTGTGTTCATCATGAAATCCTCATCAGGAAGTTACACCATTACGGTATCCGCAAACAAGCCCTCAGCCTACTGAAATCATACCTTAGTAATAGAATTCAGAGGGTTGATGTCAATGGCATACAATCACAAGGATCCATGGTCACTATTGGTGTGCCCCAAGGTTCGATTCTTGGTCCTTTTTTGTTCCTCGTTTACATTAATGACTTACCTTATTATGTGATAAATAACCACGGTATTGTACTGTTCGCGGATGATACTTCTTTGTTGTTTAAAATTAAACGACAGCTACAAGCTTTTAAATGAAAAGAAAACTAAATGCATCAAATTTTCACTGCTCAATGTTGTTCAGAATCCGACCAATGTACAACTGAATGGAACAATTTTGGAACCGATTGAGTCAACCGTATTTTTAGGTATAACCATTGATTATAAACTACAATGGGGCTCACATATAGAAAAGCTATGTAATAGACTGAGCACGGCGGCTTTTGCTGTTAAAAAAATTAGACTTTTGACAGATGTTGATACGGCTAGAATAGTTTATTTCAGTTACTTCCACAGTATCATGACTTACGGGATACTTCTCTGGGGATGCGGTGCAGACCTTAATAGCATATTTATATTACAGAAAAGGGCTGTAAGGGCTATATACAACCTTGCTCCTAGAACTTCTCTCAGAGATACATTCAAGGAAATAAATATTCTAACTGTGCCATCTCAATATATATTTGAAAATTTGATGTATGTACATAAAAATATTAATAACTTTGGAAAAAACTGTGATATACATAATATTAATACACGAAACAAGAATAATCTTGCTGTCCATTGTACTCGTCTCCGCAGAATAAGTAACTCATTCATGGGTCAATGTATACACTTTTATAACAAATTGCCCATGCAACTTAGAGAATTACCTCGCAATGCCTTTAAAAAGACTGTTAAGACAAAACTTTTCAAAAAAGCATATTACCGCATTGCTGATTATCTAAACGACCCAGCTGCTTGGGACTAGGCTGTTCAGTGTCAGTGTATTTTTTATGTTCTTTATTTATGTTACTAGTCAAATAGGACCGCAATGAAAAAAAAAATGACAAGCCCTCTGAGTTTCTTGCCAGTTCTCAGCAGTGGTCGCGTTCCGAACTGGTGGTAGACGGTCGATTTTTTTTATTGTATAATATGACAATGTGTTGACTATTTGTAAGTGTCCATCGTGACCCACACAAAATAAATGATTTGAATTTGAATTTGGACCCCACGGACCAAGGGTCTCGACACCGAATGGGACAAATTCATATTCGGAGCCTAGACCCCTGTATTTGTATGCTTTAGCTTTTTCAGCCGTTTCACAAGCCGCACACCGCTCTGTTGTTGGTTCCATGTAGATGGGAAGGGGCCAGTGTGTCTGAACAGGTTGCATCCCACACCAGCACCCGACCCATCTTCCGTGGAATCAAACTCATACCGTCCGGTCTCTTACCATCGTCACACCTACATTGCTTATGCCACCAATACACGTTGGCCGAGCTTAGGCCAACGCGAGCGTAGGCAATTTAGTACAAGGCAAGTGCTACTGCCTACACGTTGGGCAAGTTTATCGAAACCAACTAGGCGAGCGACACCGAGCGATGGCCAGACAATGCAAATATACCGTCTATACGTTGGTATTGGCGTTCACTCGGCAATGCTGGGCCAACGTATTGCTGGCTTTAGACAATATTGATTGGTTGTAATTTTATATGAATTTTACACAATAGCAATAAAGCTCAAATTGTCTCTACGTTTTATTTACAAAACATAGGATTGGGAAAAAGAAAAAGACTGTTATGAGTGTTTTTCCGGCAATTATTCGAATTTTTCTCGCCGTAAAAACAATCCTTGAACTTCCACGAACATAAAAAAAAAAATTGGCCAAATTGGTCCAGTCGTTGTTGAGTTATGCGCTTGCCAACATATTTTTGCGATTCACTTTAATACGCTTTTATTAGCTTCAGACGTATGTATGTATCTATGTATGTAACGGAATCTTTGAACATGATTTTGACCCAGTCAATTTATATTATAGACTAGCTGACCCGACAGACGTTGTCCTGTCTGAACTATGAATATTGAATTCGAATTGGAATAATTAATAATAAATTAATATACCGCCTTTTCTTATCGATTCCAATCCCTTATTTAATGTAATTAAAAAAGAAAAAAAGTAATTATGCCAAAAATAGCGAACCGTCGGGACGAACGTCAAATGTTTGACAGGTAACAGTTTGTATGGGAAAATAAAATTGTTGTTTTTATTATTTTACTTACAATATCAATGTTTTCTCTAGACTCTTAAACCTTCCCTGGACTCACACGAAATTTTCAAGACCAAAATTAGCCAAATCGCTCCAGCCGTTTTCGAGTTTTAGCGAGACTAACGAACAGCTATTCATTTTTATATATAGAGATGTATAGATTTCCACATATATACTGACTCACAACGATATCTCTGGAACCATAAAGCTATGAAATTTGGTAGGATTATTTCTTTCGTCGATTTGAGGCCAGCTAATAATGGATTTTACAACATTTCACAAGCAAGGGAGTCACGTGGGCTGTGGGCTTTAATTATTTTTATAGCAAAACGACGTTTGCCGAGTCGGTAGTTAACCTTTAAATAAACATCCTAAATTCATCCAATTATCATGAAAACATATCTAGGTACTCCGCGATGGAATTGAGCACACTCACGGCTCGGATCAACGGTGTGTGGGTCTCAATTCAAACTCAAACTCAAAAGTAACTTTATTTACGTAGGTTTTATCACAAAACTCTTATAAATCGTCATATTTAAAATTATCACCAAAAATTATTACTGTTATCATATTACGACCCATGTCCCACGCAAGGTTGGCGGTTGGCGCAGTGGTTGAGCGATCGACTGCTGCGCAGCGCGACATGCTGGTTTGATTCCCGCACGGAAGAACTATTTGTACGACCTACAAGTATTTGTTCCGATCTATAATATGTATGTATTTACAAAAAATAAATATATATAAGTAGTTTATCATCCATCTCGTTACCATAACACAAGCATTAAGTTGCTTAGCTTGGGACGAGATGGCGTTGTGTGAAATGTCCAAGGATATTTATTTATTTAAGGTGGTAGTCTCCATACACACCTATCAGTTGTCATAACTACAGTCACACCTTTCATACACAATGCCTCATTCTTACAATCCGTCCATCTCTTTGATCTCCCACAACCCTTGCGTCCACCCACATTCATGCTAAAACTACCTCCGGTTCGGAATGCAATGGTGGTCTACTACTAATCAGCCCATAAATGACTCACTGCTGAGTCGGGTCTCCTACAGTACATGGAGGGTAATTGGCCTACTGTGCCACGCTGGCCAGACGGGTTGGCACAGGGTTTCGTATCAAGTTTTCCTTCTCTTGCGGTTATCAGCCGTCATTTCCTTTTGTCGGCTCTTACGACACCCTCAGGATGGTATGGGATAGTGACACCATCCATGTCCGTCCCTATGTATGCATAAATCTTTAAAACTACGCAACGGATTTTGAAGCGGTTTTTTTTAATAGATAGAGTGATTCAAGGGTAAGGTTTATATGTATAACCCACCCCCGCTTTGCACGGGCGAAGCCGGGGCGGGCCACTAGTGTATTCTAAATCATATGCTGGCCGCTACAATCCATATATGTAATAAACAATAGGCCTGTGTGCTGACGTACATAAAACTGTGTCGCCGACCGATTATAATCTATACCTACAAATAAATAAAATTGGAGCGTTTGCTGAGCTCGTTGAGCTGTTTGTAATAATAACATAAAAATTATATTAAAAATTTAAACGACTCAACCGATTTTCATCACACATGTCTAAGAACACTCGCCCGTAGCCGTAGCAGTTTTTTGTAATACAAAAAACTGTATTGAAATCGCTTCATCCGTTCGCGAGCTACGGTGCCACAGACAGACAGACACGTCAAACTTATAACAACCCTCTTTTTGCGTCGGGGGTTAATAACCACTTTATACTAAATGCGTAAGTATGTATATACACAGTACATAGACCATGTAATAACATTTTTTATTTATTTTTGTCTGCCTGTCTGTTTGTTCCGGCTAATCTCTGGAACGGCTGGACCGATTTTGACGGGACTTTCACTGATAGGTAGCTGATGATATAAGGAGTAACTTAGGCTTCTTTTTTTGACTAGCTTCACCCGCGGGTAACATCGCAACCGTGCGAAGCCGGGACGGGCCGCTAGTATTTTATAAACGCGTGGTACTAGATGCCTAAAAGAGCTCCCGCTAAATCGTGATGACACATTGCTGTGGTGAGGCATTTAGGAGCCGTTGGGGCCATCCCGGATCAGGGTCACCTGTGACGCAGAGCGGCACTCAAAATCAAAATCAAAATCAAAACTCATTTAATCAAGTTGGCTCATTAGAGCTCTTTTGACAGGTCAAACAAAAAATAAAATTTAAAATTTACCATTTAAAATTAATTATTTACCATCTACCACCGGTTCGGAATGCACCTCTACAGAGAAGAGCCGGCAAGAAACTCTGTAGTTGCTCTTTTTAGATCGCCATTTGGGTACAAGACTGGTTTTAAGACAGATTTGTGAGAGCAAACTCACGCAATAGTTCCAAAGGGCCAAACATCAGCCAGATATAGTTGACAATAGTAACGTTGTAATGCCCAAGCCAACCGACCCCCAGCAACGGCACCTGTTCACAAGCATGACGCATGCGGCAGCCATCTTGCAGGGAAGAGAACGAGCAGCGGAGGAAAGTACTAGCAGTGGAAAAGCGGGCTGGCATGCAAGCCAGTGCCTAACTGAGGCACGTGCCTCTGTAAGATTGGGGAGCTTCCAGAGATTCCCATCAAAGCGTGGAGCTCATCAGGGTCGCACAGCATGTTCCCATATAGGCGAGCGAAACCTCTTGGCCCTGTTTCGGGCAATTGAGGAACGCTGGTATTAGTGGTTTAGGTCGGTCCGTGCCCCGGAGTCTCACATAACCCGGCCGGCGTTATTGGCGGGTATCCATGAGGATTTCTAACAATAAAAAACAAAACAAAAGGCGTTTTTAACCACCGCTGGAGCTAATCTCGGGTTCGATTCCGGGTTCGGGCAAGTGTCTTTGTCTAAACCAGAGGCACTGGCTCGGAGTCTGGGTGTCAATTGTGCTCGTGAATTACATGTTTGTAAACTGCCCCCGCGACACAGGTTATGTCCAGTGCAGGGGTTTCGTTTAAAAAAAACCCCATCAATGACCCACTGCTGAGTAAGACCTTTTTGTTACGTGGGGGAAACCTTTTGTAGGTCCCCAGCCGGGGGACAGGGGACTAGGGTATGTGGGCGTCCCGGGGAGATGGTAAGATGCGACTGGTGTACCCACTAAAACCTACCACGAATTGTTTCTTCTCTTGCCTTCTGCCATAAGGGAAATTACATAAACGTTCCCTGTCGGCAGTGCCGAGTAGGGCCTCCTCCAACTACATGGAGGGTAATTAGCCTACTGTGCCACGCTGGCCAGACGGGTTGGCACAGGGTTTCGTATCAAGTTTCGGCTAGATTTTCGGCCTTATTTTTTCCTTTTGTCGGCTCATACGACACACTCAGGATGAAATGGAGTGGCAACAATATGTATTCTTATTCTATGGGCTGAGTAGTAACTAGTAAGATTCTGTCCGTATGGTGACAGACTCAGTATACACAATGTCAATAAGCTATACCATTCTGTAATTTCCCACCATATATTTGGAGGAGGCCCTTATCATTAGTAGAGCTTTTACGGGCTAAAATGATGCTGTTGAATACCATCCTGTGGTTGTTCAAGAAAAGGAAATATTGATACAAACTCGGTTGGTCAGCGTGACACAGCGGAATAGTTTCCCTCCATACAATTGAAGGTTAGAATCAGCAGTGGATCGTTTATATGCGAGATTATTATAATTTATAGTCATAAATTACTCCCACTGAGCTGGACCTCTCCCAAATTGATGCGCGGAATTTATGTATCTACTTAATGTGCGAGATTTTATGTGACGACTCGCATTAAGAACCTATGATTATTATTAAGAAAAACATTGATATACCTTGTCACCGAGAAAAAGGACAGAAACATGTGAAAAAAAAATCAATAGTGTCACCAAGACTGGCTGGATACAAACTAGAAGAACAAACTTGTTTTTTTTTAAATTTCTATACAAAGCGCAAATGTCAAGGAACATTTTTGCAAGATTCTATCGCCAGTATCATCTATCCCCGTATCATTTTCTAAGAGCGACGTATCTTCGACCATATTTTACACACGCAACGCCAAGAATAATTTCGCCAAAGGGCTGAAAGGGAAACACAGTTTATACGCATTCAATGACACGACCTAAACGACGGTATCGCGTATATTTTTAACCGGAATTCAAAACTATTAATATCACTAAGCCTAAGAATATGCGAAAATTTATCGCACGTATAAAAATAATTGCTGTTTTTACCGTTAATCCTGGTTTCAGATGTAAAGAGGGCATGGGTTTCGATAATACCACTCAATTAAACACTTCACTCCACATTTAGTCTTTTTTAAATGTTTTGCTTTTTTTTTATAAGCCGCGATTAATTCGAGCGCGAATTATTGCAGGCGCCCGGCTCATAGTTCGATTGAAATGTTTTGGTCTACTCCCGACTAAATTGTCCCGTGTAATGATCGGCGTTTTTCACTTGTAAACACCGCCATCTTTCGCCCAGCGCTGGAACCGCAATGAAACTAACACGAATAAGTATTTAAACTTCTTATTTTATCAAGTTTATTATTTCTGTATCAAATATTGGTTTGCTTGCAAAGTTAATTAGTAATAGTTTAAGATTTAAAGTTTAGTTATATCAAATCTGTTTATGAAAAGTAAATTTAAAAAAGATAATATAAGAGTTGCGAGTTTTATTGAGGTGCTTTTTTCAATATACTGACATCTATCGAGATTCATTGAAACTATTATAACACTTACTAAAACAGCTTACCAAACTTATTTCAACTATACAAAACGAGGGGCGCAATTTTACACATGCGCCATGGAGGGGATTGTAGTAAAATGAATGAAAATAATCAGTAGGCATTTTGTCGATAGCGTTAACCGTTGTCTATGTGCACGCAGTCGATTTTGCGCAAAAATATAGCGTGGTCCGCCTACGCCCGGTTTAAAAATAAAACTCGTGTTAGTGCATAGTGCCTGAATTTTGACAAAATCTGTGAAGATGACCAACGCACCGGTTAAAAAAGTGCCGATACATCTGCAGGTAAGAAAACTACTACACCTGCCGTTACAAATTGCAAAAAATATCGTTAAATTCAACTGGGAACGTGACCCACTTTCGATGAAAAATTGTTCATGGACTTGCCAGAGTAAACTGGGATAGTCTTATTTAAAGCTAGACTTGCTTTTACTGTCGCAAAATTAATTATGACCTATATTTTCTGCTATAGTTTTCAAAATCACAAAGAATTGTTGAAGCCGGTAGGTATTGAATAATGACTCCGTTTACTTGTCTGATTTTAAATCGTAGTTTAGAATATTAAAATGTTGGATACGAATACATTTTTTAAGCGACTAAATTAAAATTTGGAGCTTACGTTAAACTTGCCGGTTATCTTGGTGATAACATTTGATAAGAGATGTTTGTGGGTATATTTAAATATTAATAATTTTTCTCGTTGTTTTACCGTGTTTTGCATTATTTTGGTTTGTCTAAACGGTTTTTGAACATAACGCGGGTATCTATTTTCATAAATTTACGCAATAAAACTTAAACACACATTACTTACACACAGAACTTATTGTCAATGACGCCGAGTGTATGTAACCGTTTTTAGCATATTTGGGATCCATAATTTGTTACTTCTATCTATTCTATCGGTATTCGGTCAGAAACTCGGTAATACTCAGTACTCAGGTAAGTAAAGTTTCTAGCAACATTATTATTGAAAAATAAAATAATTACCTAGCGCTCACTCACACGAACTAATTATCGGATGCAAATTTTATCAAAACATTTGTATGAAATTGCCACTTGTATTAATTTATTAACTAATAATACATGAATAATTGCACCCGTGCGAAGCCGGGGCGGGTCCTAGCGACCCGCCCCGGCTTCGCACGGTTGCAATTATTCATGTATTATACTTAGAAACCTTCCTCTTGAATCACTCTATCTATTAAAAAAACCGCTTTAAAATCCGTTGCGTAGTTTAAAAGATTTAAGCATACCTAAGGACGGACAGACTACAGCGACTATGTACGGATGATTTAAATAATATAATAAATATAAACGTAAATTATTTCAGATTACATAGAACATTCATAATGAGACAAGCAAGCAATGTTTTTTTTTCTGCTGGTAGGTAGTCATGTAACACTGGAAAATTAACACATAAATGTAATTTAAACATTTCGCAAATGGAAAGTTAAGTTACCATAGTGTACATAATAAGTCTGCTAACTTTTATTATTTTACTACCTACCCAGGGTTTTCACGCGTTTATTATGAATAGTTATATTTCTTTTTAATAAAACGCGAGTGAATGTCATATACGGATACATAACATTTTTGAAAATGGAAGGCGGATCACATTTTTTTTTTTAAATTTACAATCCCGGCAGTGTGGGTTCTCTGCTACCTGTATTAATATGTAACCTGTTTTCTTGTTAATTCGTACGATTATAAATGTTTTTTTAAAGTTAAAATGTTGTGTTATAATTTTGATTATAAATTCCGTATATCCGTGGTTACATCGTAATATGATCATGGATTACGCATTGATTTATTTAACTGATAATCACCGTTGGTAGTAAATATTGCGTATGTTATTTTTATCCATCGCTTATTGTTTATGGTTAATACATACACCTTGTGAAATTGATAATCGGTCAGTTAATTTCTCAGGTAGAAACAAATTACATACATACATTGGCATGTTGGAGAGGTCGACATTGGCATAGGAGGTCCAGTACTTTCGGAGTTTATTCGTTACAAACGTACATACATAAAATTATTTACTCATAATGGTATTAGTGTTTATTTTACAAGTGGATTTTAAACACTATATTTGAGGATGGGTTCACGAAAAATTTGCGCATGTCCAAAATATTTATATGTTTATTACATACGGAAACTAATATAATATCGAAGTAATACTTCGTCTTTCTGATAAATAATATCATACAGGTTTGTATTTCAATACAGGATAAAATCTGTTATGTATTTTATTATGTTTGTACCCTTGATCTCGGTGAATGACCCCATTTCGCGCGCAGCCCTAATGGAGGCCAGTAGGGTTGACAATTGTCGGATCGTTTTTAATGTCAATGTCAAAACTGCACTAGAAAATAATAATGCATGGAAATACTTTTTTAATAGACTTTGGAGCGATTTGAACGCAATCGAGAAAGAAATGGATGGATTGTTTGAATGGGAACATGCATTTGAAAGACATGAATGTAGATATGACGCCCTTATGTGTATGGAGACTAGCACCTAAGGTGGGACAAGGGTATGGTAGTATTAAATGTGACTTTTTTTTAAATTTACAAACATGTAACTCACGAACACAAATAACACCCAGACTCGAAGCAAGTGCCTCTGGTTTAGACCAAGACACTTGCCCGACCCCAAGGCACATATAAGCCCTAGACCAACGACGCAGTCATTTAGTTTTGTGATAAAAACCTATGTGAATGAAGTTCCATTTGAATTGATCTGAAGATAAAGCAGATCGATTGCGTTCACGTCTGCCTGTACTCGATCTTGGATGGGTGTCCATCGTGTCATTCGTGTTTAACGTCTAACTACCGACGTGCTTCGGAGGACACTTAAAAGCCTTCGGTCTCTACCGCCATTTTTCCGTATCTGGCAGTCGTTAGACATAGTAGCGTGAAAAGTGACAGCTAACCTCACCATTTAGTTACATGTTGTCCCACTAGATATGTCAATCTACTACTACTACCCCCTGCTGAGTCAAGCCTCCTCCAGTTACATAGAGGGTAATTGGCCAACTGTGCCACGCTGGCCAGACGGGTTGCCACAGGATTTCGTATCAGAGGTTTAGTGGGTAGGCCCCCACTATGGGGGAGAGTCCCACACTCCCCTCGCTGGCCATCCCCGTGGCCGGCGAGGAACTCCATAAAGGATTTTACCCCGGACGAACAAAAAAAAAAGGGTTTCGTATCAAGTTTTCCTTCTCTTGCCGCTAGGTTATCGGCCTTGTTTAATTTTGTCGGCTCTTACGACACCCTGATGATGAAATGGGATGGTGACACTATGTATTCTAGGTCTGTAATCACGCGGACAATTGTAATGGCTTCGTTTAAATGCTGGTAGTTAGTCAAATCAGATTAGACTTGTGTCGACCGAAAATTACGATACAACGCGATGCAGAAGATTTTCATGTACATTCACATGAACGTTGTAGTTATTTGAAACAACCGGATTTTATTAGATACACAGATTGAAATAAGTGGCAACCCTAATATTGGTTCCGGACAGTTGGCAGGGCTGCCCGTACGTGACATGCGCAAAGGAGTGAAGATTTAAAGATGGAAGGCCGAGTAGATGAACAATGCCGCCATTTTTATAGCTGTAGTACACCTAATAGAGTACGTTGTCCGTATTATTTGTCAGTCAAACATAATAAAAAGCAATATTTTTAATAATGGCTTAGGTTTATTTGTTCCCATTTTTTTTATAATACTGTTGTCACAGAGTATTTTATTCTATCACTAGCGACCCGGCCCGGCTCCGCACGGGTGCAATTATGTATGTTTTATACTTATAAACCTTCCTCTTGAATCACTCTATCTACTACAAAAAACCGCTTCAAAATCCGTTGCGTAGTTATAAAGATTTAAGCATACATAGGGACGGACAGACGACAGCGACTTTGTTTTATACTATGTAGTGATAGTGACAATGCAGTGTATTTCGAGAGTCCCAACTTTTCCATAGCTAATCCACAACACAATAGCTCAACGTATGTCTACTAGTAGTCCTAGTAAATACTAAGCCCATACATCGATTGCTGAATCAGGCCTCGTGCAACGCTGGCCAGACAAGTTGGCACAGGGCTTCGTATCAAGTATTCCCTTATTCTTATCAGTTCAACGCCAGGGTCTAAGGTGGAGCAGGCAATTAAAGGAAATGCTCTGTCGGGCACCGGCTCTCGCATGCATGACGAAACACAGTAAGACTGCTTGCTTGACTTTGATGTGAGGGTGGTAGTTAGCCGGACCATTAGATCCTACCACCAAGCGTGCTGCGTTTTGTTGAATTTTACAACACGCGTTTTTTCCCAGCGTGTGGTGGAGACGTGTAATTAGGGTTGCCAACTTTTTTTTACAAGAAATAAAGTATATTCAGCTCTACGAAGAATAATAAACAGTATTTCAGAAAAAAATAACAGTATGATATTTATTTATTGATTTACATACATATTTTAGAGCTTCTCGCACAACTTACTAATGTATAATGTTTTTTAAAAACTTTATTTGCCTCACCACACTTATAGCTGAAATTAAAATAATTGAGGAGCTCATTTTTTATTAAATTAAAAGATGCTCTATTTCTACCCTGCCGCCACTTAGCATTCATTACTGAAAAAAATGTGTGAGCGTCTATGTATAACACATAGTAATGTGTTTGCATTTTGATGCTGAAAACAGTATTTTGTATAATTTATTTTTGTTCAACAGTAAATAGTATAATTTAGTGTAAAACAGTATAATGCTGTTCAAAACAGTATAGTTGGCAACCCTACGTGTAATATTCCGACCCGTCCCCACACGGGGAAAATTCTCCTCTTGCGGTTAGGTGTTCGGCCTTGTCATTTTCTACTGTCGACTCTTACACCCTTAGGATGGAATGGGGTGGTGACACAGTGTCTTCTAAATCTGTCACCACACGTACTAGATGTCTACTTGCAATGGTTAAAACCCTATGATCATGAACTGTTGCTAAATTGTGACCTGTGCTAAACTGATTACAGTGGTCGTAATAAATTTCGTTACCTACTTTATAATTTACTAGCGATTAACTACCCTGGCTTCGCACGGGTGCAATTATGAACATCTAAATTTATCAGTGTTTCTCTACATTATTATGCATGTTTTATACATATAAAACTTCCTCTTGAATCATTCTATCTATTAAAAAAACCGCTTCAAAATCCCTTGCGCAGTTTTAAAGATTATAACATACATAGGGACGGACAAACGACAGCGACTTTATTTTATACTATGTAGTGATTCAAGCAAACCGTGCATTTGTGACTCATCATGTATTTACTCGTACTTGGATTGTGTTTTATTTTTCGTTTTTAGCGCCTTTTTGAAGTCAGTTTGTAAAGGACTCTAATAACAATATCGTCGATATAATACAATTGTTCCTACTTACAAATCTTATTGACTACCTGATTTCATATTTTTCACTAAACTACTGAATTGATTTCTATGAAATTCGTAAGCATTTATAATCCGAATCGATATTCGGATCAGTTTAAAAATTACAATCGAATTTACAAGTTTACAATGATTCACCTCCCGTTTCACTCGAATCTTCTATCAATTGTATCTTCTATCAATTGTAAAATGCTCATGAAGATAAATAAAAAAAAACCTAAACCCATGTTTCACACATATGCATACTTATATTCAGCAACAGTCAAAACATACACCGTAATGGTGTAACAACTATTTTAATTCAAGGTTGATTCAGTTAGTTAACGCTTCTTTAATTCTCAAGAGTCTCCATCTGGTGAGGTCGACGGCTAAGCGTGTTGAGCATGCCCGAAATGCGATTCCGTACACCAATACAAATAAATAAAATTGGAGTGTCTGTTTGTAATAATAAAATAACCACCTTTTACTAAATGCGTAAGTATGTATACACAGTACATAGACTAAAATAACATTTTGTTAAATTTTTGTCTGTCTGTTTGTTTCGTCCGGCTAATCTCTAGATAGGCTGAAGCGATTTTGACGGGACTTTCACTGTTATGTAGCTGATGATATACGGAGTAACTTAGGCTACTTTTTTTTTACTTGCTGCCTGCTCACCTGGGTTAACATCGCACCCGAGCGAAGCCGGGCCGGGCTGGTAGTAGATAATAAAATAAAAACGTTCGAGTGATGTCTTAGGCTTTCACGATCCATGCGTCTCGTGGTATATGACCTAACGCCGTCCCGCGAGCACAGACACAGCAAAAATTCTGAAGATTGGGGTTTAAATTAATTAAGTTGCCTTTGCCCAAGTCCTCGTGGCGACCGCGTTCTGGAAAAGCGCAGTGCTGGTAGACCGTCCACACGGTCGACCGATGACTTGGTTAAGGTCGCCGGAAAGCGATGGATGCCGGCGGCTCAGGACCAGCCTTCCTGGCAATCCGAGGCCTAAGTCCAGCAGTGAACGTCTTTTGGCTGAAATGATGATGATGAACTCCCTTTTTGGATTATTCTTCTTTGAGTGCTTCTCCAAGCAGTGAAAGTTGGCAGTCAGCGCAGCACATTTGTCTCTGTTTTTGGCTAGGCGGAATACTTCAGCGACACTCAATCTCAAGTCATTCTCTAAAGTTTTTTTTTTTTTCTGAAGATTATTTTTCTTTTACCAGCTTTCCTCTTACCGGCAACTTTTACCAGTACAATGAGTTGCAAGAGATCGTATGTAATGTCTTAGAACATGTCCACGATATACAACTTTAGTTTCAATATACATACGGAATCCCAATTTTTTAAATCCTTAGTTCCACCAAGCCTGTAAGTAATAAATTAATGGTTGGCCGTTTCATAACATATTATTAACTAAACTAAATGTAATTAGTACATTGTTACCCGCATAATTGAACTAATTTCTTAATTAAATTACGTAGTCATCTAATTGTAGTATGGTCGAAGTTAACAAACACATTATTACGACTAAGGACAGAAAGAAGAGCAGTATCTTAACTGTGTTGCGACTTCAGAAATGTTACACCCACTCAGGCAAGCACGACACGTATTATTACTATAATACGCTTATTTTGCTAAGTATGTACATGTGTGAGTCTCATAGAACGGAACGGAAATTAAAATGTGTTTTATTCGAATAAATTCTTTGTTTAGTCTAGTCAACAGGTTCCAAAAGAGAAAAATCCTAACAATAAGAGAGATAGCTCAATCGATTCGGCAGCACCTCTAGAAAAAGTCCGTACTCCCGTACTCTATCTCCATTATGTAATTTTAATTTAACGTTAAAAAAGGCTCCTCGCGGCTGTTACGAGACGAGAGTTCATCAGATTTTTTTTATAACATAACTAACGACCCGCCCGGGCGTCGCACGGGTGCAATGATGAACCTCAAAATTTATCAGTGTTTCTCTTCAATATTATGGATGATTCCTCTTGAATCACTCTCTCTATTAAAATAAAACGGACCAACATCCGTTGCGTAGTTTTAAAGATTTAAGGTGACCGTGAAAGCTCCAGGGTAGCCCGCGAAATTCAAATTTTCTTACGTTTTTTACAATTTGCAGGGCAGTGCTAGGTTGTATGATGCTGAACATTTGAATTTAGCGAGCTACCCTGGAGCATCCACCTTAAGCATACATAGGGACAGACAGACAACAGCGACTTTGTTTTATAATATGTAGTGATAGTGAAATGTCCTTTTAAAAATTTTAAACAATCTAGTGTTTTCTAAGCACTTGAAAGAATCGCGCCCCGTTGGAAAAAAAGTTGTATCACAATTTTTCATAAAGTTATTCCATTGTTAACTTTGTTTTTTTTCTAATATCCGTTGACGAATACCCTGCACTAGGTACAACCTATATCGCGGGGGCAATTTACAAACATATAATTCATGAAATCACACCCAGACTCGGAGCAAGTGCCTCTGACAAAGGCAAGGGCAATTGCCCGAAGTGTTGTGTTGTTGTTCAGGGGCAAATGCGAAAGGGTGCAACCAGACGAGCTGCTCTGAAATTTCATGTTTGAGGTTGATTTTTATACTCCTTTGCATAGATTATCTGCCTTCTATAACACCCTCAGACTAGAATAGGTCAGGGATACACACAGTGATAATGAAAATGCAGGGTTTAAGGATGTTCTGCGGTCCCTCCTAAATTTGGAGGAGTCTAGACGGAGAAATTGACTCATGATAAATAAATGTTAAAAAATAAACAATTTATGGCATGGACAATAGACAAGCAATTATGTTGATTGCAAACTTGTGGCTTCCCTACAAAGACGTTTTAAATTAAAATGATGAATATTCAAAACGAAAGTCGAGTACAGTTAGCAACTTTAACGGGGTTCACTTCCGGCATAAAATTTTCCATGTGCAAGACCAGACACCATGCGATAGCCATCATTGTGCGTTTGAATATAGTTACCAAAATCGCATGCGTCATCTTACTATCATACATAACTAGGGCTGTCAAGCGACAAAATTTGGCAGGAGTTACGGCGGGAAAATTGCAAACATGGCCGTCTATTGATTTGTGCAGGCATGATGATATTAAAAATACTATTTTAGATTAATAATAATTAAATAACTTTCTTATCGGACAATATCCAAACCTAGAGGTAATTTACTTTAGTAATTATATTATTAATATTCCTTTTTACAATAGGACTATAGTACCTATGGGCAAAATGACGTTTAGGATATCATTATTACTACCCCGCACTCTTCTAGTAGAGAAGCACCACGTTTGCGAATAATTCCGTTGAAGATATCCACCCTTGCTTCAACAAACATGACTAAACAAAATCGGGGCAGCCCTAATAGTACCATAAAGGCATTGTTATATTGCACTTGTAAAGCGTTCAGAGAGATCTCAGTATGCTAGACCCATAGACTACTCGTGTAGAAGGTATGTCAATAAGCCTTAAACAATGTGTTCTTTACTTGATCACTACAGCGAGCAAACATACATATTGGCCCTGATGCACATTGCCCTACACGCCTTTTCAATGCCAATTTGATCACCAAGAGTCTCAGTAACATATTGACCAAGATACCTACATAAATTTGTCCACCCGTTTCAATTGTATTCCATTAAGTTCAATTCTAAGGGTCACGAAGAAAAATAAATTTTGTTTTTTTTTTACTGATATTAGACCACACATTTACTAGTCCGAAGGGGGCCACGCGACGCCTAACCCAACAAGGCAATCCGTCAAACAACTCTGATCAACATCGTCCTTTCAGAATATAGTAGAACTAGCGGCCGTCCCGGCTTCGCACGGGTGCGATGTTATCCGCGTGTGACGCCGCCGCGGGCGATAATTAAGTCAATAAAACGTACCCTTATATCATCAGCTACCTATCAGTAAAAGTCTCGTCAAAATCGGTCCAGCCGTTCCAGAGATTAGCAGGAATAAACAGACAGACATACAGACAAAAATTAAAAAAAAAAGTATTTTGGTCTATGTTCTCTGTATATACATACTTACGCATTTAGTAAAAAGTGTTTATTTTATAGAGTATAGATATACGCCACCCTTGTCGCTGTTAAATTAATTCAATTTCTTTTTGTCAACCCTATTCCAGTAGTTTCAAGTAATCTATTCTTGCAAAGGCATAGGGATGTCTCCCTTCGCCATGTACAAAGGGCCGTAAACATGATTTACGGGGCATCAGTTAAACTCGCGGTTAAAATTCATCGGCGGTAAAGTATTTAAAGAAACGTCCGCCTGTAACGGTCAATTGTTTTGTGGGGCTTAATTTGTATGCAAATAAGGTTTGCACTTCATTGTACACGTAATAGTTCGTCAGAGCTATAAGAATTGTGGTGACGGATTTAGTGTCATCACCCCATTCCATCCTGAAAGTGTCCACAAAAGGAATCCAAAAGGCAGCTTTTAGGGCAGTTTACAACATGTAATTTGTAATTAATAACATGTAATTCACGAGCACAAATGAAACCCATAGTCCAGACTCGGGGCAAGTGCATCTGGTTTAGACAGACACTTGCCCGACCCCGGAATCGAATCCGGGACCCGGTGATCCAGAGGCGGCACATCCTACCTCTAGACCAAGACTCTCTTACCCTTCATGTAAATAACCTTCATTTAACTGTTTATTTGTACTTTTGAAGACAATTGTCTTGTAGTCTCCCATGACCACGACTGCTGCAGAGCATTAGAAACGTTGGGAAATAAATATATGTTAAAGTGTTTAATTTCTGATCACTTTGGATAATCTTCCGGTATAACCCGATATTTCATGTAATCCAAATTAGTAATAGCTACACGTAGCCTTACAAGCTATTAACTGAATGAATATTAATTATTTAGTTAAACTTGATTATACCTTAAGAGCCACCTGTCACTGAGTGAAACATGCAGGCCTAACGGCTTTCTCTATTAGACATGGTTCACACCTAACCGAACAATGAAACGAGATTCTTCAAAAAATATTTCCTAATTCATAAACAACAAAGAGTCGGTTTATAATGTTGACGTGGCACCATAGCTGCCACAGCATAATCAATCTTCCTCGCCTTTTCTCAATTTCATTAGGTTCGGCCCGGTCTAACCTGATTTGGCTAGCTGACCCAACTTTGAGAATGAAGTCCATCGTAGGATCCAACTCGGCTGACCAGCGTTCGGAAAGCTGCGAAATATCTTCTCGTCCACAATACCCCAGTCTCTGAAGACAAAAGTATTCGATCAATGTGTGTTGCCAGAGACGTGGTCGCTCACTATGGCCTCCATCAGAGGCTGCCTTTCACGATTTATCGAATGAGACAACCGGTAATTTGTGTTTTTCTCATATGGCGAGCCTGCTCTCACTATGTTGTTTACTGCCTTTTGTAAAAAATACCGATAAATTTGAAAAAGCAACTACAAAGTTTCGCCGCAGGAGAGTAGATCGTATTTAACATTCATGCAACTAAAATCCGTATTCTAGTTGCATATGTAGGATTTAGAAACTATTGATCCTAGCATTCAGATAGGTGTGGGCTGTCTCTAACGCTTTAGGAAACATGCAAACAAGTAAAGTCAATACGTTCGCAAGCAGGTTACAAATGCGGCAATTTCTGGTTTCATTGTTAAAGGTTAAATGGTAGAGAGTTTGTTAATATGCATGGACCTGTCGACACGTCAAATAACTAGAGCAAATGTCGTAGTGGGAGAAAATGCTCTTCTGGCTGAGACAGTAAGCTAACATCCCTCTTTATAACTGCACGAAGCTTGATAAATTAATAGCCAACGTCACCCAATAACACATTTTTCATTAAAGAATATTACACTGCTGTAGTTTTTAACCTGTATGACCCAGCACTAAGTAGGGCCTTAACCCGACTTAGGAGTAATTTTCGGCCTTGTCATTTCCCTTAGTCGGCAGTTACGACACTCGCAGGATGGAATAAGGTGGTGACACTATGTATTCTAAACGGATCGCGGATCTTTCATCTATTTAAAACTAATTAGACATCTACAAAAGTATTAAGGTTCTTAGCTGTTGGAATAATTAGTTTTATCGACCAAGTTAGTTTATCGAACCCCTAATTATCCCACTTTACGGCTAATGAAGACTGAAGAGGTGAATCACTCGTTACGTGTCAAGAGCTGCCCTCATGATGGGCTGTCAGCTACCGCAAACAACCACTTAAGCAATGTTTGGATAGTTTCAATGCCAGTCATCTAATGGATCTCGTTATTTTAGTTTGATAAAGCTAGTAATAATGATTGGAACTATTAACTGCCGGTGATTTAAGTACTCACGTACAGTACGTGTGGTAACGGAATTAGAATACAGTGTCACCATCCCATTAGGTCCTGAGGGTCTTGTAAAGACGAACGCAAGAGAAGGAAATCTACAAACCCTTTATTTTTTTTTGTTCGCCCGGGATAAATTCCTTTATGGACTATCCCCAGAGTGGGGGCCGACCCACTAAACATCCCCGGAGTGCTCCAACTCGCGTCCTGTTGCGGCATTGTGGGATCTGGTGCAGAACCACGCCGCCGCAGATTGGCACAAACCCTGTGCTAACCCTCCTGGCCAGCGTGGCACAGTAGGCTAATTACCCTCCATGTAATTAAAGGAGGCCCGACCCAGAACTGGGTATTTTATGGGCTCAGTTGAGCACTTGACGGTCCCCAGGGTCTTGGAGCATGCTCTCCTATCGGGGAGTGAATCCTGTGGCCCTGGTTCGGGCAGTCGAGGATCGCCGTCGGTTTTAGTGGGTAGGTTGGGGCGCAATTTACCATCATTACACGCCCCGGAGTCCCACATCACCCGGATAGTCCCAACGGCAGGGAACACACGAGGGTCACCAACGTTAGAAAAAAATGGCTTGCTCGCACTAATCTGTCTTAATTATGAATTGATTGATGTCTCCGGTTTTCACGATCCTTACTTACACATTGCGGTATATGCAACCCGATGTCTTAACGGTTAAGCTCGTGTCGTTTTATTTAAATATAAATATCCTTGGACATTTCACACAACGGCATCTCGTCCCAAGCTAAGCAACTTAATGCTTGTGTTATGGTAACGAGATTTTTTTTTTGTAAATATATACACATTATAGATAGAAAACACCCAGACCAGGAACAAATACTTGTAGGTCGTACTTTGCAGTGTCTGTCGTACAGGGAACCCTTGAATTGTGAGATTAAAAACATCCAAATTTCATTAAAGACGGTAGATTTTAACTGTTTCTTTGCAGTTATGAAGACAACTGTCATCTAGTCTCTCCCGTGAACACGACTGCTGCAAATTATCTGAAACATCGGGAATTAAATAATGTATATAAATAATAAAATAATTAATATACATGCGATAAATCCGTTAATTAATAAGTTAAAAATAAGTTGCTTAGTTTAGACTGAAATGTAGGACTATCGGTAATACTATCGACACTACACATAGTAACTATCAAATAGGATGCTATCATTTTATTGCGTGTCCCCTCCCGTTCAATTAGAGGGGGCTTCCGAGCTAGACGGGCTGGAATGTCGAATGGGGACTTCAATTTCCAATCATGGATGCCACTGGGAGGTATGTGGCTTGTCGACTTTCGTAGCCTTTCATTCTCTTTTCGGTAAAAATATTATGAAACTATTTTGAATTTACTGATAATTAAGTTAAAAATTTAAATAAACCCCCGACACAATGACCTTTAAAAAGTAAAAAATAAAAATAAATACTTCGCGTTGGGGGACCACTCCCTCTTATTTATAACCTGACCCCTGGTCCCCCAACGCGAAGTATTTATTTTTATTTTTTACTTTTTAAAGGTTATTGTGTCGGGGGTTTATTTAAATTTTTAATTTAATTTTTATTTTATACTTTTTATAGGTACATACTTATTATAATGTAGATTTTGTTAAATTGCACGTGATGCGCTTTCATTTGAGACCCCACTCGATTATATTTGCAGATATTCGGTTATTCTTCCCCACTTTCACCCCTCATAACTTTTAAACGGCTCACCCGATTTTCATCAAACATGTCTAAGAACACTCGCCCGTAACTCACCTTTCATACAAAAAAAACTTTATTGAAATCGCTTCATCCGCTCGCGAGCTACGGTGCCACAGACAGACAGACAGACCGACAGACAGACAGACACGTGAAACTTATAACACCCCTCTTTTGCGTCGGGGGTTAAAAATAAAACTACACAGAGAAAGTAGTACTCATTGATATCCAAATTAGCACTCATTGTGTTTCATAGTCACTCCTATTCCCATCCCGAACCATCCCGTAATTGTCGATTCTTGGATCTCGATGGTGGTGATTGGCGGACAAGTAGCTGATGACATGCGCGAACTTTCTCCTCACCACTATTTACTATTCGCTCAAGATTATTGCCGTCTATTATAGTCGTCATCATAAATAAACCACTGCTGTATTTTCTTATAGTTGGCAGTTTCATGTCACAGTGGATTGCGTTTACACGAACCTGTGGCGCCCCAAGCGTGTCGTTTGATGGTATACTGCTGGGGTTTTAGTGGGAAGACGAGTAGTTTCCGGAGTCCCACATGATCGCCGGCCATAACCCTGAGGGGCGGCGGTGTACAGTATATTTTAATAATCATAAATTCCATTTTGAATTTACTCCAACACCATCCTAGATACACTATCGTCTGCAAAGATTTTAATAGACTTGCTATCAAAATACCTCAGCTGAAGTCATTCATTGTACTAAAATAAAACTATCTAGAACGTTTTTTGCAATAACAAAAGTTTGTTGAAATATTTCAACCGTGCACTCTGCTGTGATAACAAAGAGCGATGTGGTGTGGTAAAAACCATCTTGCCTATTGATGCTGTCTTCATCATTTCAGGAATACGTTCTTTTCTTGAAATTTGTTCACCACTTGATGATGAAAGTATATTAATTCGAGAAATAATCACAGAGAAACTAAGGAACATGGAACTCAGAACTCGAAGCTTGTAACATAATGATATCGACAGTTTATGGGTTTTCATTGAAACCCGTTATGTAGCGTGTTTGAAATTTTTATCACCACCTGGTGATGAAAATAATAACTCGAGAGATAAACACAGAGAACCCAAGAAACATTGAACTCTGTGTATTAAGCTTGTAGGATAATAATAACGATAGGTAATGGATTCTCACTGAGACTCGTTTTGTAGCAAAAGTGTGGTTCAGAAAAACTTCGATTTCTCACTGACAATATCACTATCACTACATAGTATAAAACAAAGTCCATGTTTTCTGTCCGTCCCTATGTATGCTTAAATCTTTAAAACTACGCAACGGATTTTGAAGCGGTTCTTTTTATTAGATAGATTGGTTCACGAGGAAGGTTTATATGTATAACACACCCCCGCTTTGTACGGGCGAAGCCGGGGCGGGCCACTAGTATCACTACATAGTATAAAACAAAGTCCATGTTTTCTGTCCGTCCCTATGTATGCTTAAATCTTTCAAACTACGCAACGGATTTTGAAGCGGTTTTTTATTAGATAGAGTGGTTCTCGAGGAATGTTTATATGTATAACACACCCCCGCTTTGCACGGACGAAGCCGGGGCGGGCCACTAGTAATAGATAAATAGAAAAACATTTTAAACAAAGAACTGCATATGACCTGCCTTTGTATCACGGGGTCCTTAATTCGAATCTGGGGCAATTTCCGGGCATATGTATATGTTTAAACGAGATGCACTTATTCTGAGTCTGCGTGGCCTTTGTATTGCATGTTTGTAAATTGTTTTTGTAAATTGCGATACAGGTACCTAATGCCACCTGCAGTATGTTTAAAACCCTGCTTCTTTGATTTGCTCTATAGTCACACACACACATTAACCTAAAATATGGTGCTACCATTATCTCTTAGTATCAGTAGGTTACCAAAACTGTCAAAATCAACAATCTACGGCAGTGTGATATGCGATTTAGATTCTATCGAATTAGCAGATCTTGGGCCCAGGGTAATAGACGGGGACAAACAGAGTTAGCTGGGTAAGTCTCTAATCTTATCAACAAACGAACATCAAGCTGGGAAGTGGGTCAGGAGATCGGCCAGACGGTATGACACAACATGTTTGTTTATATCATCTCAGAGCCGGCCGCTTATGCAATGATTTCTCGCAAGCATTCGACACGGTACAACGCGCTTTGAAATTTGGAAATAGATTCTTCTGTAAACTCGGGGTTGGTGACCTGCTGACTGAAGTCTTCTAAAATCTTCAAGGCTTGTTTACAGGCTTTTAGCTATGTCGGTGCTAACTAAAAATTTAGTCAGACAGTTACTAGTTTATGCAGGTGTTCCCAACCCTACTACACATCCTCCCGGTGCAACGTCCCGAGTGTATCTCCACGTTAGCCTAAGGCATTAAATACTTGTACATTTTTATGGCTTACTAGCTTTTGGGCGCGGCTTCGCTCGCGTGGACTTCGAACCCGTGCTTATCTCTATGCATTTTTTTTTATGAATATAAAAGTGGTTATTGTGACTAAACTATGATAGTTAGATATGTGCTCTCGCGGACTTTTTTATAGATTTTAATAAGACCTACAAACTCGTAGTACTTCATTTTGTTCTATTGTCAATCGTTTTTGCAGCGCACGCATAAATAGGTTTCGATTTTACACCTTGGGTTACAAAATCGCAATTTTCATACGGATCCCTAATTCTTTTGAAAATAAAATATAGCCTATAACCTTTCTCGATAAATGGACTATCTAACACTGGAAGAATTTTTGAAATCGGACCAGTAGTTCCTGAGATTTGCGCGTTCAAACAAACAAACAAACAAACAAACAAACTCTGCAGCTTTATATATTAGTATAGATGATGGCCCACCTGTTACTGTCACCAATGGACGTTTGCAACACTCACGTGTCGCTGACCCTGTAAATAGTGTAGGGATAATGGATTCAGTCAACTGTTCACACTATCCTTCTTTTGAAGAGCTACAATCAACACTTCGTATGGCAATGTCAAAAGATTGCAATTCAACGAATAGTTCTATTGAGTGAAATTATTGATAAATGTTTGTGTTCCCCGTCGAGTTCAAGGTTTGATAGTTCACTATACTATAAGACAAGGATTATTATATTTCTCTTTTTAACTTTTTACTTCATATCAAAGTCAAAATCAAAATGTTTTTTATTCCAATAAATTCTGGCGAATGCTTTCAAATAGTCAAAGATTAAAAATTTAAAGAAAAAAATTTAAAAAGAAAAATTTAAATAATTAATCATTTAGTTTTTACCACCGGTTCGGAATGCCATTCCATAGAGAAGAGCCGGCAAGAAACTAACTCAAAAGGAACTTTATTTACTTAGGTTTTATCACAAAACTCTTAATAACCGTCAGATATAAAATTACCAATATCATCTTACGACCCGCGTTAGGTGGTAGTCTCCATACACACCAATCATTCGTCATATCTATATTCTAGTATCTCTCTAATATTTCGACTGAAGGATATTGCATCCATGGTGAATAAGTTTAAAAAAAAATATTGACAGAGCGGCGACTTAACACACACAAACACACACTCAAGGGTTCTGTTATTTGGCTGGCATTGCTTTAAACGACGAGATAGTGTTAACAGATTGAAAGAAAGTTTTATGTTTGCGTGTCGCAGTTCTTTTACCTCAACTATCATTGTGTAGGTACTTTAGGAGATGATAGCATTATCAGACAGTTTGCTATCTTATGTATTCGTAACAGTTTTGTTTAAAGTGACATTGGAATCAGTCGACGGATCATGGTAAGAATTAACTATTAAATTAATCTTTCTTGCCAGTTAAAAATTCATTCTTGCCACCTTGTTGTGGTGAGGGGGCTTGCGTGCCTTTAGGATCCGTTGGGGCCATACCAGCTGAGGGTCACCCATTCCGGGTGCCCACCCGGAATGGGTGACCCCGGGGAGAGGCCAGATGAAGAGCGGCACACGGAGTCGTGGTGGGTGTTGGCTCTGGGGACTCCTTTGTCCTCAGAGTAGTCTCGAAGCCTTAATCTGCCGCGACACATGGCGTGGTTGCAGTGGAGGGAGGCCAGGCGTTGCTCTGGTTTATGTATGACTAGCTGACCCGGCGAACTTTGTTCCGCATTATAAATATTTAAAACAAAAAGAAAGTTGGACATAGGATACCTGAGATTATCCCGTCCGTATAAAACCTACTTTAACAAAACGCAACTGACAGCGAAACATTATGTTGTCTATAGTTTAATATGGCCGAAAATTTGACAATTAGAAATTTTGAATTCGACTTGTTTATAATGTTGTAATTCACATAATATCTTTATAACTTGTAGCCTATGTGTTATTCTGATGTATAAGCTATATTATTGTAAAGTTTCATTAAAATCCATTCAGTAGTTTTTACGTGAAAGAGTAACAAACATCCATCCATACTTACAAACTTTTACGTTTATAATATTAGTAAGATGTGTATGTAAGATTTTCCTCTCTTGCGACGAATGTTCCTTCATATCAAGTTTCTCTAAGTTATATTCCAGCTACGCTTCTACGTAGCTTCATTTCATTGGCTCTTTTTACATCCTCCTCCGAGAACGGGTAATACTATACTAAGTTACCATCAAACGTATCTCAGCGATAACATTTCACTGGTATTTAAACTGTTTATTTTATGGATTGTAACCTTGATTATTTTATTTGAGTCGTAACCTTGGATTAGTACTGGATTTTGTCACGCATAGCCTAAATACCACTTTCACGTAACATTGCTAGTTATCAAAAGAAAAATCGTAACTACCTATGTTTTATTTAAGTACTTATTGATAGGACAACAAAACAGGTACCAACTCGCAATTAAACTAAGTAATTGCTCTGAGTCTGTGTATCATTTATTCGTCATTCATTGCGTTAACGTGTTGCGTGTTTTTATTATGTGGCGAACTTGCTCTCACTATGCTGTTAAGTCTTGTGCTTTTGTAAACAAGACAAATGATTTGAAGAAAGCAACTACAGAGTTTCTTGCTGGCTCTTCTCGGTAGAGCAGCATTCCGAATCGGTGTTAGTTTCAGCATGAACGTGGGTGAACGCAAGGGTCTCCCACAACCTTTGCAATGCACCACTCCATCAAAGAGATGGATGTATTGTAAGAATGAGGAATTGTGTATGAAAAGTGTGACTGTAGATAAGACGACTGATAGGTGTGTATGGAGACTACCACCTAGCGTGGGACAAGGGTCGTAAGATGATAACAGTAATAATTATTGGTGATAATATTAAATATGACGATTTATAAGAGTTTTGTGATAAAACCTACGTAAATAAAGTTCCTTTTGAGTTTGAGTTTGTTCGTGAACTTTATACCTAGCGCAGAGGTTGCGTGATTATTTTTAATTAAAAAAATAGTATTATAAGAAAAATAATTTGGAATCCTTAATTAAGGTGTCACATCACACAATAAAAAAAACACAATATATTTCGTATAACATTGTGGTTCTAATTACACCGCACTATGGTTACCTCATTGCGTGAGTTCACCCTGTTCAATGCCCATTAACGTCAATTTCAATTTCGCGGTGACCAGTCCGCGCCAAATTAAAATGTGATGGTGTTATCGTAAGAATTAAACAATTGCTACCTACGATTTTTAAATAAAATACACTAATCCCTCAAACTTTAAAACCTTCCTAACTTGCTTATTTTTAACCCCCGACGCAAAAAGAGGGGTGTTATAAGTTTCACGTGTCTGTCTGTCTGTCGGTCTGTCTGTCTGTCTGTCTGTCTGTCTGTCTGTGGCACCGTAGCTCGCGAATGGATGTAGCGATTTCAATAAAGTTTGTTTTTGTATGAAAGGTGAGTTACGGGCGAGTGTTCTTAGACATGTTTGATGAAAATCGGGTGAGCCGTTTAAAAGTTATGAGGGGTGAAAGTGGGGAAGAATAACCGAATGTCTGCAAATATAATCGAATGGGGTTTCAAATGAAAGCGCATCACGTGCAATTAAACAAAATCTACATTATAATAAGTATGTACCTATAAAAAGTATAAAATAAAAATTAAATTAAAAATTTAAATAAACCCCCGACACAATAACCTTTAAAAAGTAAAAAATAAAAATAAATACTTCGCGTTGTGGGACCAGGGGTCAGGTAATAAATAAGTAGGAGTGGTCCCCCAACGCGAAGTATTTATTTTTATTTTTTACTTTTTAAAGGTTATTGTGTCGGGGGTTTATTTAAATTTTTAATTTAATTTTTTTGACTTGAGGAAACAAAGCCCAGACTGGACACTGACCCCCGTAAAGGGAGAGGCCAACCTTGCAGCTTAGAGCATACTCCCCCGATCAGGAGGAGGGAATCCAGTGGCCCTGGAAACGGGCAGTCGAGGATCGCGGCGGTTGTAGTGGGTAGATCGGACGTAACTTACCATCTCTACGTGCCCCGGATTCCCACATAACCCGGCCAGTTCCTAACCGCCGGATATCCATGATTTCCTTAAAAACTTAAAGCATCACGCTAATATTAGATTCCTTCCGCTGCAAACACAATGCCTCCCTTTATTGACTTCTGTTGACCTAACTCTCGCGTAAGAACAACACCCAAGGATGACGCTTTTTGGGTATGGTATTATGTAAGGTGAAGGTGTACCTCGAACCCTTTTAGAGGTCTTCTAGGGTTATTTGAATGTGCAAAAAGTGGACTGTATTTTAAATAGGGCTGATTTATCACCCGCCGGAATTATAGCAAAATATAAGTGACAATATCAATTATGTGAGCGACAGTGCTCGGCCCGTAGCTCGCAGGAATGGCTCAAGGGTCCTCGAGTGGAGACCGCATAGGCCTCCGGTGGACCGGTGGACCGACGACCTGGTTAAGGTCGCCGGAAAGCGATAGATGCGTGCGTCTCAGGACCGGCCTTCGTGGAAATCCTTGGGGGAGGCCTATGTCCAGCAGTGGATGTCTTTCGGCTGAAATCATGATGATGATGACTTAGAAAACTCAAAATTAATTAAAATAACTCATTCTTCATTAGGGGGGGAATTGCCCATAATCCCCACGCTGGGCAAGCGGGTTGGGGATCGCAGTCATATATAAGATCTAAGACCAGACGTTGCTGCTGCCCAACGTCTGTAATTTTCGTCGGCGGAGTCGTTGGAGGAGCTGCAACAGATGCTGACCAGCTTAGCATCAGCCTCGCGACGGGTGGGTCTCGGCATGAATTTGGATAAAACCAAAATCATGATGAATGATCACATTCATCCGAGACCTATCGTTGTGAATGGCCGTCTTGTTGAAGCTGTTTCAGAATATACATACCTCGGGCAAATTTTGCAATTAGGTAGAAACAGCTTCGACAGGGAGGCCAAGAGGAGGATCCAGCTGGGCTGGGCAGCATTTGGAAAACTTCGTCGAGTCTTCTCGTCGCCCATCCCGCAGAGTTTGAAAACGAAAGTTTTCGAACAGTGCGTCCTACCCGTCATGACCTACGGCGCCGAGACGTGGACACTCACGGTGAGACTAGTCCACCAATTTAAAGTCGCTCAGCGTGCTATGGAGCGAGCTATGCTTGGAGTTTCTCTGAAAGATAGGCTCCGTAACGAGACTATCCGACAGAGAACCAAGGTCACCGACATAGCTCAGAGAATTAGCAGACTGAAGTGGCAGTGGGCTGGTCATATCTGTAGAAGAACCGACAACCGCTGGGGTAGACGAGTTCTTGAGTGGAGACCGCGAATCGGCAAGCGTAGTGTGGGACGGCCCTCTGCTAGATGGAGCGACGATCTGCGAAAGGTTGCGGGCAGCAGCTGGATGCGTCAAGCTGAAGACAGGGCGCTATGGCGCTCTTTAGGGGAGGCCTATGTCCAGCAGTGGACTAATGTGGGCTGATGATGATGATGATGAACTCATTCTTAATAATAAAATAACATATTTAGATCTTTTATATTTTTGGTTATTAAATTAGTATTGCAAATCTATACTAATATATAAAGCTGCAGAGTTTGTTTGTTTGTTTGTTTGAACGCGCTAATCTCAGGAACTACTGGTCCGATTTCAAAAATTCTTTCAGTGTTAGATAGTCCATTTATCGAGGAAGGTTATAGGCTATATTTTATTTTCAAAAGAATTAGGGATCCGTATGAAAATTGCGATTTTGTAACCCAAGGTGTAAAATCGAAAACCTATTTATGCGTGCGCTGCAAAAACGATTGACAATAGAACAAAATGAAGTACTACAAGTTTGTAGGTCTTATTAAAATCTACAAAAAAGTGCGAGAGCACATATCTAACTATCATAGTTTAGTCACAATAACCACTTTTATATTCATAAAAAAAAATGCATAGAGATAAGCACGGGTTCGAAGTCCACGCGAGCGAAGCCGCGCCCAAAAGCTAGTTACGAATAAATGTAGACGAAAATTAGATTATTAGCATTCGTACAACACACACATTGGATCTACATACATAATAGTTAGTCTTTTGTGCATTGTAAATCTCAGTTGTGTAACCTTGACTGACCCAGTCCTATTTTGTATGCAACCCAGGACTTGTATTGCGTTGAATTAGTTTTTACGCGTTATTTTCTATACAGTTAACTATCAGACCCGGCCATGCATTGCTCTGGCTAAGGTTTTTTTATATTATGGTTAACATTAAAATTCTATAACATAGCGCCATCTATTGAATACTTACTCAATCCAGTCAACAGATTGCGCCATCTGTTAGAATCGTTTGGAGATAACATATAATTTTGACTGTCAAAATAATAGACAAATAATTTGCAATAAAATAGTATTGCGACTGTAAATGGAGATGTAAGATATCCTATGCCCACCTAATATCAAATTTGCCCACCGTGCGCGGTTTGATCCAACTTAAAGGATGAAACTGCGCACGGTGGGCAAATTTGATTAAATTTGGACTTTGACTTGGACCGCGGACAAACAACGTGCTGTGCTAGAAGACTGCTTAACTCCATCGATCGGCAGACTTAGCAACTTCTGGTTCATCTGAATGTCCATCATTTGTGTCGAATGTCTACCCTTCGTGGTTCGAAGGTCACGTTAAGGCGTCGATGCCGGCTGCCAGTCAACTATTCAAACTGCAGTCAGTTATTTGAATCGGTAATTTTAAACTTATAAAAAAATTCACTACTAGATATGAAGTGCACTTAAACCACATGTAAATGACATAACGTGTTGTTACTGTTCTGACATAAAAACAATGATTGCACAATCGATTTGCAATTATGAATCGATTGAACGAAACCGAGTTCACTGTCATTCGATACGTAGAATTGAGCGGGAAAGTTGATACAAGATGGCGGGATTGGCGCGTTTTTTCCACCGGTGCATAATGTTATTGTGACTGATGGGAAAAAGTTTTTAGAGTGCATTATCTATGCTTGTTGTTGATGATTGGCAATCATCGTGTCAATTGTTGATTTCACATGATCAAAGATATAATTGTTACTCTTGACGTATTAAGATGTTGTGCTCGTGTGAAATCTGGTAAAATGAGGTTGAAATAATCATTTGGCAGTATTCTGATCTTTCGAGTACTGTCGAACAAAAACCGAAATTAGCCGAACATTCCCGAGGTCCACATGTGACGTACTGGTGCTGACTTCATCAATCATACTTCATCATTTTTAGCCCATACCTAAATGATCCACTACATAGTCGGGCATCTCCAAATTCATGAAGAGAAATTACCTGGTACGACGTGTTGGCACAGGGTTTGTATCAAGTTTTCCCTCTCTTACGACTAGGTGTTCCGCCTCTTGCGTTCCTTCTTTCGCCTCATGCGACACCCTTATGATGGTATGGGGTGGTATGGGTCAATAAAATTATACCTACTCTTGTAGTTTTAGCCGTTGTTGTACGTATCTGTGAGGATACGTACAACAACAACAACAGATTTAGAATACATAGTGCCAACACCCCAAATTATATTAAGGGTGTCGGAAGAGCCGATAAATGAAACTACAAGGCCTATAACCCAGCCGCAAGAGAAGGAAAACTTGTTACGAAATCCTGGGCAGCGTGGCACAGTAGGATAATTACCTTCCATGTCATATACGTGCTAAGTAGTAGTTGTAGTTTTCGACAAAAAAGGGCAATTTTGACCTCATCATTTTTTTTCTGGACATAGGCCTCCCCCAAGTATCTCCACAAAGTCCGGTCCTGGGCCGCCCGTCCGCAAATTTTGACCTATTTTAATTTAATTTAGATTTTGACAAAATAGGACAAATTTGTTGTCAGCTCCCTTCTGTAGTCATTTTCAACTCGTGGCGTCATATGAAGCATCAAAATTACAGTACAAGGTTTATTCGAAAACTATTTTCGTCCGGCTACCGAGATAAATCCGCGAAGACAAATCATTCTTCCGTCATCCAACAATCTTCATACCAACATCACAGTTGTTTACAAATTATAAACAATACCCACAATATTTAGGATAGTCAAAGGCTATTGACATTCCGAGTCCATACTGCAGATCCGTCTCGCGTTCCAAGTACTTCGCACATCTTTTATCACTCTCTGTTTCACGTGAAACGCAGTATTCTTGTTCGGTCGAGGGGAGGGAACTCTATTTTCGGTATAGAATTTTCAGTTACAGTGAATCACGCGAGGGAATTGCCCGTCCTTTCCCGGCAGTTTAATCCGGTTTATTCCAATTCGAGTTTCGAATATGACAGCCGATTTATCGCCGTCCTCCGTTTCCGGGATCAATATTAAAGTGAGTGATTTTTCGTATCGATTATCCGTATTTTATTCGATTATGTTAGATGGTTTACGCTGTTTGCTCGGTATTCGTTGTGTTCCGTGGCTGTCTAGAATATTGTCTTTATTTAGTTTCATTGTGTCGCATCAAATAAGGTTACTAATGAGATTTTGCGTTATGGAACATGATTTTAAATAGCTCCCGTCCGAGATAAATATCATTTATAGTTTTGTTTAAAAAAATAACTTTGAAATCCTCATGGAAAGCCGGCTGTTGAGGGCCAGCCGGCTTTTGTGGTATTCCGGGGAGCTACTACCTACAATAGTATGCTCGTGACCAAAAGTTACAGGAGCAATGATGCCACAGATAAATGTAAATTATTCCATTTAGATGCAGTTTAAAAACATCTAATTCGAAATCTATGTCCAAACACATTGATTGAAATTGAAAAAAAAATACTAACGGGTTTATCACACGTTTACATTACTTAATTGCTCAGGGAACGTTATCAATAAAACAACATTATAGTAGGTAGGTACATTTAACTGTTTCATTGTACGTTTGGGGACAACTGTCATCTAGTATATCCCGTGACCACGACTGTTAAAAAGCATTCATTACGTCGGGATAAGTATATCGATAAATCCGCTAAAAATGTGCAATAATCGCGAAAGACTGCGTCATCAAAATCGATTCCTCATATCAAGAGGTATACTGCCACAGTCACATCACTTGTAACCCGCCCTCTTTAGTTAAACTTAAAACTAAATACCTATCGTACGTATATCACTGCCTTTATGTCGGACACGGGACATTACGTCCTCTATCATAAGGAACAATTTTGCTTTCGACGTTTTTTGCAAGCCCATACACTAAACATTGTGATAAGAATCTTGTTAGGAAATTAAAATAGGTAACAGCAATAAAAACGGCACTCGACTGATATGAGCAAATTGTGATAACATTGTACTGCAACGAGGAATATTTACAAAAGATACTAAGAAAAAAGTACTTACGATAGTAACACACTATAGTATATATGTATATTGCAATATATATGTATATTATTACTATACTATATGTAGTACGTGTGGTGACGGATTTATAATACACAATGTCACCAACCCGCACTATCCTATAGGAGCGCAAGAGGCACATCACCTAGCCGCAAGAGAAGGAAAACTTGAAACAAACCCTGTGCCGACCCGTCTTGCCAGCGTGGCGCAGTAGACTAATTTCCCTCCATGAATTTGGAGGAGGCCCGTCTCAGTAGTGGGTTAGCTTCCTCCAGTTACATGTAGGGAATTAGCCTACTGGGCCACGCTGGCCAGTCTGATTGGCACAGGGTTTCGTATCAAGTTTTCCTTCTCTTGTGGCTAAGTTTTCGGCCTTGTCTTTCCTTTTGTCGGTTCTTACTACACCCTCAGGGTGGAATGGGGTGGTGACACTATGTATTCTAAATCCGTCACCACGCGGATAAAACGAGATATGACATAATATAATACGCAGCGTTCTTTATTAAAATTAAATTTCTCATTTTGTTCCAGAGCTCACAGAACCGCCTGTGCATCAAGAATGGACGGATCGTCAACGATGATGGAATGGAGGACTTGGATGTCTACATTGAGGACGGAATCATCAAGTAAGCTTTCAATTCGTTTATTCAATAACAGTCCGTAACAAAAAACGCATGGCACAAGCTCAACAGGAACTTTACTTACGTAGGTTTTATCACAAAACTCTTATAAAACGTCATATTTAAAATTACCATTTCCATTTTACGGCCCCTGTCCCACGCTATGTGGTAGTCTCCGTACACACCTATCAGTCGTCATATCTACAGTCACACCTTCCATACACAATTTCCACACAACCCTTGCGTCCACTGACATTCATGCTATAACTACCGGGGTTTGTATCAAGTATTCCTTCTCTTGTGGCTAGGTGATTTGCCTGTTGCGTTCCCTTGTCGCCTCTTACGACGCCCTCAGGATAGTGTGGGTTGGTGACATTGGTTATTATAAAACCGTCACCACACGGAAAAAAATTAAAACTACTTAAATTGACACCAACGTTAATTAGGATATACGTATCACCATGGCACCAACTTCAAATGTTATTAATTAGTTATTGTTCACTTATTAGCGTATTTTATTGCTTTTGTAGATTTTAGCCAATTTATATAGTGTCACCACCCCATTACACCCTGAGGGTGTCGTAACACCCGACAAAAGGAATCCACAAGTCTTGTCAGAGAAGTAAAACTTGAATAGAAATCTGGCTCCGACCCGTCTGGCCATCGTGGTATAGTAGGCTAATGATTCTCCATGTAACTGGAGGAGGCCCGTCTCAGCAGGGGGTCGTTTATGGCCTGTTAAGTAGTAGTATATATACCTAATGTTTAATGCCTTTCTGTACGAGGGTGGTAGACTTAGGGTGATATCAAGTTCCGTCGAGTTACTGGCAAGTTGCCATCAAGCATGTCGCCGCCGAGACTAAGTTCGATATGTCTGTGCGTTTGTCATGGTTAATAGCATGGGCTTTCGTGAAAGCATTTCCTTATCTTTTTATTTTGTATTGTTATAACTAGAAGTATGAGTTTTGTATGTCGATGGAAGTGAGATTGGTTATATATTGGATATATTAATACGTGAAGCAATAATTTTGTACACATCTTTACGAAATTTGCGCGGACGTAGGAGCATTAAATTTCTCACACTTATAGTAGTCCAGTCGAAATAGACATTTAAATAGAAAAAAATCCGGGGAGCGATTTCTTTTTTAAAACTTCGGGGGGGATGTTTGTAAGTATAAATCTCGATTTTCGAACTAATCCCGGTAGAGGGTTCGCCGCCATCTTGTTTTAAAGTTATTTAATATCCAAAAAAAATGCTTGATGCTATAACGATATAGTTGTAACTCTGCAAATATTGATTCTAGCGTAAAAATTATAATGACCAAACTTGTGGGAAATTAAATTTCGAACAACTTAGGATAACATCATTTTTGCTCAAAAGTTGAAAATTAACGAGTTATTTCAGAAAAACGGAAAAAAAACTTTAATACAAGATGGTGGCGAACCTTCTACCGGGATTAGTTCGAAAATCGAGATATAAACTTTCAAATCTAACTAATAAATACATTTTTTTTTGTAAATACATACATATTATTTAAAGATGGAAAACACCCAGACCCGGAATAAATACTTGTAGGTCGTACAAATATTTCTCCCGCGGGGATCGAACCCGCGACATGCTTTTAAACATGCCGCGGACCCAGGACCGCCGCGGACACAAGCTGACCCAGCTAACGTTGTTTTGCCATATAAATACTGCTATTACAAAAAAGGGGTTGATCGTAGAGGGGTAAATAATTAGGGTTGTATGAATTTTTGCATGCCGTATCATAAAAAAAATGCTAAAATATAAGGCCTAATAATTTAGGAAGATGAAAAAATAGATGTAGAAAAAAATGACTTAACCGATATGCACACAAACAATTTCACGAAAATCGGTGGAGCCATTTCGGAGGAGTTTAATAACAAACACGAGAATTTTATTCAATTAAATTATAAATATTAAATAATTTAGATCTTTATTAATTTAATCTTATATGTATTATTGTAACTCTTACTACCCTTCAAGGTTGTCTGTAAGAATTCACATTTAGCGATAAGACCGCCCATTGTACAAATTGTTGTACCTATATTATTGTGTTCTGTTTATATTTGAATTATTTATGGGCGACTTTCGACCGATGAGCGACTTTATAAATAGTTTTATAAATATGTTTGCTTATTTATTTTATCAATATTTGTTTACTACTCAGCCCATAAATGACCCACTACTGTGTCAGGCTTCCTCCCATTAGCCTACTGAACCACGTTGGCCAGACCACAGGGTTGACATCAAGTTTTCCTGTAAGTTTTTATGACGTTAAACCTGGAATTATCGATCAGCAAAAACATGTAGTCACTAGAATTGAGAAAGGTAGGCTTAGATGGTTTTGACATATCGAGAGGATGAGTGACAGTAGACTTACAAAATAAATATATAGCGGGAGTGTGAATGGGAACGTTGGAAGAGGCAGGCTTAGAAGGACATTCCATGATCAAATAGGTGATGTCTTAAAGAAAGGTCAGGTCCGTACCCTAAACCGACGAGCATGCATGAAGAGGTTGATGAAAGTGCAAGAAGCGAATGTGAGCCAGGATCGTAGCAAGTGGAAGGATGTGATCTCTGCCTACCCTTGCGGGGAAAAGGCGTGGCTTGATTATGTATGTATAAATAGTACTGATGCCAACAAGATACGAAATGCGTGGCCGTATGCAAATAATTTAGATAACATGCAATGTCTCGACTAGGGTTCCCTGATTGAAATGGCGATTAGGGTTTCCACCCTGCGTCAGCCAGACTGTGAATCATCATACCAAATTAACGCCACCACTGCGATATATATCCTTGTATATGTATAGTATGATCATTCATTGTCTTTGCAGTACAGGTGTGCGATGGATGCGTGCGACCCAGCACCGGCCTTTGTGGAGATCCTTGGGGGAGGCCTAAGACCAGCAGTAGATACTGATGTGGACTGCTATTCCTTGAAGAATTTTCCCATACCATGTGTATAACCCTCCATCGTCATATTGTCCTGTTCCCACAAGCTATACTTTCATTATTTTAAATAACATACGTATTAAACATCATACATAATCTTCCAATTAATATCGAGCATCTAATTCGCAATTTCACATCGCTATAATTGACTGAATTATTAAATGAAACTAGCGATCCGCCCCGGCTTCGCATGAGTGCAATATGCATGTATTATACATATAAACATACCTCTTGAATCACTCTATCTACTAAAAAAACCGCTTCAAAATCCGTTGCGTAGTTTATATCTGTCGTGGATAACGATATCGTTTTATTAAGTTTCTCAATTGATTAACACAGTAGCAAACGCGGTGACGTCAGTTGTTTTGCAATGGCGGCACGTGGACAGAGTCGTAATGGAAAGTGAGGTTGGCTCGATCAGTCAGTCGACGTTGGGACACGGACCGAGACACTTCTCCGTTGCGAACCTGTCGGTTTGTCTATCTAAGTGTGTTAACTGAACATTGTTATTTATACTGTGGTTAATATTGTGAATTATAAAGTTACAAGTAATAAACCTCGTACCAAGTCAAGATGATGACGACTATATCGCTCAGCCGTCGCTATCTCCGACATCAGAAGTGGTATGTAACTCAGTCAGCCCACGTGGAGAAAACAGTGTAGTGATAATGTGTGTGCTTCTGTACGCGATGGAAATAACCGATAATGGCGATTTATTGTCACTATAAGGGAGACATTAAGCTACATGAAGATTGTTCTAAACTGAAGATCACAAGCGGCAGTCATAGTGCGGCGATTAACCAAGTGGGGATCACTTGCTTTCATTGTGATGGACAAGGACACTACGCGTCTAACTGCCCTGAGTGGAGCAGCAGGAAGGCGAGCAACAGTACTGCGGTCAGCCAGGTCAAAGAATAGTGAGTGGATCTGTAGTAAGCGCACCAGCTGCAATTTTACGTCACTCCGGTGAGCAGTTTCCATTTTATTACTCTGGTATATTGTATGGTATACGAATTTACGATAGTGTGACTTTGACCGGTGTAAGAAAATATTATTTGAGGTTCTTTTGCGTGTTTACCTGTTAATTACTTGCGATACGAAGTTTAAATTGCTGTGCTTGTTTAGCTTGACGGTTCATCGGTCTGGCGTCGTATTTTCGCCAGTTTATAGCAAAGTTTTCCAAGATTATGACGCCATTGTATGCCTTGATTTGCATCGGTAAGGTAGCCTAAACATGAGGCGATAGGACAGCAGATCCAGATTTTCAAGCGATCGGGTTTTCGGTCGGCAACTGTGGAATGTCGCAGCTGCGGTGGAATGGGTCACCGAGCATCAGATTGGCGGTGAAAGGCAAGGCAGCTAGTACTGCCACTTCAGCGTCAGGCTCTGCGGGGGCCGCGGCCGCGGTCGGACTTAGTCTGTTTCAGGTGCGGCAGCGCCGGACATTTGGCAGCGAGGTGTCCACGTGGCAACAACGTGGCAACAGCGGAGGAGCTGGCGCGGCGGTAGGCGCAGGCGGTTCGGAGCGGCGCCTGCGGCGGCGGCGAGTAACGAGATACATGTGGAAGTTTGCTATGTTAGCAATCCCAGCGGTACGCTGATGAACGCTTGTGAGTCGTATCCATTTTATTCTGATTCTGGTGCCGAGTGCTCTCTCATCAAACATTGTGTTGCATCGAAGCCAAGTGGAAAGAGTTATGAGCAGCCTCAAAAATGTTGACTGTTGTAGAAGTTAGTCCAAATAGGTCATGGCAAGATGCGTTAGATGATGTCCAACTTGCTAAAATAGCACGATTCATAGGGTAACTAAGGCAAGTCCATTAGAATTGTTAGTAGGTAGAGTAGCTAGGCCACTAAATTTATTAACTATTGACGATCATGAGGTTGAGATAAATTTGAGAGATTAGGGAACAAGCTGACAAATTAATGGAAAATAATGCACAGCTTGATAAATTAAGATTCGATAAAAATAAGGCAAATGTGACTAGATTTGTTAAGCCAGGGTTCTAACTCAGAACTTCTGAACTACAAGTCGGAGTACTGAACCACTAGGCCATTGAGACTTATGATACGAAAGATGGTCCGTATCGAGTCTAGTCCCTTCTGAGAGTGAGAGTCGCCTCTTACTACGCCCACGTGAAAAGCTGGGGTGGCACTATTCTCTGGAGCGGTATGTTTGAAGTATGGTGGGTCGTGGTAATAGCGTGGTGACTTGTGGGCCATATGCAAAACATCTTAAGAGTGCTGCGGTAAACGTATCTAAATGGCGAGGTGGCCATCTAGATATTTAAACAGGATTTATGTGAAGGGCGAGGTGGCCAAATATACAGTCAAGGGCGAGGTGGCTCTATGAAGTATAAAGGGCGAGGTGGCCAAATGTACAGGGTTGATCACTATTGGTTCGAGCACATGGCTAAGTGCGTTCGTAAGTTTGTCTATGGTTGTATTACTTGTAAACTATCTCAATCGCAATCAGGTCGCCCGCAAGCGGGACTTCATCCAATTCCTAAGATTAGTATCCCGTGGCATACTGTGCACGTTGACTTAACTGGCAAACTAAGTGGAAAAGCGATTGCAAGGAGTACGTCATAGTTTTAATTGATGCGGTCACAAAATTTGTTCCCTTATATCATACCCTGAGAATAGATTTGGCTAGAACAATTAAATCCCTTAAATCAAGCGTCTTTAGTTGGAGCTCCAGTTAGTTATTGCAGATCTGGGACGATGCTTTGCCAACAAAGAATTCAAAGTTTTTTTGTCAGTTTCACGGTGCTTCTTTACGTTTGATAGCTACGGGTTCAAGTCGCGCTAATTGCCAAGTAGAAAGAACAATGAGCGCGTTAAAAAGTATGCTGACCGCGATAGAAGCGTCTGATAGGTCCCGGCATGAAGCGTTAGAAGACGTGCAATTAGTTTTGAATTCCTCTGTCCACCGTGTAATACAAGCGAGTCCACTCGAGTTTCTGATAGGACCTTTAGCTAGACCATTTAACCTATTAACTTTGAATGATTCCGGACCGGTAATAGAACATAAAAATACGCTCACGACTGTAAGGAGATTCCTCTAAGCAGTGTGCCCGTTGAGTTAAATTTGTCTGATGAAGATGGTAAGGAGGATGCCTCCAACAGTAAATAAGAACACATACCTTGGCTAGGTCGCACTACACGCACTAGTCTGTAGTCGTAACTGCAACTCTGGGAGTTGTACAGAGCGCGATGGGCAGCTAGTGGTGTGGCGGGGACCCGGGTCTCGAGAGAGACTATTTGTATGGCCCTGTGTGGCCTGGGAGTCGTGGACTCTACTTAAAGTGTTGGTCGTATCGCTTGGAGCGATGACGATATGGGTGACATGTGAATTGTCACTAGCTGCCGGGACAGCTGGGCCATGTGTTGTGTAATTATTGTTTTAAACCTACTGTTTCAAAGTATCAGTATTGAGATTTAAAGATTATGGGCTTAGAGGAACCTTTCGTGTTAAAGTTGTTAAAATTATTTGTATGCTAACGTGATCTCTGTTAACTTGATTCTTAAGATACGATTACGGAACATTACCATCAGGTTGGCCGAACGTGAAAATGTGCCTCAGTTGGTTATTTTGTTACAAGTACACACGAGGACGTGTGCTTCGTCAGGCTGGCCGTGTCGTGGATAACGATATCGTTTTATTAAGTTTCTCAATTGATTAACACAGTAGCAAACGCGGTGACGTCAGTTGTTTTGCAATGGCGGCACGTGGACAGAGTCGTAATGGAAAGTGAGGTTGGCTCGATCAGTCAGTCGACGTTGGGACACGGACCGAGACACTTCTCCGTTGCGAACCTGTCGGTTTGTCTATCTAAGTGTGTTAACTGAACATTGTTATTTATACTGTGGTTAATATTGTGAATTATAAAGTTACAAGTAATAAACCTCGTACCAAGTCAAGATGATGACGACTATATCGCTCAGCCGTCGCTATCTCCGACATATCTATATTATGTATGTAATTACAAAAAAATAAAAAAATATACAAAGCAGTTTATCATCGATCTCGGTACCATAACATAAGCATTAAGTTGCTTAGCTTGGGACAAGATGGCGTTGTGTGAAATGTCCAAGGATATTTATTTATTTTAAAGATATAAGCATACATAGGGACGGACAGACGACAGCGACTTTGTTTTAAACTATCTATTGACTATCTAATCTAAACTATCTAATCTAAACTATCTATCTAAACTATCTATTTAGTCAGTCCGTATGTTGACAGACTTAGAATACATAGTGTCACCACCCCAATCCTTTCTGAGAGTGTGCAAGAGCCGACAAAGGGAATTTACAAGACCGAAGACCTAGCCGCAAGAGAAGGAAAACTTGAAACGAATCTCTGCTCTATGCCCTCTGGCCAGCGTGGCACAGTAGGCCAATCCCCCTCCATATGATTGGAGGAGGTCCTACTCAGCAGTGGGTCATGTATGAGCTGTGTAGTGGTAGATATAATAGAAGTATTTATGTCATTTTAAACGGTTTTAAGCAGTCCATGTTATCTATGTAATCCAGCAAAACTGCAACTGCACGATAGCGTTCCCCATGCTGTAGTAGCAGTTTCAAGACACACTGAGAACTGCACATACTACACAGACAACAACAACGACGCTATTGGAAGACTTATAAAGCAAGCCCTGGCTGCAGACGACCACACCATCCAGGAATACAACATGAAAATGGCAATAAAGGCCAGGAACAACAAGGCGATCGAAAACCTTGATCAGCAGAAAATATCACGGACACGGAATATAATTTAAATATCAAGACCAAACAGCTATTACCAAACATAAGCTAAAGAAGCACCTACTGAGAGTAGATTAAATGAAACACCAATGTCCCAGGTGCCAAGGCGCTGGGTACGACAGACGAAAGGAAAAAAAAGAAGAGCAAATAATTACCATTAATTGCTAAAAAGAACACGGACTACAAGTCTGTGGTGTTGTTACAAAATAATTAAAAAAAAAAGTACCTAATCCATGTTTTCAAGTGCTAAATTGTGCAATTCTCGATTACCATTTAACGAAGCGTTAGTAATGATGTGTTTGCTCTTGCCATTCACTAGACAATATTTTCAACTTGATTGTGTAATTTTACATTATCTTATATCTTTAAATGAGCAATTCTTGTATATATATTATATAATTGGAATCTCGGAATCGGCTCCAACGATTTTCATGAAAGAAGACTGGCGAGAATGGACCCACTTGATTTAAAAATAAAAGAGGCGTCGTTCACTTGCAAGTCTTTACGAATTTAAATTACGAACTTGATAAAGGATTATATAAAAAATATTGAGTTTTTAGCTCATAGGAATTAAAAGTTACAAATAAATTAAATCTAATAAAAATAAGTTGTCATGCAATTTACGAACGCATCGCATGTCTCTGATTGCATTCCAATCTTCATAATTAAAAAAATTCATCACTTACTTACACTTGTGAACGTTCACGTTTGGCGGTTTTTCTTTTCTTGTTTTACTTAAAACGTAAAGTAAAAAAAAATAACCAAACTCAATATGCAAAAATACACATTTTTAATAAATAATAATTACAACGCTAGCATGTTTAATTGCTAACCTTTGCTATGTATGTACCATTAGGTATAGTGTGCGGCATATAAGTTGAACCAAAATTGCCGTCGTTGCTATGGTTACCCGCAACCCTCCACTGTGCTGCTGACCCGAAAATCTGTTGCTGCGCATTGAAGGCCATTTTGTTTCAACTTGCCGTCTGTCACCTGGTCACTTGTGTGTGATGACGTGACAGGTAATGTCATTGCCATACATTTTGTACTGCGATTAATCTAGGCTATGCTTAAAGACATCATTCATCTATAGTTTTACCCCGGTCACTACCTACCACCAAGTCCCTAGTTCACAAATATTTTCATCTATGTATAAGATTTTTAGGTTATAATCTTCTACCTCGCATAACTTTTTTCTCCTAACTTATAAAATTGACTATGCATTTGCATTTTTGCTAGTTTTGTATAGATCTAGAAGTAGTACTAAGTTTCAATAATGTACGGTTCTAATATCAGTGGGTCCCAATTTACATACAAGTTCGCTATTCTTCTTTAGTATACTATAGGGGCTTTCGGGGGCGATAAATCGATAGCTAAGAATCATTTTTAGAAAATGTCATTTTATTCGGGTTTCGGGGGCGATAAATCGATCTAGCTAGGAATCCTGACATCTATTGGCGAATAATAATACTACTTTTTTGTGAGCACAACAGCAGATGGCGTTGTTAAGTAACACGAAGTCAATGAGTGTTTGCGTAATTCGTACTTAAATATAATTTCCAAAAAACACAATTTATAAAATAAAAAAAAAATACCGAGCAAAGCTCGGTCATCCAGATATTTTGTCTTATACCTAAACTAGCGAACCGCCCCGGCATCGCACGGGTGCAATTATGCATGTATGTAATATACATATGTATAAACCTTCCTCTTCCTCTTTAATCACTATATCTATTTAAAAAATCGCTTGAAAATCCGTTGCATAGTTTTTTAATAAGTAGTGAGTAGTGATATATATACAGGCGCATAGGAAAATAATACCGATAGTAAAACTCACATTAACATAGAAAAACTCAAATTACATGGCCATCATCACTACATAGTATAAAACAAAGTCGCTGTCGTCTGTCCGTCCCTATGTATGCTTAAATCTTCAAAACTACGCAAAAATCCGTTGCGTTTAATAGATAGAGTGATTCAAGAGGAAGTTTTCAAGAGGAAGGTTTAAAAGGTGAGAAAATATGAAAAAGCATTTTTTTTAGTAATTCTGAGGCGGTACGAAGTTTTCCGGGTCAGCTAGTCTCTAATATTTTGACATTGAAGACTCCATAATCAGTTAAAAGCAGATTTTGTAAGGAATTTTAATATATCTTATCTCAAAAAAGCAACTACAGAGTTACTTGCCGGCTCTTCTCTGTAGATCTGCATTCCGAACCTGTGATAATTTTCTGTGATGTTTTTTTTTATTTATCAAAAGAGGGATATTGATCCAAATTGAATGAATGAATTTTAATCGGTAAAAGAGCGTCTGAGGTCTTACTACCGCGAATATCTTTGCCAAGCAATTAGCGAAGTGGTTCATTCACCCCTTCGCATCGAGGGCCATGAAGTCACCCTCCCTCCATACATAAATGATGCCATACGCACATCACGCACGAATAGGGTGGCGGCGCCATGGCATTCGCCAGACATGCCAAGCCTTTGAGGAAAAAATTGTAACCGTCATTTTGCTGTTTTCTACTTGTTTTTGCTTTCATAATCAAGAACTGTGCGGGCAATGGACTTTATATATGTAGGGTGAAATGATACGAAGGTTAATGTAGTTTGTTGTCTATACATCATCATCATGTTAGCCCCTTAAATGACCCACTGCTGAGTCGGGCCTCCTCCAAATACATGGAGGGTAGTTATCTGTCTAAAAAAATAAATGAAAATTGAAATGTTTGTTTGTAATATTAAAATAACCGCTTTTCACTAAGTACCAAAACAACATTAATTTTGTCTGTCTGTCTGTTTGTTTTAGCCAATCTCTAAAATGGCTGAACCGATTTTAGACTGGGCTTTCTTTCTACACATTTAAAAAAGTAACCTTTTTTTCCTACAGTATTTTATGTATGCACTTTTGCAAATAACAATTATTTTATATCTCCCTTTAATCAATGTTATTTATATTTGTCACAAAGCAGGTCAACGCAAGCAACCACTTAACCCACTTATCTGAAGTCTAACTATCTAGGGTTGCTTTCATGTATAGAGCACTAAACACTGGTGACATTAAAAAAAACTGCACACAAACACGTGCCATCTAGCCGGGAAAGACTCGGACGGCAGCTTCTATGGACCAGAGCCTTTGTCGGATTATCAAGGAGCACTTGTAAATTTTGACAATAGCACAATTTTGGTAATAGTAAATTTTGACAATAGCACAATTTTGGTAATACTAAATTTTGATAATAGCACAATTTAGGTAATAGTAAATTTTGATAATAGCACAATTTTGGTAATAGTAAATTTTGACAATAGCACAATTTTGGTAATAGTAAATTTTGACAATAGCACAATTTTGGTAATAATAAATTTTGACAATAGCAGTCAGTAGTTCGTTTGCGCGTTTGCGCGAACTGGGATTTCTTGATGATTACGTAATTTCATTTCACTCTTAAACATTAAAAAATAATTAGCTAGCTGACCCGGCAAACTTCGTACCGCCTTATAATCAATAAATAAAAAACCTGAAAAATATATATATATTTTTTTCATATTTTCTCTCCTTTTAAACCTTCCCTCGACTTCCACGAATATTTCAAGACCAAAATTAGCCAAATCTCAGACCGAGGGCGCCTCACACTTCGTTTACCTAAACGCTATTCATAAAAACAATTACATCAACCAGAAGATTTGCAAACAACACCCAACCCGCACTGCCAAGTAGGTTATGCCATTGTTAGCCAGCCCTGCAGCCGGGTCGGGATGAGACGTCACTAATTAGAGCGCGCAGGTGTTTGACCTGACACTATTGTGCAATGGTGAGCTTCTCATGTTTCTCAGTGGATGGTAGGCGTGAATGTGCCTAGCTCTGCAATCTCTTACTAGCTAAAGTAATAAATGTTAACTAGTTGTCGCCCAGTGGTCAAAATTCGATCATAATTCATTTAAATTATAGTTCTATTTTCAATTTCACCAAAGACTTCAACAATATACAAACTAGTTATTAGTTATTTGAGTTTTTTCTCGGTTTGGTGGTTTTTACAAAATATTGGTTGGTGGACCTCGTCGCTCTGCGTCGATTGACACCACCATCTTCGTCATCCGACTTCATCACTATCACTACATAGTATAAAACAAAGTCGCTGTCGTCTGTGCGTCCTTAAGTATGCTTAAATCTTTAAAACTACGCAACGGATTTTGAAGCGGTTTTTTTTTTGTAGTAGATAGTGATTCCAGAGGAAGGTTGGAAGGTTTATCACTACATAGTATAAAACAAAGTCGCCATTGTCTGTCCGTCCCTATATATGCTTAAATCTTTAAAACTACGCAACGGATTTTGAAGCGGTTTGTTTTTAATAGATAGAGTGATTCAAGAGGAAGGTTTATATGTATAATATATGCATAATATTGTAGAGAAACACTGATACATTTATAGGTTCATCATCGCACCCGTGCGAAGCCGGGGCGGTTCGCTAGTAAACTATAAGTGTGGGAAATTTCACATTACTCCCTCCGCGCAATTTGCGTTAACAATGATACAAAGTTTGGTTCATGTATTATTTAGAACAATTTTAGGTTTTAAGTTCAGGTTTTGGTTTTCGAGACTTGGATACAAACTACTTCTCAGCCCATAAATATAAATAAATATAAATATCCTTGGACATTTCACACAACGCCATCTCGTCCCAAGCTAAGCAACTTAATGCTTGTGTTATGGTAGCGAGATGGATGATAAACTACATATATACTTTTTTTTGTAAATACATACATATTATAGATAGAAAACACCCAGACCCGGAACAAATACTTGTAGGTCATACAAATATTTCTTCCGTGCGGGATTCGAACCCGCGACATGCTGCGCAGAAGTCGATCACTCAACCATCTGGCCAGTGTGGCCTACTGTGCCACACTGGCCAGACGGGTTGGCACAGGGTTTTGTATCAAGTTTCCTTCTCTTGCGGCTAGGTTTTCGGCCTTGTCATTTTATATTGTTGAGTCTTACGACACCCTTTTAAATGGGGTGGTGACACAATGTATTCTAAATCCGTCACCACACAGAGATACAAACTACTGAACCAATTTCAACGAACCCAGTAGCTTGCGAACAAAAAATAAATGTCGCCATGTATCATTGCAAAAGATGATGCAGTTATGCGAACCAACTCTAAAAACACAACCGAACTTACTTTTTTGAAGTTGGTTGAAATAAAAAAGTTCTTGATACGTGCCTGGGTCCTGGATCACGTTATCCGGCTTATCACAGTTGACTTAAAAACTGACTTCCATTTGTACTTAATATGGTGTAGGGGTTGTTCCGCCTTTGGAGCATGTGTCCCCGGTTTGATTCCGGGGTCGGAAAGAGTATGTGTAAACCAGACGCACTGTCCGTGTGGTGACGGATTTAGAATACATTGTGTCACCACTCCCTTTCATCCTGAGGGTGTCGTAAGAGCCGACAAAAGGATATGACAAGGCGGATAATCTAGCCGCTAGAAAAGTAAAACTTTATACGGAACCCTTTTTTAGTGGGTATACGGAACCCTTTATAAGTCCCCAGCCGGGAGACGGGGCTGGGGTATGTGGGAGTCCCAGTCGCGATGAGACAGTTTACCCACTAAAACGACTATTGTTCCGGTCTCGAGCCAAACCATCTGCGGGAAACTTCCTAAACGTCATCAAGATAGGTAGTGGCTGGGCGAGGGGAGGTCAGAACTCTACCCTCGAGGTCTTTACTATAGAGTTGCGCCGTATAATAAACTATATTATAAATAACACTGTGCCAACCCGTATGGCCAGCACTGTAGGCTAATTACTCTCCATCTAATGGAACTCCTTCCTTCCTTTCTCTATCCTTCCTGCCTGACTCAGCAGTGGGTCATTTATGGGCTGAGTAGTAAACAGCCCATGCGATACAGGTTATATCTTATTTTGTTTTTGTTTTTTTAAAAGAACAAAGGTCCGAATGCATTCTGCCAAAAATATACAGTTTGATTACCTACACCCACATTTTGTCGCTCTTGTACCTGTTATGTGGGCCACATCCCACGGATCGAAAGTTCATAAAGAGTTTATGCCGTTTCCTTATGCTTCATGTTATGTCTTTCTGAGTATCGCATGAGAGCTTTGGAAATAAATTTAGACACAGCACACATTATAGTTCGCGATGTTCTAGATAAAGAGTGTTTTTAATACAGTTGCTCAAAAAGTGGCTTATTGCAGGGACGTATAGCGTTCGGGAAGTGGGCTATTACATACGCGTGCTTTTTTTTACCATTCCCGCACTAGTGCGTTCTCTTTCCCAACTGTCAAAATAATGTCTATTGTAAGGAAAAACCAACCATGAAGTTTTTACTAAAAAAAATCATAGAAGTTTTTATGATTCATGCAAATACGTATATTTCTAAAAAGAAACTACGTAATAATTTGTTTCGATATCAGATTTAATGATTTGATTGAATGAGTTTCATTTCATCTCATTAAATTTCATTTCATATCAATAAAAAAATTATACTGAAGACCTGGCTGTATGGGCATTGTTCCTTTTGCCTACCAGAATGGGTGAAGAAGAAAAAAACTTTGCTTATATTCTACGGTCGGCGCCATTTTTCAGAAATGATTAGTTAGTTGAGTTTCTTGTGTTTTTATTATTTTATTAAATTGCTTCATTTTTTCGCAACTGTATTAAAAATAGTCGTTCAGTACACGTGCGGAACCGTCATTGCAACTTGTTCCGACTGTCAACCACTGTTCCGACTGTGACATTTGTCGGAACTCTTTGCAATGACAGCCTTTCCGCACTTTTAATGAAATATACTATTTATCATTAGTTTTCTGATTTCACCGTTTTTCAAGACATAGCCGTCATCAAACGCGATATCAGCCAGGTCAAATGAATAATGTTTTTAAATATTGCTACTTATCAATAACTAGTGGCCCGCCACGGCTTCGCCCGTGCAAAGCGGGGGTGGGTTATATATATAAACCTTCCTCTTGAATCACTCTATCTATTAAAAAAACCGCTTCAAAATCCGTTGCGTAGTTTTAAAGATTTGAGCATACATAGGGACGGACAGACGACAGCGACTTTGTTTTATACTATGTAGTGATAAAAAAATATTTTTGTCAATTTAATCAATAAAAATAGCTTACAATTTTTAAAACTAAAAAATAAAATTATTTCTTTATATCTAACTAGCGACCCGCCCCGGCTTCGCACGGTACAATTATGCATGTACATATAAACCTTCCTCTTGAATCACTCTATCTATTAAAAAAAACCGCTTCAAAATCCGTTGCGTAGTTTTAAAGATTTAAGCATACATAGGGACGGACAGACGACAGGGACTTTGTTTTATACTATGTAGTGATATCCTGGTAACTTTTTTACCTGACGATTAAAGACTAAAGGTTTTTATTTAAAAAAAGGAATCCCCTTGCGCTAGGCATAGCCCGGGGGCAGTTTACAAAAATGAAATGCACGGATGAATTCACGGAAACACAAAGACACTTGCCTGCCCCGGAATCGAACCGGAGACCTGTTATCCAAAGGCATCACTCCTAGCCCCTAGACCAACAAAGCGGTACTGACCACGTATAAGCCTTAGATGGCTGAATTACATCCGAAACCGTCGGATTTACGTCTATTTCGAAACACGGAGTTCAGATGATACAGCAGAGTCAGACATTAAGGCACTATCAGCTGGTCTACCCTTTATATCTTTTTATAAAAAACCCTTACAAGTGCCCGAAATAATCCTAATTTAAACTCATTATATGTATATAATAGTACTATAGTCCAAATTGCAATACACGTACAGAATTTTCCGGGCGACGTTTTTGACATGACATTAATCGAATAATGTGCGCGAAGTCTTACTCAACCGAGTGTAGCGTGACAGTTAACTATACGTACTAGTTAGCTGTCACGCGTTAAATTATTACGTCATCTACCGCAGAAAACGCACGCAGTAGCCATTACTTTTACATCGGAAGCTTACCTGTACCGTTACCAAAAGCTTTGTAGGCTAACGTATCAATGTTTATAAATAAATAAACTCTTTACTGCACGCCAAAAACAAAAATTGAAAACATGCATAAAGTTAAGTGTACCGCGATCAAGCAACTTATGTATAATCCATAAAACAAAAAAATGGTGTGAGCTTAAGACGCCAACACTAATATGTATTAATTTAACTATACCAACTACAATATGTAGTTACTTAGGGGGTTATTTGATCGATCGACTGCTGCGCAGCATGTCGCAGGTTCGATCCCCGCACGGAAGAAATATTTGTACGACTTACAAGTATTTGTTCCGGGTCTGTGTGTTTTCTATCTACAATAATGTATGTATTTACAAAAAAAATATGTTATCATCCATCTCGTTACCATAACACAAGCATTAAGTTGCTTAGCTTGCGACGAAAGAGCGTTGTGTGAAATGTCCTAGGATATTTATTAATTAATTTATTTGTTACTGAGGGGGCTTGTGTGGCTTCAAGATCTGTTGGGGACATACCGGCTCATTGTTTCCCATGCCGGTGTGCCCACGGGGAGAGGCCAGGCGAAGAGCAGCGTTATCAATAAAACAAAATTTATAAGAGGTAGTATTACTTACCTTACTTACTTTGAAGACAACTATCATTTAGTCTCTCCCGTGACCACGACTGCAATTAAATAATATAACACGCGATAAATCCGTTAAAAAGTGTTTAATTTCAATGTGTAATAATCGCGAAAACCTAAGAAATCTCATAGAGATTTGTGAGAGCAATAGTATCAAAGGGTCAAACATCAGTAACATCTAGTCAAGAATAGTAACCTTTTAATGCCTGAGCCAACCGATCCTCAGGAACGGCACCTGTTCACAAGCATGACGCATGTGGCAGCAATCTAGGACCTTGCGATTGCCGGGGAATTAGACTAAAAAGGGGTTAAAATTGGAGCGGAGACTACAATCAAACCGCGAGAAGCTCGTGCGTCACTGACCATATTTTCTGTACGCAACAAAATGGGTATGGTCAGTATTGTTCCCCAAATATGGCCTTGACATAACGTGATCATCATGATGATAAGATCATCATGCCTAATCTTAGGCTTGATTGATCATACATAATATAATTTATTAGACATTTCACACAACGCCATCTCGTCCCAAGCTAAGCAACTTAATGCTTGTGTTATGGTAACGAGATGGATGTTAAACTACGTATATACATTTTTTTTTGTAAATACATACATATTATAGATAGAAAACACCCAGACCCGGAACAAATTCTTGTAGGTCGTACAAATATTTCTTCCGTGCGGGAATCGAACCCGCGACATGCTGCGCAGCAGTCGATCGCTTAATTTCACATGAGGCCCGTTTACATGACCAGGGCTCAACTGTACTATTCTGTCATTCCTCATCGAAAATCATCATGCTACGTTTCTGTCACTTCTTGTATCATAGTCTCCAAACCGTTACGTTGCTACCAACTGCTACTCAACACATAGCTGACCCACTTCTGAGGTTGGCCTCCTCTAGCTACATGGAGGGTTATTAGCCTACTGTGCCAAGCTGGTTAGACGGGTTGGCACAGGGTTTCGTTTTAAGTTTATCTTCCCTTGTGACTAGGTTATCGGCCTTGTGTATTGTAAACCTAACCCATAAACAAGAGGAAAATTATACCAAATCAAAGTATCTTGACCAATTTCATTGTTTTTTAATTTTCCACATTTGGATCAAGTCCAGTTCTTTACAGACTTTACTTCTTGTACTTAGACAAAAATCTTAATCTATACATATATTTTTAAATCTTGAATAAGTGTTACCTACTGTAGTTAAAAACTTTTGTCGGATTTCTGGTCACGTAACTCGTGTTGCAGAGCAAGCATTTCAGGAATTTTATTAACGTTAAATACACGCGATAAAATCGTTATTGGTTGATTTCAAGGTTATCGATTAATATGTTGTGTATACCTCGGGGAATAACAGTTTATAATAAATCTAAAGCAATATGGGATGTAACAGAAATCCTACATCAAAACAGAAACAGAAAAAAATTGAAGAGCCTAAAATTATAATGTGTACATTTTATAATTCTGTTTGCTCAAATGACGAAACGTTTGGGACGTTCTCAAGTCATCGGTTATGCCAGCAATACACCTTGGCGGAGCTTAGGCCAACGCGAGCGTAGGCAATTTAATACAAGGCAAGTGCTAATGCCTACACGTTGGGCAAGTGTATCGAAACCAACTAGGCGAGCGACACCGAGCGATGCGATGGCCAGACAATGCAAATATACCGTCTATACGTTGGTATTGGCGTTCACTCGGCGATGCTACGCCAACGTATATTGTTGGCTTTAGGTTTTTTATTAAAATTATCCGCAGTTTTATCTAGCTATCTCATAATCAACTTCTTAACTAGCGCCCGTTGAAGACGGCGTTACTTCAGAACTTCTGAAGGTAGGAGGGATTCCTGACATATAGGAACCTCAAACACTCTCTGTATTAACTCTTTTATAAGAAGGGCGATAACACTACTCCGGCCGAGTATACACAAAGATTTCCTACGTAGTTACGAAATCTAAAATGAGCATTTCACACAATTTGTACTTCTACCACACAGCCCATAAATGACCCACTGCTGAGTCGGGCCTCCTCCAGCTACATGGAGGGTAATTATAAATAATAAATAAATATCCTTGGACATTTCACACAACGCCATCTCGTCCCAAGCTAAGCAACTTAATGCTTGTGTTATGGTAACGAGATTGATGATAAACTACTTATACTTATACTTTTTTTTTTGTAAATACATACATATTATAGACCTTCCCTTGCGGCAAAGTTTTTGGATTTGTCATTTCCTTTTGTCGGCTCTCACGACACCCTCAGGATGGAATGGGTTGGTGACACTATGTATTTGCCTAGTGTTGGAACTAGATAAATGAGACGGCATTTTCTGTAGACATAGCTAATGGAACACGGTTAGCACGCCTTTGTCAAACTAATTGGGCTATACCAATTAAACATATTAGACACGCTTGCTGGGAGTGGCAGTCTGCTAAAATAGGCTGTTGAGGGACATATCGCCACGAAATGGGTGCTATTTCTACACTTTTTTTTAAACGAATCCCGTTCTTCTGTTCAGTAGTTTGCTATTAAACTTTTTGAAGTGAAAACTTCTTTAGCGGCATTGAGCACTTTTCTTGCGATTGGTATGAAACGTCAAACTCGCGTAAGGACACGTGACCTGGGTGGGGGCCAATTCTCACGACGGTAGACATAATTTGGAATAGAGATAGAGATTTTGAACTCGATCTCTAGTATAAAATCTCGTTAATAGAGATTAAAATCTCTATTTCTGTATTCTCAGCACAAATCGTGATAGACTAAAGAAATCTCTAATAATAAGAAGACATAATTAACGCTATAATTTTTGGGTTCTCTCGTACTTTGAAGTTATATATTTCGAAAAGTAATGCGATAACCTATAGATATTATTGTTTAAAATCATCCAAGGGGTAAAAATTTATTCAAAAAATAAATAATACCATATTTCATAGTAAAAAAAATATTTATTTACAAGCCCAAAACTGACTGGAACGAGAGGAACGCTATATTTTTTTGGGTTCTCTCGGACTTTGAAGTTATATATTTCGAAAAGTAATGCGATAACCTATAGATATTATTATTTAAAATTATCTAAGGGGTTATCATTTATTCAAAAAATAAATAAAACCATATTTCATAGTAAAAAAATATTTATTTACAAGCCCAAAACTGACTGTACAAATTTGACGTGAGATGAAAATTTTGCTGGGAGCAAACTAAAAAATTCATATCAAGTGCGGTATCTTGGGCTGAGTAACGTCTAATAATACGGGCCCTAAAGCTGGGCGCATTCCGTTTTACGTAATTTGAGCGTTTTTAAAACGCTCATGACGTAGTATCATGTTGTAAAATTGTAATTAAATATGTTTCTGACCCTTAAAATTTATTTTTAAAATATAATTCAACGTATTAAGAAAGAAAGTTTAAAATAACTAAAGTTATTAATAATAAATAAAGGTTTTATTTTTTATATACACAGTTGTAAAGGAATGCTTTCTAATGTCATCATTCATAGACAACAATAACTGTCACTAAATGGGGTGTGTTCTGTTGTTTTTTATTCTTAACTAGCGACTGCCCCGGCTTCGCACGGTGCAATTATGCATGTAATATACATATTATAAACCTTCCTTCTGGATCACTCTATCTATTAAAAAACCGCTTCAAAATCCGTTGTGTAGTTTTAAAGATTTAAGCATACATAGGGACGGACAGACGACAGCGACTATGTTTTACACTTTGTAGTGATTAAAAATAAATAAATGAAAATGGAAAACGTGCAGCTGCGGCAGATGTGCCCGTCTGCACAGCAAAAACAGATGCTCATCCAGTTGCTAGAATCCGATCCCCAACTGCGGATCGGTACATTTTCGTCGGCTTTCACGGAGAAGGATAGCGAAAGGCGCTGGCGAGATATAGCCGAGACCCTAAATTCTTTAAACGGCGCCCACAAAACGTGGCATCCCTTATTATGTTTTGCACGAAATCGATAATAAATTCGTCAGTCATGCCTACAACACTTTAACAAAATTTTAAGTAACTATTTCCGACCTTACTTATTGCAAATGACAACCATTTGACGTTTGCTAAATCCAAATAGAGATCAAGATCATGATAGAGATGACGTCTCGACCGGTCCCGACCAGTCGTAGCATCTCGCACGGCTTTCCATAGACATATATCGGAATCGACATGGCGAGAATAGCTTTAATAGATTTTCGCTCGTGATGACGTCATTCTCTACCGTTATCTCGAATAGAGATGTATCTCTACTGCACGAGAATTGCCCCCCTGATCAAAAATTTGTAAGACGGAGAGACAGTAGACCGCCGCCGCCGAATTTATAATATGTAATAAATAATTGCAATATATCTGAACTGTTACCTTTTTTTACTATTACTATACTAAATAGTATAAAACAAAGTCGCTGTCGTCTGTCCGTCCCTATGTATGCTTAAATCTTTAAAACTACACAACGGATTGTGAAGCGGTTTTCTTTAATAGATAGAGTGATTCAAGAGGACGGTTTATATGCACATCCATAACACATCCATAATATTGTACCTAAAGAAACACTGATAAATTTAGAGGTTCATCATTTCACCCGTGCGAAGCCGGGGCGGGTCGCTAGTGTAATATAAATTGTAATTTTTGTGTAGGATAGCGCAATTAATTATTCTATTTAACCACATAAATGCTAGTAATTTTATACTGATTAATAAAGCAATTCCAAATTATTCTATAACCGTTCCAAAATATTAAAAACTGCATAAAGTTAAGGTACAAAGTTTTGTTTTTCACCCGGGGTATAATCCTTTTTGGACTATCCCCATCAGCCGCGCATCAGCGAGCGACCACTAGTACCTACCTAAAACTTTTGACATTACTTTCGGACATCGAACCCTCATCCTCAACAAAGCGACCCTCTATTAACTTGCGTGTGCATCAGTTAATTTAAACAATTCGTCGGTTAAATTACGGTTATCCGGCCCTTGCTGACTGCCGGCGTATCTGTCTTCCGCAGCTTAGGAGAGATTTCAACATCATGATCATCATCACTACATAGTATAAAACAAAGTCGCTGTCGTCTGTCCGTCCCTATGTATGCTTAAATCTTTAAAACTACGCAACGGATTTTGAAGCGGTTTTTTTCAATAGATAGAGTGTTTCAAGAGAAAGGTTATTAAGCATAAAGGATGACTCACGCTAGACCGTGTCGGGTCCGAGCCGAGTGTCGGCCGTAGCACGGTCAACTAATATTACATATATTTTGTATGAACACACTCACGTTATACCGAGCGGCAACCGAGTGACAACCGAGCAACGGACAACGCTCGGAAACAACAACAGTTACAACACTGATTTTTCTCGGACGAGTATACTATATCACAGCGCAACGATGATTGCCCGGTCGAGGCCCGTCTTAGTAATTTCAGACACGGAACCGGCTCGGTGACCGTGCTACGGCCGACACTCGGCTCGGACCCGGTCTAGCGTGAGTCATCCTTAATACATGCATTATTGCACCCGTGCGAAGCAGGGTCGGGTCGCTAGTGTAATATAAATTGTAATTTTTGTGTAGGATAGCGCAATTAATTATTCTATTTAACCACATAAATGCTAGTAATTTTATACTGATTAATAAAGCAATTCCAAATTATTCTATAACCGTTCCAAAATATTAAAAACTGCATAAAGTTAAGGTACAAAGTTTTGTTTTTCACCCGGGGTATAATCCTTTTTGGACTATCCCCATCAGCCGCGCATCAGCGAGCGACCACTAGTACCTACCTAAAACTTTTGACATTACTTTCGGACATCGAACCCTCATCCTCAACAAAGCGACCCTCTATTAACTTGCGTGTGCATCAGTTAATTTAAACAATTCGTCGGTTAAATTACGGTTATCCGGCCCTTGCTGACTGCCGGCGTATCTGTCTTCCGCAGCTTAGGAGAGATTTCAACATCATGATCATCATCACTCCGGCCGTAGCACGGTCAACTAATATTACATATATTTTGTATGAACACACTCACGTTATACCGAGCGGCAACCGAGTGACAACCGAGCAACGGACAACGCTCGGAAACAACAACAGTTACAACACTGATTTTTCTCGGACGAGTATACTATATCACAGCGCAACGATGATTGCCCGGTCGAGGCCCGTCTTAGTAATTTCAGACACGGAACCGGCTCGGTGACCGTGCTACGGCCGACACTCGGCTCGGACCCGGTCTAGCGTGAGTCATCCTTAATACATGCATTATTGCACCCGTGCGAAGCAGGGTCGGGTCGCTAGTTTCAAATAAAATAAGTCCATAACTAGAAGAAGGGATGCCGTGCTCCATACATACATATAATCACGCCTGTTTCCCGTAGGGGTAGGCCGAGACCACTATATTCCACTTGCTACGATCCTTACATACTTGTTTCGCGTCATCCACTTTCATTATTCTCTTCATACATGCTCTTCGGTTTAGGGTACTCTTGACCTGGCCTTTTTTTCAGATGTCCTTGACTTGGTCTTGAAACGTCCGCATATGTAACGTACCCCCAACACTTTCATTCACACTCGCCTTATACACTTTTTTCGTCAACCGTTCTTCATTAATTCTCTCGAGAGCCCGGAAAGTGCGTCAGTCTAGCCTGACCAGCTTAATGCATCCTCTTCTTCACGCCCATTGCTGAGTCGGGCCTCCTCTAACCGCGGGGAGGGTTACTATTAGCCTACTGTACCTCGTTGGCGAAGACTGGTTTCCATAGGGCTTAAATCAAGTTTTCCTTCTCTTGCGGCGAAATGGGGAGGCGACAATGTATTATACGAGTAGATCCATCACCAAACTGACATTAAATGTTGACGTACTCTTGGTCTATATCTTCTCACAAATTTCCACCAATAGACAAAAGAGATGTTAATCTGCGACGGTGTTCATTATTTGTGTTCTTTTAAACTGTCAGGTGTAAAACTAGACCTTATTTTCACAAAGTCACGTTTCAAAATACGTATAAGCGCGGAATAAGTTAGTACCTGCATCGATAGAAAGTGGTTTAATTACTAAAAACAATGTAACGTTATTCTCACGAGAAATAACCTTTTCGTTTGTCGCAACTCTAATCTGTTATTGTTAGACTGCCGTGTATTTTGTAAGAAACTTGTAAATTCGTTGGTTTGTGTTAAAAACAGTGTCGGTTGAATAACCGACTTCAAATATTATTAGGTGTTAAATTGTGTTGTCGGGTTTTTGCTTTGTTTCATATTCTGTTGAAAATTACCGTTTTTATTAGTATGGCATAACTAGCTGACCCGGCGGACTTTGTTCCGCATTATAAATATTTATTAAAACAAAAAGAAAGTTTGACATAGGATACCTGAGATTTTATCCCGTCCGTATAAAACCTACTTTAACAAAACGTAACTGACAGCGAAACGTTATGTTGTCAATAGTTTAATATGGCCGAAAATTTGACAATTAGAAATATTGAATTCGACTTGTTTTTATTGTTGTAATTCACATAATATCTTTATAACTTGTAGCCTATGTGTTATTCTGATGTATAAGCTATATTATTGTAAAGTTTCATTAAAATCCATTCAGTAGTTTTTACGTGAAAGAGTAACAAACATCCATCCATCCATCCATCCATACTTACAAACTTTCACGTTTATAATATTAGTAAGATATGACTTTTTTTTATAATTGTATCTATATCAGAGGCTCCTTTGGATAGTAGGTATGTATAATGTTACAGGACTTAAAAAACATCGGCTTAGTTCCATTACTGAAATTTATATAAAAAATCCAACGATATAGTTTTAGTTTTCATCAAATATTATTTTATTTACAAAATCGGAGCCCCTACCCACAACCACACCTATATTGCGGTTGCTGTTACATGAACGGTTTACACAAAGACACTTGCCCGTCCCCGGAATCGAACCGGTAACCCGTGATCCAAACGCGGCAACTACCAACAAGGCAGTTGAACTCGAGATTTTTCAAGGCTTTTGATAGGTTCAGTTCTGGCCATCAGCGCCCACTTAAGGTGGATGCTCCAGGGTAGCCCGCGAAATTCAAATTTTCTTACGTTTTTTGCAATTCGCAGGGCAGTGCTAGGTTGTATGATGATGGACATTTGATTCGCGGCTGTAAGACGTATGTAGTTACAGAGTTATAATCATCAAACTCATCAATACAACACTCCATGCTCATAAAGGTGCAAGAATGACTTTGACGTTGAAAAAGTTTTTCTTGCACCTTTATGAGCTTGGAGGTTTGTATTGATGATTTTTATGATTATAATTCTATAACTACATACGTCTTACAGCCGCGAATAACATTTTAATCAACATACAACCTAGCACTGACCTGCAAATTGCAAAAAACGTAAGAAAATTTGAATTTTGCGGGCTACCCTGGAACATCCACCTTAAGGAACCCGCCCCGTATCCCTCGGAACAAAATGGTTAAGTTTGTACTAATCTATCTATCTATAAATAAAAATGAAGTGCTGTTCGTTAATCTCGCTAAAACACTAGAACGGCTGGACCGATTTGGCTAATTTTGGTCTTGAAATATTCGTGGAAGTCCAGGGAAGGTTTAAAAGGTGGCAAAATATGAAAAAAACATTTCATTAATTTATAGATTCGGAGGTGGTACGAAGTTTGGCGAGTCAGCTAGTCCTGGATAAAAATTAATTAAAAACTGGCAACAAAATAATTCCTGGCAAGATACAATTAAAAATACTTAAAAGAAAACAACTGTCAAGTTCAAATAGCGAACGCGTTCCGGTGCTTACATTCGAATGCGCGTGCGCACGCCGGATGTGAGCTAATGCGGTAACAAGCCTACATCCGCGACACCATATTAGTGGGTCTCCACAATGTCTTCTTTCAATAATAACTGCGACATGGATGCGACGATGGCCTCTAGTTCTCAGTTTAACCCCTTAGCTTTCTACTACTACTACCCAGCCCATACATGACTCACTATTGAGTTGGGCCTCCTCCAATTACATGTAATTGGCCTACTCTGCCACGCTGGCCAGACGGGTTGGCTCAGGGTTCAGGGCACGGGGATGCCCTCGCCCCACGTGGGATCTGAGGAGATGCGACGTCCTGTTCGGGTGCTCACGGCAGGACGTCGAGTGCTCGTAGGAGCTGGAGGAGAGGAGGGCCTCCTTGTCTGCGGCGGCGTGGTACTGTGTACAGATCTCACAATGCCGCAACAGGACGCGAGTTGGAGCACCCCGGGGATGTTTAGTGGGTAGGCCCCCACTCTGGGGGAGAGTCCCACACGCCCCCCCTCGGCCATCCCCGTGGCCGACGGGGATAGTCCATAAAGGATTTTACCCCGGGCGAAACAAAAAAAAAAGGGTTTCCCTACTTATCCATATTATGTGTTATGAGTGACTGATCTGTGTCCGAATGGTGACTGATTTAGAATACATAGTGTCACCACCCCGTTCCATCCTGAGTGTGTCGTAAGAGCCGACAAAAGCCAAAACCTAGCCGCAAACGAAAGAAAACTTGATACGAAACCCTATGTCAAACCGTCTGGCAAGGAGGTCCGACCCAGCAGCAGAGCTGAAAAATAGTAGTAGTAGAAATGTTAACAACTAATACATTTTAAAATGCTGCAAATTACAAAATCAAATCTACCTCAAATGTGTATACTGTCCTATTTTTTTGCGGCGGCACACGTTCACAAGCCTACGAACGGTTCCCGCACCAATCTAAAAATACGGGGTCAATAGATTCTTAACCCCAATATAAATCATTTAGTTAACGCATCGCAATCTAACGAGTCGTTAAATTAAATCTTTTGTGTGTCAAAAGTGATTCATAGAGCTACAAAACCCTTAGATGAGTTAGCATTTTATTTTTAACCTATTTCTTAAAGAGGCGGGGTTATTAGGTAATTAAATTTAATTTTAAACGCATTTATTGATTTATTGCTATAATTGACATTTCTTATATCCTTGGCGTTGCGAATACTTCGCAGCAATGATGATCAGTAAAGACTATTTTATGACTGTGTTGAATAATGTTTTATTTAATACCGATTTAAGGAAAGCTTGGGTATAACGTCATGCTTGTGAACAGGTGCGAGTAGAGTGGGACCTGTTTGCAAGTGAAGTCCATTGCGCGTGTCATACTACAATACAAATTGGCAAATGACAAACATTTTAAAAAGGGTGTGGACTTTAACGAGTTTTTTTTATTTATCTATCTAAAATTATGGCAATTTCAATATTTAGGAATTCCACTACAGAGTTCCATGATGGCTCTTCTGTGCAATGCAGTCTTCAAATTGGTGACGACGTAGCAAAAGTATTAGTAATTTACGTATGTGCAAATGTATTTATTTTTATTTTCCTTTTTGCAGGCAACTTGGTCGTAACCTCATAATTCCTGGCGGCACCAGAACCATTGATGCCTCGGGAAAGCTGGTCATTCCGGGAGGCATCGACCCCCACACCCATTTCGAGCTGGAGATGATGGGGGCAAAGACAGCTGACGACTTCTATAAAGGTACCAGAGCTGCAGTCGCTGGGGGGACCACCACCATAAGTAAGTATCTGCATTTGTAAGACCATGATAATGAATTGGCATCACTTAGAATAGAACAGAGATGTGGTCGCTCACTATGGGCTACATCAGAAGGCTCAAAGTCACCCAAAGGGCAATGGAGAGGGCTATGCTCGGAGTTTCCCTGCGAGATCGAATCAGAAATGAGGAGATACGCAGGAAAACCAGGGTCACCGACATAGCCCACCGGATTGCCAAACTTAAGTGGCAGTGGGCAGGGCACATAGCTCGCAGGACCGACGCCCGATGGGGCAGAAAAGTCCTCGAGTGGCGACCGCGTTCCGGAAGGCGCAGTGCTGGTAGGCCTCCCACACGGTGGACCGACGACCTGGTTAAGATCGCCGGAAAGCAGTGGATGCGGGCGGCCCAGGACCGGCCTTTGTGGAAATCCTTGGGGGAGGCCTATGTCCAGCAGTGGACGTCTTTTGGCTGAAATGATGATGATAGGTCTTATCTGAGCGCGGCGACCGAATCAAGAAGTTCCGTAACGAAAATAAAACACCCTCCACTCTTCCTACACACCATGTGGAGGAGTTAACTATATCACATATATCAAAACGATATCGGCGAGCAACTTGACGCCATCTATTATAGGCACGCGAGTTCATGTCCATCCTGAGGAATGCTGTAATGCTGTTACCTAATTAGTTAGCGTAATGTCGTTAATAACTACCGATATAGTCAACAGCTGTCAATTTGGTTTATTGTAACCTAGGGTAATTTTGCAAATTATGAAATAAAATAAATGTGATATGTCATTATTTATTCAGGCCCCGATGTACATGAACTCGCGCGCCTATTATAGTTCCATTAAATACAACTCGACATTAACGTACCGTCCACCAAGGTCATATTATAAAATAATAATAAAAAAAACACTATTGCGTATGTTGATAAAGAAAAGCTTTACCGCGGCAGTCCCAGAGTGCCACAATTAGTTTTTTTTTCTTAAACGTAGGATCTAACGGACTGCGAAAATGACGATATGACTTCATTCACACGCCTACAACGGGATGTCCAATACAACAAACAAACTGCGTACGTATTCTGCGAACTGCCAGGACCAAAACATACCCCACCTACTGACGCAAAACCTATTGGTTTTTCTTTCAATTTGTTTTTACGGTTGCTCATAGAAAAGCAATGGTTGTTGAAAGAAACCTTTATGCCACACAGTATTACCAAGATCATCCAATTCTGAAACCTCAATCACGCGCGTTTTTTGCAGGAAAAGACAATAAACTCAATGATTTTTCTACTACATAATATGGCCTTGAAAACATCTTCCAGTGCAGCGGAGAACAGTTTCGGAGAGATAACGTCTCCCTGTCTAACACGTCGCTGCAACTGGATCGGTTTCGAGGTCTGGTCCTGGAGATTATGGATTATTTCGTACTACATGCTCCAGAGGGAATGGGTTGATGACGTCGTATATTTTAAATGCTTTACAACAATTTATCTTCGTAACTTTTTTAATTTTCACAGCAGTCATTTCGAATTCTCTCTTTTGTTTCATATTACAAAATTCAGTTTTTCTTAAATTTGTAGGTACGTAACTAAATCATTAACTTAACACGGATTAACTTGGTTGCAGTTGACTTCGTGCTGCCGCAAAAGGGGCAGTCATTATTGGAAGCGTACGCGAACTGGCGAGAGAAGGCTGATGGAAAGGTATGACAATATAGTCTTCACGTTTATAACATAGACCAACAGAATTTTTAAACCTGTCACATTTTCTAGATCTAGTCTAGTTACTAGTCTTGCGCATGGAAATCATTGAATTACTTTTATACTGGGCAGACTCCCGCCCGTGTTATAGTTTTTCCGCCCTCGCCTTTTCCCCAATCACATTGGAGTCGCCTGCGCACCAGTGTAGCCTAATTTGGCTAAGTGAGGTTAGAAACTAGTTGTTTAACCTGTATCGAGGGGCAGTTTGCAAACATTACATGTTCAAGAACATAAATTGCTCTCAAAAAGTGCCTTTTGCTTTGTAACAAATACACTTGCCCGCCCCCGTAATCGAACTAGAACCCGTGGTACTATACTCAAAGGTTAACAATCTTTCTAGGTATGCTGCGATTACGGTCTCCACGTTGGCGTGACCTGGTGGTCTCCCTCTGTCAAGAAAGAGATGCAACAACTCGTGTCAGACCAGTACGGTGTGAATTCCTTCAAGATGTTTATGGCGTACAAAGATGCGTGGATGCTAGACGATTATGACCTCTATTGCGCTATGGAGACTTGCGTGGATTTAAAGGCGTTGCCACAGGTAATTTACAGATGCAGGCTGTAGTTGTTCACCCGCCTTTTCTTGCTATATACCCAGATCTTCCCCTCCCCAGGTGCACGCTGAGAATGGCCACATCATAGCTCGCAACACGGAGAAACTCCTGGCTGCAGGAGTGACCAGCCCTCATGGCCACCAGCTTTCCAGGAACGAGGAGGTCGAAGCTGAAGCCGTCAACAGAGCCTGTGTCATCGCTAACCAGGTATTTAATCATGGAAAGTGTGTATGGATTTGCCTCCATGGTGTCACCACCCTGTTACATCCTGAGGGTGTCGTAAGAGCTGTCAAAAGGAAATGACAAGGCAGATAACCTAGCCGCAAGAGAAGGAAATCTTGCCATGAAACCCTGCGCCAACCCGTCTGGCCAGCGTGGCTTATTACCCTCCATGTAACTGGGGGAGACCTTTTTATTATTTCGCTGGGGAAATGCTTTAAGCTTTATTTCATCAGACCTACAAGGTGGCTTAAATAAAACATTTGTCTTGATTTGATGTTGTATCGTTTCAGGCCAACTCTCCTCTCTACATCGTTCACATGATGTCCAAAAGCGCAGTGCGGGCGCTGCAGATGGCTCGCACCAGGCAACGGCAGCCGATTTACGGGGAGACCCTCGCCGCTACCGTCGGGACTGATGGTAAGGAATATGAAGCCAGGGTACTTCCCCTGGAATACATTTTCTTGGTATATTAAAACTAATAAAAATGGACAAAGTGAAAGTGGACGAAGCGAAACAAATATGTAAGAATCGTAGCAAGTGGAAAGAAGTGGTCTCTGCCTACCCACCCCTACGGAAAAGGCGTGATCGACTACCTCGTTGGTCTAGGGGTTAGATGTGCTGCCTTTGGATCAAGGGGCCCGGGTTCGATTCCGGGGTCGGGCAAGTGTCTTTGTCTAAACCAGAGGCACTTGCTCTGAATCTGGGTGTCATTTGTGCTCGTGAATTACATGTATGTAAACTGCCACCGCGACATAGTGCTGGGGTACTTTCTTTAAAAAAAAATGTCGGCTCGTAATGGAATGGGGTGTTGACACTATGTATACTAAATTTAATACCACACGGGTAAGAAAGAAAGAAAGTAAATTTATTGAACCCAAACAATCCACACAAGACATTATATAATATTTATAAAACAAAGACAAGGCAAATACAAAGACAAATACAAATAAAACTACTACTTACTACTTAAATACATAAATATAATATTCACATTAGTACCTACTATATCCTTTTGAACCACAATATTCTAGGACGTTGCATTGTTTTTATTTATAGCATATAACCATAAAGTTAAGGGGTATTAACAAAAACACAGTGCATGTAGATGCTGTTTGTTCTTACAGGCAGTCACTACAAGAACGCTTGCTACCGACACGCCGCTGCTCACGTGCTGTCGCCTCCGCTCAGGCCGGACTCCTCCACCCCCCAAGCAATGGTGGAGGCACTCGCCGAGTAAGTCATCACTCCTTCCTAGCAGACGGACACAGACATAATCACACAATATCTATATACCCTCTTATACGAAAATTGCGCTGATAGTGAATTATGGAAGAAGTGCAAAATGCTAATATGTATACAGAGTTGATATGAGAGAGAGGCATTAAATTACACTACGTATGCTTTAAGTAATTAGTATGAATTCGAAACGGTACAAAAAAAAATACACGTGATTTTTCATGGGGGGTGGAGGGGTAGTCTTAAGGGTCAGCGCCGACGGCTGGAGTGGCGGCGAAGAGGCTTTTTCAGTAACAATTTAAATTCAACCTAAAACGCTTCAGAATACATCTGTATCTAGAATACGCTCGCCGCGCGTCGCTAGCCGCGCGTCGCTCGCCGTCATTGTATTTCGTTGTACCAAATACAGTTGTATTCTGAAACGATTTAGGTTGAAATTAAATTGTTACTGAAAAAGCCTCTACGCCGCCACTCCGCTGGTGGGCGCTAACCCTTAACCTCACCAGGTATCACCAAGGGGGAGGGAGGGGTTTTAAAAATGTTAAAAAAACATCACGTGTTTAATGGACAGCCCTTAGGCTAATAAACGATACATCATGTTCAAATGAGGCAAAAATTTAAAAAAACATTTGCGGCTAAACTATTTCTCCAATTTAATTGATTTTTGGTACAGAGCCTGGAAATGATACCTAGTATAGGCAGTAAAAAAATGCCCCTATGTCGTATCAACCCTGTATATATTTTTTTAACAAGATAAGGTATTAAATTAATAAAAAAAACATTACACACATTACAGTCCGCGCCAATCGTTATGGCCGGTCTGAATGTAGCCGTGGGTACGAACTTGCGCATCGTACATTTCCTAACCAATACTAACGAAGCTCACTCACACTAACTCGCGGGTGCATGACGAGCCCTGCCTCCCCGCCCGCGTACGTCCCGCAGATACCTGTTTTTTTGTGGTGCGCAGCGTAATGCAGCTACATTCAGAGCGGCCATAAAGATTGGCGAGGACTGTACCATGTATTTGACACACACACATATACTCTTGTTTATTGCATGTATTATATACATATACCTTACTCTTGAAACACTATCTATTAAAACCGCTTCAGAATCCGTTGCGTAGTTTTAAAGATTTAAGCATACATAGGGACGGACAGGCGACAGTGACTTTATTTTATACTATGTAATGATGTCAAATTGAGAGTAGAACTATATTCATAAAACTATTATTTAAATACGGTGGACCGACGACCTGGTTAAGATCGCCGGAAAGCAGTGGATGCGGGCGGCCCAGGACTGGCCTTTGTGGAAATCCTTGGGGGAGGCCTATGTCCAGCAGTGGACGTCTTTTGGCTGAAATGATGATGATGATTATTTAAATGAATTATGGTCGAACTTCGGCTACTGGGCGACCTCTAGTGAAATTATTAATTAAACTAGCTTTTGCCCGCGACTTCGTCCGCGTGGAATAATGACTTCCGGAAAAAAACAATTAATCCCCCTTTTCTCCCCGCTGGGAGGGAATTTCCAATAATCCTCTCTTAGTGGTAGCCTACTTCCCAACAAACACACAGGCCAAATTTCAGTTCTCTACTGCCAGTAGTTTCGGCTGTGCGTTGTCTGTCAGTCACTCAGTAACAGAAGATTTTTATTTATATATATATAGATAGCTGTGCCCGCAACTCCGTCAGTGTGTAATTCCTTGTGTGTTATTAAGTTAATGTATTGGTAATATTGTTTAGATCACATTCACATGAGGCTTAAGTACTTAAACAACGAAAATACTTCGGCGCAAAGCTTCCGGGTAAACTATGTTGAAAGTCGACCCGTCCGACACGTGAACATAAAGATTTCTAGAACTACTAACCCGGGAAAGACCGACGTACAACTGACTGATGTTTATATATATATTTTTTTTTATATTTGTGTTTATGTGAGAAACAACTGACACTGAGATCTACTCCAGCAACACGAAAAGTCTGCCCTTGAGCCTTATTAATTGTCATTGCATATCAAACCGATACTGGGAATTGCGTTTTTTAAATTGGAATGAATTTTTTTTTGGTATTATGGGAATTCTAGGAATAAAGACGGCTTCTCCTGCACATCAACCTGTTAAAATTTGAGCCTCGATTAAATTTTGTTGCAACTGGGTTACTTTTAGCCGAGTTCCATTGCAAAGTTGTGGTGGTCTTAAATTTCGGAGCAGAATTATAGGAATGCCGATTTTTAAACGAATTTCATGAGAAGGAAGTCCTGCTCGGATTTTATTTATTCAAAGAATTTAAAAATTCTATCGGGTAATTAGTGGCTCGAATATAACACGCTACCAAAATAACTAATACCTATTTTATGAAATAACAAAAAAAGAAAACTAAATAAACTAAATTAATTTAAAGACTAAAAGTCGCGCTGATAAACAATATTGCATGTCAATAAGGTCGAATGCTCGGAACGTCTACTCGCATCAACAGCCAAATATTGTATGAAGTTCGCGTTTGGATCCCCCGCCAAGCGTATTTCATGTATAACTTTGGTGTTTTTGTACCGATTTCTATGATTATTTTTTTATTAAATAGGTAATAATGTTAAAATTTATTAATTAGGGATGATTTAGAGTGTTATAATCGTAAGAGTAGACAAATATAATCAGAAATCTCTGAACTGCTAAGCTATCGGGAGTTACACGTGTTATTGTCAGTCAACCATAAAAGATAGACATTTGCTGTTATGGAATATTTTTTATTTAATTTTAAGGAGAACATTTCCGTCATACATGATTTCTGTGTAGCTTTAACTATTAAGGCTGCACACGCGAAGGAAGCTTAAAAAATGGAGTAAGTTCTCCTGTTTTCCCAACATTTCCCTTCACTGCTCTGCTCCTATTGATCGCAGCGTGATGAAAAGTATACTATAACCTGCCCAGGAGTATGAAGAACAATTGTACCAAGTTTTGTTGAAATCCGTCGAGTGGTTTTTGTTTCTATAACGAACATACAGACAGACAGACAGACAGACAGACAGACAGACAAAAATTTTACTGATTGCATTTTTGGCGTCAGTATCGATCACTAATCACCCGCTGATAGTTATTTTTGAAATATATTTCATGTACAGAATTGACCTCTCTACAGATTTATTATAAGTATAGATTAGCAAATTTGGCGCCCTCTCTCATATTACATGAACTCAATCATACGAGTACATGCAATGGTATCGAAATTTAATAAAAACTTGTTCCATATACTTCCAGCGATCACTTACAGCTGATCGGCAGTGACAACTGCACCTTCACTGAGAAAGACAAAGAGCTTGGCAAAGACAACTTCTCGAAGATACCCAATGGAGTCAATGGAGTAGAAGACCGGATGGCAGTACTTTGGCAGAAGGCTGTCAATACAGGTATAGTAGTTTCTACGCCGGTTTGAGGGAGAGAGGAATGCGCCCGAGAAGCGAGCCCTGGTGGCCCAAGTCGGGGGACATCTAGTTGTCAAGCACAATCGTGGCAAGGGTTGAGTATCCATGGCCTCCTTCTCCAGGGACTTTTCATCGCAGAAGGAGGCTTCGGAGAGGGTCAGAAAGTAGGATGCGCTAGCTGACCAACAGACTGTGACCGAGGAGGAGGGATCGACGCTACGCCGGCCTCTCACCGCTGCCAATAGAGGCCGGGGGTGGGTTCCAGACCCACATAACTACTTTTATACTAATTGGTTCTAGATTCTAAAGGTTGTAGACCTTGCTGTGGTGATGGGTTTGTTTGCCTTCGGGATCCGTTGGCCATACCGGTTCAGTCACGAATGGGCGGTGTTTACTGATTTTGAAATTGACAAAAACAATCTTTCAAGTGGGTTGTATATCGTGTCAAAATTTTTGCTCAATTGATGCATATTTTTGTGAGTTTTTTAAGCGTATACAAAGCAACTTAACTTTGCCGCCTTTGATGATATCCTTCGGGGAGGCCTATGACCATCAGTGGATCTCTTTTAACTGATATTACGATGTCTTTTTAGGAGTAATGGACCCGTGTCGCTTCGTGGCCGTGACCAGCTCGAACGCGGCGAAGATCTTCAACCTGTGGCCACAGAAGGGGCGCATAGCGGTCAACAGCGATGCCGATGTCGTAATTTGGGACCCACGCCTTGAACGGACCATCACGGCCGCTTCGCATAAGCACGCTGTCGACTTCAACATATTCGAGGTATGATCTGGGCCCTAGGGGTTAGATGTGCTGCCTTTGGATCATCGGGTTCCGGGTTCGATTCCGGGGTCGGGCAAGTCTGTAGCATGCTACAGGCTTTACACAATTTACCCGAAAAATATTATGTAAGTGCAAGATATTCTTTACCGACTGCAGCGCCATCTGTCGGGCTGATTTGTGAATCTGAATCATCCTGTGCCACCTAAAGGCATACAAAATATGTCATTCAAATCGGTCCGGCCGTTTAGGAGGAGTTCAGTGACATACACACGTGCAGTAGCGTTATATATATAACTAGTGGCCCGCCCCGGCTTCGCCTGTGCAAAGCGGGGGTGGGTTATACTTAAAAACCTTCCCCTTGAATCACGCTATCTATTAAAAAAAACCGCTTCAAAATCCGTTGCATAGTTTTAAAGATTTATGCATACATAGGGACGGACAGAAGAATGCGACTTTGTTTTATACTATGTAGTGAAGATAAATAAATGAATGCAATTGGTATATCGTTCCAGGGTGTGCACGTTGTTGGAAGTCCCCAGTACGTGATCGTGAGCGGTCGCGTGTGCTTGGACGACGGAGAACTGAGGGTCGCCGAAGGTAACAACATTATCGCTATCTTTCTTATTGTAATTAGATATTATTGAATTCGAAATATCAATACTGGACTCTTCAACGCGGCGTAGCCTTGGCGTCGTCATCTACGGTGTCATTACTAGACCCGGCAGGGGACCTCTCGCTTTCGAGCTTAGTCGGACGGATGCTCGACAGCGAGGAGGGCTGGGAAGCTGTTGCCTCCTGCGAGGACGTTATGTCGCAGAATAAGGCGGCGGAACGGGTCAGACAGGAGGATGCTCTAGCTGACCCCGCACCACCGACGGAGGCTTCGGACGAGGAGGCGATTCTACCGCTGGCCCCCGCCATAAAAGCCGGGTGCACCCCAGCGGAATACCCTCACCCTTGGGGCTCCACAGATTCGCGAAAATGCATTCCACTGTGACGACCCAACTAGGCCACGCGGGCAGGCGACTACCAGAAGGCGCCCCGGGCAACTAGCATGCCAGCCCATCACCGACCTTTATGGCGAGGGCAAGAGGTGGGCGTAAACTAGCCTCCTCCCCGGCCTTCGTCTGCGGCGCGAGTCGATCGGAGCTTCTCGGGTCAAAAGGTCGACCGCCAACCGAGGACACTGGTGTACGCAGCAGTTTAGGGCTCCCGGTTACTGAGGACAGAGGAGTCCCCAGAGGCCAAACCGGTTATGACATCATGTGTTGCTCTTCGTCTGGCTCTCCCCGTGGGCCCGCCCGGTATATGTGACCTTGAGTTGGTATAGCCCCAATGGGTCATCAAGGCACACGTCCCTCAGCCCTGTAAGGACTTGTAGGACAGTCCCGTGTCGCCGACACAGCCAGCGATACAGGTGGGTGGAGAGAGTCTCCACCGGGAACTCCAGATCCACCTCCCATGGGGGACCCGCCACCGTCGGAAGCCTCACTGACTCAGTGCGTCTCGGGCAATTCGGTAGGCCTTGGCGTTGTACCGTCTTCGTCCCTGATCGTGCGTCATGTTCGATGCCGGCCTTAGTAGTAGTCCTTAGGATCGTCCCTGGCTTTAAAGTTTTCTTGAGCCTTGGTCGTGGCGTAATCTCTAGCGCCGTCCTTGCCGCCGTCTATGGCGTTGACTGCGGTTGTTGTATTCGGACTTACTGTCGTCTTCGGCATCATAAATGGCCCTGGCATCCTCGACCGTGGCGTCGTTAACGGAGTCCGTTGCGTCGGCCCTGGTGTTATCATGCATGCATTGGCCTTGTAGCCCAGCCAGTTGGCCAAGGCGTCGTCAACGGAGTCAAACTTGGCGTCGGGATGGCGTCTTCATCGGTGCCGTGGTCATCTTTGGCGTGGTCTGTGGTCTGTGGTCTGGCCCGTGGCGTAGTCTGGCTGTACATATCTTCGTCGGCCTTAGCGTCATGTGCGCGTCGGGCCTTGGCGTCGCCGTCGAACACTGCGTCGGCTTTGGCAATAGACTCTTCTTTTTAGTTAATTCCAGGTTTGACCAAGCATTCCACGTGTGATCTCCTTAATTTCAGGGTCAGGGCGCTTCCTCAAGACGCCAGTGAACAGCCCCCACGTGTATGGGGAGGAGCCCACCCACCCTGTGGGTGATGCCCCCTTGGACGAAGACTTCGACCGGGAGACACCCACCAAGGTCACCAACGGTACTCCATCACCTGGTAAATAATTTCTTATGTGGTTTTCACACTATCACTACTACTACTCAGCCCATAAATGACCCACTACCGAGTCAGGCCTCCTCCCATAACAGAGAGGGTATTTAGCCTACTGTGCCACGCTGGCCAGATGGGTTGGCACAGGGTTTCATGTAGTTTTCCTTCTTTTGCGGCTGGGTTGTTGGCCTTGTCATTTCCTTTGGTCTGCTCTTACTACACACTCTGGATGAAATGGGATGGTGACACTATATATTCTAAATCCGTCACCACACCAAATTCATCATTTCAGCCAAAAGACGTCCACTGCTGGACATAGGCCTCCCCCAAGGATTTCCACAACGACGGTCCTGGGCCGCCCGCATCCATCGTTTTCCGGCGACCTTAACCAGGTCATCGCCACCGTGTGGGAGGCCTATCAGCACTGCGCCTTCCGGAACGCGGTCGCCACTCGAGGACTTTTCTGCCCCATCGGGCGTCGGTCCTGCGCGCAATGTGCCCTGCCCACTGCCACTTAAGTTTGGCAATCTTGTGGGCTATGTCGGTGACCCTGGTTTGCCTGCTTATCTCCTCATTTCTGATTCGATATCGCAGGGAAACTCCGAGCATAGCCCTCTCCATTGCCCTTTGGGTGACTTTGAGCCTTCTGATGGAGCCATAATCACTGGCAACACACTATGGTTGAAGATCAATTTACACACACACGTACCTAGTATAAAACAAAGTCACTGTCGTCTGTCCGTCCCTATGTATGCTTAAATCTTTAAAATTACGCAACGGATTTTGAAGCGTTTTTTTTAATAGATAGAGTGATTCAAGAGGAAGGTTTATATGCATAATACTGTAGAGAAACACTGACAAATTAAGATGTACATCATTGCACCCATGCGAAGCCGGGGCGGGTCGCTAGTATTATTATAAATTCCATTTCCATACAGATTTAGGAGATATGTGCAAGACATTCGCCGATGTATCGGTCTCATCCGGCTGCAGTACGCCAACCGGACGCAAGATGCGCGAGCCGGGACAAAGAAACTTGCAAACTTCCACCTTCTCCATCAGCAGTGAGTCTTACCCTTTTAACAGACTTCAAGGAAACAGGTTCGCGCTACGTCGGAAACATTTTACTGGTTACTCGAAGAGGCCTGTACTAATGTAGACACACCTATTTTTAACCCCCGACGCAAAACGAGAGATGTTATAAGGTGTTATAAGTTTGACGTGTCTGTCTGTGGCACCGTAGCTCGCGAACGGATGAAGCGATTTCAATACAGTTTTTTTTGTATGACAGGATGTTCTTAGACATGTTAGATGAAAATCGGTTGAGTCGTTTAAAAGTTATGGGGGGTGAAAGTGGGGAAGAATAACCGAAAGTCTGCAAATATAATCGAGTGGGGTCTCAAATGAAAGCGCATCACGTGCACATTAGATAGATAGATAAACTCTTTATTGTACACAAGAGAAATAGACAGAACACAATAATATGCAACAATTTGTAGGTACAAGTGGCGGTCTTATCGCTGAATGCGATTTCTTACAGACACATTACAAACATCATAATAAGCGTGTACCTATAAAAAGCAAAAAATAAAAATTAACTTACTTAGGTCATTGTGTCGGGGGCTTATTTAAATTTTTAATTTATTTTTTTGTTATAATGAGTACGTAGCATTTAGACAATGTCATATATTGTACACTGTATGTGTGAGCAACGACGCAATGGATTATTAATTCGCGGACTTGTATTTGATTGGCCCTGACCCAAGGCCTAGTTGTCATTCATGCGTTAACGTGTTGTGTGTTTCTCTCATCTGGCGAACTTGCTCCCACTATGCTGTTAAGTGCTTTTTGTAAACAAACCCATTGATTTAAAAAAAGCAACTACAGAGTTTCTTGCCGGCTCTTCTCTGTAGAGCAGCATTCCGAACCGGTGGTAGTTTCAGCATGAATGTGGATGGACGTAAGGGTTGTGGAAGAGAGATGGATGGATGGATTGTAAACATGAGAAATTGTGTATGAAAGGTGTGACTGTAGATATGACGACTGATAGGTGTGTATGGAGACTACCACCTAGCGTAAGATGATGATGATAATGGTAACTGTAAATATGACGATTTATAAGAGTTTTGTGATAAAACCTACGTAAATAAAGTTAATTTTGAGTTTGAGTTTGAGTAGTTCATACTATTATTCAGCTCATAAATGACTTCTAATGGATCGAGCCTCCTCCAATTACATGGAGGGTAGTAGATACTGTGCCACTCTGGCCAGACAGATTGGCACAGGGTCCGTATCAAGATTTCCTTCTCTTGCGGCTTGGTTATCAGCCATGTCATTTCCTTTTGTCGGCGGAATGGCTTGGTGACACTGTGTATTCTAAATCCGTCACCACATGGACTGAATTGAACAATCAATTCAATGAACTACTACTTAGCCCATAAATGACCCACTGCCGAGTCGGGCCTCCACTCATTACATGGAGGGTAATTAGCCTAATACAATTAACTGTCTGTCTGTAATTTAGAAACATAAATACTTAATCATCATATCATCATTTTGGCCACTACACACATACTATTTGAATTTGAAACATGAAGGAAGCCTCACATGATTTTGTCCATTAATCAAAAATCACGAAATTTCACAAATGGGGAGGGGGGGGATATAGTAAGATATCACGTGTATTTATTTTTTCGTCAATTGCGTGATTTCTAAACCGAAAAGCGGCGTGTAGTATTTGCGTGTAAGATTCTTTGTGGGTACTAAAAAATACATGTGATTTTTAATAGGGATGGGGGGGGGGGCGGTTAGTCTTAAACCTCACGAGGTATCACCAAGTAGGGGGGGGAGAGGTTAAAAACTGTTAAAAAACATCACGTGATTTATGGACAGCCCCTTTCCTTCTGTCGTAACTGGGTGCTCTCCCTCCTGCGTTTCTGCACTTACGACACCCTCAAGTTAGTGTGGGTTGGTGATATTTCATATTCTAAATGCGTTCCCTTTCTTTATTTACAGAGGAGGTTGAGGGTTTGGATACTAAGACGTCAGTACGCGTACGGAACCCCCCGGGAGGGAAATCGTCCGCCTTTTGGTAAACTGCAAGACTACTGCCGATGCCACGGTGTTAACAAGATTGAAGCTTGCAAGAAAATTGAACGAGGCTACTTGTGGAAAATGTTTTTAATTATTTACTTGAACAGTATCATTTTTATTTTATATCAATGATGGTGAGCTGTTGCGCCCACGGATCTCATAACAGAAACCAATATTCCAAAATGCAGACTAAGCTATGGTAGTTCTTCTTTTTTATCAGATACTTGAATGCCTTCGACCCTAGGCTTGTGTGGTGGAAAGCAACGGCAGGGTCTAAGATGGAGCAGACAATTCAAAGAAATGCCCTGACGAGCACCTCTCACGCAGTAAATCTGCTTGGCGCCGGACTTAGATGTGAGGGTGGTAGTTAGTCGAGCGGACCATTAGATGCTACCACCAAGCGTGCTGGGTTTTGTTGACTTTGATAACACGCATTTTTTCTCAGCGTGCGGTGGAGAAGTACCATATTCTGCCCAGTCTCCACACGGGGTATACCATAGTTAGCCTCAGTCTGCATTTTGTAATAAGAAATGTCGTAGAACGAGTTATAATGATTAAAATAGGGTATTAACTTTAGACCCTCCAAGAACTAAAGTCTAAAAACAAGCTTTGTGACCAGCTCATCAAAGAGCGAGATGACAGTGAAAAAGAAATTGAAATTGTAATTAATAGGAACTCTGGACTGAAAAATGAGCTGACTGAACTTCATATTCAGCTCATGGCCGTACAGGAGCAGAGAGACCAGCTTCAAGACATTGTCAATTCTTTCCACAGTTGTAGCACTATGCATGAACAGGCTCTGAGTCGTATCGCTGAACTGGAATACTCATTGCATGAAGCTCAAAAGGCAATTGAGAGCTTTGAACACACCAGGGAGTGCCAGAACAGTAGTACAACTCAGTCCCTATATGACGAATTACTGGGACATTCAGAATGTAATAAAATATGTAATGTAACATGTCAGGCTGAACAGGACCATTTAGTTACAATGACCAGTAAGAACAAGATTAAGAAGTATGTAAAAATTAATAGATTAATTAATAAAACTAAGAAATTATTAAAATATAATAAGCAAACAAAAATGCTAAAGTCATTAGGTAGTAATAGGATTATATTAATATCTAAGTTACGTCAATATAAAGATAATTTAGTAAAATCACAGTATATATATGATAAGGATACTTATAATTTACAGGTAGACATAATTAATCTGCAAAAAGAGCTTGCCGGCATTGCCCAGAAATATGAGGATGCCCAAGTTCAAATTAAACATCATATTTTGGCCACTAATGAGCTTTTGAAAATGAGTTCTTACAATGTTGAGCGTTTTCAATCATTGACAGACAATTCCCCGCAACAATTGTGCCCAGAAAACACATGCAGCATTGTCTCTCATGATCATGCGGAACCATCATCATCATCATGTAGTGAGTTATGCAACTTAGATGACCGTATTGTATTACAACAAGATGTGCGCCCCTGTACAGCCGCATCTAAAGTTATTATTTACTCAGACAAATTAGGTCAAGGTTTTAGCTCACTCTTGAAAGAAAATTATGATCTACCTATTTGTAACATGTGTTCGCCTGGCATTGACTTAAGTACTTTAACGAATAACATTCAGCCTCGTGACTTAAATAAAGACACAACTGTAATAATTTTATTTGGCAATAGCATTTCAGTTAAACGGTTACAGATTTTAAATATGATAGATAAATTATTGGAGCTCAATGCCATGTACGGCTGTAAATTTATAATAAACGCCCTTCCTTATTCGCAGTCATTAACAATTAATCAAAATAGACACATATTTAATTTAAATATGCTCATATATAATCTGACTCATCGCCATGACAAAGCGATATCATTTTTTGACTGCAATAAATTTATATCTAGATTTAAGTTGACTAAGGATACTATGTACCTGCCCCTTAGAGATAAGAGACAAATGGCTACGTTGATAGCTTACAATTTACACCCTGTTGACTATGTCAGAGGAATTTCTTTACAAACTTCTAGTAATAGGACACTGACAGACTGTGTTATTCACAGTTCATCGGACACATCTAGTTGTTTAAACAACTAGATAAGACAACAGTCATGCCCTCTCACTTACGTATTGTACATCAAAATATACAAGGCATGACTAGCAAACAGTTAGAGATTGATCTTTTTCTGGACTATCACAAAGTTCAGGTATTTTGTGTTACGGAACACTGGTTGAGAGATTATGAGCTGGGGCGCAATAACATGAGCCACAAAGTAGTAAGTGCTTTTTGTAGATCATCCGCCATCCGTGGTGGGTCTCTTATATTAGTATCAAGTAATTTAAAATGCAAAGAACGCAAGGATATTGTGCAGCTCTCAATAGAGCGCACGATCGAGTTATCTTGTGTAGAACTTGATATGTATATCATTATTTGTGTTTACCGCCCTCCATCAGGTATATACAGCCAGTTTGAAATGGTAATGGAGGAAGTTTTAGGAAGAATTACAGTAAATAGTGGTAAAGATATAATAATTTGTGGTGATTTTAACATAGATTTGCTTCTTGAATCAGCGTCAACTTGTCGATTTATTAGCCTCTTTAAATCATTCGGATTGACTCACGCCTTTTGTGAACCAACTCGAATTACTACAACTACATTTTCATGCCTCGATAATTTTTTCTGTAGTTGCGATATGGTCGATAAATCAATCCTAAACGACCTATCATCAGATCATTGCGGCCAACTTATTGTTCTACCCTTCCAAAAAACAGTGGAATGCCTTAAGTTTACTACTAGACCAGTCACATGTAGCAGATTAGAACTATTCAAACATAATATATCTAAGATGACTGGTGATATGGCTCTTGCACGTGGCGATCCAGATAGCTTATTTATGAACTTATTTGATATTATTAAAAGGCAATACGATGATTTATTTCAATTAAAAACTTTTACTAAAAGAAATAAAATTAAATTTTGTGATTGGGCTACACCAGGCATTTACAAGAGTAGGAATACATTGTATAATCTTTATTCCATGAAACAAATGAATTTTGATTCAGTGTTTCACGATTATGTTAGGTCTTACTCAAAAGTTTTTAGGAAAGTTTGCAATACAGCTAAATCCTTACACATAAGCCGTAAAATAAGAAATTCCGAGGACAAAATAAAAACAACTTGGAATATTATTAATGCTGAAATTGGGAAATCAAAGCCACAAGATTCCATGTTCCAATTAAATGTAAATGACAAATTAATAATTAATAATTATGAAGTGGCTCAAACCTTTAATAACTTTTTTGCCTCTATACCTAGTCAAATCACTGCTTCGTTGAATTCTTCTCCTGACGTTGCCGAAGAATTACTCAGAAAAAATGTTAAGGAGTGTTCAGACATGTTCAGTTTCACTCGCGTTACAGCCATAGATATTGTCAATACTTTTACTACCATTAATTCAAAGAAAACTGGGGATTTGTGGGGTATGTCAACACTAGCAATTAAAAGCATTATTTATGAGATTGCCCCGTACCTTACAGTTATTTTTAATGAATGTATAGACGTGGGTACTTTTCCTAATTTGATGAAACTTAGTAAAATTACACCATTATTCAAAGCTGGCAACAAAAAAGAGCCCGGCAATTACCGTCCAATTTCTATTCTGCCAGTTCTAAGTAAAATCTTTGAAAAACTGATTCTAAAACAATTACTTCATCATTTCGATATACATAAATTATTGCATAGTGAGCAATACGGTTTTACTAAAGGTCGTTCTACGACCAATGCAGGTGCTGCGCTCTTAAAACATATTTATGATGCTTGGGAGAACGCGCAAGATGCTATAGGTATTTTTTGTGACCTATCGAAAGCTTTCGACTGTGTGCATCACGAAACCCTGATTAGAAAGCTTCAACACTATGGCGTTAAAAACAATGCTCTCAATTTATTAGCATCGTACCTGAGTGATAGAATTCAGTTCGTCGACATTAACGGAGTTAAGTCTGCTGGATCGCCTGTGTCAATGGGCGTGCCACAAGGGTCCATCCTTGGTCCCTTCTTATTTCTTGTATATATTAATGACCTTGCATTTTTTATTAATGACATCTGCGATATCGTGCTTTTCGCTGATGATACATCTCTTGTATTTAAAGTTGACCGAAAAAACGTTAATTACGACGACGTGAATAGCGCGCTTAGTCAGGTATCATACTGGTTCACAACAAACAATCTGCTACTAAATTCTGTGAAAACTAAATGTATTCGATTTGTAACACCGAATACCAAGATTAAAGATACAAAACTAGTTTTGGATGATAAACAAGTAGACATAGTAGATTCAACCAAGTTTCTAGGCATCACTCTAGATCGTAAGCTGCAGTGGAAGCCTCACATTGCCACTCTTACGGGAAAGCTTAGTTCAGCCGCCTATGCTGTTAGACAGGTTAGGAGACTCACTGACGAAGATACGGCAAGACTAGTTTACTTTGGTTACTTCCATAGCGTTATGTCGTATGGGATCTTACTCTGGGGTAATGCTGCCGATATACAAAACATATTTGTTCTACAGAAGCGCGCGTTACGTTCAATCTATAATTTAGGACCTAGGGAATCGCTGAGAGAACGCTTTAAAGAGATAGGCATTTTAACTGTAGCGTCACAGTACATTTTCTCAAATCTCATTTTTGTTAAACAAAATTATAATAGCTTTAAAAAAAATAGTGACGTCTCGTCCTCCAATATCCAGACCAGAAATAGGCGTAAGCTAGTTACACCATTCCACCGGCTACAAAAAGCACATGGTTCTTTTGTAGGTCTCGGAATTCGCCTGTTCAATAAATTACCGGAAACTGTCTTGGATTGGTCGTTCGAGAAATTTAAAGGTTACATTAAGTCCCGTCTAATTAAAAAAGCGTACTATCAAGTTAATGATTATCTATCAGATAATGACGCATGGGAGTAACGTCGGCTGTGTTATGGTCTAGCTCTGATCTTTCAGCCATTTTATTAGTGAAGTTTGTAAACAGTATGTGAGTGCAGTTTCAGCACGCACCATGTAATTTGTGTGTAATTTCACTATTTTTTATTTTAAATTTTTAATAGGCTACATGATTATGCGTGTTATTGCTTTCACAAATCTGTAAGACTTGTTTGTACCACCATCATTGTAATCCTTTTATTTAAAAGAGCAACCACAGAGTTTCTTGCCGGCTCTTCTCTGTGGAATGGCGTTCCGAACCGGTGGTAAAAACTAGATGATTAGTTTTTTTTTATATTTCTCTTAAATTTAATACTTTTTTTTTGACTATTTGAAAGCATTCGCAAGAATTTATTCGAATAAAAAACATTTTGATTTTGATTGATTTTGATTTTAGAACCAGTTTTGTAATAAGGCGGTAATGGTTTGACTAACAATGCTGGCGATATACCGATGCACACTGATAGAGGAACTCTAGTAATTCTTCTAGAAGGTGTATATACCTAACCTGACCAGGGTCTTACTCTCGAACACGATTCCAATCGATCGGGATTAGAATTATGACGTTTCGTACCCTTGAACGCGACGCTAGCGCCAAATTGTTTCAATATTGGGTGGCCATTGGATGAACTAATCACAATTGGATTCTCTTGACCCCACTTTGCCAGCAACTTGACAGCCAATTTTTTGCAAGCTAAGTTCATGTGTGACACAATCGGTAGCCAATACAAGAGCAATTCTGATTTCAATCCAATGTTGTCAGTATTATTTTCATGAGTTCAGTAATTTGCCGGCATTGAAAATGATTTGGATCGGAATTCGTTGTGGATAAAAATTGTTATTGGATTGAAGAGTAAGCCCCCAGGTTTCATATGAAGTGTTCTTGGGTATAGATTTTCTGCTCACCTCATTTATTCGCCTCCGACGACACCCTCCAAACGGCACGAGTTGCCGACTATATGCATGTCCTGTATTTAAATCGCATATCACAAGTAGAATCGTGCAAAGCGGCTATGAAACATTTTAGGCTACGATTTGGTAACCAAAAGCTTATTTTAGAACATAATTTAGACTATTTAATTACTTAGACATGACATAATCATAATAAACGGTTTTTATTGTCGGTTATTTGTAATAACGTGTTATTTATTCAGTTAAGTAGACTGATTGGTGTTTGAAGCGTGTAGTTGACAATGTTTTAGCAGGTTTTATTAGTACGGTGTGCCGAGTGCGAGCTTTCTCATCTATTAGTATTAATGTTAGGCTAATTTGAAAACGAAAAACATCTACAGTAAAATTTTAACTACGGAACCCATAAGTGAGCCACTGTCGAGTCGGGACTCCTCTCATCACAGGGAGGGTAAGAGTACCGGCGGGTTGGCATAGTGTTTTGTTTCAAATTTTCCTTCTCTTATAGTTTATAGTGCCTTGACATTTTCCTTTTGTCGGCTCTTACGACACCCTCAGGGTGGAATGGGGTGGTGAAACTATGTATTCTAAATCAGACACCACACTACTACTACTATACTACTATTCAACCCATAAATGACCCATAGCTAAATCGGGCGTCCTCCACTTACATTGACGGTAATTAGCCTACTGTGCCACACTGGCCAGACAGGTTGGCACAAGGTTTCGTATCAAGATTTCCATATCTTGCGGCTAGGTTATCGGCCTTGTCATTTCCTTTACTCGGCTCTTACAACACCCTCAGGGTGGAATGGGGTGATGACACTATGTTTTCTAAATCCGTCACCACACTGATCTAAATAGTGTACATTACAATATACGAGAATAAGACCAACATTTTACCATTGTTTAATCTCCGAGCTTTATCAACATCGCGTGAATACAAATTGCTTATAATTGACGCTAGATGGCGTTGTTGCGACATTGTGTTATCACTTAGTTAAAAATACTCGCACTCGGCACTCAGATTGTGATGACTTCGAAATCATGTTTTCGATCAATTTGTGAATGTGACTTGTTTTTTAACTTAACTGCATTTATACGATTAAATCATTCAAATCGCAAATTATCTTTGGATTTATCAGGGCAACATTTGATAGATGTGTGTTGTATTACTTAAATGTTTGGATTCCTATTTATGGCATGGATATTCGTGTTTGCTATTCGTATGCGATATTTATGTGCGCCAATATTGTTGGCTATGTTTTGTATGACTAATGTCACCGAACATTAAGGGCTACCCTTAATGTCAGATATGACAGATACGTGATTACGAATAGTGAAGTTAGTTGCAACAGTACATGGAAGATCATGCTTTATCCGGTCTCCCAATGCTACATGTTTCTTTGTCAGCAAAACTAACTCTTTGCAAATTTCGTTTGCGCGATTTAGACTTAGACTTACAGAATTTTGTTTAAAGATTTATTATTTGAAGTTATTATTATAATTTGACGTGTCGGGTTTTTTAATCCATTAATAATGTCTTATCAGAAATCTCACCGAATATGAAAAATTTACTGAATAACGTAAAATTCTATTCTCTATTCCAACGATTGTAGGGCTGCGGTTTTTTAATAATTTACTATATGTATGTTCTTATTTACTTACTACTTAAGCATATTCAATCACCTTAATTTAGTCTTAATCGCAATAATATTGAGACCTATTAACTCATTTATAAGTTTTCATTAAGTTTGCATTCTGATAATTAAAATTACTAGTGGAAGTAAGTAGCTAAGTTACCTTTGATTATGTTTGTTGCTTGATGTGATGTCTTAACTTAAGTGTTTAGATATAGAATAACTTAACTTAGCACCCTCTTATAAAATCTTACACAGTTTCTATATGACATGAAATCGAGGCCAATTTCATTATGTTAAAATCATTTACTTAAAAACGAACTGTTGCTATAATTAAACAAGCTTTAACAATAATGATATTTAAAGGGCAAGAGAACTGTCACGAGCGGCAAAAGGTCAACGCCCGGGCTCATTAAAAAAAATCCCAATAAAGAGTCCAATTTCCTTGATTTCATATTATGTATTTAAATTTTGTAATGTGTCCATTAGTAGGTACCTATAGTATAAAATACAATGTGTCAGTCTGGTCAATGCTGGGGCCAAACCATTTTTAGAATTTCAGTACAAAAAATATCTTCCCATTATAATTGAATTTCCTGTCTTAGTCACAAAAGAAGTTTGAACTCTCAAAATATGTAAATGTAAGATATGTACACGTTACAGTGGCCAAACCAGTTTATACTGTAGCTTTTATAACTGCTAAATCAGACCTCCTAACTGACGGAGATGACCACAAGTGCACATAAATGTGTTTGAATAGAGCTAAACAAAAGAATCAGTTGTGTGTTTAAAATACACTGGGCTGCAAAACTAAGTATCGCACTTTTAAAATTGCAATAACTTTTTAAGTACACAAGATATACTTTCGAAATAAAAAGGACTCGAATTTTTTTGTAGAGTTTGCTATAGTTACATAGAAAGCTGATAACGTTTGCTATTAAACGTTTTTTATTTCAAATCTCTAACTTCTATAGTTTAGAAAAAAAATATATATTAAAAGTGTAGTAGTATTAAAAGTTAGTATTGCAGGTCAGTGTACTTTTCTATCTTAAAGCAGGTGTGGGATATCGACAGTTTCCTAAAGTATTTTTTTTTCATTAAAATATGGTTTCCACTGAATATCCACCATCAATCATCCTACAGGTACTATCAAATCAGAGTTCCATAGGATTTTTTTAATTGTCTGTGTTAAAAAAATGTGGTGTGGATTGTTCTGATTCTTTCGTAATGTCTAAAGGGTTTTTGTAGCACACTGTATTTTTAAAAAAATAACCATTTTTCTAAGTCGCAAAACAATTAAAAGTAATTTAGTTACCTAACCGCTAAGATAGGTTTCCAATCTAATACTTAAACAATTGATAACGCATCACAATTTTATAGCGATTTACATTTATTTTCTAAATGTATTCTATTATGCATTGTCACAAATAAACAATGTAATCTCAATTGGTTTTTTTACCTAGCCTTTCCTCTGCGTTAAACCAATTATGGCGTTCACAAACGTCAACGGATAAATCATTTTGATAACACTGCTACCAGGTCGGATCGCGGCACCAACCGAAAAGACCTGGCGGAAGAAACTCTGTGGGCTCGCCTTTCTTTTTAAACGCCATAATACAATACAATGACCGTCTACATATATATATAGGTATATATCTTACTAGTTTCGTTTCTTACAAACCTCTTACGGGTTCCGAAAGGCGGTCAACTGAAATATGAATAACCTATTTAATAAAAAAAGATATGATATATAAAAAGAATAATTAATAATGAAATTATAAGTCTTGAATCTTGTTCACAAGCTTAACGCTTTGGCAGCCACCGATATCCTGTATGCCTAGAGGACTAGAGGTTGGATGTGCCGCCTTTGGATCCCGGGTTCGATTCCGGGGCCGGGCAAGTATATTTGTGTAAACCAGAGGCACTTTCTCGAGTCTGGGTATCGTGTTCGTGAATTTCATGTTTGTAAATTGCCCCCGCGACACAGGTTAACCTACTGCAGAGGTTACGTTTTTTTTAAAAAAAAGAGGAAATAAAGAATTTCAAAGGGAAGTGGTCAACCCGCCACATATTGCTACCACTGATGAAGTCTTAAGTCAAGCGGATAGTGCAGAATGCTGGTTATGCAACGTCTGGCTCTGCGGGTAGTTCCTAGGGTGTCCATGATATTACCATATGACCGACTCAGTTCTCCTGAGCCTACAAAATACCGACAGTTTCGGCTGTCATTCGAACGTAATATGGCAGCCATATACAGTCCCCGCCAAACTTTATGGCATTACGCTGCGCACAACACAAAATCAGGTATCAGCGGGACGTACGCGGGGCGGGGAGGAAAGGCACGCCCGCAATCGCCGTTTTTCACCCACAAGCGTCCGCGCCATCCACGTGTTAGTGTGAGTCAGCTACGTTCGTATTGGTTATGAAATATACGATGCGCAAGTTTGTACCTACGGCTACATTCAGAGCGGCCATAAATATTGGCGAGGACTGAACTTTGATGGTAACGCAGTCGTATAACAACATTAAGCAGGATAACAACAATATTTAGATGATAAGTCTATCGATACAGTAATAATCGGATCAACGAAAAGTCATCATCATCATCAAAATTAGCGTTACACGCTCTTCCGCCAACCACCGCCAGACCGTAGATTGTAGGAGTCAGAATAACATGTAGGTGATTGGCTCTTTCAGTAAACGTGGGAACATACAGATAACAGAGCGGAGGGATTCCGGAAACGTCGAGATTTTATTAGAATTTTATCATACTATAAAATACGATCAGAATTGTGGATGTAGATTTTTATACTTAAACCGACAATACAAATACCGTCTCCAGAAAGCCACCGTTCTCTACTTAAGAGTACTGTTTTTGCTTTAGGTGTTATTCCCTTGCCAACCAGAAATCACATCCCAATATAATTTATTGCATATACCCGACTATAACCTAAATAATGCAGACAAAACTACTTACACTTTCGATGATCTTCAACGGTATCACAATCGATGAAATCACGTATTTTACTTGAACAGTACAAAGTGCTCCTTAATCCGAATGCAAGCGTAACATTGACTAGGGTATTTAATAGAACACACGTCATTCTAACACTAAACACCGATACTGTTCAAGCGTCTTGTCGCAACTACCCCCGTTTTTAATTTGAAATAAATTGTCGGATGGTACCAGACAGTCTACATCGTAGATCGGAAATAAATTAAAGTAATTGCTAGAGTAAAAAAATAAATTAAAACAGATCATACAACATAGCAGAAATTAGTTTAATATGACAATAGATTTGGAATTTGGAAATTCTACCATTTTCTGGATGAATTGTAATACTAGGTGGAGTTGTAATATTAAATAGATAATTGAAAAAATCTTTTACCCTTGGCAAGGTCATATGCGTAGATGTTCGCACTCTACGTACAATTTCTTATTATTTCATCTTTCTATGCACTCTGCGATAAAAACGAAACGCGGAAAAACATATTTGCTCCCATTAAAAGAGTTTACTGTTTGTATACAGGTGCAATAAAATTTCAATTTATGTAGCTACTTTAAATACTAATATTATAAATCTGAATGTAAGTTAGTTTATTACACTTTCACGCGAAAAGTACATATACGATCATCCTGAAACTTTGTATATATTCTTGGAGGTAGAAGTAATATACATAATTAATGGTTTCATAGCGAGCGATGCCGCGAATAAAAGCTATTAAGATATATATAGCCTTACAACTCAATTATGTGCCAATGAATCATTCAACGACGACAATAAAACAAATCCATTACAATTTTTAAGTTGTTTAATAAAATAATATTCGTTCAACTGAACACAAGATATGAGGCGCGGACCTAAATGAGTTTCACTAATTTGACAAAATTTCTCTACGAAACATAACCTGCCCCTTACAGAGCTGTATTTACCCTCTTAACAATAAAAACAACCTATAAAATCTATCAACATAAGTAGTCTGCAAGTATTGTATTTGCTAACTTCAGTAAGTCAAATTTGGCACAGTTAAAATCATCTGTAACTGCAACCCTGGCTAACTATATGTCCCAGATGGCTTACCATAGATCGAACATAAATAAAATATAGTTCCTTCAATCAAAATAAAATCAAATTCCATCATTGCTAAAGCAGTAAGTTTTAAATGTATTTTTTTAATCTATAAAGTACCCATTCTCTTCAATATTGCACTCGTGTCATGCAAAATCGTACAGATAATTGAATTTTGAATTTATTTGAATTTGTCATTACATGCGTCATGTTATAAAACTGATAATATAAATTTAGCTTATGTCACGTCATAATAATATGATTGTTTATCGAATAGAAAATCACCAAATGCACAATTGTTTCAAATCATATTATAGATGTTCGATATTGCAATTAACAACCTTAAAAATCTTAATAATAACAATAAAAAGTAATTAACAAAAATCATGTTGGACAAAACTAAAACCATCCAAGAACATTCCAAGGGTACTAATAGTTTTTCTTTAATAATATAAATGCAATATTTTTATACCAAAACGACCTAAATATCAGTGAATTAGTTACAAATTTATTTACAAAACGACTCCATTATTGGGGGTTGCCAATTATAAAATATCTTGTGTTTTCGTACATACCAAACATTTTCAGTTTCAAGTCAATATTTCAACTAATATGTTTTTTTATTCTTTTAAAACTTCTGTTTATATAATAATGTATACATATGTAAGTAGCATAGTACACTTAAATTCTAATATGACACAGTTAGATTATAGCTATATTTTTACATCATGTATGTACTTACACATATACAGTGTCGATGCTGTACAGATGTGCTCTTTGATTTTATGAAAATAACGAAAGTGCAAAATTCATGGCAGAATCATTGAGAATCATTGAGTCGATTAATTAGAGAGTTAATATGGTGCTAAAGGTAAATATCATTATTTCATTCATAAAAATCATAAAAGTAACTTAGTAATCTTTACTTGTATAAAGAATACTCATCAAACAAATAATAGTTTTACAACATGCCTTTAAAATCTATAGAAATTACGCTTAACTAAAATAAGCTCTCTAATACCAATATGAAACAGTAGAAATTGTGTATGGGTTACAATATTGAACAAAGAGCAGTCGGTACAACACCTTACGATAATCTTCACTCATACAACGCCTATTCTATTCTATGACAGTCTAAAGAGTTCCGTACAACGGAAAAACAATTTTCCCTCCGTTCCGCCTTAACATTTACTTTTTACAAGAGCTTATGGCGAAGGGAAAACATTTTTAAAACTAAATTAAAACTTCTAAATCTCTACATGGAACCTTCATCTGGTGCAGGCCGTAAAAGGAAATGTTTATGATAGCGGCAGTAGCCTTCATTTTGACGAAAAACTAATTTCACAACATTTTTGGAACAATCCCACAACATCTGAGTATTTACGAGCCGTACAGTAAGGAACAGATTACAGTAAGGAATATAACTCGCAAATATTCAAATTGAGGAATTGGATTTCTTAGAACATGTCTTCCATGGTTTTATGTAACGTAGCATAAGTATGTTAGCATAAAATATAACAAAGTATTGAATTGCTTAGTCGTCAAAATCAAGGTCTGTGTTAAACAAAAATGACGAACAATAAAGAGAGCAGTTTATTTAAAGAAATAGTAAAAATATGATTATTAGCATTTTTGTTTAAATCATCAGAATTCCGAGGCAAAAGCCAATGATGATGAAACTAGAAAAACGAAACGGCTTGATAAACGATTTTCTCAAGAGGAAACTCTATTGTCAAACAGCTACAATCGGATGATTTTAAATCAAAATAATAAGTGGAGACATACATTTAGTGCTCAAATACCAACTGATTGATACTTTATAAAAAGACAATTACGGTCTTATTCAGAATAAGCCTTTCATAATATAAACATGTGTTAAATTTGTAGCGGTCCTTTTCGTTTGGCTACCCAAAGACAAGGTCAAATATTGGTTTATGGCGATAAAATGACAGCTATTTTGAATAAGATCGTAAGTGAATAATAGAAATATGATTTCCTTCCACTACTTTTAGAGGTAGACAGAGATGATTGTAAAATCTAATATTACTTGATTGAATTATTTTGAACAGAACATCATTACCTCATTAATGGTTGTAGTCGTACAAAAGAAATTGGGACTAGCTAACTTCCAATTCATATCAACTTCATGTTGTTAAATTGATTATACAGGATGTCCCAAAGATAGCACGCCACAGCGACACTGGAAGTAGGCGAGCACTCTGTCTATTCCACAAAAAATGGCTGAAGAAAAGTCTCATGGCTTCGATATATGTAACATAATCGTCAATTAATGTTAATGACTTATGGTTTATTTTTATTTAAGCCATTATTTGTGGAATAGACCTAGGTCTAGCCCATTTCCAGCGTCACTGTGGCGTGCTATTTTTGGAACATCTTTTATATAATTCCAAATTGACTTATTCATAATAGCATTATAAACTTCCAATGTTTTATTGAGTATCTGCGTGATGACGTATTTTGAATATACAAGATGTAACAAAACACAATAGTAATGCGAAGTTAAGCGTAGAGCCTATCGAAAGGACCAGTTTTATGCATAAAATCTTTTTCTATTTTTATGTATGAGAGAGAAACAGATTTTTTTCTGTACCAACTTATAAAGAAAAAAATGTGGTTTCGGAAATGCGCCATCTAGGCATCCCAGATCCATAGTATAATAAAATCGGAGTCCCAAAAAAAATCTTGCATCAAATTTCCCTAGCATTTTCTTGGCTCACTTTATTTTGTATTTAGTTGTAAAATTGATCTTTTCCTTATGGTTAATAGTAGTTATATATACCCGGGTATGGAGCTAATAAAAAGAATCAGTGCGCCAGATATTTACTACAAACAGGGCTTCCAGTGAAAACTTTATTATGGTAATTGAAGTTTATTTATTTGAGTTCCATTGCAAGTTCTTTATGTTACCTCGGTTCTCTTTGCTTACTTTTTTAATCTCGTTACCGGTTAAATGTGAAGAAAAAGTAGATGCTTATTTTCGCCTGGAACCTTGCACACAGGATGTTCATCAGGATTACCTACTGTCGATCCTTACTTTATGGCTATAAGGGTTTTGTTCCACCATGTATATATTGTCTTAGGAGGGAACTTTAAGAATTACGCAAAAAACTGTTATGGCGAAACAATATTATGTTACAAATTAAAAAAACAGATATTTATACTATAACAGCTATTAAAGACAAGTCAATGAGCAGTTATAAAAACTAGCTGGAGCACACGGCTTCGCTCGCGTGACTTTCTAACTTTTAAAGATTCAAACCAAAACTACTCACATTTTGTAGAGATGTCGTTTCTATTAAATCCAAAGGAATGATTATTTGTTACGCCACTATACAGTTAATTAAATTGTTAAGATAACTGAGGTTCATAAACCACCTTTTTTAATGAAACTTAACGGGTCAACAAACGCTAAGCTGAAAAGTCACTGTAGGCTAATTACCCTCCCTGCGATGGGAGGAATCCGACTCAGCAGTGGGTCATTTAAGGGATGAGTAGTAAAAGTAAGTTACTGTTAACTGTATTATTTTAAGTAGATAGTCCCAACTAGTATTTTCATTAGTATAAAAGGTGTAACTTAACTGCCTACCCCGGCAATGATTAAAGTCGTGATTTTACTTTGAAGACCGAGAACGGTAATGATAAACTATTCACAATTATCCAGTATGCCGTTAATGATTTAGAAAAAATAAGGACCTTTCAAGACTTGTCCAAAGTATTTGAGCGTTAAAAGTATGGTGTTATTTAAAATGCACTATAAATGACTCGAATGGGACTCTTAATTTTGAGATCGCATCGACACGAGCGCGGTCCACCAATGGCATTAGTAGACGCCCTAATCGACCAACATCGACTTAGAAACACCGCGCATTTGGTCAGAATAAATATGATTAAGTTAAACATTAGGCCCATTTTATTTGATACACGAAATAACTGTCGATTACATTGCTCTCGCTATAAATGCGATTGGTATAAATAGTTCACGAAAATGCCGGTGTTTCTACCCGTCAATATTTGTCTCGCTCGTCGAATGGAGGTAGGTCAGTCACTCGTTTCCATAGAAACTTATTGGTAGCCGCAAACGGTACTATTTCAAGTTCATATCACAACCAACACGACTCGTTTCCGGATGCGGCCGACAGATGCCGCTGTACGGCGTCCCGATAATGCCTCACTAGATGTCGCTGCGCGTCCGTGAAAATCACCCACTCGAAGTTTCGTCGAACTAAGCACTAATTGGTGTTGTTCAAATTACAGAATATACGCGATAGGCGAAAGGCCGAATCGGTAATTTTCAGTTGGATAACGTAATAGTCACTGCGGTCGGACCCCGTCAGGATTTCAACTCGTCACATGCGTAAAACGTCCTTCGAGCGTTCAGTAGGCATCTGGGGGGTCGGCACTATGAGACGGAGATGACCTCGTGGGAAGGGCGAGTTTGTGCGGCTCGAGGCCACGTTTGGGACGTGAGCTGGCCCACGGAGAGTGGGTTATTGGCGTCGCGAGGATTGGTCCCCACAGGGTTGCGGGGCGGAGCTGGTGGTGGTTCGGACGCCGGCGAAGCCAGGGAGGATAGCGCGCTTAACCCACCGGGACTGGAGGCGGAGTTGAGCGGCGTATCCGCATCACCGTCGCTGGAGGCATCTGACAGCTCTTCAAGCTTCACGTCCTCCTCAGAACAGGGGGACTGTGGCGTCACCATGGGAAGCGGGACGGTCCCCGACGCTGCTGCTGCCAGGGCTTCCATGTAGCGTACGCACTTTTTCTTCCGCCTGTGAAGATTTAGATGTTTAGTGTGGGGTTCCACAAGGATGCACTCTGTAACCACTTCTTAATCTCTTGTACAAAATGGCGTAAATAGTAAGTGTAATAATATTATTGGGAGACTTTTATAATTAAGGTGATAAAACTATTGTACACTAGTAAAATATAACAGCCGGAGTTAAAAACTAAAGCTTATCTAACGTACTTAACATCGAAATAGTTGTTGAACATGCTGGTTAACAAAATAAATAAAAACACTCGCGACACACTGAAACATGCTGATCGATATGTAAAACAAGTTATTATAAACCTATAGGAAGACAAAAAAGCGAGAAAGAAATAATTAATTCTAATAAAAACATTATACAAACCAAAAACAAATAACGAGCTAAATCGCGTAAACCTATCTACATTTTTGGTTAAGGACAAACATATTTTGAATTGTCATGGACGATAACGTCCAAGTTGGAATACAATAACGTCCAGATGTAAAATTCAATCCAGTGTAATACAAGCGTAAAGCTACTTTCAGACTAAAAGAATTCAAGACGTATTTTCTCACCATTCACACAACTGATCAGGGTCAAGATGCAGTCATGGAGAGGGTCAGTGTAATAAAATGTCAGAATTCAGGTAATCTGAATGCAGCTTAATCAAAATTGGAAACAAAAGACACTCAGAATTGACACTACAACGTCTACAACACACAACACGTCATTCTCGTCATTCCATCACCAACCGTGTTCGCTGTGCCGGCGGGGGCGGGCCGGCACTAGAGGTTAACGTAGGTAGGTTCCGCTGGGCTCGCCAGCGCGCCACCAGGCAGCGCCGTCGTCGGCTCCGGCCGGAGAAGGCCGAGCCCACCCGAGACCAGCACGCTACTTGACTCGGGGCTACAGCCCGGCAACCGGACGCACAGGTTAGTGGAGATGATAGACAAGGAGAAGTTAAATGGAAACGAGATGATAGAAACAGGACATGTAGGCAAGGAAAAGGTTTAGTAGAAGATAAATGGTAACAAGAAAATGATGGAAGACAAAAAACAAGAGATTCAAGTGTATTCACCATAATAATATACATGAATGAGAATAAGGGTATCAAAGAGTGAAAACAAACAATCACGAGGTGGCAAATAGATTAAGTTGAAAAATATTTGAATTATAAAGAAAATTGGTGACGTTGATTTTTAAATACATAATATTAATAGGGTTATTTTCAAATTGGTAATTGGACATTATATACATCAGGATGGTGACAATGGTAAAGGATTCGAAATAAGCAATAATGATGATAATAAAACCAAATTGTAGCAAGCCATATTAACATCGACAATCAGCAGGAAAAGGAACAAAGGGCGATCACAAAATTATGGATGTAATATAATGATCGAGTCAAGTGGCGATTTGGTAGGAATTCAACAAAATAAAAATTGAATAGTAAATGACAGTTCACCAATAGTGCCAGCAGATCCGGAATCCGTGAGAAGCGGCAATCATGAGTGGAAAAAACATTTCGATAAGTACATGTAGTAATCTCATTATAATAAAATCAGTAAACAAAACGAAGCGAGACTGTTCAGAAAATGTGTCAAGATTTTTTTGAAAGCTTTCGTTCTTCGACAAATGATTGCCCTTTCTCCATACGCTACTCATTTCCTAATCGCTAAGTCCACACTTTCGGCTACTTTCAAAAAAATCTATTCAGTGTGATCTACTAATTTACTTATTTCTTTGTGAAAAGACACATTTTCTGAATCTGCTCCGCCGTCGAGACTTAATTTACTAAGTGTATTCAAAATAAACATAAAAGATACAACGACAACTACATTTTTGTTTTCAAATAAATGCCAACGTATAAAACGACCGGCTTCTGTCGTCACGATAGGACAAGCCAAGTCTTTCCACATAGAAACAATATGCGAGTAACCGGTAGTATTAAAACGTACTATCGATCGTCGACGCGAATAACTTTGTGTAAGCGAAAATAAATAATAACTTAATGTGAGTGTACCCACCTGCAAGGCTTGCACCATTGGTTCTGTTGGTCGAGCCCGTACCTCGCTCGACATTTCTTCAAATTATTTCCTGAAAGTTTCACATGATGTACTTTAGAATATGTTCCTGCAATCTCACTAAGCTTTTCGTATTGGGAGCAGCATAAGTTAATGTAAATCGAGGCAAAGTAAAATTGATCGCAAAATTATCGCAAGGAATGATATCGAATCTTTTGCTATTGCTAAAATCAAAAAGGTATTTTAGTGGATTCTCTTTAGGTTATTGTGCGTAAATGAATTTACTGGAAATTATACTTGAAGCGTCTTAAAATAAAACGAACTACGACTATCGCTACTGAACCGACTACCGAGAAGCGTCATGCATTGAATGCCTTATTGTTAGTAACATGCAGGAGAGGATGGGACAAATGAACGGGAACAACGGAAAAAACATTGGTTTTAAAAATAACATACTACACGCATAAACGTTCAAAACAAAACAATACGCTAAATAACTACGCTTAAGGTCTGTCGTAAAAATAATCACAAATAAACATGACGACTATAAGCAAATTGAAGCAGAATAGGTTCTCCGGAATCAAAATAAATGTGATCTTATTTGGCCAGTATCATTGCACCGCAGACACAAGAAGCATCGGCACTCTAGACAGCCCTCGGGGACGACTCCGGGCCGAGCCCTCGACGAGACCGTCATGCACGCCGTCTCTCACTACTCCTTGGCATACCATATGAGGAAGGCTGTCCCAGCCGGTTCCGAACAACTAGACTCCCTGCAAAGCATTACTCAGTGTAGAAATATTTGCTCGCTTTAGCATGCACGCTCCCCCAACTGCGGCCACGCAGGAGCACGACGGAAGCATAAAACCGGGACAACCTTCGAAGGACCACTTGCGTCAGGGTTCTCTTTCATAAATAGCGCTTTTAAATGAAATAAATAAATGCGATAAATATTAAATAAACAAAATACTTGTATCACTACAACCTGGCACCCCTTTAACCAAGACATTCTGCAATACAGTGTCGGTCGGTTCGCGCGGGGACGAGTTCAAAGTAATTGAACTCCGGGAGGACGGGAGCGCGGGGCGGGAGGGAGCGACCAGCGTCTCCGGCTTAATCCTTCGTTAATTGACCTCATTTTTTAATGAGCCGAAGCGATCGTCCGAATGGGAGGTCGCGACGCGGGCCGCTCGGACATGTGGTTCGCCCGTGGCCGAGGCGCTGCTCGGTCTCACGGGAGGGAGTGGACCTCGGCGACGGAGTGAAAGGCAGTACCTCCATCGGTTGTCTCCTGTTTTCGTTTCCTCTTCTTGCCCCTTTGCGTATTAGCCCTAGACGACCAATCGGGATAGAGTTGCATGTGCAGTTGGCGCTCGCGGCGCGCCAGCTCGTAATACTTGGCTTGCTCCTCGCGGCCGAGCGCATGCCACTGTACGTCACCCGGAATATGGAAACAAAAGAGAATATGCACTTGGACAGTGGACGACGGCCGCGAAACCTAACCACGTGCTAGAAAAACAGCGGGGGCGCGACTACTCGGTAAATTTTCCTACTTGAATGAGAATGGCCAATTGTGACTTTCCTCACAGAACCTATTCTGCGGTCGGTCTTCGCGTCCGTTCTAGACATATAACAAACCAATATAGTTTCCGAATCGGGGGTGTAGGGTGTACGGTACATCACTGGACGGCTACAGTACACAGAACACGAAACATAGGGTAGCGCGGCGACGCCCTCGGGCGGTTGCCGCTTTTCTAGCACAGCCACCGTCGCCGCGTCGGGCAGCGCATCGACAGTAACACACACACACTCACACACGGGGATGGGGCGCGGGATGGTTAGTGCGGCGAGCCCCGGCAGCAAGCTCTCCTGTGACGGGGCGTGGAACAAGCGAGTGTCAAGCGACGACGGGAACCCAGCCCCACGTGGCGAATGGCCTATCTGTACCTCCCAGTTCAGCGGGACTTCGGTCCTTTTTCCGCTTTTTCTTTTTGGACCCGTAACCGTAGTTGTCCCTGGCGCTCCAGCCCGGGTAAAGCTGCATGTGGAGCTGTCGCTCCTGCCGCGCTTTCTCATAGTATTTGGCTTGCTCTTCGCGACTCAACGAGTGCCACTGCGTATTATGACACCATGGTATGTGTTACCAGCACTTGCGACGTGGTTTCTCTTAATCGGAGACGACGTCGAAACTCGCCCGAGCCGTTCGAGCGACATTCTATCTTATAGTTTTAGCGATAAGATAGATTGTGGCGTCGATCGATCGGTGGAGTACCGACTCTAGGTCTCGATTGCTACTCTTGTTAGGAATGAGATTGCGTTCTGAGAAGCGTCGTAACGGGTTCGGTTCTCGGTAGTTCACGGTCGACTATTTATTATTCAGTACATTTGTGCGATGACTGATAGGAATGGACCGACGCATTGTCTCGGAGCTAAGTTAGACATGCAACCGATCGTATTCCTAACAAGATTAACAATGACTAAATCGATATTAACATTGAATTATCGATTGCTGTGCGACATAAGCGCTTAGTAGATGCTCTAAAAAGAGGTTGTTGACATCATCCGACCGCTGAACCTCTGATTAGGCAAATGCACGATTAACTAAGTGGATGACGTCACCCAGCAATCATTGACAATCCCTATGGTGTTCTACTGGCGAATAGATGTTGAAAGATCCGGACGGCAATTGTTCACGAGACATATTAAAGGATGAGTAAGGTTTCTGGTCTAAATGTATACAATAAATCTTTATCGAGGCCGGTTAAGACATTTAAGTTAAAAAATCTAATCGCCAGCAAACAACAAACGTAGACACAACAGAAAATACGTAAAAGAAACACATCGAAATCAAGTCGAACTTCAAAAAACTAAAGTTATCGACATTGTTTGCCTGTTTGGAGTACCTGTTGGGAAAGTTTTTTGAATTTTGATTTGTTTTTTATCCACGCACCTAATTGGACTTCAGAGAAGGAATTCAACATTTATAATTAGCTTTTCGACGGTCCCCGATTCTTGCCTCCTTTGTAAGAGATGGTTAGAGATGTTCTGCACATGTTTTTATAAAAGTAAGATTAGTTTGCAAACTAGCTTCAGGTAAACTTCTACATACAAACTCACATTTTGATGAATTTCGGTATAAAGAGAATAAAATGGTACCTTGGAGCAAGATAGCGCCATCAGGAGCGAAACTTTCTATGATAAGGTATATTGTTATTGTTTTGAATCATATTTTAATAGAATATACCGGGTGTATCAAAAACTACTTACTACAAGTATTATTAAGGAAGACTTTAGCCCTTATCATAGCGCTACCGCCTAAGGGGGTGCGGCAGCAATCATAAATGTCAAGAAAGTCGGGATGAGTACGACCTTTGTGACCATTGTGCGAGCTGGCTCTCATAAATCTGTTTTGTCTTTGTAGCTAAAAACGGAAATGTAAAAAAAGCATCTACTGAGTTTCTTGCCGGCTTAATTTCATGTAATCAATGTATATTGATATTTATTATCGGAAAAGTGTATTCCGCCACCCCATTTCACCCTGCCGCGAAAGCCTACAGAAGGAAATGACAAGGCCGATAACCCAGCCGTAAGAGAAGGAAAACTTGATACGAAACCCTGTGCCAACCCGTCAGGCCAGCGTGGCACAGTAGGCTTATTGTAGTTGGAGGAGGCCCGCCTCAGCAGTGGATCATTTATGGGCTGAGAAGAAGGAGTTATCGGAAATGTATGTCAAACTGTCAAAAGAGCTTGCATGAGGCGAGTTGATTTATTAGAAATCAATGCTATTTAACAAAACATTTAGGCTATGCAAAAAAGAACAATGGGCTTTTAAAACACATATCGGGAGTCATTTAAGCTTGTGGCATATGGCAGGAGTGAATCACGTTATCCTGAAAGCGGGGATTCGAGGAACTTGAGTCCTCGGAATCTCAGCTAACCTTGCTGCCCACCGTCCTAATCCCACGTAAGAAAGTTTTAACTCTTCTAAGCGTTGAATACCTTCCTGTCGAACAACTAGCGCACATACTTGATATTTGGACTCACCCGTCTCCCCAAGATCTGGTTGATGGCTGCGGACTCCTTGAGCGTACATTCCGCTACCACCTTCGCCCGCATCTCCTTCATGTACAGCATGAAGGCGTTCAGGGGTTTCTTAATGTGTGGTTTCTTGTTCTGCTCCTTGCTGTTGGAGTTTGCTGAGCCATCTGCTGGCTTGTCGCTAGATGAGCTGCTACTGCCCTTCTCTAGTGACCTGGAAGGTAATGGGAGGGTTAGGAGTCATCATCATTTCAGGCAACAGAAGTTCACGGCAGGACATGGGCCTCCCAGGCCTCCTTCGTTTATTGAGGTATAGATAATATAATCAGATATTTAAAAGAATTCAACAGGGTAAAAATATAATGTACAAAAATCTCGTGATGGTGTTTATTATCGTACTCCGCCAAAACGGTTTGATCTAATTTAATGATCTTTTTTTTTGCACATTTGACATGACACCATCCGTCTGGTGAAGGGTTTAGAATACACAGTCATACATACCCTGAGGATAGAATGTCACCCTATTCTATTCTCAGGCTCTCGTAAGAGTCGACAAAGGGGAATGATAAGGCCGAAAGCCTCGCCGAATGATAAGGCCGAAAGCCTAGCCGCAAGTCTATCTATATACAGTAGCACCATCCATGTGAATGGAGACGGCCCGGCGGAGAGCAATGGGTCATGAATGAACTTTTGACTTTTGCCAAATAAATTAAAAAACTACGTACCTATAATAATCTTAAAAGAGAAACTACAGAGTTTCTTGTTGGCTCTTCTCGGTAGAGCTGCATTCCGAACCGGTGTTAGATGGTAAATAATAAATGTTCAATTTTAAATTTTCGTTTATTGTTTGACTTATCAAAAGAGCTCTAATGAGCCAACTTGATGAAATGAGTTTTGATTTTGATTTTTTGTTTATAAAAGAGAACTAAATAACGATGAAGCCAATGAACTGAAGACAATAAATAAATTAGGAAATAGCGCATGTTACTACATTTGGTTCGGGCTTCTACTAAAAAAAGGGGAGGGACCTTAAACGATAAAACCGGACGACTGGTAGCCCTAACTCGATCTGTCACTGTAATCTGACAAGTATAGTAGAATCAATATGTTAATAACGAGTTTAGGTGTTAACGACACCCAGCCAGACTGGCGGCCATAAACAAGCGCACGTCCGGTTGGAAATAGACGCGGCGTTTCCGGCGATGCGTCTGCGCATACGTGCACACAACGCGCGGTCTGTTACCAGTCGGGTTATTCTCAATACGGGCTTTAAGTAGCATTAACGTAATACTGATTAAATTGCATAAAATCCGATATGATTTAACCTAATTTTAGATATTTAATATAAGGAATTTGAAAAGAAACGTGAAACGATAACGGATATTATTTCAAAGAGTTTAATCACCATTTCAACCAAAATACGTCCACAACTGGACATAGGCCTACCCCAAGGATCTCCACAAAGGCCGGTCCTGGGCCACCCGCATCCATCGTCTTCCGGCGACCTTAAACAGGTCATCGGACTACCGTGTGGGGCCTGCCTACCAGCACTGCGGTTTCCGGAAGATATTTTGACAAAATAATAAAAAAAGACATCCGTGTTTCTTGATCTAAAATATATTTTTTCACTCACGACCTTTATCCATTGATCGTCAATGGAGTCATAGAAAATAAAAAAAAACCATAATAATACGATATATTCTCACAAATCTGTCTCGGACTGTATCTAAAAATGGCGATCTAATAAGAGCAATTACAGAGTTTATTACCGGCTCTTCTATGTAGAGGTTTATTGCCAACCGGTGGTAGATGGTAAATTTTATTTTATTGTTCGACTTGATTTAAAGGTTTTTCAGAGTTTAGTAATAAAAACTTTAGCAACCCTAATTTTATCCACAGATTGGAGAATAACGAATTGGGAACACACTGAGCTTACACACTGTGTGAACGACTTACGACATCATAATTATGATTGCGACCAATAAATGTGTTGATTTAAGATGTTCATTATTCACTGTATCGGTATCAGCGATCGATGGCACGACATAGCACATAAGCTAGTTATAGATGAACTGACCGCATATTCTTGCTAGTAATTAGTTATCTTAATAGACAGCTTTACATAGGAAATTTTTCTATACTTTATCAATCAGGTTTTTTTGAGACGTGACTAATCTATACTAATATATAAAGCTGCAGAGTTTGTTTGTTTGTTTGAGCTTATCTCAGGAACTACTAGTCCGATTTCAAAAATTCTTTCAGTGTTAGATAGTCCATTTATCGAGGAAAGTTGTAGGCTATGTTTTATTTTCAAAGGAATTAGGGATCCGTATGAAAATTGCGATTTTGTAACCCAAGGTGTAAAATCGAAAAGCTATTTACGCGTGCGCTGCAAAAACTATTGACAATAGAACAAAATGAAGTACTAACAGTTTGTAGGTCTTATTAAAATCTACAAAAAAGTCCATATCTAACTATCATATTTTAGTCACAATAACCACTTTTATATTCATAAAAAAAAATGCATAGAGATAAGCACGGGTTCGAAGTCCACGCGAGCGAAGCCGCGCCCAAAAGCTAGTAAGAGATATAATTTTAACGCGTTTTTTTTCTGTGGCGTCTAATTCATGACATGAACTGTTGTACTTATTTTTAAGTATCCTTGACAATGTTGGGAGAAAATCTGGCAGTCGAAAAATACAGATTAGTTCCTAAGAATGGAAAGAAGATATTTCCCTGAAACTAAAAAAAAATGTTGTACAATACTTAGCTTGATAGACCCAACACCTTTTGCATACAATTCGTACTAGTGACTGGAAAGTTGTTTTTTTTTACTATTTGTTGTAATCGATAGGTCGCATTTATTTTAATAAGATAATATTGGCAATTTTAAATATGACGATTTCAAAGGGTTTTGTGATAAAAAGTTTATTAAGGTATTAAAAATTAAAATGTTATTAAAATGTTATTCGCGGCTGTAAGACGTATAGAATTATAATCATCATAATCATCAATACAACCCTCCAAGCTCATAAAGGTGAAAGAAAAACTTTTTCAACGTCAAAGTCATTCTTGCACCTTTATGAGCTTGGAGGGTTGTATTGATGAGTTTGATGATTATAACTCTGTAACTACATACGTCTTACAGCCGCGAATCAAATGTTCATCATCATACAGCCTAGCACTGCCCTGCGAATTGCAAAAAACGTAAGAAAATTTGAATTTCGCGGGCTACCCTGGAGCATCCACCTTAAAGTTTTAATATTCATATTTCCAAATTAATTGACGAATTTTCCTCGATATTCCCACCAATTTTATCACCAAGTACATAGTATAGTTCGATTTTCGCGTTCACCGTACTCCTTGATAATCGGCTCCACAACACCCGGCTGATCATCGCTAATACTGGGTATTGAAAAAGAAGTGGAGCTGGAAGTGCTCAATAATTAGCTCAACAGAGATATCCCTTACTGGATGTTATATGATAAGACTTATAAGGAGGAAAAACAAAAATGCCACATATATAGTGTTACTGATACTGCTAAATGTACAGAGCGTGGCGGTTGTTTTAAGGTATCAATGGCTTCCCCAGACATCTCAGTGCAAAACGGGCTCTTCTGCTAATTCAATAGAGTTCAAATCAACGATCAACACGCAAACCATCATTCAACCATTTACTACGTAGTTCGGAACGCGACCAGTGGTGTGAACTGACAAAAATATTTAATAAATAAAATTGAAATTCACCCTAGATATACTTATTGATTTATGCAATTTCTTTCAGGAGGTCGGAAGTTATAAACCACCACATTTTGGTGGTTTATATTGGTGGTTTACCGAGACAGACTGGTGCCAACCCCAATAAGACTGGAAGGGAAGTAAGATGGAAATAAAAACATTTATATTATAATCTCGAGAGATAACTAGACACAGGTAAAACGGGCACAGAATCCAACGGAAGTCATCTTTTACGGCAGTATCCTAAAACACCTAAAATAGAATCGATAAAATACATTGTCACTGACATATAATAATGGTCTGTCCAATAAAAAAGTTAATACACCAAATTAGTTCCCAGAATGTTCCAACTAACTGGAAATATACGACTTCCTACGAGTTTAAAAATGGTGAGGGAAATAAAAAGAGAAGGAGTCGGGTACAATGCGCGCGCGCAGCCCAAACGAGGTATTCAGCGGGCAGCCGGTGTAATTATGTGTTATGTACCGTCCACACGACAAGCTTAGGAAAGATTGACATGATATTAATTTCTTTTCTTTCATGGTCATTTGTGTGTATTATCCGACCTCCGTATATCGGACGGTCCGTGTGGTGACGGATTTAGAATACATAGTCACCACCCCATTCCACCCTGAGGGTGTCGTAGAACCGACAAAAGGAAATGACAAGACCGATAACCTAGCCACAAGAGAAGGAAAACTTGATACGAAACCCTGTGCCAACCTGTCTTGCCAGCGTGGCACAGTAGGCTAAAATTACCTTCCCTGTGATGAGAGGACGCCCGACTTGGGTCATTTATGGGCTGAGTATTAGTAGTAGTTAGACGAGGCCTGGCCCAGCAGTGGGTCATTTATGGGATAAGAAGAAAAACCATTAACAAACTATGTCTGAAACTATACTATATACGGAGATATTAAGAATGACTTTGACGTTGAAAAAGTTTTTCTTGCACCTTTATGAGCTTGGACGGTTCTATTGATGATTATAATTCTATAACTACATACGTCTTACAGCCGCGAATAACATTTTAATCAACATACAACCTAGCACTGACCTGCAAATTGCAAAAAAACGTAAGTAAATTTGAATATCGCGGGCTACCCTGGAGCATCCACCTTAAGTACAAGCTTGCTCAAACTATCTTAGAAAATGTGCCACTATGTCAACCAAGCAATTTGTAGTAACATTAAAATATCAAATGATACATAAACATAAATTAAGCTAACACAAACGGAAATATAATCACCAATATATATACAAGGCGCGACAGAAAAGTAGAAAACGAATATACGAGCAAAATAATGGCAGCGAAAATCGGCATTGAAACAAAATTTAATTATTTTTATATATCGAAATCTCTCCGTGTTTAGCCCATAAATGACCCACTGCTGAGTCAGACCCCTTCCAACTACATGGGCGGTAATTAGCCTACTGTGTCCTTCTGGCGAAATGGTTTGACCTACTATCTACTGCTATTTACGGTTGGCGTAGTGGTTGAGCGATTGACTGCTGCGCAGCATATGTCACGGGTTCGATCCCCGCACGGAAGAAATATTTGTACGACCGACAAGTATTTGGTCCGGGTCTGGGTGTTTTCTATCTATAATATGTATGTATTTACAAAAAAAATGTATATAAGTAGTATATCATACATCTGGTTAACATAACACAAGCATTGAGTTGCTTAGCTTGAGACGAGATGGCGTTGTGTGAAATGTCCAAGGATATTTATTTATTTATTTATCACTACTACTACCCCGCCCATATATGACCCACTGCTGAGTCGGGTCTCCTCCAGTTACATGGAGGGTAATTAGCCTACTGGGTACTTTTGCAACACCCCGAGAATGGATTGGGTTAGCGACATGTGTTCTAAAACCGTCATCTCACAGACTCCTGCTAGCATCAAGGCTCTTTTGGGCCACGGCATATCTGATGTCCATTGTGAGTGTATCCCGTAGCCCTGGTTCGGGTAGTCGAGAATCGCCGTCGGTTTTAGTGGTTAGGTCAGGGCGCAATTTACCATGTCTGCGCGCCCCAGGGCCCACATAACCAGGTCAGTTCTCAACGGCCATCCATGAGGATCTCCGACGTAAAAAGAAAAGGAGGCTGGAATTAGGGTTGCCAACTATACTGTTTTGAACAGTATAGTTGGCAACCCTAAGTGGCGGGAGGATAGATATAGAGCATCTTTTAATTTAATAAAAAATGAGCTCCTCATTTATTTTAATTACAGCTTTAAGTGTGGTGAGACAAATAAAGTTATTAAAAAACATTATAAATTAGTAAGTTGTGCGAGAAACTCTAAAAATATGTATTTAAATCAATAAATAAACAACATACTGTTCATTTTTCTAAAATACGAGTACTGTTTAATATTCTTCCTAGAGCTGAATATACTTTATTTCTTGTAAAAAAAGTTGGCAACCCTGGCTGGAATGGGGTGGTGACGCTATGCATTCTAAATCCCTCACCGCACGGTCTAAATTTACTGCTCCCCGTGTCATATAAAAATGACTCCATCACCAATCACACGGACAAATATTGACCTCAAACCTCGTCACCTTTACAAATACAAAGCAATAATGTATTATTAATGTATGTAAACCAATAATTTACGCACTCACCCGCCACTTATCCTAATATATCGATAATAAACAAGTGTCACGGCAACATTTGCATATTGTTAATTCTCGATAAGTGTCAGCGTGTTTATCTTGTAATAAAAATCTGAGGCGCCGTTTTTGGTGACGCTACACAAACCGTTAGCCTGTCCTCCTCATATATCATCTTAATTAAATTTCTCTCCGCCACCAGCTTATTTACATGGCTGGACCAAGACTTGTAAGGCCTAGGTTCAAATGTGAGCGATTAGCGGATTCTTCCCATTTATTTTAACTTCAAAAAGGAGGAGGTTCTGTATTCGATTATATATTTTTATTTTAGTTTTTTTAATAAACCTGCATCGCTGGGGAGTTTACCCAGACTCAGAGCAAAGGTTTAGACAAAGGCACTTGCCCGATCCCGGAATCGAACCGGGGACCGTTGATCCAAAGGCAGCACATCCAACCCCTAGACTAACATGGCAGTCAGTATTACGGAATTACTAGTCACCTTAAATTGACACAACGTTCATTAAGATGATGATATTAAGGTATGCTGCCTAAAGCACCGAAATGAAATTATTTTTCACTTTTTAGAGCCTATTTTGAGTCGGTCAGTTAACTTTTATTTTTCAAAAAGTTATCTTTATTTTCTGCCGTACTGCGCATTAGATTGTTCAACTTGTTTGCCTTATTAATACCATTAGTTCACACGTAATTAAAGGAAGCTTAGTTTACAAGAGGGTAGAAAACGATGACGATAATGTCAAGTGTCACACTCAAACACTATTCGATGGAGCAATAATTTAGGCTTGAAAAAATCCAATGGTGTAGTTTTAGTTTTCCTCAAAATCAGGCTCTAGCCTTCCTTGAGCGTTTTTATTACTTCTTAGAGTTGTTATCCGTTCTTAGAGTTCTCTTATAGCGCCCGAAAAAAACACCTTGAAAGTAACTACAACAAATTAGATGTAACCATTGTTCAACATATCCCATCCACCATCTATCATTATAATTTATATAAATTTGCAAAATTCACGGTTACGCTGATCGACTATTTATTACTCCTGTCGTTTTAAATCTTGTAGATAAGATTAATGGAAACGAGATAAGAATCATTGGTTCATAAATAAAACATTCGTCAAATTAAATTACGTATTAAGAAGCCCTTATTAACTCAATGCGAACATGAATATTGATGTTTTGACCTTGTTTTCTCTTTTGATTAGAACCAGACCACTTTACAACAGCGGCTGCGCATAGATATTAACCTTTTCTGAATCAGAAGTGCCCTGTTTAAATCCTTAAACTCTCTGTGAGTTATAGTCCCCTTAAAATTAAGTTTAGCGTTTTATTAAGTTAAGCGATTAGAGAAAGAAAAAAACATATTTCATGAGATTTCAGTGAATAGCTTTATTTAGGCATTACAAAATACGCGTCACTTATATTTCTGTATAGGGGATGTCCATTAATCACGTGATGTTTTTTTATTTTTTTTTAACCCCCTCCCCCTTGGTGATACGTGGCGCGGTTTAAGACTAGCCCCCTACCCTCCATTAAAATCACGTGTATTTTTTACTACCTACAAAGAATCTTACACTCAAAACTTTTCGGTTTAGAAATCACGCGTTTGGCGAAAAAATAAATACACGTGATATTTTACTTTATCCAACCAAGGGGGACCTTGATCACAAGGTTTCGTGATTTTTGCCGAACATCTCCCCCCTTCACGTCCCCCCCTTGAACCTCATGTGATTAATGGACAGCCCCATAGATAGAGCGAGATAGAGATTTTTGGTCCCACTCTATTTTAAATGCAAAATGCTATAACCTGCATATGTCATGGTAATGAACCGATTTATAGCGGATATATATGTTAAATATGATAAAAGCACTCATTAAATTTGCATTTTTAACAAATCAACCGCCATTAGGTCGCATAATACTAATAACATAGAAACCAATGAGATGATATGGATATTAAGTATTATCTCTTATCTCCTATACATAATTACGCTTTTGCAAACACCAATTTCGAGCTTCGATTCACAATTTTATTTACCGTAACTTGTTCGTTATATGAAATACATTAGAATGGACAAAACTAAATCAACCAAATATTTAGAACATGGAAATTCCTAAAAGAATCAACCAAGGAAATAAGGAATTTGTTCTTTGTTGTGTAAAGGTCATTTTTGACAGCGGCATGATGACGGAATAAATAAAGCAGCTAATAGGTACAGGAGAAACTATAGTATTTCAATAAATTCAATATTTATAGTAAATTAAACATACAGCCAAAATTAATAAATTATTAACTCAGAACTAAAACAAAAAAAAACAATATAATTAAATTAAGATATTGATTTTAGACCGTATTTGTTATTTTAATAATTACTTAACTTACATAAACTAAAATATGTTTTTGTTATATAAACATTTTAATAGTGACAAGAATATAATTTGTTTATTAAAAAATCGAGCTCCACTTATCATTTTGAATGAATAACTTCTTAATGTGGGACCGCGAGCAGTGGGACCGATCCTTATGTTGCTGATTATGTATTGTTGTATAGATCGCGTGAAGGTACGTAGCGATGTGTTAACGTAAAAGCGTCGGGTGACCGGCTACTTAAACTCATAAAAGCTGTTAACAGCACGTTGAGAATTCCATACTGAATTTAACTGGAGATTGACAATTGCCTTTTTAACCCGGGACGAAGAGATATGTGATAAGTATGGCATGTCTGTTGCAAAATAGCTCCTGTTAATGCACGCACGGTACATTCTGTCGGTCTGTTTCTGTAAAGCGATCATCTGCATCCAAATATATAATATATCTGTCTCATCTCTTTCTTATTATTGTAACTTTTTTTTTGTTTAAATCTTTGTAACCTGTATCGCGGGGGCAGTTTACAAAAATATAATTCGCAAACGCAAATGACATCCAAACTAAGAGCAAGAGACAAATAGTTATGTTCACTTTTTTCAAAGTTTATAGTAAACTACGGAACCGATGTTAATAAAATTCCTATGCGACCAATTCGAAGGCAATATCAAGCACCATATTTTTTTAAATCGATGACTAAATTACGGATTTATGCGGTAACAACAACATACAGACACTTCTGCTTTTTAGAAACGTTGTAAACGTTTAAAAATAATAAATGCACTTCCCAAAACATGTGTGCCGGACACCCTTCTATGTTATCTTCAATCTGACAAACGGGGGGTGTGGGCAGTTTAGTACGCACTATAATATCAAGCGATAACATCACGCCACGGATTTACAAGGGAGTAAGCTGTAACAATGGAAAGCGATCGCGTGCTATTTGATTGTGTAATAAAAACACTATTATTACTTTTGTACAATTACTTTTGGACATAATTGAGACGAATTCACTCTAAAATCAGTATGGGGACGGATTTAGAATACAAAGTGTCACCACCCCATTCCATTCTGATGGTGTCGTAGGCGTAAAGTAAATTGAAAGGCAGGATATCGCGCCGCAATACAAGGATAACTTGATACGAAGCCAACACGTCTTCGTGACACAGTAGGCTAATTGCCCTCCATGTAATTGGCGGAGACCCGACTCGGCAGTGGGTCATTTATGGGCTGAGTAGTCTAACATCTAGTATTTTTTCATTTTTATTAATTAAAGTAAATAATCTTAAATATCCTTGGACATTTCACACAACGCCATCTCGTCCCAAGCTAAGCAACTTAATGATTGTGTTATGGTAACGAGATGAGAGGGCTATGCTCGGAGTTTCCCTGCGAGATCGAATCAGAAATGAGGAGATACGCAGGAAAACCAGGGTCACCGACATAGCCCACCGGATTGCCAAACTTAAGTGGCAGTGGGCAGGGCACATAGCTCGCAGGACCGACGCCCGATGGGGCAGAAAAGTCCTCGAGTGGCGACCGCGTTCCGGAAGGCGCAGTGCTGGTAGGCCTCCCACACGGTGGACCGACGACCTGGTTAAGATCGCCAGAAAGCAGTGGATGCGGGCGGCCCAGGACCGGCCTTTGTGGAAATCCTTGGGGGAGGCCTATGTCCAGCAGTGGACGTCTTTTGGCTGAAATGATGATGAACGAGATGGATGATAAACTACTTATATACATTTTTTTTTGTAAATACATACATATTATAGATAGAAAACACCCAGGGTAGGTCGTACAAATATCTCTTCCGTGCGGGGAATCGAACCCGCGACATGCTAAAATTAAATGAAATCTTTAAATCATACTTATGGTGAAACGATAGAACGATTTTCCCTGCCATGTGATAAATCGGTCTATCGTTTCACCATTATAATGATTTAAAAAGTTGATATTTTTTTATAAATCAGAAAAAAAAAACTATATTTTAGATTACGAGCCAATATATAACGTACTGCCTAGTCGGGCCTCCACCAATGACGTGGAGTGCAATTAGACTACGGTGACGCTGGCAAGACGCGTTGGCACAGCCTTTGTACCAAGTTTCTTTCTCTTGAGGCTAGGTCTCTTACGTACCTTTAGTCGAAACTTACGACACCCCCAGGGTGATATCAGTTAAGAGTCGTACGAGGATTCAAAGCCTCTGGTTACAGCAATGTGGTAAGGCAGTACTGTAACTATCGTTCCCACGGCGCTGCACCTAAAACCCTGAGAAGGAACACCCCGGAGATGTTTAGTGGGTATGCCTCCACTCTGGAGGAGATTCCCACACTCCCCCGTCGGCCATCCAGTCCATAAAGGCTTTTACTCCGGGCAACAAAAAAAAAAAAACTAAAGGGTGATATCGGTTGGTGACATTGTGTATTCTAAATCCATCACCAACTACCAATTACTTATCCATAATACTATGAACAGCACGTACTGTCTGTACAGATAAACTGCGTGCGAACAAAAATCCATGCCCTAATTTAGTACTTTAAATTCAGGACAGTTAGTCTTAAACCTCACCACGTATCACCAAGGGGGGGGGAGGGGTTAAACATGTAAAAAAAACATTACGTGATTAATGGACAGCCCAAAGGATTAAAAATGGGTGTATCACTACATAGTATAAAACAAAGTCGCTGTCGTCTGTCCGTCCCTATGTATGCATAAATCTTTAAAACTGCGCAACGGATTTTGAAGCGGGTTTTTTTAATAGATAGAGTGATTGAAGAGGATGGTTTATATGTATATAAAATGCATAAATTTAGATGTACATCATTGTAGCAGTGCGAAGCCGGGGCGGGTCGCTAGTTTTATAAATATTTGGATTATATTGACTGCCTCGTTGGTCTAGGGGTTAGATGTGCCGCTTTCGGATCAGGGGTTCCCGGTTCAATTCAAGGGTCTCCTCCAATTACAGAAGAGACATGACACGCGCCACGCTGGCCAGACAGGTTGGCACAGGGTTTCGTTTCAACTTTTCCTTCTGGTCACATCCCATCGAACAAATTCGCCTTTCTTATGGGCAAAAAGCCTTCTCCTAACTGCGATCTATGTAACACCTTGGATGATGTTTATCACTGGCTAATGGAATGTGACAAATTTAAAACGCAACGAACACAAATTTTTCAAAATTCTGGCTCAAATAATGTGCAAGTCGCCGCTTATCATAGCATATTGTCTACGCCAAATAGTGCAGAAGCCTGTAGGATATATAGTATGTTTGTTAAGTAAGTTCGCTAGAATAAGGCACTATAGGACTGACATGTACAAAATTGTATAAAAGTCCTTTTCTACAAATAAAGAAAAAAAAAAAAAACTTTTCCTTCTATTGCGGCTAGGTTTTCGGCCTTGTCATTTCCTTTTGTCGGGACTTAAGACACCCACAGGATGGAATTGGGTGGTGACATTATGTATTCTAAATCCGTCACCAATTATAGCAGTCACCACAGTGATTGCGTTGATATAATGTTACTGTTGTAAGTAAGTAGGGGTAATGCTAAAAAGACTTACCTCGCATACCGCGCGTGGTGTGATTCTAGGTCGGACTTTGAAGGGGGCGGGGGCACTAGCGAAGGCCCCAAACCAAGGCCCAGCCCGCCACCCAGGGTTGGAGAGAATCTGTATAATTCACTGTGAACAAAACGGTAGACATTAAAGCATATAAAATAACTATTTAATACTATGTGTCAGCCCATAAATGACCCACTGCTGAGTCGGGCCTCCTCCATCTGTGGGCTTAGTCGTAGTAGAAACTATCACTATCATCAGCAGCCCACATTAGTCCACTGCTGGACATAGGCCTCCCCTAAAGCGCCCTGTCTTTTGCTTGAGACTCTATAAAAGTGTATTCCAACATCAATTTTAAAGGTCAAATCTATTTGTGTTAAAATTTTACTATCGAATATCGATAGTGGTCTTACGCATTCAGAGTATCATCTACAACATTACTACTACTATTCAGCCCCTAAATAATCCACTGCTGGGCGTCCTTCCATCACGGGGAGTTTATCTAGCGTACTGTAGTACTACATTGGCCAGAGGGTTACGTTCCAAGCTTTCCTTTTCTTGCGGCTAGGATTTCAGCCTTGTCCTTTTTGGAATGGGGTGGTGGGTGACACTATGTAGTGGACACACTACGCATTGCGTTACTACTTACTACTCCGCCTATAGATGAATCGTCCCCACTACTGAATCGGGTCTCCTCCAGTTTTAAAGAGGGTATTTGGCCTACTGTGCGATGGTCAGATGGGTTGTCACTGGATCGCCCCCCCACCCAATGGAGATCAGGTCCCGAGGACACGCCGTCCACGCACACGGCGAAACATAGGAGATCCCGGGGCGGGGTACGGGGATGCCTCGCCCCACACGTGATCTGAGGGGAAGTGACGTCCTGCCGGGTGCTCACGGCAGGGCGTCGAGTGCTCGTAAGGAGCCTGAGGAGAGGAGGAGGGACTCCTCGTCTGCGGCGGCGTGGTTCTGCATCAGTTCCAAGCTTTTCTTCTCTTTTCAGCCTTGTCCTTTTTTCGGCTCTTACGACACCCGCCGTATCGAATGGGGTGGTGACACTATATATTCTAAATCCGTCACCACACGGAAAAACTACGCATTGCCATACCTCGATAGACTAGAACTGCTGATGGGCAGTGACGTGGGATACGGACTCCTGAAGCCACTCGCCGCTGACGATATGGGGTACATGCTGGGGGTATGCCTGCAAAACAAGGTCCACGTTACAAACTTATCTGTCGTCCACTGCTAAACATAGAATCTAAAACATGTCTTCCAACCTCAGGTTGATAAGCTATCTAATAGCTATCTAATGCCTGGAAGAGACTGCTTTTTAGTGATAAGGCCGCCAATTGTATGTGTTAAATATAATTTCTCTTGTAAACCATGTGTGTGTCGAAATTATACAATAAAGTGTTATCTATCTATCTATCTAATATCTAATGAAAAACCCCATCGTAATCTGCCCAGTCGTTTAGAACGTGTACAATACTAAAAACACATACAGAGTTATAATGCCACTTTATTTGTCGGTAGTTAAAAATAACACAAGGTTACCCCCAGAATAGAATAAGTTGGTACAGGTAATGAAAACAAAAATGATTTTTATTCGAAGAAGTTTTTACGACATTCAAATAATTTAAAAAAGAGAACAAAAATTTAAATGAAGAAAGACAATTAATTCGTCATTTAGTGTAAGTTTACCACCTCAAACTCAACTCAAAAGGAACTTTATTTACGTAGGTTTTATCACAAAACTCTTATAAATCGTCACATTCAAAATTACCATTATTATCTTACGGCCTTTGTCCCACGATAGGTGGTAGTCTCCATACACACCTATCAGTCGTCATATCTACATTCACACCTTTAATACACAACTCCTCATTTTTACAATCCATCCATCAACCCACATTTATGCTGAAACTACCACCGGTTCGGAACGCTGCTCTACAGAGAAGAGCCGGCAAGGTACTCTGTAGTTGCTACCGGTTCGGAATACCATTCCACAGATAAGAACTACCCCTTGCGTTCCATTACTCAGATTATAGACACCCTCAGGATGGCATTGGTTGACGTCATTATGTTTTAAAATTCGTAACAGATGATAGTGAATAGGAAAGGGTAGGTACTTACCACGAGGCTGCCACTTGCGACATCTCCGGGCTGAGCATGGGGTACGGGTATGTGCCTCCAGGGAATGGGTACATGGGCGTCCGCGCCAGCCCCGCCGCTGCAAGGAAGTCTACATATAGTAAGTAATGATTGCCAAAAAAGTTCAAAGCAGTGCCTAGATGGCGTTGTTTTACAATCCTATCCTATCAACCACTGCCGAACATAGGCCTCTCCCGTTGCTAATACTACCAGCCCATAAATAACCCACTGCTGAGTTGGGCCAACCCCTATCACAGGGCGGGCCATTAGCCCACTGTGCCACGCTGGCCAGACTGGTTGGCACAGGGTTTCGTATAATGTTTTCCTTCTTTTCGGCCTTGTCATTTCTATTTGTCGGCTCTTACGACACCCTCAGGATGGGCAGGGTGATGAAACTATGATTCTAAATCCGCAATGTACGTAAACATTTAGTAAAAACTATTTTTTTTAAAGTAGGTTTAGAACATACGTTGAGATGACACCCAGACAGAGAAAGTCCCTCTGGTTTACAAAAAGCGACTTGCACGACCCCGGAATGGAACCGGGGTTCCGCGTTCTAAGGCGACACTTCCAACCAACAAGACATGCGATCTTGATATTACAATCAGACAATTCAATTTTATTTATTTGTATACATCGTCAATAATCAACGACAATAAGTTTTAAAAATATGTTTGTCATTTAAAAAGAATAACACTTTATTTAGAAATCGTGTTCGATATCTCAGAATTGTCAATAAATATTTAGGACCGCCTTGTCCTTGTGTAGAATATATTTTAAAGGTTCTATTTATTTAAAAACTCATGACCTAATCACCTTTGTTAAAGAAAAGCATTAATATACAATTAACGCGATTTAGGATAACCCCTACTGTTAATATAATAAAAATCCTACTAGTATGTATTTTAAACGTGAAACTTTGCAAGAATGTATGTTTGTTACTTCTTCACGCAAAAGCTACTGAATGGATTTTGATAAAACTTTACAGTAATATAGCATTGATAGACATCAGAATAACAAATAGGCTATAATTTATAAGGATAATATAAATGTGTAACTATAACTGATGTTTGTATTTTTGTTAAATACCCGTGCGAAGCCGAGGCTGCACGTAGAAAAAGTAAACAGTATAGATCCTTTACTGAGAGAAATAAGTTATAAAAAAAGTCGTTGATTGAACACTTACCTAGCTTGGAGTCTAGTTGGTAGGGAGGCGGGATGCCCATATGCGCGGGTGGGGGCTGCCCCAGCTCGCCACCCGGGCAAAACAGCGAAAGGCCACCGCCCGCTGGCAAGCCCATCTTGCCCGCCTGAAACAAAGAACAAGCAATTTAATACAGAGATTTCCAAGACATTACTAATTGTATCATAGAGGGTAATAACAACATTGGATATTAGGAAAATAAATCGTTTAATTTACATAACAGAGAATGAAGTCAAAATTACAACACCTTATTTTATTCAGGGGTCAAAATTAACCCATAGTTCATTTCAGACCTTCTCTAATTTGAGGATATGAGACCATATACCAGAATTTTTAAATCAGCTATTTGTCAAGGTCAAAAACCGCATTTATATTGAAATCAATAAGGGTCCGTGTGGTAACGGATTTAGAATACATAGTGTCACCATCCCATTCCATCCTGAGGGTGAAATCAGAGCCGACAAAAGGAAATGACTAGGCCGATAACCTAGCCGAAGGAAAACCTAAAACGAAACCCTGTACCAACCCGTCTGGCCAGCGTGGCACAGTAGGCTAATTACCCTCCCTGATGGGAGGAGACCCGACCCAGCAGTAGGTCATTTATGGGCTGAGAAGTAGTAGTCTACTAACTAATAAGTTACAATCCTGGATGTTTCCTGGAGGCGCCTAAGGTCACAGTAAATGTTCCCCCACTACGGGCTCAACCTGTGGGCTTGAAGTCAAGTCCCACATACCCCGGCTAATTCCCAACAGCTGAGTATTCATGAGCATAAAGGATATCTTCTAGAGGATAGGTGTAATCTCAAAACTAAAGTCAACCCCTACACAGAACTCACTAAATTTTAAACAAACTTCGGGCACACTATACCTCAAACCAAATATATGTCCACTCAACAATAAAGATTTTATTCTACTCTCATTCCGAGCAGAAGCCAACAAAAACGCGACAACTGCGCCATAGAAGACGAAGCGTCATTAGCAAGTAAATTGGCGCCTAGAACGTATAAATTTCGTTCTACCCTCCGACGCCCAATTATGCAAAATGGCGCCCAACGAGGGCCATTGAGGCAGCGCACTCCGGCCGAGCATCTCACCTCTAATTAAACTGGGAATTCTTTTCGCCACTTTATTATGCGATATAAGCGACCGGTGACACGTAGGCGTATTTTATTTACAAGTTTGTTAAAGTTTGTTGCAAGTTGACTCTTTGCCGTTGTTGATACTTAAGAGTTAATTTTTGCAGGGAAATATTATTGCAGACGAAGTATAGATTTTAATGTGAATAGATATAACGGTAGACTTGAATAATTGCAACTTAATAAATATCAAATTATAACTCTCCTAAAAACCCCTTGTGTCAGATACACAAGTGTTTTTTGTTTGTTTAATGATTTATATCTGTAGTTCAATAAGGTATATTTTTATGGCATAGAATTATATATATCTATACTAATACATATTATAAAGAGAAAAGATTTGTATGCAAGTACTGGACCGATTTTAAAACATCTTTCACCATTTGTATGATACATTATCACTGATTAATATCAGGCTATTTTAAAACTAAATAGTGTCCACCCGTGCGAAGCCGGGACGTGTAGTCAGTCAATAAAACAATACAGTGGGTTATTCAAAACGCACACGTACTATAATATTGCACTGGTCTTTTATCTTTTATCATGACGTCATCAAAAGTCAAAAGTAAATACATAGTACTTTTTGTAAGCGATAGTCTAATCTAAAACAATATATGTTTTAAACTAGCTGACCCGGCGAACTTTGTTTCGCCTTAAAGGCAATAAATGAGCAGATTTTTGATTTTATTAACTTAAATTTTTTATCAGGATGAATATAAATAAAAAATCTATGATTTTAATTATACTTTATTGGCCATCTATTTTAGTAACTGCACTTTTCAAGACTGCCTCGTTGGTCTAGTGGTTAGATGTGCCGCCTTTGGATCAACGGGTCCCGGGTTCGATTCCGGGGTCGGGCAAGTGTCTTTGTCTAAACCAGAGGCACTGGCTCGGAGTCTGGGTGTCATTTCTATCTATAATAAGTATGTATTTACAAAAAAAAAAATGTATTTAAGTAGTTTATCATCCATCTCGTTACCATAACACAAGCATTTAGTTGCTTAGCTTGGGACGAGATGGCGTTGTGTGAAATGTCCAAGGATATTTATTTATTTATTTATCTAGTTGTGGATCTCTTAAATTTGCTCGACGATTTTGCATTCCCAATCGATCCGTTTCACGGGCAGCCTCGATTTGCTCTTGTGATTGAGAAGCACGGATTCAAGCCATACTAATGCGGCGATCTTCACCTGCATTATTTAGTTATTCTTCATTGTTCGGCACAATAAGCTAATATTTACTCGAAATAAATACATCAACCGGTCAACTTCAAAATTTCTAATTGTCAAATTTGTCAAACTATAGACAACATAAAGTTTAGCTGTCGGTGACGTTTTGTTATTCCAGCAGTTGCATTTTGATAAACGATGTTTTATATCACGGAACGGGATTACACACATTTACACTTTCACATTTATAATATTTAGTATGATTTTGTGAATTGTCCAACATCTATATATAAAAGAAAGTCGGACATAGGATACCTAAGATTTTTATCCCGTTCCCGTAGAATGTGATATAATACCTACGTGGTGCAACTGACAGCAAAATCTTATGTTGTCTATTATTTAAATATGGCTGAAAATTTGACAATTAGAAATTAAAATTTAACTTAATATCTTTATTAATTTACACACAATATCTTTATAAATTGTAGCCTATGTGTTATTCTGATGTATAAGCTATATTATTATAAAGTTTCATTGAAATCCATTCAGTCGTTTTTACGTGAAAGAGTAACAAACATCCATCCATCCATCCATCCATCCATCCATCCATACATATTTACAAACTTTCACGTTTATAATATTAGTAGGATATATTCTGTCAACGACATTCAACACGAGCATTAAACTAGCTCTAAACGCATAATTCCATATCATTTAAAAACCAAAAGGGCTGACGATCCCTTCACCGTTCCTGCCCGAGAACAGGAACTGCTTATTAAGACAATAATTGCCACGAACAAAGAAACTCCACTAATTAATAATAAAACACGAACAAACAAAGGCCTCCATTCACGCTCGGGACAGCTCGAAAAAAAAGAAGAAAAAATAATAATAACCGAAACGGTGGTCGAAAAACCTCGACATGCGAGGACGAACAAAAAGATACCATAGACAATGATGACAGTCGAGACGCATAATGCGGGAGCAGCGCGTTCTTAATTTGAAAATATTTCCATAATAAGATTTGTCTATGGCAGAAACAAAAGACGACGAACGCGCTTTGTTCGAATGACGGCTCGTAATAATTCAAAAATTAAATCATGCAATTAGATAGTGCCATTATGAACGTCCCGTTATTAGCTAAACAACTTTTCTCGTTAAAAACTTACAAGTTTTTTTAAGTAGTAGGCATAAATTCAGCTCTTCGAGTACATTGTGAAGGTCCCTAATGAAGGCCAGGTAGAGTGGCCGGCTATTGAAGAAATCGCTGAGTGGGTAGTTATTGAAGGCGCATGAAAGCGCGGCGTGACGTCACCACCACTCGAGCGATAAGCCGCCGCAGTCGCTAATTGGAACTCGCGGCGGTAGGACGCGAGAAATGTTGCCTCAATCGACTAATACTTCAAATTTGAATAGGTTTGTTAACGAGCGGACCGTTGCAAATAAAGTTTTGCATTCAGTTTACATGTGGATTTTACTTGTAACTTTTTATTTTATAAACGTTGAAAAGTCACGGGATTTGAAGATGGTATTGGCGAATTGTGTCGGGTCTGTGCGACGGGGGCTCACACAGACGCACCGTAACTACACCCCTTTAATTCACCAATGCGAACGAAATAGGGCGTAATATCTTGAGAGTTCGCCCCCAGGTTGTGGGCGTGGAAGTAGGATGCTGTGTTGCCATGGCAACCATGTGTAGGGGTGATCGTACACGTGTCGTATGATAGTGTGGGTAAGGGTGGCGGTATGCGTGTGTGCGCCGCGACGCCCGACCTTGGCAGGTTTGGTCTAGTTTAGTTGCAATTTGCTCTTTTTAAAGATTTTCTTTTCAAAACAATGGATAGCATACATTATTCTTTTTTTCCTTGGAGATTAAAAATACCAGTTATTTTTCCGCTTCGTAAAACCTGCGTGTTGTCGTATTGTGAGACCAATATTTTATAGCGGAATAATGAAAAAACCTGCGTGGGGGTTGCGTGGATAATGTGAAGTACATATTTGTATTTTTCCTTGATGATTCTACATTCTGAATATTGGAAAGTAATATATTCCGATTTAACTCATCGGTTTTGTCTATATGAATTACTAAAGATGAAGATTTAGCTAATAAATTTTCCTATTGTAAGACCTACCTACCTTTTTATCAATCAATCAAAATTATCTCGTACTCTCGACTAAAATTTAAACAGCCGATAGATTTTTTATGAACCCTTAAATAATTCTAACAGAAAAAATATTTCTAATCATAGACTTATTTAAGTTTAAGTTATTTTTTATTTTAGTTTTAGTTAACTACTAATGTTACTACTATTCAGCCCATAGATGCACAGCAGTGGGTTGCTGTGTTGGGTATCCTACAGTTACAATGAGGACAATTAGTCTACTGTGGCACGCTGGCCTGACGGGTTGAAATAGGGTTCCGTATCAAGTTTTCCTTCTCTTGCTACGTTATCGGCCTTGTCATTTTCTTTTGTCGGATCATAAGACACCCTCAGAACAGAAGGGAATGGAGTGGTGCACTATGTATTCTAAATCCGTTGTCATACGTACACTCTATTCATCATCATCATCATTTCAGCCAAAAGACGTCCACTGCTGGACATAGGCCTCCCCCAAGGATCTCCACAAAGGCCGGTCCTGGGCCGCCCGCATCCACTGCTTTCCGGCGACCTTAACCAGGTCGTCGGTCCACCGTGTGGGAGGCCTACCAGCACTGCGCCTTCCGGAACGCGGTCGCCACTCGAGGACTCTATTCAACTACATTTAAATGCAAATACTTTCGGATCGTCGGATGTGAAACTACGGTTTGGAAAACCGATATACAGAGAAGAACCGGCAAAATAACTTGATCTTTTTCAACAGATCAATCACTATTGGCAAACATTTATACATTTTATATGTCAGAGCAGATTTACTAAAATATTAAACGAAATAACGTATAATAAAAGTGTTATAAATAATCTTTTACAAGCAAATTGTGAAAATGTTTTAATGGGCAACCAATATTAAAATAAAAATGGAAGTACGTCTTAACAATGAATTGGTCCATTGTTATAATATCCGCAATTTCAAAAGGTTCAAGTAAAAATACGCGAAGTTGCAATCTTTTGTATCGAGCCTCGTTTCAAGAAAATCTAATCCTAAAATTCAGAGGGCCGCACAATATTCAAATCTGAATATCGGGAGGGTGCCACCCTGGGAGGTTGGGGGTTGTTGACCTTACCCAGAGGCTGCGCTTCTATGTATGGGTAAATTTGGACACGGATCATTCGTCACTGGATTTGACAAAATAAAAATGTTATCATCCAACTTAAATTGACACCGACTTTGCTTTATTGGATAAAATCCAAATTAAAATGCTTTAAAATGATTACACAAAAATTAAAATGTAGTAACAAAAATTATAAATAATTCATCATTTAATTGTCCCCATCGGTTCCGAATGCCACTCCACAGAGAAGAGCCGGCAATAAAATCCATGGTTGCTCTTAAAAATAAAAGGGTTATAATGATGGTGGTACAAACCAGTCTGACAGATCAGTGAAAGCAAATTTTTATGTGACTATTATGAATACCAAAAGAATGAAAAACGGTCTACAAACGTTTTTGTTACTCTCTTCCAAGATGCCGAGAGACGTGAACGTCAGCACTATTTTATAACAGTTTATTATTTTGCACAATACACCTATTCTTTGTATTGTATGTTTTTGCGAAAGCATCAGTCTGGGATTACAAAATCCTTTATAAGTTTTACATGCCTGTCTATTGCCCAGCTCTTAAACGGATGATTCAAGTGATTTCTTGAAGGTTCCGATCGCGTTAAAATCTTAGACACCAACCGAACCACGGACACTGCAAAGTGTGAAACGTTGGCATTTAAATAAAGAACACTTTTGAACCGTCAAGGAATCATTTCCTGCAATGTGCAACGATCGTGAAACCCTAAGACATGAATCTAGTTTGTTTTCTATGGTTTGTTCAGAGAAGTGGTCATCAATAGCAATACCATCATACCGTCAATCCTAGCTGCCATTTACCACCTTTATCAGTCGTTACACGTAGTCAGTACCGTAGAAACTGACAGCTGATCAAACCATATAGTTACCGGTGCTCCCACTAAATGGGTCACCGAGGGCAAATGGGCATCGCGCAGTGTAAATACTAATAGTTAGCCGAATCCGTTTGGACTGGAGCCGATTTACAATGAAAATGGGATTAAAGCGAGGATATGTCACATCTAGAATACCGATATCGGTGGCTTATCGACAGTGAAGGGCATGCCAATTATGTTTTTGACAGGACCCGAGCCTCTAGGAAATGGAAATAGCCGCTGTTTTCATTACTGTAGGGTGCTGTCATGTATCTGCAACCATGGTATATACTGGCGGTATTGGATGGAGGGTTTGAGGGGACTGAGGAGTTCGTAGCCGATCAAAATATGTTATACTAGTGGCCCGCGCCGGCTTCGCCCGTGCAAAGCGGGGGTGGGTTATACATATAAACCTTCCTCTTGAATCACTCTATCTATTAAAACAAACTGCTTCAAAATCCGTTGCGTAGTTTTAAATATTTAAGCGACTTTGTTATATACTATGTAGTGATAGTGATAACCACAATTGCGCATATTAAGAAACCCTTTGATAAAAATTTACTGCTATGTTGGATTAGGGTTTCGAAGGGCCGCCTTCGAATCACGGGGTTGGGTTCGATTCCAGGGCCGGGCAAGTGTCTTTGTGTGAACCAGAGGCACTTGCACTGAGTCTGGGTTTAATTTATATTTGTGAATTACATGTTAGTAACTGCCCACGCGATACAGAATCAGCCTAGATCAGAGGTAATAAAAAAACCGAAAGATTTATTATCTTTTTTCTTCAAGATCAAATAACCTAACTCGATTTTTTTGGTCATATGTGTGATAAACAGAGAGACACAATCTTTATAATAATAATAATGGTTTATTTCAGATAAACTATAAAGATTTATAGCACCCATCTTTTTATTAGTGTGTAAGAAAATAGCACACACGTTGATGTTAAAAACAAAACGTAGCAAGTCGAAAGCGGTGGAACGCCATGCCAATTTTAAAAAGAAAAATAGCCGATAGTAAATGTCCATTGAATGCTCAGAGATCGATCTGAATGAAGGCTCGCCTAAATTAGAACTCTCGATTCAATATAAGGACTGCGGATCACTATTCCGTCCACGTCGAGCCATAGAATAAAAATACAAACACATTGTTACTAAGTGGCCATTTTGTCGTCGATCCTACGAATAATTACTTTTAAAAGCAAAACGCGAATGTACTTCCATCAATCTCAATCGTTGAGCAAATCTTTTGTAGACCAAGAGCTGGTGAGGAAATAGCCGGGTAAATATAAAAAAGTAACTAGTGTCTAAAGTAAATAGTGTCTAAGTATGCGCATTCGGACGAAAACGCATATGGGTTTTTGGGTTTCTTTTAAGTACAAGTTACGTGAGCTACTTATTGATAGCAAAATTTAGTTTTTTTAAGTATAAGTTGAAATAAAAAAACAAATTTTTGCTATCAATAAGTAGCTCACGTCTTGCTCATACTAAACTACATCCATCCGTCAGCACTTTGTTAAAAATCCTGACAAAATTTTAACAACAACAACAAAACATTTTACTTCAATATAACTGCAATTAAAATGTAAGATTAGACAATATTAAATGCTAGGTGAAAGGAATTGTGCCCATTTAAGAATACGCTAAAGATCAAATCTATATTACCAAATATCCAGAGAAGAGTGTTCGTCTCTTCACCAAAAGTTAACTTACGCACTGACTCACTGTGACTCATAAACTCGGAATATACGCGCAGGCTGTCAAGGATGCGCCGGAGAAAGTGAAAAAGATTTATTAAGTCTTGATAAAGTAAAATAATGAGGATACACCACTCATGTGGGTGTTGATTTCTTTTCGCGTTTTTAAGTGCCTTTATGCAACATGTGATAAAGGACTGGTCATTTTGAAGGTAATGGCGTACATTAATTTTATAAAAATTTCGTTTTATTTATTGTCAACTAGTGGCCCGCCCCGGCTTCGCCCGTGCAAAGCGGGGGTGGGTTATACATATAAACCTTCCTCTTGAATCACTCTATCTATTAAAAAAACCTTATCAAAATCCGTTGCGTAGTTTTAAAGATTTAAGCATACATAGGGACGGACAGACGACAACGACTTTGTTTTATACTATGTAATAAAGATATACAATGTTGATTAAAATATAGACTTGCTCCTGGCCTATTCAAGTGATAAGTTATCATCATCATGGCCAATAAAGAAAATCTTGACCTGTATTAATAGCGTATTTTTGTGTAGAGATGCATGAACAATATTATAATACCAAAATGAGAGATGGTATGATTCCAGGACAAATTTTACAAATATGTTAATTAAATTGTCGATTTTTAAGTTTTGGTGACCTACCTTCAATTCGGGGCGAACGACTAACTACCCTCCATTTAACTGGAGGAGGCCCGAATCAGCAGTGGGACCTCTATGAGCTGAGTAGTAGTAGTATTTAGTACTAGACCGCTAGTACCTTTTATGTTTTATAAATAACTAGTGGCCCGCCCCGGCTTCGCCCGTGCAAAGCGGGGGTGGGTTATGCTTAAAAACCTTCCTCTTGAATCACTATCTATTAAAAAAAACCGCTTCAAAATCCGTTGCGTAGTTTTAAAGATTTATGCATACATAGGGACGGACAGAAAAATGCGACTTTGTTTTATACTATGTAGTGATAAATAAATATCCTTGGACATTTCACACAACGCCATCTCGTCCCAAGTTAAGCAACTTAATGCTTGTGTTATGGTAACGAGATGGATGATAAACTACTTATATACATTTTTTTTGTAAATACATACATATTATAGATAGAAATGACTCCCAGACTCCGAGCCAGAGCCTCTGGTTTAGACAAAGACACTTGCCCGACCCCGGAATCGAACCCGGGGCCCATTGATCTATCCCGATAGTAATATATACTACGACCATCACAAACACAAAGAGAGGATAAATCACGACTATTTAAAGCCTGCCATTCCAAAACGTCACCGACATAGCCCACCGGATTGCCAAACTTAAGTGGCAGCATAGCAACTTAAGGGTAGGCACATAGCTCGCAGGACCGACGCACGATGGGGCCGAAAAATTACGCGTTCCGGAAGGCGCAGTGCTGGAAGGCCTCGCATACGGTGGACCGACGACCTGGTTAAGGTTGCCGGAAAGCAATGGATGCGGGCCCAGGACCGGTCTTTGGGAGAGAACCTTGGGGGAGGCTTATGTCCAGCAGTGGAGGTCTTTTGGCTGAAATAATGGTGATGGTTCCAAAAGTTTATAGTTTATTATTCTGCACCGCCGTAAACTTAGGGTGGCCACAATCTTAACATAAGCTAAATGCAAGCAGCCTCTAAATATGTTAATTACATTTCACTTGACAAATAAACACTGCGCTTAAGTGTTAGTCATTTATCAATGTGTCTTGGCCCCGAAACCCGGCTGCACAAAAAGAGGTGTGCGTCAGTCAGGTCGATTTGCATTGCGCGCTTCCACTGTGTTAAACATTTTACTGTAATGAATCGCAGTTTTCACTTAATTTGCGGCACTCACGTGCTTAATGGGGGTAATTTTATGTAATAAATAAATAAATATCATTGGACATTTCACACAACGCCATCTCGTCCCAAGCTAAGCAACTTAATGCTTGTGTTATGGTAACGAGATGGATGATAAACTACTTAGATACATTTTTTCTTATAAATACATACATATTATAGATAGAAATGACACCCAGACTCCGAGCCAGTGCCTCTGGTTTAGACAAAGACACTTGCCCGACCCCGGAATTGAATCGTTATTTTTGGTTACTTACTACTTAGCTCACTTACGTAAAAACACAGACTTTGTAGATACTGGGATTATTTAAGCTTAAATTATGGCAAAAATAGAATGAGTAGTGTCACCACTCCATTCCATCCTGAGGGTGTCGTAAAGAACTGTAAAAAGGAAACTACAACCCTGTGCCAACCTGTTTGGCCAGCGTGGCACAGAAGACTATTAACCCTCTACCCAACTGGAGGAGGCCCAAGTAAGTCATCTATGGGCTGAGTAGTAATAGTAGAATGGCAATGACTGACTCGTTGGTCTAGTGGTTAGGTGTGCCGCCTTTGGATCAACGGCTCCCGGGTTCGATTCCCGGGTCGGGCAAGTGTCTTTGTCTAAACCAGAGGCACTGGCTCGGAGTCTGGGTGTCATTTCTGTCTATAATATGTATGTATTTACAAAAAAATATGTATATAAGTAGTTTATCATCCATCTCGTTACCATAACACAAGCATTAAGTTGCTTAGCTTGGGACGAGATGGCGTTGTGTGAAATGTCCAAGGATATTTATTTAAAGCAGTGGTGGTGGTAAGATTTTTATTAAACCTCACTACCAAATTTCCCGTGATTGCCATGTACCCCCGCAGTTTAATTCTACTGGTACTACCGGTAGAATTAATCACCACTAGACATATTTTTTTATAATATACCATTACCCGTAACCTCTTGACAATACTACCACTGCCACTGAACTCATTAAAGCGTTACCCATACGTACAATAATTGCCTAATTAGCTATAAAAAAACTGTAATTGTATGTTTGTATGTACATTCCAAGTAAGTCCAGGTACTATTAAGGGACAGTACAGGGTATGATTATTAAGACCTATCATTCAATGACTAATTAGCCTGTTAATATATCCAACTCGTTGCGTCGTGGTTCACCTGGGTAAAGGAATGGCTGTTGTTTTTTTGTTACAGAGCATTTTTTGTTTAGTTAGTGACAGGACAAAGTCGTATTTACCTTAGTTTTACTAAATTTCCATCGACTAGTGGTCGCCCGGCGGTCGAAATTCGACCCTAATTAATTTAAATTACTATACTAATATTATAAAGAGGAAAGATTTGTGTAAGTATGTTTGTAATGAATTGGCTCAAAAATTACTGGACCGATTTTAAAAATTCTCTCACCATTTGTATGCTACATTATCACTGATTAATAGAAACTACTTCAATTGCAAAAAAAGACCTCCCGTGCGAGGCCGGGACGGGCCGCTAGTAGTTCTATAAATATTAAAGTCAGAATTTAATTAAAGAATAAACAAAAGACTATAAACGCGTGTGTGATAAATATATTGTAGTGTGTGTAATGTCGTTTTTATTGATCTATTGTATTTTAAGGATTCCTTATAATAATATATTTTAAATATTTTATTATATTATTTAAGTTTTTTCAATATTACCGATTGTATATTTTTAATAAATAAATTATATTTGTATTTTTATGCTCAATAAAAAAAATATTTGCATTTTGCACTTCTTTATTTATTTATTATATCACTATCACTGCATATTACAAAACAAAGTCGCTGTCTTCTGTCCGTCCCTATGTATGCTTAAATCTTTAGAACTACGCAACGGATTTTGAAGCGGTTTGTTTTAATAGATAGAGTGATTCAAGAGGAAGGTTTATATGTATAATACATGCATAATTGCACCCGTGCGAAGCCAGGGCGGGTCGCTATTTTTAATATATAAATGATGAATCAGTTGACGACTGCGGTCATAATTGGTTTAATCTATAAATCATTTTTCTATTCCAAGCCCTTTGCGTTCTCATTTTGTACTCGAGACACAATCAGTCGTACCTCCTAATAATTCAGCAGACAACGTTATATTAACCTCTGTTAATATTCCATACGACGACTGAAGTAATTACACAGCAATCGCTGAATAGGTCTGCTGTCTATTGTCAAAGACACTTTCTATAATCGCGGTATGATTAGAGTTGTTATACCCCCTTCATAGAGGGCAGATTTTCCAGGGCCGCATACTTTTTTTTTTCTATCAACGTCCCCATCAAGTTAGCATTAATCTGTACATCTAAAGAAATAAATAAAATTGGAGTGGCTGTTTGTAATGATAAAATAATTTTAATTAATTTATTTATTTTTTATTGCCAACTAGCGACCCGCCCCAGCTTCACAAGGGTACAATGATGCACCTCTAAATTGATCAGTGTTTCTCTACAATTTTATGGATGTATTATACATATATACGTTCCTCTTGAATCACTCTATATATTACAAAAAACCGCTTCAAAATCCGTTGCGTAATTTTAAAGATTTACGCATACATAGGGACGGACAGACGACAGCAACTTTGTTTTATAATATGTAGTGATGGGGCAGAAAAGTCCTCGAGTGGCGACCGCGTTCCGGAAGGCGCAGTGCTGGTAGGCCTCCCACACGGTGGACCGACGACCTGGTTAAGGTCGCCGGAAAGCAGTGGATGCGGGCGGCCCAGGACCGGCCTTTGTGGAGATCCTTGGGGGAGGCCTATGTCCAGCAGTGGACGTCTTTTGGCTGAAATGATGATGATGATGTAGTGATAGTGATAGTCATAACAGCTCTCATAATGCTATCTACAGTTTTAGAACAACTATCAGCAAACTTTTAAACAGGCTGAACTAAAATTAGACTTACAAAAAGTAGGCTAATTGCCCTCCCCGTGATGGGTCGACTCAGCACTGGGTCATTTGTAGGCTGCGTAGTAGTACTACTACGATTACAGCTCCGACCCCGTATTCGAACCAGCCCTTGCAATATTGTACGACCTACAAGTATTTGTTCCGGGTCTGGGTGTTTTCTATCTATAATATGTATGTATTTGCAAAAAAAAAATATGTAGTTTATCATCCATCTCGTTACCATAACACAAGCATTAAGTTGCTTAGCTTGGGACGAGATGGCGTTGTGTGAAATGTCCAATGATATTTTTTTTTTTCGTATAGCGAAGCCCAGGCAAAGCCGCGTGCGGAGCTTAGTTACCGATGGGAAAGCACAGGTAGTGTTGTCCACGGCTGTTAATAAACACGAGGTGCAATTAAAGTGCAGGACACGTCAAAGGGTTAATGGTGGGTTGTCGCTTCGTACCGCTGAGAACGAGGGTCGTTAGCGGGGTAGTTTTTTTTTCAATATCGATTACAGCTAAACATCCTGTGTAACGTTTTAATCATGCCTATTTTTTAAACGGTAGGGTTCAGTTTAAATAAATAGTATACTTATTATTCAGCCTATGTATGACCCACTGTTGAGTTGTACCTCCTCCAGTTACATGGAGGGTAATTAGCCTACTGTGTCACGCTGGCCAGAAGGGTTGGCACAGGGTTTGATATCCAGGTTTCCTTCTCTTACGGCTAGTTGTCGGCCTTGTTATTTTCTTCTGTCGGCTCTTACGACATGAGGACGGAATGGGGTGATAACGCTATGAACTCTAAATGCTTATGAACTTCCGAGTTCAAAAAGTATAACTGTCTGTTTGTACCGAGCAATTTTAAGTAAGATATGACTGATTTGATAGTAATCTAACCGAGCGCAGCCGTGGGTGGGTGGTATTTTAATAAAGTAACAAATAAAATTAAAATACACTGACTTTGTTATTTATGCACCCATTGTAAATGTCATGTACATATTAATTAAATTAAATCTAAGAAAACTTCTTACATTGTCTTGTAAAGAAAATACCATTCGATTTTTAAATATAAAATAAGAACGAGCCATTTTTTAATGTCACATTTTAGCGGCCCGGGGCAACATGTTCCTGTTTTTTCTTAAAGAAAAAAGCTACAAATCCCAAAGACAATCTCGTTAATTTAGATGATGCCACACAATCGTACTAGTATAAAGAGAATACAGGTATTAACCGGAATTAACCCTGAAATGACAGGGCGCGGTCCCCACGACCCGCTGTTAATATTTCACAGGGAAATGACATCGTCAACCCGCGGTACGCGCATTACTTTTTCCTTTTGATGTTCGGTCATGTCTGAAGGCAATATAATTTTGTTTATATCCACTTAAACTGGGCGGTTCGGGTTCGGTGTTTTGATAAAAAAAATATCGAGATGCGTGATTGGTATGCAATAAAAAAACATTTATTTGAATTATGAACCAAAAATCATGTTAACTTTTTTTTATCATAGACATTTTGAATTTTTATGCGACTACATATAACTATTATCATAAACAACCTTCTGATTCAGGTCTCCTTCCATGTAGGGTAATTAAACTACTGCGACATGCTGGCCAGACAAGTACGCACAGAGTTTCGTACCAAATTTCCTTCTTTGGTTATGGAACCCCCATGGTTATGGTAAAAGACTTTTGACGGCTCTTACAACACCTTTAGGATAGAATAGGGTGGTGACACTATGTATTCTAAATCTATCACGGACTATCTAACTAATATAAAAACATTGAAATTGGCTAAATACGAGTAACTATTCATTTCGTCTTAACCTTATCCTCAATTTGTAAAGTACGTAACGCTATCAATCTGCAGGTTAAGAAATATCTAGCTCTGCTGAATAACCTGGACACCCCACCACATGTCCATCATTTGTGTGTAATATCTGACCTCCTTCCTTCAAAGAATACGTTAAGCCATCCCGGCTGTCATTTCACAATCTATGGCAGTCGTCCTGGCGACGTACCGGAAAACGCAGCGCTGGTAGACCTCTCTAGAACTTAAGTAATGTCACCAAAATGCGTTGGATGCAGGCGGTCTTTGCGGAAATCCTTGGGGCTGATCATAATCCTCCGTTTTTAAGTCAGTTAAGACTTGCACAAAAGACGGTTAAATTTACACACCCATTTAATCTCTAACAGCAACCAATTCCAAACAGCCATAGTTACATTTCATTATATTTTTCAGCTAAAACAATAACAGAGATTCAATTTGGCACGTGTAATAACCAGGTTGGGGGTTAACCCTGCGGATGACGGGCTGCCCCGCGGCGCGACTTCAAAGGAAATATAAATGTATGAATTGTTTAGCGAAAATCCGCCCGCTGGCGTCGACGTCGGTCCTTTCGACCTTAAGTAATGTACGGGTTATGTTGAAAATGTACTATGTATCTCGTTACGGTTTTCTTTTTGTAACGATGTTATATTCTTCTTTACAAAAATAACATTGTAGACTTAACGGATTTTGAATACACAGTGTTAACACCCCCATTCTATCATGAGGGGGTCGTAAAGCCGCAAGAGAAGGAAAAGTTAATATGGAACCCTGTGCCAACCCATCTGGCCAGCGTGGCACAGTAGGCTATTTTCCCTACCTGTGATAGAAGGAGGCTGGACTCACCAGTGGACCATTTATGTGCTGAGTAGTAGTAGTAGAACTAATAATAATAATAACTAATAATTTTGTTCAGAATGCAGCTCTATAGAGAAGATCCGGCAAGAAAATCTGGAGTTGGTTTGTTTATATGAAAAAAAAATAGCTATTAAAAACCTAAAACATATTGTAAGGCCTCGCTAACGATAGGGATTTCATGATTATTTTATATGCATACATAGATCGTTTACGACTGTATTATCACTATCACTACATAGTATAAAACAAAGTCGCTGTCGTCTGTCCGTCCTATGTATGCTTAAATCTTTAAAACTACGCAACGGATTTTGAAGCGGTTTTTTTCAATAGATAGAAGAGGAAGGTTTTTGTGTATAATACATGCACAATATTGTAGAGAAACACTCATAATTTTAGATGTTAATCATTGCATCCGGGCGAAGCCGGGGCGGGTCGCTAGTATATGTATAAATCCAGGCGTGGTAGTTTCGGCATGAATGTGAGTGAACGCAGGGATTGTGAGCGATCAGGGGAGATGGAGGGATTTTAGGAGTGAGGAGTTGTGTGTGAAAGGTGTGAATGTAGTTATGACGACTACCACCTAGAGTGGGACAGGGGCCGTAAGATGATAATGGTATTTATAATTATGACGATTTATAAGAGTTTTGTGATGAAACCTACGTAGATTTTGTATGTTCCTTTTGAGTTTGAGTTTGAAGCATATACACTATTATATACATATTCTCTGTTCCATTCACAAATGAACCATTTACGACGGTGCGAGGTACTAATAAGGTACGGACGACATAGCGCCGAGACATTGCCATCGATTAAGTTTCACCTTACCGACATCTGCGTGACTCATAGTACCATATTCCCATGGCGAAAAGACTTCCAGCTAAACATCTTATAGACTAAGAGCTAGTTGATATTACTATTCTAATTTGTAAACATTGAATAGTAATATTCAAACACAAAATTCATGTAATCAAGTTGGATTTAGAGCTCTTTTGACACGTCAAACAATCTGTCAACAAACAGAGAAGAGCCGGCAAAAATATCTGTAGTTGCTTTTTTAGACCGGCATTTTTAATTACAGGGCCAGGATAAGACAGGTTTGTGAGAGCAAACTCGCGCAGTAACCGCAAACGGCCAAACATGAGTAACATCTAGTTAAAGATGAACCTTTTAACGCCCGAGCCAACCGACCCCCAGCAACGGCACCTGTTCACTAGCATGACGCATATGTTTTAATCTCCTTCCCAGCCGTTTAACCCCAATGTCATTGAGGTCGATTGAATTAGAACTACCAGTGTTAGCCGAAACAGATAACACTGACTTACCTGATTTGGCTAACTCACTAACAACAACCAACTAACAACCAACCAGTAATTGTTTGGTTAAACAGGTCAGTATCAGTCAAAGATGGCAGAATGGCAGCCGCGATCGACGGCGCGTTACGTGCTCTTCGCAAAGAGGAGGTGAGATAATCTCCACCTATCTAACATTAATTAAAACGAGACGTTGTTAACCTACAGATCGTTTGCGTTCCACACTGTCTCTTTATTAACTAGATCGACATTATTTAATGTTCATTTTTTTAAAAAAGAAGCCTGTATTGCGGGGGCAGTTTGCAAACAAGAAATTCACGAACACAAAGGACACCCAGATTCGGAGCAAGTTTCTCTGGTTGTCCGACCACGGAATCGAGCCGGAGACCCGTGATCTAAAAGCGGCACCATCTAGCCCACATACCAACAAGTTCAAACGCAAACCATTGCGGCTTTAAATAGCTTTAGTATTAGGTAAATTAATAAATCGTAAGAAATAATATAACATGCTGGATGATCTAGAATTATTTTAGGCAGCTCTCGGTGCAACATTCTAATGCCCATATAACTGCTAATGGGCGGACTAGAGCCGAGTATCAGTAAGTAATATAAAACGGATCAATGTGTGTGTATAAACATTTGGAAACAAAAAAATTTACCGTGTGGTGACGTATTTAGAATACATGAGGGGGGGGGGGAGGACCACCCCCAACCCCAACCATGGCTTCCTATTCCTTCCTTAAAGGCCGGCAACGCACTTGCAACCCCTCTGGTGTTGTGGGTGTCCATGGGCGGCGGTGATCACTTACCATCAGGTGACCAGCTTGCTCGTTTGCCTCCCTCTTCCATAAAAAAAAAACATAGTGTCACCACCTGGTTCAATCTTGAAGGTGTCGTAAGAGTCGACAAGAGAAGGAAAGCTTGATTATTGAACCTAGCGTAGTAGGCTTATTACTTATTACCCTCCATGTAAGTGGAGGCCCGACCCAGCAGCGAGTCATCGATGGGCCGACTAATAGCAGTACTAAAAGAAGGCCTGTCGTCAAATACAGTCTTATCCTACTAATATTATAAATGCGAAAGTTTGGATGGATGGATGGATGTTTGCTACTCTTTCACGCAAAAACTACTAAACGGATTTTGATGAAACTTGATAATAATATAGCTTACACATCAGAATACCACATAGGCTATAATTTATAAAGATATTGTGTGAATTATCCAAAATGTCATGATAAATGTCGAGTAAAACCGCGGGGCTTATCACCAACTCATTATATCCTGAGTATAATGCGAGTAAAGGTACAAGATATAAAAAAATAGCCGACAAAAAACCCAATCTTAAACTTTGCGGCAAACCACCCATGCAAGACACAATAGGCTAACTTTCCTCCATCAAATTGGAAGAGGCTCCACTCAGCAGTGGATTATATTTAAGTTTATTTAACGAATCCCGAAAGGTAACCTCTAGTGCATCTGGTTTAAACAAAGACCCTTGCCCGACTCAGGAATCGAACCCGTCAAATCCTACCACTAGACCAAAAAGGGCGTCAAGATCTAAAAAGAGAATATCGGTCTGTCGGTGACAACTTTAAACTCCTTTCATCACAGAGTTTAAGCCAAGTCCCGCAAATATGCGTTGAGCGCAAGCAAAACTGCGGGTAAAAGCTACTATCTTTATACTGGCTATATAAATACATGAGTAGGACGCAATAAGTCTATTTTAATTACGAGAGTCGATATCGGTGGATCCCTGTCTTACGTACTTGGGAGCTGTGCTGTACCGACGCTAGTGCGAGGAAATGTCGATAAATTTATATCGATAACAATAACTTATTTTTAACGTAGTGCTGCTTGTGTGAAGACCTAGCGTTTATTATTCATGAGCTGACGGATTTAGAATACATTGGGTCACCACCCCATTCCATCCTGCGAGTGTCGTTATAGGCGACCAAAGGAAATAGAAAAGCTGAAAACCTAGCTGCAAATTAAGGAAAACTTGAAACAAATCCCTGTGCCTACCCGTCTGGCCATCGCGTCTGGTCAGGCTTAGTAGACTAATTTACCTCTTGTAATTGGAGGAGGTCCAACTAAGTATTTCGTATGTTACGGACTGAGAAGTAAGTAAATTTACATAATAAGTAGTGAATTAAACTATTGTAACTAAATTAGCTTATGCTACTTCAACTCAAATTCATAGTAAAAGACTAACACATATTCATTTATAAGCATACTAGCGATCCGCCCCGGCTTCGCACGGGTGCAATAATGAACATTTAAATTTATCAATGTTGTTCTACAATATTATGCATGTATTATACATATAAAATTTCCTCTTGAATCTCTCTATCTATTAAAAAAAACCGCTTCAAAATCCTTTGCGTAGTTTTAAAGCTTTAAACATACATAGGGACGGACAGACGACAGCGACTTAGTTTTATAATATGTAGCGTTAGCGATGATGAATATAAAAATATTGTTATCTTAGAAATAACAACATTCTCATGATTTCTTTTTTAATATTACCGTTCTAACAAATGATGCTTATTAGGACGATGCGCTAATAGTTTTACGACCAGAGCCAATAAAGTCTTGCAATACAGATTGCAGTTTATTACAAACCTAACAAACAGACTATTAATTAAAATCACCAACCAATTAATTTAAATCAAGGACCACATAAATACCATCTTCGACTTTATCGATAACCTCACATCCCAACACAAATCTAACACAAACAAAACTCGATAACGAGGTGAAATATTCACATTGCAAGCACTACGTAATCAGATTCGCCGTCTCTTTCCCACTTGCTGGACCTTACGACTCTTCGCGGGCTGGGAAAAAGACGGCACGCGCCGTCGGCACCTACAAAGGGGTCGCGTCCTCTTTGATCTCGCCGGCGCGCTTGCGTACGGATGTCCTGCGCGTGTGTGCGTTTATGCAGATGAGACGGGCACTGAGAATTAGATAATTGCAATGATTTATGGGTGCGACATTTAATGAGATTGTCATAATAGGAGTATATTCCAGTCACATTTTAAAGTTGGTTAAAAGTCTAAAGATATTCTATTGACGAACAAGCTACTTCAGTATTCAGTGATCGACTGACACGGTAGAACTTTCGTTGTTGATGATCTCATCTCAAAAATAATTCATTGATCAGACGTAAGAGCAGGCAGATTACTGCATTCCGCCTGATGTTAAGTGGAAATTACTTAACATCAGCTTCCATTACTTGGGTGAAGACAAATTAGCCTACTTTTAAGGTGACCACCTTTTTTACGTTGGAAAAGAGTACAGTAGTCCAAAAAAAAGGTAGGCTAATAAACAGGGCTAAAATAGAGAGGCCCTGTAAAAAAAAGGTCATCCGGCATCTATGGCAGCTAATATTGCGCGCGTGACATTAAAGCACTATGAACGTGTCAAAAGAGTACTTTCAGAGTACAGGATTTTTAAAGTGTACGGTTTGCGAAAAAAGAGTACAAAACTCTTTTACGCCTTACTACTTGTCACCTTACTACTAACCACGCATGAGTTTTTAGATTATGGGCTTAGCCAGCTCCATAGACAGTCTTTAACCAACCATATTGATTGCTAAGTGTTCTACGTTCACCAACACAAAAATGCAAACAGAATGATAATATGTTTTCGGTCTTGATACTTTCATTACAAGTCCGAACTGTTAAACGTAGGCGTAATGATTGTTTTTGGATTAACAGATAACTTTGACTGATAACCACATGTAATCCACGGCCGTTGAGCCACTATCGATGTTATTGTAAAGTAGGGCAACTGACATAGAATTTACTTTGCTTGACACGCCCCGTCAGGAAGTAAATAAATAAATATCCTTGGACATTTCACACAACGCCATCTCGTCCCAAGCTAAGCAACTTAATGCTTGTGTTATGGTAACGAGATGGATGATAAACTACTTATATACATATCTTTTTTGTAAATACATACATATTATAGATAGAAAACACCTAGACCCGGAACAAATACTTGTAGGTCATACAAATATTTCTTCCGTGCGGGAATCGAACCCGCGACATGCTGCTGGTCGTAGCGACCAGCATTAACACAATTTCTACGACAAATCTGAACTGTAAACATTAATAAATATCGCTTAATATCGCACGGTGAAGAAATCCACAGCTACTACAGGCGCTGCGGCCCCCTACCAGACATACCACCTCGTCAGACTGGATCATACTGTTATGATATCGAATCATCCCATTGTGTCTAAGAATTTATATTTATATTATAGATTACTAGTGGCCCGCCCCGGCTTCGCCCGGGCAAAGCGGGGGTGGGTTATACATATAAACCTTCCCCTTGAATCACTCTATCTATTAAAAAAAACCGCTTCATAATCCGTTGCGTAGTTTTAAAAATTTATGCATACATATGGACGGACAGAAGAATGCGACTTTGTTTTATACTATGTAGTGATTACATGTTATCTTCTATCTATATGATATTATTATCTATTTTAAATAAGAGATTTCCACCCATATGCTGATTCATCACCATATCTCTGGAACCCTAAGGCCCGAGACTTGAAAATTTGTAGGACTATTTCTTTCGTCGAGTTGAGTTCAGCTAAGACAGGATTTTACAAAATACTAAAACCTACTGTGCCAGACATTTCGGCACAGAGCCTTTTGTCGGCTCTTACGACACCCTCGGGACGGAATAGTGGTGACAACGCCTTGTTGGTCTAGGGGTTTAATGAGCCGCCCTTGGATCACGGTGTTCTGGGTTCGATTCCGGGGCCGGGCAAGTCAGAGGCACTTAGTCGGGGTGTCATTTGTGTACGTGAAATTATTATTTGTAAACTGCCCCGCAATATAGATAATACCTAGACTAGGGGTTAGGTTTAAAAGAAAAAAAAAAGAAAAGACAATGTGTTATGTAAATCCGTGACCACACGGTTAGGTTTGGCATCTTATCTCAATACAGATCAATTGCACACTACAAGCTAGTCAACGATCTCGTCAAAACAAAATTTAATCAGAAAAGTGTTAAGAAGAAAGAGAAATTGCGACGTGCAAAAGGCAATTTTCCCGCGAAAAACTAAAAGGAACTCGCGAAAATATCCAAAGTCCCCGATTTCCCTGTCCATTGTCGTTTCTGTGTGTTTTTTTTTTCATCTTATTTAGCGCTTTGTCGGCGAGCCCTTTGAAGTATGTGCCCCCTCTCCCCCTACAGGGTGCTACAAATTGCGTCACGTTCGTATTCCGAAGCGTAAACACGACTACTAGTGTTTTGCGTTACTCGATTGTGAAACGAGTTGAATCGATAATCGTTTCCATTCGGTACATGTCTTCGCTACATTTTTTTTGCTTTGTATACCAAAGATAACGATATGATTTATTCGCTCACACATATGCGCAATTTTTGGATTTTTTCTTTAATCGTATTGCCCTAGAGATTTGTTGTGAGATCAAGGATATATATACATAGGATCATGGATATATATATATATAGGATACTAGTGGCCCGCCCCGGCTTTGCCCGTGCAAAGCGGTGGTGCGAAGTGTGGGTTATACATATAAATCTTCCTCTTGAATCACTCTATCTACTAAAAAAACCGCTTCAAAATACGTTGCGTGGTTTTAAAGAATTAAGCATACATAGGGACGGACAGCCGACAGCTACTTTGTTTTATACTATGTAGTGATATATATATCATATCATATCATAGGATATAAATACTACGAGTAAATTGGTAGAACCTTTGACCAGTCCACTTATTTATCTTCTTTCACACCGCTAGTGTCTCCATTTGGTGACAGATTTAGAATACATAGTGTCACCACCCTATACCAACCTGAGGTGTCATGAGAGCCGATAAAAGGAAATGACAAGGCCGGTAACATAGACTCGAGAGAAAAACTTGATACGAAAGCCTGTGCCAACCCGTCCGGCCAGCATAGCACAGTAGGCTAATGCCCCTTCATGTAAATGGAGGAGGCCAGACTCATCAGTGGGTCACCTATGGGCTGAGTAGTAGTAAATAAATATAATTGGACATTTTACACAACGCCATCTCGTCCCAAGCTAAGCAACTTAATGCTTGCGTTATGGTAACGAGATGGATGATAAACTACTTACTATACATTTTTTTTTTGTAAATACATACATATTATAGATAGAAATGACACCCAGACTCCGAGCCAGTGCCTCTGGTTTAGACAAAGACACTTGCCCGACCCCGGAATCGAACCCGGGACCCGTTGATCCAAAGGCGGCACATCTAACCACTAGACCAACGAGACAGTAGATGATAAATACAATGTAGACTTAAAATATTAGAGACCAGGGCATGAAGATGTTGATCAACACGGCCGGTTTTAACGCTAATAAAGTTACACAGTGCATTGACTCCATCTCGTTAAACTATGATTTAATGTTCGCCTATCACAGATCGGGAATATAAAAACATAGAAGTTGCGTAATAGCGCCGTAGAAAATAAAAAATAAAAATAAAATAAAATTAACCTACTGTGCCAAGCTGGCAAGACGGGTTGGCACAAGGTTCGTATCAAGTTTTCCTTCTTTTGCGGCTAGGTGATCGGGATGGTATGGGTTGGTGACACTGCGTATTCTAAATCCGTCACCACACGGAGAACTTTTTTTATAGAGGTATAATTTAAATTATTTATGGTTGAATTTCGGCTACTGGGCGATTACTACTATACAGTCTATTGTACATTGACGGGGAAAAGAACATGGTGAAAAATAAAAATGAAGCGTAGGTCAGAAGAGCTTAAATAAAAATAAACATAGATTAATTACACACAGAGACGAAGCCGCGGATGGAAGCTAGTATTTATAAGGATACATTTAACGATCCAGATCATTGCTTTGTTTGTGATACAACTATATACATACTGTTATTGAAACTTTACTGCAAAACAAAACAGAACCGAACAAAAGACGTTTCCTTCAATATTAAAAGAAAACAAAAAGCCATCAAGAACAACAAACATTTTGTATCAAAGAGAACTCAAAGTAAACTATATAGGATAATTGACGTATAAAAACAACATCAAATGTGGCCAGAACGAATTAAATTTTATCGCTTATTTTTATATATAAGACGATAATTAACTGGCGCAAATTAATCCGCGGGACGATTCCTATGTCTATATGTCTCGTATGTAATAAATCTGAGGGTTCTTCAAAGCAAATTTTTAAATATGCATAAAAATGTCAAACTGTAAAATTGATGGCGTTCTAGCCGGCCGGGAATGCGTTTCAACGAGTGATATCAACAGAAATTATGCTGAAAACCATTTGTAAAAATATAACGTGCCGACAGAAACATTCAGCGGCAGTTCGGATCCATTTCAGTTAAATTAGTCATAGATAAGGATCTCTACGATGATATAATTATGGAACTAATAAACAGAACAGTCTAAGGGAGCTCTATTACTTTTCCTAGTTATGCATAGCAGAATGAGATCTATTGTATAAGCTTGTATTCTTACTAACCGTGAGAAGCCGGGGCGGATCGCTAGTCACATAATAAATAAGCTTAAGACTACAAGAGATATGAAACATTTGTTTTCAAACGAAGTCGATTTATAGCCATTCAATTTCACAAGTAGTCCCGTCCTAGATTTAAACAAAGTGTAAAGTTTAAGTAGTTACTGGAATACAGTGAAGTCACGAGATTAAGAGCTCTCGGTTTTATAGGCGCATAATAAAAACGGGAACCGGCCGCTTTTTAGTAACTGCTGAAGATTAATTTTATAGATCACGGTACCGAGATTGCAGCGGTATCTATTCCAGAATGTATATCTTTACAAATATTACTTTTCATCTTAACGGCCTATTTATTGCTAACATAGGCTTCCTCATGTCTTTGCGTCGCCCATACCGCAGAGTCTGAAGACGAAAGTCTTCAACCAGTGCGTCCTACCCGTACTAACCTACGGTGCTGAAACGTGGACCCTGATGGTGCGGCTAGTCCATCAGCTAAAAGTCGCTCAGCGAGCTATGGAGCGGGCTATGCTCGTTGTCTCGCTACGAGATAGAATTCGTAATGAAGTCATCCGAGCGAGAACGCGTGTCATCGACATAGCCCATAGGATTAGCAAGCTGAAGTGGCAATGGGCTGGCCACATCTGTCGTAGAACTGACGGCCGCTGGGGCAAACAGGTGCTACAGTGGAGACCACGTACTGGCAAACGTAGGGTGGGACGCCCCCCTGCTAGATGGAGCGACGATCTGCGACGGGCAGCCGGCAGCAACTGGATGCATAGAACCGAAGACCGGGTTCAGTGGCGAGCCTTGGGGGAGGCCTACGTCCAGCAGTGGACTGAAATAGGCTGATGATGATGATAGGCTTCCGTACATCGTTACAAAGACGCATCAACTGATTCCCTGCAACCTTTACAATGTTATCCATGCACCTAATTGGTCCCATGCTGCGTTTCCGAAGGACGTCACTTCAGGACTTTCCTGCCACAAGATCCAATCTTTTGTAGGATTACGTGGCCTCATCATGCCAGCAAAAGATTTCCACTGCTGGACATAGGCCTCCCTCAACATTGCTTTCCGGCGACCAAGTCTCCGGTCCGCCGTTTCCACCTACCAGCACTGCGCTTTCCAGGACTTGGTCGCCACTCGAGAAACTGCCGCATCGGGCGTCAGTCTTGCGAGCTAGCCCTGCCCAGTCAGTGCCACTTAAGTTTGGCGAACCTGTGGGCTATATCGGTAACTCTTGCTTATCTCCTAATTTCTCATTCGGTCTCGGAGGGAAACTCCAAGGATAGCCCTCTTCGTTGACCTTTGGGTGACCGAGACCGAGTCCATAGCGATAGTGAGCATTGATCGAAGACTCTAGCCTGCATACAGATATTTCAACTGTCCAAACCTTCAACCCACTTTGTCCCTTTTGTCGATGTCTGTGACTTATAGTATTGTTCTTTCCTTAACTTATTGATTAAGGGTCCAAATACATTAAAGACGAGAAAAGAATCAATCGTTATATATAATCACGCCCAAATCTTACACGTGTACCTCCAGAGACCACACCTGGGCCCTCTATTGTTCCATTCCTACACTCCTCCAAATAAATTAAAAACAATGTAACCTTGTTCCGACCTCCGCTCGCTTAATTTACTAATTGGTCATTATTCTTCCACGTAACGACCCACTTAGGGCCAATCAATCCCTGATACAGCTTTAACATTGTGGGTGCATAATATATTATCCGTATATGACAGTACTCAAGAATTTATTGCTGTACAAGTTAATAGAGGACTCGATAGCTTTGAACTGGTTAAATGGAATACAGTTTTATGACAACCGATAAGGGCGTTTATACTTTGTTGGTGAGAAACATATTAACGGTACAGTTGCCTTATGTGTAAATTTAAAGTGGGTTAGATTTTAGCCCGTGTGGTGACGGATTTAGAATATACAATGTCACCAACCCATACCATCTTTAGGGTGTCGTAAGCGACTAAAAGAACGCAAGAGGCAGATCACCAAGCCCCAAGGGAAGGAAAACTTGATACAAACCCTGTGCCAACCCGTCTTGCCAGCATGGCACAGTAGGCTCATTTACCTCCATGAACTTGGAGGAGGCCCCACCAGTAGTGGGTCATTTATGGGCAGTAACAAACGACGAGATTTTTAATAATAGCTCTCGCTTTTACATCGACATGAATATTTTTTTATAATATTTTAAGGATGTTTAGAATAATATAGAGACCAGAGATGTGGAGTATGAAGTCTAACAATTAGCCGAGTGTATAATTATTTTGACATGCGAGCCGAACGCGTAAATAATAAAGCGAATCCTACATTTTCTTTTAAATTATGACACAGGTCGAAATCGCGCAATTATTTTGGAGTTTAACTATTAATTGCGTGACGGGTGGTGCAATCTACTACCTTCAAAATATTTCTGTAATTTAGACTTGGTTCGTAATTTTATACAAAAATTGTTTCCTTTTAAAATTTTAAATTATAATAGAAAATGAGTCCACCTATTAAGTTAATGACCAGAGTTATTTATGTCTTCTAACTTCTGAGCTTAAATTTTGAGTGCTCAGACAGACAAGACATACAACATTAATTAATGACTTAAATAAAGAATTATATTTTTTTTTACTTAATAAATCTTAATATTTAATACATCGGAGTCATAATATTATTCACGAGAGCGTTGAGCAGTGCTATGGCACGACTGATGGAGGAAAATTTGGCTGTTTGCCTGCAACTGAAGGAGTTGCGAATAGGTGAGAGTGCAGTCTAGCGCTGCACTTTCACTGACAGGTCACGCACCAACCATGAACACCTTTTTTGTTATTAATTACAGGGTAAAGTTAAAGTTGTATGTTTACGTCTCAGTTCAAGAAACTAAACCAAGCCAGCAATTAATGTTTCTGGGCAAGCATGGACAGAAACATTATTTTTGTGGCGTTAAAATCGTCGTCATCTTCTCCATCTTCGACGGTCCTCTGACTTTTACCAATTTAGTCTACTCTTCTTCTAGTCTACGATTCTTCTTTAGACAGATAGACTATGGCCGATATGCCTGCTGCATGACTCCTATGTGACCACATGGGAATTAAATAAGCCTGTGATACTGTGCCTCCATCATCACAGAAATTTTGGGGATTAATTGGGTATAGAGTCAAGGCCCGAGCAATCAATCGCTAGACTGCTAGATTAAGACCTATGCGCCACCTACATGACGCCTATACGAAACACTCAGATCAATATGGTCGTAGAACTTGGATCACGGAGCCCTGGTTGGATTCCGGGGTCGGGCAACTATCTTTATGCAAACCAGAGGCACGTACTCTGAGTCTGGGTGTCATTTGTGCTCGTGATTACATGTTTGTAAAAGGTTTCGATACACTTGCCCAACGTGTAGGCAGTATTTCTTGCCTTGTATTAAATAATAACATAATAATATTAAATTGCCTACGCTTGCGTTGGCCTAAGCTCGGCCAACGTGTATTGCTGGCATAACAAGTGCTGCTTAACCAGCTCCCGAAAATGGCGATATGATAATAAAACAGAAATTGCGCGCGTCTCGACACCATCATAAATCTGTTCTTTCACGAGCATTTGATTTTCTGGCGCATTAGCATTAGGAATTGGTTAGACATGGCCAATGAGATAATATCTAAAGTAACTAGTAGTAATAATGTAAATAACTTGATTTGTGGTAGTTCTCTTTGCGGTGAACACTCCAAACGTTATTTTCAAATATATGATAGAGATAATACATTTTTAAATATTTTTGAGAAGCAACTGCTGTGTTTCTTGCCGGCTCTTCTTTGTAGAGCAGCCTTTCGAACTGGTGGTAGTTTCAGCATGAATGTGTGTGGATGCAGGGAAGGGCGATGGAAGGATTGTAGGAGTGAAGAATTGTGTATGAAAGGTGTGAATGTAGGTATGACGACTGATAGGTGTGTGTGGAGACTACCACCTAGTGTGGGACAGGGGCCGTAAGATGACAATGGTATTTATAAATATGACGATTTATAAGAGTTTTGCTATAAAACCTACGTAAATAAAGTTCCTTTTGAGTTTGAGTCTAATATTAAAAGGTTTGTGTCATAATAAAATATGTATTTATCTAAACAGCAATATGCAATATTGCTGTGTAATCTACACAAGAATTACTTTAATTTATTACAATTAGTTCAAAACTTTGAACAGATAGAATACGTGTCATCGACCTGTTAATGATTTCGTTCTTTTGAAACGTGTTAAAGAATATTAATTCAGTTTGTACCATGGTGGCTTCATAAAAATATATTTATGAACAACAAAATAGAAGTGATAAGGTTAACAGTCGAAGTGGTCTGTATATAGCCTCAAGTTTGCCTAAATGCGATTGCCGACAATGTTATTTTTATGATTAAGACAAAAAAAAACATTATTGGTATAATTTATAGATACATTTTGTGAGATACTCACTAAAATTTAAAATGTGAAAATGTCAAGGATGTATGACTGCTACAATTTTCATTCGACACATAGAATGTTCTTGTCTATGATTCACGTTAGTCTGCGGCGTGCGTATTTTGGCCGCCTTTGATCTCGCCGACCGGCTTTAATGAGGCGGGCCATATAAACGGTAACTAGTTAGAATTGTTCCTGCCTCGAGGTGAGCATTGCAGGATAGGAATTATCGATACGAAACCTACATTCTTAGGTGAAAATATAAGTTTTTTTATTTTAATCGCTGATTTCTACAAGTAGGCTTTACATACTATACATTAGCGTAACTTTTTGTTTGTAATTAAATAAATAAATAATAAATATCCTTGGACATTTCACACAACGCCATCTCGTCCCAAGCTAAGCAACTTAATGCTTGTGTTATTGTAACGAGATGGATGATAAACTACTTAAATACTTTTTTTTTGGAAATACGTACATATTTTAAATAGAACACACAGACCAGAAATACTTGTAGGTCGTACAAATATTTCTTCCGTGCGGGAATCGAACCCGCGACATGCTGCGCAGCAGTCGAACGCTCAACCACTGCGTCAACCGTGCAATTAAAATAAAAGAACGTACGGTCTATTCATTTTTAGCTCTGTGACCATTTTCTTATATTCGGTATTACAGAACCCTTTTTAATAGTTTTACTTCTACTGCATATGAATCGTGAAGTTACCGCTACTTGTAAACAAAGAACATACTATAATATCGTGTAACAATCACTTAAAACACAGTCAAAATTACCCATTAGCTTTGTTCATGTTTTAATTTCATGTGGTGACTGATTTAGAATAAATAGTGTCACCACCCTATTCCATCCTGAGGGTGTCGTAAGAGACGACAAAAGGAAATGACAAGGCCGAAAACCTAGCCGCAAGAGAAGAAGAACTTGGACAACAACCCGTCTGGCCAGCGTGGCAGAGTAGGCTAATGACCCTCCCTGAGGAAAAGGCCGGACTCAGTAGTGGGTCATTTATGAACTACTAGCTGACCCGGCGAACTTTCCGCATTATAAATATTTAAAACAAAAAGAAAGTTGGACATAGGATACCTGAGATTTTTATCCCGTCCGTATAAAACCTACTTTAACAAAACGCAACTGACAGCGAAACGTGATGTTGTCTATAGTTTAATATGGCCGAAAATTTGACAATTAGAAATTTTGAATTCGACTTGTTTATATTGTTGTAATTCACATAATATCTTTATAACTTGTAGCCTATGTGTTATTCTGATATATAAGCTATATTATTGTAAAGTTTCATTAAAATCCATTCAGTAGTTTTTACGTGAAAGAGTAACAAACATCCATCCATCCATCCATCCATCCATACTTACAAACTTTCACGTTTATAATATTAGTAAGACTAACTTAACTAGATGTTTTAATTTATATTTTTGCAACATCGATATCGATATAGGAGCTTATCGACGTTCACAGCTCTACCCAGTTAGAATTGTTCCTTACCCACTGTCTCAACTGAATAACGATTTGTTAGCTTTTCACGTAGTGCTCTTTTATAGTTCCAAGTTAAATTGTATACGGTGAGGTAATGGCGTGAAATCGTTTGTTGTTAACGTGATCTAATTTGCAATAATACATTCACGCTTTTTCTTAGGCCGAAACGTAAAAAACTGATTTACTTCATGGTTATTTGTTTTTTTTTAATATAAAAGCAACCCCAAAATATCTTGCTGGCTCTTCTCTGCAAAATAGCCTACTGTCTAGTAGACTGGTAGCATGCGTCATGCTTGTGAACAGGTGCCGTTGCTGGGGGTCGGTTGGCTTGGGCATTACAAGGTTACTATTGCCGACTAGATCTGACTGATGTTTGGCCCTTTGGAACTACTGCGCGAGTTTGCTCTCACAAGTCTGTCTTATAACCAGTCTTGTACCCAAATGGCGATATAAAAAGAGCAACTACAGAGTTTCTTGCCGGCTCTTATCTGTAGAGGTGCATCCGAACCGGTGGTAGATGGTAAATAATTAATATTAAATAGATAATTTTTAATTTTATTTTTTTGTTTGACCTGTCAAAAGAGCTCTAATGAGCCAACTTGATTAAATGAGTTTTGATTTTGAGCAAATGGATTTCATGAGAGTTAAAGTGGGTTTATTTGAATAACAGATTTATGCTTTGATATTTATGTACTTAAAATACATACATGTCGACAGATCTAGTATTATGTATATGTTGTACCTTGAATAAATATCACAGTACTCGGTAAAATGTACAGGGTCGGATAAATAAGAGCACTGCGGAAACTTTAGATCTTCCGTTTGATGATAGATTTAGAATACATAGTGTCACCACCCCAGTCCATCCTGAGGGCGTCGTAAGAGCCGACAAAAACAAAATGCCAATGCCAAAACCTAGCCGCAAAAGAAGGAAAACTTGATACGAAACCTTTTTTTTTTTTTTGTTCGCCCGGTGTAAAATCCTTTACGGACTTCCTCGCCGGCCACGGGGATGGCCAGCGAGGGGAGTGTGGGACTCTCCCCCATAGTGGGGGCCTACCCACTAAAACTCCCCGGGGTGCTCCTACTCGCGTCCTGTTGCGGCATTGTGGGATCTGATGCAGAACCACGCTTGATACGAAACCTTGTGCCAACCCGTCAGGCCAATGTGGCACAGGCTTATTACCCTCCCTGTAATGGGAAGAGGCCCGACTCAGAAGTGGGTCATTTATGGGCTGAGCATTAGTAAGTAGTATTGATGGCAACATTTAAAAAGCAATTTTTTTTTAATTCACGTACTAATGAAAATATGGCACATAGTACGAACAATGATTTTGCCAATGATAATAATTTAATTGACGCGCAACAAACGAAATCAATAAACTGTTTAGTTTCAATTTTACTATCCCAAACAAAAATATATGCAAAAGATAAATATCATAGAGTTTTTGTTGCACCCTGCATATAAGGCAAACAGGCAACCTCTTTTCAAATCTAAATATTTTCGCCATGCGCTATCAAAATTCAAATAAACTCACTACCGATAAACTGGCACCCGCGGGAATGAAAATAAAAACAAATAAAATAGTGGCCAAGCACATTCGAAAAAAAAAAGAAAATGTAGAAATGGAGCGCGACTTTTCATTTTGTTGCGCGGTAAAAAGTGAACAATAGGCGGGAAAATTGCGCGTCACTCTGGCGTTCCAATTTGTCAAACGGCTGCAAGATGGCGGAACGGAAGCGACACAACATGGCGGCTTCCGGCGGTGTTTAATTAAAACGCATCTCACTTGATGTTTCTTGTGCATATAGAAAGGACGTGTACAATACAGTCCAATGTCGAGAACAGATTTTATATTTGTTCATTTTAAAATAAATAAATTTTTCATAACCAACTGCGGAGCTGGCCCTCCTGTAATAAAATGGGAGGATCTTAGCTATGCAATGCTAGACTGGTTTGGCAAAGTTTCATTATATTCCATTTGTAAAAAAATTGCCAATCTACGACCTATTTATTAGCGGGTATTCTAAGGTCATGGCAGAAGACCAACATGTCTACAAGATTATTTCATCATCAGCTCACTATGGTCTTCCCTAAAGAACGCCATAGCGCGCTGTCTTCACCTTGACGCATCCAGTTGCTGCCCGTAACGTTTCCCAGATCATCGCTCCATCTAGCAGGGGTGTTCTATGCTACATTTGCTGCGTCGCGATCTCCACTCAAGAACTCGTCTACCCCAGCCGTTGTCGGTTCTCCTACAGATATGACCAGCCCACTGTCGCTTACTTTACTGTCATTCTCTACTGTATATCCGTGTGATGACGTATTTAGAATACACCCAATTCCATCCCGAGTGTGTCGTAAGATCTGACCAAAGGAAAGCTGAAAACTTAGTCGCAAGGGAAGGAAACCTTGATACGATACTCCGTGCCAACCTCCATGTAATTGAGGGGGGGGGGGGTTCAGCAGTGGACCATCCATGGGCTGAGTAGTTGCATTCTTTTGAAGATGATACCTATAATCTAGGTTTTGCAATATGGACTGGATAAGTTGAGAATCAACCTATAGAGACTGCCTCGTTGGTCTAGTGGTTAGATGTGCCGCCTTTGGATCAACGGGTCCCGGGTTCGATTCCGGGGTCGGGCGAGTGTCTTTGTCTAAACCAGAGGCACTGGCTCGGAGTCTGGGTGTCCTGTCCTTGCTATCTATAATATGTATGTATTTACAAAAAAAAAATGTATTTATGTAGTGTATCATCCATCTCGTTACCATAACACAAGCATTAAGTTGCTTAGCTTGGGACGAGATGGCGTTGTGTGAAATGTCCAAGGATATTTATTTATACCTAGCTTGGATTGCTTTTTCTTCAGAGGCTTTACTATAAGCTTCGTTGCATTCTAGACTAGAGACTACCACATTTTCTAAAAAGGCACTAATTAACCTTTTTTTTTCTTTAAACGTTTTTTTTAGTACCGCATGACGGCCTCTCTCGTGTCTTTCTTGGATCTAAATAAACTATACGCAGTTATACAGTGCATAATAAAAAATACCAAGAAATATATAAGAAAAATACACTTGAGATAGACTGCAAGCCCTAGAGTCGATAAGATTCCGCAGAAAAAAAGTAATGATCCAAAAATCCGGGATTTGAAACGGAAATGAGGGTATCGTAATGACAGCGGAAGTCCACGCGGGGGTCAGTTCGGATCCTCTCTTATGTCCACACTTACCGAATAAGGTAAGGAACTGGGGGAAAAATACCATTTTTACTATTTTGAACTTTGTTAGGTTAGATTTAAGGTTTAAATTGATTTGTTGGAGGGAGATGTTTGTGTAAAGCATAGGTGTTGGAGCGAGATATTGGTTCTTTAGATGTGTAGGGTAAAGATGTGGCGCGTTATTAGATCTTGGTAGGAAAACAATTGGTTTCTGCGTTTATGTTTAGTATATTATTGGTAGTGTTTGATTAATTTCTGTGTGAAGTAACAGAGCATAGACAAACAAATCATTGTTTAGATCTTTATGATCAAATCAGGTTCCGTGTGGTGACGGATTTAGAATACAAAGTGTCACCCCATTCCATCCTGAGGGTGTCATAAGGGTCGACAAAGGAAATGACAAGGCCAATAACCTAGCCGTAAGAGAAGACTTGATACGAAACCATGTGCCAACCCGTCTGGTTAAGTACCCTTCATGTAACTGGAGGAGGCCCGACTCAGCAGTGGGTCATGTATGGGCTGAGTTGTAGTAGTATCTTGTACCATATTGCTACAGTGTTAAAGTCCCATTTCGTAACCATGGAAACAGCATAAACTGAATCGAGTACCAATAATTTTATTATAGAACTAGCGACCCGCCCGGCATCGCACGGGTGCAATGAGAAACATCTAGATTCATCAGTATTTCGATACAATATTCTGCATGTATCACTATCACTACATAGTATAAAACAAAGTCACTGTCGTCTGTCCGTCCCTATGTATGCTTCAATCTTATAAACTACGCAACGGATTTTGAAGCGTTTTTTTTTTAATGGATAGAGTGATTGAAGAGGAAGGTTTATATAATACATGCAAAATATTGTAGAGAAACACTGATAAATGTTGATGTTCATCATTTCACCCGTGCGAAGCCGGGGCGGGTCGCTAGTTATACATATGATTAAAAACTTCCTCTTGAATCACTCTTACTATTAAAAAAACCGCTTCAAAATCCGTTGCGTAGTTTTAAAGATTTAAGCATACATAGGGACGGACAGACAACAGCCACTTTGTTTTATACTACGTAATATAATATAATAAATAAATATAATAGTAATGAAATGATGCATGCCATATATACCACTGTGTCAGTCAATCAGGTGAAGAACATCTAATAATGGAGTTTTACACCCGTGTGTCTTAATACTGCAACAAATCTCGAATATCATTATCTCAATAACAACTTTATTGTTATACAAATGTTGTTTCAAAGATATTTTATTAATGGCATGTCATCGACAAGGTCGAACAAATTACTACACAAATCAATTCATCACTAATTCACCAGCCCTTTCCACAATAAGTACCATATCATAATCACTCGACATGACCCCAAAACATGGAGAATTAATAAACCGAGATGTCCCATGGAGGCATGAGACCTGATGTCCCCTAAATAATGACACAGAAACTACAAACATACAGTAACACAACTCTTTATCTGAACTCGGAATACATAGAATCAATCAGAAGGGGTTGAAGGCGAGTAAGAAATTAAAATTAACTGAGAGTTTATATTCGAGAAAAAATAAACGATTTCTAACTAAATAGTACCATTACATCTAGCCAGCATAATATAGAACCTACTTCTATATTATGCTGCCTAGATCCCGGGCTTAATCTCAATATCTCTTATGAGCTATATATGTATGTAGTTTATACACGCTATTGTATTGTCGTCCAATTTAAGCAGCTAAAATATAATAAATTTATTGCGCTCTGAATTTTGTTGCTTTCATATAAAATAGATGACGCCTGTAATCAGGTATCAAAATACGGACTGATTTCATGGTAGATACACGGAAACAATATGGTGGACATTATCCACATTCAAATTCAATTAATGTTGTATTTGACCATCTGTACCCTTGGCAATGGTGCGTAGCTTTGTGTGCTATGCCTGTATTACTTTCAAGTTTCAAAGTTGTGGTACTGGACATAGTATATATTCTGTGGTCGATGCTCTATCACAATAGCAAGTGGATGTCAGGGGACAGGGCAACGGGAAATAATACAAACTACCCTCGCATAAAAAGCAAGTGGGATTCGACACAATGGAATCGAACCAGGGCCCTCCACTCGACTCAGGGCTATGCGTGATGGGAATTTTAAATTTTTTTATTGTTGACTTTAACAAATATACGAATGCTATGGAACTAAAAATAGGACAACTTCGGGTTGTTTCATACTTTTGCGTGTTGATTGGATACAATACCTTATTTTTTCTTATGACTACGGAAATATATGTATAGGAACAAACAAGACTTGATAGGCTGCTAGACCTTGTCTCAAACTCAAACTAAAAAGGAACTTTATTTACGTAGGTTTCATCACAAAACTCGTATAAATCGTCATATTTATAAACACCATTATCATCTTACGGCCCCTGTCCCACACTAGGTGGTAGACTCCACACACACACCTAGCAGTCGTCATACATACATTCACACCATTCACACACAACTCCTCACTCCTACAATCCCTCCATCTCCCCTGATCGCTCACAATGCCTGCGTTCACTCACATTCATGCCGAAACTACCACCGGTTCGGAAGGCTGCTCTGCAGAGAAGAGCCGGCAAGAAATACTGTGGTTGCTTTTTAAAAAAAATTATTGTCTTAAGACACATGTGAGAGATTAGCAAGCCCATACCAATTGATTGATACGCAAACCAATAAATGGTCAAATAGACTCTTAAATGCACATTATTCGTGAACACAAAGACACTCAGGTCGAAAATTATCTCTGGTTTAGACAAAGACAATTGGTGACCCCGGAATCCAACCAGTGATTCAAAGGTGGCACATGAAGCCGCCTTTGGATCAACGGGTCCCGGGTTCGATTCCGGGTTTGGTCAACTGTCTTTGTCTAAGCCAGAAGCACTTGCTCGGAGTCTGGGTGTCATTTAGGCTCGTGAATTACATGTCTGTAAACTGCTCCCGCGTTACAAGTTATACCTAGAGCAGAGGTTCCGTTTAAAAAACAAAAAAAATCTCTTCGTGAGTTACAGATTTATAATATACTTATTATTTTATTAAACAACGTACAAAGTAGCAACCCTGCAATAAATCCACGTTCCCTCGGAGCGTTGAGTGTATCAATAATACTCGAAACGTTTGAATTTGGTCTTATTAATTAACTAAATAAAATACAAGTATTGCACGCCGGCCCACCCCATTTTCGTGTTTACAAATTGATTTTCTACAAGCTTTATTTATTGTGAAGGGATGAGGGGACGAATGATTAGTCTTCTTTTTAATACATATAATCACTACATCACTTCACTACATATTATAAAACAAAGTCGCTGTCGTCTGTCCGTCCCTATGTATGCTTAAATCTTTAAAACTACGCAACGGATTTTGAAGCGGGTTTTTTTAATAGATAGAGTGATTCAAGAGGATGGTTTATAAGTACATAATACATGCTAATTGCCCGTGCAGAGCCGGGGCGGGTCGCTAGTTAATAATATGAGAGAGTTGCTCAGATGAAGACAGGGCGCAATGGCACTCAGTAGATGATAATGCTGATGAGATATATATTATGAGTAACTACAAATAACATTAATTTAAAAGGCGCTTTTCTGCACATAGTTTCAGTACGTCGCATGAAGTTATCACACAGCATAATTTTCGACTTTAGCATTTCATGTTATACAGTGTGATCCTAAAATCACCCTGTATAGATGAATATATCTTATATCTAATAGCTTTAAGTCAGTAAGTGATTAAGTGAGTCAAATCTCCCTACAATTTGATAGCAGCGAGGTAGCCGCGCGGGCAGGTGGTTTTGCCTCTCTTACAGCCGGATTTTCTGCATAATTATTTTGCTTCTACGATACCCGCAGGAGAGAATACGTTGGTGACACCAAGTACTCAGATAGGAATTCATCTCAATAAATATCACCTCGATTGACAACATAGCCCGAGAACATCGCCCAAAAAACCTAACCTAACATTCTAAAAACTATTTTTTTTTGTTGTCTCTGGGGAATTGCTTTATGCATACCACCGCCCCCCGGGGGAGAGGTCGGTGATTATGTGGGACTCCGACAAGGGTCGTCTACCCAAGAGTCGTCTACCCACTAAAACCCCAGCGGTATACCTTCACACGGCGCGCTTGGGGCGCCACAAGTTCGCGTAAACGCACTCTACTGTGACGCCCCGGCGTGGTGCCCGCAACGCGGGCAAGCGACTGTCAGAGAGGGCGTCCCGGTACACTGGGACGCCCTCAGTCATCGAGGCTTTCGTCGGTGGCGGTTCCCCCAACCCACCACCGGCCCCTTAGTCGAGGGCAGAAGAGGCCCGTACCGTCACGGATCATTGAACATTCTAAAAACCTAACCGACAAAGCGACATCACCAAATATCGGTTTCCACAATAAGATCCGCCTCATTAGCTGTAACGAGGCGACTATAACACTTAATGCGAGTAAAGCATGGGTAAAGCGTGGCCCATTACGTGTAACCACCAATTAGGGCGCGTGGCCCACCGTGGGGCATTTTAGCCCCCAGACCGCTACGTGACGCTGAATATGCATTTCTAATTATATCGATGTTATTGCCATTGCATAGTTATATTGGCTTCGCAACAGCAAATACAGTCTCCGCAAAACCTCTTGACTAGTCGAAATCTAAATCTAAAATGTGACTGCCTCGTTGGTCTAGTGGTTAGATGTGCCGCCTTTGGATCACGGGGTCCCGGGTTCGATTCCGGGGTCGGCAAGTGTCTTGGTCTAAGCCAGAGGCACTTGCTCGGAGTCTGGGTGTCATTTGTGCTCGTGAATTACATGTTTGTAAACTGCCCCCGCGATACAGGTTAACACTAATGCAGGGGGTAAAAAAAACATTCAACAGCTAGTAACAGCTAGTATAGTTTTTAACAAATATGTATAACCATTTAGCCTAGCCAAAGTAATAACAAATTTAATATCAATAGTTTTGCGGCTTAAATAACGATTTAATACACTTCTCCGATTTGACGATATGATTAGGTTAATCTTTCACACTGCCTAGATAGCTTGACGAAGAGCTACATCATTCTGTAAAGGTTTGTAATTCACCATTCACCATGTAATTACTAAAACCGCGCCCTTGACACTTTATTTAATTTAGTATAGAATGGATATTATAAATCCGCTGCAGAAAGTTCCCGCCCAGACAGTTCAGAGCAAGAAATCGAACTCCAAACCAACTTCTTGAAGACTCGAAAATAAAGACATTCGGAAATTTTAAATTGTTCATATATATTCATAAACAATCTAAATATTGCATGAGAATAAAATGGCTGTTGTATGTGGTGTGCATCTAAACATCGAAAGCAAACTTGGCATAATGAGAGATATCAATATTCATAGCTATCTGGACACGTGCCGGAAGATAGGGGAGGCAGGATAGGGTTGACAAAAAGGGGGACAACTTCAGTTATGTTTAATAATCCAGCGGTTAAACTTAGGCGAGAAATTATAGGAAAATAGTAAACATATATTTAGCAATTTTCGTTGACGCCCTTGTTTGAATGTAGCAAAGAATATATATACTAAATTTCATAATTTTTGTAACAAAAAAATTACTTTTTAAGCATTTTTAAAAGTTCAAAACTCTATACATACATGTCATATCTTATAGCTTTCAGTTTCCAAAGACTTCTAAATAATGCTTTTGTCTTAGTTAATAAAAAACTAAGGAACCAACGGGTTCAAGAATGATGTTATACTGGAATGTGTAATATCATTCTTCAACCCCTTTCTTGCTGAATCTGCAATTTACGAATTTCTCCCACATTCGACAACCCTACATAAAGTACACTTGTCTCGCTCACACTCACTTTACCGTCATATCTCGGGCGCATTTAAATTTAGTATGCCACTCGCACGCTTATTGTTTTAAATAATTTCATACGCATAGATATTGTATTTTTTTTTCAGAATACTTTATGTTCAAATTGTGCATCGTCGGTGGCCATTACATATTTATGGCGGTAATAAAGTTTGACGATAGTTGTAAAGACGTCGTGTGTAGAAGTGTGTTGACTATCTAAGTATTTGATGTCCTGCTTTAAAATTCGGCTTGCGGTGGTTTCCAAGTTTTACTCCAACAATACATAAGAAATTATATTTTTTTTATGCAAATGACAGACACGCACTTAGTTGGGGCTCCACTAAGATGCAGGCCAAGGCCACCAGGGTCACGGAGCATGCTCCCGCAATGGGAGTGAATCCCGTGGCCCTGGTTTGGGCAGTCGAGGATCGCCGTCGGTTTTAGTGGGTAGGTCGGGGCGCAATTCACCATCTCTACGCGCTCCGGAGTCCCACATACCCCGGCCAGTCCCCAACGGCCGGGTATCCATGAGGAACTCCGACGTTTAAAAAATGGGTAAGATGATACTGTATTGAGCATATCTTGCTTATGTAAACTGATTACACAATTGTGATGCCTTTTTTTAATTAGAGAGATTAATTAGCCTACTTTGTCACGCTGGCCAGACGGATTGGCACAGGAATGGTGTCAAGTTTTCCTTCTCTTGGGACCAGGTGATCTGCCTCTTACGTTCCGTTAGTCGCCGCTTACGACACCCTCAGGATGAAATTGGTTGGTGACACTATGCATTCTAAATCTGTCACCACACTGGTAATCCTAGGTCTACATAACTACAAAGCATAATAAAAACAAATAACACAGTGTTTAACAAGTAAAACGACATCTTAAAAAATTGTCAGACCGAAGCAGGTTAGGGTTGACACACACTGATCCATTTGCCAAATACGCACCGCTCGACACCGCAGTGTATAAACGCCTCAGGGTGGGGGTGTGAAGGGGTGGGGGTGCGGTTGTCATCCCTTTGAAGTGCCGCCACCGTCTGCGAACGGAGCTGGGCAGCCACCGAGCTTAGCTTTGTTTTCTAGTTAAATGATGGACATTTTGAAATACGCTGCGGCGTTGAGCTGGTGTGAAATGTGGTCTCTATTTTTGACTTAAAATTGATTAAAAGAGATTTCGTTTGATTACAATACGTCATCACGAAATTAAAATTTTATACCGAAAACCCATAACGAAACGATCGATAAAAGTACAGATTTAATGCAGAATATCAGTTAAAAAAAATATGTACCGGCTTTCACCCCGGTTTGTCCCCAACGTCCTCGTATCCATGAGGTAATATGATATAGAAGAAAATATAACATTCTCAATAGGATGAGAACAATATATTTTTAAGCTTAGCATAAGTGTCCTTTTCAGTTTTAAGTACACCAAAGGTTACAGTTCCGTGTGGAGACGGATTTAGAATATATAGTGTCACCACCCCATTCCATCCTGAGGGTGTCGTAAGTGCAGACAAAAAGAAATGTTACGGCCGAAAACCTAGCCGCAAGAGAAGGGAAACTTGATACGCAACCTTGTGCCAACCCGTCTGGCCTGCGTGGCACAGTAGGCTAATGACCCTCCCTGTGATGAGCGGAGAGGTGATGCCCGACTCAGCAGTGGGTCATTTGACGACACTGTTGGCGCAGTGGTTGAGCGATCGACTGCTGCGCATCATGTCGCGGGTTCGATCCCCGCACGTAAGAAATATTTGTATGACCTACAAGTATTTGTTCCGGGTCTGGGTGTTTTCTATCTATAATATGTATGTATTTACAAAAAAAAAGTATCTAAATAGTTTATCATCCATCTCGTTACCATAAAACAAGCATTAAGTTGCTTAGCTTGGGACGAGATGGCGTTGTGTGAAATGTTCAAGGATATTTATTTATTTATTTATGTGCTGACCAGTAGCGGCAGAAGTGTTAAGGTTACAGTAACCACAACAACAATACTGCCTTATTGGTCTTATGTGCTAGGGCTTTTCGATCATGGATTCGATTCCGGGGTCGAGCAAGTCTTTGTGTTTGTGAATGTCATGTAAACTGCCCCGCGGTACACGTTATACCTAGAGCAGAGGTTTCGTATTATTATAAACTAGCGACCCGCCCCGGCTTCGCACGGGTGCAATTATGCATGTATTATACATATAAAGCTTCCTCTTGAATCACTCTATCTATTAAAAAAAACCGCTTCAAAATCCGTTGCGAATTTTAATGATTTAAGCATACATACGGACGGACAGACGACAGCGACTTTGTTTTATACTATGTAGTGATAGTGAAAAGAAACTTCTAATACTACCAAGAACGCAAGAGTTATGAGAGTTTTTTAAACCGAACATCTAATCGAGAAATATTTTACAGTAGGGTGTCTACGGCGAATGAGGGTCACAGGACGGTCCGGCCAGTCGCTCTTTGACATGTTAATGTTATGTAACATTTCCCCGGTCTTCTGCGAAGGTTTGTTGACGCAGTTGGTCGGTCTTTCGGAGGGAGTTTCAAGTTAAGAATGTTATTTTATCAGATATACGGATGTCAATGTAATTTTAAAGTTCGCGGGAGTAAACTATTTGAATGTGTATATTACATTATTTAATATAAATACGTTTAATTTCAATGTGTAATAATCGCGAAAACCTAAGAAATCAGTAAACTATTTTCCGTATCAAACTCAATCTCAAAAGGAACTTTATTTACGTAGGTTTTATCACAAAACTCTTATAAATTGTCATATTTATATGTACCATTATCATCTTACGGCCCCTCTCCCACACTAGGTGGTAGTCTGCAGACACACCTATCAGTCGTCATACCTACATTCACACCTTTCATACACAATTCCGCACTCCTACAATCCCTCCATCTCCCTTGATCGCTCACAATCCCTGCGTCCACTCACATTCATGCTGAAACTACCACCGATTCAGAAAGCTGCTCTACAGAGAAGAGCTTTACATTGTAGAGATTAAACAAAGGACACTGCAAAGTGTTTGAAACGTTGGAATAAAATAAAACGATCATAACCGTGAAGCCATCATTTCCTGCAATGTAATGACGGATTTTGAATAAAAAAATATCAGCAAAAAAACGCGAGATGCAGATCAACTAGCCGCAAGACAAGGAAACCTTGATACAAACTGGAATTTGAGGAGAACCGACTCAGTACTGGGTCATTTTTGGGCTGATATGACGACGAAAGCTATGTTATGAAATAAGCGTGAGATTATGTGTTTTTACACATGTTTATGTTTGTGTATCTAAACCATTCTCGGTGTCACCCAAACGCATACGAAAATCATTCAATTTTTCTATACATACTAGCGCCCGGCTTCGCCCGCGTGGGCTTCGAACCCGTGCTTATCTCCTCTTCGCATATAGCCCATAAATGTGTTTTCTTTCTTCAGATGATTTAATATTTTTTATTAACATTCAATCGGTTACTGTGACTAAACTATCATATTTAGATATGTGCTCTCGTATCTGATAAGACCTACAAACTCGTAGTACTTCATTTTGTTCTATTGTCAATAGTTTTTGCAGCGCACGCATAAATAGGTTTTCGATTTTACACCTTGGGTTACAAAATCGCACTTTTCATACGGATCCCTAATTCTTTTGAAAATAAAATATACCTTTCTCGATAAATGGAAAACTACTATCCAACACTGAAAGATTTTTTTTAAATCGGACCTTTAGATCCTGAGATTAGCGCGTTCAAACCAACAATCAAACTCTGCAGCTTTATAATATTAGTATAGATATAGATAATTAGTATATACATACATAATGTAAAACCACAATCACTTTTTGTCATTCGCTTTGACACGAATAAATCAAGTCATTACATGTTTATAAGTGAAATTGCATATTTGGCGGGACACTTGCGTCCCCGGGGGTCACGCATTAATTCGCCCATTTCCCCCCAACCCACACGAATATAAATAAAACATGTGTACCATGAAACTGCGTTACGAGTAGCGACATTATCTAACAATTTGCATTTTAGTGATCCATTCAAAGCATGGAGCTTTTTCTTTGATGTTACGCGTGTGACGTTAGCTTTGACCATTTTTTTTATATTTTATGAATAACTTTATTGCTGAAATGAAAAATTGCTTAATATTTTTATATTAATACGACTGCCTCGTTGGTCTAGTGGTCAGATGTGCCGCCTTTGGATCAACGGGTCCCGGGTTCGATTCCGGGGTCGGGCCAGTGTCTTTGTCTAAACCAGAGGCACTGGCTCGGAGTCTGGGTGTCATTTCTATCTATAATATGTATGTATTTACAAAAAAAAAATGTATATAAGTAGTTTATCATCCATCTCGTTACCATAACACAAGCATTAAGTTGCTTAGCTTGGGACGAGATGGCGTTGTGTGAAATGTCCAAGGATATTTATATTTATATTTATATTCGACTCTTGACTTCGCTACTAACGAAAATTACGTACATTTAATAAATGGTTGACCGACGAACTGGTTAGGGTCGCCGGAAAGAGATGGATCCTTCGGGCGGCTACGTGGAAATCCTTGGCCTATTTCCAGCAGAAGACGTCTTTTGGCTGAAATGATGATGATGACGAATAAATGGTTAGTCCGTTTGGTGACGAGTTTAGAATACTTAATGTCACCACCCCGACTAGATAAAATTACCCTAGACCGCCAGGTTGTATTAAAAGTACAAAGAAACAGTTAAATATAACTTTTTTATTTATATAATTTTGTTTTATTGATAACGTTCCCTGTGCACGCAGAAACGTTAATTTTAATGTGTAATAATCGGGAGAACCTAAGACATAATTATCAATTTTATTATACCAATGCAGCTATCAGCAGCATTTCAGCCAAAAGACGTCCACTGCTGGACATAAGTCTCCCCAAGAATGTCCACAAAGGCCGGTCCTGGGCCGCCCGCATCCATCATTTTCCGGCGACCTATATGTTGCAGCTAAATGCCACATTAATATTGTTACCTTATGCTGAGTAACTATTAAATATAGAATTTGAAACTTTCGTTTATTAATTCGTCTGGTTAAATATATCCGTAAGAAAACTAACTAAACACGCCACTCCTCTTCTCTATCTATGTATTTAATTACACTCATAATTATAGCATAATTAAAATCGGGAAGACATTAACCACTCATTAAGGCGCATAAAAATACGATAACTTTTATGGCACTACGCAACATAATTATTATTATTCAACTCTACTGTGAATGAGTTATACTCGTTCACACAAAATCCAATTAAAACACTCATTTTTACGATGGCTTGGTTACATCCTGTAGAACTAGATTTGGACTGGAGCAATCTAGATTCCCTCAACCGCGCCCATTGTACTAATTTCATGACATGGCTGACATTACAACGCCTCCCAGTGTATCCAAAAAAACGTCAAGTATACTGGACGCGGTACATATACCAAAACAATTTTTTTTTTCAATTGTTGTCTGTTTGTTTGTTTCGGCTAATCTCTGAAATGGCTAGACCGATTTTGACCGGACTTTCAACTTTTTGAAACAAGGAGTAACTTAGGCTTACTTTTTCCGCGGGTAAACGCGCGGAAATGGCGGGTGACAGTTAGTCTTAAAAAATTAATTGTCCATAAAATCTTACGAAGGTAATTGTGTGGTTACCTTAAATTGAAGCAAGTTTGGATGTTATACGAACATTTGGATACGTACCTGTAACAAAAATTTTATATATTAGATACACATTACAACAATTACATTACAAAATATATAACACATCCCCCCACGAATTTGGAGGAGGCCTGACTCAGCAATGGGTAATTTGAGGGCTGAAACGAACACACGAACACTTTAAAAGAGCAAATTTAGTTGTTCTCAACCTGTTATCACTACATAGTATAAAACAAAGTCGCTGTCGCTGTCCGTCCCTATGTATGCTTAAATCTTTAAAACTACGCAACGGATTTTGAAGCTGTTTATTTTAATAGATAGAGTGATTCAAGATGAAGTTTTTTATGTATAATAAATGCAGTATATTGTAGGGAAACACTGATAAATTTAAAGGTTCATCTTTCACCCGTGCGAAGCCGGGGCGGGTCGCTAGTAATATATAATGCGAAAAGACTTAAAAAGCGTACTATCAAGTTAATGACTATCTATCAGATAGTGATTAGTGACGCATGGGAGTAACGTCGGGTGTGTATGGTCTAGCTCTAATCTTTCAGCCTTTTTATTAGTGAAGTTTTGTAAACAGTATGTGAGTGCAGTTTCAGCACGCACCATGTAATTTGAGTAATTTCACAGATTTTTATTTTCTAATTTTTCAATATGCTACATGTTTATGCGTGTTATTGCTTTCACTAATCTGTCAGACTTGTTTGTACCACCATAATTGTAACCCTTTTATTTAAAAGAGCAACCATGGAGTTTCTTGCCGGCTCTTCTCTGTGGAATGGCATTCCGAACCGGTGGTAAAAACTAAATAACATTTTTTTTTATAATTTTGATTTAGTGTTATTTTTTTTTTTAATTTATTCGAATAAAAAACATTTTTATTTTGATTTCCCCAACCTAATGTGACTTGTATTTGGTGTACAATAAAGAGTATTTCTATCTATCTACTATAACTACTCAGCCTATATTTATGACCCACTGCTGAGTCAGACCTCCTCCAGTTACATGAAGGGTATTCAGCATACTGCGCCACGCTGGCCAGACGGTTTGGCACAGGGTTTTGTATCAAGTATTCCTTCCCTTACGGCTAGGTTTTCGGCCTTGTCATCCCTTTAGTCGGCTCTTACGACACCCTCAGGATGGAACGGGATGTTGACACTATGTATTCTAAATCCATAACCACACGTTAAATCTATCTATCAAATAGTTGGAATCTGTTTGTTTGTCTATAGCAATCAACATTAATCTCCCTCTCTGTATACTGGATCGGGTCTCTTATTTCTACTACTACAAGTGCTATTGCTTCTAAGCTGACTGCCTCGTTGGTCTAGTGGTTAGATGTGCCGCTTTTGGATCAACGGGTCCCGGGTTCGATTCCGGGGTCGGGCACTGGCTCGGAGTCTGGGTGTCATTTGTGCTCGTGAATGACATGTTTGTAAACTGCCCCCGCGACACAGGTTATACATGAAGCAGGGGTTACGTTTAAAAAAAAACTATCTGTGAGTCGAGCCTACTCCAATTACATGAAGGGGATAGTTAGACGGCCACTTTCAATTTCATTATTATCATCATCATCATTTCAGCCAAAAGACGTCCACTGCTGGACATAGGCCTCCCCCAAGGATCTCCACAAAGGCCGGTCCTGGGCCGCCCGCATCCACTGCTTTCCGGCGACTTTAACCAGGTCGTCGGTCCACCGTGTGGGAGGCCTACCAGCACTGCGCCTTCCGGAACGCGGTCGCCACTCGATAACTTTTCTGCCCCATCAAGCGTCGGTCCTGCGAGCTATGTGCCCTGCCCACTGCCACTTCAGTTTGGCAATCCGGTGGGCTATGTCAGTGACCCTGGTTTGCCTGCGTATCTCATCATTTCTGATTCGATCTCGCAGGGAAACTCCGAGCATAGCCCTCTCCATTTCATTATCACATGCTTGTTATGCAGGATTAAAATCTGCGCAGCGAATATGTGTTGACGGGAAATCGTTTGCATCGCCTGAAAATTCCACGAAAATTCCAGCCTGAAATTCATGCAATACCGTTCCAGTAATACCGAATACTTGGAAATTGACCGAACATTTCGGGATACGATTTAAAAAATTATGTCAAGTTTAATTTATATTGTTACTAGCTGTCCCGGCAAACTTCGTACCGCCCCAGAATCAATAAATATGTATTGTATAATTAAGAATGTCGCGGCTTCGATCCCCGGACGGAAGAAATATTTGTACGACCTACAAGTATTTGTTCCGGGTCTGGATGTTTTCTATCTATAATATGTATGTATTTACAAAAAAAAATGTATATAAGTAGTTTATCATCCATTTCGTTACCTTAACACAAGCATTAAGTTGCTTAGCTTGGGACGAGATGGCGTTGTGTGAAATGTCCAATTATAATCTGTGTAATAATGCACATGAATACACATTTCCATAAGTATACAGTGTTTGTGGAGACAGCAAAATTAACCGAAATAAACCAAAGCTCAACCTCGTAATATCAAATGCGGGACTTAAATCCCAAAACAGATCGTTTATCTGCTAACTGCCGTACCTGTTACATAAAAGGCGTTTGTTTTTCAACAATGACTTGAAAAATCCGTGGTTTTATCTCGAATATAATCTTGTTTTTTTTTCGTGTCACTAAGCTTGGAGCCCGGAGCTCGTCTCGAGCGGGTGATAAGAGGCTTGAGGATTTTTTCCTATGAGCTTTTAAATGTTTTGGTATTAAGATAAAATACTCCAGATGGTTCGTCTCAAATGTCAAGTACTGGTACTGGGAATCATCATCATCCGAGCCCATAAAAGAACCACTACTGAACCAGCCACCTCCAATTAAATGGAGGGAGATTATACTAAAGTTCCAGGCTGGCTAGACGGGATGACACAGGGCTACGCTTCGAGTTTTCCTTCTCCTGCGGCTTAGTTTCCAGCCTTGTCAATTTCCTTTTGTCGACTCTTACGACACCCTCAGGATGGAATGGGGTGGTGACACTATGTATTCAAAATCCGTCACCACATCTATACTAATATATAAAGCTGCAGAGTTTGTTTGTTTGTTTGTTTGAACGCGCTAATCTCAGGAACTACTGGTCCGATTTCAAAAATTCTTTCAGTGTTAGATAGTCCATTTATCGAGGAAGGTTATAGGCTATATTTTATTTTCAAAGGAATTAGGGATCCGTATGAAAATTGCGATTTTGTAACCCAAGGTGTAAAAGCGAAAACCTATTTATGCGTGCGCTGCAAAAACTATTGACAATAGAATAAAATGAAGTACTACGAGTTTGTAGGTCTTATTAAAATCTACAAAAAAGTCCGCGAGAGGACATATCTAACTATCATGGTTTAGTCACAATAACTACTTTTATATTCATAAAAAAATGCATAGAGATAAGCACGGGTTCGAAGTCCACGCGAGCGAAGCCGCGCCCAAAAGCTAGTGAAAGGATATAAATATATTCCAACTATTTATTGCATTTAATTATCATTATTTAACCTGCAGCTTCTAATTGTCAGCCCAACCAATCGGGCCTCCTCATCTACATGGGGTGTAATTAGCCTGCTGTGCCACGCTGGCCAGACGGGTTGGCTCAACTTGGTTTCCAGCCTAATCTATTCTTTTGTCGACACTACGCATTCTAAATCCGTCATCACACGAAAAATTAATTTATCAACATAATATGTATCATCATCATTTCAGCCAAAAGACGTCCACTGCTGGACATAGGCCTCCCCCAAAGATTTCCACAAAGGCCGGTCCTGGGCCGCCCGCATCCATCGTTTTCCGGCGACCTTAACCAGGTCATCGGTCCACCGTGTGGGAGGCCTACCAGCACTGCGCTTTCCGGAACGCGGTCGCCACTCGAGTACTTTTCTGCCCCATCGGGCATCGGTCCTGCGCGCTATGTGCCCTGCCCACTGCCACTTAAGTTTGACAATTTTGTGGGCTATGTCGGTGACCCTGGTTTGCCTGCGTATCTCCTCATTTCTGATTCGATCTCGCAGGGAAACTCCGAGCATAGCCCACTCCATTGCCCTTTGGGTGAGTTTGAGCCTTCTGATGGAGCCCATAGTGAGCGACCACGTCTCTGTTCCATATGTCATCACTGGCAACACAACAATATGTGTAATATGTATAATCATACTTAAAATATCGACATATAAATAATATTGCATGATACTAATGTTTATTTAAATTTTTACGATTATTATGACATTTAATCGAAGACACTTAACAGAAATCGATGGAACTATAAATATAATTAATGGCCATCGTTTTCGATACGGCAGTTTTTTACGATTCGAATGTCACTTCGTTTCAAAGTTTCTTCAAGAATTATGATTGCTGGTTACAACAAAAACGAGTAGCACAGACGGACTAATAAATGGAACCTTTGCTGTTTGCGATGTAACAAAAAAAACTTACAAGTATTTTCCAGTGAGCAAACACGTCCAATTTAATTAGAGCCGCGAACAGGTATGTTTTAATGCGAATGAAGGTCAAATTCAATTGTGCATGCTTGAAGGCATAGTTTGCAAAGTAAATTGATTCTAGCATCAAAAGTGGGTGGGGCAATTGCTACCGCGATACGCAATATGGCCGCCGCACGCGCACGTTGATCGCGTTAATTTATCGCGATGCAAAGATTCAGAGTGAGAATGACCTTAGTCGAAAACGTCCGTTTTAAAAACAAGCATAAGTACATAAGTAACTTAGACTATTTACTCAACCCATAGATGACCCACTGCTGTGTCTGACCTCCTCCAGTTACATGGAGGGCAATTTTTCTGTGCCATGCTTGCTAGAGGGGTTGTCAGGGTTTCATATCAAGTTTTCCTTCTCTTGCTAGGCTACGTTATCAGCCTTGTAATTTCCTTTCGGTGGCTTTTATGACACCCTCAGGTTGGAATTAGTATTGGTATTTGCACTTCAGCATACACCAATCTTATATCTTTCCAATCTTATATCTTATCATCTGTCATATAGTGTTATTCTGTGATATACTAACGACCCGCCCCGGCTTTGCACGGGTGCAATGATGAACCTCTAAATTTATCAGTGTTTCTCTACAATATTTTGGATGTATTATTACATATAAACCTTCCTCTTGAATCACTCTAACTATTAAAAAAACCGCTTCAAAATCCGTTGCGAAGTTTAAAAGATTTAACCATACATAGGGACGGACAGACGACAGCGACTTTGTTTTATACTATGTAGTGATAGTGATTGTGACCATGATAATTCCAGTATAGTAGCATAAAAACTTCTTGAACCAAAAGCGTCGTGGTGGGGGATAGTTTGTCGTCAATGGCGTGGCTTACGACTCCGTTCCGCAAACCGGCAGAGAAACACAAAATCCCAACTTTTGCGCATGATAGATTTGAGTTATATTAGTAGCCTCGTTGGTATAAGTGCTAGATGCGCCAGCTTTGGAAATTGGATCACGAAGTCCCGGGTTCGATTCCGGGGCCGGGCAAGTGTCGTTGTGTAAACCAGAGGCACTTGCTCTGTGTGTAGGTGTTATTTGTGTGCGTAACTTTCATGTTTGTAAACTGCCCCCCCGCAATACAAGTAATACATATTTTGTGCACACCGCGTTTAAAAAAGTCATGTATACTGCGTTACACAATTTTAATTGTATTTCCTAGTTTTTAATCTAATTAATTTTGTATACTTAATAGATCTAAGAAACTTGGTGCGCGGAAATATATAAATAATAAATAAATATAAATATCCTTGGACATTTCACACAACGCCATCTCGTCCCAAGTTAAGCAACTAAATGCTTGTGTTATGGTAACGAGATGGATGATAAACTACTTATTTACATATTTTTTTTGTAAATACATACATATTATATATAGATAGAAATGACACCCAGACTCCGAGCCAGTGCCTCTGGTTTAGACAAAGACACTTGCCCGACCCCGGAATCGAACCCGGGACCCGTTGATCCAAAGGCGGCACATCTGACCACTAGACCAACGAGGCAGTCATCAAATATAAAAATGGCATTTTTCAAGCATTAGCAACGACGCCGGCGATGGAAACTGTAATTAAATGTATTCGTAGAACAATAATGATGCGATTAATCAACCGTTAACCTTTTTGCCATAACTTTTGCACACGATGAATCTTAATTAAAAATGCCAATCCTACTAATATAAAGTTTGTGAGAATGTATGTTTGTTACTCTTTCACGCTAATACTACTGAATCGATTTTGATGAAACTTTACAATAATATACCTTATTCATCAAAATAACACGTAGGCTATGATTTAAAAAGATATATGTCTAACTATAAATATAGCATAATTATAGTACTAATTTAGCTTTTAAGAAAATTGTTACAATAAACCTTTCGTGTGGTTCCTAATGTAAATATAAATAATCTATGTATTGGACACCGGTGTCCGACAAAAAATAAATAATAAAAACAGTTTTTTGTATTTTTTATAATAATAGCTCTAGCTGACCGGGTAGACGTTGTCCTGCTTCATATTCGTTTACCGACTGCAGCGCCATCTGTCGGGTTGATTTGAGAATCTAAACCATCCTCAGTACCACCCAAACGCATACAAAAAAAACATTCAAATTGATCCAGCCGTTTAGGAGGATTTCAGTGACATACACGTACAGTAGAATTATTTGTAATTTTAAAATTCCCGTACGATGCCGGGGCGGGCCGTTATCGCCTAATATAATGCGAATAAAAACGTATTGTCTGCCTTTTTCGGGGACGAAGGGATGAATTAAACAAAATAAATCGATGTCGACACATTGTCTGTGAAAATCGAATAAAACGTTTTCACACACAACAATAATTTAAAACCCTTTCAAAAGCACTCTATATTCGAATTTTAAAATCCGTTCGAAATACGAATGTCGTCTTCAAATCCCCGAGTGTTCACTATTTCCCGCTAAAAGCCGTTGGCGTCTCGTCTGCATCAAAAATTTACCGCCTTCGTCTGCTTAGTTCTTAAATCTAGGTAATAAGGTGCAAGGTAAAAGGAACTAGGTGGCTCTTTGATGCAAATCTGGGTGACTGGGGTTTCGTCGTTGAAAGATTAATGTTGAAGAACGTATTTGGCGAGTAAGGCTTTTGTGACGTAAACGATTTGATATAGCAAACAGACTCATATGACATGCAGATAATAACAAAACAATCATCGTCATCATAAGGGTAGTAGGGCTTAAGCTGTCCGACTTGTTAAGAATCATCAACATCATTAGGTTGCAGATGTCCTGGGCGACGGTGACCACTTTCCATCAGGTGGAACGCCTGAACGTGTGTCGTCTTCACTATCACTACATAGTATAAAACAAAGTCGCATTCTTCTGTCCGTCCCTATGTATGCATAAATATTTAAAACTACGCAACGTATTTTGAAGCGGTTTTTTTTTAATAGATAGAGTAATTCAAGAGGAAGGTTTATAGGTATAATATAATTGCGGGTCGCTAGTATAATATAAAAAAAAAACATTTCGGCCGTCGTCCAGGACATAAGATTTCCTCAAAGGTTGGTCTTGGGCCGCCCGCATCCTTCAGTTCCCGGTGACCTTGAACCAGGTTATCGGTCTACCAGCCCCACGGTTTCCGGTACGCGGTCGTTGGAGGATGTTTCTGACCCAACACGGTTTACTATGCTTGTAATATCTTACTAATATTATAAACGTGAAAGTTTGTAAGTATGGATGGATGGATGGATGGATGTTTGTTACTCTTTCACGTAAAAACTACCGAATGGATTTTAATGAAACTTTACAATAATATAGCTTATACATCAGAATAACACATAGGCTACAAGTTATAAAGATATTATGTGAATTACAACAATATAAACAAGTCGAATTCAAAATTTCTAATTGTCAAATTTTCGGCCATATTAAACTAAAGACAACATAACGTTTCGCTGTCAGTTGCGTTTTGTTAAAGTAGGTTTTATACGGACGGGATAAAAATCTCAGGTATCCTATGTCCAACTTTCTTTTTGTTTTAAATATTTATAATGCGGAACAAAGTTCGCCGGGTCAGCTAGTATGATAATAACGTAGGTAGTTGGGTCATTTTCAGTGCAACCTAAGTTTTATAGTTAAAAATTCGTCCATAGTTGCACACAACCCTATTTCCTGCTGCTAAATCGGGCCTCCTCCCACCCCATTCCATGGAGGGTACTTAGCCTACTGTGCCACACTGGCCAGACGTATTGGCACACGGCACTCGACATCTTTTGCACGTTCTTACGATGGAATATAGACAATTAGAAAACTTAGACAAAATTAGTCACGTGATAGAGACGTGGTTTTTACATATTAAGATTACTCACAAATTTGAAATCAGAATTTAAATATTTTTAACGACCAATCTAATCATGCGCGTCTTTGTTAAAAACCAGTTTACTATAGCCATCATAATAAAATCGAATTCAGAACAAGCATTGGGATGTTTCGAATAATAAAATCGAATAAAATACAAGCAATCATTCACAATTTATTTCGGTACAACACTGATTTAAAGTAAGTCGGATAAGAAGATGTTTTTTGTTTTTTTAAGAAACTATTTTATCAGATGTTTTATGAAATCGATTAGTCTAATGGGATGATTATCGAATGAGAATTAAAATATAATAATACTTAAATTGTGATTAGAATTGTATTATTTGTTTTATTGTCATTAGCAAGCATTATGTCCTAAATAGTTACAAGACTGCAAATATTCGAGTATAGAATACTCTATATTATACACCAATGTTAGAAAGGTTAAAATGGCTTTACATATTAAAAAAAGAAATTTTAAAGTGTCGTGGTGGTTCGCACTAGGTGATGTTTAGTTTTGATAGATATCGCGACTATGGGAACAGATTTCGCTTGCAGTGTCTATATAGCTTATTCATAAGGGTGTGTCAACAATATTGGAAGTAAAAGGATTTAAAACACAGACAATACAATCCAAATAAGAAGGAACAAAATCTTATTCTGTCTTGCCAGTTTTCATAGCAATATGGAGTTTCTTACTAGCTTATCTTAGTAATCTTCTAAACCAGTGGTATAGAGTGAATAACAATTCTAAGGATTTATTTCAACGGCTTCGTATTTCGAATTCGAATAAAATCGATTATGCTCCTGCAAGCACTTAAATAGTCGATTATGATTTTATAGCCAGCTAAATTCTCTCCATAAATTTGGAGGATTCCCGTAACTGCTGGGAGAGGGTTATTCATGACATAAAGTAATAGTGCGTTAAAAATATATAACACGAAATTACCACTGTCGGGTCTCGAAGATAACAACCATGAACAAACGTAATCAAAAACTTGTAAAAAACGCGTTACCATAACCATAACAGATTGTGATCAAGTAGTATTTTTGTACCGTGGACTGTAAAACTTAAAGACTCACAATAATAAATAATAATTATGTCTGATAGTTTTAATTAACAACTATGACAGAATTTTTGCTCTGCTGAATTCAAATAATAATTTATGTAGACATAAGAAAATCGTAGAAAAGACAATAAAAATATAAATATATATAAATATCCTTGGACATTTCACACAACGCCATCTCGTCCCAAGCTAAGCAACTTAATGCTTGTGTTATGGTAACGAGATGGATGATAAACTACTTAAATACATATTTTTTTTGTAAATACATACATATTATAGATAGAAATGACACCCAGACTCCGAGCCAGTGCCTCTGGTTTAGACAAAGACACTGGCCCGACCCCGGAATCGAACCCGGGACCCGTTGATCCAAAGGCGGCACATCTGACCACTAGACCAACGAGGCAAAATCTTTCGGATAAAAGGCATATTGGCATGACTGCTCACTAAATGCACAAGCAGTTTATCAGATATAAAGTGCCTACGATAGACTAATGACCCTCCCTGGTATGGGAGGGTGATTAGCCTATAGTGCCACGCTGGCCAGAGGGTTGATACAGGATTTCATATCGTTTTCCTTCTCTGGCGGTTAGGTTATCGACCTTGTAAATTCTTTTTGTCGCCTCTTACGATTCCCTCATGATGAAATGGATTAAAAAAAGGAAGATGTTAAGAGTACACTAATTTCCTTCCATCAAATTGGAGGAGGCTGACTCAGCAGTGGCTAATTCAGAATATGTTGACGATAATAGTTTTAAATATACAGCATCGTTTTATTTATTCAGATACCGAGTCCTTCCAAAGCATAGGTCTATGGCATAAACCGTCCAGTTATCCTGGCGGAAGTATTTAATATTCCGCCAACGAAAGTCTAGTTTTGGCGGGCGGACGCGCTTATTTTGTTGTATGTCTAGGTAGCCTATGTTAGGCCTGCTACCTCGGGTGCTTTGTAGATGCGCCTTTATGGTAGTCACTTACAAGATAATATTATACTACGCGCAGTAATTATGTTAGGACTATTAAAGATTTTCGTTTAGTTCTTCTTCGTAAAAGACTTCACTTGCTAAGAAGGAGTGCAGTTTTGGCCCTCTACCAATTACAGAAGGGAAATTAGCCTCTCAAGAACTTCTCTGCCCCATCGGCCGTCAGTCCTGCGAACTGTGTGCCCTTCTCATTGCAATCGTCGCTAAATTCTATAGAATTTGTAAGTAACTATAAACTTCAATAATTAACTAAAGGAAATTTTATAATTAAAAGGGTTGATTGTGCCTTCGTCACACGGCTTTCTGGTTCAATTCTGGCGTCAGGCAAGAGTATTTATGTAAATCGGAAGCTCCGAATCTGGGTATCATTTGTATTCGTGAATTGCATGTTTGTAAACTGCCCCCCGCGATACAGGTTGTACCTAGTGCAGGGGTTTCGTTTGATATAAAAAAAATATTAAATTTTGCCAAGGAACTCATAATACTATCGCAGCGTATTTATTGTAAAGGTATTGACACACCGTGTCGCCGGCAGTCGCGTGCCGCGGACGGACGCAACGGGCGTGTGCCCATCGCTCCTAATGAGGTAGGACGAGCCATGCACGTTAACCGCACGGCTTGTTGCACAATTTTCTGGATATTGTTATAAGTATGGGTTTAATTTGACAACTAAATAGAATACAAGTAAGTTTATTAGATAGTAATGTAAAATAAATGATATTAATAATAAGTTGTCCGTGTGGTCACCACATTTTTTAAAGAATACACAATGTCACCGACACGACACCCTTAAGATGGTATACCCATACCATCTTTAGGGTGTCGTAAGAGGCGACTAAAAGAATCACCTAGCCCCAAGAGAAGGAAAACATGATACAAACCCTATGCCAACCCGTCTTGCCAGTGCAGCACAGTAGGCTAATTTCCCTCCATGAATTTTGAAGAGGCTTGACACAGTAGTTGATCATTTATGGGATGAAACGACGAACGACGAAAAATAAATTCTATTCGTTCTCTGCATCAGTTTAAGGCTTTTTTAGAGTCATATCAAATGTGGCATTGTCTTAAATATAGTTTTCGACATCCGATGCATTATCAACCTTTACAAGATAGATATAGGCCAGGAAACAATAATATACGAATAACAGCGAACTTCACAGAATAGGGAAGGGAATAGGGAAGGTTTTATTTATTAAAGAGACAATTGCTCCCTGCTTCGCAGTGGGGTCGCGTAAGCCGACAAAAAGTTTAAAAACGCAGAATGTCGTGTGCGGCACGCGAGTCACGTGTCTGTCTGCGCTTATTAGAAGCGAGACTCGGAGACGCTTTAAACTGAGAACTTAATAACCGGGCGGCGGTGCGATGTACGAATGCCTTAAAAATAATTTAAGTCTGACAATTTAGATTTGTCGAATTCTATTCGTCGTAGTAGTAGTAGTAAATTTGTCAAGACTCAAGAAACCTATTTTTTTTCGTCAGATAACTTCATGGATTCCCACCCGTTGGGAACAGGCCGTGTTGTGTGGGATGACGGCGATGCTCGACTGCCCAAACCAGAGCCACGGGGTTCACTCCTCCCGTTGGGGGAGTATGCTCCGCGACGCTGGTGGGCCTTGGCCCGCCTCGTTTAGTGGAGCCCTAAGCTATATTACAGCCCCCTGTTCCACCGCTGGGAGGCACGCGCAGAACGCAGCACAGCCTTCCTCCCGGGATTTGTCGAGACCTTGTTTTAATAAATTTCAAATCGTTATTTACCATTGAAATAAAATATTTGTACATCAATAAACTATTCATATACAATATCACTGAAAAGTTAATTATTAACAGTAAATAATAATGCGTTTGTCCATGTGGCGACGGATTAAGAATACACAATGTCAGCAACCTCTCCTATACTGAGCGTGTCGTAACAACCTACTAAAGGGTCGCAAGAGAAGGAAGATTTGATGCATGCTGTGTCACCCCATTTGGCCAGCATGGCATTGTTAACAGGTCGCATTGACAAGTAAGTAGTAGGTATCACATTTACTACGCTAACTAACCTAAAATTTTATTTAATAATCATATGTTTCCAGTTTTATTTTAATACTTTTTTAATAAGAGTTATTGAATATAGGGTAAAGCGCACGGTTCGCGGCACCTGAAGATGTCAGTCGCTATTGTACGTCGAATGAATACATTTTATTATAACCCCCCCCGACTTACAGTGGCACATGAATCGTTGCGCATCCTGAATAAGACTTCAAAAAGGGCAATTTATTATCGTTTCGATCGCAAGGTGTATGTGGATTTTATTAAGCGTTTCATATTTAGGGTGTTATTGACACGGAAAAGGGTAACTTTATTGGCAATCGTAAATATTAAAGTTTTAATACTTGAAGTTGCTCGTCGGTTACGGAGTTATTTTTATACTGGTTTTCATAATTTATTGTGTAAATATCTAATAAATTATATTATGGATGTGTGGCAAATTTTAAGGTTTTATAGCTTTGCAACATGTTAAACTTAAAACGAAACACTTTGCCAACCCGTCTGGCCAGCGTGGCACAGTAGGCCAATTACCCTCCATGTAGTTGGAGGAGGCCCGACTCTGCAGTGGGTAATTTATGGGCACAGAAGAAGAAGAGCATATTCAATATAATGTGAGACCTTTATAGGATAGAAAAGATATCCCGGATACATGAGCGTTTTTAGATAATCTCGTATAAACGTATACACAATGTCACTACCCCATACCGTCAGAGTACCATATACCAGTACATACCCATACAGAGGGTTGTAAGAGGTGACTAAACGCAAGAGACAAAGCACCTAGCCGCAAGAGAAGAAAAATTTGATACAAACTCTGTGCTGAGTGCCAACCCGTCTTGCCAGCGTGGCACAATAGGCCCGACTCAGTAGTGGGTAATTAATGGGCTGCGACGACGACGTATAAACATGCTATTGCAACTTAAACAAGACCAATAATTTGAAAAAAAAAAACTGCAGAGTTTCTAGTCGGCTCTTCTCTATAGAGCAGCATTCCGAACCGGTGGTCGTTTCAGCATGAATAAGGGTGGACGCAATGGTTGTGGCAGATCAAAAGAGTTGGATGTATAGATTGTAAGAATGAGGAATTGTAAATGAAAGGTGTTAATGTAGATATGACGACTGATAGGTGTGTATGGAGACTACCTAGCGTGGGACAGGGGCCGAAGATGATAATGGTAATTTTGAATATGACGATTTATAAGAGTTTTGTGATAAAACCTACGTAAATAAAGTTCCTTTTGAGTTTGAGTTCGTATGTATATTCAGTATTTTCGTTCATACGGTGATTTTTTTTATTAAGAAAAGCTTTTTGCCAAACATGTGCATTTCAACGCAGCGACATTGTTCTTATTCATCCAATCAAGACGGCGCTTTCACTCACTAATAGCAGCAAATCGAATTGAGTACGTCTGACAGATGGGCCAGGCTCGCGCCCGGCGGACCGATGACAAATTCGCGATATTACGAGGGTGAATCAAAAAATTCTTGGAATCAATATTAAAAAATGCAAAGATTTAAATAATAATATTTTATTTTTCTACATAATCTCCCTCCAATGCAATGCATTTAGAATAACGCGTTTCTAACTTCCTTATTCCTTGTGAAAAAAAATTATTTTCTTGACTCTCGAAAAAGTCCTCTACGGCAGCTATAACCGCGTCATTATCGTGAAATTTTGTTCCACGAATTTCCTCTTTTAATTTTGGAAATAAGTGAAAATCACTTGGGGCTAAGTCCGGAGAATATGGTGGGTGGTCAAGGAGATTGAAGCCAGCACAGCGGATTGCGTTGAGCGCAACTTCCGATCGATGGGCAGGAGCGTTATCTTGAAGGAACAACACGCCCAACGACAGTTTTCCACGACGTTTTTCTTTAATCGCTTCACGCACTTTCGGGATTAAATTTGCATAATAGGGTCCAGTTATCGTCTGGCCTTTTGGCATGTAATCAATAAAAAGGATTCCTTCACTATCCCAGAACACAGAGGCCATAACTTTGCCAGCGGAAGGAGCAACTCGAAATTTCTTAATGGATGGAGAGGATGGTCGTTTCCAAGACATGCTTTGTCTTTTAGTTTCAGGATCAAAATGGTGGACCCACGTTTCATCCATGGTGACAAGACGACGGCAAAAATTATCCGAATCACGCTGGAACATTTCGAGATTACGCTTGGAAATTTCCAAACGTCGCTTTTTGTTTTCGTCGGTTAACATTCGTGGCACCCATCTTGCAGACACTTTTTTGAACCCCAGTGAATCAATTAAAATGGATTGAACGCTACCAAAAGATATCTTTAGGATCTCAGCTATATGTTTTATAGTCATTCTTCTGTCTTCCAAAACCAGATTCTCAACCTTTTTGACATTTTCTTCTGTAACGGAGGTTGAAGGCCGCCCAGAACGCGGGTCATCTTTACAGCTTGATCTACCTCTTTTAAATTCAGCCACCCAGTACGCAACCGTAGAATAGGGTACAGCATCACCCCCTAATGTCTGCTGAATGTCCAAAAAAATTTCCTTCGTAGACATTTTTTTCAAACTGAGATATTTTATCACCGCACGTAACTCACTTTTATCCATAATTTTGACTTTTTAGCAACTCGTTGCACAAAAAAATTTATTACATGCGAACGAACTGACAAAAACAAGTGACAGTCTGCATAAATATAGTGTGATAGACACTCTTTAATTTGAATATCGAACTTGATCCAAAAAGGTTTCATATATATGCACTTCTAAGAACTTTTTGATTCACCCTCGTACATGCGGATTAATGTCCATGCACCATTTTTAGGGTTAAATTGTCTTTTTGAGATCACCCTTGTACAATTTTTATTAATGAACACATACGAAATTAGACCTTAGACTAATGTACATAGATATCAAATTAGGATACGCTATGTTGGTGGATGTGACGTTTTGTTATATTACAGACGTCGAGATCGCATAGGGCGATTCCCCAGGCTAGATGGCATCCGTACGATGGTTATCATAATCCCTGCATTGACATGATGTGATGACACATGTCGCGGACTCGTGTTCTAAAATGTCGTTTTAACAATCCGTATAGCTCACGACTTGGCCTGTAACAGGGAAGCTCGCCCTAATTGCTTTGAGCTTAGAGTTTAAATTAGTTATTTAGGCGGCCTGGGAAGGTGAACTGTGGACATTTCACAATGGACTTTTTTGTTTGTGGATGAAGATCTGTGTTTGCCAATGTAGTGTCAAGAGCGAATCTTGTTTAGTTTGCAATCAATACATGCTCATTTGTTTTTGCTGTTTGTAGTATCAGTACAATGATTTACACATAATTTAATATTAATTAACTAGCTGACCCGGCAAACTTCGTACCTCAGAATCAATAAATAATTAAATAAATAGAAATGTTCTCACCTTTTAAACCTTCCCTGGACGGACTCACACGATTATTTCAAGACCAAAATTAGCCAAATCGCTTCAGCCGTTCTCGAGTTTTAGCGAGACTAACGAACAGCAATTCATTTTTATATATATATACTAGCGACCCACCCCGGCTTCGCACTGTGCAATTATGGTTGTATTATACCAGGGTGAATCAAAAAATTCTTGGAATCAATATTAAAAAATGCAAAGATTTAAATAATAATATTTTATTTTTCTACATAATCTCCCTCCAATGCAATGCATTTAGAATAACGCGTTTCTAACTTCCTTATTCCTTGTGAAAAAAAAATATTTTCTTGACTCTCGAAAAAGTCATCTACGGCAGCTATAACCGCGTCATTATCGTGAAATTTTGTTCCACGAATTTCCTCTTTTAATTTTGGAAATAAGTGAAAATCACTTGGGGCTAAGTCCGGAGAATATGGTGGGTGGTCAAGGAGATTGAAGCCAGCACAGCGGATTGCGTTGAGCGCAACTTCCGATCGATGGGCAGGAGCGTTATCTTGAAGGAACAACACGCCCAACGACAGTTTTCCACGACGTTTTTCTTTAATCGCTTCACGCACTTTCGGGATTAAATTTGCATAATAGGGTCCAGTTATCGTCTGGCCTTTTGGCATGTAATCAATAAAAAGGATTCCTTCACTATCCCAGAACACAGAGGCCATAACTTTGCCAGTGGAAGGAGCAACTCGAAATTTCTTAATGGATGGAGAGGATGGTCGTTTCCAAGACATGCTTTGTCTTTTAGTTTCAGGATCAAAATGGTGGACCCACGTTTCATCCATGGTGACAAGACGACGGCAAAAATTATCCGAATCACGCTGGAACATTTCGAGATTACGCTTGGAAATTTCCAAACGTCGCTTTTTGTTTTCGTCGGTTAACATTCGTGGCACCCATCTTGCAGACACTTTTTTGAACCCCAGTGAATCAATTAAAATGGATTGAACGCTACCAAAAGATATCTTTAGGATCTCAGCTATATGTTTTATAGTCATTCTTCTGTCTTCCAAAACCAGATTCTCAACCTTTTTGACATTTTCTTCTGTAACGGAGGTTGAAGGCCGCCCAGAACGCGGGTCATCTTTACAGCTTGATCTACCTCTTTTAAATTCAGCCACCCAGTACGCAACCGTAGAATAGGGTACAGCATCACCCCCTAATGTCTGCTGAATGTCCAAAAAAATTTCCTTCGTAGACATTTTTTTCAAACTGAGATATTTTATCACCGCACGTAACTCACTTTTATCCATAATTTTGACTTTTTAGCAACTCGTTGCACAAAAAAATTTATTACATGCGAACGAACTGACAAAAACAAGTGACAGTCTGCATAAATATAGTGTGATAGACACTCTTTAATTTGAATATCGAACTTGATCCAAAAAGGTTTCATATATATGCACTTCTAAGAACTTTTTGATTCACCCTCGTACATATAAACCTTCCTCTTAAATCACTCTATCTTTTAAAAAAAACCGCTTCAGAGTCCGTTGCGTAGTTTTAAAGATTTAAACATACATAGGGACGGACAGACGACAGCGACTTTGTTTTATTTTATACTAGTGGCCCAACCCGGCTTCGCCCGTGCAAAGCGGGGGTGGGTTATACATATAAACGTTCCTCTTGAACCACTCTATCTGTTAAAAAAACCGCTTCAAAATGCGTTGCGTAGTTTTAAAGATTTAAGCATACATAGGGACGGACAGACGACAGCGAATTTGTTTTATACTATGTAGTGATAGTGAAGAATAAGATATAGATAGATAGTAGAAGACGTCTCTCTCTCTCTATTTAAAACAAATCTTTATTTTTTAATACAATATTACCCAGGTTCAACTGTCATCTAAGCTGAGTAGGGTCACCTACAATTAGATAATGATAAGTAGACACTACTATGACACGCTGGCTAGACGGGTTGGCATGGAGCTGGATGCGTCAAGCTGAAGACAGGGCGCTATGGCGCTCTTTAGGGGAGGCCTATGTCCAGCAGTGGACTAATGTGGGCTGATGATGATGATGACTTCGCGACCTACCCACTAAAACCAACTGCTAACCTGAACTGCTCGTTTCAGGGACCGGGTTGAGCTCCCCAAAAGGTTGCCTATCTGTTGCAATCCTGTACTCGCCTCTGAAGCTCTCAGGACGGAATGGGTGGATTATTCTGAATCACCACCCAATATTCGTCGTTTCAGCCCATAAATGACCCACTACTGAGTCGGGCCTCCTCCAAATCCATGGAGGGAAATTAGCCTACTGTCACGCTAGCAAGACGGGTTGGCACAGGGTTTGTATCAAGTTTTCCTTCTCTTGCGTTCTTTTAGTCGCCTCTTACGACACCCTCAAGATGGTATGGGTTGGTGACATTATGGTACCCACCCAATATTATATTTTTGTTATTTAAGGTTTGCAGTGGTGTCTAGGGACAAAAATGTAAGGAAATATTCCTTCCAATGTCAATACCATTTGTCCCTTCGTAATCACTTGTACAATCAACAACTACTATATTAGCGAAGATTAAAAATCACTCACAAAGGGCTGCAAAGGGAATTCTGAATTAATACCGGCCCTACGCGCGTTCAGGGCTGTCGCGTGTTCTTCGATAAACTCAAACTCAAAAGGAACTTTATTTACGTAGGTTTCATCACAAAACTCTTATATATCTATATAACATAAAATATTAAATTCTTTCATGAAAAAAATATTTGTCTGTGAAAGAGATATGTTATAGAGGAGTAATAATATACATTATATTAAAATGTCATAGAATTCATACATTGTTTATACGAGCAAGCAAAAGTATGTTTCATAATGTTATGCAATTTTAAACAAAAATAAATAAAATGGAGATTAATTTATTATAAGTAACAGTATTTATAGTAAAATTATAAAAAAAAGTATTTAATCCGTCCTGAGGAACGCTAAAGGAACAACATCAGCTAGCCGCAAGAGACTGAAAACTTAAATAATATAACAACAAATCCTGTCTCCACCTCTTGCTAGCGTGGCACAGTTCTCTAATTTCCCTCCCTGAATTTGGAGGAGGTCTGATTCTATAGTGGATCACTTATGGGCTGAAACGCGTGTAGTGCATCTTTACTTCGTTACTACTCACTACTATTCAGCCCACACATCACCCACTGCTGAGAAAGGCCTCCAATCACATGAAGGGTTATTAGCCTACTGTACCACGCCGGCCAGACATGTTAGTACAGGATTTCGTATCAAGTTTTCTTTCTCTTGCGGCTAGGTTTCACGACACCCTTACGATGAAATAGGGTGGTGATACTAAGTATTCTAAATCCTTCACCGCATGGACTACTACTAACTAATCAGACATAACATTCTAGTATCATGTCAAATTTGGAGGACATAACAAATGGACAAATACTTAAAAATACCAATGAATCTAAAACTAGCAGAAAAAAACCTTAAAAAGAAAGTACTTAAATATATTATTAAAAGGAGTCCCTTTAGGCAAGGTTCCGAAGATACTGGCAGCGTTCCCCCTTTGAATCGCTAGACTGATTAAGGAATTATTTATTACTTAATTAATTTGGAGTAATTTATTTCAATACTCTGACAACCCTGCGCAAAATTACTACAAAACGGGCCAAACTGCAGAATCATAGAAAATTACAGGATTTCAAACATGCACAATAGAGGGCCCTCATGTCGGGCTTCTATGGGACAACTAATGGGGACATCTCAATAAGGGGTGGCGCGCACTTTTAAACAATTAGAAAAAAATGAGAGTAGAGTGGCCAATTTTGATGTTTTAGACAGCATTTTTGGAGATTTTGTAGTAATGGTTTTTTTGTGGAGCTATACACTAGAGTAAATGTGTCACAGATGTCATCATTTCCGCACATAACTTCATTTCCGAGTCGAGAATCCTCAAATTTCGGGAAGGAAAATTTGTCAGACGAGTAGGCGCATGGTATCATAACAAGGTTTCCTTTTTTACAGCTAGATTTTCTACCTATCCAGCTTCATCGCTCCTAAAACACCCACAGGACAGAATGGGTTTGTAGAATTATGAATTCCAAATCCGTCTACATAGCTCCATCTATCAGCAGGGTGTTTTCTACACCCGGTATAACATACAAAAAGGTAAAAAAATGTAAGAATTTTTTACAAAATTGTTGCCCGCTACTATAAATGTCTGGAATTACTGTTTGCATTATACGCACAACCAGACAAAACATGTGGGTACAATTACTGAAAATTAGGGCTTCCCCGCAGTACACACAATTACTCAAACTAAAGAAAAAGTCGATAATAATTTTAATGTGAAGGAAAACATTGGTCAGTTGGCAAACAAGGAGCATATTCCCACAATAACGTAGGTTCAGCGTGAATATTTCAAGTGCCCATAATCATTGGTATAGCTATCCTAATGGGCGTACGGTTATCAACATCATCATCTCAACCTATTAACGACTCATTTATGAGTGAAGATGTGTTTTTCAAATCAAAGTTCAAGAGAAACTATTGCCATTGAAAAAAACATTATTCACTCATAACTGAGTCGTTGATAGGTTGAGGTGATGATGGTGATAAACGTACGTTCACTCTCTGGAGAATGTATACTAAATCTACTCACCCCATAACTGGCCACTACTGAGTCAGGCCTCCTCCAATTACATGGAGGGAAAATAGGGTATACGGCTGGGATTTTAGTGGGTAGACGACTCTTGGGTAGACGACCCTGGTCGGAGTCCCACATAATCACCGACCTCTCCCCCGAGGGGCGGTGGTATGAATAAAGCGCGACAACAAAAAAAAGGGTTTCGTTTCTGTTTTCCTTCTCTTCTAGCTTTTCAGTTTGTCATTTCCTTTTGTCGGCTCCTACAACACCCAGGATGGAATGAGATGTTGACATTATGTATTCTAAACCGGTCTGTCACCAAATGGACAGTAGTGTAGAATGCATATTTCGACTTTATCTCTATATATATGTATAAATATCCTTGGACATTTCACACAACGCCATCTCGTCCCAAGCTAAGCAGCTTAATGATAAACTACTTATATACATTTTTTTTGTAAATCACTACATAGTATAAAAGAAAGTCGCTTTCGTGTGTCCGTCGTCCCTATGTATGCTTAAATCTTTAAAACTACGCAACGGATTTTGAAGCGGTTTTTTTTAATAGATAGAGTAATTATAGAGGAAGGTTTATATGTATAATACATGCATAATTGCACTCGTGGGAAGCCGGGCCGGGTCGCTAGTACATACATATTATAGATAGAAATGACACCCAGACTCCGAGCCAGTGCCTCTGGTTTAGACAAAGACACTTGCCCGACCCCGGAATCTAACCCGGGACCCGTTGATCCAAAGGCGGCACATCTAACCACTAGACCAACGAGGCAGTGATTGTATTGGACTGGCATTACAATTTATATTTAATCGATTTTATATATGCAAATGAGGCAATGGTATGAACTCCCTCATCATGGAGAAAAATCAGTTATTATGAAATATCTTCTCTAGCGGTTAAGTTGTCTACCTCTTGAGCTCACGATACTTCATTGATGAAATGGGCTGGTCACACTATGTTTTCTAAATGTGTCACCACGCGCACTTTACATAAAAAAGTCGATTCACCCATATTTGTTGTTAATTATAGTCGGTTGAGCCGGCTTTCCGCATCCGCTGGTTCGAATACGATTTAAGACCCTCCCCGCTCCAATTACGGAGTTCTCAAAAGTCTCCCCTCCTGCCCCCCTCTCATTTTTAGATCGAGCCCGTTTTAATGACCTCTTGAGTCCCCGATGTTCATTTGTCGCGAGGGTTTCGTACGATTATTTCGCGTTTTCTTTTTTTTTCTGCACTCGTAACGATCGGCGGGTGAAGAGTCGAGAAGAAATGTGCTTGACATTAGAAATTTGAATTTATTCATTCTAAATAATTTCCGTGAATACGATGCAAACTTTCTACATTCTTTCATCTATAATATCTGGGCTCCAAACTATAAATTGTCTATTGGAATGCCAGTCCAATACAATCACTAGTATTAGTCTGCTAAATTAAAAAGTACTTTTGAAGTGCTTGTGTTGAGACACGGACGGAAATTGACGACAGTATGACTTTCGGTATGACTATAGGGTTTTTCACACCCTGTATATGAAATGTCGAAGTCCCGAATCAGCATTTAGCCACTTCCGGGTTTACCAAGAAGAGATCGTCCTGTCTAGAAGATTAAGTCCACTTCAGAATGAAACAAAATTAAGAACTAGCCTATGTAAAACCCATCCATACATACGTCCATGTGGTGACGGATTTAGAATTCATATTGACACCTTAAGGATGGAATGTGTACGACACCCTGAGGATAGAATGTGGTGGTGAAAATATGAAGTGAAATGTGGTGGTGAAAATATGAAGTGAAGTGAAAGTGAAGTGTGAAGAGCTGAAAAAAGGAAATGACAAGGCCGAAAACCAAGCCGCAAGAGAAGGAAAACTTTAAATGAAACCCCAGTGCAAAGCCGCTTGGCCAGAATGAATAGTATATAATACCAGAAAAGCTTTTATTTCTCTCCAACTAATTCAATCACTGCATAATAAAATATTACTCATAAATTGACCTGACAAGCCTTAACGTGGACCGTTTTCTCAGAAACATGACTTTCGAAACCCAATCAGGACCACACAGTGTGAAAAAAAAACGGACAAAAAATCTCCGAACAAGAAAACACGTCACCACATTATGTTAATAGGGGATATGACAACATAGGAAATAATCCGCTTTGTCCAGGGTACATTAGACCAATGGACCGTCTCTTGGGACGAGCCCGCCTTTGATTTGGGATTCGATGGAAATTAATACATCGTACAGGGTACATATTTAATGTTAGTAACATCATCGTAAGTGATCCCGTAGATATTTATGTAACGGTACTCCTAAAGGGTATTTAAGAAGGAAAACATGATACGAAACCCACTGCCAACCCGTCTTGCCAGCGTGGTACAGTACCAGTAGTCTAATCACCATCCATGTAATTGGAGGAGGCTTGTCTGAGCAGTGGAAGATAATTTATTACCCTAAATAATTAAAAATGCTATCTAAAGACACTATTCTGTCGTCCTTACGTTTGCGTGAGACGTTGTTACGGCTAGGTTAGCGGCCTCGTCATTTCCTTTTGTCGGCTCTTACGACACCCTCAGGATGGTATAGGTTGGTGACATTGTATATTCTAAATCCGTCACCACACGGAGCCTGAGTAGATACTAACAGAATCTAGATGACACACAGCTCTCTTTACTCATTTGGAAATTCCCTTAGTGTATTATTTACTGTTAACATTTTTTGCCAAATTCAGAATCCAATATTTGTAATAGATTTCATCCCAAAATGAACTAACACTACAATCCCGACGTAAATAGTATTTCATAGTAATTTTACTCTAAACACCTCAAAACCAATCTCACCTTACGACATACGAAACCTAAATCGTAATCTGCCCTATTATTAGCATCAATATGAAACCATTAATCCCGAACCAGCGAAAACAAACCGGCCAAATCAAAGGCGCCAAACAGGCCGATCATTTAATCAACGCGTCAATGATTATAATTCACCTGTCACGAAAACAAACATTTATGAAACCGCCATAGTGGCAAGATGGATCATAATTACGGGTTATCTCGGCTCGATGGCGCTCGCCGCACGCAATGCCAAAAGGCGTCAAACAGCTCGTTAAAAGCCCCTAACAAATAGAAATATTACTCATAACTTAATCCCCCATAAATAGATTTAACCTGCCATGAAATCATATTCATATTTTTTTTGTCCGCTTATGCGCCCCGCGTACTCACTGTGTTTACAACGAATTGGCGATTAAGCTCACACAATAGGTTTAGAGTGGTTATGAAAGTTATAATACGTGTTTTTTTTTCTGTATGGATAATCGAGGGGTTAAGTGAGGGGTAAGTATATTGGATTTAATATTTTCATTTTTGGCAACAGTCGGTGCGAAATTGGACGCTCATTTAAGTGTTATGTGGTATAGGGTTAATACGCTTTCAATGAGGGCTTATAGACCCTACCACTTAATTGCAGGGCTTGAACGAAGAGATTAACTATTTAGGTTTTTTAATGGTAAAAAACAAATTATTATTTTTCTGTAATTTACATTACTTCTTTGAATTTTATTTTCCACTAGCGGCCCGTCCCGGCTTCGCACAGTTGCGATGTTACCCGCGGTTATTGTCGTACCGCGGGTGACGCCGCGGGGCGAAGCTAGTAAAAAAAAAGCCTAAGTTACTCCTTGTATCATCAGCTACCTATCAGTGAATGTCCCGTCAAAATCGGTCCAGCCGGAACAAACAGACTCTGATGATGATGAAGACTCCAATTTTATTTATTAGTATAGATTTCGCAAAGGACTTTAGATACATTGTGTCAGACATTGTGGAGGCAACTGTAGGGACTAGATGACTGCAGGCATAAAATATAGCCACAACACAAAGAAAACGTGGCCGCAATGTTGTGCTTTTTTTTTTGTTCGCCCGGGGTAAAATCCTTTATGGACTTCCTCGCCGGCCACGGGAATGGCCAGCGAGGGGAGTGTGGGACTCTCCCCCATAGTGGGGGCCAACCCACTAAACCTCCCCGGGTGCTCCAACTCGAGTCCTGTTGCGGCATTGTGGGATCTGATGCAGAACCACGCCGCCGCAGACGAGGAGGCCCTCCTCCTCTCCTCAGGCTCCTTACGAGCACTCGACGTCCTGCCGTGAGCACCCGGCAGGACGTCGCTTCCCCTCGTGCGCCAACCCGTCTGGCCAGCGTGGCACAGTAGGCTAATTTCCCTCCATGTCATGCCCCGACTCAGCAGCCAGTCTTTTATGGCCTGCGGTGAAGATGATGATTGTACTACCAAATAATTGTTCGCGTTACAATCGAACTAAAAATCCAGAAAAATCGATTTGAAAATCACTCTAGTAATTGAAATAACAAAACAGAGTAATAAAACACGCATCCCAACTCTACCTATTCCAAACGAGATTAGAACTGCATCTAGAATCTAGACTGAGCCAGGGGGTTGCAACGGGGTGGCAGGGGGCATAGGTAGGGGGAGGGGGAACGGGACCTTCTAGGCAATTACCATTCAGTAGGATACCGGGATTTCAGCTTCTATTGAAAATACGTAGACTGCGAATATTCATGATATAGTGGTTGTGTTGTTATACTAAGAGTTTTCAAGCCGATAAGTACTTTCGCCGAGTTATTTAGTAAACTACCCACTCTTGAGTCGGGCCTCCTCCTGTTACGTGGAGGGACTTGCCGACTATTCCGAAGAATAACGACCTACCTATGCTTTGAGACCATTTTTAACTTCATATTATATTATTTACTAAATGCGCCCCGCGGTTTCACCTGCGCTTACTTATGAATGAAGCCGCAGGGCAAAGCTAGTCTAAAAATAGTAGCCTAAATTACTCCTTATATAATCAGCTACCTATCAGTGGAAGTCCCGTTTAAATCGCTCTAGCCGTTCCAGAGATTAGCCGGAAAAAACAGACAGACAGACAAAAATTTAAAAAAAAGTTATTTCTGTCTATGTACTGTGTATACATACTTACGGATTTAGTAAAAAGTGGTTATTTTATTATTACAAACAGACACACCAATTTTATTTATTTGTATAGATGTATAGATTTAAATGACGATAAAGCCAGCAATATACGTTGGCCTAGCATTGCCGAGTGAACGCCAATACCAACGTATAGACGGTATATTTGCATTGTCTGGCCATCGCTCGGTGTCGCTCGCCTAGTTGGTTTCGATACACTTGCCCAACGTATTAAATTGCCTACGCTCGCGTTGGCCTAAGCTCGGCCAACGTGTATTGCTGGCATAAGAGTTGTTCAAAATGGTTTCTTCGGAACAGTCGTTGTTTTTTTTTTATTGCCCTTAGAGGCAAACGAGCTGGCGGCCCACCTGTTGGTAAGTGTAAGCCGCCGCCCATGGACTTTGGCAGTGCCAGGGGCACAGCCAAGCCGTTGCCTACCGTGAAGTGAGTGCTCTTTTCAAACCTCGTTTAAAGGAGGACATGTCGTAGCGCTCGGGAAACACCGCCGCAGGTAGTTCATTCCAGAGTCTGCACGTGCGTGGTAAGAATGATCGCTGGAAGCGTACCGTGCTGGACGTAATCGTCCCCAGGTGATATGGGTGAACCCTGCTGCGATGTCGAGTTGTACGATGGTAGAAAGGTGATGGTGGTCCCAATGCTGAGTGGAGGCTCCTTCGTTACATGGAGGGTAATTGAGCCTACGGTTTCGTATCAAGTTTTCCTTCTCTTGCGGCTAGGTTATCAGCCGTCATTTCCTATAACCTTGCCCTTAAGACACCCTCGGGATGGAATCCCATGGTGACACTATGTATTCTAAATCCGTCACAACACGGACTATAAATCTTCTAAATGGCAACATATAAACAAAATTACTCACACGCTCGCGTACTAGAATTCACAAACGACTTTTCTTTCCCAATGTACAATGGCAAAGAGCCGACAAAGCTCGGAGGATGACGCTTTTAAAAGTATTACTGCCCATCCCCTCTAGTCTCGTGATGACACCCCACTTCAACCCTTCAGTGGGTTAGCTCATGACACGATCGTTAATGTTACTTGCTATAGGCAGTTTTAATTGAAAAATATATTTTTTTGAAAGTAATACGATCAATTGTCAAAACGAGTATTTATTATTATATTTAGACGTCTTACTTTTAAATGATCAACTTTTCAATGACAAAGTGAGCATATGTAGATATGTACATATTATGTAAAGTATTTACTTAAACATTTTAAAAATTCGTTACAAACATACATATCTTTTCTCTTTATATTATTAATATAGATATTTTAGGCGTACACAAATTTAGTATCTTTCTTCAAGAATAATGACACACATAAACTAGTTGTAACTCATATGTACTGTCCATATTGATTATATAGTTCGAATAGAATATATAGTTTATACCATACAGCGAAACGGTATATATTTGTTGTTAAATCATGGGTAGCAATCGGTAGCAATATTCATTGCGTATTATCTAAGAAAGAAGTATTTCGAAAAGGTTCAAAGCAAACATAATTAATTGCGACATTAATTAACTATGTATCTATTTACAAATTAAAGTTTAAGTGCCAGAAGAGCCGACTTTGAATTCAGACTCAACAGCTCCCAGACTATCACTCCGCCTCGGCGTTGGTAGTGTTTGATTATTTTATAGCGGGTAGTTGAATATTGACTGAGCTGGGAGGTACAATGAGTAGACTGCGGTCCCGCGAGCAACTCTGTTTGCACTAGTTACGAACGATACTTGGTATTGAAAGGATTGGAGCTAAGTACGTGGAAGTCATTTAAAAGTTGAGTATGTGTTTTGATAATGCACACATAGGATTTTAATCGAATATGAATAATGTTTATTTCGATTACCCACTGGTGGTTTAGAATACATAGTGCCACCACCCCATTCAATCCTGAGGGTGTCGTTAGAGCTGACAAAAGGAAATGATAAGGCCTAAAACCGCCGCAAGACAAGGAACTACTTCTAGTACTAATAATAAATAAATATCCTTGGACATTTCACACAACGCCATTTGCCATGTGCCGCCTTTGGATCAACGGGTCCCGGGTTCGATTCCGGGGTCGGGCAAGTGTCTTTGTCTAAACCAGAGGCACTGGCTCGGAGTCTGGGTGTCATTTCTATCTATATTATATATATATTTACAAAAAATAATTTTTATAAGTAGTTTATCATCCATCTCGTTACCATAACACAAGCATTAAGTTGCTTAGCTTGGGACGAGATGGCGTTGTGTGAAATGTCCAAGGATATTTATTTATTATTTCTAATTACCCTCCATGTAATGGGAGGAGGTCCGACTCAGCTGTGGGTCTTTTATGTTCTGAGTAGTAGTGGTAGTAATCTGTCATTTCATACCTAAAAGTCGAATGTCCACTACCAGCTAAAATAAGTTAAGTTTAGCTTGCATAGTTGAGCCAGTTTTTAAACCAACATGTATGAATAACTGGCTCAACTATGCAAGCTAAACTAACTTATTTTAGCTGGCGGTGGACGTATGCCTAATGCAAAACTGTCGCTTAGTTTGAAGGACGTAAATTAAATGTATGCCAGGCACCACAATGCCAAGGCTTCTGCTAAATGAGGCCCTCGTTTCAACAATAAACAATAATCGCATTGATAAACACAGGCGGCACCATAAAGGAAACTGCGTCATTCCACGTGTCCCGTACTTCCGATCTGGTAACCATGATTGGGGTTTGGCGCGAGGTGTTAGATGTAGTGTGGTGATATTAACATTCAAAACTCATTAAATAAAATTTACCATCTACCACCGGTTCGGAATGCACCTCTACAAAGAAGAACCCGATAGAATCTCTTTAGTTGCTCTTTTTAGATGCAAAGGGCCAAATATCAGCCAGATCTTGTCAACAATAGTAACCTTCTAATGCCCGAGCCAACCGACCCCCAGCAACAACACCTGTTCACAAGCATGACGATAGATTTAGAATACACAGTATCACCACCCCATTCCACCCTGAGGGCGTCGTAAAAGCCGACAAACGAAAAGACAAGGCCCTTGAAGCACTTGAAACTAAACCCTGTGCCAACCCATGTGGCCAACGTGGCATAATAGCCTAATCACCCTCCATGTAATGGGAGGAGGTCCGACTCAGCAGTAAGTTTATGGGTGACTAGCTGACCCGGCGAACTTTGTTCCGCATTATATATATTTAAAACAAAAAGAAAGTTGGACATAGGATACCTGAGATTTTTATCCCGTCCGTATAAAACCTACTTTAACAAAACGCAACTGACAGCGAAACGTTATGTTGTCTATAGTTTAATATGGTCGAAAATTTTACAATTAGAAATTTTGAATTCGACTTGTTTATATTGTTGTAATTCACATAATCATTACATAGTATAAAACAAAGTCGCATTCTTCTGTCCGTCCCTATGTATGCGTAAATCTTTAAAACTACGCAACGGATTTTGAAGCGGTTTTTTTTAATAGATAGAGTGATTTAAGGGGAAGGTTTATATTTATTTATTTATTTAGGATTTCCAACAGAGAGTACAATACACATTCACTTAAACGAGATGATTCGATACAAATTCTTTTGCTTCTCTAATTATAGGAAACCACATCATTGACACAAATATGACAGAAATTAAATACAGAGATCTACGAACTTATATTAATAATAAAATGTTGTTATACAACTAACTATTTTTTAAGAATTATAAAAATTATGATATATGGAAGGGAGATTATTCGAACATAAGAAATTAATAATTAGAAATTAATAATATTACAAAACAAAACAAATTTACACAGTGAAGAAAAATAATAAAAATATGGTCTTGGGTCTCATGCACTCAATTCCTTAAGCGATCAACATTATTTAGGTGTGTACGTAGTAAGTTTTTATACCTACCTAAGGAATTGGAGAAAATATCTACGTCTCTCGAAGAACTGGAAAGTTTGTTGTATTGGTGGGTCATTCTGGAAATAGGGGAATGCATGACCAGATTTGTGCGGGAACGCGGAAGTTTGAGGAGAGGTTGAGGCTGGCGTGGGATTCTTGAAGGGACGTTAATACAAAGCCTACTAAGTAGATCTGGACAATCTAAGCAATAATTTAGTGTTTTATATAAGAACGTTAGATCAGCGGCGGTACGGCGGGCTTCAAGAGTCATTAGTCTAAAATAATTTATTTTGTCAGTATATGACCTGTTGCTCCGTAGGCCGAATCGATAGTTTAAATGATGGGCGAACTTCTTCTGTACTCTTTCAATCCTGGATATGTGTACTTGATATGATGGATTCCATACAGTGCTACAATACTCCAAGTGACTCCTAACGAGGGTGTTGTATAATAACAGTGTATAATAACAGTGTATAATAACACGGGCGAAGCCGGGGCGGGTCACTAGTATCTTTATAACTTGTAGCCTATGTGTTATTCTGATGTATAAGCTATATTATTGTAAAGTTTCATTAAAATCCATTCAGTAGTTTTTACGTGAAAGTGTAACAAACATCCATCCATCCATCCATCCATACTTACAAACTTTCACGTTTATAATATTAAGTAAGATATCAGGATATCACACCTGACCATCACTCTTGTGGCATAAAATTCTAGCTGCCAAGTCTAAAATCGCTACCTCTTATAACTAGTGCCACAATCACTACAGTCATTGAAAATTGACTTAGGTTCAAGGGCAAGTGAAACCGGGGAATGTAGCCTAGCTTCCGGCTGCTATTGTGGGCGGCATGCTTATTAGTTAGCTGACACCTTGATTGATGAGATGACCAGATGATTATCATTATCAACTTATCTTGAGGGTTTAATGTAAGATACTTCATCGTGTGTGGGTGGAATCTAACGTTCTTATTAATCCAGATATTAATATCGACTGCCTCGTTGGTCTAGTGGTTAGATGTGCCGCCTTTGGATCAACGGGTCCCGGGTTCGATTCCGGGGTCGGGCAAGTGTCTTTGTCTAAACCAGAGGCACTGGCTCGGAGTCTGGGTGTCATTTCTATCTATAATATGTATGTATTTACAAAAAAAAAAATGTATCTATGTAGTTTATCATCCATCTCGTTACCATAACACAAGCATTAAGTTGCTTAGCTTGGGACGAGATGGCGTTGTGTGAAATGTCCAAGGATATTTATTTATTATTATTTATTTAATATGAATGATGTGAATATTAATGCACACAGTAGGCTTATTACCCCCCATGTAACTGGGGAGTCATCTATAGGCTGAGTAGTAGTGGGAGAATATGAAGGTGGAAGCCCAGCGGAATGAGCGTAACGCAGTTGATCTGCTGGTTAAGCAACATGTTCTGCTGAATGTTGGATGAGTGTGTAATATCTGACCTCCGTACTTCGGAAGGCACATAAAGCCGGTCCCGGCAACCATAAAAAGAACCGCCTGCACTAGGTATACTGTACGGCGGGGGCTGTTCACGAATAGAATAGAAAGAATAGAATAGAAGTGATGAATGATAGAATGAATCATAGAATAGATAGTGATGTATCCGATGGCGTTCACAGTCGTCATCGGATACATCACTTATAAAACACTACTACCAGGTCGGAACGCGGCACCAACCGAGAAAACCTGGCGGAAGAAACTCGGTGGGCTTGTCTCTTTTTTTAAACGCCATATTACAATAACCGTTCTCTTATAACTAGACTAGCTTTTGCGCGCGGCTTCGCCCGCGTGAGCTTCGAAAACGTTCATATTTTTTATGAACATACAATCGGTTATTGTGACTAAACTATGATAGTTAGATATGTGCTCTCGCGCTTTTGTAGATCTTTATAAGACCTACAAACCCGTAGTACATCATTTTGTTCTATTGTCAATAGTTTTTGCAGGGCACGCATAAATAGATTTTCGATTTTACACCTTGGTTTACAAAATCGCAATTTTCATACGGATCCCTAATTCTTTTGAAAATAAAATATAGCCTATAACCTTCCTCGATAAATGGACTATCCAACACTGAAAGATTTTTTGAAATCGGTCCAGTAGTTCCTGAGATTAGCGCGTTCAAACAAACAAACAAACAAACAAACTCTGCAGCTTTATATATTAGTATAGATTTGTTTGGTTCCGAATGAAATATGAATTTTAAAATAAAAAAAAGAATAATTAAAAATGAAATTACAAGTCTTGAATCCAGTGAGCCGACCAACCCCAAACAGCGGCACCTGTTCCCAAGCATAACGCATGTGGCAGCCATCGATCGCCTCAACCATATCAAAGGGACTCAGAACAAGTGCCTCTTTTATAGTGACACTTGCTTCTTCGCGATCCCATGAACAAAAGACGGCATCCAACCTCCAGTACTTGTTACGAAAACATGTGCCAAAACGTTGTGTTAAAACCGGGCACAGACCAATCCAAAGCAACACACAACTATCACTTAATCTGTGTTGTCGCAAGGCCAGCTTACGTAGAAACAACAACTGCTTCCAACCTTATAGCATCTTAAAACTCCTAACAAAAGCTCATTCACAGTTCCTACGTGCTCGTCAAGTCTTCAGCAAACTTTCGTATGAGCATATGAAACCCAAAAACGCTGACTCCCAAACAACGGATAAAACGTCATTAGGAGTCCCCTACACGGGTGATGTAGCCACACAAAATACTTTAAGCGGAAAGCCACGTGCATCGGCTCCCAACAATGGGGATATATCTCCAAGTAATAAAAGCGCTCACATTAAAATCTTATCCTTTTCTTAAATAAAAAATTCACGAAAAAAATAAAGAGGAAATCTCCCCTCTATTATTCAGTGGAAAACCTTCCCCATTCCACCCCGTCTCCTTGGGGGACACAAAGAAAATCTAACTCTATCTGGCTTCGCACAAAGTTACAATTCGCCCGACTGCGTTGTGGGGCGCGCTGGGGAAAATGCACCTTATACTGTCGCGATACAGTTGATATTGGTTTATATTGTGGGGTAGAGGAATAGCGCCTTAGTTAGTGTAGTATTTGAAAATGAGATGCAGCGTAGAGTGGGGTGGTAGGGGACGGGTGGCCCTCGAAACCCGAATTACCAGGCGTAGGTAACGATTTTCCCAGTGCGGAATTATGGACGTATCGCAGATTGGGGACCTTTCGGGATGTTCTTTTTAATGGTCTTATGGACACATTGATTAGGGGGAAACGGTGGGTGGGTGGAACTAGTTGGCCCGTGGGGTTAAAAGTTATGTTATGTAGTGGCATATAATTTTGCCGTGTTAGATAGACTTTATTATTTTTACCTTAAATACTTGCCAATGTACGAGTATTTTACTTAGGTACACTTCATAAAGGTATTTTATTTGTACTTTCATCTTTTTGTGTACGATAAATAATAAGAATCATCATTATTACAATTACAAAGGCTTGCCTGTATTGGGCCTCATCCAATTGCTGCCAACGTATCATCATCATTTCAGCCAAAACAAGTCCACTGCTGGGCATAGGCCTCCACAGCCCATGGTCTACAGGATTTCCAGAGAAGCCGGTCATTGGCTGCCCAGGTCATCGATTCACCGTGTGATAGGCCAACCAGCACTGCATTTTCCGGTATGTGAATCTTCCTGCTGCATCAGCATTGTGCCTTGCCTACAGGCTTTTAACTTTGGCCCATGTTCATTTCCTTTTGTCGACTCTTACGACACCCTCAGGATGGAATGGGGTGGTGACACTATGCATTCTAAATCCGTCACCACACGGTTAGTCCGTGTGGTGACGGATTATAATAATAAAATATAATATAATAATTATAAAACCATGACGATATTTAAATTAAAAGGACCATTAAAGACATTTTTGGGAGCCCACGACTGGGTACCGTTACTTGTTAACAAACCCAGGTCACCCCAGACTGCGCACGGCGCCCCGACGTGTCTCAGATCCACCGTGAAGATATAACCTTCAAGCTATTACATCTGACAGATAACTTAACAGCGTACAGCATCTTGGAGCAAAAGTAATACTAAAGTGGAAATAGTTGAGTATTTCTATGTGGTAACGGATTTAGAATACACAATGTCACCAACCCACACTAACCTGAGGGTGTCGTGAGGCGGCTAAAAGCGCAATACTGTTTTGTACGCCATGTACATGAACAAAAACAGGTTGTATACATCTTATTTGCACAAAGGTAAGAGAATATACTTAGTTTAGGAAATTAATCACGACTCAATTGCAGATTATTCCCGAGCTTAAATCATTGTGTTTGTTGTAAAATAATCTGGATTTACATAATTCCATGTAAGAATAAAATCTCCATGTGGTTACGGATTTAGAATACACAGTGTCACCAACCCTTACCATCCCGACGGTGTCGTAAGAGGCGACTAAGGGAACGCAAGAGGCAAATCACCTAGCCGCAAGAGAAGGAAAACTTGATACAAACCCTGTGCCAACCCGTCTTGCCACCGTGGCACAGTAGGCTAAATTCCCTCCATGAATTTGGAGGAGGCCCGACTCAGTAGAGGGTAATTTATGGGCTGAAATGACAAACGACGATTTAAGAATAAATCATATTTAAATTGTATATGTAAGTTATTGTATACTGCGTGGAATCCTAACGAACATGTTAATAACCGTAATAAAATCTCCTAGTCGTTCATTTCCCTTTTATTATAACTAATAATCATGTAGTAAAAAAAAACAAATTAAAACGGCGCCATTTTATTGACGGCCAATGTCCAAACGTAAAACCGGTAAGAATGAACGATGAAAATTCAAATATTTTTAAAATTCGATTTAACCGTGGAACGTTTTGAATCTGAAAAAATGTTCGATGATTCCCGAGACGAAGCGAACGCAAGCGACCCCGAAATTGCCGGCCGCATTCACCCAGACAAAAGCCCTAAAATACACCCCGCGAGCAAAAAGAAAAGCATTTCCATCCCATCCCCTCCTTCATTTAAATTTCCCGCCCCAGAGCGGGGGCGGCGACCGTAGGGGCGGCTTCCGCACAACAGAGACGTGACTTAAAACTTCATAGAAAAGAATGAGACGGTTGTATGTCCACCTGTTGCGTTTCGACTTTCAATATTTTCGCGGCAGATTCTTTTTTCGTTTCTTACGGCGAAGGATTTGTATGGCGATGCCGCGTGCATGCGTACTGAGGTTAGGTATTGAACGATATTGACGTACGCTGCGACGTACGATTTTTAAAGCATTCATTCGGTCGACTCTAAATTTGAATTTGAAAATTGTTCTGCGTTCGGCTGCGAGAGATTTAGATTTCATTATGATTTCAACTTGGAACTTTTTAACAAAGGCTTGGATTTTTAAATTTAGAATTAATAAAGTTTATCATCTGTTTCTCCCTTGGTTTTATTATGTATAAGATTTACAATTGAACAAAATAATATGTTATGAATATGTAATAATGTTGATGACGTGGTTTTTATAAAACGTTAGATTGGTTATATGACTGGTTCGATTCCCGAGTCGTACAATACAGGAGACATTGCTATGAAATCCTTCCATTATGATATGATTGAAAAAGTTCCATAGAATGCCAGTACTGAATGCCAACCCTGCCTACAGTCGAAAGCAGGATGAAGACAGAAATAAAAATTGTTTGTGTTACGGTTTCCGGCGCGTCCCGGGTTCGATGTGTGCCCTGTACACGTGGTGCGGTTATTAAGACAAAATAATCAAATGAAAATAGTATCGCAGGCTATTAAATTACTCTTCACCCACGGTTTATAGTCACATCTGTGATTGCGAGCTTGTAAATTAATTCACCTGTGTATCCCATTTCATTGCTCCGGGTTCAAATCTTAACTTGTATTTGTAAATCTATCTTACTGTGTGTATGTTTACTATGCACTTTCTTACTTTCATTAGAGTCGGCAACAGATTTGGTGAATTACCAGTCATTTCAAGGATTGATTGACTATTATTCCGTCGGTATATTTAGGCCCGGTTTCCACCAAAGCAGAGAGGAGAGGAGATGTGTTTTGAATAACAAATAAGGTTTCGTTATTCTATTTCCACCAAAGCTAAGTGGAGAGGAGATGTGGAAATAACGAAACCTGATTGGGCGAAGAACACATCCAGTCTCCTCTCTGCTTTGGTAGAAATCGGGCCTTATTCTTGGACCACTAGTCATTTTTCCAGTGTGTGTACTGCCAAAGATGTCAGGACAGCAGAGTGCGTGTGCCCTTCGAAGTACGTAGGAGCTAATTCAAAACCTGTTATTTATCCTACACGATGCATTTTTTTTATAACCTGTATCGTATGGGCATTTTAGAAGCATGAAATTGAAACACGCCTGCACTAGGTATAATCTGTATTGCGGGGGCTGTTTACAAACATGTAATTCACGAACACAAAAGACACCCAGACTCAGAGCATTGTGTCTCTGGTTTACACAAAGACCCCGTAATCGAACCGAAGGATACATCCAACTCCTAGACCAACATGTCAGTAAATTGCTAACATTCATCTGTTTCTGTCAAGTACCAAACTGATTTTAGTATGTTACCAAAACTGTCAAAATAGTTTTTCTTAAAAATCTATGATTTTGAATCTACAGAATAAGCTGGTTTGAAGCTCTTTTTAATTACCGTTACCCATAAGCACTTCCAACTATACTAGCTAGCTAGTAGGCAAGTTTCTTCCAACAAATGGGAAGACACTTGACCACGAGTCTTATATAGGTTCAGGTGCAGAGAAAAAGAGAGCAGAAGGACGTTGTCTTTTGTCAAAATAAAACAAAATACCCGAAAACTCTTTCACATTACATTTTTTAGTAAATTTAAAAAAAAATTAGGATATCATCGTTGTCAAACTAAAATCTGCTATCTGCAAAACCTCTCTTTTCAATTAACGATTAAAAACATTTTCGTATAAAATTTTAAGAAGGTGAACTCTAAATAATATTGTCTTTGTAGTTGAAACATACTTTTAGGCAGTCCTTTGACGTGTTAGCTTAATAATACATACATATTTTAAAGTAAAAAGTTCAATATTACGGTGTGTAAGTAAAATTCTCAAAAAAAGGACATAGCAGATTTTGGTTTTGGGTTGGGTTGGATTGCATTCTGTTTTCCTTCAAACTGTCTCGATAAATTTACAGGTACGATAACGATAAGATATTTATCGCGATACCGTACGTTATCGCCGATTACCGCTTGTCGAGGTTGTGATCGCGATATAATGCCCCGTGTAACGCTGCCGTTTGTGTGTATGTAATGAGTTGAGATTTCGATAATGTTTAGAATACGTCCGTGTTATGGCATAATCTATCTATTTCTCTATCCACTATTGGTGACCATAGGCCTCCCCATCCATCGGCACAAATCAGGATCATCACGACGACACGGTTGGCGCAGTGGTTGAGCGATCGACTGCTACGCAGCATGTCGCGGGTTCGATTCCCGCACGGAAGAAATATTTGTACGACCTACAAGTATTTGTTCCGGGTCTGCGTGTTTTCTCTCTTTAATATGTATGTATTTACAAAAAGAAATATGTGTATAAGTAGTTTATCATCCATCTCGTTACCATAACACAAGCATTAAGTTGCTTAGCTTGGGACGAGATGGCGTTGTGTGAAATGTCCAAGAATATTTATTATTATTTATTTGCTGACAGACCAATTGGAAGTCCCACGGCTCGCTTTCTTATAAGTCGGCACGGCACACAAGGCTTTTTAAACCCAATGCGGCCACGTAATATAATTTCGGTAAAAAAAAACAATTTTATTGAAATTAATATACTCGCCATATCTACATCCGATAATATTCGTATGAGGAATAATTAAATTAATATTTTATTTGGATATTGAAATTCCATTCCATCAACTCCTAGATTTAATAGTTAAGGTCATTGTTAGCTTTATTCATCCTAGCATTAGGACATCTTAATATAAAAAAATGACACTCAAGATACTTCTAAGAATTGACTCAATTAAGTACCTCAACTCAACTTTATTTTGAGTTGAAAGTAAAAATAAAGTAGTAAATAACTTACAAACCCGTTATTATATTATTTACCCTTCGTATTGTTTTTAAAAATATCGCGAAAAATCATAGGTAGCCACGCCAGTTCCCGTCGCATCAATAGCAATGACAATATTAAGGTACAAAGGACCAGACTGATAGGGCAAGCTCCTCATACCGAAAGTGACAGACAGACAGACAGACAGGCTGGCTGACTAACAGGCAACAGACAATATATTGTGTCAGTCATTTGTGATGATTTGTGAAGGTGACTAAATTACCTCAACTCAACTTTATTTTGAGTTGAAAGTAAAAATAAAGTAGTAAATAACTTACAAACCCTTGTTTTTTTTCTTAAAAATACCGCGAATAAACTCATAGGGTAGAAACGCCAGTTCCCGTCGCATTAACAGAAACGATTACTTTTAATGCTGAAGTACAAAGGACTTACCATCGAGACGGGCAGGGGATGCGCCCCACCGTTCGGGTAAGGGTAGGGGGCCACCAGATACCCCATATTGAAACCGGCTGCTGGATGCGGCTCGAATTTACCTGCAAATAATACATTTTAATAATTACTTTAAATATATCGTTTGTTTACTATCGACTGCCTCGATGGTCTAGTGGTCAGATGGGCCGCCTTTGGATCAACGGGTCCCGGGTTCGATTCCGGGGTCGGGCCAGTGTCTTTGTCTAAACCAGAGGCACTGGCTCGGAGTCTGGGTGTCATTTCTATCTATAATATGTATGTATTTACAAAAAAAAATGTATATAAGTAGTTTATCATCCATCTCGTTACCATAACACAAGCATTAAGTTGCTTAACTTGGGACGAGATGGCGTTGTGTGAAATGTCCAAGGATATTTATTTATTATTATTATTATTATTTACTATTTAAATTTGGTTGCGTTGAACTTGGTTGCGTCTCTTCCCTGCAATATGGTTGAGGAGAGCGATGGCTGCCGCATGCGTCATGCTTGTGAACAGGTGCCGTTGCTGGGGGTCGGTTGGCTCGGGCGTTAGAAGGTTAGTATTGTTGATTAGATCTGGCTATGTTTGGCTCTTTGCGACTATTGCGCGCGTTTGCTCTCACAAACTGTCTTATCACGGCCTTGTACCTAAAAACGGCGATCTAAAAAGAGCAACTACAGAGTTTCTTGCCGGCTCTTCTCTGTAGAACTGAATTCCGAACCGGTGGTAGATGGTAAATTTTAAATTAAATATTATTTTGTTGTTTGACTTGTCAAAAGAGCTCTAATAAGCCAACTTGATTAAATGAGTTTTGAATTTGAATTTTGAATTTTTGAACATTTTAAGTTGATTGGGCGTATTCGTTATTAAGTATTTTTTTAGCTAATGCTTTGGCTGCATTAGTTGCAGGGGGCTATAACCTGATCCGCGTGGTCAGTTTCATCATCATCAGCCCACATTAGTCTGCTGGACATAGGCCTCCCCTAAAGAGCGCCATAGCGCCCTGTCTTCAGCTTGACGCATCCAGCTGCTGCCCGCAACCTTTCGCAGATTTGGGCAGTTCACAAATACAAATGACACCCAGACTTAGAGCAAGTGCCTCTGGTTTGCATAAAGACACTTACCGGTCCTGGAATCCCTCCCGGAACCCTGTGATCCAAAGAGTTTTCTTTAAGATTACTTTCCGTGTGGTGACGGATTAAGAATACATAGTGTCACCACCCCATTCCATCCTGAGGATGTCGTAAGGGCCTACAGAAAGAAATGAGGCCGAAGACCTAGCCGCAAGAGCAAACTTAATAGGAGACCCTGTGCCAACCCGTCAGGCCAGCTTGGGTAATTAGCCTACTGTGCCATGTCATTGGATGAGGCCTGAACCAGCAGTGGGTCATGTATGGGTTGAGAAGTAGTATATGGGGTGTGTAAGTATTGCACAAAGCACTTACAGAAAAACCTTCCATCACCATGATCAAGAATCCGTACACAAAATGAGGGGAGGCTAGACTTAGCAGGGACTCATTTATGAACTACTAGCGACCCGCCCCGGCTTCGCACGGGTGAAATAATGCATGTAATATACATATAAACCTTCCTCTAGAATCACTCTTCCTATTAAAAAAAACCGCTTCAAAATCCGTTGCGTAGTTTCAAAGATTTAAGCATACATAGGGACGGACAGACGACAGCGACTTTGTTTTATACTATGTAGTGATAGTGAAGATAACCCACTCATATCCAGAAAAAAATAAATTCTGGTTGATCTCACAAACTACTAACACGAACTTTAGTTCTAAACTCGAAGTGAACTTTGGAAGTCAGGAGTTTCGATACACGGACTTAGTTCCACAAACTTCGTCTGCATTAAGACATTGAACTACGGAGTACTTTCATTGACTTAACTATTTGTATATAGCTTTGTCACATTTTTAACCGACTACAAAAAAGGAAAATATCGTATTCGTGACAGTTTTCCTTCTCTTGCGGCTAGGTTATAGGCTTTGTTATTTCATTTTGACGGCACCCTCAGGATGGAAAGAGATAGTCTATCTATATATTCTAATTCCGCCACCACACGGATAATATATAACAATACATAATATAAACATAAATACATAAATTTTAGATCTGGTCTAAGGCTATGGTCTTAAAATATGCCAATTAAAGTAGCCTAAGTAACTCCTTGTGACATCAGCTATCTACCAGTGAAAGGTCAAAATCAGTCCAGCCATTACAGGGTTGAAACAAAACTGACATACAAACAGACCAAAAGAAAAAAGATATATGTACCGTAAAAAAAAGCGGTTACTTTAATATTAAACATAAGACACTCCAATTTCATTTATTTATATAGATTGGCGGACCACTGTCCTACACCCCCCACTCTAGCCTTCCCCAGGCCGTTGAAAAGAGTCCTTAAAGAATTTAAAAAAAAACATACTAATGATTTGTGTAATAAGGACACCGTTGTCCAGTAGCTGCATCTTCTCTTGCACACATAACGGCGTATGTATACAAATGTAGTTACACATTACACGAAGATCGACCAGCGCTGTGTCAATATTTGTATAGGTCACCCCACAGACCCACCGCGGGTATTCCACGAATCGTGCGTACTCACTTTATGGTGAACCGATGGGATGTTATTTTTTTTGGAAGAAACTTAAACAAACTTAATAAATAAATAAATAAATAATTATCCTTGGACATTTTTACACAACGCCATCTCGTCCCAAGCTAAGCAACTTAATGCTTGTGTTATGGTAACGAGATGGATGATAAACTATATATATATATGTGTGTGTGTGTGTGTATTTTGTAAATATACACACACACACACATACACATACATATTATAGATAGAAAACACCCAGACCCGGAACAAATACTTGTAGGTCGTACAAATATTTTTTCCGTGCGGGAATCGAACCCGCGATATGCTGCGAAGCAGTCGATCGCTCAACCACTGCGCCACTGCGTCATTTTAATTCGACTGCCTCGTTGGTCTAGGGGTTACACTGTGATTTTAGTAAGGGGCTGTCCATGAATCACGTGAGGTTCGAAAGGGGGGAGGGGGGAAATCACGAAAAATCACAAGGGGGGTATAGTAAGATATCACGTGTATTTATTTTTTCGTCAAACGCGTGATTTTAAACCGAAAAGCGGCGTGTAGGGTATGTAACCTTCAAGTGTAAGATTCTTTGCAGGAACTAAATACACACGTGATTTTTAATGGTGGTTGGGGAGTAGTCTTAAACCTCGCCAAGTATGACCAAGGGGGAGGGAGGGGTAAAAAAATGTTAAAAAAAATCATCACGTGATTAATGGACAGCCCCTAAACAATACCGATAGTTAAAAAGACAAGGGATTTTTGTTAGTCCTTGAGGTACCTTGCTAGTCTAGGGTTTAAAACTAAATTTAGCAGTACAGCTGCGGCAACAGGTATGAGACCTGTCGACAAATTCATATTGTGTCTACATCGCCTAAACATAACTGCCATGTAAGTTGCTTGTCGACCACAGTAGAACAACTTAGGGACAAATTGTTACCGTGTTTACGATGCCCATAAATTAAGCTAAGTTCTGTACTTTCACCAATAACAGAATAATAGCTCGGACATTACATACGAAATGTTATCGCGTCGATAAACTGACGATTAGGGTTGAGACAGCATGTCCAATTGGTGTACTATATCGATAAATTTGTTCGGAATAAATAGTCAATGAATTAAAGGCTATAAAACCCTAAGAATAATAACACACTAAGAACCCAATTGTGCAATAGTATACACTTATTAAAATTTAAACAAAATCGGTCCATATAAACTGCATTTTTATTCATTTTAAAACAACACCGCAATTTGATGTTCATTAAATACAGGACAAAACGTGTGTCTGTAATATTAAATTAACCACACTTTTCCAAGTGCATTAACATACACAACCATATAGCAAGACAAAATGTTTGTCTACCACGTTGTTGGTTTCGGCTAATCACTGTCATGGCTGGACCGATTTTGACGAGATTTTCACTGGCATGTAGCTTAAGTAAATAGGAGTAACTCAGTGTTATTAAAAATCCTTGATGGAGGCCCCACAATGATATTCTTTTGGCTAATATTACGACCTAAATTGAATAGGAAACAATATGCTCCGAAGGCTTTTGAAATAATTAAATGAGGTTAATTGACAGCGGATTTAAAATTCAGATAATACCATCGTTAAGTGAATTTAAAAATAATGTTTGAATAATTTTACAATTTCACTAACTAAATTATCTTCAACTGGAATGGCCAAACCGAACTTTATAAATTAACTAGCGACCCGCTCCGGCTTCGCCCGGGTGCAATGATTAACATCTGAAATTATGAGTGTTTCTTTACAATATTATGGATGTATTATACACATATACCTTCCTCTTGAATCACTCTATCTCTACTACAAAAACCGCTTCAAAATCCGTTGCGTAGTTTTAAAGATTTAAGCATATATAGGGACGGATAGGCGACAGCGACTTTGTTTTATACTATGTAGTGATAAACGAGACATCGACAAAATTAAATTGGAACATTGTACATCACTAGCACCTATTTATAATTTGTCGCCTACCACAGCCATAATGTTTTGATTACCAAAACAAAGATCGTAAAGTTGTGAATGAGGATATGAGAGCCTATAGTATCTATTCTAAATAATAATTTACATAAATAAAGGCGACAGACAAATCTATTGGGTAATTTTTAAATATCGTACAAATAGATTTATTGAGCCAAATGCTCAAGATCGTGTTAAGTAATTTGAACACATAAAATCATGTTTAATTAATTTCGGATACTAAGCTCGGTTAATTAATTGCGTAGCGCTACATTAACAACATTATCTGGTAGCATGTTTTTAAACGTGTCCGTGTGGCTATAGAATAAATTGTGTCAACACCCCATTCTATCATAAAGGTGTCGTAAGAATAGACTAAATGAACGAAAGAGGCAGACAAACCGTATATTTAGATTGTGGTATGTAGTCTGATTTGTCGGATTTTTAATACATCGTATCACCATCCCATTCCATCATGAGGGTGTCTTAAGAGTCGACAAAAGAATATGACAAAGCCAAAAATGAAAACAACCTCTACTACTACTACAGTTCATCCCATATATGTATTACCCAATGGTGAGTCGGGCCTCCTCCCATCACAGGGAGGGTAATAAGCCTGCTGTGCCACGCTGGCCAGGCGGGTTGGTACAGGATTTCCTTCTCTAGGTTATTGGCCTTGTCATTTCCTTTTATCGGATCTAACGACTGCCTCAGAATAGAATGGTGACACTATGTATTCTAAATACGTCACCACACGGACAAGCTAGTATCTTAACTAATCTATATACATCTATATAAGACCTGTTCTATAGATAGATTGATTCATGACGATATCTCTGGAACTATAAGACCTAGACACTTGAAATTTGGTAGGAATATTCTTTTCACCGAGTAGAGGTCAGCTTTTACGATATTAAAAAAAAGGGGGGTTTGGGCAAAACAACGTTTGCGGGGTCAGCGAGTATTGTAAAAAAATATTCACTCATCAATGGATACAAATACATTCAGTTGCGGCAAGCCCTCAGTAAGAATCTTATCGTGTTAATTAATTATATCGCTGCCGATCTTATCTTTAGAAGTCTATCAATGACAAATATTGCGTCACCGAAGGTTTATTTTCAGTAAGCAACCATGGACTTGTATGGTGTTTCATAATCTGATTGATGTTTATTAATATACGATATATTTCCGTGTCGCGACGTATTAGAAATACGTAATGTCTCCACACCATTCGATCCTGAGGGTGTTGTAAGAGCCGACGGCCCACGGCCCGGGCCAAACTGGAAGGCACAGGGTTTCGTTTGAAATTACCTTCTCTTGTGGCTGGTCTCGAACCTGTTCGTTCCATTTTGGCAGCGATTTTCGAAGAATTTTTTGGATTGGATGAAGAATTGGATGTACCCTTAGATATTGCTTATAGCGCGATGAAGCGCGTTTCCTTAATACACGAGCTCTTTTTTTTTAAAGAAATGCTAATGGATACCGCGCCTATCTGGACTAGCCGGGGTATGTAGGACTCCCGGACTACACGCTTCAAGACCGCGGGTTCCGTTCCCGTGAGGAGTTTGCCCCGAGGCCTCAAGGCCTTAATTAATGGATGTTTATTGTACATTAACCAAGCCAGTCCTCAAAAAAACCCTTCAACTAACAAGACTGGACGCTGCCCATCAAGCACACTCCACATCACGTTAGCAAAAAAATCTTTACCTGAGCCGTCTGCGGTTACAAATTAGAAGGCGTTACAGTTGGTTTTACCGACATACAAACAGACAATATTGATCGTCATTAAAATGTGAATCATTTTGGTCCTTGTGAGCGATTTCTGTCAGGTAAAAAGAACTGTGTCGTGCGGGATTTAGAATACATATTGTACCAACCCTCAATGGTATGAGGATGCTGTAACAGGCACTAAAAGAACGCAAAAGGCAGCTAACCTACTAGCGACCCGGCCCGGCTTCGCACGGTTGCAATTATGCATGTATTATACTTATAAACCTTCCTCTTCAATCACTGTATCTATTAAAAAAAACTGCTTCACAATCCGTTGCGTAGTTTCAAAGATTTAAGCATACATAGGGACGGACAGACGACAGCGACTTTGTTTTATACTATGTAGTAATAGTAAAGTAATAGTAATCAGTAATGGCCATTCATCACTGCTCAGGCGGGCCTTCCATTATATGGAAGGAAATTAGCCTACTGTGGCAAGCTGGCCAGACGGGTTGGCACAGGGTATCATGTTTTCCTTCTCTTGCGGCTAGGTTTTCGGCCTTGTCATATTCTTTTGTCGACTCTTAAGACACCCTCAGGATGGAAAGGCATGGTGATACGAGGTATTCAAAATCCGACACCACACATCAGACTAAATACCACAATCTAAATATACGGTTTGTTTTTAAAATATATAACGCTGTAAGGATCTCATAAAAAACTCATTTCATATTTTAAATCAAAACAAAAGCGAGTTTTTCTCCAGGGTGATTGATGACAGCGGCGTGAGTTTACCCTACCAACCAATTACTGGATTATGAGGGCGAGTCCCTCTGATAGCGGGAAACAAGAACCTGCACAGGTTCGATTTTATCTTGAAATTTGGGAATGTCTTGTATAAGTTTCCATTGTTTAATCAAAAAATAACATAATGAATTCTTTAGTCTTCTTAGTAATCTTTTTTTTAATATACTATTCAATCTTACTTTACCCTCTTATATAAAACAACGTTTTCATAAGAACTTCTGTTAGCTTTTCGGCCCTGTCATTTCCTTTTGTCGGCTATTTAAGAATTCTAAATCTGTCTTCACACTGTACATGAAGAAAGGAAGGCTTTACATAGAAATAGTTTAGTGCATATTTGCACACATAAAAGTAACTTACTTACTTACTTTAGTGCTTAATTTTATTAGTTTTGTATTTTTCTTGCCACAATAAATATTATGTCTACATCAATCGTTACTCGCTGTTAAAGAGACCACATCTCATCGTTGACAAAAACCATATTTGAGTAAAAACACGTTGGGCTTGACGATTATATAATAATGTGTCGGTGGGTACTAATGTATATAAATATGGTATAATTATGTTTTTAAAAATAATGTAAGGGCTACCGTTTCTAAACATAATATTTACAGAAATGTGGACGTAAAATTCTTCAATGAGATCGACACCCTGTTTACAAAAAGATTAAAAAATATCGAGTAAGTTAAACCTACTGACCTTAATCTTACGTTCCAAAATATTCATGCCATCTATTAGTTTAATATTTATCTAGCGACCTCGTTTATACTGTACTTATTTGAATAAAAATAACATTATTTGCGTTATAATTACACCACACATCTGATGGTTGTTTATGTTGACAGTAAAATTTAATCGAAGTTCTAAAACTAACTTAGAGATAAATATTGTAATTTTACACAATTAATGGATTTATCGAGCGTAAACTACTTTAAGAATGCTTTGCAATATACGGGTGTAACAAAAGTGATATAGACATAGGTACCGCAAGGGCATGATAGAAGCATGAGAAGCAAACTTGATACAAACCCTCTGCTAACCGGTCTTGCCAGCGCGCCACAGTAGGCAAATTTCCCTCCTTGTAATTGGAGGAAGCCCGAGTCAGTAGGGGGTCATTTATAAATAAATAAATAATAAATATCCTTGGACATTTCACACAACGCCATCTCGTCCCAAGCTAAGCAACTTAATGCTTGTGTTATGGTAACGAGATGGATGATAAACTACTTATACATTTTTTTTTGTAAATACATAAATATTATAGATAGAAATGACACCCAGACTCCGAGCCAGTGCCTCTGGTTTAGACAAAGACACTGGCCCGACCCCGGAATCGAACCCGGGACCCGTTGATCCAAAGGCGGCACATCTGACCACTAGACCAACGAGGCAGAAGACCATTATTGATGATGATATTTGTAAATATTCTATTTCTATTGTAAAGATCTGCTCGAGCTTTTCCAAATTTGACTAACTTACGAGTTCATAATAAAAAAGTATATTTAACGCAGAAATCTTCTTTTTGTTACGTCCATTTTCGATGGCTATACGGATTTTGTTACTCCCTGTATACTAATAAAATATACGCGATGAAACTGTTAAGTGCGTAAATCCAATCTGTGATAGCCGCTGGGAAAATTATGTTAACTATTGATACATACTATTCGACGACACGGTTGGCGCAGTGGTTGAGCGATCGACTGCTGCGCAGCATGTCGGGGGTTCGATCCCCGCACGGAAGAAATATTTGTACGACCTAAAAGTATTTGTTTGGGGTCTGGGTGTTTACTTTGTAGAAAGAGATTGTAGAGAAATACTGATAAATTTAGAGGTTCTTCATCATTGTATCCGTGCGAAGCCGGAGCGGGTCACTAGTTTTCGATAAACGTTTGTTTTGTCTTTTGTTTTGAGCTTATTTTCCTGGTAACGTACACTGCCGGTATAAGTGACTGGCCAAAAGGGTTTCTCCTATTGACAATAGGTAGGACCTCACGTATACTAGTCTATGAGATATTAAAGGTGGCAGCCCTACTAAACCGGAAGCTGTTTATGACGCCAAAGCGCTCCGCTCCCGTCACAAGCGTCCATATATCCATTAATTGCATACATTTCTGGTGATAATGTATGGTTTACACTGGACTCATAATTTAGTTGGAAGGAAAAAATATTTTAATTGACGTTTAAAAAAAGTTGATTAAGTGTCAGTTGATTTATGAAGGGTTCCACGTATTTTGAGTGTAGTTTTTTCTTAATATCAATCCTTAAATGGCGTTCTTGATTCAGGCATAGAGGTACAGGGTCTAATTTATAAGGTCATCAACCTATTACGCTCTGAAGTTTTAGAAGAGGACTGAAGTAACTACTACTCAGCCCATAAATGGCCTCCTCCCAGTAATTAGCCTACTATGCCACGCTGGCCAGACGCGTTGGCACAGGGTTTCCTTTCAAGTTATCCTTCTCTTGCCTAGTCATTTCCTTTTGTCAGCCTCAGACACCATCAGGATGGAATGGTGACACTATGTATTCTAAAACCGCCACTACACCGACGAAGGGCTCCACCACATAAACACGATACGACGTCGCGTCGTACCATGATGCGGCGTCGCGTATGTGGAAATCATCGCAACGTGCCATGATGCACGGCACGACGCCCTGGAGGAAGGAAGGTACTAGACGTGTTCTGCTCATGCTGTTATTAAGAAGACGGATAAAGATACTCAGAAGACACTGGATCCACCCATTATTTTCATTTTCATTCCTGTCGTGCATAGTCACGTTCGATGTCGCGTCGTAGATTTCCACGATGCGACGTCGCATCGTCAAACGACGCCGCATCGTGGTACGACGCCACGTCGTATCGTGTTTATGTGTGGGAGCCCTAAGAGTGTGTAATACATATATGTAAGTAAATATAAGCAGTAGCCTTTGGCCGCACGAAAAGAAGTGACATGAACCCAGTGCCACACTGTCTGGGTAGAGTGGGACAGTAGGTTAATTTCCTGCCTGTGAGCAGTGGTTTATTTATACATAGTAATAAAGAGTTCAAGGTTCGATTCCTTAAGGTGAATGTTCCAGGTTAGCCCGCGAAATTCAAATTTTCTTACGTTTTTTGCAATTTGCAGGCCAGTGCTAGGTTGTATGATGTTGAACATTTGATTCGCGGCTCATAAAGGCTCATAAAGCTCATAAAGGTGCAAGAATGACTTTGAGCTTGAAAAAGTTTTTCTTGCACCTTTATGAGCTTGGAGGGTTGTATTGATGATTTTGATGATTATAATTCTATAACTACATACGTCTTACAGCCGCGAATAACATTTTTATCAACATACAACCTAGCACTGACCTGCAAATTGCAAAAAACGTAAGAAAATTTGAATTTCGCGGGCTACCCTGGAACATTCACCTTTGTTTTTCAGAACTGTCTTGGTAGCTCTTTCAATAGATGTCAAAAGTATGTTAACATACTTTTGCCCATAGGTGACCCACTGCTGATTCGGGCCTCCTCTATCTACATGAAGGGTAAAAAGCCTAATTTGCTACGCTGGCCAGAAGGGTTGGCACAGGGTTTCAAGTTTTCCTTCTCGTGCTACGTTATCGGCCTTGTCATTTCCTTTTGTCAGCTTTTATGACACCCTCAGGATGAAATGGAGTGATGCCACTATGTATTCTAAATCTGTCAGCACATGGATGGTGGAGTGTTAAAAATCCTTACTAATAATATTACAAATTCGAAAGTTACTCTGTCTGTCTGTCGCACTTTCACGCCAAAACTACTGTACCGATATTAATGAAGTTTGGTACACAGATAGTCTAGAGCCTGAGTAAGGATACTTTAAGCTACTTTTTAATGGGAAAAGAGTGTTGAGGGGGTGGTGAAAATTATCAAGACACTGTTTCACGCGCCCGAAGCCGCGGGCACAGCTAGTATTTGTATTTATGAATCATACTGTTTTTCTGTTACCAAAGGGACCCCAAAAATGCGCGATGTAACTGCTGACTTTATTATCGACAATCGTAATTATTTTATCCTGAGTATACAATTAAATTATAATATGCATAATCTTGATTACATCGCATTTATTTCGTCCAATTAAGTCAATTTTTGACGATAAAATGTCAGTTTATTAATTTTATGGCTTCATTAATTCAATGCTTTGGGGATTATAACTTTTTATAGGTTCTAAGTTTCTAATAAAATGTGAGACTAGTCAATTTTAGTAGGCATATGCCTTTCTAGTAATATGGCAATATTAAATATATTAGTTTATACATTGAGATGGTTTAAGTGTCGCTTTTCAAATAAAAATATCTTGTCGTAAAATATTAATAAAACTTTACTCATAAAATATCAGCAAAAATTCTCTCTTCTGTAAAAAATCTCATAAAGTCTGGATTTCTACTCACCAGACATAGCAAGGGTGTGGTGACGAAATAAGAATAAATGGTGTCAGCACCCCCTTCCATCCTGAGGGTGTCAGAAGAGTCCTTGATAAGGACATGGCAAGGGCGAAAATCTCAGAACAAAAAGCAATATTGAATATTTTAAAGATAGATTAATATTGAATCTTTAAAAGCAGCAACCCTCTTCGTCTAAGGGGGTTGCTGATGAAATAGGAAGCAAGTTAAAAAAAATGACTTATCCAAGAACCTAGAAAACCAGCTATCAAAAGTTGGTCCATCCGTAGACATTCAGGGACGTCAAATCTATATAACAACCCATTGCAGGAAATAACGTCTTAACGGTTCTGAACGTTTTATTTCATTTAATTCCCAACGTTTCAGACACTTTGCAGTGTCCGTCCCGCGACCACGGACCAGAGCCGCGATCAGAACCGTTAAGATGTTATTTCCTGCAATGTGCAAAGATCGTGAAAACCTAGACATCATCTATAACAAACCTCTTTTTGTCTGTGGTAAATAAAATGTAGCACATCGAAACTAGGTGCACTACCTTAGACCACAAACTCTTAACGTCGTCATTTCATTATATTATTTTTTGTGGCCGGCCGGTCGAAGCGACCTGATCAGATTAGGGCCACTAACCGGTTCCACGAAAACATCCCGAACGGAAAAAATAAAATAAAAAGACAACACTAATAACAACAAATAACGAGCCGTGACTAGTGATGTACGGGTGTCGATGAACGCGTGAGAAATATCGATAGTACGCGTCAAGGTCCTAGTACCTATATGTTGTGATACGAGTGTTGTATTAATCGCCGTGTATCATTATGACTGCCTCGTTGACATGACTGCCTCGTTGGTCTAGTGGTTAGATGTGCCGCCTTTGGATCAACGGGTCCCGGGTTCGATTCCGGGGTCGGGCAAGTGCACTGGCTCGGAGTCTGGGTGTCATTTCTATCTATAATATGTATGTATTTACAAAAAAAAAATGTATATAGGTAGTTTATCATCCATCTCGTTACCATAACACAAGCATTAAGTTGCTTAGCTTGTTTTCTCTTTATCTTTACTCATAAAAGTCCTCGAATTTAGAGATTACTTAGCCTACTGAGCCACGCTGGGTAGATCAGTGTTTATTTAAAGCCTTCCTTCTCATGCAGCAAGGTTTTCTGCCTTGTAATTTTCTTTCGCTCAGCTCTTACGACATCGCCAGGAAGAAATACGTAGATATGCATAAATTTACACACTTAATCATATCACATATACATCTTATGGATTAAGTGGAATAACCACCTAATCCATAAGTATTCCATCACCAGAAAAATGTGATATCGATGGGCTGAGTAGTAGTATCACGCCAACGATAAAACTCAACGAAATCATTAAATTAAGATTGTTGACATCGAATGACACCATTTACACATGAACATCCCAACACATAGCCATTGTGGCTAACTTGGTAAAGTACAGTAAGTATGGAACGATGCCCACGATACTAGCCAAAACGGGAGGTGTTTATTATTACCATGTTTGATACGCTATGATACACCTTTACTTAGAGCAGTGTTACTCATGCATAAGTTGCACCAAGTCCTTCAATATTGTTGAGGTCTTGGTGTAACCCTATTATTGAAAAAAGCAGCTCGACGAATGAAAAACCTTGCAATTTTAATGGAATCAGAATTCTATTGGCGAGTAACTAGAAAAGGAAAGTTAAGTTCCTTGATTAAATTAGACTATTAGGTTACAAATAAGGTTAGAGAAGACTTTCTGAACTATTGCGCCGAGTTAAATATTTTAACTTCTACTGCCTAGCTTGTAAACGATTGTTTTCAAAGGTGATAAGGAATTGATGTAGATGCTTAGTGTTATGCAAATAGTCTAATATATGCTACGAGTATATGCATACTATTCTATGTGTGGTGAAGGATTTAAAATACACAGTGCCACGACTCCATTCCATCCTGATACACCAACGCAAGGGTTGTGAGAGTTCAAAAGAGATGGATGAATTGTAATGATGAATAAGATGGATGAATAAGAATCAGGAATTGTGAATGAAAGGTGTGAATAGATGACGACTTAATATTCATTTTGAAACTACCACCAGTTCGGAATGCTGCTCTGCACAGAAGAGCTGTAGCGGCAAGAAATTCTGTACTTAGTTGTTTTTTTTCAAATTATCGGTCTTGTTTTCAAAAAGCACGAAACAGTTTAGTGAGAGAAACACGCTACACGTTTACGCAATGAATGATGAATAGGCCTTGACAGAGAGCCGATCAAATACAAATCCGCGACTAAATACTCGCAGGTTTCCATTGCGTCAGTGCTCACACATACAGTGTACAACATATGACATTTTCTAAATTATAAGTACAATTTATTCCGTCAATGCGATATAATAAATAAGGGATGACAATTTGGTTAAAATACCCTCAGTATGGAATGGGGTGGTAACACAATGTATTCTAAATACGTCACCACCATACATTCATCGAAAACAAACGTGGTTAAAACTGGGTATTACTTTTAAATTTCGTCGTGACAGCCCATAAATGGCCCACTACTGGGTCGGGCCTCCGCCAAATTCATGGAGGAAAATAAGCCTACTGTACCACGCTGGCAAGGGTTGACACAGAGTTTGTATCAAGTTTTCCTTATCTTGGGGTTAAGTGATCTGCCTCTTGCGTTCTTTTGGTCGCCTCTTACGACACCCTAAAGACGTTATGGGTTGGTGACATTGTGTATTCTAAATCCGTCACCACACGGATCTTTTAAATTTACAATAACCAAATTAAGAGACCTATGTTAGAGGTAGGCAAAAACTAGCACCGCTTACAAAATTATCGATAAATTAATTTATCGACACATCGACACCACTAGAAGGCGGGGCGAGATGAAATTATACGAAAAATATAGTAACGATAGTGACAGATGATTATAAGCCAGCGATAAAACATACACAATTCTGAGTTAATGGCCTCAGGCGTGGAATCCCGGACGGCTCTGGTCTGGCTAACATCTGATTGATATTATTCCACCGTAGTTAACCGGCAGTTTTAAAGTGTAAATTGAATATTTGCCTTGTTGGTCTAGGGGTATTGTTTTTTAAAGTGACCTGTGGGGCAATGTCGACAAAAACGTGCAACTAAAAAAATATATAATACTAGTGGCCCGCCCCGGCTTCGCCCGTGCAAAGCGGGGGTGGGTTACACATATAAACCTTCCCATTGAATCACTCTATCTATTAAAAAAAACCGCTTCAAAATCCGTTGCGTAGTTTTAAAGATTTATGCATACATAGGGACGGACAGAAGAATGCGACTTTGTTTTATACTATGTAGTGATAGTGATAGTGATTAGCACGATAAACCGGTAACTACACACATTAACGTCACAATGTAAACCAAATATTTGACAAAATATTTTATTTGCATATCACTATCACTATCACTATCACTACATATTATAAAACAAAGTCGCTGTCGTCTGTCCGTCCCTATGTATGCTTAAATCCTTAAAACTACGCAACGGATTTTGATACGGTTTTTTTTAATAGATAGATTGATTCAAGAGGAAGGTTTATATGTATAACCCAGTGCCCCCCACCCCCCGCTTTGCACGGGCGAAGCCGGGGCGGGCCACTAGTGTAATATTATTTTAGAATCAGTTTATGACTTACCAAAAACGGGGCTAAGATCCGACTTCACCGATAGTTTACCGGGATACGGCTCGCCAGATTTCTCCTGTAGACAAATAAAATATATGTTAGTAAAATAAGCAAAACATAAGAGTGGAAACAGCGCACGATTACACATACCACTTAGCCCATAAATGACACACTGCTGCCTACTCCTACTACAAGACTTGTCATTTCCACTTACGACAACCTCATGATGGAATGGTGTGGTGACACTGTGTTCTAAATCCGTCACCATCATTATAACATAGGTACTGACACAGACGAAACCTAGACCCCACAAATACGATGACACATCCAATAACATCGCATTATCTCCATTCCGGAGATGGCATTTCCGCTTGTATTAATCCGTATCGTTTGATATCCTCAATGATATTGGTCGAAGCCCAATAGACCGATTGAAATCACGACACCTTGGCGATATTGGTCTAGGAGTATTCTGGTGTCGGTCGACAAATGAAATTGTCTATCATGGTTGACGTTATAATTCGACAAACAATACAGGAGACGATCACGAAAAAATCACGCGATTCTGGCCACGACGGCATGCATACATTATTTCCTAAATAAACTTAACGCCTGCACTATAACCTGGGTCGCGCGCGGGGGTTGTTCACAAACATGTAATTCACGAATATTAATAACACCTAGACTCACGAGCAACTGCCTCTGATTTACACAAAGATACTTGCTCAACCCCGAAGTTGAACCGGGGTCCCGTAATTAGACGATTATAAGCTGAAATAGGACCAAAAATTGGATTGTGCTCATTATACTCGCACTACAATTGGGTATCAATTGCAATCGAGTAGTGTTTTAAAAGAAAATAAAATCTGAGTCATGTTATTATGCTGACCAGCTCTGGACAGACCAAAGATCAGATTAATTTCAGGTAAATATTTAAGTACCCTTATCTGAAGATATTTATAAGGCCTACTGTATTTACCGTCCTACCCCACTACTAGCAACCATCCTGTTAACAATGTGGCCTGGCCTGCCCATTGTAACATAGAAGTGTAACATAGAAATTTACAAGAGACTTTTCTGCCTTTACATGACACTTACTTTTCTTCGGAAATCATTGAACGGAATTCCGATGTTCACGACGTAATACGAATTTTATTTCGATCATGATCAGAATTGACCACCCAAGTAGATAACCGTATGTCAGTAGGAGGGCCGTAATTGGATGAGTCCGAATCAGTTTACCCCACTCGTACGTGTTTACCCCAAATCGAGGGTAACGTTTCCCCAATTCACGGGTAATTCTTTACGTGAGATTAACTTTGTTAGTGTCGTTACTTAATGGCTTTATATGGTTAACAGGTGGGGAAAAGAAATAGTTTTTGTACTCAAATTCCCATAGTATACAATGACTTCTTACACCGTGTGGAGACAGGTTTAGAATCGTCTTCTCAGCCCGTAAAAACCCCTATGACTTTGTTTTATCGATAACGTTCCCTGTGCACGCAGAAATCGCTCACGTAGGAATCGTCAACCATCCTCTCTATTGAAATTTGAATGTTTTTTTTTTATGGAATGATTTTCTTTGGCAAGGATTGAGGTCTATCAAAGTGAATGTAATGGTTGTTCTTGTTGAATGTGTGCTCACAAACTGCAGACTTGGTCGTGAGTTCACTTTGATAGAACTCAAATCCTTGCCAAAGAAAATCATTCAAACTCAAACTCAAACTCAAAAGGAACTTTATTTACGTAGGTTTCATCACAAAACTCTTATAAATCGTCATATTTACAAACACCATTATCATCTTACGGCCCCTGTCCCACACTAGACACACACATTACATTAAATAACGTAATTTACACGCGATAAATCCGTTAAAAAGTGTTTAAATCCAGTGTGTAATAATCACGAAAACCTAAGAAATCTTTCGGCAGATTTCCTGTTCTTTCAGCAATATTGTCTGCCTTGTTTTTCCTTTAGGGTGAAGCCAGACGCCGCCGTGTGGCACGACCTGGACTTTGTATGAATCCGAATGCAACAGAAATTACGCGACTGACAACTCATAAAATTACGCTCGCCTTCTCCTACAACGACGGAATAGGTGGACACGGAGATTTGGAATACTCAGTGTGATTATGTCGTTCCAACCTGTAGAAATCATACGACTACAATTAATTGTGTAGAAAATCTTGCCGTGCCAACCGGTTTGACTTTTTCGACCTTGAATTTGGAGAAGAATGACCTGGAGAGCCGCGCAAGCCTGCCTCTGTGGATCGTTGTAGGAAATTTATTTATTAATGCATTTGAAATTGAGTAAAAACCACCCCATTCTTCCATATTCAATCACTTGTAAATAACACCGCTGTTTAATTTGATAAAACATCATAAAAGCGACATCTATTAGCAAAGAAGGTGGTTTAGTTTTTGCCGCGGGTTGTAGCTACCGTGAATGTCACGACCGTCAATTTAAAAGGTAAAAAACTTAGATAGACGTGTTCTAAATTACACATATCAATTTCATAAATCCAGAACTTAGACAAGGCGGGGGCAGCGCTGATTGTACATATATTTTATATCCACCACACTGACATGACCACAGATAAACCCTATCTATGCTCACAGAAAAAAAAGCTTATTCGATCACAACAAAATTATCAAGCCTTGGTACTATTAAAGCCTCAAAGTAAACTTACAAGGTGTCAATTACGGCTCATAAATAAAAAACAAGATTACAGCAACACATGTTTGACAGCCCTGCGTTTTAAATGGGCAATGGGCGTGCGACCAGCCGTCCAATTACCGGTGACCCTTCGAGGAAATTCCCTTATAATATCAATTACTTTGAAAGGAAGATGTGCTTGCCAAGTATGCAATGTCTTTAGCAGAAAATTTACTTACATGAAAAAGAGTATTCTAAGTTTGACGTGTTTGTCTGTGGAATTAAAGTATCTTTTTTATTATACACAAAAGGACCTAGTTCGATATCATTGTTTTGATTGAAAAGCGTTTAAATCGTATACCAGTGTTTGAACAAAATCTGTTCATCATCATCATCATTTCAGCCAAAAGACTGCTGGACATAGGCCTCCCCCAAGGATTTCCACAAAGGCCGGTCCTGGGCCGCCCGCATCTGTTCGGTGGATTGAAAATTAAAATCTCTTTGGTAGTATATTTTCGTAACTTAATCTGTACTCTTTTTACAGCCGAATAAAGAGGGCTTCAGCAAGTTGGACGATTGGTCACGGATTTAGAATAACCCTGTATTCTAAATCCGTGACCAATCGTCCAACTCACCACCCAATTTCATACTGAAGGTATCGTAAAAGCCGACAGAATGAAAAGCTTGCTGCCAGAGAAGGAGAGCGTGACACAGTTGCTAATTATAAGATGCCCGACTCAGCAGTGGGTCATGTAAGGGTTTTTTATAGTATAGGACGTTCACGAGCACGCGGTCCACCTGATGGAAAGTGGTCACCGTCGCCCAGGACATCTGCAACCTAATGGGAGAAGATACGTTGCCGGCCTTTGATGTGACTCCGGTAGTGTGTGCTCCAAGCAAAGTGTCATTAGGATTAAGAGAAAAATTGATTGAAGAATTGGAGCGTATGATTAGTTTGGGTGTTATAAGGAAGGTGACTAATCCCACACCGTGGGTCAATTCTTTGGTTGTTGTGGCGAAGAAGAATGGTAGTTTGGGCGTTTGTTTAAACCCTAGGCCGGCAATTAAACGTGCCCACTTTCAGTTGCCAACAATTAATTAACTACACTAAAAATACCGCTTCAAAATCCGTTGCGTAGTTTTAAAGATTTAAGCATACATAGGGACGGACAGACGACAGCGACTTCGTTTTATACTATGTAGTGATAGTGATTAGTTAAAAGGCAGGGAGTAAACAGAAATATACGTGTTTACGCAGTATGGATTATTTGGGAATAAAATAGAAAATATAAAGAAATTAACATTAACATAGACTTGTAAAATATTAACATAGACTTCAGAGTCATCAGAGAGGCCAGTGTGTTCTCATTGTTAACCAAAGAGCTTTAACATATTTTTTACTAGCGACCCGCCCTGGCTTCGCACTGGTGTAATGATAAACCTCTAAATTGATCAATGATCCTCTTGTATCACTCTATCTATTAAAAAAAATCGCTTCAAAATGCGTTGCGTAGTTTTAAAGATTTACGCATATATAGGGACGGACAGACGACAGCGACTTTGTTTTATACTATGTAGTAATCTATCAAGGTATATTTTTGAATAAGCGTGGGAATAAAACACAGATGAATATATTAATCACATGTTTAACATATGCATTACTTAATACGGCCATTAGGAATTCCATTATTTGGTTTAATATGTATTAGCGAACACGTTATTTTGTCACTTTAGATCAGATAAAAGGCTACGTAGATAAAACTTCCGAATGTTAATTATCGCTCGTCCTCCTCCTTGCGTCGTGTGTCCTCAGTGCTGAGGGTCGTGACCTCTATGGAGTATTTTATTGTGAACAATTTCACGCCATGACGCTCTGTCTTCTGCAGCGTGAATTGCGTCACATACAGTGGTGTCAAGTTCGGCGCGTATTCCGACCATCGCATGGGGGAACGGCCCCTCGGTCTTTTTCCTTCCACCTTTCCGGTCAATAGCAGTTGTTCGATGCTATTGCTGCTCTTGCGCGCTATGTGGCCAAAGAAGTCGAACACTCTACGGAGACATGTGGTGTGCAGTCTGGTCTTGATTTTCAGCGCAGCTAGTATAGATTCATTGGTCCGTTGTTCTGTCCAATGAATTCTAAGCATTTTTCTCCAGCACCACATCTCAAAAGCATCTATCCGTGTTCTGTCGGCTTTCCTCATTGTCCATGTTTCTGAGCCATACAGGAAAATTGAGAAGACCAGGGTGGATACTAGTCGTATATTGGTCCTCTGTGATATATTTCTGTCGGCCCAGATCCGATCGAGTTGGGACATTGCGTTCTTTGCCATGCCAATGCGTCTCCGTATGTCTGGTTCACAAGATCCGTTGTTGGTGATTGTGGAGCCAAGTAAACAAAGTTGTCCACTACTTCCAAATTCAGTGCGCCAGAAAGATGCTAGAGTATATTTTTTTCAGCTTATGGCTCGTCAAGGTATTCATTATAATTTGTGTGTCATGTCTCACGTGGCGCGCACTGCTATGCCACAAAAGCTACGAATAAATAAATAAATGCCACATTTTTTATTGTGTTAGGAAACTTCCTGAGACCATGCACCACACTTTTGTTGAAGATTATAACATGATCAAATGCATACTTTACGATTCTTTATACGACCTATAGACAAGCATTAATAATCTAATATATAAAATGCTTGTGTCACAGTTTTAGTATTTATACTCCTCCGAAACCGGTTGATCGATTTTGATGAAAATTCATATGTATATTCAGTAGGTATGAGAATTGGTTAATGTATACTACCGTAAGTGTTAAGGGTGGTTCACACCAAAAAAATTTTTGTTATTTTTTGGATAACATTTTTTTGTTATTGTTTATGATACAACATACAACTAGTGCTAGTTCAGCTAGTTTTTGTATATACATAGTTTTTATATATGTATAAGATTTAATAAATTTATAATTTATATGGTTTGACTGATGATGTTTACGGTGTACATATATTGAATTTTAGTTGCAGAATATTTCATGACTCCTTTAAACTCCACCTTGTGATAACACATGGTGTCAAAGAATAAGTATTAAACCTAAAGTCCGCTTGTCATCGATCGTTAACGAGATCTAGATGAGCAGATAAAAGCCGTTAAGACTATATTTATCGCAAACGGACAGCTTGAATAGTGAAACCAGTTCAATATCTTAATTAAAATGGTCAGCTGGTATAGGTATATGGCGCCATTTAATAGGTTGAAGATTAATAATGCATGAAGTGTCTTTTGGGAAAGTTGCATTAAGATGGCGATAGGTGGCGGTGTTTTAAATTTGACACGCAAGTCGTAGATAATAATGAAAGTTGCATATTTAAAGTGTTATTGAAACTTGAAAGTGTTTTATTAGTAATCCATCCTCAAATTATTAAGGTTATCATGCCTATTGCAGGTTTAGACCGGAATAGTCGAGGTACTTTTGATGAATTTCTATAATATTAAAATACGTTGGAAGACTTCAAGTTTAAAACTATCACAGGTGTTCTGCAGAGATGAACCGGCAAGAAACTGAATATAACATGAAAGGATTAAACTGTGGTGAGTGCGCGAGTATGAATGCCAGCGAAGCTGTGGCCATAAGCTAGCTTCTGTGTAATGCACTCTAAATGACAGAATGTTGTAACTACCCATCCTTTCTGCTAGTTGTCAACCAGTTTTTTAAAGAGCTGGATAATGACTTAATTCGATGTTTTCTATCATCATCATCATTTCAGCCAAAAGACGTCCACTGCTGGACATAGGCCTCCCCCAAGGATCTCCACAAAGGCCGGTCCTGGGCCGCCCGCATCTACTGCTTTCCGGCGACCTTAACCAGGTCGTCGGTCCACCGTGTGGGAGGCCTACCAGCACTGCGCCTTCCGGAACGCGGTCGCCACTCGAGGACTTTTCTGCCCCATCGGGCGTCGGTCCTGCGAGCTATGTGCCCTGCCCACTGCCACTTAAGTTTGGCAATTAATTTGTTTTCTATAGTTAACATTAATTACTGATATGCAATGACATTTTCACAAAATACTGAGAACTGGGCGCCTACTCTCGAACGCAATTCCGATCGATCGGGGTTGGAATTATGACGTTTCGTACTCTTGAGCACACTTAATCGCGACGCTAGCGCCACATTGTTTCAAAATTGTGTGGCCGTTAGCTGAACTTATCACTATTGGATTCTATCCTATTGGAACTATCTGGTAAGAAAGCTGGCTGCGTTTCCACACAAAATATTTTAAAGACGTGCGAAGAAATAGTTTATAACTCGCACTACGCACACATAAGTTCCCCTCCTACTAACCAACGTAATTCTGATAACAAAAAACAAACGCGTTCATTAAAAAAATGGAATAGTTAAAGAGTACAAGAGCTACCGGTAGTGAACGACTTAGCATGTTTGGTACCAGATACGAAACAATTTATCGATTTCAAACGAATTTCGAATCAATTACAATCGATTTTTATCGACATGTAGTGTGCTATCTGATTAGAATTAAAAGCATTTCCCTGTATTTTCACTATCTTCACTATCAAAACCGAAATTCCAAACTTGAATTATAAAAAAAATATTTTTACATCTAAGAATGGAAAGTAGTTGTTATGAAATTGATCTGCAGGTTAAACGACGTATGTACAGCATGTTGATTTTGACTGTTACGGTAACTTAATATGTAATACTAGTGTTAGTTCGGGACGCCACACGCTTTTGGCATAAGCATATGGCTAGCAATTGGACAGCGTCGGAGAGACACATCGATAGAACATAGCAAGTATGTGGACCTGGTCTATCATCATCGCTTTTTTTTTATTTGCCACATATTTTTTTATCAGTATTTATATCTATTCTTTCTTACATCATGTATAAAGGTTTTCGTTACACACATACAGGGTGTCGCATACACCTTTAAATCTTTTGCTTTTAAAGAAGTAACAACTATTTTTTTATTTTCAAATCCTAATACCTTAATCCTACAGACGGCAGTGATCGATGCTGTCGTACCTTATCTTGCTTATCCATTTCGTACTGATACGATTTATTTTATCACATTCCGATGCTGTCATAGAACGTAGAGCAAAACATCATGCAGGCCTAAGAGATTGCAAAGCAAAATAAATGTATACAGGTTGTAACAGAATGGACAGATACATAGGGAAGCAAAGAGTTTATAGTAACATTGATTACAGATACTGTGTGCAAAATGAAAGTGCAACATGAGATTAAAAAAATATATGATTGCCATTGTACTAAATGACTCCAGACGCAATAACCAAAAATATTACTTTAGGCGCAAAGGGATGATCATCCAGCCAGACGAGGTGGGATGTCTGGCTAGGGGTCGCAGCGCCTATTCCCCCCATAGTTGTAGTCGGGGACATCTTAACCTTGCGAATTGCTCTTGAAATTTCGCTATCGCGGTGTAGGACTTTTTCGTAATTATCGCATTTGTAGACGGTATTTCTTGATGCAATTAGTTCAGATTTTTCGGGTGAATTGTGTAAAGTATGTAGCATGCGGTCGCTACAATACAAGAAACCTACTTGACAACAGAAAAAAGTTGTACAAAATAATACGACTTCTCCCTCGTAAGTCATGAATTCATGATAGACCAAATTATATTACAAAATACCCTGTTTGTGAAAATCTGTATAGTTTGTATTTCATCTACATCATTCGTCAATATTGATGTACACTTCGAGATGAATGTACTTTTTATGACACGACAACACTTTTATCGATGTAATACAGGCAGACATATTTGACACAAATCGAATGTCAAAGGATAATGATTCCAAAAACAAAAAGACGAAATAGTTTATGAATAGATTACGATTCCGAAACAGATTCAAATTTATCTCATCACGGAATCGATATTATTTGAAAAGGGAACGCGTAACGAGCGGATAAAAAACGAAGCCCAATGAAATACAACTTTAATAACACGAAAGCTATTTCTCGATATGAAATTAATATTCACTGACATAGTGGTGTTTATCTCGAATGTTAATTGGGTACCAGTACGTGGTACCGAATTCTCGGTACGTAATCACCGGTACGAACGAAGACGGTGGTAATTGCCGATACCGAATTGTGGACGTCCCTCGAAATACTTGTCAAGTTATCATTACAAATTTACATGAACAATTGAACATGCGATTCGCAGATAGCGTATCGAAAATGGCATAAGAATGACCGAAGCTTGACATACGTGATCAGCCGTTTTGAATTAGAAGCATGCTTTGTGTCTGCTAAGCAATACTACTAGTGCTGCTGAGTCGGGCCTCCTCCAGTTACATGGAGGGTTGTAACTGGAGGAGGCCCGACTCAGTACAATTGGCCTACTGTGCCAGGCCAGACGGGTTGGCACAGGGTTTGTACAAGTTTTCCTTCTCTTGCAGCTAGGTTATCAGCCATCATTTCCTTTTTTCGGCTCTTACGACACCCTCAGGATGGAATGGAACGACGGTGACACTATGTATTCTAAATCCGTCAATGTTAAGCTATGTCATCACTACATAGTATAAAACAAAGTCGCATTCTTCTGTCCGTCCCTATGTATGCATAAATCTTTAAATCTACGCAACGGATTTTGAAGCGGTTTTTTTTAATAGATAGAGTGATTCAAGGGGAATGTTTATATGTATAACCCACCCCCGCTTTGCACGGGCGAAGCCGGGGCGGGCCACTAGTTTGAGATAAATTAGGTTCTATCATCATCACCTCAGTCATGCAGTTCAATCTAATATTTAAAATTCTCGTGTCACAGTTTTAGATGCCAAACTCCTCCGAAACGGCTTGACCGATTTTGATGAAATTTTGTGAGCATATTGGGTAGGTATGAGAATAGGACAACATCTATTTTTCATCCCCCTAAATTTTAAGGGGTTGGTCGAAAAAAAATTGTTTATTTTTTAGAGAACATTTTTTGCTTTTATTTTTTTAAGATTCAGCATAAAAAATACAAACAACCCTAAATTTTCACCCCTCTACGATCAACCCCTATTTAATTACATGGCAAAACAATGTTGTATAGATAGATTGAGTCATCACGATATCTCTGGAACCATAAGACCTAGAGGGTTGCGCGGGGTGGGGTTGCGCGGGGTGGGGTTGCGCGGGGAAGGGGGTTGCGCGGAGGATGGTTAATTATTTGGCAAAACAACGTTTGCCGGGACAGCTAGTAATATTCTAAATTCAAAACTTTTTCTCGAACTGACTACAATTACATACAATATTAGTAAGATGTCAAAATGTGTAACTTAGGTATTCCATACTGTCAAAATCTTAGATTTGAGTGTCAAAATCTAAGATTACAGAATCTAGAATCACAATATCTTATATTTTGACACTGAATTAGAATACAAAATGTGAGTATTGTGAAGGTATCGTAAGAGGTTAATAAAGGAACGCAAGAGGCAGGTCACCTGACCACAAGAGAAGGAAAAATTGCCCTGTGCCAACCCGTCTCACCAGCGTGGCACAGTAGGCTAATTTCTCTCCCTGATTTATGACGTCCGATTCAGTGGGTCTTAAATTAAATACAAGAATAAATAATCACTATCACTACATAGTATAAAACAAAGTCGATGTTTTCTGTCCGTCCCTATGTATGCTTAAATCTTTAAAACTACGCAACGGATTTTGAAGCGGTTTTTTTTATTAGATAGAGTGGTTCACGAGGAAGGTTTATATGTATAACACACCCCCGCTTTGCACGGGCGAAGCCGGGGCGGGCCACTAGTGAAATAATATTTTAAAAACCATTGCATTTATTTCCTTGTCTACCAGGCTAATTTCTCTCCTTTATTTTGGCGGACGCCCGACACAGCGCGTCATTTATGAGCTAATTAGATGTGCCGCCTTTGGATCAACGGGTCCCGGGTTCGATTCCGGGGTCGGCCAAGTGTCTTTGTCTAAACCAGAGGCACTGGCTCTGGCTGGGTGTCATTTCTATCTATAATAATATGTATTTACAAAAAAATGTATATAAGTAGTTTATCATCCATCTCGTTACCATAACACAAGCATGTTGCTTAGCTTGGGACGAGATGGCGTTGTGTGAAATGTCCAAGGATATTTATTTATTTAATTTATTTATTTATTTATTTAATGAATATTTTTCAAAATCATGTGCGATTTTACATGTGCGTATTTTCTTGTCTATATTAAAAGTAAAATAATTGACAATTGAAATTCGTGCCATTCAATAAGTTTTGCAGTTTACCCGTGGTGTAATAAATGGTGGTACTAACAAGTCCACTTCTCAGAACGGACGGCCATTTGCCTTTTGTGCTTTTTTCTTTGCGCATCTTCGAGTTTCGGTCACGAATTATTCGTTCGAAAGACAAATATAGATATACGGTAGTAGGCACCACAATCCGCCGTGACAGCATCGAACGTTTTTTTGAATATTATTTTTTAAATCGAATTACAGTTTATTTAAAAAAAAGGTTTAGCGTATTGTTATACCCTTCTGTAGTATACCTTTTCCCTGACGCTGGCTAAACCTTCTGTCTAGTCAGCCATCCCAATCTCTACGTGCTCAGACCGCCCCGACCGGCGGGCAGTCTTCTCCTAGCCTTCATCTGTCTCACACGTAACCATTTTTCCCGATATTAATTGTAATTTCATTCTATTCCATTCGTCGTGTAATAAATTACTTTTTAAAAAGACATAGAAGAATCTCATTGTAACATTGGTGGCAGCGGATGGATTTTCGATAAAAAGAAAATCCCGGGAAAACGCCTCTCGCGAAGACTCATCTGTATATCCTGTGAAAGAAGAAACCTCTGTATCCCGTAAAACAAATCGCCGTGTCCTGCGAAGAAATCTCTGTATCCTGTGAAAGAAGAAACCTCTGTATCCTGTAAAACAAATCGCCGTGTCCTGCGAAGAAATCTCTGTATCCTGTGAAAGAAGAAACCTCTGTATCCCGTAAATCAAATCGCCGTGTCCTGTGAAAAAAAGAAAAAACCCTTTATACCGTGAAGACAATCTCTGTATCCCGCGAAGAAAACCTTAGTTTCCTGTGAAGAAACCTCTGTACCCGTGAAGGAAATCGCCGTGTCCAGGGGAAGAAACTAGTCGTAGCGTGCCAAGAAACCCATCGCTATCTCGGCTGAGTCATCGCAGTATCCTGTTTACGCGTCGCAGCTGCGCGCGCTTCGGCCGTTCCTGGAAGAAATGTTGCTTACCGCCCACACACTAGTCGTCTTGCTCGCGTAAGTCATTGGTCATATTAATTTTAATTCAATATTAATTGTAAATAATTATTGACATTCCTTGAACATAAATTAGTATGCACAAAGTACCTAAAGTAGAAGCAGATACTAAGAAAGTTTCTCTATCAACTCTCGAAATCGCCCCAGCAGACGCTGAGCTCCCTCCGAGCCCAACACCCACTACCCCAAGGGTCACCAGACAAACCCTTCACAGTTTTAGTACTATGGCAGATATCGAGTTGAACATTTTATTGAAATTTATTAAGCCTTATGATGGCAACCGGGACTCGCTAAGCCCGTTTATAGCAAATTGTAATAATGCATACGACTTAGCCTCGGAAATACAGAGGCCCATTTTATTTAAATATATTCTGAGCCAACTTCAGGGGAGAGCCGAAACAGCTTGTTCCATCAAGGAGTTTACGAACTGGGAACAACTAAAGGATTTCTTGAAATCCCAGTTCGGCGAAAGAAAACACTACTCCGCCTTACTATCAGAATTGCTAGAATGCCGACAAAAACAGTCCGACTCTATCAGCCAGTTTGCACTTAGGGTTGAATCATGCTTGTCAAAGTTGCTAACAGAAATAAATATATCAATCCCCACAAAGAAGAAGGGCGAACTTGCGGGCCGTGTCGCCGCCATGCAAGACCTGGCGACACATACGTTTATTGTCGGTCTTAACCCTAAATTATCTACTGTTGTTCGCTGTCGTGACCCTGAAACTTTAAATGAAGCAATCAACTTCGCCGCGTCTGAAGAGAAGATCCTCCAAACATATAACACGCCGCACAGGCCAATAAATCCGGGACAGGCGGACAATTTTCATAAACGGTCAGATTTCGTAAACCCTCAACGGTCCTATCCAAACACATACAATTTCCGGAGAAACGATTTCCGCCAACCGCCTTCAAATCAAATGACGTGCAGGTATTGCAAGTCCCCGGGTCACAGCATCGAGAACTGCCGGAAAAGAACATATAACAACCAGCGGTTCTCAAACCCAAACCCTAACCTTCCTGGGTCATCTTATAGACCAAATCCGGTGCATTATATGGAGGCACCTCAGTACGCGCCTAATTACAATGACGACTCTCGCGACGAAGTCGATTATCAAAAAAACTAGGAAACGTCTCGCATAGGTGTCGTATGAGATGTCAAGACGTAGAACTCGACACCAATCGAAAGTATGCTATCCCCACTGCATCCACTGTATCCGCAACATCCACTGTATCCACTGTATCCGCAGTATCCACTGCAACCACTGACTCCACTGCATCCACTGTATCCACTGCATCCACTGTATCCACTGCATCCACTGTATCCACTGCATCCACTGTATCCACTGCATCCACTGTATTCTCTGCATCCACTGTATCCACTGTATCCGCAGCATCCACTGTATCCACTGCATCCACTGTATCCACTGTATCTCCTATCATGAGTTCCAGTGAATCCAAGATTCATAAAACACTCGAGGTGTACGAAGTATCCAGTAATCACTCCAAACTACTACTTCCACATATTCTAGTTCAGTCGCCTATTTCTGAAGTACCTCTTACGTTATTAATCGACTCCGGTTCTTCCGTTAGTCTCATTAAACAAGATTCAATACAGTTTAAACCGACTCTCACTAAAGAACCAATCTTAATAAAGGGTATTGACCCTGCTGAGGAAACTACGGCAACTTTAGGTCACTTTAACCTTAATCTACTGCTAGCAGACTCGTTCCGCAAACCTCTTAAGCATAAATTCCACGTAGTAGGAAAGATCCATCTGCCATACGATGGTATTCTCGGTAATGATTTCCTAAAATCGTTTCAGTGCACTATTGATTATTCAACAGACTCCCTACTCTTTGGAGACCGAAAAACAACTCTTCAGTTTTGCGAACCTACCTACATTATACCACCCCGGGCAGAAGTTGTTATAGAATGTTCGGTCGTCAATCCAGAAATCAAAATCGGCCTGATTATCGATCAAAGTCCCTCTGACGATCTTTTAATTGCAAATTGTCTCGTTCAAGTAAAAGACAACAACCGAATTAATCTTACAGTCGCCAATATTTCAGAATCGCCTATTCCTCTTCAATCAAATCTCAATTTAAGATTATCGCCTATTGAATCTTCGTATTTTTCTGCACCTAATATGACTAACTCCTATCCCGAAATACCTAGCGCCTTCCAACGGACCAATAGAGTTCTAGACCAGCTTCGTACATCTCACCTCAATGATGAAGAGACTCAATCCCTGTTCCAAATCTGCTCCGACTTCTCGGACATATTCTACCTCCCAGGAGAAAAACTATCCTACACTAAAGCTATCCAACATGAAATTAAAACCTCATCCGATAATCCTGTAAATACAAAATCCTACAGATTCCCGGAGATTCACAAAGCCGAAGTTCATAGACAAATCAACCAAATGTTAGACCAGGGAATAATTAAGCCATCTATCTCCCCCTGGTCTTCCCCAATCTGGATAGTCCCTAAGAAACAAGATGCCTCGGGCAAACAGAAGTGGCGCATAGTAATAGACTATCGAAAACTCAACGATATCACAGTAGGCGATACCTTTCCAATTCCCCAGATCACAGAAATCTTAGACCAATTAGGCAACAGCAAGTACTTCTCCACCCTTGATTTAGCCTCAGGATTTCATCAAATAGAGATCAAGGACGAGGATGCAGAAAAAACAGCATTCTCAGTTCCCGAGGGGCATTTTCAGTTCACCCGAATGCCGTTTGGTCTAAAAAACGCTCCTTCTACGTTTCAAAGACTCATGAACACAGCCCTATCTGGCTTTCAAGGCGTGCGATGTTTTGTTTACTTAGATGATATCGTGATATATTCGTATGACCTCCAGTCCCACATCGCAAATCTAATCTCCGTATTCGAAAGACTGAGGAAATTTAACCTTAAACTCCAACCAGAAAAGTGCGAGTTCCTCAGACGCGAAGTCTGTTATCTAGGTCACGTAATCACGGAACACGGTGTTAAACCTAACCCCGATAAAATCAAAGCCGTCGCTAATTTTCCAATTCCAAGGACACCAAAAGATGTAAAATCATTCTTAGGTCTAGTTTCATATTACCGCCGTTTCATCCCCGACTTCTCCAAAACAGCTAAAGCCTTGACAACTCTTCTCAAAAAAGAATCAACATTCAAATGGGAAAACCAACAACAATTAGCATTTGATACGTTAAAACAAACACTAACTACCGCTCCGCTACTAATCTATCCTGATTTCTCCAAATCTTTTATTCTCACTTGTGACGCGTCAAATTACGCTGTAAGTGCAGTACTGTCCCAGGGTCCTATAGGCAAGGACCAACCAGTTGCTTTTGCATCTCGTACGCTTAATAAAAGTGAAATAAACTATAGCACCACAGAGAAAGAACTGTTGGCTATCATCTATGGATGTAAAACCTTTCGCCCTTACCTCTATGGGCGAAAGTTCAAAATAGTCACAGATCACCGCCCTCTAATATGGCTATTTAATCACAAAGATCCTAGTAGTAAACTCCAACGTTGGCGGTTAAAGCTGGAGGAATATGAGTACGAAATCACTTACCGCAAAGGCAAATTAAATTCAGCTGCAGATGCCCTTTCCAGATACCCTGTAAATCCTTTATACTCTGACAAGGTAAACATTGATCCACAAGATCTGTCACTTTCTCCTCCCTCGAACCTTAATCCCGATCTAATAAATCCTGAAATCGAAGACGAAGTAATGGATTACCTTAATTCTGTAGATCGCGAAACACGTCGTGAGGTAGAACCAGAGCCCCAACCTTGTACTAGTTGGCAAAATCCTGAATCCTTACCTAGATCTACTTACCCCAATCCTGGGACTCCTCCTCCAGTACCTGAAAACTTACCTTTACTCGATGAAAATTATAGCCAATTCCTGAAGTCACCTGAAAAATCCTTCAATACTCGTATCATTGAACATAATGAAAGTTTACTAAAAAGTATACAAAAACTAATAATCATACCTACCTCAATAGACATGGATGAATCCATGCCATATGTTCAAGAGGTGCTCGATAATTGCCCAAGTCTTTATCGCGATGAACTTCTGAAGAAAGAAAGATCCTTATTTACCTTCCTATGCCTTGATGCTGAAGACAAAACTTACCTCTTCCTCTTCATCAAAGTCCATCATTTCGATGAAAGCCCATATCCGGACATATTCAAGTCTCTTAAATATGCTCGTGACCAAATAATTATGTCCTACCCTACTATAAATGAAGTAGGAATATCGGACTTTAAGAATCCTTTCCATAAACATTCTTTGGTTAAAATATATAACATGCTAGGATACCTATTCCATGGGACAAATATAACTGTTCACCTATATCACGATGATATTATCTATCCGACTCCATCCGAAGTAAAGAAGATCCTTAACCAAAATCATGACCTTCCCATCTCAGGACATCTTGGTTCCACGCGAATGCTAAAACGAATCCAAGAACGATATTACTGGAAAGGTATGCGGTCAGACGTAGAAGAATACGTAAAACACTGTACCTCTTGTCAACTCAATAAAGCGCTCAGGAGAACCAATCGCGCCCCCATGCAAATCACTTCCACCTCTACTAGCCCCTTTCAACGAGTAGCATTGGATGTTGTAGGTCCACTCCCCGAATCCGGCACGGTCAAGCTTAAATACATCCTTACTATACAGGATGATTTAACTAAATTCTCCGTCGCGTACCCCATGCGTAGCGCGACTGCTGAAGAAAGCACCGACTGCCTCGTTCATTTCGTTAGCCTATTTGGTATACCCAAAACTATCCTGACGGATCAGGGAACTAACTTTACTTCAGACCTGTTTAAGCAGACATGTAAATTCCTTAAGGTCAAACAACTCTGGTCCAGCCCATATCACCCACAGACTCAAGGTGCTCTTGAGAGGAGTCATTCTACTCTCAAAGAATATCTAAAATCCTTCGTAGATCCCAACCTTAACAACTGGCCCAGATATGTACACACAGCGATGATGACGTATAATACTAACGTCCATTCGACTACTAATTTCACGCCCTATGAATTGCTCTTTGGTCATAAGCCATTCATTCCTGACTCTCTTTTCGAATCGTCTCCTGAAACCACGTACCCTGAATATTTGAAAATGCTACAGCACCGACTTCAACACTCGCGAAACAGAGCTATCGAAAATATTACCGCCTCTAAGGAGAGATCTAAAGTTTATTACGACCAGCGCACTAAACCTGTCTCATATAAAGCCGGAGACCATGTTTTCCTGAAAAGTCACGTCCGCCAAGGCAAGGCTCTGTCTCCATGCTGGAAGGGCCCATTCAAGGTCATTAAAATAAATGGCAACAATACTTTGACTCTTTTGATAAATAGGAGACACGTCACCCATCATTATGATGAAATTAAAACTGCAAATACTATATCTTTTCTTCTCCCGCGTGACGTGGAACCTGTAGAGTAAATAAATTATAATTAATATACCTTAGTAATAAAATAAATACTTACTTTCATTCAATACTATTCCTAGAATAAGACATATGATACATAGCTAGATGTAAGGTAAATTAACTGTTCGTAAGCATTTTACTTTCCATTTCCTTTATGTTCTACTTTCAGGGCCACGATAGACGCGCAACTGTCTGTCCAGCCAATTACTTCAAGTCCAGGTATTTTCTTTGATTATGAAGGAAAACTTAAGATTCAAAATGGTCATTTAGATATCCTCATTCCGCAGGATATCTCTCACTTTTCCAGCCATATGGAAAATATTGAATCCGTTATAAAAATCGTGAAAGAATTTTGTTCATCAAATCGTATCGTAAACAACGACGAATGTTTTAGTACAGTCGAACCGCTAGCAGTTCGCTACCGCGACATGGTAGACTCTTTCAATTCTTTTGAACACCTCATCTCCGACAAACAGAGTAGATCAGCCTGGATTGGCGCTGGTGGTTCAATACTTAGGACTATTTTTGGCACTTTAGACGAAAATGATGCCCTTAAGTATGACAATGCTATTTCCTTATTACAACACGATCAGCAAAAGTTAGCTTCGTTGTTAAAACAAAATATTATAGTTACTACTTCTACGTTATCTTCTTTCAATCAATCACTACAAACCTTAGAAAACAATGAAGCTATCTTATATGATGCGGTTGACGAGCTTTCATCCATAATTAAAAACTTTTCTCAGGAATCGGTAAATAATAACATTATTACTAGACTTGAATTCATATTGAACAGTTTGGAGACCTCAATACTCACCTTATCATTCCAACTTGAAGACCTCACGAACGGTATTATATTCTGTAGTCAAAATATCTTAAGCCCGGCGGTCTTAACGCCCGCGCAATTATTCCGAGAGCTCGCCAACCATTATAATAAGCTACCTAACAATGTAGACTTACCGATTAGCCTAAACTTACATGATATGCATACGATGTTAAAAGTAATCGACATGAAATGTTTTTATTCTACGGATAGAATCATTTTTATTGTTCAAATTCCTTTAGTTTTCCCGAAAGAATATATTCTTTACCATAACTTACCTTTACCTATGCCGCATAACAAATCGGAAATATTTGGAATGCTATTACCTAGTACTAAGTACATCGCCATGACCAATGACAAAACGCAATACTGCAAATTCAACTCTTTAGAATACTGTCGTGACTATAGTGACACGTATTACATATGTAACACTATGAACATTTATTCTGTGTCCGCAGATCCGATCTGTGAAAGTGAGATCTTAACCAGGGTTTTAAATAATATACCCGAAACATGCCAACCTAAATTCCTCCCAGGTACTATAGATATCTGGCATCCATTAAAATTCAATAGGTGGCTATTTGTTCAATCAAGGTCAAGTAAAATAACATTAGATTGTAATTATTCAGATGTAACCGAGGACACTATCCATGGTGCCGGAATAATCTCGGTACCTAATCAATGTACCGCATATAGTAAAAATATTGTATTGACCCCACAGGGTCCCTCATTTAATTTTAGTATCTTACCAGTGTCCTCTTATTTTAATGTAATCAACCTTTCTAATTTTAACCTAGATATCGTAAAACTAGATGATGTGCCCCCTGTACACCTTCGGGAATCCAATTTGGATAATCTACGTTCAAATCATGAAATTAAAACTTATTTATCTGAGTTGGATCGAATTATAGACCAACCACCGTTTATAGTCAAATATGGGACACATCACTCTATAATAACTATTATTATTTCATGTGTAGTATTAAGTTTAGTTTTGTATAAAATCTTCTATTTTATGAAAGAAAATGGTTACCTGTCTAGACTTATACGCCAGGGTACTGAGACTCGCTCAGATCCCATCGAACTCCTCGGCACACCTACCCAACATCATCAAACACCTTCTTCTCCATCTCCTACTCCATTTACGCCTCCTCCTAGGCTCCGAATTTCCTAACCTACCTGTAAACATTCGGAGTTGCAACCCCGAAGTTTACTCTTCTCCGGGGGGCTGTTATACCCTTCTGTAGTATACCTTTTCCCTGACGCTGGCTAAACCTTCTGTCTAGTCAGCCATCCCAATCTCTACGTGCTCAGACCGCCCCGACCGGCGGGCAGTCTTCTCCTAGCCTTCATCTGTCTCACACGTAACCATTTTTCCCGATATTAATTGTAATTTCATTCTATTCCATTCGTCGTGTAATAAATTACTTTTTAAAAAGACATAGAAGAATCTCATTGTAACAGTATGAATGGAATGAATATGACATACGTTTATTATTTCTACTACTACCATATGTGATATGGTATTAATATATGGTGAGTCAAGCCTCCTCCAATTAAATGGAGGGTAATAAGCCTATTGTGTCCAGTTTTTATTTTAATTTGGCATCATCACTATCACTACATAGTATAAAACAAAGTCGATGTCGTCTGTCCGTCCCTATGTATACTTAAATCTTTAAAACTACGCAATTGATTTTAAAGCGGTTTTTTTAATAGATAGAGTGATTCAAGAGGACGGTTTATATGTATAATACATGCATATTATTGTAGAGAAACACTGATAAATTTAGATGTTCATCATTGCATCCGTGCGAAGCCGGGGCGGGTCGCTAGTAGAAGCATAAAATTCAAAATTATGTAAATTTCGACGAGCTGGTTAAGGTAGCCGGTAAACGATGGATTCGGGCGGCCCAGGCGCGGCCTTTGTGGAGATCCTTCGGGAGGCCATGTCCAGCAGTGGACGTCTTTTGGCTGAAATTATGATGATGATGAATGATATTGTATTCTAATCTCGAACGTGCCCGCGAAATTTCTTTAAATGAATTTTCATCTTGTTATAGAAAACCAATGCAAGAACTTGTTTTTTTTTTAGTTCACCTGGATTAACTAATTTCATCCCCTTTCCATACTCCTTAAGGTTGGGTGAAATAAAGTTTTACCGAGAAATAAAAATGAATCCGCGAGCAGCAGCTAGTGAAATGATAAACGGTTTCGACTCCTCAAATTCTTAAGCAGCTTTAAATCGAAACACAAAATAGGTATTATCACATCGTTTGTTTGTTCACACGCAATTAGAACCCTCCCGTATCATTAGCACCAGCGTTCGAGACGAGCTCAATTGAAATATACCCGTCTCGCTCACACGTATTGCTTGACTATCGGCGTCTCGCTTACACAGGTTGATTGAGGCTTACGATTGTCTGGCGTTTGATTCCGGATTTCTATCAAACGATTGGTGTTGGTTTACCTTGTCTGTTTGTCCATTGGGACAGTGCGATATTGTGTAGATATAGCTATGTCGCGGTTTCATGAAGAATTTATCGCTTCGTCTGTCTAGTAGTATGCATTGTTCGTGGATTCAACACGGCTAGAACTAATACTACTACTCAGTCCATAAATGACCCACTGCTGAGCCGGACCTCCTCCCATTACATGGAGGAATTAGGATAATGTGCCACGCTGGCCAGACGGATTGGCACAGGGTTTTGTTTCAAGTTTTCCTTCTCTTGCGGCTAGGTTACGACACCCTCCGGATGGAATGGGATGGTGACACTTTGTATTCCAAAACCATCATCACATGGAATATGATATAATAAATTGAATTGCGGTTCGTCATGTGGAGTTTAAAAAAAAACACCATCATGATTTCACTTCATGGATGCTGAACTGCTTAGTCGACGAACTTATTAGACGACACGGTTGGCGCAGTGTTTGAGCGATCGACTGCTGCGCAGCATGTCGCGGGTTCGATCCCCGCACGGAAGAAATATTTGTACGACCTACAAGTATTTGTTCCGGGTCTGGGTGTTTTATATCTTTAATATGTATGTATTTACAAAAAAAAATGTATGTAAGTAGTTTATCAACCATCTCGTTACCATAACACAAGCATTAAGTTGCTTAGCTTGGGACGAGATGGCGTTGTGTGAAATGTCCAACGATATTTATTTATTATTTAGTCAGGGTAGTTGTAGTCTTTTGTAGTTGTAGAGGAGAAACCTGGTCTCGACTTTAAGCGCACCATACCATATCGATATAATTCATTCAATGGTGCTACATATACTTTCGTGGTAAACAAATAAAAACTCCTGTGTGGTGACTGATTTAGAACACAAAGTGTCAGTCACCACCCCATTCCATTTTGAGAGTGTCGTCGGAGCCGACAGAAAGAAATTACAAGGCCGATAACCTAGCCGCAAGAAAAGGAGATCATGACACGAGGCCAGCGTGGCGCGTTCGAATTTAAGTATGAAGAACCACCACAGTTCCCAATGGTACATGAACCTCACAAACTACTAGCGAGCTAAGGTCAAAATAAACTTAAAAACGCCATTAGAAAAATCCGAAAAGAATTTCAATAACACTAAAGACGATAATTTACAGTTATTATCCTTGGTGACCCCGCGAAACACCCACCGTACCGTGTTGCCTTCCCGCGCTGTCACAAAAAGAAACACTAAAACACGCTGAGAAAAAACCTCAGCCGGTAGCGCAAACAAAATTCGACTCTAACACACTAAAAATACAATCGAAACGTAGTAGCCCAAACCAACACGGATTACCACGCACACTCCGAAAAAGGAACTTTATTTCAGAAGCGAGAAAGCCCAAAGTGAATTATGGAAATGACTTCACACGTCGTCCGTTCAAAAACCGGCTTTAAAGTGTAAAAAATGGAGTCCGATATCGTGCGGCGGGCGGGTTGTTTTTTTAAAAAAGGAACGATCTCGTTTGGCGGGCGTACCTGCGCCCGCGCAGACGAGGCCTGTATTTATGGCGCCTGGCTCGTGCACCGTTCGGAAACCAAGACCACGTGGTACATGCATGGTATAAAACCTTGTTAGGTTAACTGTTAGTTCATTATGGTCTGACCATTACGTGGTTTATGTTCAGAAAATGATGTTTAGTTGGTACTTTCATTTGATGCTCCATTCCTGAATGTTAAAATTAATCGTAACTCGGTTTTCTTTTACAAAAAAAATATTGACTAGCTACTTTAAAGAAAACTTAAACCAATCGACGGGGCAGCCCATTTTACAACAACCAATTTCTAAATACAACTTTCGAATCTGAGAACGTTTTTAGATATAAATTTTTCGTCCAAATTAAAAAAAAGTAATTAGCCTTTCACCCAGCGATAGTTTCATACATGCAAAATACGACGATAAAACTAGACTCACATAAAATCATCAAGAAACACGAATTAAAAATCAAACAACAGTGTTCAGTTTCATCAAATAACAGACAAAAGCGACGTAGCACTAGCAAAAAATCTAAGGACAGGAAACATGTTTAATTCTGTGATGATTTATCGTCTCGACCTGTGTCGAGGTCCTGAGTAAATTATATCCTTAATTGGTTGTTAATATTTCTTTAACGAAAAGCTCCTCAATCTTTGTAACCTCACTATCGCATTGGTATCAAAAATTTGAATTTTAGAAATAAGAGGATCTTTTTTTTATATTTTTTTTTTGCCAATTTCTTTGGGATCGCATGTGTTTGGCGACGGATTTAACATAGTGCCACCATCTAATTCTGTACCTAGGGTGTCGTAAGGCCCACCTAAGGGAAGGACCAAGGTAAACAACTTGAAACCAAACCCTGTGCCAACCCGTCGTTGGACAGCGTGGCACAGTAGGTTGATTTACCTCTTGTAATTGGAAGAGACCCGACTCAACAGTGGGACTTATAAGAAAAAGAAGATGTACTCAGAACATCGATGGCCTCTTGTGAAGAATTCCTACTATTTGATATAAAACGATTATCATGTAACTGATATTGCGGTATCAATTCGTTCCAGAGGAATTCCTGGGAAATTTACAAATTTCGCGACGGTGATACGTTCACCCACACGAATTTAATGTTCGGCATATAAATGTCTTGTCCTCAACGAGAATTCAGCGTGAGACACGCGTTTAATTCCAACCAATTCCTGGGCGTAATAAAAAAAAATGTTGCAATAAAACCTCCGGTCCGCGACCAGAAAAACTTGTCTTGAAATCAAAACAAGCAAAACTAAACCCGCAACGTCCTTATGACTCAACTTGGTACGACAATAGATTAAAAAGGCGATCTTTGTATTTCAAAAAGGTAGTTCCCGTGGTTTGTTTGCAATTGAAATTTCACAATGACACCGGATGGCCACACGCCTTTATTTACCTCAAAATAAAACACAACAATATCACCGAAACGATCGATAGATAAGATGCGTTAAATTCAAAAGACCGTCTGTTAATTCTAACAGGCGCACTTTGATAAGCATCTTTTGTCACATTAACTGCGGTATGTTCATAACCTTTTCCGTTTCACGGCTTAATGCGACTGTTTTATAAAGGCTTCAACGCATAATTTTACTCAAGAAAACATTCGAGATTCGAGCACGTTTCTAACTATAAATAAGTGATTACGTTTACTATAGTAGCTAGCATCTACTAATAACCTTACATACTAATGTTTATCAATGCCAGAACATCTTTTATAGGACCGTTACCATTGTCACTTGACCTTTCTAATTTCTGAACCAAGACCATCTGTTATTTCATCATCATGTTAATTCTCTTGAGACTTTTTTTTCAGATAATCTCAACTATAATCTATTTTCTGACAATGGTTGAGCGTAATCTTCATGATGTCATCCTTCTATATCATTCACGCTCTCATGGTGCTCTCAAAAATCAAAATTATGCAGGAATCTTGGCTTAAATTGTATTACGGATTTTATCAAGGAAGGGATGTTTGAATCTGCAGGATGGCCAAAAGATCCACATTGGTTTCGGAAAACAAACAAAACGGTCCCGAGCTAAACATTTGGGTTTTTAAGAGATACGCAAGGCATCTTGAGATAAGGCATTGCTTACAGATTGCTCGGGAACAACACTGTCACACTATCTTAATCCTCACGACTTAAGTTCGGCTCTGATGCTGAGATTTCGAAATAAAAGAATTAGATAAGCATTTAGAGTGTGATGAAATACTTTAAACAGTATTTGGGGAACTAGGATTGACTGAGCACACTTACTTAAGATATGACAAAACTGTTTAATAATATCTATGTTATTGCGAAGTAATAAAATTACAAATCAGTTAATAGAAGAATACCTAACTGCATGGGAAAAGAAAATTAAACAAAACCCTGTGCCAATTAGGCTGATTTCCCCACTGTAATTGGAAGAGGCCAGATTCAACAGTGGGTCTATTATTGGTTGAGAATCTACTTGATTAAGTATCGTAGATGCTTCGTACGCCGCAGGGTTACCTGGAAGAGATCGCTTGTTAGCGATAAGGTCGCCTAAATGTACAAAATTGTTCTAATGTATTACTATGTTTTTGTGTTTTTTTTATGTACTAAAAAGTAATAAATAAATAAATAAGTTTACGGAGTACCAAAATAGATTTTTCCAGATATACCAAACAAGGAAATTAAGTCAAGAGTACAATACCCGTCCAATAATATTGTATTTATTTATTTTACCCTCAGAAAATTTCTAACACAAGCGAATCTCAAGGAACGAAACACCGACGAGCTTTTTTAAATGAAGTAACACATGGTGTTATAAAAATAGTCAATGAGAAATTATATGCGTTAATATTTCTAAGACCAAGACATAATAGCTACTTCTATGCGATGTAACCTATTCATCAATCACATTAGCAAGAATCCAATAGTCAAAGTCCATTACATATGATAAGTCCTCGCAATATACTTCTTCATGTAAGAGGTACAGATATTTTTTGCGAGGTTCAGATTTATTAACAAACTAGTCTAGCAAAGCAGTATTTAATACTACTTATCAAGATTAAACGGCAGTTAACGAGTCAATGATCCCCTGATGTACATACAATGGACTTGGAAGAGTCTAAAATAAAAGTAAATTAGGATAGAATAAGTTACCAACAACTTCTGCTGGTTCGAATGAAAGACCTTAATTTTCATTGCCAAAAAACAACAGCCATAATCCGAAAACAAGTTCGATAATTGCGGATTTTCAGATTATTCAAGCTTTAGCGATTCTAAATTCGAACCTTTCTCAAAACGGCAATTCTTTTCGGAACAAAAAAAATACGTTTCAAAGAATTTCGCGCCCCACTTCAACTAAACAATTAAAACAAAAAACGCCTATACAAAACGGTCCCTTGCCCAATTATTGCAGAGAAAACTTGTAAGTTAAAAGGAAACCTATAAATTCCTACCGAAACACGGCCAACAACACGCCGAGGCAAAACAAACAAACTGAATTTATGTAGGTACGTACGTATATACAAAAAAGAGGACCGTGTCTGATGTTCGTTAGGGTGCATGACTGGCAATTGAATAACATCACGACTGAGAAGAGAATGAATAAAATCTGGTAATGGATGTGGCAATAACATATGTGCGCTGAACTCATTTTTCATACCACAATTATAAGGTGCGTATTATTTTTCAAATTGATGTATGCATTATGTCAAGGGTTCCATATATTTTTAAATTTTATTTACAGAAACTGCCCATTGATACGGCCGAAGTTAGACGTAATGGTTCTTTCAGAATTAATAATAAAGTAAAATACCTCTGTGTACTCTGCAATTTGGTCAATAACGTTAAAGACATACATTTTAAGTATCCAGAGAACAGTCGAATCCTGATTATGACAACGTTAGGAGTGTTTTGACATCTTCTTCCAATAAGAAAGTCTTCTCTTTACTATTTTAGTTTCGTGATAAACTAGTGGCTGTTTCAGCGTAGCAACCAATGGAACCACCAGGTGTCAGATATAGAACATCGCTTATGGTATCCGCAACGTTTAAATTTATGGTGGGACATTATACAATCAAGTGACTTACTTTTGAAGTATTATTTTAGCAACGATAATATCTATGATACCATTAACAATGTTTTTGGTTCTGGTGCCAGGAGACGAAGACCACCGTAAGAGAGGGAAACCTATCTGTCTGTGATTCCTCATGAAATTGGAACAGATCTGACTTAAGGATCAGATCTTTATAAGCCCACCACATGATGATTTTGTTCATACTGCGCTTTTCCTAGCTCCATGTTCATCACGCATCGAACGAATGACGATTATAACATGAGTAAATACATACGCAGATTATGTCAAGTCATACTTGGAACCTGTAGCATTAACCTGTCTGGGATTTGGAACAACCAAGCGGAATGGGGGCATGATATAGCCGTCTTGGATTTTTAGCTTCTGTACGACATTTATCGAGATCTGGAAATCTGGGCCCGAGTCTGAACTAACTAACTAACTAAGAAACTAGTAATCTGCTAAATTTAAAAGTTCTAGTGTTAAAAGCGTGTGGCATAGTTGCCGAGCTGATACGTTAGTAATACACATAATATATATTGCACTACAGCTGCAGCTGCAGCGACTACAGAAGGAGTGACAAGAAACCTAGAGGTCTTCTGAGTTTTTGTCCTTACTTTGCGGTCCTAGTTAATCAATTTAATCTAGTTAAAATAGCATTAACAATTAGTATATTCAATTACCAATATAGTCAAAAGTAGCTGTCACCGTGCCTTTGATTTTCGATTTTGACTACACTGAATTAGCAGACTTAGGGCCCGCTGTGCAGGTTACAATTCCCACAACAGGTGCCAACATGGAATGAATTCTATAATGAATTCAGAATTATGTAATGTAGCTTAATGATAAGTGTCACGCTTCTGTGTGAGCTGACTGCAGTCTTATTTTACCTGTAATTTCACATATATAGTATGCCAACAAGTATAGCTAGAAGCAACGTTCTAGAACATTTGGAAATAAACATCATAAACATTGAAGCTACAACGTCTTTTGTCAAAAATGAGGGAAACAGGTTAAAAAAATATGGCTTAGTTTGGTGAAGCACTGCACAACAGCGTTTTTAATTAGCGTAAGAAGAGGCGGGCACAAAATTTGGATTCTACAGAAGCTATAACAAATCTTTTGACAACCGCTTTGGCTAAGGTGGGGTGAAGACAAATTAGCAAGGACGCAACTTTAAGTCACGATCTGAGATGAGGGTGATGGACTCACTGCATCTATAGACGACGTAGGATATAGTTTGCAGTATGTCCTTATCCCGAAATTATTTTTGGAAGGTGATCACAATGCGTACATTTTTTCAGGCTAATTCCCCTTTTGTACATTGAAGCCAGAGCGAAGAAGTGGATCATTTACGAACCGAGATAAATCGGATATGGTGAAAGGCTAACAAATTACCATGCTGATGTAAATTAATTAAAAACATTCTCTAACTTAAGAGTGAATGTAGTTCTTTATAATGCAGCTCCCGTACATCTTTTTTGCATTAATTACACGTACCATACTGGTATGCATAATTAATTAACGAGATGTATTTGGACATATCTTGTATATTTAATGTAGAAAAGGAAAGGTGTACGTTGTTTTTTGAAGATTACAATGCTGAGCGTTTCATCATTCTAAAAACAAAGTCACGTTCATTTCGAGATTTAACAAATAAGTTAATGATGGTTTTACGCCAAGCAATGGTTGTGTTGAAACAATGAGTTTTAAGTTCCAGTTACTTTCTGCGAAAACCCCTTTGAACTAGTGCGGTCCAACTGTGGAAGCATCTCCACCTTACAGGAAACTGCAGCCAACAAAAACCATACTTGGCTGGTGGTGTTCCTGCGCGTAGGGAAGGTCGCCAGAGCTTTCAAGGTAATAAGCTAAACATATTTGGTTTCCACTTGACTTGGTGGTCTAGTGCTTGGATATGCCGCTTTTGGATATCCCCGGTTCGATTACGGGGTCGGGCAAGCATCTTTGTGTAAACCAGAGGCACTTGCTCTAAGTCTGGGTGTCGTTTGTGTTCGTGAATTGAACGATTGTAAACCGTCCCTGCGATACAGGTTATACATAGCGCAGGAGATTCGTTTGAAAAAATTTTATATCCGAGGCCTGCGTAACCTGGGTGTCACCTTGTCTACGATCATTGTAAAGTTCACTTACGATACAGCTTCCTCTACAAATATGTACCTACTTAGTGCGCATTATTAGTATGAATAGATTGAAAAACAAACTACTTTTTCGTTATATCGAAACTGGCGGACAATAAATAAAATCAAAATCAAAACTCATTTAATCAAGTTGGCTCATTAGAGATCTTATGACAGGTCAAACAAAAAATAAAATTTAAAATTTACCATTTAAAATTAATTATTTACCATCTACCACCGGTTCGGAATGCACCTCTACAGAGAAGAGCCGGCAAGAAACTCTGTAGTTGCTCTTTTTAGATCGCCATTTGGGTACAAGACTGGTTTTAAGACAGATTTGTGAGAGCAAACTCACGCAATAGTTCCAAAGGGCCAAACATCAGCCAGATATAGTCGACAATAGTAACATTGTAATGCCCAAGCCAACCGACCCCCAGCAACGGCACCTGTTCACAAGCATGACGCATGCGGCAGCCATCGCCCTCCTCAACCATATTGCAGGGAAGAGAACGACCCGCCGAATACATCTTGTTATTAAAGTCATCATCATTATTAGCATATCATCATTACAGCCCATAAATACCCCACTACTAACGGGTCTCCTCCAAATTATGGAGGAGAATTAGCCTATTTTGCCACTCTGGCAAGACGGGTTGGCACATGGTTTGTATCAAGTTTTCCTTCTCTTGCGGCTAGGTGATCTGCCTCTTGCTATACCAGCTGGTAGGTTGATGACATAGAATACTCAATGTCACCAACCCAAACCAACCTGAGGGTGAGAGGCGACTCTAAAGAACCGCAAGACACAGGTCACATAGCCGCAACAGAAGGAAAAGTTGATACAAACCCTGGGACAACCCGTCTTACAATTATGACACAGAAGAATTTAGATAAGGCTTGACTCAGTCCTCATCATTTCAGTCTATAAATTCCCCACTACCGAGTCAGGCCTCGTCGAAAACATGGAGGGAAATTATCTTGCTGTGCCACACTGGCAAGACGAGTTGGTACCAACAGTTGTCCCGACTCAGTAGTGTGCTGAAATTATGATGGTGATGATAAACAACAAAGTATAATGTTTCTGAGCCGGAAATATCTTAACGAAATCCTTAGTCAAGTGTCAGCCCGATATATTTCAACAGGTAGTGGTCTCGGGGCTACTCAAACAGTGGAAATTCCTCCACAATGTACAGTCAACAGCTTTGTTTGCTGATGCTACCGGTGTTGGCCACACGCGTGTTTGCGCCGTCACTCGCCGCGTGTTCCGAGCAAATATTCTTTTCTCTGGATTTTCGGGGTACGGTTCGCACCAAAATTTCGGGTTAGCATAAGGGAGTTATTACATTGTCTATGCTGCTAGTCAAAAATGGCGTTTCTCGGCCTTTACTTAATAATAATAAGCCACTGCTGAATGGGACCTCCTCCAGTTCCATGGAGGGTAATTAGGCTACGCTGGTCAGGTGGGTTGGATTGACCCTGGTATATTTTAATTCCGGCAGCACACAGACAAATCATCATTCTAATTGTTAAGGTAAGTATTAGTTAATGAAAGTAATAGACTTACGTGTGTGTGAAATACATTATTATGTATATTACATACTAATGCATTTTATCCCGTGGGTTTCGTAAAAGACAAACATAATAATCAAACTTGATACGAAACTCTGTAGCGACGGTTTCAAACTGAAAAGATTGCAATCGTAGCCTATAAACCCTAACCCGATTCCAAGTGTCTGAAAGCCAGATATTTTCAGAACCAGGTTTAGATGTTTTTATTCTTTGAAAATTTACACTTATTAAAGGAATTGATCGCAACATTACATACATACATACAAAGTGTTTAATTTCAATGTGTAATAATCGGGAAAGCCTAAGAAATGATTTTGTTTTTATTCCATTAATTCCATATTTATAAAGGTCCCGTCAGAAATAACTAGAGCCAGATTAGACTTTTAAAAAATTAATTATATTATCAATATATGTTTTTTTTACGATGTGCACCTCTGCTGCGGTCGGTACAAGCGCGCGGGCCGCCCGCGGGCGTTTTTGTGTGCATCACGCATAGCGTTTTATTTTCCCTGTTAGCGAGCGACTTGTTAGTGCGTCTGGGACATGGACTATTATAGAAGGGGCGCGCTAAGTTATTTCAGCTTACATTATGCAGATAAGAGAATATCGTTTCGATAGCGATATCGATTGGCTCGGACATTAGAAGGCTAGTATTGTTGACTAGATCTGGCTGATATTTGGCCCTTTGCAACTATTGCGCGAGTTTACTACAGAGTTTCTTGCCGGCTCTTCTCTATAGAGGTGCATTCCGAACGGGTGGTAGATGGTAAATAATTAATTTTATTTGGTAAATTTAAAATTTTATTTTATTGTTTGCTCTAATGAGCCAACTTGATTAAATGAGTTTTGATTTTGATAAGATGTCAGAATCCTCTTCCCATTCCATAAAAGATCCACTTTCGAGTTGGTAGAACGTTGGTAGAAGACGTACCATATTCAAAAGTGTTTCTGTGACGCAAATAGCGTAACATTGCGATCGAAAAATATTAACACATTAAAAAGTGACACACATTTGACAATAAATAAAATAAGAGAACGAAATAAATGCAACGTTCTGCAATAGTTAAGTGTCATAAGCATAACTTTAACATGAGTACACATAGCAAAAGGGTTAAGGCGGAATTAATATTTTTTACTAATAAGCTAAGTGATCATCATGATCACTTAGCTTATTAGTAAAAAATATGAGTTCCTTCGATTACCTTTTGAGTATTTTATTACATGGGTTACTTTCACCCCTAACGATTTTTGTTGTTAAAAATACATTGGTGCTTATGGTTTATTATTTATTTGTTCATATGTCTCGTCCCTTAGGTTATCAGTCTATGGTGTGGTCGACCTCTTGTTATTAGATACGGCCCCCCTTCATGTTTCGGTAATATGATCAATTACGACGTATGATTGTGTGGACAGTGCGTTTTGTATTTTTATTCTATTGCACCGTTTGTGGTGTGAAATTTGCCCAAGGTCATTGTGGGATAGAGCAATTATGTAGGTTTCTTACGGTAAATATAATTAATTTATAAGTATAAATTTAAAGACATCAGTGATAGATCGACGGAGTATATGCTTCTGTCACCAAATAAAACCACTGCCGATTAGATCAAATGGTAGGTTACTGAACTAAAAAGATACAATATACTATCGACAATAACTGAATATCAAAGCTATTATTTTTTACTTCGAAGGTTTGCTATTTTCGTACTAGAAAAATGCATAACACAATTAAACAGTTAATTTAAATTCAAAATTAGAACACGGAAAAATATAATTCGATTTGTAAAAAGAATTTAGACCTTCGTTTTCTTACGATTATCGTCTTAAACATTTCAGATCCTAACATAACACAAGCTATTGGTGGTATCACGTGGTAGCGGCGATATGTGGGTGGTCGTTTTGGCGTGAAACCACAGTATAGTAGTGATCAAATAGGGGATTGAGTAGCCATAGGGAGTCGAATATAATTTAATTGGACGTGAATTATGACGAGTCGTAAAACCTGTCTATTGACGTTAGAGGCATTTTTTTTAAAGCGATAAATGTGACGGTTTGGAAATAAATAAGCTAATTTTAAATTGATTCCTAAAGATACGCAAGTATATTACTTTATAATTACATTATTATCTATTAATATTAAAATTAGTCTACATTAATTTTAGATACCGATATTTAGGGACCATCCAGAAATTACGTGATAAAAATGTCATGTTCTTTTTACCTTCACATGAAAACCAAAATGAAAAGTGTAATGTTTTATTTTAATTATGTGAAGGGGAAGGGTCCCCTTCACATAATTAAAATAAAACATTACACTTTTGATGCAAGACGGAAATCAAACCTAACAAAATGTCACCTTTTTGTATACTGTATTTGTTTTAACTTGTCATGTCTAATTATTTTGACACTCCCCCCTCCCTTAAACGTGGTGTAATTTATGGGTAACCCTAATATTGCTTAATATATTGAAAAAAAAATGTTCCAACTGACAGAAGCATCTCAAACGCCCAAAATGATAGTTTTATTAATTACCGCTATGTCCAGCAGTGGACGTCTTTTGGCTGAAATAATGATAATTCGTTAAGTTCCATTAATAAAAAATAATCATAAATAAATCTATCTGGATAGATAGTTTATTTATGATTATTTTTCATTATAAGTCATTTTAGAAATCACTGTTATGCAATTACTGTTCAGAAGTGGGAAAAAAATCATCAATAGCTCAACCCTCCAAATGGCTGCACGCCCCAACTATTAGCACGGCATTATCCGGGGTCTGACGACTAATCGCTCATTAACCGGTTCCGGACACGCTCCGGATGGGGTCCACTTAAACCCCATGACATATTTTTCCCACAAAATAATTAAGTACCTATGATGTCGTTATTTTATTGTAAAACGATGGATGCGGGCGGCCCAGGACCAGCCTTTGTGGAAATCCTTGGGGGAGGCCTATGTCCAGCAGTGGAGCAAAAGCGTGAGAATTCTTAATCGTAATCAGAATAAGAAGTTTAACATAAAACAAAACTTACAATCAAAATATCTACATTCAATTATTTGAATGAATTACAAATCGAATTCTCGTTCCATTTTCGAATTCCTCACAATGATTCTCGGGGTTGTAATGGGCAATATTATGGAACGAGCCTTTTTACAACTAACACAGAACTGGTTTCGAATCCTTTTAAGCCCGTTTCATTTTTATTGCGTTTAGTTCAGGTTTTATTTTATATTACTTATTATATTACAACACGTTTTCTGAAGTAGAATTCTAGTACTTTTTTTTCTTTCATTTCCTCTAAGTAACAGGGAATATTTTGCGTAAATTAACATAAATTGTGTACATTTTAAATAACACGTCCAGCCTTAGTTCAGTCTCGCGTAAGGCTTTTGAAACAATAAGTCATAAAAGAGTTTCCAAAGCGAAACACGGGCGTAATGAGTTCCCCAATACGCAGCCTCTCGACCTAATGGACCTGACCGAGGTCGGGTGGAAAAAAATATATTTAAAAGCTATGGCAGTCCGCCGTAAAATTAAAAAGACAAATTATTGGACGTCTTCGTGGAAGCCAGCCTTTGTTATCTCACAAGTGTTTTTCGAGAGATCTGTTTATCTTCCACCCCGCTCGCTCGCCGGAGCGCCTCATCCATCCATCTCTGTCTATCTTGTTAGCACGAAGGGCGGTTTAACCGGGCGTAACCGACGCTTCCACAGTTACGTAATTCAGACACTTTCAGCTTTCATAACAAGGTCCTTTATTGTTTAAATACAATTCGATGCACGGGTCGTCGAGACGAATCCTTTAAGGGCGTAACAGCAACATCTAGTATAGCGTGATATCGATTTATGGTGCACGGAATAAGTGTTCATTTGGCGTAATTGGCGCCCGTTCGATATCGCGCTTCTTTCGATACGGTATTTTTTTCTGTACCTGAACCGTTGCCCGGTTATGTGAGTTTCGTTCGAGTATTGTGACTGATAAGGTGCTTTTTAGATTGCAGATTCGCAGATGAACTTTAGTAGTATTAGCATAATGATCGTTCGTGTTTGATGGAGCAGGTGTTGTGTATATCGGTTTATTCTCAGTTTTTATTATGAAAATCTCATTTATATTACAAAAACCTATCGTATCTTGTCAGTTTATGAGAATGCGTCGTGTTTTGTAATACATTTGTTAATTAATACCAGGATTTGAATGTATACAGATACGGGACCAATATAACTTTACATTTATACCATGTTTATTTTTATAAGTTTATGACTTTAGTATGTTAATATTATTAAGCATGCCTATCTTACTACTGATTCAGTCTTGTTTAACATAGCATGACTTACTTCGGACGGATTTAGAATACGCAGTGTCACCAGCCTATACCATCCCGAGGGTGTGGTAAGAGGCGAGCCACCGCCGATCCCACACTCCCCTCGCCGGCCACGGGGATGGCCAGCGAGGGGAGTGTGGGACTCTCCCCCATAGTGGGGGCCTCGAGCTTTTCAATTTCTCGGGTCTCGAGAATTCTCGAGGCTCATTTCTCGGGACTCTCGGGTTGTCGAGAAATTTACATTTACGTACGTTTTATCATATTATTTGGTTCCAATTGCGTCTAAAAATCTGTGGTTTTCGCCTCAAATAAAAGTATCAAATTAATTATAAAACTTTCATCGATGTTATTCAAAAACATTAATCTTATAAATATTGTTTTAAAAAATATTAGAGAAAAAAATATTATTCAGGCTCATAATCATAATGACAGCACCATTTTTAGTTGGTTATTTAGAACTTAAACTAAACAAAAAATCAACATGAAACCATCCACACATTACAAACTTTCGCTTTCAAACTTAATACTAGTAGGAAGTAGGATGCGGGCCATAAGAAGAAAACTTAAAACCTAAATTGAAAACCCCCTAATTCCTCTAGTGTGGTACGGTATGCTAATTTCCCACCATCCAATTAGAAGCAATCCAACTTAGTAGGGTACGACAATGGATGATTGACTGATATCCATCATCATCATTTCAGCCAAAAGGCGTCCACTGCTGGACATAGGCCACCCCCAAGATCTCCGCAAAGGCCGGTCCTGGGCCGCCCGCATCCATTGCTTTCCGGCGACCTTAACCAGGTCGTCGGTCCACCGTGTGGGTGCGCCTTCCGGAACGCGGTCGCCACCCGAGGACTTTTCTGGCCTATCGGGCGTCGGTCCTGCGAGCTATGTGCCGGTAGCCGGTGGGTTATGTCAGTGACCCTAGTTTTCCTGCGTATCTCCTCCTTTCTGATCGATCTCGCAGGGAAACTCCGAGCGTAGCTCTCTCCAATGCCCTTTGAGTGATATAGCGCGAGAAATTACCAGATTATATTAATATATTTTGCCTTAATCTGCAACCCTTAGATACGTTATAAAAATGATGAGCACATATAAACTGCATCTTTTACTGATGAATGTTTAAAATAGCTTTAAGCAAGCAGCGTCGGTAATCGAAGCCGGTAATGTGACGATCTTGCGGATGGGTAATTTTATGAGTGCAACGCATAATCTTGATGGTATTACCCTTAAGTACGGTAAAACTAGTTAAATCGAAAATCACCTGGGAAAGGCATGTAGCATGGTATTAAAATAAAGCATGATAGCCCCTGAATTTAGTGATAGATAAATGGGAGAATTCACGCGACTGGTGGTGACTTGCGTAATATATTAAGTTGTCATTTGTTTGAATTTTAGAGGATGCCGTAACACTTAGATAGTACAAGGCTATTAGGCCCGGTGTGGAAATAACGAAACCTGATTGGTCGGAAAACACATCTCCTGTCCTCTCTGCTTTGTAGGAAACCGGGCCTTATACGTACTAATTTTGGAACTGCACTTGAGACACAGCTATGGTTCGCGTATAATTTCAAACTTCTTTCACATGTTACACTTTCGTATAACTTCCCGAGAAGAGCTAGACACCCAAAAGGTGTCAAATCTACTCTTCTGTGGTGGAGGTGAGCACAGTAACCTGAACTCCAACCACAAGGGTGTGGACGGTCGGAAGTGGGAGACGGTCCCCTTAAATCTGCCAAAGCAGCTCGTTCACGTCAAATATTCGTACTAATTTTGGAACTTATTACCAGTAAAAAGTGGCTGTTTATCTAATCAATTGCTTTCAACAAGATTGGTTCTTTGGACAGCTATCGCTTCTTGCAAATACTGGAATTGAGTTAAATCAGACTGATTTTGGCCTTTCATGTAGTTAGAGGAGGCCCGACTGATCAGGGGTTTATTTATAGGCTGAGAATTAAGAAGTAAAGTTACACTAATATAATAGTAAAGTTTTGTAAAATAGAAATGGCCTTCATAAATACTAGATGATTGGAAATAATTACTTCATCAATCAGGTTTGGATTCAAAGCTCCAATATCCCATGTCTATTTCAGTCCATTTTTTATCGTAACTTTAACATCGTGCCCATTATCCCTTATAATCCGAGCAAGACTGACAACCCGTGTACTGATAAGCGACCATGCCAGTTGTGTCCGCTCCAGATAAGAACACCTCCTTATACAAAACAACGAAGTTGTGCAGTGCGTCAATGAACGCTACTGTGGTATTTTAGACTGTGGTCCTACATATGCCCGTAGGCAGCTGATATGTTATCTCGATATTGGGCAGTACATTTATTGATTCATTGATAACGATGGTTTACTTTCTACGCGCAGATTTATATTGGAACTTTTTTTGGAACATGATATGGTTCTGTTGGATAGGAATTAATCAATAAATCCAGGTAGCTTACCTTGTTATAAAATATAGAAGTGTTGGAATGTAGTTGTTTGATTTATCACGGTTAGTTTGAAGCTTCTGTAAACACTCTTAAGGTGAAATAGTTTAGCACAATTACAGGTTGACAAAGGTGGGGTTTATATAAAGAGGGCAAGCAAGATAAGACGCAGGATACATAATTGCTATAGACAGCATCTTGGACAAAACAGAATTAGCGAATATTTTAAATTATTAAAACCTAAATTACCAGTACACAGCCTTAGGGATAGTCCGTGTGGTGACGGATTTAGAATACATCGTGTCACCACCCCATTCTATTTTCATGTGTGAAGGTGTCGTAAGAGCGAACAAATGAATTTACAAGACCGATAACCTACCCACAAGAGAAGTTAAACTTGGTAAAAATCCCCGTGCCCGTCTGGCCAGCATGGCACAGTAGGCTAATTACCCTCCAAATAATTGGAGGAGGGTCGACTCCATAGTGAGTCATTTATGGACTGGATAGTAGTAGTAGCCTTTGGCATTAAATCAGGTCCCAGATCACGCTTCTACAATAACCCTTCAAAACTGGAACTTTACTGTGTTTTCCTTAAAAGCAGGGCCGGATTTAGGGGGGGGGCAACCGGGGCGAAAGCCCCGGGGCCTCCACAATAGAGACTTCGGAAAAAAAATCTTTCAAATTTCAACTAGTAAACCTAGTAAACATCTTTTCCTTTGATATTTTTTTTCGCTTTTACCTACAGCCTAAAGTACTTTATACATACATGATTATTTGATATATATTATCGGCTCACTCACCCAAATTTTTATTATATTAAAAAGGGGGCCTCCACTCCTTTGTTGCCCCGAGGCCTCTGGACCCCTAAATCCGGCCCTGCTTAAAAGAAAATACCAAGACCACCTTTGAAGGAGAACCAGTGAGGAGCCATTAGTGTTGCAGCTATGCAGGCCAATGCAACATCCCACATAGACACACCACTCGTGATTAGGAAGTAAGCAAGTTTTTCGCCCACATCCTCCTAGTATGGACTGGGAAATTAATAACTGTTAAAGGCGTGAGCACAAGCTGTTTACTTCAGAAGGATTGTACTGTGTATCAAAGTTAACTAGTGCATCTTCGAACTTCGTTGGTCTAGGGGTTAGATGCGCCGCCTTTGGATCAACGGGTCCCGGGTGCAATTCCGGGGTCAGGCAAGTGTCTTTGTCTAAAACCAGAGGCACTGGCTCGGAGTCTGGGTGTCATTTCTATCTATAATATGTATGTATTTACAAAAAAAAATGTATATAAGTAGTTTATCATCCATCTCGTTACCATAACACAAGCATTAAGTTGCTTAGCTTGGGACGAGATGGCGTTGTGTGAAATGTCCAAGGATATTTATTTATTTTATTTATGTTAGATGTGCCGCCTTTGGATAAACGGGTCCCGGGTGCAATTCCGGGGTCAGGCAAGTGTTGTTGTTGTTGTTGTCTAAACCAGTGGCACTTGCTCGGAGTCTGGGTTTCATTTGTGCTCGCGAATTACATGTTTGTAAACTGTCCCGCGATACAGGTTATAACTAGTACAAGGGTTTCGTGAAAAAACGAAAAAATCTATATGTCCGAAAACTCTCATGAATTCGGCTAGGTTTTCGGACTTGTCATTTCTTTACGACACTCTCAGGATGCAATGTGGTCATGACACTATGTATTCTAAGTCCGTTACCACACAGACACTAAGCAAGTAGGTAGGTATAAACAATTTCTAAGACACCACATCAATGCAGTCATCTATGGCAAACGCATCAATAAGTTAGTTCAGCAAACATGCCACAAGGCATCATCAGACATATAGGCTTGAGAAACAGTGAAAATATTACTAGACACAAATGTAGATAGCATCACTTGCTAGTGCAGGTAAAAAAATGTCATCAAAACAATTTGAATTCATAGCAATTGAATGGTAGTAAAATATATGGGACGCGTTGAACACTACACTACATCCTTTAGTATATGATGTACAAATTGCGCTTCCAATATTGAACTCAGTTGGGGGTAAACAACAAAAAAGACGATTACGGGAAAAAAATAACTGGAATGATTCACTCGGATACGTGGCAAATAGTGCCAATATAAATACAATAGCGGCTGGCCGTATGAATGCACTGCTGACTCAATTGTGTCTTACCGCGATTAACATGCGGTTGTTTCCGATGTGTATGTGCTTTTATGTAACTGAATGTTTCACAGCCAATAAGCAATACAAATAATACTTTCCTTCGACAAACTCAAACTCAAAAGGAACTTTATTTACGTAGGTTTCGTCACAAAACTCGTATAAATCGTCATATTTATAAATACCGTTATTATCTTACGGCCCTTTTCCCACACTAGTTGGTAGTCTCCACACACACCTATCAGTCGTCATACCTACATTCACACCTTTCGCACACAACTCCTCATTCCTACAATCCCTACATCTGCCCTGATCGCTCACAATCCCTGTGTTCACTCACATTCATGCCGAAACTACGACCGGTTCGGAAGGCTGCTTTACAGAGAAGAGCCGGCAAGAAATTCTGTAGTTCCTTTTTTTTTAAATATTGATCAACTTTACAAAAAGCAAATTATCTTCCTTAATATGTACATGAACGCTTAATTAGGAACAGGTGGAAAACAAACAAATACGGTTTCTTGCAGTCAAGGATAGACATGATTGGACGACATGAATTTTAATATGAGAGGTGCAGCCTTCTTCTACTTCGTATTCTTCATTCGCCCATCCTTAAAATGCTTTCGAGGTGTTCATCATGCATCCATCCCACTCTATCTTCAGCTTGTCTCAGGGCTTTAGTGACAGAGTCAGGACTCTGTGGTGATGCTCTGCCATTCAAATTTGATAAGAATAGCAACCCATCTGGTTTCGTGGTAAAATAAAATGTACTTCTAACATGATTAAAAAAGAATTAAGAACTGTCATCTGAAGTTACAGTGTGAAGTGTGTCTTACAATAATGATATTGAATTGTAGATGAGCTTCAATCATAATATTATGACGGTGCGCATAGTAAACGTATATTTGTCAACTTATCTACATCAGTGATCGCATCAACCAACAGGTGATCGAGTACTGCATCAATAATTAGGTTCCTAATCCGGTAATTCTTGATTCGGATCATCATTACCGTTGACTGGTGTTGCCATGTAGCTCTTTGAAATAAGCAGGGTAAATTATAATACAAATCTATATCTATACTAATATATAAAGCTGCAGTTTGTTTGTTTGAACGCGCTAATCTCGGGAACTACTGGTCCGATTTCAAAAATTCTTTCAGTGTTAGATAGTCCATTTATCGAGGAAGGTTATAGGCTATATTTTATTTTCAAAGGAATTAGGGATTCGTATGAAAATTGCGATTTTGTAACCCAAGGTGTAAAATCGAAAACCTATTTACGCGTGCGCTGCAAAAACGATTGACAATAGAACAAAATAAAGTACTACGAGTTTGTAGGTCTTATTAAAATCTACAAAAAGCAGAGCACATATCTAACTATCATAGTTTAGTGACAATAACCACTTTTATATTCATAAAAAAAATGCATAGAGATAAGCACGGGTTCGAAGTCCACGCGAGCAAAGCCGCGCCCAAAAGCTAGTCACTAATATGATTAAGGACTCGTATGCCAAGTACCTGTGTAGTGGCGAATTATGTTTCTCACCACTTCACTTGCTTATAAATACGCTATCTGATCATGGAATCTCCTTACAAGAAATATCGATGTGTGCTTTATCAATTTTGTAGGTAAAAGCAGCCACCACCTCGACTTCTTCTAGGAACGTTGATGGCGGTGGCAAGAGAAAACGATCTGTTCTAGATTTTTGAAAATTACAAGATACGCGTACCATATTAAAGCGCTGCAGATTGGGAGGAGTCGTTTAATTGAATAAACTAGTTTCACTCGAGTCTTTATTCATGGCGGGGCCCAGCTGCCGGGCCGCATTCAAACTGTACAAGTCACAGGTTAAGTAATGGTTCGAGATGTGACGAACGGCACATTTATATGAAGCATTAGGTAAGCCCCATACTGGTATGGAATATTGAGCATTATCGTCACCATGGAGTCGGACATACTGTACCGGATTAGTTTGCCTGCCAGATTGAATGAGAAATGGGGTCACCGACATATCTCACAAGATTGTCAAACTTTAGTGGCAGTGAGCAGGGCACATAGCCTGCCCACTGGACTGACGGCCGATGGGGCAGAAAGGTGGTCGAGTGGGGAACTTTTCTCCCAACCGGTGGATAGACGACCTAGTTAAGGTCGCCAGAACTGACGAATGCGGGCGGCGCAGGACTTGACTTCTTAGAAATCCTCGGGGGAGGCCTATGTTCAGCAGTAGATTTTTTTTTAGCTGTAATGATGATGATTACAGCATCTTTACCAAACTTTACCATTTTAGCCACAGTTTTTTCTATAAGTAATTCCTCTGTACCTAATGTTTTTGTATCGTAAAAGGCTAATAGGTAGCTCCTTAAGTAACCCTTTACGATACTTTTACTATGTATCGATCATTGCATAAAATATTCAGCGTTTGCAGTAAAGTAACTTCAAACTGACTTCACACACGACACGCACACACGCACGCATGCACACACACACACACACGAACACTTATATAAGGTTCAATCACACACATACAACTAGACCAGTTTTGTTTTTTCCCCAACACATACCACAACAACACAAATAGCTACATACCTACTACACATCGCAATAAAAAGATTCGATAGTCTCTTTAATTGATCGCTGCTATCACTTCACTTGATACCAATAAAACAAAAGACAATCATTATTCAAATGTCTCCTTATTAAGCAGCTTAAAGCGCTTCTGCCTCGAGTCTTCTTAATAAGACTGATCATCTAAATATACGCACAAGGCTGAATTAATAAGGATTTGTCGAGTAAGTAGTCGTTAAAACGTGGAGTGGTTAACGGTGTCATAAATTTTAATTTGCTATCACATGGGCCACATGGCTGGTGGCCGATCGAACACCTATTAGTAATTGAGCACTTCTGAGCTGTTTACTGCAATAACGCTACACTAAATGTTTACACTCACTTAATGTTTCAATGGAAGGAAGTAACTATAACTATACATATTAGATTACATATTTTATAAGAGAGCGCTATGTCGCCAACAAACTGTACAGCGGTTTGGCGATATCTATAAACAAAAAAAAAACATGTATGTATAAATAAATAAATAAATAAAATAAATAATTTCCCTTACGGTGAATGTTCCAGGGTAGCCCGCGAAATTCAAATTTTCGTACGTTTTTTGCAATTTTGCAGGTCAGTGCTAGGTTGTATGTTGATTACAATGTTATTCGCGGCTGTAAGACGTATTAATTATAGAATTATAATCATCAAACTCATCAATACAACCCTCCAAGCTCATAAAGGTGCAAGAAAGACTTTGAGCTTGAAAAAGTTTTTCTTGCACCTTTATGAGCTTGGAGGGTTGTATTGATGATTTTTATTCTATAACTACATACGTCTTACAGTCGCGAATAACATTTTAATCAACATACAACCTACCACTGACCTGCAAATTGCAAAAAACGTAAGAAAATTTGAATTTCGCGGGCTACCCTGGAACATCCACCTTAATGTTGTGCCGACCAGCATGCTAAATAGTTTACACAATTTACCCGAAAAATCGGAACTTTCCACATCAAGAAATATCGCCTATAAACGCGAGAAATACGAAAAGCCCTACACCGCGATAGCGAAGTTTCTACAGCAATTCACATAGTTAAGAAATCCCCGGCTGCAGTTAGGATAGGCACCTCGTCTGGCTGGATGATCATCCTTTTGCGCCTAAAATGCCTTTGGAGTAGACCTGAATTGGCATATTTATCTCATGGCCTGAAATGATGAATAGCTTAAGGCTGGTCACAGAAACCGTGTAGTGACGGTTTTAGAATACACAATAAATAAATATCCTTGGACATTTTACACAACGCCATCTCGTCCCAAGCTAAGCAATTTTAATGCTTGTGTTATGGTAACGAGATGGATGATAAACTACTTATATACATTTTTTTTTGTAAATACATACATATTATAGATAGAAATGACACCCAGACTCCGAGCCAGTGCCTCTGGTTTAGACAAAGACACTTGCCCGACCCCGGAATCGAACGAATATAAGAGGAGACTAAAGGAACGCAAGAGGCACATCACCTAGCCGCAAGAGAAATGCAACTTTGTACAAACCCTGTGGCGTGTACCAATCAGTCAGTAGGCTAATTTCCCTCCATGAATTTGGAGGAACCTCGACTCACTAGTGGTTCATTTATGGAACGAAGACGACGAGATCATAGGTAGCAACAAGTATTGACTCTGTGTTATTTTACGAAGTGCAACATATGTAGAGTACAACCATGAAATCTTACAGCCCAGATTGGGCTTTAGCCTGGTCAAGTAAGTTCTTCCATACAAATCTGTTTATAGTTTTCAGATTCTAAATCCTGCGAACTATTTCGTCTGGTATTTAATTATTCCAAAATGGAAAGACATAGAGCTTCGTAATTTAAAATTTGTTCCAGTCTACTTCACATCTAGTAAATACAGAAGGCTGTGTTCAGCATTAGAAGACCCTGGTATAAAAATAGACGGGCCTAACCTTCAATGTTTATCCAGATCGTTTAACAATGCAGAACGGGTTAGCAAACCTCATGTAGACGTCTTTTGTCGTAAGAGGCCATGAGTCGCTTTAGACTTCGACACTATAATCAGATCTTGTTGAATTCAGTTTCTAACCATCTAGCCTTTTTAAGGAAATAGCAAAAAGGTTAGTTGACATCACAGGAGACCGAAGAGCTGGTAGCTACCTTGGACAAAGAATCAGTCTAGCGATTCAAAGGGGGAACGCTGCCAGTATCTTCGGAACCCTGCCTAAAGGGACTCCTTTAAATAATATATTTTAGTATTTAAGTTTTAGGTTAATTGGTATTTTTAGTCGGTTAATATGTACTTAAGTTTATTTCATATTATTATGCACCATCAGATCGTTTCTTACGATGACTCACCTTTACTAGGCATGGGCTCTTTACGAAAACAAATGACACCCAAGAACCAAGTATCTCTTGATTTATGTAAATCAAACCAAGAGACCTATGATCTATAAGCAACCCATGGAACCTTTTTTCGAGTTGGAAAATATCATGAACGGGTTAAATAAGACTCCAGGGAAAGATGGATATTAGCGCCCGATAAAACCAACGGCCACAGGTTGCATGCTCCGCTAGAGGACATGCATCCTGGACAAACAACTTAAACACAAAGCCTCGTTAGCTATTAAAACCAAAAGCCAACCTCGATTTATGGATTACAGATATGTAGACATTATACAAGTTACGTAAGTTTAACTAGCATATCAATCTTTGGCAGAAGCTGGATACGTCAAACTGACATGACAGAGCTATGGCGCTCATTAGAAGACCTATCAGTGGACTTGAGAGCTGATGATGATGTCCATCCGAAATCCTGACGGCCACAAACTGCACGCCAGCGATTCCACTGTCTATATTTAGCCAACAACGCGTTCTTGTCTCGCCTCCTTCACTTCCGGCCGCCATACTTGCTTCTTATAGACGCCACACACGTAACTGCATACGACTTGGTCAGTATCGGAACTGCGTCACAGGGAGATATTCGAAATGCAAATTGCAAGGTTTAAAAGTTGTGAAAAAGTTGTCGATAGTTTGGTTTTTCTTATATGTTTTTCTTCCCTCTGTTTCCGTCCATATTACATTTGAAGTCAACCTTTGACACTATTTTATGATGTCGTGGCGCAACATACTTACATATTGACTATTCCTCAAAGTTCATCAAAGGTACTTTGTATCGACATCACACCCAAGACTTCGACGTTCCAAACATGCTTCCTCTACCACAGATTAGGTCAGATATTGATCTTAAAGTCCTTCTGTTCAATTTGTGCTAGACAGTTACGTGTGTGGATAACACTAAACTGAAACAGCCCGTGATTCTGTGAACGCTAACCATTTTACGGTTAGAAATGTCGTTGGAACCGCGCATTTTGGTTGCAAATCACCTATGACGGTTTTAGGCGGTACTGGAAAAGGCTATATGAAAGGACCCTTTCATTAGACGAACAATAAGCAGCTGAATTCCTATTCCTGTCTCGAGTCTGACATGTATCTGAGTTATGACCTACTGCTGAGTTGGTCTGGAGGTGCTGGGCTTCTTCCAAATCATGTTTCGCTTTTCTCGCAGCAAGGTTCTCAGGCACTTGAATTCCTGTAGTATTTTACGTCACCATCAGGGAGTAACGGACTTTTTTTATTGCGGATAGATTTCAACCACCTAAAGTTAAGTGAAGGTGAAGTCCTAATAAAGATTGGCGACATTGGGTAACGTGGGGTTCCTCAACTTCTTTAAACTCGCTGACAAATCATACCATATTGCTTGAAGAAAACAAGTACATGGTCTTTAACCTATAACCAAGTTCCCTTGTTTAAGCTGAGAACATCCTGAGACACGCTAAAGAAGGTGATTTGTCTTTTAATCGTTCATGCTTGCATTTAACAATCTCATTAGTAACCTTATAAGTAGATCAATAAGGGCGATATTACAGAAGCCACGAGCAACCATGTCTGGGCAGTTAGATCAATCCATTTGATACAAGGCATCGGCCAGAACGGAAATCGTTCGACCATCAACGTTTTTTAGGTACAAGTGTGCTGGGATACCACGCGTTTGATTTTATAAATGGTAGATGTTGTGTGGTGACGGATTGAATATACACAATGTCACCAACCCATACTGCCTTGAGGGTGTTGTAAGAAGTGGAAAACGCAAAAGAAAGAAAACTTGATACAAACTCTGTGCCAATACGTTTTGTGTGGCACAGTAGGTAAATTTCCCTTTCCCGAATTTGGAGGAGGCTGGACTCAGAAGTGGGTCATTAATGGGCTGTAACTTGATACGAAACCCCATGCCACGTGTGTCCAGCGTAGCACAGTACACTGATTTTCTTCCTGCAATTGGGGGATGCCCGACTCAACAGTGGCTCTTGTACGGTACGGCCTGAGAAGTAAGTAAAATTACTAGAATTAAAATAAGTACGTAAATATACTCTCAGTATGAAAAAATGTAAGAAAGCCATTACTTTTCTACAATATAATAAAATAAAGGATCAAACAAAAAAGAGTAAGAAACAATAGAGATTACTTTTTTTGTTGCATGTTCCACCAAAAACGTCGGCACCTCAGCATTAGCCAGGTTTTGAGTTGCCAACCCACTGACGAGGGTAGTGCTAACTTAATTTATTTATCCCGAGATGATAAAGAAAAGCACGGGAAAACAAAAGAAACACTCCCCATTCAGACAAATATACATAATATATATAAAATAAATATGTATTCGTGTGAGGGCAAACCTAATATTATGTTATTATATACACTAAGTAGAAAAAAATCTATGTTGGGATACTGTATGCTTTGGTAAGCAATTAAATTGGATTATATTAAAATTAATAATAGAATTGTATTAAATTACCAATAGCGATAATAAATTTAATTAATGAAATATTGACTGGTAATTCATTTGTGTAATCTTAACTAGCAACCCTAGAAGTAAGAGGGATCGTGATGTAGCTCATCAAGTAACATGGTCGCTTCGCACAGCTCATAAAAAAGGTTAAATGAACCGTTTTGCTATATCGGATGCCATTTAAGGAAATGTTTGAAATTTGAGTGCATGCTGAATAGCGGTTGTGAAAAAAGTCGCAATTTTAGGACCAACTGAATGTAGATTAATCACAATAGATTAAAGTTTGGAAGTGAAAGACAAATTGCAAAATTAGGTACAAACATATTTCAAAACGGAACCGATGTTCATAATTAGAGTGGCATTTTTTGGACAGCATAGAAAGAATTAATAAACATAGCAAGGAATAGATAAGCATGGAATCAACTGGAGGAGGCCTATACCCAGAATGGGGTTTCAATAACTGATTGAATTGTAAGGCTGTTATCAAGAAATTCTAGAAGTTGAAAGTAAGCTTCATAAAGCCTTTATTATTTTACAACCTTACAAAGTATACTAATAATAACTTATTATTTGCTTTCACTTTTAACTTCTAGATTTTCTTTCCATCTATTAATATTTTTAAGACAAGAAATGCTATAGCCATTCAAATTTGCAAAATAACCAACAGTGAGTGATTTAGGGACCGAACAACTGATGTGACAAGACATATTTTAAGAAAAAAGATCTTTAATTAAGGTAATAATTAAATACTACCTACATATTCTCGAAACCTATGCTGTTTCTAGCATGCGTCAATCCTCTTAAAGACAAAGAAGTTAAAAAAAGCTCAACACAACGCCTCATTGTACTAACAAATTAAAAGCAAGCTCCTACTACGCCACACAAAACACAAACCGTAAAAACATTATTTAATAATACACGTATAATGGCAAGCAGGCGTAAAAAATCCCGAATCAAATCAAACCCACCGTCAGAACTGTAATCGAAAAGAAATCGAAACGAAAGAAAATTGTTAGTACATTGTGTATTGTAATAGCATCACGTACGATCATCTACGCTATTATGACATGCACGAGAATTGCACCTAAGTATAATCCAATATTTATACCAGCCGTGATTGTGAGGCGTTGGGAATATTCACAAATCATGCGCACATCTCTTTCGTGCCTGGCTTTTTGCGTTTGGTGGGAGTGAGAGGGATTAATGGTGTATTTTTGACTGTCCGTAGGTGTTCGGTCATGTTTGCACACCCTCGCATCGACAGGTAAATTCGACAAAGGAGTCGTGTTTATTATAAAGGAATACCTGAGCAGGTAGACGGCATTGTACGGACCCCTACTAGGGCACAATAGAATTTTCGGAAATAATACAATGAATAATGTAATTTATGTCGGTACGGTAATATTTTATGATTTTCGGAAACCTTCGGTACCACAGGTTTTTTTCGATCCGTGTTTGGGTTTGTTTCGTCTCGGTCGTCGGGACGTTTTTGTTTGTTTTCCGGGCAATTTGCGATAATAAAGACGTGTATATCTGTACATCTCGACATTATCTCGTGGTAGCGGTACATAGTTAATTGAGTGGTTGACTCATTACCGCAGTCAGATGTTAATCTACGCATCGGATTGTACAATAATGAGTTCATTTACTCGCCGTCAACTTATAAATATTTAAGGCGTTTTCGGTGGCGTAAACTTGTGGTTTACGAGATACTTTAACAGTGTGAAACCGACCTTGTCGTGGGTACAAGGGAGTATCAAAGGGAAAGAATATGTGTATTCAAATTAATTAACTGAATACATTTGGGAAAGTCGGTTGCGACCGATAATTTTAAATGTTTAATTTAAAGCTGTGATAGTTAGCTTGTAATTGACCGGAAGAGTGTATCTCAGACCATAAGTAATCCATTACTGAATCCAGCCACGTCGAAATTAATCGAAAAGTGTCTAGTAACAGGACCACGTAGTCTAGAAATATAGTTTTTCTAGCGGGATAGATATTCTAGTTATCTTCGTAAGTCGAAGTTAGACGATGGCCTGTTCGCAGCAGCACGGGCAAGACAGGTACGGTGCGTGTGGGTCTCAGGGTCATACCTTTGAGTCCGGATGTAGCTATGGTGACGTATTTAAAATACATGGTGTCGCCACCCCATTCCACCCCGAGGTTGTCGTAAAAGCCGATAAAAGGTAATGTCAAGGCCGATAAGTTACACTAGTTACGAATACATATATTTTTCAACAGTTAAAGTTTTCATTCAAACTCAAACTCAAAAGGAACTTTATTTACGTAGGTTTCATCACAAAACTCTTATAAATCGTCATATTTACAAACACCATTATCATCTTACGGCCCCTGTCCCACACTAGGTGGTAGTCTCCACACACACCTGTCAGTCGTCATACCTACATTCACACCTTTCACACACAACTCCTCATTCCTGCAATCCCTTCATCTCCCCTGATCGCTCACAATCCCTATGTTCACTCACATTCATGCCGAAACTACCACCGGTTCGGAAGGCTGCTCTACGGAGAAGAGCCGGCAAGAAACACTGTAGTTGCTTTTTTTAAAATTATTGTTCGTTACAAAAAGCACTAAACAGCATAGTGAGAGCAAGTTCGCAAGATGAGAGAAACACGCTACACGTTTACGCAATGAATGACGGATAGACCTTGACAGAGCAAATAAAAAAAAAACAAATCCGCGATTAAAGGTCTCCATTAGTTTTGCAAATGAAGCGTATTACACATCTGCAAACCTTTTCTACTCGAAATTCAGTAGTGTAATACGTAATTCAGAACTAGTTTATTTCAATGCAGTAAACACACATCTAAGTACATTTGCGAGTACAACATAATTGCATAACAAAAGGCCTGTATGAATGAAAGGAAGGAATATACCGTAGGTGTGAAATCGCACAAATAGTGCAGAAAATATTGTTTACAGATTTTTAAAACGGCCTTTGTAACGTAAGATATAAGGTTGAAGTTACCATATCCGTTTTATATGTGCAGAAATTCAATACAATGTGATGTAAACGTATTGTGGTACAAATACGGAGAACACAGCAAATAGAATACTACCTGAACTTGGCACCTGCCAGGCAGGGGGCGCATGGTTCTTGTAACGAAATCATGGCGCCGCATGAAGCCGTCTGATGTGGAGCTATTAATTTGGGCGACAATTTTTTTTAGATAATTGTGTTAGACCACCGCGATGAGGTCATATTGAGAAATAGACACAGTAGGGAGAATGATAAGAGATAATGGCTCCTATAAAGGGCACTGCGGGTTAGGACATATACCGAGTATCTTCCTTTTCTTTTATGTAGTTGTTTTATCAAACGTTCTGGACTTCGTCCACCAATTCCGTTCCTAATACCAAACATGCTCCCCCCCACTCCCTAAAATAATGCATATATTGTGCCTCACTGAAGAGTCGGCATAAGAAGTAGTCGTCAAGTCAGGAGAAGTCAGGGACCATTCTCGTTGAGAGTAACAAGGGACAGTTACCGTTGGAAGGAATTGGAAGAGGCCTTATGCCAAAAGGCACGGCAAAAGGCAAATTTGCTGATATTATTTAAATAACTCTTAGTTGCCGTCGGACAATGGTTTGATTTTAGACTACTACTATTCGAACCACTGCTGAGTAGAGCCCCCTCCAGGTACATATCCTCCATGTTTACAATAAGCCTACTGTGCCACGCTGGCCAGACGGATTGGCACAGGGTTTCGTATCAAGTTTTCCTTCTCTTGCGGCTAGGTTTTCGGCTCTGTCATTCCTTTTGTCGGCTCTCACGACACCTTCGGGATGAAATGGTGCGGTGACATCATGTATCCTTAATCCATCATCACAGATAAGTATTCCTTTGCTAATCCAATTGATTTAATACTTGCAAAGGTACATTTCGCCTGTTCCAAACAGACCTATTTCCTTTACTGCTTTGAAACCATTTTGAACTCTATTCTTCGTAACAAGCGATTTAAATAACGACTATTTTTATCTGCACCAAAAATATACAATACTTTGTTATCTTAGATCAGTATCTTTATGAGGTAATGCAAAACAAGATTTGACTGCTACACCAACGAATTCTCAGTAACTGGTTACGTCAAACGTCGTTTATTTATTTAAATAAACCAATTAGATGCCACCAGGATAGGGCTGCCGACTTTCAATACAATTATTTGAGTATCGATCAATCGAAATATTTGAATCGAATAACTTTCAGGTCACAATCTCGTTTTGCTTAAACACGTGGTTAGGTTTCTTTTTATTGGCAACAAGGTTTCTATAAAACGTGGTAAGATATTATTTATTTGGCAACAAGGGCTATAATCGTAAATAAAAAAATACATCCGCAACTTGCTTTGATTGATTTATTCTAGAACGATGTATATTTCACTGCGTCTTGTTACAAAACAATATTCACGATCATAAAATATTCTGCCAACAAACCCATGAGCCCATGAATGAGCCACTGCTGAGTCAGGCCTCCTTCCATCACAGGGAGGATAATTGGCCTACTGTGCCACGCTGGCCAGACGGGTTGGCACAGGGTGTCGTATTAAGTTTTTCTTATCTTGCGGGTAGATTTTCGGCTCTGTCATTTCCTTTTGTCGGCTCTCATGACACCCTCAGGATGGACTGGGAAACATTGCCTAACCAGACATTAATATCCTCAGCAAGAAGTGTATAAAAAATACTTAAAAAATCTGATATGTTTATGTAGCATTTTTAATATCGATTTTAACAGATCCCTAAACGAATATACAACATCGACTTCCATTACCAATTTCGGTCATCCCTGTCGCGAGGATAAATTCGTGGAACAATCGTGTGAAATTTCAACTAAATGGCAATAAAACGCTATGATAACGTTTTAATGGAGTTTAATATCCGTGACATGACGGCGCGTCATGAGAATGTGTATCACGACTTTTGATCCAAGCGTCATCATCATTTAGGACCACTGTTGAAGCGCCTCCTGTTTGATGGAGGGTGTTTTTCTGGAAAACCTTTTTTTAAATGTGACCCCTGCACTAGGTTATTACCTGTATCGCGGGGGCAGTTTACAAACATGAAAATCTCGAGCACAAATGACTCGGAGCAAGAGCCTCTGGTTTACACAAAGACACTTGCCCGTCCTCAGATTCGAACCGAGAACCCGTGATCCAAAGGCAGCACATCCAACCCCAAGACCAAAAAGGCAGTCGTCGTCGTTTCAGCCCATAAACCTTATAGCCTTCATATAATGGAAGGCCCGACTAAGCAGAGATTTACGAGTAAGAGCTTATTAGTAGTAGTTTAACCCGTGTGGGGAGGCGACGGGTCAGAATATTACACTTCCCACTGCATGCTGGGAAGAAACGCGTGTTGTAAAAGTCAACAAAACCCAGCACGTTGGGTGGTAGGATCTAATGATGGATAGCTACCACCCTCACATCTAAGTCCGGCGCCAAGCAGTTTTACAGTGTTTTGTCGTGTGTATGTGAGAGCCGGGTCCGACAGGGCATTTACTTGAATTGTCTGCGCCATCTTAGCTTTCCATCACGCAATCCTAGGGTCAAAGGCATTCAAGGACCCGATAAAAAAAAGTTTGTTTATACAATTCGACAATAAACTAGAAAAACTTACCTCACTCTCCGTCCAATCTATAAGGCTGGACTTCTCCTCAAGCAGATTCTCCGAGCTTCGCTTCTCGTCCTCGCCGTCTCCTTCGTCCTTGAAGACCTTGACCTCATCCGTGGAGCCCAGGTCGTCACCGCCCGAGCTCGTTGCTGAGCTCGAATGAGCATGCGGCATCTTCAACACCCTAACGCCTTAACTCCCATTATCCCATCCTAAAACTCCTATCTGTCAGCCATGACAGAATCACGCCGCCATGTTGTTTCCCAAAAACGGTCCAACATTTAAACTATTCAGTTCTAGTTCGTCGCTATAACTAATTTAGGCGTCTGTTTGTTAACTAAACTAAATGAGATCACAGATAACTTTTGTCAGGTTGAACTTAAAATGCCTAAGGTTGAGGTGTTCCGTTATGTTTTTTGTCGGGTTGCATCTGAAAAGAAAGAGAGAGAAGCAATTAGTGAAAGGGAGGCGAGGTAAACCATTCAAATAGGCATGATTAATGGTGACATCGAAATACTCTTCAGAGAAGCTTATTTACTTATGAGAATGCAGTTTGACCGTATGGTGACAGATTTGACTGCCTCGTTGGTCTAGTGGTTAGATGTGCCGCCTTTGGATCAACGGGTCCCGGGTTAGATTCCGGGGTCGGGCAAGTGTCTTTGTCTAAACCAGAGGCACTGGCTCGGAGTCTGGGTGTCATTTCTATCTATAATATGTATGTATTTACAAAAAAAACATGTATATTAGTAGTATATCATCCATCTCGTTACCATAACACAAGCACTAAGTTGCTTAGCTTGGGACGAGATGGCGTTGTGTGAAATGTCCAAGGATATTTATTTATTATTATTATTTAGAATACACTGATATAGTGCACATATTGAATATTGCCCCATTTCATCCTGAGTGTGTCGTAAGTGCCGACAAAACGAAATGACATGGCAGTAAACCTAGTCACAAGGAAAAATTTAAGTTGTTATTTTGATATTTAAGTACGCTAGGAATGGTGTGTGAGTTATTGTTAACAGACAAACAGTTTCGTATTGTGCAATGCCGAAAAGGGGTAATGCTGATACACCTGTACGTGGAAATACAATCATGAACGAGACATTTACACCATCTAGTAATGTAAACACCGAGCGTGGAAGCCGTCGAAATGTAGGTGAAGTGAGTGATAATGAGGGCCTACTTTTGATCGAAATACGGGAGCTGCGCGCCGAAGTGGCATCTCAGTTTGAGAGGCAAAGAAAAGAATACACATTGCTACAAGAAAGATTTATTACCACTGAAAAGGAGTTAAAAAATTTAAAACAAGTGATGGAGGTAGTTCTAAACAAAGCAAGTAAAGTAGAACTATTAGAAAAAAGAATCAAAGAATTAATAGAAAAATATGAACAGCCTCAAGGTATTACGATAGGAAGTTCATTTACAGACAGTGTTTCAATAACAAAGGGACCGCCACGATCTTTTGCTAATACAGTTGGTAATAAAAAACAAACGCAGGTAAGCAGCATTAATACACAATCAAAGGAGTGTGTGGCCACGAAATTAGGAAATACGGATAAAAGTCTCGAGAATGCTAACAGAATGGAAAAAGAAGAAGAAACAGAAAAGGAAGGAAAAGCAACAGAAAAAAAAAGGGAAGAACCAGTGAAAGAAGGAAATTGGACTACCGTAAGCAAGAAGAAAAAAAGCAGATATTCGAACAGTGAAGTCAAAAAAGGAGGTAATATGAGTACAACTGGCATTATAGGAATGGAGAGGAAAAAATATTTACATGTCTGGCGTTTGCAGAAGGACACAACAATAGAAAGCCTAGAAAACCATGTTAGAGGAATTTACGGGGAAGAAGTACCTATTAAAGTGGATAAAATAAAACACAAGACAGAAAGGGATTATGCTTCTTTTATCATCAGTGTCCCAGAAAGCAAATACGACACGTTATGTCAACCAGAACATTGGGCTGTAAATATTGAATTTTGTGAGTGGGTGTGGTTTCGGCGACAAACCAATAAACCAAAAACCCCCTAGGCTTTTTTCTGTGGGAATCTTATACCAAAACGTAAGAGGGCTTCGAACTAAACTGAAGGAATTTTACAGCAGTATCTTGACCGCAAATGCAGACATATTCGCAGTCACGGAAACTGGCTGCAATGAATCAATCCATGACGCAGAAATAATTCCACCGGGATACAATATTATACGATGTGATCGAGCAGATGGGCGAAAACAAGGCGGCGCGCTTCTCGTGGCCACACCGCGTTTTGAGCTGCAACGAGTGGTAATACCGAGAGACGTCAATATTGATAAGCAAGTGTTTGAACTGGTTTGTGCAACGGTGCATTTCCATAATAGACTAATGTTTTTAATTTGTGTGGTATATATTCCGCCTAATAGTAATGATACTGATTATATGTTGTTGTTTAGCATCATTGAACAGTTTTGTAATAAGTACAGGGAAGTAGTGGTTTTAGGTGATCTCAACTTGTATTCATGTTCAGTGGCGGTAATTAATTATTATGAATACTTTCAAACTTTTTGTGGGTTCACTGAGAGTAACACTGTGGGTAATTGCAATGGGCGTCAGTTAGATTTGGTGTTGAGTGCACTGGAGGAGGGAGGGGAGGTGAGCGTGCGGAGGGCGGACGCTCCGCTCGTACCGGTCGACGCGTATCATCCACCGCTGGAGATCTCGGTAAGCACATATGCTAGCCGCCGGTATGAGGGGAGCTGGCTGGCCGGCTCAGCGGGCTCATCTGTACCGGAACCTGACGTGAACAAACATGAGCCAATAGGTTGGAACTTCAATAAAGCCGATTTTTTTTTATTATATTCTATGATGGCTACCGTAGATTGGACTCCTTTGTATGAGTTGGATCTAGATTCAAGTTTAAATTATTTTTACAGTACTATAATCTCTATTTTGGATGACTGTGTTCCAAAAAAAAAGCGAAGTCGTGTAAACTCTAGGTACATTTATCCTGAGTGGTACACTGTTGAAATAATTCGCGACATAAAATTAAAATATTTTTTACATAAGCAGTACAAGGCCAGTAAGTCTAGGGCCAATTACGAATCATTTGCCAGGTGTAGAACCGCCGTAAAAAATATGATAGATGTTGCGCATGCCCAGTACCAGCACCGCAGTCAGAACGAGATGCTGAAAGATCCAAAATCTTTTTGGAATTATGTTAAATCCAAAAGGGGTAAAAGAAGTTCCCAATTAATTTTAAAAAACGGGAAAGTGTTGGCTGGACAACAGTGTGTAGAGGAGTTTGCTCATTATTTTTACTCTGTCTATAAACCAGAGCGGCCGGAGTTGAATGTGGACGCAGCTATAGCAGAAGCAGGGGGCGAGAACGGAGCAGCGCGGGTGCACTTAGACCAGCTACAGTTTGTAGATATCAGTCGTGCACTTCAAGACCTTAAACCTAAAAGGTCCGCTGGGCCAGACGGCATACCACCTTACATCTTTAGGGATTGTAGATCTGTGTTAACCAAGCCGCTACTTCATATCTACAATAAATGTCTCAAAGCGACAACATTCCCGGAGAGATGGAAATTAACCCGCGTTGTCCCAGTACCAAAGGGAGGTTCAACAGAATCGGTGGTCGGGTACAGGCCTGTAGCGGTGATGTCGACGCCAGCAAAAATATTTGAAGCGGCTATTCATAAGAACATATTCCAGCAGGTGAGCGCCCAACTATCAGATACTCAGCACGGTTTTCGACCAGGAAGGAGTACAACAAGTAACCTGCTCAACCACATGGCTCATTTGGTACCAACCATTGATAGTGGGGTGCAAATCGATACCGCTTACTTCGATTACAAGAAAGCTTTTGACTTGGTCGATAATGACATATTACTCAAGAAGTTAGCGGGCGTTGGTTTCACTCCGCACTTGCTGCATTTTTTTGCAAGTCACATGACCGATAGGCGACAGTATGTAGACTATGCGGGATACACGTCTGAACCGTATTTTGTCAGATCCGGGGTAAGTCAAGGCAGCAACCTGGGGCCCCTGGAGTTCTTGATTATGGTTAATGATCTGCCTCGAGTAGTTAAGGACGCCAAGTGTTTGTTGTTTGCGGATGACCTCAAGCTGTCAATGGCAATTAAAAGCAGCGAGGATTGTGGTCGGCTGCAGGGGGACATCGATAGAGTGGTAAGTTGGAGCAATGACAATCTCTTGCAGTTCAATAGTTCGAAGTGTGTGACAATCTCCTTTTCTCGCGCACGTACTCCCATCATAAATTATTACCATATTAACGGATTGCAGATGGTTAGAGTCGCTGAAGTTAAGGATTTAGGAGTAAGTTTTAACACGGGGCTTACATTTCGTGATCACATTACGCGTGTATGTAAAAAAGCTTACAGAAATTTAGGATTTATTCTGCGTACGGTAAATGGGTTTACGAATACTAAAGCTATTATGGTATTATATAACGCACTGGTGAGAAGCCAACTAGAATGTAATGCGGTCATCTGGGCTCCACATGAAGCTAAGTATAGTCTCATGCTGGAGCGGGTTCAAAACAAATTTGCTAGATATTTATATAAGAGGAATTATGGTGTGTACCCATTGTACCCGTTAATGTATCCCACTTTATTCGTTTTGGGTATGGTGGGATACAACGAACTAAGGGTTAGAAGAGAACTTGCACTAGTTACCTATATTTTTAAAATACTTAGAGGGAAGGTACAGAATGCAGACATCTTAGGCCAGGTAGGATTCTGTGTACCGGACCGATTCATTTGGCGGCGGCGACAGCCAAAGCTAATTGTGGAGCCGAGCGGTCGGACAAACCTTCTGCGGGAGGCACCACTGATGCGCGCATGCCGCACCCTAAACCTTATAGCTGGGGAGGTGGACATATTCAGTTGTTCTCTGAGTGAACTCACAAGAAAGGCATTATTTGTAATTAGTTATAAAAATAAATAATTTTAGATTTAGTACACTATCGCATTGGGGAAAAAAAACCACCTGTAATGATAGCTGTAAGAAGGATGAATAAATAAATAAATAAATAAATAAATAAATAAAAAAAACTTGGTACAAAACTCTGTGCCTACCAGTCTGGCCTGCGTGGCACAGTAGGCTAATTACACCCCCTGCGATGGGAGGAGGGAAGAGTTGGTATAACATTTCATATAATTTTTTCCTTCTGTTCTGCACTATTGTTAACCGTCGAAAAAAAGAGCAGTGTTTACATAAATGTTATGAATAATATATCGACACTAGCTTTTGCGCGCGGCTTCGCCCGCGTGGGCTTCGAACCCGTGCATATTTTGTATGAACATAAAATCGGTTATTGTGACTAAACTATGATAGTTAGATATGTGCTCTCGCGGACTTTTTTGTAGATCTTTATAAGACCTACAAACCCGTAGTTTATCATTTTGTTCTATTGTCAATAGTTTTTGCAGCGCACGCATAAATAGGTTTTCGATTTTACACCTTGGTTTACAAAATGGCAATTTTCATACGGATCCCTAATTCTTTTGAAAATAAAATATAGCCTATAACCTTCCACGATAAATGGACTATCTAACACTGAAAGATTTTTTGAAATCGGACCAATAGTTCCTGAGATTAGCGCGTTCAAACAAACAAACAAACAAACAAACTGCAGCTTTATATATTAGTATAGATATAGATTTTGTAAGTGTACATTTAAAATAAATTATTTGAATCTGAAATAATTCCATACCCAAAACGCCATCTAGAGACGAGAACCAACTTCATATTGCTAACTAATAAATATCTTTAGCGAAACAATCCCACCGTATCGCAACTGACATCTTTTAGGTCAAGCGCTTCGTCAAGTGCCATCAACGACTCTTGGCGACACGCCAAGTGATGCCAAGAAAACTCTCCCAGATATTGGGTAAGGGGCGAGAGCGTCCCATGTTTTGTTTACCTGGTGACTTTCAGTGGCACGAATGCTAAAAACGGATTCAAGGTTATGTTAAAAAAAGGCAAAGGTTATGCCACTACCCCGTTCCATCCTGAGGGTGTCGTAAGAGCCGACAAAGAGTAATTTCAAGGCCGAAAACCTAGCCACAAGAGAAGGAAAACTTGATACGAAACTCACCTGGCCGCGCGGAACAGTAGGCTAATTACCCTCCTTGTAACTGGAGGAAGCCTGACTCAACGGTGGGACATGTATGGGCTGAGTACTAGTAGTCAGTTTATCGTCAGGTGTAATCTATACTCTATATGCTAATATACAGGGTGGTCAAAAAGTCGTGGATCAAACGCAACCAACGGTTAGATGGGGCCATCAGCAGCAAAAAATTGTTCTACGGGAGGTCCCTAAGGTCAACCCCTGCAGAGTTATAATTGATTTTGTGTTTTTATGAGAAATTGTCATTTTTTTACTAAAACTTGATAAAATTCCACAAAATCTACATACTGTATCTTTTTAAAATTTTTCAATAGATTGGTAGTGATGAGCCCTTTCGTTAGACATACTATTTATGGTAGTTTATTGGGTGTGTTAAAGATAACATTAAGTTTTCCGAAAGACATAATTCTTAAATCAAAACTTGTTACTTACTTCGGACCCCACTGTGAAAAAAAAATACTCTACAGAAAAGTGCCACTGTATCACAATTTTTGGCGCATTTCATAGGGATTCTAAAAAGGTATTACACATGGCTATGCGTGGCTTCGATATCTTTCAAGGACGATCTTTCGTAGCAAGGCCACAGTTAATTCATACATAAAACTCGGTTAGGCCTACTAACCTAACCTTACCTAAGCGTGATCGTTTTCCGGACTACAGGGTCTTTATCGTCGTTTCAGCCCATAAATGACCCACTACTGAGTCGGGCCTCCTCTAAGTTCATGTTGGGAGATTAGCCTACTGTACCACGCAGCCAAGACGGGTTGACACAGGGTTTGCTTCAAGTTTTCCTTCTGTTGCGGCTAGGTGATCTGCCTAATGCGTTCTTTTAGTCGCTTCTTAAGACACCCTCAATATGGTATGGGCTGGTGACACCACACCGAAAATTTATTAGAATTGTATTCTTTATGTGCGTACATAATTCGTACATGAAGGGAGTCTTACCGGGTCAGCAAACCCTGTGCCAACCCGTTTTGCCAGCGTGGCACAGTAGGCTAATGTCCTTCCATGAATTGTGAGTAGGCCCGACACAGTAGTGGGTCATTTATGGGCGGAACCGAAGACGATAAAGAATAAACAATGTCACCAACCCATACCATACTAAAGGTGTCGTAAGAGGCGACTAAAAGAACGCATTAGGCAGATCACCTAGCCGCAACAGAAGGAAAACTTGAAGCAAACCCTGTGTCAACCCGTCTTGGCTGCGTGGTACAGTAGGCTAATCTCCCAACATGAACTTAGAGGAGGCCCGACTCAGTAGTGGGTCATTTCTGGGCTGAAACGACGATAAAGACCCTGTAGTCCGGAAAACGATCACGCTTAGGTAAGGTTAGGTTAGTAGGCCTAACCGAGTTTTATGTATGAATTAACTCTGGCCTTGCTACGAAAGATCGTCCTTGAAAGATATCGAAGCCACGCATAGCCATGTGTAATACTTTTTTAGAATCCCTATGAAATGCGCCAAAAATTGTGATTCAGTGGCACTTTTCTGTAGAGTATTTTTTTTTCACAGTGGGGTCCGAAGTAAGTAACAAGTTTTGATTTAAGAATTATTGCTTTCGTAAAACTTAATATTATCTTCAACACACCCAATAAACTACCATAAATAGCATGTCTAACGAAAGGACTCATCAGTACCAATCTAGTGAAAATTATAAAAAAGATACAGGGTGTAGATTTTTTCGAATTTTATCAAGTTTTAGTAAAAAAAAGACAATTTCTCATAAAAACACAAAATCTATTGTAACTCTGCAGGGGTTGACCCTAAGGACCTCCCGTAGAACAATTTTTTGCTGCTGATGGCCCCATCTAACCGCTGGTTTCGTTTGATCCACGACTTTTTGACCACCCTGTATAAAGCTGCAGTTTGTTTGTTTGTTTGTTTGAACGCGCTAATCTCAGGAACTACTAGTCCGATTTCAAAAAATCTTTCAGTATTTGATAGTCCATTTATCGAGGAAGTTTATAGGCTATATTTTATTTTCAAAAGAAGTAGGGATCCGTATGAAAATTACGATTTTGTAAACCAAGGTGTAAAATCGAAAACCTATTTATGCGTGCGCTGCAAAATCTATTGACAATAGAACAAAATGATGTACTACTGGATTGTAGGTCTTATAAATATCTACAAAAAAGTCCGCGAGAGCACGTATCTTACTATCATAGTTTATGCACAATAACGGATTTTATGATCATAAAAAATATGCACGGGTTCGAAGACCACGCGGACGAAGCCGCGCGCAAAAGCAAGTCGTAAATAATGGTGTTCATCATCATTCCGCTCTAGTCCAGGGATGAATATTTTATTTATTTTATTACTATTCGGGAATCTTACAGCTAGTACATATTTCAATACAACTTCTAAAAACAATGCTGGCCATTTATAAGTTTCCACTGATAAAACATTCGTTCATTAATTACAGTGAAAGGGTCGATCAGCACAAAGTGGTTTATAAAAAATAAGCTTTTGATAACATAGGTTTAAGCTTGGAAACACTGGTGTTAAATAAATCTAGATAATATTCATGGGACAGTTCTTTGAAAAGTCTACTCTATATAGACGCAATGGTGTCATATTACCTTGAGGCATCCAGCTGCTGCCCATATACTTTCGCAGATACTACACTACAGTTGCCGAGTCATGGTCTCCACTCAAAAACTCATCATCCACAGCCATTTTCTGTTCTACTACAGATATGACCAGCCCATAGTTAGTTCTTGCTAATTCAGTGAGCTATGTCGGTAAATATGATGACCAGGTCGTCAGTCCACCGTATGGGAGGCCCTGCGCTTTCCGGAACGCGGTCGCCATTTTCGAGGCTTTTCTGTCCCATCGGGCATCAGTCCTGCGAGCTATGTGCCCATGATGTCATAGAGACAAAACAAACGGTTACACTTATACAAAAATATCACTTTTAACAGGATTCAACAAAACGCATAAACAACTTGGTAATAGACTGAGTTAATTTATCATCTTTTAGTTATTTTGCAACGATAACCTCGTCAACGGTATTAAACATACTTATCATGAATTATAACGCGCCGACTTGTTTTGTTTCGCTTTCAAGATAACGTGCAACTAATACTGGGCTAAATATAAACAGCTATTTCAAATTGATTATCCTAATTTTAGCGATGTTATGTACAGTTTAACGACCTACTCTTAACATAATCTTAACGTAGATTATGTTCAATACTGTAGTGCGTCTACTTTTGCGATTGTTTAGTCAAAATATGTATAACAAATGGTTGCATGAAAACTTGTTTTTAAATGTACAATAACACTTATTAATGTAATGACAGATCACTACATAGTATAAAACAATGTCACTGTCGTCTGTCCGTCCCTATCCCTATCCCTATGTATGCTTAAATCTTTAAAACTACGCAACGGATTTTGAAGCGGTTTTCTTTGATAGATAGTGATTCAAGAGTTTATATGTATAATACATACATAATATTGTAGAGAAACACTAATAAATTTAGAGGTTCATCATTGCACCCGTGCGAAGCCGGAGCGGGTCGCTAGTTTATTATAAATAGTATCATCACCTCTTTTCATCTGGAGGGTGGCGTAAGAGCCGACTAAGTGGACAATAATTTGCCGTAAGATAAGGCTATTTGGATATAACCACTACATGTGCAGTAGGCTAGTTTCCCTCCATGAACTTGGAGGAGGCCCAACTCACCAGTGGGTTAATTACGGAGAGGTTATGATGAAATTTAATTACTTTAATATAGGCCATATTATACAAATGCAACTATTTATTAGATTAAGTAGAAACACAAAAGTCTTTTAGAAAAACTTTTGTGTTTCTACTCCCGCAAACGTTGTTTTGCCGTCTAAATATCGCTATTAAAAAAAAAGGGTTGATCGTAGAGGGGTGAGAATAAAAAAATAACAAACAAAAAGTTTTATAACAAACACCGTGACTCCAGAATTTTATGATATTAGATTCTCGTATTTCAATTATAGCATTTACTGTTATATATTCTTAAAGCCTTCTAGAACGACGAAAAAGAACGTGACGTCGATACGCCATCTTTATCTCAAGCACCCCATCAAAACCAGGATATGCGCGCGCGCAGTTACTATGTTGAATACATTCATCATACACGAACCATAGATTAGATAAGTACGTACAGAGAGTTATTTTGAATTATTAGTGGTTATTGTAGGGTACTATTTTAGCCCATAGATGACCCAGTGTTGAGTCGGGCCAGTTACATGAAGAGGAATGAGCCTTCTGTGCCATGCTGGCCAGACGGATTGGCACAGGGTTTCTTATTAAAATTTCCTAGGTTGCCTTGTGATTTCCTTTTGTCAGCTCTTATGACACCCCCTGAAAGGAATGGCGTGGTGACACTATGCATTCTAAATCCGTCACCACTTGACACAAGGGCGTGGGCCCTACGTTGTGAATCACTGCCCTAGAGGTTTTACTTGTGTAAAGAATGGATTCTCTGTACCTATTTATTTTGTGCGGTATGCATGGAGGTGTCATGCATGCATTTTGAATAATGTCGACCGACACGCCTTGCATTGAGCTATGCATTACAATACGCGGTATAGGGTTACGAAGCGAATAGACACGTCAACATTCTAGATGCTAGAAAACGACCTAGCAATGCATAGGTTAACATTACATACTTTGTCACCAAGATCGAATAAAAAGAAACAGTTATGTGCTTAAAATGGTTTTCTATCTTGAAGTATGTGGGAGCAATCGATGTTCCTCTTGAATCACTCTATCTATAAAAAAACCGCTTCAAAATCCGTTGCGTAGTTTTAAAGATTTAAGCATACATAGGGACGGACAGACGACAGCGACTTTGTTTTATACTATGTAGTGACAGTGATATCTTCCATACATCTCTATCTCATCTTCATTCACGCAATATATCAGTCCATTATTTTGCCTTTCTTTACTCATCGCATCATACGCATCTCTGCAGAATGGCCTGGGTTCACCGTCTCGTGTTTATGGCCCAGATGTGTTAATATAGAAACTTTGGACAACAATTTTTTTTTTTTTATCTTGATAGGCTTACGCTTGATCGCCAGTTCACCTGATGTTAAGCGACACTGCGACCTAAGATGGAGCGCGCTTGCCTAGAAGAAACCGATTCACTCGTGATTTAAAGACACCCAGATTATATCTCACACTAGCTTTTGCGCGCGGCTTCGCCCGCGTGGGCTTCGAACCCGTGCATATTTTTTATGAACATAAAATCGGTTATTGTGACTAAACTATGATAGTTAGATATGTGCTCTCGTGGACTTTTTTGTAGATCTTTATAAGACCTACAAATCCGTAGTACATCATTTTGTTCTATTGTTAATAGTTTTTGCAGCGCACGCATAAATAGGTTTTTTATTTTACACCTTGGTTTACAAAATCACAATTTTCATACGGATCCCTAATTCTTTTGAAAATAAAATATAGCCTATAACCTTCCTCGATAAATGGACTATCTAATACTGAAAGATTTTTTGAAATCGGACCAGTAGTTCCTGAGATTAGCGCGTTCAAACAAACAAACAAATAAACAAACAAACAAACTCTGCAGCTTTATATATTAGTATAGAGTATAGATTATATATTAGTATAGATTTCCGCGGTACGCATGATAAATGTGGACTTGAAGCGTTTCGTTCGCATTTCCGGATTATCCACCATGAATCGATGCCGGTTTTTTGTGCTCCTGGTCGTCCGATAGTAGAAAGGGCAAGGGGGAATAAGCCATAAATTACCCACTTCTCAGCCCATAAATTAACCACTGCTGAGTCGGGCCTCCTCCACTTACATGGAGGGTAGTTAGCCTACTGTGTCACGCATGCCAGCAAGTTGGCATAGGGTTTAGTATCAAGTTTTCCTTCTCTTGCGGCTAGGTTTTCGGCCTTGTCATTTCCTATTGTCGACTCTTACGACACCTGTAGGATGAAACATTATACTATGCAGTTAGAGAACAGAGACGTGGTCGCTCACTATGGGCTCCATCAGAAGGCTCAAAGTCACCCAAAGGGCAATGGAGAGGGCTATGCTCGGAGTTTCCCTGCGAGATCGAATCGGAAATGAGGAGATACGCAAGAAAACCAGGGTCACCGACATAGCCCACCGGATTGCCAAACTTAAGTGGCAGTGGGCAGGGCACATAGCTCGCAGGACCGACGCCCGATGGGGCAGAAAGGTCCGGCGAGTGGCGACCGCGTTCCGGAAAACGCAGTGCTGGTAGACCTCCCACACGGTGGACGGACCACCTGGTTAAGGTCGCCGGAAAGCAGTGGATGCGGGCGGCCCAAGACCGGCCTTTGTGGAGATCCTTGGGGGAGGCCTATGTCCAGCAGTATACGTCTTTTGGCTGAAATGATGATGAATGATGACTATGCAGTTAGAGTTCCTCGTGAGTAAACCACAAGCACAACGGTGCTGTACCTAGCCAATGTAGTAGTTATCACAACATCGCATTTAAATTATTCTGATGAAGAGCGTTATAACATTTGGATGCGTTTTTCGTGTACACAGATCATAATCACAACATCAAAGTTATTTTCCAGTTAATATTCGTGTTATTTTAATGTTAATTATGATAAAGGATTTTATCAATGCTGTACGTAGGTGCGTATAAGATTAATTAATTGTTTTATATCGATAAGTTAATTGACGATAATGCTTCTTGTGTTACGGATGTAATGTATAATGGGAATCTAAAAATAATATCTATAGGCTTCTTCTGACGAAACCCCTGTACTAGATGTAAACCTCTAAGGCAAGGCTAAGGCGTTGTTTGCAAACATGTAATTTACGAACATAAATATGACACAGAGCAAGTTTATTAAACAAATAAACCTGCCCGAAGCCGGAAAAGAACCGCGGACCCGTGATACGAATGCGGCTCATCCAACCTCTGCACCAACATGGCAATCCTCAATGAGCTGTTTGTGAAGGTTTCTTTTGCATGTGGTCATCTGTTGGTCGTTAAACTATACATACAGCAATAGACATGACGGTAAGTAGACGCTTCAATCAAGGAAAACCTTCACCATACCAACAGCACATAGAGACACACGGCCACGTCAAACTTATAACACCTCTCTTTTTGTTGATAGTCAAAAGTTGGTGACCTATTCTTAATACGTCACGAGACAAACATTTAGCTCTAGCTTTACAGTTAGACACTGGTATATCATTTTCACTTAATCTTAATTAATCAAATCACGGTTGTTAAAATCCACATTTGTCGCAGGAAATGGTCGATTTCCTCCCATTCGATAAGATATAATAAGAGTATCGTTTACACTTGCTTACCAAAAATGACGTTAATTTACAAGTTACTAACTAGTGGGAGACAGATAACCTACTTCAGATTACATATTATATTTTATTAATACAATAAATCTTAATATTGAAATGAATGTTCTTTTGCAATAATTAGTGACATTACTTTGTTGTTATCTCGACTTCGATAACATCCTATTACTACATTAATTTTGGTACGTCTGTCTGTCTGGTTTTCCGTCTCCATTTTGTAGTACAATTTAAACACTAACGACTACGGAATACTTCGTTATAACAAATTAATTAGCACGTTACTGTTAATTAATGACTAAGTGTTTAAGACCTCGTTAATAAGATTGAACCAACATTTCAAATTTGAACCAAGTTCATTCATTCATGAACGGGATACATTTCAAACATTGCAGGGACGCATTGCAAAATTATCCGTGTGGTGACGGATTTAGAATACATAATGTCACCACCCCATTCCATTCAAGCAAATGACAAGACCTAGCCGCAAGAGGAAAAGAGGAGAACTTGATACGAAACCCTGTGCCAACTCGTCTGGCCAGCGTACAGAAGGCTAATCTACCCCCATGTAGTTGGAGGAGGCCCAATAGCCCAGTAGTAATTAATGACGATGAGGATAAAAATGTAAAACCGAATGTTATGAAGACAAAAACAACATCCATCCCTTTCCAACAACCAAATTAAAATCATCAACATTACTAAACGCCAAACCATTCCACAAAATTCTCGATACTCGATGAAAAATTCATAAAATCACTAGGCGATTCTAATCGATTCCGAAGTCAATCGTATCGCGTCGATAATCGCCAACTCGCATTCATTAGCGGTACCTACACAATGCAAACTATGGCTTATGGAGATGTGGTCTCGATTGTTGACAATCAAGTTCTGGGACGCACAATACGTTATTATACCGTGCTAATCAAGAGCATTCAGTGTGGTGACGGAATTAGAATTCAGAGTGTCACCAACTCATTCCATCGTGACGGTGTCGTAAGAGCCGACAAAAGGAAATGACAATGCTGAAAACTTAGCCGCAAGAGAAGGAAAACTTGATACGAAACTTTTTTTTTATTTTTTTTTCGCCCGGGGTATAATTCTTTATGGACTTACTCGCCGGCCACGGGGATGGCCAGCGAGGGGAGTGTGGGACTCTCCCCCATAGTGGGGGCCTACCCACTAAACCTCCCCGGGGTGCTCCAACTGTGCCAACCCGTCAGGCCTGCGTGGCACCGTAGGCGAATTACCCTCCATGTAACTGGAGGTGGCTCGACTCACCAGTGGGTCACCTAGCAGTATTAGTACTTTTATAGTCCACTGTCATCTAGTCTCGTGACCAGGCCTGCTGCAGAGCATTCGAAACGTCGGGAATTAAATAATGTAAAATACACGCGAACTGGTTAAAATCCGATGGATGCGGGCGGCCCAGGACCGGCCTTTGTGGAGATCCTTGGGGGAGGCCTATGTCCAGCAGTGGACGTCTTTTGTTTGAAATTATGAAGATGATGACACGCGATAACTACGTTATAAAGTGATTAATTTCAACTTACGTAAAAACTTTTTGGCGCCAATTGAAATTGTGTTTTATTAGCTTAATGACAGCGTTTTTTTTTAAAGTACTACTTTCATTTGTAACGTCAACAAATGAAAGTTCAGACAATGTGTTAAATCGAGGATAACATTAAATACTCCAAATCACAAGGTGTTGCCATTCAAAACAGAAACAGTCCAAGTTAAAGAGCCTAAACCGTTAAAACGCTGTAAAACCAAGAACAACCCGAGTGTTATTAAGAAAATAACTCCTTGATCGTAAAACGACAAAATGTTTTTCGACAAAACTGGCCATGCCTGTAAATAGGGTATAACTTGAGGTACTAAAACCAACGTTAAGGTGTATACAGACTGTTACGCTGTCCGTGTGGTGACGGACTTAGAATACATATTCACCACCCCATTCCGTCCTGAGGGTGTGGTAAGGCTGACAAAGGGAATTGGCATGGCCGAAATCCTAGCTACAACCGTAGGAAAACTCGATACAAAACCCGGTGCCACGTCGGTCGGACTGGCGGGAACCAGTCTGACCGACGTGGCACAGAAGGCTAGTTACTCTCAATGTAATTGGAGGAGGCCTGACTCAGCAGTGGGTCATTTATGGGCTGAGAAGTAGATACAGACTGTGTGTGAATAACACGAAAACCAATAACACAGTTAAAAAAATATTTCACCATTACAACTATTATCCCTCCTGAGAAATATCGGCTGCGGTACGAGTATAAAGCCCACGCGGAGACAAAACCGTGCGCACAAGCTAGTCTCTAAATAACTGGACAAAACAAGCCGCAATTTCTCAAGTGTGAACACGCCATAACGTCGGAGCCGTGAACAGCATTATCTGGGTAATGGGATCCTGTATACGTATCGCTTTATGGCGGTTTTACGATTTGGCTATGTGGAGGCGAGATGTCGCGATGTGGCGAGCCGCAATCCTATTGGCCGGCTGTGACATTATAATAATATAGGGTACGTTTGTTGGGAACCACGATTCTTGACTGGCTAGTACAAAAGTTATCCCTCTTTCAATTCCAATTCAGCCAAAAGACGTCCACTGCTGGACATAGGCCTCCTCCAAGGATTTCCGCAAAGGTCCTGAGCGGGTGGCATCCATTTTCCGGCGACCTTAATCAGGTAATTGGTTCACCGTGTGGGAGGCCTACCAGTACTTTTCTGCCCCATCGGTCGTTGGCCTTGCTATGCGTCTCCAATGAAGGGAATCCTTCACTCCTTGGAGGGAATTAAGCTTACTGTGACACGCTGGGCAGACTCACTATTTGGAGGGCGGAGCCCGAACGTGCTATTTACTATCGACGATAAGCGAAAATGCGCGTGGTGACAGATTAAGAATACATTGTATCACCACCCAATTCGACCCTGAGGGTGTCGTAAGAGCCGGCAACAGCCACAAGAGAAGGAAAACTAGATACGAAACCGGTCTAGCCAGCGTGGCAAAGTAGGCTAATTACCCTCCATATGACTGGAGGAGGACTGACTCAACAGTGGGCCGTCAATGAGCTGAGAATTAGTAGTAGAGCCAATATACAATCATTATAAAAATAACCCGCTCAAAATCCGTTAAACTCAAACTCAAAATTAACTTTATTGACGTAGGTTTTATCACAAAACTCTTATAAATCGTCATATTTACAGTTACCATTATCATCATCTTACGACCCCTGTTCCACGCTAGGTGGTAGTCTCTATACACACCTATCAGTCGTCATATCTACAGTCACACCTTTCATACACAATTTCTCATTCTTACAATTCATCCATCTCGCTTGATCTCCCACAACCATTTTTTTTTATTTATTTTTTAGCGAAATATAAGATCATTTCCAATTTATGTAAACTTTATATCCTTGTATTTCCTGCCGAAGGGTCGCCGTCTCAGCATTAGCTGGGTGCAGAACACCCAGCACTGGTTTTCAGTCGACAACCCCAGAGTAAGTCACGGACGGGGATATTTTAATGTTAATAATAACTAAACACAATTATAAACGGATAAAACATTTGGTGTAATAATTAAATAAACGTAATGGTTTTATTTCATTACGTCCAACCACATTCGGAATGCTGCTCTACAGAGAAGAGCCGGCAAACTATAGCCCCTTTTGTGAAAAAATGTTTACCACAATATACAGAACGGTACAAAGTCTTCCAGATTGACTGTGCAACGCCATTTGATCACCATTACTTCCTTTCGGTGGTAAAAAAGGCAGAAATAATAAATTATAATCGTCACGCTCGGTTTATTTGGCAAGGACTATGATTTAAAACAATTTAAATAGACAAAAGGGGCTATATTTTTTTAAACGCATCGCCGGAAACCAATTAATGATAAAATTAATTACGGTTGCTATCTAAAATTGTGAGCATTTGTTATGCCAGCAATACACGTTGGCCGAGCTTAGGCCAACGCGAGCGTAGGCAATTTGATACAAGGCAAGTGCTACTGCCTACACGTTGGGCAAGTGTATCGAAACCAACTAGGCGAGCGACACCGAGCGATGGCCAGACAATGCAAATATACCGTCTATACGTTGGTATTGGCGTTCACTCGGCAATGCTAGGCCAACGTATATTGCTGGCTTTATAGAAATAGACATTGTCACCAGCCCTGCTGAAAGAGCAGGCTAAAGAACAAGTTTGCCCGGCCCCGGAATTGAAACCGGGACCTGTTGATCTAAAGGCGGGACATCTAACCCCTAGACCAACAAGGCTACATCTAACTCGTGATTCTACGGGCATGCATGGTAGCATGTATTAAATTGGTTTTTACAGCCACGACCAGTATTATAAGAGTTCACGAGTAGGAAGAAGTGCGGATGACTGCTGGAAGAAAAATTAAGACGATGCTCTGGTGCTCCTTAGGTAGGGCTGCCATCAGCCAAATTTCCGACGCCGGATAAACACGGCAAAAATCCCGGACATTTGGGCAATGTATGTTTTTTCCCCGGACACCTCTGAAAAACTATTTTTTTCATCAAACACATCGTTATATTTTTTATTAACTTATACATTTATATTAACTTGTTATTAAATACTTGATTTTGATCAGAGAAGAAACCGTGAGTATGTTTAGCGAGCTTTCTTTCTTCCATTGCTGCGGACTAGCGACACTCTCTCTACTTTCGCATTGTGAGCTGGTTGGTATACACGAATTTTCCCTGACAACAAAAGTGTCCTATTCACACCCCCTGCCGGACGGCCCCCGCCCTTCAATCTACGACAAATCCGGGGTATTCCGGAAATATGGCAGCCCTATCCTTAGGGAAGTCTAGCAGTGGACTCAACTGGACCAATCGTGAAGATTAATATTTTCAACACTACTATTGCAAATGTCTCTCACTATTTAAAATACAAATTGTCATGGAGTCTGATTTAGCAAATTCTTGTCTTGACATTCACGACTATTTTCGGGCTGTTTTGTGACATTTGCGCCGAGAAAAGAAATAATGAATCATTGGTAGCATTCTGGAGATACGTATTCGAGATATGTCGGGCTATTTATCATGAGAAGTCGCTGTTACTTTGTGGAAGCAATTAGTAAACTATTAAATCATCACTACATAGTATAAAACAATGTCGATGTCGTCTGTCCGTGCCCATGTATGCTTAAATCTTTAAAACTACGCACGGATTTTGAAGCGGTTTTTAATAGATAGAGTGATCCAATATGTAAAATAATGCATAAATTTAGATGTCCATCATTGCACCCGTGCGAAGCCGGGGCGGGTCGCTAGGCATTGTATAGAAAAATCTTTTATAACTCTAGAACGGCTCAACCGAAATGAATGATTTTTTTATATGAAATCACCCCGACAGATGGCGCTGCAGTCGGTAAACGAATATCATGCAGGAAAACGTCTGCAGCTAGTAGTAGATGGTTTTTAATTCCCAACAACGTTTTATCATACGAGTAGGTATTCCTTTTTTTATTTAGTATTTTTTTTAAACTGTCTTCATCGACAAGTCTTGTCTATAAAATGGGAGTCCCTTAAATCGTAAAGTAACCACCACTTCGTCCTCGTGGTATTTAACAATGTGGATAACTTACTAACTATGGGCTCGTAAAAACGGAGGAGCGTTCTCAATAAAAGTTCTTCGTACATCAGCTATCTGTACAGTCCAGCCTTTTCAGAGATCAATCAAAAAACAGACTTATAGATGGAAATTGTAAAACATGTTGTTTCGGTATATATATGCCGTGTATACATCCAAGTGCACTCAGTAAAAAGTAAAAATCGTAACTTGATGAAGGGAAATTAATTAACTTAGGCTACGTTGGCCAAGCGTAAATTATAGTAGTAATATAAAAAAAGATTCTTCGTCGAAGATAAATAGACGCTTAAAGACAAAGACAACATATTTGATTATCGATTGTATTATTCGAATCAACATTCCACACCTCTATAATCTAGGAACTTATAGTGTAGCCTACGGAACTCCGGATAACGAAGTGTTATTGACCACATAAAACTGACCAGCAGTCCCAAGCGCCTCCAACCGTGAACGCGATCATAAAAACGACAGCGTTCAAAAAAAGAATATTTAATTTAAAAAAGCTTTTTTAAACGTTACACAAATTAACGATACCATCGCATAATCGTTCCATATTTAAAATCCACAGACAGCGAACACGTGTTATTTTTTTTCCACAAAGAAAGCATTGACACAGGCGTGCGCTCCAGAGTCGCATTACAAATTCGTCACATTCCTCACTACTTACTTTTCCGAGAGTGTGCCAAGTCGTAACGGACCTTATTCCTTAGGGGTAAGACTCATAAAGGTCCATTTAAATTGGGCTATCGTAGCCCTAATTTCATAAGAATACAGTAGCATGTGGCAGTGTCGGATTACAAGTTCGGGTCACGTAGAATTATGAGAATTGTTTGTAAAGACACTGGGCAGCCGTGATGGGTCGAGGGTTGAAAGAAAAAAGTTTCTTTTAAAGGGCATAATTAGTGGACATTCATTTTAGGTAAAGAATACATGGATATATTTAAAATACAGTTTAACACTTATTACTTAGCTATTATCATCGTCATTATTGCGGCCAAAGAAGTCTGCTTGATAGGTCCTCAGCCGCTATCCTACATCGGGTACCGGCGACTTTAATCAGGTCGTTGGTCCACAGTGACGTAAGCACCGCAGCAAGCAGTGACGTTAGCTATGGCCATTTTCGATTTGGACTGTCTCGTTGGTCTAGAGGTCCCGGGTTCGATTCCGGGGTCGGGCAAGTGTCTTTGTCTAAACCAGAGGCACTGGCTCGGAGTCTGGGTGTCATTTCTATCTATAATATGTATGTATTTACAAAAAAAATATAAGTATATAAGTAGTTTATCATCCATCTCGTTACCATAACACAAGCATTAAGTTGCTTAGCCTGGGACGAGATGGCGTTGTGTGAAATGTCCAAGGATATTTATTTATTTATATTGGATCAACGGGTCCCGGGTTCGATTCCGTGGTCGGGCAAGTGTATTTGTCTAAACCAGAGGCACTTGTCCTGGGTCTGGGTTAGTAACTACTACTACCTATTGTGCCTCGCTGGCCAGTCGTGTTGGTACAGAGTTTCGTATCAAGTTTTCATTCCCTTGTGCCTAGCCTCGGCCTTGTCCCTTCCTTCTGCCGGCTATTACTACACCCTTAGGGTGGAACGGGGTAGATGGCACTACGTATATACAATCCCGTATTATATAAGTCGATTTGATATTAACTTCAAAGACCCAGTTAAATATCATCACTATCACGACATAGTATAGAACAAAGTCGCTGTCATCTGTCCGTCCCTATGTATGCTTAAATCTTTAAAACTACGCAACGGATTTTGAAGCGCTTTTTATTAATAGATAGAGTGATTCATGAGGAAGGTTCATACGTATACTACATGCATAAATTAAGATGTTCATCATGGCACCCGTGCGAAGCCGGGGTGGGTCGCTAGTATCATGATAAAACAATGTATTTAAAACAGCTTTGTTCAAACAATATTTCGAACTTCGCAGCGTTTACATTAACATAAATGTATGTTTTAAAATGATAATTTAATTAAGAATCGTCGGTTACGCTTCGCGGGACCGTTTAAGCACGCCTTTAACAATTTGGCCGTCCCAAAAGCAGAAATAAACTAATAATTACTTAATGTATTTTAACGGTCTAATAAAAAAATGGCTACTAATTTAATTTCCTTTAATTTGACTTGGCGCCTGTTACCTATGCTACCATCACGTCTGCTGCATACTAAACTCCCAGTAAATATTAGCAGAGAGCAGCATAAATACATGGATCTATGCACGACACACTCACACACACAAATAGACACTCACACTTCAGTCTTCTATAGGAATGTGATATTTCACATTACAAAGTTGGTTGGGATTCATTGAACACGGACCTCCCAGAATTGTAGTGTGTGATGTGTGGAGAAGATCTTAGTTAAGAAACGGACATCAACACCTAATAGATGTATGTTATTCGGAGATCGCCATCAAAGCTACCTATGTGTCCGCCATTTTATTAGAGGAGTAGGCATTAACCGCCACGCCTGTTGACCAACGCGATTCTTACCTAAATTTTCCAGGAGGCCTACATGTTTCCATGTGTGCGTAAAGTTTGCTTTTTATGACGACACAAGCCAATGTTCATATTGGATTATAATCCCATATGGCGTTTTTTAATATGGCAAATAACATAGTCATTTCATGTAGATGAATAAAGAAATATTGCGTTAAATCTGTCCGTGTGGCGACGGATTTAGAATACATAGTGTCACCACCCCATTCCATTCTGTGGTTGTCGTAAGAACCGACAAAAGGTAATAACAAGGCAGATAACAGCCGCAAGAGACGGACAACTTGATGAACAAACCCTGTGTCAATCCGTCTGGCCAGCGTGGCACAGTAGGCTAATTACCTTCATGTTACCATTGCATCATCATAATTTCAGCCAACTGCTGAACGTAGGCGTCCCCCAAGGATTTCCACAAAGGCCGGTTCATTGGCTCGGGCGACCTTGACCAGGTCATCAGTCCGCGTGGTAGATTAACGATTACGGCGCTTGAACAAGAAACTCTTTGATAAAGATATTTTCAAATGAAGTTTCAAAGAAACAATCAACAACACCAGAACAGAATCAAGAGAATATACTGTTTAGCGTATACTGTTTCCAGCATGACAGTAATTAAAAAAACGAGTGAGAAATGTTAAAACTGTTAGACACGGCAAAGCAATATTAATATGCACACAAATGCATATGTTAACGTGGGTAAAACAATGACAATTGTTTTATTAGTCAGGGAACGCATTGTTTCAATACGTCACGATTCACTTGAATACCTAATAGGTTTACGCGACCACACGGCGGCAGGTGACAAAACCACGAGGCTAAAGGTAGTATGTCCGTTTTAACACAAACCGCCCGGGTAGCTACCACCCTCGCAAGTAAGTCCGACGCTACGAAATCCTGAAAAAATTAAACCGTAATTTACCTAAATCGCGAAGTGGTCATAATTATAACGCTGCCAAATAAAAAGAATGCAACAGATTTTGACTTGACCATCTCAATCAAGCAAGACAGACAGACAATTCGCACCACATTAGTTAGAAGCACATTAAGCCCAGTAGCGCCAATTATGGGTCTGCGTGTGCAACTGTGATCCCTACAACTAATACAGGGTGACCACGCGAAATATTTTGTTGAGACTGTCCCGATTGGCGTAACGCCAGTTTACAATGACCCCAAGTCTGTTAATCTATTGAACTGAAATTTCATAATCTGCTAAATTCAAAAGTACTTGACCAGTATTGTGTTATGTGTGTGTGGCGACAAGACGGGAGTAACTTAGGCTATTAAGCTTTCCTTATCTTGCAGCTAGGTGATCTACCTCTTGCGCTTCTTATACCTCTGGGATGGTACGGGTTGGTGACTTTGTGTATTCCACATGGACATTTTGAGTCTATTAAATTACACAAAATGTCCTGTGCACACTTGGAGCACAGGACATTTTGAACCGGTATTCTTGCAGGAAAAAATGTAGTAATCTTGGCTCTTGGGGATGGAATATACAATCTTTAAACGATATTAAATCCTGTATTCAGTACTTATAGTCTATATTACCAAGCCGCGCACAACAAACTAAAGTACGCTGCGACAACGGCACTTGTACCAAAGTTTTTTTTTCAAACTTATCCCAATTACTCCCATTTCATGCCCACCCTACCTCTCTTCCAACTACATGTAACCCGACCAATTTGAAACACGCCACACTATTTATCAATACGCATTGCAAAACAGCGCGCATATTTTACCGCATTATAATCGCTAAGCAGAGTTACCCTGCGGCTATGTTTCGTGTTCGACGCTTAACAAACGTATTATTAACAAGTGCAGGCACTTTACGCCACTTCTTGGCATTTGCTTCATATTCTATATATATAAATTAAATTGGAGTTTCTGTTTGTAATATGTATTAAAATAACCGCTTTTTACGAACTGCATTAAGATGTACTTAAATGTACCAGAATATTTTATTACAATTTTCAAGGCTAATCTGTGAAATAGCTGGACCGATTTTGACGGGACTTTAACTGACAGATAGCTGATGTAACAAGGAGTTGTCAAATACCATACTACGATGTGTAATAAATATGTGGGCTGAATACTACTAGTAGTAGTACATTTTAATTTATTTGTTTTATGTTATACGTGTTATTTATTGTCTTAGGGTACAATAAAGAGTACTCCATTTGTAGCGACCAGCACGCTACATACTCTACACAATTGACCCGAAAAATCTGAACGAACAACATCAAGAAATAATACATACAAATGCGAAAATTACCATAAAGTCCTACACCGCGATAGCGAAGTTTACAGAGATATTCGCACGGTTAGAAATCCCCGCCTTAAGTTATGGGGGGATAGCCTCGGCCCCCTGCCCACCTCCTCTGCTTGATATTCATCACTTTTCGCCTAAATTAAATATTATATTAGATATAATCTGTTAGCCTATGAAGGACTCCAATTTGCCGGAGGGACGCTGACCAGGCTGAGCATAGGGTTCCTCGTGGCCTTCCTACCTAATTTCTACGAGTGCCTTAAGTCCTGGAACGAGTTGGTTTGGTGACTCAGTATTCCAAGTCCATCGCCACAGGACAAAAAGACCATAATCGTATTTACGTTCAACATTTTACACTTCTACTAATTTACTACCGAAAAAAATCAATGAACAGTCAAAATATTTCTTACGCGAGATAAGCCAATCGAAACAGGACAAGTGATACTTATCGCCGTAACTTTAAGGTTTATTTTGAACCGGTTCATCTCATAAAACCGGTTATTACGCTTGTTGGGAGAAACGATTATTATTATATTTGGGCATAACGCGTTGGAATTCTGAGGATCTTTGGTGCCCAAGTATATTATGTATTGGTTACTTTAACACCCGAGCGATCACGTTTTAAATTCTTTCTATGGCGAGCAGATACCTATTAATTTCATAGCTGTTGGTGCCAGCACATCCATAGAAATCGTAATTTCTTAGAGAAAGCCTCAGCAGTGGGTCATTTATGGGCTGATGACTGATATTATAATTGTTAAATTAAATAAACAACTAGACTGTGTGCACAGGGAACGTTATCAATAAAACGTAATTAAAGATGGTAGATTTAATTGTTTCTTTGTACTTTTGAAAACAACTGTCGTCTAGTCTCTCCCGTGACTACGACCAAAGCATTCGAAACATCGGGAAAATACGTTAAAAAGTGTTTAATTTCAATGTATAAAAATCGCGAAAACCTAAGAAATCATAAGGCATTCTATCTTTAAAGTAATTTGTAAATAGTAATATCTCGTTAAAATTTAAAGCAGCGACATCTTTGTACAAAAATGGCATAACTTAATATAAGGTGCAGGCAAAGTCGCGTTTAACAACTAGTTGAATATAATTGTCACAAACTTTTCTCCTAAGTAAACCCTATATTATATTACTCAAAAATAAGCCCAATCCCATATAAATAAGGTTGCGGTTTGACCGTTACATTGCAAAAGAGTCGTGTATTTTTTTCTTTTACTTTTTTCGGCGCGCTATCTCCCCATCTTTCTAGGAAACTCTCATTATGTCCAAAGACCAATATCATCGAAATAGTTTTTTTAATGTGCTTTTTTCGCATAAATGTGCATGATAAGAATTAAATAAGGGTATTTTGACAATTTATTACGGCGGTGTTTTTTTATGAAATCTGTCATCATTCCAAGTATTTTAACACACAGTAGCTGTATAGTGTTCTAAATACAAAACCCATAAATCGCGCATTGCTGAGCCAGAACTGGAGGGAATTTAGCCTACTTGCATAGAAGACTACATAAGCAGGACGGTGGCAGGCGGGAGTCAGCGCAAGACGCTTGGACGGTACACCGTGGGATGTTTAGTTTAATAGGTAAGTGAACCTCCTATCACAGAGGGGTGAAACTGAATCTCACACGCCTGTCGTTAGCCTACCATGTCCACCCAAAGCAAAGGCAAGTAGGTTTAATACGACCTATACAAATTCTCCGTATTTGTAGTTATTTCCCTCCATTAAAATAAGAAGAAATTGTATTTTAGCTATTCAATAAAAATAAGTATGGATAGTGACAAATTGTCTACGATTAATTATTAACAAAAAAAAACCCGAGCGGCAATGATACACTTCGAAATTAGATTAAGAACGTATTTCTTGTTTTTCTTCGCACAGCATAGAACATTCTGGATCGTAACGTAATTTAGCGCCTTCATCATTCAAGTAGATGTTTTTCTGTTCTAAGAATTAAATAAATAAATATAAATATCCTTGGACATTTCACACAACGCCATCTCGTCCCAAGCTAAGCAACTTAATGCTTGTGTTATGGTAACGAGATGGATGATAAACTACTTATATACTTTTTTTTTTTTTGTAAATATATACATATTATAGATAGAAATGACACCCAGACTCCGAGCCAGTGCCTCTGGTTTAGACAAAGACACTTGCCCGACCCCGGAATCGAACCCGGGACCCGTTGATCCAAAGGCGGCACATCTAACCACTAGACCAACGAGGCAGTCGGCAACAACCAATTAGCAAATGGTGGTCATATTCTCATAAATCTTAGTTGACGCTACCGTGTATGGATATCAAGAAGAAACATTCCATTACTTTGAATTATAGGTACTGTCCGACAAACTGATAAGGCAAGACCGAAAACTAGCCGTAAGAGAAAGAAAACTTGGCACAAACCCTGTACCAACGTAGCACAGTAGGCTAAATTCCCTCCACGAATTTGGAGGAGGCCCGACTAAGTAGAGGGTCATTTATGGGATGAACCGACGAGTTACACCACGTTTAAATCTTTTATCATCATCATTTCAGCCAAAGGACGTCCACTGCTGGACATAGGCCTCTCCCAAATAAGGGGGGTTTGCCATAATCGCCACGCTTGGCAGGCGGGTTGGCGATCGCAGTATCGGGTGGCCGATACTTGACAGAACTTCGCCGCTGCCCAACGTCTGTTGTCCCTTAGTCGCCTTCTACGACACCCACGGGAAGATATGGGGTGGTAGTATTCTTACTCCGCTACCACAAATGTTTACAAATATTTATTCACGTAACGCCGAAACGCGTTTCAAAATTACTTATACTACTAAACAAAACAGTTAGGAGTTGTATAAGCTACTTGATACTTAAAATGTGGGCTGTGCAATATTAATCCTAGAATTACGAGTAAATGGTGTACATTTTATGGGCCGCTTGTATTTGTAAACGCATTCAGTATTCTGCGTGTGAGCAGGCAACAACACGAGCGCATTAAAATTCTCGACTCTCGCGCAGGTTCTCATAGCGAACCGCACGCGTTTAATAGGTGTATTTGTAAATGCGCGTTTAAAAACATTGCCTGTGTTTATTTATTAAAGCTAAGTAATACCCTTTTGTGTGAAGGTTTAATAAATATTTGTGTTAATATTATCTATAATTTTTAATCTCTTATAATTTTATTTCACTTTTAAAGTTCCCTGTTCAATTACACGCGATCATCATCATCATCATTTTAGCCAAAAGACGTCCACTGCTGGAAATAGGCATCCCCCAAGGACTTCCTCAAAGGCCGGTCCTTTGCCGTCCGCATCCATCGTTCTCCGGCGACCTTACCAGGTCATCGGTCCACCGTGTGGGAGGCCTACCAGCACTGCGCTTTCCGGAACGCGGTCGCCACTCGGGACTTTTCTTTAAAAGTGTTTAGCTCAATGTGTAATAATCAGAAAACCTAAGACAGCTTGAAATAAATATGAAATAGCTTTAACACAAGTGCTGTAAAGTGTTTAGCTCAATGTGTAATAATCAGAAAACCTAAGACAGCTTGAAATAAATATGAAATAGCTTTAACACAAGTGCTGTAGGAAGAAATCTCAAATAATTTTCTGAATGTATTATGTTTAATTAATTCTCTATATTTTGAAAGCTATGGTTCAGCCATAATTTATCGACCGTATGATGACGGATTTAGAATACATAATGTCACCACCCAAATCCACCCTGAGGGTGTCGTATGGAAGTTACATGGCAGAAAACCTAGCCATAAAAGAAGGAAATCATTTTTTTTTAAACAATATTCTGTGCCAATACCTCTGGCAAGCGTGGCAGAGTAGAATAATTTTATTCTATCCCTTTTATAGAATAACAAATCTTTTAAAAGTTTTAAAGTCTGCCGTACCGTAGCATAGAATACTAATATCTAATAGCGCAACTATTGTGGCATTAAAGTTACCGACAGATAAATTCGTAAATAGACAATAGGATGACCTGAGAAGTGGAAACGAAACTAGTATGAGTTGCAGCATATTAATTTTAAAATGGCGTTGACCAATTCGCATCATGTATGGAGCATGCATTATCGGATTAACTATTGGTAGAGTTAAATGTACAACAGTCAATTATGTATATTCTTCAATGAATAGTACAAGAAGAGTATATTTAGTTCGTAATAAATTTAAGAAAATTGTATTCTCCCTTTCATCTCTATCACTATCATCACTACATATTATAAAACAAAGTCGTCGGTCCGTCCCTATGTATGCTTAAATCTTTAAAACTACGCAATGGATTTTGAAGCGGTTTTTTTAATAGATAGAGTGATTCAAGAGGAATGTTTATATGTATAATACATGCATAAAATTGTAGGGAAACACTGATTAATTTAGCTGTTAACCATTGCACCCGTGCGAAGCCGGGGCGGGTCGCTGGTAGAATAACAAAACTTTAAAAGTCTTCCGTGGCATAGAATACTAATGTCTATTAACATACTATTGTGAATTTAAAGGTACCGACAGGTAAATTCGTAATAGCACATATTACTAAATGTAATATACAATAGGATGAGACGTTTTAAACTCAGTTAGTCCGTTGATAATAAAGGCTGATTTATTGTACCTAAAACCTGAAAGTACTCTATACGCTTCATACCATCCTCAGAGGCGACTAAAGATACGCTAGAGGCAGATCACCTAGTCGCAAAAGAAGGAAAACTTGATACAAACCCTAGGTGCCAACCCGTCTTGCCAGCGTGGCATAGTAGGCTAATTTCCCTCCATGAACTTGGAGGAGGCCCGACTCAGTAGTGGGTCATTTATGGCATGAAATGATGACTGTATACGCCAAAAAACTTGCCGTGGGTGAAAGATTGGGGGCCTTCTCCGCCAATCGGCACAAAAATAGACATTTGCGCGTTGCTCAAGATATATGGTGTAGACCGTACATTGCTTAGAAACGGACACACTATTGATTTTATAAGATTTTGTTGTTATCTTAAGACAGGGCGTGAGTAACACGGATTACGGGGAGATGACCAAACAACATTGAACAATACTAAGGACAACTTGTAGAACCCTACCTGCGTCCGTCTATTCCGTGTGGACGGATTTAGAATAGAGTGTCACCCCATTCCATGCTGAGGGTGTCGTAAGTCGACAATAGGAAATTTCAAGGCCGAAAACCTAACCCTCGCCTAGCCGATAGGTTCAGTTATGAGCAACATTTATACACAGTGTTGAACCACAGGCTGCGCCACAGTTCTAAACTAAAGTAGCTATCTCCGTTTCTATTCCAAGATTGTTTATATTTGTTTAAGTTAATAATATAGATAGTCTTATCTTAAATTAAATAAAAAAGGAACGCTAAAATGCTTTTGTACATTAAATATTTAAAAAAAAAGTGGTCTTTGGCGCGAATTCTCCCGCCCCGGACGTATCAATGTCATAAAAATAACAGTTTAAAAATATGTACGCATTTTCATTATCTTATGTGACTAGTGCAAAAATTAGGTGCTTTCTACCGACCAGATAATTCAAATATGTATGTACACCCGACAAAGAAATAAATAATTAAAAGTTAGAAAGTTTAAAATCACTACATAGTATAAAACAAAGTCTCTGTCGTCTGTCCGTCCCTATGTATGGTTAAATCTTTAAAACTACGCAACGGATTTTGAAGCGGTTTTTTTAATAGATAGAGTGATTCAAGCGGAAGGTTTATATTTATAATACATGACTAATTGCAGCCGTGCGACGCCGGGGCGGGTCGCTAGTAAATTTATAAACAGTTTAGAATTCGTTTTCTTTCATGTCTTCTTTCTTTCAAAAAGAAATTGTTCAACCATTCAGAAACCGTGTACGATGCCACAACCTGGCAATGTTTGGAGTAAGTACGGTTTAATTAATCCGTATTATATCACAATTCCTTATTTGCGACGAATGACGAGTCTACAATAATAATAATAATAATCATTGTAAACTATACACTATTAACCGACATCTAAAGTTTTTACTAAGCAGGTGCATGTGCGCACATTTTCAAGTTGTAAGGGCTATTACGTTATTTATTAGGGACCCTTGGCATAAATAGAAGACATTCTATAATAATTAACAATTTTATTACACATAACTGGCATTCCGAATATTTAGAACTCATGATAGAATAAAATACGTTTCGCATAATTAAATTAGTGAACTTTGATAATTTATTCTCGAATGGTGGTCATTGTGGATAATGACATCGATTTTCAGAAATTAGACCTAAAAAACATTATTGATTAAATTACTCGGCTTAATCGTTATTCGTAGTATTGCAGGATACTTAACAATGTATTATTTTATAATTAAACTAGGCAATTTATATCTCATTTATTACGTCGACGACGTAATCGATTAATAGCAAACGCATTCGAATACAAGTTTCAACTGCCTTTTTCATTTCAATTTTAGAATAGTTTCTAATCTAACGCAACATTATGGTGTGTTTATTCGGACTCTAAATCGATTATGTTTTTTTTTAAATGATAAATTTGTGCATGATGTTGCGAGTGCACCTATATTTTTAACGAAAATACTTTCTTAACTAGATTAACAATATCAAACTTCATACATAGAAGATTTTGTTAAAAACGGCTACTGGACGACAATTTTTTTTTATTATGTTGGCATTACTTACTATTATATTCTAATTCGGTGGCATTTTAAATTAGCGTCATCTTTCAATTTTAACCTAACTGACTGATATAAATTATTATTTAAACTAGGTACTATACCAACGAAAATATTTATATTTTTTTACGGATAAAATAAAAAACTAATGGCCTGATTTTTTTTTTAAATGTCTTTCCCTCGTCGATTGAAAATAACTGACTGGAGTTTAACTTATACTTAAAGCATAGGGCCCACGCGGGCGAAGCTGCGGGCTTAAGCTACTGGGTTATAATTATAATCTTACAATAATAGGTAAATAAGATTAGAGTGATATTTCAATACGATATTCCTCCAACCTCAATAATCGTTTAGACTTCAGATGTATTTTAAAGTTGGTACATACTTAGGTTGCTAAACCAAGTGTTGTGTCGGTGGCAAATAAATCTACGTAGTGCATTGTTACAAACTTAGGCGAATAAAATAACATAAATAACCTACGACAGTAATTATTTCGTAGCTTATTACTTTGAAAGATGTTAGCTACCTAGTGTTTCAATGACTATGAGATGACGGTTGTAATGGATGCAAAGTTCATTTGATAGACTTACTCAACTACACCGAAGGCGATAAGGTATTAATTACGTTATAAATTACTTCACACAGAGACTAACAACTGATAACAGAAAACGGCGCCAAGACTTGGAACACAAGAAACAGCGGATGCAAGAAATGACGCCGGTCGGCGCGTAGGAGCAAAAAGTATCTAGTAAATAGACGATATGTGTTTGTTTCACTCGGAATCTGTCACCGAACACGAAAATACACAACCAGAAGCGATATCGCGGTCCACCGACCTCACTGATGGGCAAATTAATCACGTACCTAAAAACGACTTGCATCGCGTTGTCCACGCGCACCCAAACTCCTCAAAACACGGCTCAAACAACTGCACACGTTTTGTCACACACGCACGTTACATACTCGATATCACACACTGTTGCTTGCACTCGCGATGCACGTAATGTGATACACTGGACATTATTTTGGTTATCGAAAATCGCCGTCAGTTTTGGTTTAGCGGCGAGCGCGCGTGAGACGGCCTCTTCGGGCCGGGTCGCGGGTGTATACTGCACACAGAGACAGAGAGCGCGCGAGAACGAACAGGCTCGCACACATGCAGATTCACGCACACAGGCAAACTGCCGCGTGCACCGACGCGCTTATAAAAAACCAACGATCGGTATGCAGACGTTTCGGTTTGAGCAGGTCCTCGGCTTGACGCTGTTTTCGTCTGCGGTTCGGTGTTGGCAGCTACATTTCGTATTTTCACACGAATTTACAGGTTAAGCTAGTTTTTTTTTATAATATACGTTTATAATATACAGCCTCAATTTCGCATGATGGAAGGCGAAGATGAGGCCTAAGTTGTTCCACGTTTTCACTGAACAAATACATGTCACAAGTAACTTTCAACCGAAAAACAATTTTATTATGTTTCACACAGAAAGGTATATGTGAATACTTATGATAGTCGTTTTAGACTAAGTAGGTATACAAAAGTAACCGTAAAGATTATTGAACTTTTAATTATTCAGGGCAGATATAAATTATAACAAGTAATGCAACACATTCCAATAGTTAGTTAGTTATATTTTTGCCAAAATTAGTATAACTTAACAAATTCGTTCACATTTATAATCTGTAAGACACCAAAATAATCAAGATAAATACCACAAGATCCCGGACAGTTGCCCGCATGGCAACATTAAAAACAAAAGAACGGCAGTCAGCGAACCTTGAGTGGGCAGGCGATACGATTCGAGCCTGCGCCCGAGTCCGCGCGCCATGTTGCCGGCGATCAGAGCGGGACAGCGCTATCCAGTAGTATCACCCTCTCGCTCGCACGCTTGTTAGCGTTATTGCGTGCCGTAACTATAGTCGTCAGCGACTACACACCCACACAAGCATTGTTATCTTACACAAAATTTATAACAAGCATTCGGATTTGGTCCCAAGTCGACACACCTAAATTCTTTTGCAGAAGGGTTCAACATCTTGAGGGACTTCTAAATGCCGGAGGCCGTGCAAAATTATCCCGCAACGTGTGATATGGCAGTTTGTTTTTAATTCGTGTCGGCAATTTGGCAACACTGCTGATAGTTTTGGCGCGTGAATGAGTAGCTAATATGAATGGGCGTTTTGTTTTTTCTGTTCAAACTACCTACAAATTTTCTTAATAACAAATATAACACGCCTACTGATCGCCTATGTGTTTAGGCATCCGAAAACTGGAGTGCTGAGTCAGGATTATTCCAATTGTATGGCTAGAGTTATAGGCTAGTGTGGTATAATATAGGTAAAGAGTCCGTTGGCTAAACGGGTTAGCACAAAGTTTCGTAATACGAAGTTTACTTCCTTTTGCGACTTGGTTTTACTGCTTTCTGCATTACTTGCTGCGTCGTTTGACTCCCTCAATTTGAAATTGGTTGGGTACATTTTTGTTTCTCATTGGCGGGAAAATGAGGTTTGGTGAAGAAAATACATACATTTTAATGTTTAACTACCTACTTAAGTGTATGGTAGATAGACTACTTCATTTTCTATTTCTCAGCCTTTAAATTGCCAATTGCGGAGTCGGGACTCGTCCAGTTACATGGTGGGTAACTAACCTACTACGCCAAGTTAGCCAGACGGGTTGGTGCAGAGTTTCATATCAAGTTTTCCTTCTCTTGCGGCTAGGTGTTCGACCCTAACATTGCCTTTTTAACCCCCGACGCAAAACGAGGAGTGTTATAAGTTTCACGTGTCTGTCTGTCTGTCTGTCGGTCTGTCTGTAGCACCGTAGCTCGCGAACGGATGAAGCGATTTCAATACAGTTTTTTTTGTATGACAGGTGAGTTACGGGCGAGTGTTCTTAGACATAAATATAAATAAATATCCTTGGACATTTCACACAACGCCATCTCGTCCCAAGCTAAGCAACTTAATGCTTGTGTTATGGTAACGAGATGGATGATAAACTACTTATATACATTTTTTTTTTGTAAATACATACATATTATAGATAGAAATGACACCCAGACTCCGAGCCAGTGCCTCTGGTTTAGACAAAGACACTTGCCCGACCCGGGAATCGAACCCGGGACCCGTTGATCCAAAGGCGGCACATCTAACCACTCGGTTAAGTCGTTTAAAAGTTACGGGGGTTGAAAGTGGGGAAGAATAACCGAAAGTCTGCAAATCTAATCGAGTGGGGTCTCAAATGAAAGCACATCACGTGCACATTAAAAAATAATATGTTCCACGAAAATCAGTTGAGCCCCGAAAAAGCTCTAGGGGTAAACGGCGTGTACCTTTAAAAAGCAGAAAACATAAATTAAATTAAAAATTTAAATAAACCCCCGACACAATGGCCTTAGTTCCCTTTAAAAAGTAGATAATAAAAATAAAATACATCGCGTTGGGGGACCAGGGGTCAGGTAATAAATAAGTAGGAGCTCTTACGACACCCTCAGAATGGAATATGGTAAGCTAGTTATAAACATAGATAGGTACAAAATCTTCGAGCACTGCCAACGAAATTGGAACTTTAGTATGGATTTACTTTTTTTTTACATACGTAAAACCTGCAATAGTTGTAAACTAGGGCTGCCATTCGTCCGGAATTCCCCGGATTGGTCCTAGTTTCAAGGGCGCCCGGGAGCCGTCCGGCAGGGGTTTTGAAAGGTATCCGGGAGTAGCCCGGACACTTTAGTTGTCAGAGGAAATCCATACCTTTTAATAGATAAGTGTTAAATTGAAGTAAATCTTATTTATAACTAGCGACCCGCCCCGGCTTCGTACGGGTGCATTTATGCATGTATTATACTTAAGTAAACCTTCATTTTGAATCATTCTATCTATTAAAAAAACCGCATCAAAATCCGTTGCGTAGTTAGCATAAATAGGGACGGACAGACGACAGCGACTTTGTTTTATACTATGTAGTGATAGTGATTTCATCCACAATTATTCATCCACATTCAAGAAGGCTCGGCTATTTTTATTTTTGGTGATAAAATACTTTTTTAGAGGTGTCCGGGGAAAATCCTATATTTTACCCAATTTAGGCGATGGCAGCCCTAGTTATAACCTGTATCGCGGGGGCAGTTTACAAACATGTAATTCACGAACGCAAATGACACCCAGACTCGGAGCAAGTGCCTCTGGTTTACACAAACACACTTGCCCGACACCGGAATCGCACCAGGGATTTGTGACTCAGAGGCTAGGACACATCGTCAGACGATCATCATCATCATTTCTCCCGTAAATGACCCACTACTGAGCCGGGCCTCCTCTAAATACGTGACCGGAAATCGTGCTACGGTGCCACGCTGAAAAAAAAAAAGAAATTTCCTGAGAATACCTTCGTTTTCATTAACGCAATTTCTTTATTTCACGTATTTTCTAAACGGTAATGATGTCTTAATGTGGCGTTTAAAAAAAAAGACAAGCCCACCGAGTTTTTTCCGCCAGGTCTTCTCGGCTGGTGCCGCGTTCCGACCTGGTAGTAGTATGTATTATAAAAATGATGACGATGACGATTGTGAACGCCATAATTGGTTTATGCATTAAAGCATTTTTCTATTCTCTATATTTTCACGATATGTACACGTTACAGGAAATATAGTCGTCCCGCGACCACGGACAACGGACATTGCAAAGTTACTGAAACGTTGGGATTTCAATAAAACATCACGATCGGAACCGTCAAGAAATAATTTCCTGTTATCTACAGGTTACCAGTTCTAATTTGCACTTTCAACATCCGATCTTCATGGTAATTTTATGGCCAAATCTTTCACGTTACCAAGACAGGTTCGGAAATGGCGATTATCCAGCAAACATCGAACCCGCTAAGGATCGCGTGTGCAATCCGTGGGAATCTCGCCGGATTGAATATCCCGTTCAACTTACTGCTTACTTAGAACACAGTATTTATTAGATTAAACATTTATGAGAGCTTTTCCGCGCGTCCGAGAAACCGTGTGGTAACGGATTCGGAATACTTATTTACACCATCCTAGTCCATCCTGAGGGTGTAGTAAGAGCCGAAAGAAGGAAGTGACAGCTGATAACATAGCCGCAAGAGAAGGAAAACTTGATACGCAACACTGTTTTTTTTTCGCCAGAAATTCTCATGTCACCCGGCCGTTTGGGGACTGGCTGGGTTATGTGGGACTGAGAGGGTAAATTACGCCCTAGCCTACCCACTAAAATCAAAGGCGACAGGCCGAACCAGAGCCACGGGCCAGAGCCAGAGCCAGAGCTGCTTTTTACTTGAATCAAGTGTCAAGAGGCTCTTTTGTCTTAAAACAGTACAACAACAACATTCCTTTGTATTTACCAAGCACCCAACCAGAAACGCTTTCATAGTAAAACATAAATATTTGCTATCAGTTTTGTCTAATATTTTGGCAATAAACTTGTTTACAGCGACATCTTGTAAATAAACTTGTAGCGTACAATCAAACTGTATTACGACATCTAGTGACGTCATAAAGTAACAAATGTAGATGACGCTTGAATAAATATTTTGCGATGTCCCGGTGTGGCAGCGCCATCTAGCAAATCATTACTAAACTATTTTGTTCCATACCTTTTCAAATACACTGCGTTGAATTTTACGAGTGTTACTACAACTAGATGGCGTAGTAATATGAAACATTAAATTTATTGGCGAGTTTGGCCGCAGTCCGACTTTAAGAGATTGTTTAGGACATTCATTTTCATTATGTAGTTATAATGACGGTCCATATGTATACTTCTATGTATTGACGTATATTATATCACCATCCTCCATCAAGGGGTGTCGTAAGAAGCGACAAAAAGAAATGACAAGTAAGGCCTTCAAACCGCAAGAAGAAAAACTACAAATCTGTGTGCCAGCCCCTCTGACTGGTGTGCACAGTAGGCTAATTACTCTCCATCTAAATGGAGGCATATCGTCCCCGTAGAGCGAGAATTAAGTAAGTCTTCATAATTACGTAATTAATTTTCAACCTAAGGTATCAGCAACTTAGGTTGAAAATGGCCAAACAATTTTTTAAGACTTAGTTGCTTCTTCCTCTACCGAGACGATCTAAGCGCCGAGAAGTTATGTATACTACAATAGCAATATCCAAAATTAAACATTTTAAAGAACTCCCTATTTAATTAGAAAATAGCTGATGACTTTAAAACGGCGGAACCAATTTTTAAAAAACAATTTAGGTACAATGGGATGATCATCTAGCCCGACGAGGCGGAGTATCTGGCAGGGGTGCTTTCCCCCAATAACTGTAATCGAATATTTCTTAACCTTCGATTGCTCTGTAAATTTCGCTATCGCGGTGTAGGTCTTTTTGGTAATTCTCGCATTTATAAGCGATATCTCTTGATGTTGATAGTTCAGATTCGGATAAATTGGGTAAAGTATGTAGCATGATGGTCGCTACAATACAATATCTATAAGAAAAACCTTTAGAAAATCTGCTTTTGAAAAAAAAACCGCGTCTTACGGTCCATTAGTTTAGGAGCTTTGATGCCAAAGACAAACTACTACTTACTACTCAGCCCATAAAAGACCCACTGCTGGGTCGGTCCTCCTCCAATTACATGCATACATATAATCACGCCTCTTTCCTGTAGGGGTAGGCACACTTCTTTCCACTTGCTACGATCCTTACATACTTGTTTCGCTTTACATCCTACTCCAATTACATGGTTGGTAATAAGCCTACTGTGCCACGTTGGCCAGACGGGTTGGCACAAATCTGCCTCTTACGTTCCAATAGTGACCTCTTACGACACCCTCAGAATGAAATGGGGTTGTGACAGACGGCAAACTGACCCAACATTTGTAAAACAGATTAATTACGACAGAAAGGAAATGCATGAGGGTGAAGTAAGTAGAGCGGCCTCCATCTGATCTTACTTATAAACCACCCCAGGGTGACTTGGCTGCAGTATTCAGGTGGAGGTCCATCCACGGTCGGGCAGATCCATTTTGAGTGGTGGGTAGCTTTCATTTTTTTTTAATTAATTCTGAGGAGTATCCTAGAAAGACATTATGTTCCGAAGAATAAGGACCTATCTACAATACTGCTTTGAAACCATTTTGAACTCTATTCTTCATACATATAATATATGTAATAAGAAGTTCAAAATGGTCTCAAAGCATTATTGCAGATAGGTCTTTATTCTTCGGAAGAGTCCATGTATTCGATTTTTTAAACGAACTGTCGGCCCAAAAGTCTGATCATACTAACTACAATTATTCTAAGAGTAAATTTTGAAAATTCGCGTGAACTTTCAATGAAATTTGTCAAAATATTTCCAAATGTGGCTGAAATGATATACTAGTTAGGTTAGGTTCACAATTTTGAACTTTGAAATTTCAGCTTCTTAGTACGAATTGTGTGGTAACAATATTGGGTATATACAGGGGGTCCCAAAACATAGTGTCAACCGGAAGTCCAGAGCTATCTCTGGACTTCCGGTTGACACTATGTACCACCCCTTGGGGTACCCGAATCACCCCTATGTATGCGATTTTTCATAGCGTTCGTGTTATGATTTTTTTTCTGAATTTTGGAGTTAAAATGCCAAACATTTAAAATTCAGGAAATAAATCATATCACGAATATTATGAAGTTCGGGTACCCCAAGCGGTGCTCTATCTCTCGATTTCCGCTTGACACAATTTTTTGGGACATCCTGTATGTATATCAATTTGTATGGCTGAGTTAGGTCACTGAATCGCGAAGGCGGTTTCATCATCATCATCATTTCAGCCAAAAGACGTCCACTGCTGGTCATAGGACTCCCCCAAGGATTTCCACAAAGGCCGGTCCTGGGCCGCCCGCATCCATCGTTTTCCGGCGACCTTAACCAGGTCATCGGTCCGCCGTGTGGGAGGCCTACCAGCACTGCGAAGGCAGTTTGCAAACATGTAATTCACGAACACAAATGACGCCCAGACTCAGAGAAAGTGCTTCTAGTTTACAAAATGACACTTTCCCGACCCCGGAATCGAGCCGGGGACTACTACCGCCTAATACTACTACTATTCTGCCCAAAAATGACCCACTGCTGAGTCGGGCCTCCTCCAATTACATGGAGGGTAATTAGCCTACTGTGCCACGCCGGCCAGACGGGTTGGCACAGGGTTTCGTTTCAAGTTTTCCTTCTCTAGTGGACAGGTTATCGTCCTTGTCTTTTCCGTTTGCCGGCTCTTACGACACCCTTAGGATGGAATAGGGTGACGACAGAATGTTTGAAATTACCCTACTGTGCCACGCTGGCCAGACGGGTTAGCACAGGGCTTCAAGTTTTGCTTCTCTTGCGTTTAGGTTATCTGCCTTGTCATTTCCTTAAGTCAGTTCTTACTACAGCCTCATACAACAGAGAGGTTACACAAAATCCGTCACCATACGTACAGTAATTAGATTAGTATGTAAAACATAAAATATTCCGCTCAGGAACCGAACCCGGAACAACAAGGTGGGCAGCGCCAGTAAACTCGAATGTCCACTTTGGTGGCCACGTCCGCTTGACTCGACCGCGTTTGAAAGTGAAGTGGGCTCAGTTAAACAGGTGGGATCGTCAACATTTTCAGGACGGGCTAAATATTAATTTATTACTTATAATTATTTTTTTATTGTAGTTTTTTCATAAATGTGATAATGTTTCTGTAGTTTATATGAATGTTTTTATATCTTTGTAGGGATCGGCATGCTACATACTTTTCACAATTAAGCCGAAAAATCTGAACTATCAACATTAAGAATTATCGCCTACAAATGCGAGAATTACCAAAAGTCCTACACCGCGATAGCGAAGTTTCAAGAACAATGCGCACAGTTAACAAATCTCCGACTACAGTTATCGGGGAATACGCGCCACGGCTCCCTGCCAGACATACCACGTTGTCTGACTGGATGATCATCCCTTTGTGCCTAAATGTTTAACGAGGTACCGTTACCCTTCGACATTAACAAAAACGACTCAGACTTAATGTTAACATCAACGACGCTATCATTTGTTTTTAAATGTGGTTTCAATTGAACTCTTACTACAGTCCTCGCGAATCTTTATGGCTCGCTATGCTCTGAATGTAGCCGTCGGTACGAACTTGCGCATCGTATATTTCATAACCAATACGAACGTAGCACACTCACACTAAGGCGCGGGAGGCGAGGACGCTTGCGGGTAGAACACGGCGCCCGCGGGCGTGCCCTACCTCCACGCCCTGCGTCCCTTTGATACCAGATTTTGTGTTCTGCGCAGCGTAATGCGGCTAGGTTCTGAGCGACCATAAAGTTTGGCGAGGACTGTACTTACTAACTTCTCAATCCCTAAAAGACCCATTGCTGAGCCCGGACTGCTCCAACTACTGTAGGGAAATTGTCCTACTTGTGCCAGGCTAACGAGACGGGTTTCCTTACAAGTTTCCCTTTTCGTGCGGCTAGGTGCCTTTTCGTACCTTCACAGGTTGTAATAGCCGGAAACCTACCTATAAAAGATGGAATGGGTAGTTAACACGGACCTACATTACATACCTAGTAATGATTTGTGAATGCATTAATGAATTCAACTCTAAACAAGCCTAAATGTTAAAATAATTTACAGAGAAGAGAACAAGCTACTTTAATCTCTATATATAAAAATGAATAGCTGTTCGTTAGTCTCGCTAAAACTCGAAAACGGCTGGAGCGATTTGGCTAATTTTGGTCTTGAAATATTCGTGTGTGTCCAGGGAAGGTTTAAGAGTCTAGAGAAAACATTGATATTGAAATGAATGCCGCATGGCATTAAGTCCACCTTGTGTACCATGTTTGTACATTAAGAATAAATAAATAAATAAATATTGTAAGTAAAATAATAAAAACAACAATTTTATTTTCCCATACAAACTGTTACCTGTCAAACATTTGACGTTCGTCCCGACGGTTCGCTATTTTTGGCATAATTACTTTTTTTCTTTTTTAATTACATTAAATAAGGGATTGGAATCGATAAGAGAAGGCGGTATATTAATGTATTATTAATTATTCCAATTCGAATTCAATATTCATAGTTCAGACAGGACAACGTCTGTCGGGTCAGCTAGTGTTTGATAAATTCCATTTTTGTATACTTACCAAACATATTTACGTTACGATACATGTGACTGTGATATGATGCTTTATCATTATCTTACATTAGTCCACTGCCAGTCATAGGCCTCTCCTACTGTGACATAGTATCTACCAGATACACCTCCCATCTAGAACACAAGAACTTCTCTACTCTAATTACACATCACATTTTTCAGACCGCTACATAATTTCAAGGTCCAAATTCATGCAGGACAATTAGCCTTCGTTGGCACTTGCTGAGTGATCACGTTTTTAAAATAAGGCTGGTGACATTGCGTTTTCTAAATCCTTTACCACACGGACAATGACAACAGATCTTCTTATATATAAAAATGAATGTTTGTCTGTATGTCCTTTAAAGAATCGTAAACTATCGTATCGTAGTTTACGCTTCTGATCTTCAGCAAAGTGTTGTGCATGAGCACATGAAGGTCTCTGACCAAAAAGGAAATTGAATTCTGGTGTAATGGCTTTACTTTAAATTTATTTTAGTTAGTATCGTATGAACGTGCACAGGGTAGAGCTAGTTCTTAAAAACTGGCCGGATTACATTGACAAAATTACATATTTAAACGCTTTAAATCAATAATAATTTTGCTTACATGTCCATCGCTGTATTTCTCATGCTAAGTGAACAATGTTCTTTATGGGAAATAAATGTCTTAAACAACAAACCACCGTTGCAAACCTCTGCCTCAAAGTACGCCAAGAAAACAGCCACTCACTAAGCCGTGCTTGCTCGTTCAGTCAATCGCCACCGACACCTCACTGTAGACCTGCGAACAACTTTCACCGACGCAACTCACACACGCGACTATGACGGTCTAGTTTTAAAAAATAAAACAAAAATAAAGTGAACCGTAGTGTTGTGCTCAAACATTTGGGATTCGTATTATGTTAGTGTTGTGAAAATGCTTCAGCCCAGGTTATATGGATTTGGGGGGCAATACAGGATGGTGCTAAGTGCGGTCGTGTGCGCTCTGCTGTTAAGCTCGACAACATGTCAAGGTGAGTGCTTAATATTAGAACTGTGAATGTTTCTTCGGTCACGACATTTTGTGATAGTGTCCTTATATGTTGCGTAAGAAAATCAATCTTTTGTAGAAGGTGGTGCAACAAAACCTCTGTAGCTATCTGGAGTGAGGGCATAGAACAAATCAAAAGAAGAGATTTTTTGTGAGAAACTGGCTGGTTTGTGGACCAGATTGGTAATACGACCAGCTATCGTTATAAATTGTATGGTTCTATGGTAAATTTTATGGGGCTTTTAGGTTTTATACGCTTAGTAAGCTGAGTTATATTATTTCTATTCTATTCGTTTAGTTATGGCATGTTAACAAAAAAAGTAGCTTGGCTTTTCCTGAAATTAGTAAATAGATCATCAGTAGTACGATCCTTTCAACTTTTTGTAACTAATCAACGGTTTCACAGCTTGTGCGCTGTCTTCATGGTTTCTCAGTTCGATTCCTGGTTGGTGTTGTGAGCTAGACTTACTTGCTCTGCCTCTACATATCGAGTGTGTCCGAGAATAAAGGGATTCCTAGGGCTAGACTCGGTCTTTATGAACAAAATTCTCATTTTTGTATGTGGAAAATGTATTAGGTGTTCCGGATATACGAGGGTGGTTACTAGTCATTCATTTAATCGTCCTCTAAGCCCACTGATGGGTCTGATGAACCGAACCTCTAAGATTTGGGGGAAAATCACCCCCTAGTCTTGAATTGTCACCTTATTACAAATGGAACGTTTTTTACATGGGTATTCCTGGATACCTTGGGGACTAGCCGGGTTACGAAGAACGTAGTAGTTGCACCCAGATCTACCCACTGAAACCCACTCCATGCTCCGCCTGACTGAGGCAATGTTGTCCGCGACCCTGGTGAGCTTTGACCTCGATCAGCGGAGTCCCGAAATGCCCGAACGCTGAATGCTCTGCAAACAAAAAAGATTGAAACATTATTATCATCAAAGTGATTGCCTTCTTGGTCTAGATATACCGCCTTTGGATCCCCGGTTTTACCGGGGTCCGTCCCCGGTTGGCAAGATCACCAGGCTCAGTTAGGCAAGATCTTGGAGTAAAGAGGCACTTTCTCTGAGTCTGGGTGTCATTTGTATTCGTGAATTTCATGTATGGATTCATGGTATACAAATATGAAATTTGATAAACAAAGTGTCGTTCTATTACTACAAATACTGGCAAAAACCATTATGCAAAACCTAAATGCCATAGTTGAATACCGACCATACAAAAGATATCGACGCGTTCAACATGTTCGGCCATTTTGAACTTTTACTTAAAGCATGTAGACTTCCGCGTGTAAGTCCAGTTCTATAACTATTTGTTTAAATGTCACTTGTTGTGCATATATGCCGTAACTGAAGGCTTTAACAATGATCATAGATTAATACAGCGTAATTTGCAATATTGTTATGCTATTGGGATGGAAAAAAAGCCTAACCTTAAGTCGAAATTCTTACAGAGTGTGTCCGTCAGAAAGGTATAAAACGTCTCTCGCTGGTCGACATTTCAGAGTCATCGGAAATCACTTGTACAATTATTTGAACAAATATTGTAACATTTACTCCCTTAACAGATATGATTGTAAAAAAGTACTTATCGAATGGTTACTCTGCAAAAGCTATGACGAGGTAGAAGATATTATTAAAGTAGCAACACTATAGTGTTTGCAATTGTTTTTTTCTTTAAATCTTTATTATTCGTCTTCATGTCAATGGCCTACCCCTCATTATGGAAATTGTTATTATTTAATTTTATTTGAAATCTGATTTCTTCGTAGTAGTTGCATTTAATAACTGTTCTTAATTTTATACAGAAACTTAATTACGCAAACAATATAGGATTGCTTGTACCCATAACACAAGTTAATTCTTAATTTGGGTACAGCGTAATTTTTAAAGTGATCAAATGCATTTCTCAACTGTACGCAACAAATATTTTGTAACCATGTAACTTTCTTCCTTGATTAACATTTTGTATTTGTATTTACATCATCTCGTTGACTGAGAGACCTGTAACATGCTTAATGTTGTCACGGAAGAAACAATATCTTTGTAAATTAATATTAAGCTTTCATTCATTTAATAAATAAATTTATTATATATTATTTATTAAAGCTCTTAAGTGTTACTATTCAGCTCGTAAAGACAAGACGGAAATTAGCCTACTGTGCGTCTGGCCTGCGTCCAGACGGTTTGGCACGGATTTGTTTCAAGTTTTCCTTCTCTTGGTTAGGTTTTCTGCCATGTAGTTATCTTTAGTCAGCTCTTCTGATATCCTCGGGGCAGTTCAGTGGAGTGCTGAAATGGTGTACTCTAAATCCGTCCGCACGAAACACCATTTCATAAAACCACCTGGCATGTGAATTATTTTTAAATCATAATATCTTGTTTGATTTATTAATGTAAAATACCTTTACGTGACAAATTACAACATCAAATATACTTAGCTATAAATATAAATGATTCATTTGACTAACTCTGTATTTATCAATGAAACTTTCCCTTTACAGCCAGCTACAATTTTTGACCTACATTAAATATGATTGACGATATCTTCGAAACAGTGCATTGTTACTTATATAATAGAACATAAAACAATGGTTTTATAGTATTTCCATTACGTCCTGTAAGCTTTTTTATTGCTTTATAAACTACGAATACTGTAGTCATAATTCTACTATATAATATGTACTATATTTAGTTTAATCGTCGTTCGTCGTTACAGCCCATAAATAGCCCTCCACTGGGTCGGGCCTCCTCCAAATTCATGGAGGGAAATTAGCCTACTGTACCACGCTGGCAAGACGGTTGGCACAGGTTTTATATCAAGTTTTCCTTCTCTTGGGGCTAGGTTCTTGCGTTCTTTTAGTCTTACGACACCCTAAAGACGGTATGGGTTGGTGTCATTGTATATTCTAAATCCGTCACCACACGGACACATAGTATAATCAAGCGGTCTCAACTATGGGCATTATACGAATTCAATCGGCCGACAAGAATTCAGGTCAAAATGTCGAAAGTTAATTTTAATATTTTAACCATTCCCCGAAATTAGTTGGTGGAACATAAAATAGTTTTATAATACTTTCTTTTTATATTGCTGTCCTTGTGAATTGAATTATTATTTATTATTATTTCAATAACCCGGACTTATTTTAAACCAGTGAATACAAAATGACGTTATGCGAATCCGAAACGCTAAATGTAATGATATTATTACAGTAATCCAAATAACTAGAATTAAAGTACATGTGGTGACAGATTAAGAATTCATTGTGTCACCACCCCCTTCCATCCTGAGGGTGTCGTAAGAGCCGACAAAATGAAATGACAAGGCCGAAAACCTTGAGAGAAGGAAAAGTTGATACGAAACTCTGTACCAACCCGTCTAGCCAGGGTGGTACAGTACAGTAGGCTAATTACCCTCCATGTAAATGGAGGAGGCCCAACTCAGCAGTGGGATGAGTAGTAGTAGAAATTTATATGAAAATCTCTTGGACAGCCAAATTTACTAGAACCAAACAAATAATATTTTATTTTTCCGCATGGGTCAAATGCAGTAAATTTTATTTATGTATTTCATTATAGAGCCATCATTACAGGTACACTAACCTAATAAAATAAATAAATAAATATCCTTGGACATTTCACACAACGCCATCTCGTCCCAAGCTAAGCAACTTAATGCTTGTGTTATGGTAACGAGATGGATGATAAACTACTTATATACATATTTTTTTTTGTAAATACATACATGTTATAGATAGAAATGACACCCAGACTCCGAGCCAGTGCCTCTGGTTTAGACAAAGACACTTGCCCGACCCCGGAATCGAACCCGGGACCCGTTGATACAAAGGCGGCACATCTAACCACTAGACCAACGAGGCAGTCATAATACTACTTGTCAGTCCATAAATGACCCACTGCTGAGTCGGGCCTCCTCCAACTACATGGAGGGTAATTAGCCTACTGTGCCATGCTGGCCAGACTGGTTGGCATAGGGTTTCGTGGCTATAGAGGACTAATACCCGCTAAAGGTTTCTGGTAGCTGGCAGTCTGCACGAGATCTTGCATTGTAGAGCTCTATGGGGGGAGGTGTGTCTTCAACGGTGGTCGTGTGTGGCTCTCTACGAGCCCCTGGGCCAGGCAAGGCGCCAATTTAATAAATGTATTCCAAAAAATCTGATAACAGTTACTTACGGGTTGAGCAAGCTTTGCCAAATTGACAAGTCCTTGACATTAATACACTTAAAATGTTATTGAGTGTCTCATAATTATGAAAGTGATACGAAAGTTATGTAAGCCAATAATCGAGACTGTTTTTTTTTAAATAACAATAGCATAGCTAAGCAATGTTTCCCCCCCTTTACCTCCAGAGATTTTTCAGGGCTCAACTGATTTTCATGGAACATATTATTTTGTAATGTGCACGTGATGCGCTTTCATTTGAGACCCCACTCGATGATATTGGCAGACATTCGATAAATCTTCCCCACTTTCACACCCCATAACTTTTAAACGACTCAACCGATTTTCATCAAACATGTCTAAGAACACTCGCCCGTAACTCACCTGTCATACAAAAAACTGTATTGAAATCGCTTCATCCTTTCGCGAGCTACGGTGCGACAGACAGACAGACGGACAGACAGCCCTCTTTTTGCGTCGGGGGTTAAAAAACTGGCTCAACTATGCAAGCTAAATAAACATATTTTAGCTGGTGGTGGACGTTCGGCCTTATCCCTATATTGATGACCCATTTTTAATTACCTTACTGTGCCACGCTGGCTGGCAAGACGCGTTGGTACTAGGTTTGTGCGTCCCCTCACTCGCCTCCTACGACACCCAAAGTGTGGAATGGGTTGGTGAAATTTTTTAACATACAATCATAAAATAAATCCATCTAACATACTTAAAGATCTTGTGCAACGTTAGTGAATGGTCAGGCTAAATGCCAAATAACTATTCGCTACTCAATTTGTAACTTAACGCATAAGTATGTTAAGTAATACTTGACGCTCACTTAATACTTGAAAATGTATTCGACGATTTGGTCTGTAGTTATTTTATCGTTCTTTAAACGATAAAGAAATAGGTACAAACCAAATTATTAATTCATACTAATATATCGGAATACAAACACGATTAAATTGTCAAATGTATAGCTGCCACCGGTTCGGAATGGTGTTCCACAACGAGGAGCCAGCAAGAAAGCGAAAAGAAAAAGAAAGAAGAAGAAAGAGAAAGAAAGAAAAGAAACTGTCTTTTTTGCTATGTATGTCATGGGTGGATAAAGTGAATGTTCAAGTTGATTGTTTAAATTTATTAAATGTGATGGAATATTATTTTTATTAATTATACCATGTGTGTTGCCAGTGATGACATATGGAACAGAGACGTGGTCGCTCACTATCGGCTCCATCAGAAGGCTCAAAGTCACCCAAAGGGCAATGGAGAGGGCTATGCTCGGAGTTTCCCTGCGAGATCGAATCAGAAATGAGGAGATACGCAGGCAAACCAGGGTCACCGACATAGCCCACAAGATTGCCAAACTTAAGTGGCAGTGGGCAGGGCACATAGCGCGCAGGACCGATGCCCGATGGGGCAGAAAAGTCCTCGAGTGGCGACCGCGTTCCGGAAAGCGCAGTGCTGGTAGGCCTCCCACACGGTTGACCGATGACCTGGTTAAGGTCGCCGGAAAACGATGGATGCGGGCGGCCCAGGACCGGCCTTTGTGGAAATCTTTGGGGGAGGCCTATGTCCAGCAGTGGACGTCTTTTGGCTGAAATGATGATGATGATGATGATGTTGATGATACCATTTCTGCTAATACTGGTAGTATACTCAGCCCATAAATGACCCACTGCTGAGTCGGGCCTCCTCCGATCACAGGGAGGGTAATTAGCCTACTGTGCCACCCTGGCCAGATGGGTTGGCACGGGGTTTTATTTCCAGGTTTCCTTCTGTTGCGTCTAGCTTGCGGGCTTGTCATTTCCATTTGTCTCCTTTTACAACACCCTCAGGTTGGAATGGTGTGGTGACATTGTGTATTCTAAATCCGTCATCACACGGAATATACCATCTCATTCCTAATATATTAAATTACGTTTCGACTGAGAAATGATTCATCATGATAAAAAGTGATTTGTACATATGAAATATCAATTATTTTTTAAAACGGAAAATGTCGCGGGGGCAGTTTACATACATGTAATTCACGAGCTCAAATGACACCCAGACTCCGAGCCAGTGCCTCTGGTTTAGAAAAAGACACATGCCCGACCCCGGAATCGAACCCGGACCCGTTGATCCAAAGGCGGCACATCTAACCACTAGACCAACGAGGCAGTAATATGTAGGTAGTCTTAGAAATATAATGAAAGTATTCTAAAGATATAAATGGACGTCTAATGATATGGAAGTTTCAATAGACGCCAATTATGTTTAATTATTTTTACGTTACATATCATGTTCTCACAAATTACAACCTACTAGCACAGAATATATATTAAACGCAGTAAAGTAACTGTTGACTGACGTCGTAAACATCATACACACACACAAATGAGTGTAAACAAAGATATATCAGCGGTATCATAGCGGTATCTTCGTCCCTATGTATGCTTAAATCTACAAAACTACGCAACGGATTTTGAAGCGGTTTTTTCAATAGATAGAGTGATTCAAGAGGAAGGTTGATATGTATAATACATTCATAATATAGCTCAGAAACACTGATAAATTTAGAGGTTCATCTCTGGACCCGTGCGAAGCAGGGGTGCGTCGCTAGTCTTTTTATATATAAAAATGAATGTTTGTCTGGACGTACTTTATAGAATCGTAAACTATGCATTTGATCATGTGATGATCTTCAGGAAAAGTGTTGTGCATGAGAAGAGGAAGGTTTCGGAAAAAAAAAGAATATTTCGCACGCTTAGTATTAAAGTGACCGAATTCAAAAAAATATTTTTTTGGCAAATCGATAAAAATAATTTAACTATTGTTTTTTAAAAGTGTTTTTATCGATTTGCCAAAAAAATCTTTTTTTGTAATTCGGTCACTTTAATACTAAGCGTGCGATTTGTAATGTAATGTTTTTCCATCCAAATTATTTTATTTAGTGGCGTAGAAACGCGCGTAGGGTACACATAGTGCATAATAAAAATACTGACTAAATAAAAAAAGAATTGCTTACAAATATATACATTAATCCCATTTCGGTTTCAGTATTTAGATAAAAAAAAATGTAGCTTAATTCCCACAAACGACCCACTGTTGAGTTGGGCCTCCTCCCATTACAGGGAGGGCCATTAGACTACTGTGCCACGTTGACGGGTTTGCACAGGGTTTCGTTTCTAGTTTTCCTTCTCTTCCGGCTAGGTTCTCGGTCCTTTTACGATTACGGTCCGTCGTATCTTACGACACCCGCAGGATGGAATGGTGTGGTGACACCATGTATTTTAAATCCGTCACCACATGGACTAATCTGTCTTCGTGTTATCATAACGTGGAACCTGGAACCTAAGAGTCATGGGAGACCGAAAAATAGATGGATGGACTGTGTGAATGAGGACATGATTATGAAAGGTGTGAAAGTAGATATGACGGCCGGAGTGTATGAAGAGAGAAAACATGTTGTGTCGACGCCTAGCGAGGGACAAGGGCCACAAGGTGTATTAGTATTGAATAGTGCTCACTAGTGACCGCTTAGCAGTCGAAATTCAACCATATTAACTTCAAATTATAGTTCTATTCCTATTTTGACCACAGACTTTAACAATAAACAAAAGAGTATTTATGCGTGTGTGTGTCAAATACATGGTAGTGTGTAATGTGTTTTATGCGTAATTTGAAGAAAAATATATAAACTATGAGCGTGGGTAATTTCATACTCAATTTTCGTAAAAAGGGGTACCTACATAGTTTTTGCTTCACGTATTCATATACTACATTACTTCCGAAGTCCCACATAATCGCCGAACCCATCCCGAAGGGTGGCGGTACGCATAAAGCATTTCCCCACCGTCACAAAAAAGGGGTTCTAAGCATCCGCGGGTGGGGAAGTAGTGCACCACACCCTACCCACAGCAGATGAGGAAATCTTAATCTTACCCGGATTTGACGTGTTTAAGGTTTAAGGTCAGAGCAGCAGGCTCGGGACCGCCTGACCGCGTCACCTTACCCACGAGGGGAAATGGCGCCTTAAAGCAGGCGCCATATATTAAAGACAAGAGTAGAGCTCTGACCTCTCCTCGCCCAGCCACCACCGATCTTGATGACGTTTAGGAAGTTTTCCGCAGGTGGGACTCGAGACCGGAACAATAGTCGTTTTAGTGGATAACCCGGGTGCACATCACCATCTTCTCGCACTTGTGGACTATAAAAGGTTTCCTCCACTATAAAAAAGGGGTTCTTAACATGTTTTTAAGACTACAGCATTTTGTTAAATAACTTTAGTGCAGCTGATGAAGCAATGGCTACCAAATACCTGCTCAATCAGTTTAAAGTTTAGAATGTTTAGCACAGTCTAAAAATTACCACAGACTTTACACTTTAGCATGTAGGACAGAGACATTTAGGCTGCAAAGCTTTTAAAATTGCTAATGGATCTTTGAAACACGTTTGTCGTAGTTGTGCTAAATTCCGATTTGTAAAACGACAAGATTTTTTTTCTGTTTGATATGGTTGGCATATTTTTCTATGTACTACTACTATACAGCTCATAAATTAGCCACTGCTGAGACGAGCCTCCCCAAATTACAGGGAGGGTATTTAGCCTACTGTGCCCCGCTGGACAGAAGATTTCCTTCTCTTACGGCTAGGTTATTGATTCTTTTGTCGGCTCTTACGAAAACCACTGAATGGAATAGTGACAATGATTAATCTAAGTTCGTCACAACACGGGCCTAAAAACTACTGTCATGATTTTGTCACGTTTTAATAGAACTATTTTGGTGATTGAAAATTTAGTGTGTGAGTTGACTTCAGATATAGATTATACATAAAAAGTATTTAATTTGACTAGCTCTCAAAAAGAACGAGCAGAACGTTGCCACCCCACTCCTTGTCAATATTCGTTCATGACATGACAGGAGAGAGGCAGTTCTTGCTGAGCGGTCGAACCAAGCGGTTCTCCCAGATTAATGTACAAGTGATATGCATTTGTACAGTTGGAAATAAATGGGAATGACTACTGGAAAAAGTGTTTTCTTATCACTACTACTATAAAACCTACGTTCACAAAAAAAACGCATATATTGTTTTAGGAGCTACAACGCCACAGACCGACGTCCAACTTATTATATCGCTCTCTTTAGACAAACAACAAAAAATTACAAGTTTTCTTGTTATTGACGTTACATAAAGACCGTAATGCAAAAATAAAACATTGCATCTATTTGTGTTCAGTGTAATAACGGTTTCACTTTTCACTGAAACTTCGTGACCAGATAACACGATATTCGGTCCTTTGTATTGATTAAAATCCACGATCGGTTTGTAATAAGCAATTAGCGTATTGATAGCTGGAAATGATGAGATAAATGCTTCAATTGTTACGTAAGACGTTAGATATTGTTCGCAAGACGCCCAAGAGTATACGAGTCAGTAAGAGTGTACGAGAGTGCAGGATTCAGGTATTCCTGCCCATGTGGAGATGAAGACTCTGTTGCTAATGATACTATTGGAAATAAAACTCATTGACGTAATACTTTTTGATAAAAGCATCAGCATTTTGAGAATACGACCGGCATCAAACCCGGTCACATGCTGCTACAGGAATTAGGACTGCAGCTACGAAACCTGTATTGGTTAATAGGCCACCGATCACAACTGTCATTATGTAACAAGCTTTTGCTCTACAAAACGATCCTTAAGCCGATTTGGACTTATGGAATACAATTATGGGGGACAGCCTCCCATTCCAACATTGAAGTAGTGCAAAGATTCCAAAACAAAATGTTGAGGACGATAACCGGCGCCCCCTGGTTTGTCACCAATGAACAATTACACCACGACCTGCGTATGCCGACAATTAGACAGGAAATTCTCTCCTTTACAAAGAAGTATAAGGAAATAATTAAAGACCATCCTAACAGCCTGGCCAATGTATTGATGGAGGAAAACTATACAACTCGAAGATTAAAACGAAAGATGCCAACAGACATAATTAAATTTCAACAGTGAAGTAAAGTAGGATGTGACGTAGGTTGCATTCCGAGCATGTCAAAAGAAAACCTAACCAACCCACTGATAAATGTCCCAGTGGCGACAGATCGCAGTGTAATAAGAGACAAAAAAAAAAACATACTGCTAAAAGCTGACACGCATAGAAAGACGAAGAAAACACATTAATTCAGCAAAGCACACATAACAACACAACTTACTACATTACTTACTTACGTATACGAAGCATGTTGCAATTGAAATTTTGTATCTTACAATTTCCCTGAAACTTTTGGAGGCACTATGAAAAGTTTAATGTCTCAGATCAATACAATAGATCAATAAAATAATTTGGTGTTTCAGCCCACAAATGACCCATTGCTCAGTCGAACCACTCCAAATTCGTGGAGGAAAATTAGCCTACGGTGCCACACTGGCAAGACGGGTTGGCACGGAGTTTGTATCAAGTTTTTCTAGTAGTAGTATTTACAAATGTCGTCTTTAAAATTTCTTTTAAAATTTAATAAATCATGACATGTTTAGTTTCTTTTAGGTTTATTTCTAATACTTTTGTCTGTTAAGAAAATACATATTATGTATCTATTACCAACAGCAGCTTTTTGACTCTTAAAATTAATTTAAACGGTATTCTATTTGTAAATCATTAATACATCTCCTTTCAAATCTGTAGATGCATTTTAAAATCAATCATATGTTATATCGATATAAGGTATAAATTTGAGGTGTATAAAATAGGTCTATACGTTTACTCATCTCAGCTATGTTGATTAAATACAGCTCGTTTACATTTACGCAGTTGGCTTGTGACCACAGACCTATTAAAATGTAGAACATCCAAAGATATTTTATACTCCGCAGGTTTTAATGTCAGCGAGAAGAACTGGCTTGTGTTAAATTATGCATTGATTTATTATTCAAAACCTTAGACAGTTATTATTTTTCATGTCATGCCCATTTCTAAATCCTAGGTTTTCATACGCTATTAAAATAATTTATGTAAAAATATACTTTCATTATATTTTCGCGATTTAAGCCGTGACATAATACTTAGCCCATAAATAACCCACTGCTGAGGCGGGTCTTCTCCCATTACATGGAGGGTAATTATTCCTTTACCACGCTGGCAAAGGAAAACTTGATAAGAAACCCCAGACGAGCCAACCCGTTTTTCTTATCAAGTTTTCCTTCTCTTACAGCGAGGTTTTCGGCCTTGTTGTTTTCTTTTGTCGGTTCTTACGACACCCTTAGGATGGAATGGGATAGTGACGATGTATTCTAAATCCGTCACCATACGACTTCTTCAGCTAACTACACAGCTTAATACAGCTTTTGTTGTTTTAAGCCTTCTTTTATGATGATGTTCTGTGCATAGAGCATGGATGGATATACATAATATAAAAAAAAATACAGTCGTTCCCCTTTTAGTAAATTACTAGCGACCCGCCCTGGCTTGGCACGGGTACAATTATGCATGTATTATATATATAAACCTTCCTTTTGAATCACTATCTATTAAAAAAAAAACGCTTCAAAATCAATTGCGTAGTTATAAAGATGTAAGCATACATAGGGACGGACAGACGACAGCGACTTTGTTTTATACTATGTAGTGATGTAGTGATATATTTACCTAAATTCTTTGACTCGGCTAATGCTATCTAGTTATCCTAAATTCTTCCCTCAATTTAAAAGCTCGTAATTATCATAATATTTGCGTTTCACTAAGCAGTTTTAAGTTAGTCTTTTAATATTATTACTGAGTTTTTCACATTGTTAAATAGCACGCATATTATTTTATACAGCTATCTACATCCGTTCATCGATTTTTAATTAGAATAGTTCTAGAAACGACCATTCCATTGGACATAATGTTCGGAAATTGAAAACATATTAATGGGTTATAAAAACCATCTGCCAATAACATTTATCACGTGAATATAATCGCTAACAGCTAGCACTAGAGCCGCGCCTTAGCTATCGAAACCTGTACCTTAGTGGGTCACAGCGACCAACTAGTGATGTACACACGCACTTTCGATATTCGATATATTGGCGCAATGGCCTGAGATCCCAGGGTCATCAAAATATAACTATTTTTCGAGTACCAAATATGTTAGATTACTTTACATTTAAAAGGGAGGCAGTCGTACTGTAGTGGTTGGTGCCGAACGCAGTTGATGTGTAGGTTAAAGACCCACAGCTGAGTCAGGCCTCCTCCAATTACATGGAGGGAAATCAGCCAGAAGATTCGTATCACGGAGGGGCACGCCTTGGAATAAGGGACTTCGCCGCCTATAGATCACTGGGTCCCGGAGTTCGATTTGCCCGGGCTGGGCAAATGTCCAGTGAAGAAAACCAGAGGCACTTGCTCTCTGCATAGAGTCACGGTGTTATTTCGTAAATGTCATGTTTGTAAACTGCACTAAGTATACCCGTATAGCGTACGGGTATACCTAGTGCATGGGATTTTAAAAGGAAAAGAAGACAATATTTTATTCGATGTGTTGGCGTGACGAACATCACTATGTGGGAACTCTTTTTGGGAACAGGTTTCGGATCCCTTCTGCACAATTTCTCTTAATTGTTATTCATATTTGAGTACGTTTATTACTAAATTGCGTTTTAATAACTTCTGTGTAATGTTCGGAATTGCAATACTTTAAGGAACATTTGAAGAAAATAATAGTGAAAATATGGCGTTGTACTTTAAGGGCTGAAGCACACCGGAATGGTAGCGGCTGGCAGCGGCGCGGCGAGCACTATAGGTGTGAAATAATTTTAAACTTTATCTACATACTTAAGGTGAATGTTCCAGGGTAACCCGCGAAATTCAAATTTTCTTACGTTTTTTGCAATTTGCAGGCCAGTGCTAGGTTGTATGATGATGAACATTTGATTCGCGGCTGTAAGACGTATGTAGTTACAGAGTTATAATGATTAAACTCATCAATACAACCCTCCAAGCTCTTAAAGGTGCAAGAATGACTTTGAGCTTGAAAAAGATTTTCTTGCACCTTTATGAGCTTGGAGGATTGTATTGATGATTTTGATGATAATAATTCTATAACTACATACGTCTTACAGCCGCTAATAAGATTTTAATCAACATACAACCTAGCACTGGCCTGCAAATTGCAAAAACGTAAGAAAATTTGAATTTCGCGGGCTACCCTGGAACATTCACCTTAAAATATCAGTATCGCTTGAAAAGCCTGAAAAGGTCGCGACCCAGCCGCCGGCCTCCCGTAGACCGCGGGACCGCGGGCCGCGGTAAGTGCATCTTGTCGATACTGATCTTGTATGTATGTAGATAAAGTCTAAAATCATTTCACACTGAAAGTGCCGCGCCTAAAGGCTAATTCTCACCAACTCTTTCGTTCCCAGGGTGGTGTTAAACCTTATTTAGTTAGGCAACAATGTAGCCGCAAGCCGCTCCTGCCTTTTGGCTAAATTGATGATATGCTGGTCAGACGAGTTAGGAAAGGTTTCATAGATAGATAAATATTTTTCTTATTGCACACCAACAATCGATATGAAGTCAGTGTATTTTTAAATTTACTCTCCACATGGCGAACATACTCTCAGGAGTGAAAGACATACAGTTTGTGGAATGGGAACGGGTTTTTTTTGTTCAGAAACCTTCTTGGGCTCATTCACAATAATATTCTTTAAGATCAGGTGATGATCAAATGCATAGTTTAGGATTCTATAAAAGACACACAGAAAAGCATTAATTTTTATATAAAAGAGAAGATTATTCCTTTTGTAAGCTATATCACGTCTTTATTCTAGAATCCCTATATTCTATTACACCCTGTAGAGCCGTCCGAAATTTAGAAAGTCGATAACATTGGCGGTTTCATATTGACGACTGCGCAAACACACAAACGAGTCTGACCCCTCATGGATTGTGAAAGCTAGAAACATCTTGTGGACGGTCCGCGGTTTTGCGAAGACCATTATGACCTTTACCTGCGATTGGCGACTTGCAAACTTACACCACAGAGTAATACAGAGCGAAACCTTCTAAAGAGTGAGCAAAATTGTTACCTATTCTTATAGGGTTGGCACAGGAGGATTAAAACAAACACACAAAAGTTTGTTTACATCTATTTGTCATTTAATAATAAGAGACATACTTTTAGTCATAAAATTATCACATAATTTCAAAAAGTCTTCTTTGGTCTTTGGTATAATTAAAAAAACGATATGTTTTTATTTTTTCGATTGCTTTTCAGGCACACAGTAAAATAAACCATATTTACACTCTTTCTGACGACATAGTCGTAATGGCTGAGACCATGGAGGGCCTCACTACGATGCTCGATGGCCTCTGTGGAGCCTCCGAACGAGTCGGCCTTAAGATGAACATGGAGAAGACGAAGATCATGTCTAATATCCATGTTCAAGCCACTCCTGTTAACATCGGAGGTTCTACCCTCGAAGTTGTTGACCATTACATTTACCTGGGACACACTGTCCAGTTAGGTAAGTCCAACTTCGAGAAAGAGGTCAATCGTCGGATCCAACTCGGCTGGGCAGCGTTCGGGAAGCTGCGAAAGATCTTCTCGTCCACAATACCGCAGTGTCTGAAGACAAAAGTCTTCAACCAATGTGTGTTGCCAGTGATGACATATGGAACTGAGACGTGGTCGCTCACTATGGGCTCCATCAGAAGGCTCAAAGTCACCCAAAGGGCAATGGAGAGGGCTATGCTCGGAGTTTCCCTGCGAGATCGAATCAGAAATGAGGAGATACGCAGGAAAACCAGGGTCACCGACATAGCCCACCGGATTGTCAAACTTAAGTGGCAGTGGGCAGGGCACATAGCTCGCAGGACCGACGTCCGATGGGGCAGAAAAGTCCTCGAGTGGCGACCGCGTTCCGGAAGGCGCAGTGCTGGTAGGCCTCCCACACGGTGGACCGACGACCTGGTTAAGATCGCCGGAAAGCAGTGGATGCGGGCGGCCCAGGACCGGCCTTTGTGGAAATCCTTGGGGGAGGCCTATGTCCAGCAGTGGACGTCTTTTGGCTGAAATGATGATGACACTCTTTCTAATTTATTCAAATTTCAATTTTAAACAAACACGCACGACGCGACACACAGGGGACAGTGAGGTAGCCCTTTGTTAAAGCACTGGCCGAACTAGTATACTCAAACTCAAACTCAAAAGGAACTTTATTTACGTAGGTTTCATCACAAAACTCTTATAAATCGTCATATTTACAAACACCATTATCATCTTACGGCCCCTGTCCCACACTAGGTGGTAGTCTCCACACACACCTATCAGTCGTCATACCTACATTCACACCTTTCACACACAACCGGTTTCGTTCCGTACGTGAGGAGCCGCCAGTGCTCCCGCACACACGCGCATCATACTTGTAGTGGTGTACCTACTGTGGCGCTGTTCTTAGAAGGTTTCACTCTGTCCTTTATCTACTCCTGTGCTTACACTTTACCGGCTACTCATAACTTACGGGTAGCAATATAAAAAATATATATATTCCATGTGGTGACCGATTGAGAATACATTAGCAACCCTCCTCGGCTTTGCACGCGTGCAATGATGAACATCTAAATTTATCAACGGGTCAACGGGTCCCGGGTTCGATTCCGGGGTCGGGCAAGTGTCTTTGTCTAAACCAGAGGCACTGGCTCGGAGTCTGGGTGTCATTTCTATCTATAATATGTATGTATTTACAAAAAAAAAATGTATATATGTCGGAGGAAGTAGTCAGAATGGACTTGATTGCTGGTTACATAAAGATGATATCAATTAGCCTAGAAAATACTTTGTTAAATCTTAATTTTAATCAGTTTAATTTGTTAGATTTTTCTATTCAATTTAGTTTGTCATCTTTTTAAAAGAGGACGTTATATTATTTTGCATTGTCAGAGCGGAGGGTAGTCCTCGAGCGGGGTCGAGGCGCCATCTTGACGTTCGGCAAAAACTTATAAAAGGAGCGCGATCGAGGTGGATCGGGCATTATGATAGAAACAGTGGTTGCGGTGTGGTGTGTTAATGCTGGAGTGTAGTTAAGATCGGTACCTTGAACCCGCTGCTCAAATAAAAGGTTTAAACAGTTTATTCTCCGACATCAGAAGTGGTATGTAACTCAGTCAGCCCACGTGGAGAAAACAGTGTAGTGATAATGTGTGTGCTTCTGTACGCGATGGAAATGACTGATAATGGCGATTCATTGTCACTCTAAAGGAGATATTAAGCTACATGGAGATTGTTCTAACTAAACCGAAAATCACAAGTGGCAGTCATAGTGCGGCGATTAACCAAGTGAACGGGATCACTTGCTTGCGTAGTCATGGACAAGGACACTACGCGTCTAACTGTCCTGAGCGGAGCAGCAGGAAGGCGAGCAACAGTTCTGCGGTCAGCCAGGTCAAAGAATAGTGAGTGGGTCTGGAATTTTACGTCACTCCGGTGAGCAGTTTCCATTTTCTTACTCGGGTAAATTGTATGGTATACGACTTTACGATAGTGTGACTTTGATCGGTATAAGACAAACTTCTATCACGTTAAATTCATGAATTTTGGTCACTGTTCAAGTTGATAATACTTAAGGGGCGCCAGGGACTTTATGAGTCCCGGATCCCTGAGCCGACGATGGTTAAATTCTTCCAGTTATAAAAAGGTGTCGGTCCCGGGGTCCTTTAGTTAAATCTAGTTGTATTCCGGCCTCCCAGTTTGGGAGCCGGGCAGGTAACTTACTGGCTCCTAACTGAACCCTAGAACATTCTGGTTCTTAGGTGAACCCGTAAATACAAAGTTAATTGTATTTATTTAACGAAAAGAAATGCAGGTAAAAGAAAAATAATTAAGGGGTAATGAAAAACCGTCCCGCCTCAGCTGGATTGCTAGGCGGACTCCACTACAGCACGGTCAGCTCCGCAGGAGGCCGGGCTCGAGGAACGGGTCTCGCGTCCAGGCTCCAAAGGTGCCTCTGGATCCTGGCGTTGAGACGAATCTCTCGAGCGGCCACACCTGAAATCCGCCGCAAGGGGGATCCTATTACAAAGTGAAACTATCATGCCTTCCAACAGAAGGAATATGGAGGGCCTACACGGGAAGTCCAAAGGTTAAAACTTTAACCAGTCCACGTGGCCGTATGCCAACACAACACAATGAGCCACGCGGTCCATTTGCATAAGCCGGCGTGGCGAGACAATAAGAAATACAAAGGATTAGTTATAATGCGTGTAAAACTCACTGTTAAAACAATGGCGGAGACGTTTCTCTCTGCTCTGACCGACGCGTCCGCCTATTTCACTGGCAAATGCCAAACTTAACGTTGATGTTTTTTTATTTTTTATTTTCTTGTGGCTCTCACGGTTTGTGTTTAGCCAATGTCAAGTCACTTTGTATCATTTCAATATTATTTCTCTCCATCATCATGGGTTTGCCATTTCCCTGTTAGCCACTCATAAGTAATTTCATTTTGAGTGTCCCCCTCCCACGTGGCTAAGATGTTCTGCACGGACGTGGGGTTGGCCTTTGGGAGGGCGTTGATGTTTTATTTGGGGTAATTTGTAATTAATCGTCTGGCCGTCATACATCGTAGACAACCCCACAGATTAAATAGGGATTCGTAAAGTTGCTAGAACACAAGCCGATATTAAAAAACTAATCTCACTTCCGGTTATTGTGAAAAGATAATCAAATAATATTTGCCAACTATTTAATAATTACAACTCGATTTGTTAAAAACAACTAAATAATATGGGTCAAAACTACCACATCAAACTGCCCAGGTGGCGCCACTAGCTGTCAGAGACTGACGTCCAACGGACTGACATTTAGAGTGACACCAACCTAAAGCCATCACAACATTGTGAATGTAAACAAAGGCAAGTGTAAAAACGTTTGACGGTTTAGCCAATATGTAAAAACTAATTATTTGAAATTCTTTTACATGTTTTGCCTGTTAATTACTTGCGATACGAAATTTAGATTAGACGGGATGTTTTAGCGTTAGGCTTGAGTTCATCGGTCTAGCGTCATATTTTCGGCAGTTTATATCAAAGTTTTCCAAGATTATGGCACCATTATATGCCTTGATTTGCATCGGTAAGGTAGATTGAGAGCCTAAACATAAGGCGATAGGACAGCAGATCCAGATTTCATGCGATCGAAGTTTCAGTCGGCAACGGTGAAATTTCACAACTTCGATAAAATAGGTGCCGTTCCAAAGGCGAGGTGAAAGGCAAGGCAGCCAGTGCTGTCAATTCAGCGTCAAGCTCTGCGGGACCGAGGCCGCGGTCGGACTTAATCTGTTTCAGGTGCAGCAACGCCGGACATTTGGCAACGAAGGGTCCACGTGGCAACAACGTGGCAACAGCGGAGGAGCTGGCGCGGCAGTAGGCGCAAGCAGTTCGGAGCAGCGCCTGCAGCAGCGGCGAGTAACGAAAGGCATGTGGAAGTTTGCTATGTTAGCAATCCCAGCAGTGCGCTGATGAACACTTGTGAGTCGTATCTATTTTATTATGATTCTGGTGCCGAATGCTCTCTCATCAAACATTGTGTTGCGTCAAAGCTTAGTGGAAAGAGGATAAATAACATTGTCAGTTTGACTGGCAGCTCGGTCAATAAACCCAACGTTTTAGAAAATGTAAACCGTATAGAGCAAAAGCGCGTCAATATTACAGAGTTATCTGCAAACTGGTTACAAGCGGAGCAACAACTAGACCCAGAGTGCAATAAAATTATTCATAAACTCGAAAACGATGATCTTGATTTAGAGCTGTAAAATTTATGATCAAATGTGCTGTATAGAAAAAATCAAAGAAATAACCGTAACATTTGGTTACCAATAGTAGGTACCTAGGGCTTTCTGTTGGTCGGTGATAAATCGTATCCATGAGTCGATTATTGAGCTATTAATTCGCGGACTTGTATTTGATTGGCCCTAACCCAAGGCCTAGTTGTCATTCATTGCGTTAACGTGTTGTGTTTCTCTCTCATCCGGCGAACTTGCTCTCACTTTGCTGTTTAGTGCTTTTTGTAAACAAACCCATTGATTTAAAAAAAAAAAACTACAGAGTTTCTTACCGGCTCTTCTCTGTAGAGCAGCATTCCGAACCTGTGGTAGTTTCAGCATTAATGTGGATGGACGTAAGGGTTGTGGAAGATCAAGAGAGATGGATGGATTGTAAACATGAGAAATTGTGTATAAAAGGTGTGACTGTAGATATGACGACTGATAGGTGTGTATGGAGACTACCACCTAGCGTGGGACAGGGGTCGTAAGATGATGATAATGGTAACTGTAAATATGATGATTTAAAAGAGTTTTGTGATAAAACCTACGTAAATAAAGTTAATTACGAGTTTGAGTTTGATTGTTCACTTGGGGTGGGATAAAATCTTAGAGAAGGTATACCAACATTATTGGTTTCCTAATATGGCAAAGTATGTTAGAAAATTTGTTAAGAAATGTATACCTTGTAAAGTGGCTAAATCAAGTAGTGGTAAACGGTAAATCGAGCTGCACCCTATACCAAAAGTCAGCATCCCTATGCACACAATTCATATAGATGCCACAGGAAAACTCAGTGGGAAAAATAATCAAAACGAATACGTTTTCGTGCTCATAGACGCTTTCACTAAATACGTGTTACTTAGACATTCCCTGAGAATTAATGCAGAGTGTGCCATTTACGCACTTAAAGCATCTATATCACTTTTTGGCGCGCCTGTGCGAATATTAGCAGACCAAGGGCGGTGTTTCGCGAATAAAGAGTTTAATGATTGAGTTTAATGAGCACCCTCAAAAATATGTTGACCGTTGTAGAAGTTAGTCCAAATAGGTCATGGCAAGATGCGTTAGGTGATGTTCAACTTGCTATAAATAGCACGATTCATAGGGTAACTAAGGCAAGTCCATTAGAATTGTTAATAGGTAGAGTAGCTAGACCACTAAATTTATTAACTATTGACGATCATGAGATTGAGATAAATTTAAGAGATTAGGGAACAGGCTGACAAATTAATGAAAAATAATGCACAGCTTGATAAAGTAAGATTTGATAAAAATAAGGCAAATGTGACTAGATTTTCGGTAGGAGATTATGTTTTAGTAGAAAATCATGAACGGAATCAAACCAAATTGGATCCTAAATATAAAGGACCTTATGAAGTCATTGAGGTACTTGACGGTGACAGATACCATCTTAAGAGTTTGAACGCTAATCGAACTTACAAATACTCGAGAGAACGCCTACGTCCACTCCCCCAATCATATGTCCCTACTGAGCTGAATCCATGCTTATCAGATAATAATGACGGTAAGATCTTTGGACTAGTTTAATAGTTTCATTAATTAAAACATCATATGGCTATGTGCCTATGTAACTTCACGCCTTTAATACCTGAGGGTGTGGTCAGCGGCAATTATGCCTCGACACGCTGGATTATTTTCGAGTCTCAAATGTAATAGGTGGCGAAACCTATTGTCATACATGGGGCACAACGTTGTTAGTCATCGATGCTCATCACACATAACTTCCGGAAAGTCATTGGTTGAGCCAGGGTTCTAACACAGAACTTCTGAACTAGAAGTCTGAGTACTGAACCACTAGGCCATCGAGACTTATGATACGAAAGATGGTCCGTATCGAGTCTAGTCTCTTCTGAGAGTGAGAGTCGCCTCTTACTCGACGCCCACGTGAAAAGATGGGGTGGCACTATTCTCTGGAGCGGTATGTTTGAAGTATGGTGGGTCGTGGTAACAGCGTGGTGGCTTGTGGGCCATATGCAAAACATCTTAACAGTGCTGCGGTAAACGTATCTAAATGGCGAGGTGGCCATCTAGATATTTAAACAGGAATTATGTGAAGGGCGAGGTGGCCAAGTGGACAACAAATGGCGAGGTGGCCCAACGAACTGTGAAAGGCGAGGTGGCCAAGTGGACAACAAATGGCGAGGTGGCCCAACGAACTGTGAAAGGCGAGGTGGCCAAGTGGACAACAAATGGCGAGGTGGCCCAATGAACTATGAAAGGCGAGGTGGCCAGGTGGATAACAAAGGCGAGGTAGCCTTTTCGTTATCATGGAATCTGTTTAGTAAACGGCGTAAAGGGACACAAAGATTGGACGCTCGTTGAGATTGAGAATTTGACGTTTGATATCAGACTACATGAATGTTAAGGACCATATTCTACTTGGTCAGGAGTGGCCGAACCATGTTACCCAAAAATTTGTTTGTATCTTTACAGATAATGATGATGCTCACCCTTCAACATCACACGAGGACGTGTGAAACGTCAGGGTGGCCGTGTCGGAGGAAGTAGTCAGAATGGACTTGATTGCTGGTTACATAAAGATGATATCAATTAGCCTAGAAAATACTTTGTTAAATCTTAATTTTAATCAGTTTAATTTGTTAGATTTTTCTATTCAATTTAGTTTGTCATCTTTTTAAAAGAGGACGTTATATTATTTTGCATTGTCAGAGCGGAGGGTAGTCCTCGAGCGGGGTCGAGGCGCCATCTTGACGTTCGGCAAAAACTTATAAAAGGAGCGCGATCGAGGTGGATCGGGCATTATGATAGAAACAGTGGTTGCGGTGTGGTGTGTTAATGCTGGAGTGTAGTTAAGATCGGTACCTTGAACCCGCTGCTCAAATAAAAGGTTTAAACAGTTTATTCTCCGACATATAAGTAGTTTATCATCCATCTCGTTACCATAACACAAGCATTAAGTTGCTTAGCTTGGGACGAGATGGCGTTGGGGTAAATGTCCAAGGATATTTATTTATTTATTTATCAGTGTTTCTCTACAATGTTATGGATTTATTATACATATAAACCTTCCTTTTGAATCGCTCTATCTATTAAAAAAAAACACTTCGAAATTCGTTGCGTAGTTTTAAAGATTTAAGCATACATAGGGACGGACAGACGACAGCGAGTTTTTTTTATAATGTCTAGTGATTGTGATAATGATGATGTCGCCAACCCATTTCATCCTGAGCGTGTCGTAAGAGCCGACAAAAGGCCGGTAAAGTGGATACGAAACCGGATAAGACTATTTTCTTCTTTTTTTAATGTTGTGTGTATCTTATTATTTGAAAGCATTCTTCAGAATATATTCTATTTATTCGATATTTTGATATTCCTCTTCTTCTCAGCCCATAATTGACCCACTACTGAGTCGGGCCTCCTCGAACTATATGGAGGGAAATTGGCCTATTGTGCCACGCTAGCACGACGCCCTTACCCGTCTTTACAAAGGATACATTTATTTGTTTAACAATTACCCGGCTTACATTTATTTAAAAATAAATGTAAGCCGACTTCAAAATAGTTTTTTTTTTTTTTTTTTTTTTTTTTTTTTTATGTGTTTTCTGCTCTATGGCAATCTGTTACAAAACAATAAGCCACTTCTTTGGCTGGAACTCCATGTCCTGATTTTCTATATTGTCTTCACCGAGAGCCAATCAATTGCTGAAATTTCCAGCAAGCCCTCTTCTTGACTCAGTCTACAGATCTTTGGGCGAGACTGGGAATGCCTTGTCTTTTCAGTCGTTTGTACTCTAGTCCGCCCTCTCCACTTAGGGCCTGTGCGAGTTGGTTTGCATGAGTTGCTAGTTTATCCTGGTATTTCAGGCTAGCCTGGACTATTTCCTCACGAACAGTGTTTATGCCTAGGTCAAGATACATGTATTTGTTACTAATACACTGGGGTATACTGAACATCGTTCTTAGTGCTTTGCTTTGGAATCTTTCCAGTATGTCTATGTTACTCTTGCTTGCTGTTCCCCATAACTGTATCCCATAAGTCCAGATAGGTTTCAAAATTGCTTTATATACCAGGATTTTGCTGGTGTTATTTAGTTGCGAGCTGCGTCCGATTAACCAGTGAAGACCACGGAGTTTTCCATCTAATTGTTTTCTTTTTGTCCAGATGTGCTTCTGCCATGTGAGCCTTCTATCCAGGTGCATTCCCAGATACTTAACATTATCTGTTTGAGGGATTTCTTTGTTGTTTAGCTTAACCGGAGGGCAAGTATCTCTCCTAAGAGTAAAGGTTACATGAGCAGATTTAGTTTCGTTTGCTTTGATCCTCCATTGCTTAAGCCATGATTCTATTTTATTAAGATGACTTTGCAGAGTGTTTGATGCACTTACTGGGTTACTATGAGAGGACAGCAATGCGGTGTCATCAGCATATGTCGCTGTAACCGTTTGATCATCTGTTGGAATATCTGCAGTGAAGATGAGGTACAGGATAGGTCCCAATATGGGCTATGTGAACTTGCCACCCGACTTTTCCAAAATTATGTTTTTTTGTGCTTTTTAGATAGATTTGGGTAAGTAGTAGATAGTAGTAAAAATATTTTCGTTTGTAGTAATTCCAAAAAAAAAAAAAAATATGTTAAAAATAATCCATCCCCCGAAATTGAAAAAATCAAATTTTTTTTTACTATTTTTATTATTAATCGTATGTAGTGGATTGTAGTAAACTTTTTTTTGTTTGTAGTAAAACAGAAAAAATATGAAAAATATTTTCATTTGAGAGTATTATATCATCACGATCTCGGTAACGAAAAATCGGTTTCCAAGGTAAAATCGATTATAATGAACGTCCAAAACCTCTAAGAAAGGTCCCAGAGGTTAGTAGTGGACGAATTTTCGTTTGTAGTAAACGTATTTTATTAAAAAAGTTACTATCTTAAGAAGCACTCGTTTCGGCGTCGTTTACGTGAAATAACTCTTGTTACAAAGGATATACGGTTACTACTCGTACAAACCTCCTAATCGACTGAGAAAGGGTCCTAGAGGTTAGTAGTGAACGAATTTTCGATTGTAGTAAACAACTTTTTATAAAAAAGTGACCATCTTAAAAAACACTCGTTTCGGCGTCGTTTACGTGAAATAACTCTAGTTTGAAAAGAGATACGGTTACTACAAACCTCCTTATCGACTAAGAAAGGGTCCTAGAGGTTAGTAGTGAACGAATTTTCGATTGTAGTAAACAGCTTTTTATAAAAAAAGTGACCATCTTAGAAAACACTCGTTTCGGCGACGTTTACGTGAAATAACTCTAGTTTGAAAAGAGATACGGTTACTACAAACATCCTAGTCGACTGAGAAAGGGTCCTAGAGGTTAGTAGTGAACGAATTTTCGATTGTAGTAAACGACTTTTGATAAAAAAGTGACCATCTTAAAAAACACTCGTTTCGGCGTCGTTTACGTGATATAACTCTAGTTTGAAAAGAGATACGGTTACTACAAACATCCTAGTCGACTGAGAAAGGGTCCTGGAGGTTAGTAGTGAACGAATTTTCGATTGTAGTAAACAACTTTTTATAAAAAAGTGACCATCTTAGAAAACACTCGTTTTGGCGACGTTTACGTGAATTAACTCTTGTTACAAAGGAGATACGGTTACTACAAACCTTCTAATCGACTGAGAAAGGGTCCTAGAGGTTAGTAGTGAACGAATTTTCGATTGTAGTAAACGACTTTTTATAAAAAAAGTGACCATCTTAAAAAACACTCGTTTCGGCGTCGGTTACGTGATATAACTCTAGTTTGAAAAGAGTTACGGTTACTACAAACATCCTAGTCGACTGAGAAAGGGTCCTAGAGGTTAGTAGTGAACGAATTTTCGATTGTAGTAAACAACTTTTTATAAAAAAAGTGACCATCTTAAAAAACACTCGTTTCGGCGTCGGTTACGTGATATAACTCTAGTTTGAAAAGAGATACGGTTACTACAAACCTCCTAATCGACTGAGAAAGGGTCCTAGAGGTTAGTAGTGAACGAATTTTCGATTGTAGTAAACAACTTTTTATAAAAAAAGGGACTATCTTAAAAACACTCGTTTCGGCGTCGTTTACGTGAAATAACTCTAGTTTGAATAGAGATACGGTTACTACAAACCTCCTAATCTACTGAGAAAGGGTCCTAGAGGTTAGTAGTGAACGAATTTTCGATTGTAGTAAACGACTTTTTATAAAAAAAGTGACCATCTTAGAAAACACTCGTTTCGGCGACGTTTACGTGAAATAACTCTTGTTACAAAAGAGATACGGTTACTACAAACCTTATAATCGACTGAGAAAGGGTCCTAGAGGTTAGTAGTGAACGAATTTTCGATTGTAGTAAACAACTTTTTATAAAAAAGTGACCATCTTAGAAAACACTCGTTTCGGCGACGTTTACGTGAAATAACTCTAGTTTGCATAGAGATACGGTTACTACAAACTTCCTAATCTACTGAGAAAGGGTCCTAGAGGTTAGTAGTGAACGAATTTTCGATTGTAGTAAACGACTTTTTATAAAAAAAGTGACCATCTTAAAAAACACTCGTTTCGGCGTCGGTTACGTGATATAACTCTAGTTTGAAAAGAGTTACGGTTACTACAAACATCCTAGTCGACTGAGAAAGGGTCCTAGAGGTTAGTAGTGAACGAATTTTCGATTGTAGTAAACAACTTTTTATAAAAAAAGTGACCATCTTAAAAAACACTCGTTTCGGCGTCGGTTACGTGATATAACTCTAGTTTGAAAAGAGATACGGTTACTACAAACCTCCTAATCGACTGAGAAAGGGTCCTAGAGGTTAGTAGTGAACGAATTTTCGATTGTAGTAAACAACTTTTTATAAAAAAAGTGACCATCTTAGAAAACACTCGTTTCGGCGACGTTTACGTGAAATAACTCTTAGTTTGCATAGAGATACGGTTACTGCAAACCTCCTAATCTACTGAGAAAGGGTCCTAGAGGTTAGTAGTGAACGAATTTTCGATTGTAGTAAACAACTTTTTATAAAAAAGTGACCATCTTAGAAAACACTCGTTTCGGCGACGTTTACGTGAAATAACTCTAGTTTGCATAGAGATACGGTTACTACAAACCTCCTAATCTACTGAGAAAGGGTCCTAGAGGTTAGTAGTGAACGAATTTTCGATTGTAGTAAACGACTTTTTATAAAAAAAGTGACCATCTTAGAAAACACTCGTTTCGGCGACGTTTACGTGAAATAACTCTTGTTACAAAAGAGATACGGTTACTACAAACCTCCTAATCTACTGAGAAAGGGTCCTAGAGGTTAGTAGTGAACGAATTTTTGATTGTAGTAAACGACTTTTGATAAAAAAGTGACCATCTTAGAAAACACTCGTTTCGGCGACGTTTACGTGAATTAACTCTTGTTACAAAGGAGATACGGTTACTACAAACCTCCTAATCGACTGAGAAAGGGTCCTAGAGGTTAGTAGTGAACGAATTTTCGATTGTAGTAAACAACTTTTTATAAAAAAAGTGACCATCTTAAAAAACACTCGTTTCGGCGTCGGTTACGTGATATAACTCTAGTTTGAAAAGAGATACGGTTACTACAAACCTCCTAATCGACTGAGAAAGGGTCCTAGAGGTTAGTAGTGAACGAATTTTCGATTGTAGTAAACTACTTTTTATAAAAAAGTCACCATCTTAAAAAACACTCGTTTCGGCGTCGTTTACGTGAAATAACTCTAGTTTGAATAGAGATACGGTTACTACAAACCTCCTAGTCGACTGAGAAAGGGTCCTAGAGGTTAGTAGTGAACGAATTTTCGATTGTAGTAAACAACTTTTTATAAAAAAAGTGACCATCTTAGAAAACACTCGTTTCGGCGACGTTTACTTGAAATAACTCTTAGTTTGCATAGAGATACGGTTACTGCAAACCTCCTAATCTACTGAGAAAGGGTCCTAGAGGTTAGTAGTGAACGAATTTTCGATTGTAGTAAACAACTTTTTATAAAAAAGTGACCATCTTAGAAAACACTCGTTTCGGCGACGTTTACGTGAAATAACTCTAGTTTGCATAGAGATACGGTTACTACAAACCTCCTAATCTACTGAGAAAGGGTCCTAGAGGTTAGTAGTGAACGAATTTTCGATTGTAGTAAACGACTTTTTATAAAAAAAGTGACCATCTTAGAAAACACTCGTTTCGGCGACGTTTACGTGAAATAACTCTTGTTACAAAAGAGATACGGTTACTACAAACCTTATAATCGACTGAGAAAGGGTCCTAGAGGTTAGTAGTGAACGAATTTTCGATTGTAGTAAACGACTTTTTATAAAAAAAGTGACCATCTTAGAAAACACTCGTTTCGGCGACGTTTACGTGAAATAACTCTAGTTTGAATAGAGATACGGTTACTACAAACCTCCTAATCTACTGAGAAAGGGTCCTAGAGGTTAGTAGTGAACGAATTTTCGATTGTAGTAAACAACTTTTTATAAAAAAAGGGACCATCTTAAAAACACTCGTTTCGGGGTCGTTTACGTGAAATAACTCTAGTTTGAATAGAGATACGGTTACTACAAACCTCCTAATCTACTGAGAAAGGGTTCTAGAGGTTAGTAGTGAACTAATTTTCGATTGTAGTAAACAACTTTTTATAAAAAAAGTGACCATCTTAAAAAACACTCGTTTCGGCGTCGGTTACGTGATATAACTCTAGTTTGAAAAGAGTTACGGTTACTACAAACATCCTAGTCGACTGAGAAAGGGTCCTAGAGGTTAGTAGTGAACGAATTTTCGATTGTAGTAAACAACTTTTTATAAAAAAAGTGACCATCTTAAAAAACACTCGTTTCGGCGTCGGTTACGTGATATAACTCTAGTTTGAAAAGAGATACGGTTACTACAAACCTCCTAATCGACTGAGAAAGGTTCCTAGAGGTTAGTAGTGAACGAATTTTCGATTGTAGTAAACTACTTTTTATAAAAAAGTCACCATCTTAAAAAACACTCGTTTCGGCGTCGTTTACGTGAAATAACTCTAGTTTGAATAGAGATACGGTTACTACAAACCTCCTAGTCGACTGAGAAAGGGTCCTAGAGGTTAGTAGTGAACGAATTTTCGATTGTAGTAAACAACTTTTTATAAAAAAAGTGACCATCTTAGAAAACACTCGTTTCGGCGACGTTTACGTGAAATAACTCTTAGTTTGCATAGAGATACGGTTACTGCAAACCTCCTAATCTACTGAGAAAGGGTCCTAGAGGTTAGTAGTGAACGAATTTTCGATTGTAGTAAACAACTTTTTATAAAAAAGTGACCATCTTAGAAAACACTCGTTTCGGCGACGTTTACGTGAAATAACTCTAGTTTGCATAGAGATACGGTTACTACAAACCTCCTAATCTACTGAGAAAGGGTCCTAGAGGTTAGTAGTGAACGAATTTTCGATTGTAGTAAACGACTTTTTATAAAAAAAGTGACCATCTTAGAAAACACTCGTTTCGGCGACGTTTACGTGAAATAACTCTTGTTACAAAAGAGATACGGTTACTACAAACCTTATAATCGACTGAGAAAGGGTCCTAGAGGTTAGTAGTGAACGAATTTTCGATTGTAGTAAACAACTTTTTATAAAAAAGTGACCATCTTAGAAAACACTCGTTTCGGCGACGTTTACGTGAAATAACTCTAGTTTGCATAGAGATACGGTTACTACAAACCTCCTAATCTACTGAGAAAGGGTCCTAGAGGTTAGTAGTGAACGAATTTTCGATTGTAGTAAACAACTTTTTATAAAAAAGTGACCATCTTAGAAAACACTCGTTTCGGCGACGTTTACGTGAAATAACTCTAGTTTGCATAGAGATACGGTTACTACAAACCTCCTAATCTACTGAGAAAGGGTCCTAGAGGTTAGTAGTGAACGAATTTTCGATTGTAGTAAACGACTTTTTATAAAAAAAGTGACCATCTTAGAAAACACTCGTTTCGGCGACGTTTACGTGAAATAACTCTAGTTTGAAAAGAGATACGGTTACTACAAACCTTATAATCGACTGAGAAAGGGTCCTAGAGGTTAGTAGTGAACGAATTTTCGATTGTAGTAAACTACTTTTTATAAAAAAAGTGACCATCCTAGAAAACACTCGTTTCGGCGACGTTTACGTGAAATAACTCTAGTTTGAAAAGAGATACGGTTACTACAAACATCCTAGTCGACTGAGAAAGGGTCCTAGAGGTTAGTAGTGAACGAATTTTCGATTGTAGTAAACGACTTTTTATAAAAAAGTGACCATCTTAAAAAACACTCGTTTCGGCGTCGTTTACGTGAAATAACTCTTGTTACAAAGGAGATACGGTTACTACAAACCTTCTAATCGACTGAGAAAGGGTCCTAGAGGTTAGTAGTGAACGAATTTTCGATTGTAGTAAACAACTTTTTATAAAAAAGTGACCATCTTAGAAAACACTCGTTTTGGCGACGTTTACGTGAAATAACTCTTGTTACAAAAGCGATATGGTTACTTTTTTATAAAAAGTCGTTTACTACAATCGAAAATTCGTTCACTACTAACCTCTAGGACCCTTTCTCAGTCGATTAGAAGGTTTGTAGTAACCGTATCTCCTTTGTAACAAGAGTTAATTCACGTAAACGTCGCCAAAACGAGTGTTTTCTAAGATGGTCACTTTTTTATCAAAAGTCGTTTACTACAATCAAAAATTCGTTCACTACTAACCTCTAGGACCCTTTCTCAGTCGATTAGGAGGTTTGTAGTAACCGTATCTCCTTTGTAACAAGAGTTATTTCACGTAAACGACGCCGAAACGAGTGCTTCTTAAGATAGTCACTTTTTTAATAAAATACGTTTACTACAAACGAAAATTCGTCCACTACTAACCTCTGGGAACCTTTCTTAGAGGTTTTGGACGTTCATTATAATCGATTTTACCTTGGAAACCGATTTTTCGTTACCGAGATCTTGATGATATAATACTCTCAAATGAAAATATTTTTCATATTTTTTCTGTTTTACTACAAACAAAAAAAAGTTTACTACAATCCACTACATACGATTAATAATATAAATAGTAAAACAAAAATTGATTTTTTCAATTTCGGGAGATGGATTTTTTTTAACATTTTTTTTTTTTTTTTTGGAATTACTACAAACGAAAATATTTTTACTACTATCTACTACTTACCCAAATCTATCTAAAAAACACAAAAAAACATAATTTTCGAAAAGTCGGGTGCCAAGTTCACATAGCCCCCAATATGCTACCTTGGGGGACGCCCGAGTTGATTTCGTAGAGCTCAGAGCTGTCATCATTGTATTTTACTTGGAAGCTTCTCTTGTCTAGGTATGATTTTAATATCCGGAGAAAACAGTGTGGCAGTGATTTTTTTATTTTGAAGATAAGGCCATCATGCCACACCTTGTCGAAAGCTTGGCTAATGTCTAAAAACACTGCAGAGCAGTATAGTTTATTCTCTAAGCATCTACTAATGATATCAACAATACGGTGAACTTGTTCTATTGTCCCATGACTTTCACGGAAGCCGAATTGGTGCTGTGGTAATACGGTATTTAAGTGTACTTTTATTCTGTTAAGGAGTATCCGTTCAAACAGTTTTCCAATTACTGGCAACAGGCTGATGGGCCTGTATGAATTTGTTTGTTGTAGGGGTTTACCAGGCTTGGGAATCATTATTACCTGTGCTATCTTCCACTGTCCAGGAAAATGTTCAAATCTAAGGCAAGCATTAAATATGTGGACAAGTTTCATTACTGCCTTGTACGGAAGTTTCTTTAGAAGTGTTGCATCTATAAGATCATATCCAGGCGCTTTCCCTTCCCTCAGATTTTTTATTTCTTGGAAGATTTCTTTAGGGCTAGTTTTTTGTAATGGTAAACATATTTGATTTGATGATTCTAAGTAGTTTTTTACTTCTTCTGTATGCGCATAACAGCTCTCTGGGTGTGGATTAAATACATTGCTCAAATGTTCGGCAAATGCTGTCGCCTTCTCTAGGTCAGACCTAGCCCATCCTCCTTTATTGTTATTAACGGCAGGTATATGTGATTTTGGGCGCTTCATATTTTTGGTAATCTTCCACAGCGAGTAGTTTGTGTCAGCTGTCGTGTCGAGGCTTGAAAGCATGTTTTGGATTCTATCGTTCTCTAAATTGTTGATGAGTTTTTTAAGCTCATCAGAGAAATTATTAAATGCTGTTTTGTCATTTGGATATCCTGTATTTTGCCAGATCTTTCTTAATTGTCGCCTCTTCTTGATTTTTTCCTTTATTTCTTTTGGAAAGCTGTTATTTTTTGGTGGCTGTCCCTTTCGTTTAGTTGTCGCTAAGTTGGCTGCTCTATGTATATGCATGTTGAGTTTCTCAATCTCGTCCTCTACATCCTCTATTGTCTCGATTTTTGTTTTAAGAATGATTTCAGATTTTAATACATCCCTGTATTTTTCCCAATTCGTAGTCTTAATCCTACTAATATTATAAACGTGAAAGTTTGTAAGTATGTATGGATGGATGGATGGATAGATGGATGGATGGATGGATGGATGTTTGTTACTCTTTCACGTAAAAACGACTGAATGGATTTTAATGAAACTTTATAATAATATAGCTTATACATCAGAATAACACATAGGCTACAATTTATAAAGATATTGTGTGTAAATTTATAGAGCTATAAGTTAAATTTAAATTTCTAATTGTCAAATTTTCAGCCATATTTAATTATAGACAACAGAAGATTTCGCTGTCAGTTACGTTTTGTTATACCACGTAATATATCACATTCTACGGGAACGGGATAAAAATCTCAGGTATCCTATGTCCGACTTTCTTTTTTATATAAAGACGTTGGACAATTCATAAAATCATACTTAATATTATAAACGTGAAACTGTAAATGTGTATAATCCCGTTCCGTGATATAAAACATCGTATATAAAAATGCAATTGCTGGAATAACAAAACGTCAGTGACAGCTAAACGTTATGTTGTCTATAGTTTGACAAATTTGACAATTAGAAATTTTGAAGTTGACCGGTCGATGTATTTATTTCGAGTAAATACTGAATTTGGATCTAGCAACGTTTCGATACGATGGCAGGCATTGGACCAATAGATGTCATGTAATATTACAAAACACTCCTCTGCGGCTAAAGTTTTATCAAAATGGAAAATCGTCATCTGGGACGAATGTACAATAGCGCATACACGTGCATTAGAAGCACTTATCCGATCCGACCGAACACCTACGCAATGACTCGAGATGTTTTGGAGGCGCAATTATTTTACTGCCTGGCTATTTCTGCCTCAAATCATCGAAATATGTGGATTGATTTTATTTTCTCAGTATTTCTGTTCATCGAAGGACGAACTCACAAACACAAAAATAATGAATGGTTGACTGAGCGAGAAATTTTGGCGGCTAAGAATAAATATGTAGATGACATAAAGTAAATAACATAATTCAGAATGAAATCATTGGTACACTTGCATTAATTCAAATATATTGACTGTGTAAAAAAAGACTCCTTGGATGTGCCTGGCTTACCACCGCACAATTTACGACTAAAGGTTGGCTACGTACTAAGTTTGCTTCCAAATATAAACCAAAACCACCAAACCTGTGCAACGGAACGCGTTTGGTGGTAAGTGAATTGATGAACAATGGAATATACTCAAATTAAAGTTGTTAAGTTGTTGTTGTTGATATACCGTTTCAGTTTTAATTATATCCGATCCGTCGTGCATTCGCCGTGACCATTAATAAATCACAGGGCCAATCCTGGAAAGTTTGTGGCCTAAATCTAGAAAATTCATGTATTTCCCAAGATCAATTATATGTGGCATGTTCCGGGTCAGAAGACCATCTGCGTTATTTGTTCATGCGCCTGATAATAAACCGAAAAATGTCGTCTGTCACAAGGTGATTCACTGAAAAGTGCAGTTACTAAAATAGATGGCCAATAAAGTATAATTAAAATTATAGATTTTTTATTTATATTTATCCTGATAAAAAATTGAAGTTAATAAAATCAAAAATCTGCTCATTTATTGCCTTTAAGGCGAAACAAAGTTCGCCGGGTCAGCTAGTATTATATATTTTTGGGGAAGGCTCCACTAACTGAATTGTAGAATTAACGTTCAGAATTACAGGAGTGTGATCTGAGGTGAGATCGGTACAGGACTCTATTGTTATGTAGTTGCTATCCATGTTTTTCGTTATGAAAAAGTCGAGCATATCAGGTATTCTATCTCTATCGGTAGGCCAATAAGTAGGTTCTCCTCCAGACCAGTAATCCAGTTTCATGTCTTGTGTTACTGTGTGTAGTTGCCGTCCCCTTGTAGTAGTCAATCTGGAACCCCAGTGCAGATGTTTTGCATTCCAGTCGCCAGCACTTACAAATCTTCTACAAGAGTAGAGAAGTAATCTTTGAAGTCTTGAACTGAGATTGTATGTCTGGGAGGACAGTAGACAGCAGAGAAAACTGTCTCACTGTGTTTTTCTAGGACAACTATGGTTGTGGCCTGAATTTTCTCTGTGCGATATTCTTCCATCAAATAGTGTTTGATATTGTTTTTAATGATAACAGCACTTCCTCCATGGCCGTTTCCGGAGGGATGGTTTGTAGTATAGATTTTATAGTTTTTAAAAGCGATGTGAGACTTAGATGTGAGCCTAGTTTCTGAAACTAGTGCTATGTCAATCTTTTCCATTTCAAGGAAAGTTTCTAATTCTTGACGTCTGTCCGTCAAGCCGTTGGCGTTCCAAGTAACAACTCGGAGGTTCGGGATCATTTATTTTGAAGGCTGCTGACTAACTGGATCATACTATCCAACATTTTGTCCATCATTTTTTCCACTATTGTAATCATTGTGTGTTGTAGTTTTTCTAGCATAGTCTCCATTATATTAGTGAAGTTATTGAAATCATTGTTTGTCGTATTATGCAAATCATTATTTTTTTGTGCTGGTATAGTTTGTGATCCTGTTTTAGTCATTTCAGCATAGGTTTTGTTTAGATTTGTTTGTCGGAATTGATGTCGTGCTTTTGATGTGTCTATATTTTTACTGTCGAGGTTCATAATTGTTGGTTTTTGTCTAGGTTTAGGAGCAACTTTTAATATTTTTTCTTTATATTGCTTGTAGATTTTGCATCCTTTGTAGCTGGCAGGGTGTTTTTCATTGCAATTTGCACAGGTAGCCTCAGTGTCAGGTTGTTTTATACATTGTGTTGTAGGATGTTCATTACCACATTTAACGCATCGAAAAGGTCTGAAACATTGATTTTTTGTGTGGCCGAATCTTTGACATCTTTTACATTGTATAATTTCTTTTTTCTTATAAGGTGCTTCGAATGTGACTGTCATTTGGTTTAAATATCTGACGTCAAATATGTCTTTGTTGTTTTGCTGTGGCTCCAGGTCTACATAAAATATAGGAAGTGGTTCTTTTGTAGATCTATGTCTAATGTTGACTATTTGTCTTACTTTATGCCCAATGTGATCCAGTTCTCTAGTTATTTCTGTCGTATCTTCTGAAGCGTGAAGTCCTCGTAGAACCACTCGGTAAGCTTTTTCACTTTTTAATTGGTAAGTGTAGTGTGAAATATTGTTAGCGATGAAATGTTCTCTGATAGTTTTGTATGTTTGAATGTCTTTTGGCATGATTTTTATTATATGTCCAGATCTGAGTGTGGTCATGGTATAAGAATCCTTGTCTAGAATTTTGTTTAGTACTTCCTTAAGGGATGCGATGTTAATGACGCCTGTAACAAATATAGGCTCGGGTTTAGGGACATAAACTTTTTCTTGTTTGTTGGCTTCCTGAGCAGAAATAGTTTCATCATCTAGTATCTCAAAGCTGTTCTGAGTTGGTACAGCATATTCAGAAATGTTCTTTTGCTTTTTGTTTGTGTTGTTTATTGGACTGTTTTCTTTCCTTTTTTTTGGTTTAGTGGGGATTCTATCTCTCTGCCACTCATTTTTGTTTGTATCTTCCTGGTCACTGGAGACTGTTTGGGCATCTATTGTCTGTTCAATAGGTTCCGATTGTTTATCTCCAAGATTTTTATTTTCTGTAGGTATTGCACCGAGAGAGTTACTTCTTGTTCTTTCAAACTTACTGAAATGAAGTGTTTGTTGTATTAAGTTGTGTGTTTTATATGTGTTAGGGGTTTTATCAAAATAGTAACACAAAAGAAAAATAATACAGCCACTTGAAGTCGCTGTCAACGTAACTTGACACTTAAGTTTTTATTTTTATTTATCACTACATAGTATAAAACAAAGTCGATGTTTTCTGTACGTCCCTATGTATGCTTAAATCTTTAAAACTACGCAACGGATTTTGAAGCGGTTTTTTTTATTAGATAGAGTGGTTCACGAGGAAGGTTTATATGTATAACACACCCCCGCTTTGCACGGGCGAAGCCAGGGCGGGCCACTAGTTTTAAATAAACAAAACTCCTGCACTGTAACATGTATCGCGGGAGCAGTTTACAAACATGAAATTCACGGACACAAATAACACCCAGACTCAGAATAAGTGCCTCTGGGTTACACAAAGACACTTGCCCGGCCCCGGAATCGAACCCGGGACCCCGTGATCCAAAGGTGGCACGCCCAACCCCTAGGCACCATTTTCAGTGGCTAATTTGAAGTCGGTTGACATCTACGGTCCGGCTATAAAGATAGATATACAAATATGTCAATCTTGTAAAACGTCCCTTCTTTTGTTTGGTTTAAAAGAATTGAAATTCCCGCCAACATTTAACATTTTTCCAGCACACAGTTTTCCATAACTACATTTCAACTAACTGTTAACTAATTGCAGTTATAATAGTATCTCCAAACTATAGGGGGGAAATTAATTTATCTGCCAGATGCGTCTACGCAAAGGTGAAAGTGGTGTGTTTGTTTGCACGTTTTGTGAGAGGCAAACGTGAGAAACATTAATTAAGAGCTTAATTTAATAGCTTAGCTTTCTCATAGGGCTTTCTTGGCTGTGAGAAGAAGTGTTGAAGTTTCGTGGGAATGTAGTCCATTTGCATATGCGTACATCGTGAAGCAAAACCCTGTAGACACAACGTAACATTCGATAGACCAACTGATATAAATAATGTGCGCAAATTTTCAGGAAGTATCAACTGTTCCGAAGAATAAAGACCTATCTGCAATACTGCTTTGAAACCATGTTTAACTTTATTCTTCATATATATATAATATAACTAGCTGACCGGGCAGACGTTGTCCTGCATGATATTCGTTTACCGACTGCAGCGTCATCTGTCGAATCTAAACTACCCTCGGTACCACACAAATGCATAAAAAAAAAAAATTCAAATCGGTTCAGCCGTTCTAACGAAAAGTGGCATTAATTTTTTTATAAAACTAGCGACCCGCCCGGCTTCGCACGGTGAAATAATGCATGTATTATACATATAAACCTTCCTCTTGAAGCACTCTATCTATTAAATAAAACCGCATAAAAATCCGTTGCGTAGTTTTAAAGATTTAAGCATACATAGGGAAATGATAATGATAATGATGATATGAAGTTCAAAATGGTTTCAAGGCAGTATTGCAGATAGGTCTTTATTCTTCGGAACAGTCATAAGCAAAATAATTACCCAAAATATTGGTAACGAGTAGGTGGCACGTTTACTATCAAAAAAAGCTGTAACCAGGCTCTTGAGGCCCTGCATAGTGTGACAGTACATCACAGTAGACTAACTTCTCTCCGCCAAATGTAAAGCCTTACTCAGAATTGATAATTTTATGAGCTGAGAAGACCACTCCTAGCTTAAATTTTACGAAGCTCCTGCCAATATTTGAGAGTCATTAAACCAACATGAAACATTGAAGATGGCCTTGTTATAAGTTAAATATCTATTCAGAAAGCCAGTTTGCCATGTCGCATTACATATTCATTTCCTCAAATACTAAACTGTAAATACATTAAACTTTAATTACAGTCAATACGTATTTTGTATTTTAACTACCGTTAAAAAGTGGTGTTACACCTTTGACGTGACTTTAATGCATACGTAACTAGCAGCCTATAAATGCCTATATCCGAAATGAGAAATAATTAAAATGGACATGCTTTATTATATAAATATAATAAAACTAGCGACCCGCCCCGGCTTCGCACGGGTGCAATATTGACATATGAACCTTCCTCTTGGATCACTCTATCTATTAAAAAATACCGCTTCAAAATCCGTTGCGTAGTTTTGAAGATTAAAGCATACATAGGGACGGATAGACGACAGCGACTTTGTTTTATACTATGTAGTGATATAATATTACATTGAACCTAAAACTGAAAATACATTAAATAATAATATAATATAATAACAAAAATATATTATTAAAAGGAGTCCCTTTAGGCAAGGTTCCGAAGATACTGGCAGCGTTCCCCCTTTGATTCGCTATAGACTGATTCTTAAGCTGCCAGCTATTCGGTCTCCTGTGATGTCGACAAACTTTTTTGCTATTTCCTTATACCTTGTGCAGAGTTTTCGTTTTATATTATAAAAGGACTAAGTACTTGGTACAAACCATGTGCCAACCCGTGTCACCAGCATGGCCCAGTAGGCTTATTTCCCTCCATGAATTTGGGAGTCTCGACTCAGTAGTGGGTCATTTATGGGCTGAAACGACGAATAAACATAACAGTTTGACGGTCAAATACCAGTTTTTTATTATCTTCCATACACAGAGAACAGGTCAGATTGGCCGTATCTAAACGAAATTACTTCCTAAGTCGTACCGGCACGGGATTTGAACCAATTACCGACCTCAAAACGACCTTGCGGGATGAAATTGTTCGTATACATCAATTACACAGATTTGTCTCGCCAAAATGATCATGTTTATATGTTGTCAAGGAATTATTGGTATGCATAGCTTCCTGGTAACCTTGTCGGCGAAATGAAAGTAATTGGAACTCGCAAGCAAGGGCGCGGTTGTAAAGGTGAAATACTTGTTTATTTTTAATTTGTAGTTTTCGGGATAGCTAATAGATTAAGTGCCGCCTTTGGATAAACGGGTCCCGGGTACAATTCCGGGGTCGGGCAAGTGTCTTTGTCTAAACCAGAGGCACTGGCTCGGAGTCTGGGTGTCATTTCTATCTATAATATGTATGTATTTACAAAAAAAAAATGTATATAAGTAGTTTAATCATCCATCTCGTTACCATAACACAAGTATTAAGTTGCTTAACTTGGGACGTGATGGCGTTGTGTGAAATGTCCAAGAAAATTTATTATTATTATTATTAAGTCAAAATTCAAACCCACACAATGAAATGACAAGGCCGATAACCTAGCCACAAGAGGAGGAAAATTTGGTACCAAACCCCGTGCCAACCCGTGTTGCCAGCGTGGCCGCCCGTCTCAGTAGTGGGTCATTAATTCGTCTGAGTATGGGAACATCAATAGATTTAGGAAACTTAAGGCCTAGAGGTGGTATTGCTAAAAGCCTCGAGCTCAAGAGGACTGGATCTTACATTCGAAATCCGTCTCCAAATAAAATCAATATTTATATATGTATAAAGGAAGTGCTCTTTAGGGGAGGCCTATGTCCAGCAGTGGACTAATGTGGGCTTATGCAGATAAAGGAACTGTTCTATACTTATATTGACTCATCACGATATCTCTGGAACCATAAGACCTAGAGACTTAAAATTTGGTAGGAATATTCTTTTCACCGAGTAGAGGAACGGCTAAGAAAGGATTTTACGAAAATTCCAAAAAAAGGGGGAGGCAAAACAACGTTTGCGAGATCAGCTAGTATTGCATAGTTATTCAGAGATTGCATGTCACGTAGCGGTCACTGCACTTCCCACAACACGAGACTAGGCGTCACGCGTGACTGCACTCGCGCAAGATCTATTTTGTTACATCGCAAATGTTATGTATCATTTACATTATTGAGCAATCTAGCAGACTAGAGAGTGAAATTATCGTGAAATAGGTTGTATTGGGTCTTATTTTTTAACTAGCGACCCGCCCCGGCCTCGTACGGGTGCAGTGATGAACATCTCAATTTAACAGTGTTTCTCTACAATATTATGCATATCTGGAATCACTCTATCTATTAAAAATGCTTCAAAATCCGTTGCGTAGTTTTAAAGATTTAATCATACATAGGGACGGACAGACGACAGCGACTTTGTTTTATACTATGTAGTGATAGTGATAGTGAAGTGATACTATGTAGTGATGATGATAATGATATATTTTTACAACTAAATTCCCTAAATAAACAAAAGTTTTTTAATTTGCACTAACACTCATTAACAGTAACCTTCATATCGTTAAACATTTCTTCGCAACTAGTTTGGCAATCCAATTATGTTATTACACTGGCAATTAGTCATTATTGTAATTTATTGCCAGTCTACATTGGGACTGGGATGTATTGCGTTAGTAGATAACTGGTATTTGTAGTGAAAGGTTTCACTTTAGTTTAGAGTCGTAACTGAAGAAACTCAAAACAGGTTATAGCCCTGAATCCTTTCAAACATGGCAATATTTTATTTTACATATACTATTACTACTCCGCCCATATATGCCCCACTACTGAGTCGGGTCTCCTTTAATTACGTGAAGGGTAATTAGCCTACTGTGCCACGCTGGCCAGACGGGTTGGCACAGGGTTTCGTATTAAGGTGTCACAGTGGAATTCGTTTACGCAAACCTGTTGCGCCCCAAGCGGTCATTTGGGGGTATACCTAGGGTTGCCAACTTTATTACAAGAAATAAAGTTTATTCAGCTCTATGAAGAATATTAAACAGTATTTTAGAAAAATGAACAGTATGTTGTTTATTTATTGATTTAAATACATATTTTTAAAGCTTCTCGCACACCTTACTAATTTATAATCTTTTTTAAAAACTTTTTTGCCTCACCATACTTATACCTGAAATTAAAATAAATGAGGATCTGCTCTATTTCTGCCCTCCCGCCACTTAGCATTTATTACTAACAAAATGTGTGAGCGTCTAAGTATAACACATAGTAATGTGTTTGCATTTTGGTGCTGAAAACAGTATTTTGTATACTTTATTTTTGTTCAACAGTAAAAAGTATAATTTAGTGAAAAACAGTATAATACTGTTCAATACATTATAGTTGGCAACCCTAGGTATACCACTGGGGTTCTAGTTTGGTAGACGAGATTTCCGGAGTGCCAATCGCCGACCCCACCCGGAAGGGCGACGGAATGCAAAAAGCATTTCCACAGCGAAAAAAAAAGGTTTCGTATCAGTCTTCCTTCTCTTACGGCTGGGCTATCGGCCTAGGCATTTCCTTTTGTCGGCTCTTATGACACCCTCAGTATGAAATCGGCTGATGACTATATTCTAAAGCCGTAGCCACATTGACACTGACAAGTCAATAGTAGAGAAAACTTACTGCGTTACGCTGCCAGACGGATTGGTACAGGGTTTCGAATCAAGTTTTCCTTCTCTTTTGGCTAGATTTTCGCTTTTGTCGGTTCTTACGAAAACCTCAGTATAAAAACCGGGTGATTACTGTAATCTAAATCTATAGCCACAACGCTGTCCGTTGTTTAGTAGGGGTAAAAATTAAAAATTTAAATAAACCCCCGACACAATAACCTTTAAAAAGTAAAAAATAAAAATAAATACTTCGCGTTGGGGGACCACTCCCACTTATTTATAACCTGACCCCTGGTCCCCCAACGCGAAGTATTTATTTTTATTTTTTAAAGGTTATTGTGTCGGGGGTTTATTTAAATTTTTAATTTAATTTTTATTTTATACTTTTTATAGGTACACACTTATTTTAATATAGATTTTGTTAAATTGCACGTGATGCGCTTTCATTTGAGACCCCACTCGATTATATTTGCAGACATTCGGTTATTCTTCCCCAATTTCACCCCTCATAACTTTTAAACGGCTCACCCGATTTTCATCAAACATGTCTAAGAACACTCGCCCGTAACTCACCTTTCATACAAAAAAAACTCTATTGAAATCGCTTCATCCGTTCGCGAGCTACGATGCCACAGACAGACAGACAGACAGACAGACCGACAGACAGACAGACACGTCAAACTTATAACACCCCTCTTTTTGCGTCGGGGGTTAAAAATCAAAAGTCAATGTCAAAATGTCGTTGACCCAGGTTTATTCATCGCGTGAATAAGGAACTGATCCACGGGTGCGGCAAGTGAAAGTGATGCTGACGGAGACTCGGTGAAAACGGGCCCTATGCGAATCTTTGGCGATGCCACGCTAATAGGCGCGGAATTTTACTTTCTTTCGCCTACGTCCGTGTGTACGAGTACATGTCACGTACCCGACCAATTTGTAAATCTATCTATCGGCCACAGAGGTCCACTGCTGAACATAGGTTTCCCCCATAGATTTCCACAGCGCACAATCTCGTGCAGACTCCCAGCGACCTTCAAAAGGTTCGTCCGTCCACCTAGTTCCTTCCCACGCTTCTCTTTCAATAATTTGACGCACTCCAAGACTTTTTTGCCCCAACGGCCATCCGTTCTTTGGGCTACATGGCATGCTCATTGCCACTTCAACTGTGCAATCCTTCTACTCCTTCTAGCTATGACGGTCACTTTGGTTCTTCTAAAGCCCGCTCTACACTCGCGCAGCGAACGGCCGCGAAAGCCTGCGACAACTGCGAATCACGAGTGTACATGTTGTTCACGCCTTCGCGTTCGCGCTTCGCACCGAACCGCACCGCTGATCGGGGGATCAGTGTTGGTTTTTTTGGCCTGCGTCAAAGGATTTGCTTTAGAAATAGCACCGTCGTCCATCATAGTCGGAAACACGCGGATCACGGCGTTTATTCACGGCGTGAATTCTTGGGGCGACGTCACGCGTGAGTGTAGAGCCGACATTAGGATTCCCTCATTTCTGATTCTATCACGTAGTGTAACTCGGAGCATAGCCTTCTCCATCGCACGTTGAGTTATAACACAATTTGTAAATATCGCAGCTCAATAACACCACACGTGGATATTGTGTCCACTGCTCAGCTCATAAATGACCCACTGCTGAGTCGGCCCTCCATGGAGGGTAACTAGACTACTGTGCCACGCTGGCTGGATGGGTTAGCATGGGGTTTTGTATCAAGTTTTCCTTCTTTCACGGCTAGGGTTTCGGCCTTACCTATCCCTATTGTCGGCTCTGACCTACTCTACCAAACCGCACTCCCTAGTGTCACAAAGAATTAGTTAAGTCATTATCCAACAAATGTTGAACAGACAAACTTTCACTGATAACACCGTTATGTATTTTTTTTTTAATTAATTTGTTTAATAACTAGCGACCCGCCCCGGCTTCGCACGGGGGCAATGATGAACCTCTAAATTTATCAGTGTTTCTCTACTATATTATGGATTTATTATACACATAAACCTTCCTCTTGAATCACTCTATCTATTAAAAAATCCGCATCAAAATCCATTGCGTAGTTTTAAAGATTTAAGCGTACATAGGGACGGACAGACGACAGCGACTTTGTTTTATACTATGTAGTGATAATAAAAATAACATCTTCTTATAATTTATCGAAGACTGGAGCCTGAACTAGGGTACCCTGTATTTTAGGTCACCAGGTCTCCGCTATAACATATTTAAGTGGCACATTTCATTATAATAAAAAAATATTAGTAGAAATTAAAATAAATGTGCTTATGTATGGGTGTGCGTGGGTGTTTTTGTGAGAGTGAGAGTGAATGACATGTAAATGAAAAAGATTGAGTATGAAATAAATGTGGTATGAATTTACGTGTTTAGGTTCATGAATTATGTTTATGTATAAATCGATGTTGTGCAACCTGGAAGAATGCATGCCATTGTGCCAACTTGCCATTTCGTTTTATTTGGCCACTTGTGCAATGCTTTTTCCCAATTTCTTTGAGATTTACTACTTGCCAGTTTGGTGACGGATTTATAATACACAATGTCACCAACCCAAAAATTTTTATTTCTGACTTTTGTGGCGAGCTTTTCGGCGTTGTCGTTTCCTATTGTCGGTTCTTACGATGGCATCAGAAGGAATGGGGTGACACTAAGTATTATAAACCCGTCACTACGAATTAACTATCTCTGATACTTTGTAAGGCTTACAAAATTATTTTCTTTTTCAGGTAAGCTTACAACAAAAATCGCCAGCTTCTAGTTATCAAGTTAAAACCTCAGTATCTCGAGGACAGTTAAATATCTTCACACAGTAAGTCACACCTTATCTAAGTTTATAATTGTTCGTCTTTGTCACGTCTGAAGCTCATTACCATAGGCTTCATCACAATGTCCAGGCTATTCAACTCCTCGACACCTCAGACATTGTAAGATGGTTCATCATAAATAAATATCCTTGGACATTTCACACAACGCCATCTCGTCCCAAGTTAAGCAACTTAATGCTTGTGTTATGGTAACTAGATGGATGATAAACTACTTAAATACATTTTTTTTTTGTAAATACATACATATTATAGATAGAAATGACACCCAGACTCCGAGCCAGTGCCTCTGGTTTAGACAAAGACACTGGCCCGACCCCGGAATCGAACCCGGGATCCGTTGATCCAAAGGCGGCACATCTGACCACTAGACCAACAAGGCAGTCAAATCCTCAAAGTTCCGGGTCTGGGTGTAGTCAATCATCATCATCATTTCAGCCAAAATACGTACACTGCTGGGCATAGGCTTCCCCCAAGAATCTCCACAAAGGCCGATCCTGGGTCGCCGCATCCATCGTTTTCCGGCGACCTTAACTAGGTCGTCGGAGGCCTACCAGCAAAAAGGAATTATTTAATAAAGTCATTAATTGTCAATGTATGACGCACAATACCTGTCGAAGTAGTGTAATGAATAATTGGCCATGTGGTGAAAGTTTTTTAATCCACGGTGTCAACACCCCATTCTATCCTGACAGTGTCGTAAGAGCCGACCAAAGGAAATGACAAGGCTGATAACCTAAGCCCAAGAGAAGGAAAACTTGATACGAATGCATATGCCATCTGGCCAGCGTGTCACTGTAAGTTAATTCCCCTTTAACTGGAGGAGGTCCGAGTCAGTAGTGGGTCATATGTGAGCTGAGTAGTAGTAATCACTATCACTATATATATATATATATATATATCACTACATAGTATAAAACAAAGTCGCTGTCGTCTGTCCGTCCCTATGTATGCTTAAATCTTTAAAACTACGCAACGGATTTTGAAGCGATTTTTTAATAGATAGAGTGATTCAAGAGGGAGGTTTATATGTATAACACACCCCCGGTTTGCTCGGGCGAAGCCGGGGCGGGCCACTAGTCACTACATAGTATAAAACAAAGTCGCATTCTTCTGTCCGTCCCTATGTATGCATAAATCTTTAAAACTACGCAACGGATTTTGAAGCGGTTTTTTTTAATAGATAGAGTGATTCAAGGGGAAGGTTTATATGTATAACCCACCCCCGCTTTGCACGGGCGAAACCGGGGCGGGCCACTAGTATAGTATAAAACAAAGTCGCATTCTTCTGTCCGTCCCTATGTATGCATAAATCTTTAAAACTACGCAACGGATTTTGAAGCGGTTTTTTTTAATAGATAGAGTAATCCAAGAGGAAGGTTTATAGGTATAATATAAAGCCCGTGCAAAGCCGGGGCGGGTCGCTAGTAAAATATATTTGGAAAATCATAAGTGATTTATTATTTCTAGAGTCAATGCTATGCCAGTGGACACGGCCATAATTTATTTGTTTCCGTAGTTAGTGTTATGTTATGTATGATAGATACAATTATTAGCCACCCAGTTACATAGTAAGAAGAATGGTGCAGTACTAATAAGCGGGCATTTGTAAAAGAAAAGAACAATAAGTGGTATATATGTGTAATGTTTTCCGCTATCTGCGTTATGAGACGCAGATAGCGTCAAACAACCAAACTTGTATGGTCTAGATCGTATTAAGCCCGATTCACACTGCAACGGGCCGTGCCCCGTGCGGGGAATTTTGTATGAAGTGGTTCAAACATGAACCACTTTTACGGCACGACACGGTTGGCGCAGTGGTTGAGCGATCGACTGCTGCGCAGCATGTCGCGGGTTCGATTCCCGCACGGAAGAAATATTTGTACGATCTAAAAGTATTTGTTCCGGGTCTGGGTGTTTTCTATCTATAATATGTATGTATTTACAAAAAAAATATGTATATAAGTAGTTTATCATCCATCTCGTTACCATAACACAAGCATTAAGTTGCTTAGCTTGGGACGAGATGGCGTTGTGTGAAATGTCCAAGGATATTTATTTTATTTTATTTATTACTTCATACAAAGTGTATAGCAATAATGTTCGGCCGTTGCAGCGTGAATCCGGCTTTAACATACCTGTTTTGTCTACATTTTCTTTTATTTTTATAAAAGTCAAAGAGCCAGTAACAATTTATTGTGCGTCATACATTGACAATTAACGGCTTTATTAATTAAGTGATCGTGGCCATGAACTTTAAATCTCTGACTGCCTTGAGTCTAAAGGTTGGATGTGCCGAGTTCCCGCCGCTTCATGGGTCCGTGCTCGATAGTCGGGCAAGTGTCTTTGTTTAAACAAGAGGTAGGTACTGGCTTTGAGTCTGGGTGTCATTTGTGTTCGTGAATTTCAATTTTGTCAACTACCCCCTCGATACAGGGGGTGGGGTAGGTTACTACAGGTAGTACGGAGTGCAGAGGTTTCATTATATTAAAAAGAGTAAAGAATCTTTAATTATATCTGAAATACCCGGCCACTGAGGAGACAGTTGCGTGTGTGCGTAGGACTCGAGGGCTAGAAAGACCTGTGCTAACTAAAAAATCCCGAACTGTCCCTTCCCGGGCCACGGGTTTTACTCCCTCAGTTGCGGGAATGCCTCGCAACAAATCAATCTATTCCGAGGAAAACAAAATTATTGACATTGGCCTAATAACCTTGGGATGCATTTCAACCAAAGTAATTCAATTCTCAAACACACATTACGGTTGTAAATCGACACTTATTTAATAGATAAAGCATCACACAATAACACTAAGATTTATGATAACAATTATGGAGATACCTATTTCACGGCTCTTAGATTTTAATGAGCAATAAACACCGACAAGATCTGTTAGTTTCGATATTCAGTCGTACAGTAAGTGAGTAGGATTTGATATGAACTGATTTTAAATGGTGATGGATTAAGAATACATGATGTTACCACTCCATATCGTCCTGAGGAGGCCCGACCCAGTAGTAGGTCATTTATAGGCTGTAACGATGACTGAGTCGTGCCTCTAGCAACTACATTGAGGGTTGCCTACGCTGGCCAGATGGGTTGGCACAGGGTTTCTTATAAAAGGTTGTTTCACGTTTTCCTTTCTTTGTGGCTAGGGATCTGCCTTTTGCGTTCCTTTAGTCGCCTCTTACGACACCCTCAGGATGGTATGGGTTGATGATATGTTGTATTCTAAATCCTATATAATAATCGTTTTTATATAATATTTTCTGCATCGCATGTTGTATTCTTTTCTAATTGTGGTCGTCTACTCTTTGACTATCTCCGCTAGTATCGGGTTTTAGGTTAAGTTTAAATGGTTATGTATATTTTTATGCTATAAATTATTCTTTAGTGTGTATAGAAGATTTAGAGTTATTGCTTAAAACATTTTCTAGGTCATTTTAAACGGTTGAACTGTTCTACATGTTTAGGAAAGTGACGAGGCTAGTCGGGACATTCGCTTGTTTCAAACGTAGTTAAAGAAACAATATTGTAATCTATCTATCTAAATCAAAATGAATTGCTGTTTGTTAGTCTCTCTAAAATTCGAGAACGACTGGACTGGTTTGACAAATTTGATCTTGAAATATTCATGGAAGGTTTAAAAGGTGAAATATTCTGGAATTATCATTCAGGTTTTTGATTCTGAGGCAGTACGAAGATTGCCGGGTCAGCTAGTTTCTTACATATATTTTAAATTGATTATTTTTAAGTTACACGCACGCACCGAAAAGAAATCATTAACTTATCGTCAAAAAAAGCATTTCTATTTTAAAATTCCTAACAGTCTCGCAACCTTACACCGTGCTATGATAAAAAACTATAACAAAAACGAGTCGGTATTTTTGAATTGGGTCCCGTACCTTATTTTATGACGTACCGCGTGTCGTAAGAGCCGACAAAGGAAATGACAAGACTGACAACCTAGTCGCAAGAGAAGGAAAGCTTGTTACGAAGCCCTTTTTTTGGTGTCCCTTGGGAAATGCTTTATCCATATGCGATGGGATTCCGGAAACTACTCGTCTACCCACTAAAACCCGTCACACGATACGCTTAGGGCGCCACAGGTTCGTGTAAACGCATTCGCCCCGACAAGTTGAAGCGACTATCAGAGGGCGTCCTTAGTCAAATAGATGCGGCTTTCGTCGGTGGCGGGTCCCCCGTCCCACTTGATACGAAGCCCTGGTAATCGATCTGGCCAGCGCGGCACACTAGGCTAATCACCCTCCATGTAATGGGAGGAGGCCCAACCCAGCAATGGGTTGTCTATGGCCTTAGTAGTATGTAGTTGAATTCGTTATTTTATGAGCTTCCTCATCCATTCCTCTAGGCCAGACGAGTTGGTACAGTGTTTCATATCAAGATTTCCGTCTCTTCCTGCTAGCTTTTCGGCCCTGTAATTTCCTTTTGCCGGCTCTTACGACACTCTTAGGATGAAATGGGGTGATGACACTATCTATTCTAAATCCGTCACCACAAGGATCCGAATCGCGTACATGGGCAGGATAAAAAAAATCTTGACCTCGAATGTTGATGAGTAAACAAATTCCGGGTTTTCTTGGCACGGGCCCCTAAAACCGCAGATGCCAGCACACAGCCAATTACTTTCACGATGGGAGAAAGTACAATTTCGTCATTACCGATTATCGTCATCGGCACTCGTCATTATATTGTTGTGGATGCTGGAAAAAGAAAAAAACATCGATATACTTGAGCAGTCAAAAAGCAACTACACAGTCACTTTCCGGCTGTTCGGTAAAGAGATGGTTGGATTGAGAATGATGAAATGTATATGAAAGGTGTGAATGTAGATATGACGACCGATTTTAGAGTATCGGGCCTCCACCAGTCACATGGAGGGAAATTAGCCTACTGTGCCACGCTGGCCAGACGGGTTGGCTCAGGGTGTTCCTTCTCTCGCGGCTAGGTTATTTACATTTGTCGTCTCTTACGACACCCTCAGGATAGAACGGGGTGGTGACACAATGTATTCTTAATCCGTCACCACACCGATAATATAATCATTATGTAAATTCAAACGCTTTCTATGTCATAAATCAAATGTTGCAACTGAAATAAATTTATTATATATCTTTATTTCTCACTAGCTGCGCCCCGCGGCTTCCTTCGCGTGGTGAGGGATGGATGGTAGTTCTTTTTTCTATCCTTATCTTTACAAATTATAGCCTATGTGTTATTTCGGTGTGTTATGTACATTGTAAAGTTTCATCAAAATCCATTGAGTAGTTTTTGCGTGAAAGAGTACCAAACATACATAACTTACAAACTTTCGCGTTTAAACCCCATTCATGGCGAAGCTAGAGGCCCAAACCACCGGTGGTCAGGAATCCAGAGTGAGGAACCTCCTCACAATACGTGCCGTTTCCAAAAGTACTGCCTTTTATATCAGGATCTTCATTCTTCACCCAGGAGCCTAGCGAGAGCTTCTGTAGGTGTTGGTCGAAGCTTTTCGCAATCAGACCGTGCACTCATATAAGCATCGGTACAATGATTGTCGAATCGATATTATTATCTCCCTCTGCCGATCTAACGACACCCTCAGGATCAAATAAGTTGGTGACTATGCATTAAATTAAATCCAGTCATCTCGGCTATCAAGATCATTTACATATAAAGACAAGTGAATAAAGAACATTGGTAACGAGACAATGGAGAAGTGTAAGGTGATATTTCACTTTCATATTACACCTGCTATCCATATAATGTGTCATGGTGTGTTTATTTGCATATCTCTCTGATTCACTATGACAGTTTGACATTGTCAACCAAATGTTTTATTCAATTAGTTAGAAAGATTGAAATTTAACACTTTTTAACGGACATTATTTAATAAGCGACGTTCCAACGTGCACAGGGCACGTTATCAATAAAACCGGTAGATTTAATTGTCACTTTGTACTTTTGAAGACAACTGTCATCTTGTCTTTCCCGGGACCACGACCGCTGCAAAGCATTCGAAACGTCGGGAATTAAATAATGTATTAAACACGCGATAAATCCATTAAAAAGTTTTTAATTTCTATGTATAATAATCGCAATACCCCAAAGACATCAGTTTGAAAGATTATTGTCTGTGTGTCTGTCTGTACCACCGAAACGGATGGACCTATTATGATGCGGTTTCTATTTAAATGTCTAACCACTTGCGTTGGGGAGTGTCAAGGCCTATTCGTCATTAGTTGCGTAAACGTGTAGCGTGTTTCTCTCATCTAGCGAACTTGCTCTCACTATGCTGTTTAGTGCTTTTTGAAAACAAGACCGACGATTTAAAAAAAAAAGCATAAATAAATAAATACAGAGTTTCTTGCCGGCTCTTCTCTGTAGAGCAGCCATCCGAACCAGTGACTACATTCATGCTCCACACACATTCATGCTGCATGAATTCAGCATGAATGTTGATTGTGAGCGATCAAGGTAGATGAAGAGATTGTAGGAGTGAGGAATTGTGTATGAAAGGTCTGAATGTAGGTATGACGACTGATAGGTGTGTGTGGAGACTACCACCAGGTGTGGGAGAGGGACAGTAAGATGGTAATGTTATTTATAAATATTACGATTTATAAGACTTTTGTGATGAAACCTACGTAATTAACGTTCCTTTAAGGTGGATGCTCCAGGGTAGCCCGCGAAATTCAAATTTTCTTACGTTTTTTGCAATTTGCAGGACAGTGCTAGGTTGTATGTTGATTAAAATGTTATTCGCGACTGTAAGACGTATGTAGTTAAAGAATTATAATAATCAAAACTTTTTCTTGCACCTTTATGAGCTTGGAGGGTTGTATTGATGAGTTTGATGATTATAACTCTGTAACTACATACGTCTTACAGCCGCGAATCAAATGTTCATCATCATACAACCTAGCACTGCCCTGCAAATTGCAAAAACCGTAAGAAAATTTGAATTTCGCGGGCTACCCTGGAGCATCCACCTTAAGGTTTGAGTTTGTGGCTATTAACACAAGAAGTCAGACACGTGTAAAATTACTACTGGTTTAACTAAACGATTACTGATAATCCCACTGGATTAGTTGAGCTGCAATCTACACTCTGTAATCGTAGCAACTAGAAAGAAAATGTGAAACCTCAAATATACGAATAATCGATACAGATGGGAAGCGATTCTGTGACTAATCGATTAGTAACTAAACGATGGTTTTGCACCAGTTCGCCACCGAATTTAGTATGAATTGATTTCATGCTTTTACTGTGCTCTCTTGACTTACTTCCTTGGTTTGGATACTCTAATTACTACTAGTACTCAGCCCACAAATGACCCACTACTGAGTCGGGCCCCCTCCAATTACATGGAGGGTAATTAGCTTTCTGTGCCACGCTGGCTAGACGGGTTGGCACAGGGCTTCGTTTCAAGTTATCCTTATCTTGCGGTTAGTACTTCGGCCTTGTCATTTCCTTTAGTCGGCCATTACGACACCCTCAGGCTGGAATAGGGTGGTGACAATGTGTTTTCTAAATCCGTTACCACACGGAATAATACTATCATCATCATCATCAGCCCACATTAGTCCACTGCTGGATATAGGCCTCCCATAAAGAGCGCCATAGCGCCCTGTCTTCAGCTTGACGTACCAGCTGCTGCCCGCAACCTTTCGCAGTTCAGTTTAGAATAATATTAGTTTGATATTAATTATTATTCTAAAGGTATTAGGTATTTAGTTCACCTTGAAAGTAAATTTTAGTCCTCCGTTTATAAGGTCCAGAATGTTAACTAGTTTCAGTTTGGAGGTCGTCAAGCAGTTAGCCTTGCAAGGATCTTTAATTCAATTTAGTAATGGCTTCAATACGCGTTGTTGGTTTAAGGGTGGGGTATTGTTGGTTCTCTTTTCACTAACAGGTCCCAGGTTTACCACGTAGCAACGTTTACGGCTAATGGCAAGGAAAAGGTGCCCAGCCCATAAGTTTGGCCCGTGGCGACACGGTTGGCGCAGTGGTTGAGCGATCGACTGCAAAGTCACCCAAAGGGCAATGGAGAGGGCTATGCAAGTTTCCCTGCGAGATCGAATCAGAAATGAGGAGATACGCAGGCGACCCAGGGTCACTGAAATAGCCCACAGGATTGCCAAAATTAAGTGGCAGTGGGCAGGGCACATAGCGCGCAGGTCCTACGCCTGATGGGGCAGAAATGTCCTTGAGTGGCGACCGCGTTCCGGAAGACGCAGTGCGATGCAATGGATGCGGGGGGCCCAGGACCGGCCTTTGTGGAAATCCTTGGGGGAGACCTATGTCCAGCAGAGGACGTCTTTTGGCTGAAATGATGATGATGATATATTTAATGCACGTAATGATTGAGGAACTCAATATCGAGCAGCCATGAGGATTTAGTGACTGAACTCACGCTATGTGCCTACGCAAGATGTTATAATTGCAAATGGCTTTGAAAATGAGAGTTGTTTCATAAAAAGATATGCAACGGATATCCTAATGTTTTTATCTCTGTTAATGAGATCGTTGGTGTCAAAATCAAAATCGAAATGTTTTATTCGAATAGATTCTTGCGAATGCTTTCAAATAGTCAAAAAAAAATATAACTCTAAATCAAAATTAAAAAAAGATATATATAAAAATAATTTATCATTTAGTTTTACCACCGGATCGGAATGCCATTACACAGAGAAGAGCCAGCAAGAAACTCCATGGTTGCTCTTTTAAATAAAAGGGTTACAATTATGGTGGTACCAACAAGTCTGACAGATTAGTGAAAGCATTAACACGCATAAACATGTAGCATATCAAAAAATTAGAAAATTTAAATCAATAATTGTGTAATTACATTATTAAGAGATTTTGGTTTACAGTCTCTAAAAGCTTTGCATTTCTTATCTGACTGTCCACGTGATCTAATCTATACAGAGGATCTCTGGACATGTCTGGATCTCTATACATCTCTAGATTATAGGTACTGACTTTCTCGTAGAGGGAAATTTTCCGAGCCTAGAACATCGCAGACGAGTGGCCTGCTTCTCGGTTCTTTATCTTCGGGCTTAATCGATACTGAGTAGTTATGTGGGACTCGGGAACACTTGACTACCCACTAAAGTCCCAGCGTATACACGTGCTTTTGAGACGCCACAGGTTCGGACACCGTAACGTCCCTGCCTAGCTTGTCATACTTCAGCGTGAAGATACGATCAATTTATTAAATTCCCCGCATTAATACACACACGATAACAATTTCTACCCAGCGACCTTGATTTGTGATTGGAAAGTAGTCACAGCCGGACACTATTAACTAGCCGCACCATAGAACACCTTATTAGACAGACAATTAAGACCATTATCGCGTGCACAGGTGGACACGGTGACACTTGCCAACATAGCCTGGTTTACAAATGTAAACAACCTTATGTTTGAGGATATAGAGTTGCTTGTTCATTCTGCGTGGCTGAAGTGATTTTTCACCATGGTTCCGCCATGGGTTTTATTGACTATTAGTGCGTTTAAAAGGATTGGGCTACTTTTTTCGCATCCTGTATCACTTTTAAAAGAGGCTTTTTTAGTCGTCTGTTCCGATATAATTTTATATATGTTTAAGTTATGCTACATGTTTAAGCTATATCTGTCAGAATTGTTTGCACCACCATCATTGTAAAGCTTTTATTTAAAAGAGCAACCACAAAGTTTCTTGTCGGCTCTTCCCTGTGGAATGACATTCCGAATCGGTGTTACTATTTTTGACTATTTGAAAGCATTCTTAAGGATTCGAATAAAAACTTTTGGATATGGATTTTGATACCCATAGTACATACACTAATATAAGAATTAGGTTTTTTTAAGGCAGTCCCCGCCCTAGTTATAGCCTGTATCCCGGGGCAGTTTACAAACATGCAATTCACAAACACAAATGACACCCAGACTCAGAGCAAGTGCCTCTGGTTTACACAAAGACACTTGCTAGACCCCGAACCGGGGACTAACGGCGAGACATTCAACCCTCAGACCAACAAGGCAGCCTTGAAAAGAAACCAGCGTTGATTAATTGCTTCTCAGCACACAAATGGCTGGAAGCCGAGTCGGTTGGAGGACCCAACTAGGTGGAGGATAATTAGCTTATCGTGCCATGCTGGCCAGACGGGTTGGCACAGGGATTCGTATGAAGTTTTCCTCCTCCTCTGGCTCGGTTATCGGCCTTGCCATTCCTTTTTGACAAAAAAACATCAACAATAATTACTTACAAAAAAGTCATAGAAATGATGATGATGATGATCCCGCAAAGGTTGTTTTGCCAAATAATAACCCCCCCCCCCCCCGCAACCTCCTACCAAATTTCAAGTCTCTATGTCTTATGGTTCCAGAGATATCGTGATGACTCAATCTATCTATACAACAGCTCCTATCGCAAACGTTGTTTTGCCATGTAATTAAATAGGGGTTTATCGTAGAGGGGTGAAAATTTAGGGTTGTTTGTATTTTTGTATGGTGCATCTTAAAAAAATAAAAATGTTGTCTATAAAATAAACAATGATTTTTGGTGTGGAGCCCCCCCTTAAAATTAAGGGGGATGAAAAATAGATGTTGTCCGATTCTCAGACCTACCCAATATGCTCACAAAATTTCATGAGAATCGGTCAAGCCGTTTCGGAGGAGTTTAACCACAAACATCGCGACAGTTAGATTTTTCGCTTCTAGGTTTTTGAAGTCAATTTACATTTTTTGTAAAAAAAAATATTTTTGTATGACTTTTTGGTAAAATTTTATTCGTCGACACTGACAATCGAATGAACGGGTTGCTGACCATATTCTAAATCTGTCATCATATGAACACAGCAACCAAAAAGCAATTCTGATCACCCAAGTATATTAAAATTACGACGCATTGAAATAGTTCTTCGACCAGTTTTCGGAACTCGTTATGGATAATGTCACGGAGCCATCGTTTGCTTAACAAATGAGGATGAGTCGAAGGTTGAAAGCGAAAATCGTGACCTTCGTAACTTTAAGATCCTTATTGCCGAACGAGCCAAATCGTGGTACTGACGCTGTGCTTTGGGTTTTCTCGATGTTGTGAATGCGTAATTTGGCGACATATGTCTTGAACATACACATACAATATACAACAGTATATAGCCGGTATCTTCGGAACCTTGCCTAAAGGGACTCCTTTAAATAATATATTTTAGTATTTAAGTTTTAGGTTAATTGGTATTTTTAGTCTTGTTTTATTACTTAAGTTAGTGTTTATGGAATAAATAGTATTATATATACAACATTTATGTCTTTGAATAGATGTATTTGATTTAGTACACGTAGCCGACAAAACAAAATGACAAGGCCGATTACCTAGCCGCAAGACAAGGAAGACTTGATACAAAACCCCGGTGCCAACCCGTCTGGCCAGCGTGGCACAGTAGGCTAATTACCCTCCATGTGACTGGAGGAGGCCCGACTCTACAGCGGGTCACCTATGCCTGAGTAGTACTAGTCCTGTAGGAATTTTATTGATATCGGTTTAATATTTTCGTATTGAAATTGTAATAAGTGACCAACATTATTTTTGTGTTAAGGTAAAATTTGAAAACCTGTGATACATGTGTTTGCACCAAAATCCAAGAATAAAATCTTTTAACGAACGTCGTAATTAAACACTTTTTAACAGATTTATCGTGAGTTTATTACATTATTTAATTAACGAGGACTAAAAAATAAATTAGTAAAAGTGTTCAATGTCGATGTGTAATAATCGCGAAAACTAAAGACATCATTATATTAACAAATCATTAACATGTTTTTGGTGAAAACGATTTTATTAGGTATTTTAAGCTCAAAGTGATGATCATCCAGCCAGAAATGGCATGTCTATCCCCCAATAACTGTAGTCGGGGACTTCTTAACGGTGCGAATTGCTCTGTAAACTTTGCTATCGCGGTGTAGGACTTTTTGGTAATCATTACATTGTCTAAAACAAAGTCGCTGTCGTCTGACCGTCCCTATGTATGCGTAAATCTTCAGAACTGCGCAACGGATTTTGAAGCGGTTTTTCATAATATAGTGATTCAAGAGAAAGGTTTTTAAGTATAATACATGCATAATATTGTATAGAAACACTGATAAATGTTCATCATTACACCCGTGTGAAGCTGGGGCAGGTCGCTAGTTATTTGTATGTTTCTTGATGTTGATCGTTCAAATATTTCGGGTAAATTGTGTAAAGTATGTAGCATATTGGTCGTTACAGTAGAGTTCGAAAATGCAGACGGACGCAGTTCAAGAGAGTGAAGTTACAGGTGCCAACTTGATTTTATTATATTTTTGCCTACCCCATCTATCTTCTATCATCATTTCAGCAAAAACATGTCCACTGGTGGACATAGGCCTCCCCCAAGGATCGCCACAAAGGCCGGTCCTGGGCCGCCCGCATCCACTGCTTAGGATAACAGTTATGACCTTATTAAGCACATAACAGTGAGTAATTTAAGGGGTGCGCAGATGATGATGATATTTTTGTAGGCATTCGACAGACTAATTCATGCGCAGAGTCAGGGTGTGGCTGAACCATTTTGATGTGAATGCAATTAAACTGACTAAACTGGACAGGATGTTTAGGATCGGTATTTGTGTCAATTACGTTGCCTCAGTAATCTGTAGTATTTACAATGAGTAAATATAAATGCAATGTAAACTCTATTGAATAACACTAAAGGGACTGTATTTGATGGTAGAACTGTCTTTAAAAGTAGAGAAGAAAAGAAGATGTTTATTTCTGACTAGCGTTTGTAGTTATGTACATAAGAAAACCTTTAGAATACATGGTGTCACTACCCCATTCCATCCTGAGGCTGTCGTAAGAACCGAAAGATGAAGGAAATGTTGACTTAGCTGTAAAAGAAGGAAATGTTCTTAAGTAAGCAACTTTTTAAAATTAATATTCAGACTAAACCTCACGTACTAGGTATACTGGTCATCAAAGACTACAGCCATGCGCAGACCGTATCCGCATAACGCATTCTTCACCACATTTCATTGACCCTCCTCGTCGCCATACGCAACAGTCCCAAAAACGGCCGCCAATCTATAAATCGAACCAAATCAACAATAGAAAGTGCACCAGTCTCTATCGATATCGTTAATGGTCTTCTATCTTTCGAAATCCAGTCAAACAACATACTAAAAAGGATTTAGAAAGTTCCTACCATCCGCCATCCGCATAGGATTGTGATGTTTTACTACTTTTCTCTAAAATATGCAAACGTTAGGGTTCCGTAGCGGCTTCACCAAATACGAAACCTCTACACCTGTATGGCGGGGGCAGTTTACAAAGATGATATTCACGAACACAAATGACACCCAGACTCAGAGCAAGTGCCTCTGGTTTACACAAAGACACTTGCCGAACCCCGCAATGGAACCGGGACCTGTGAAAAGGTGGAACATCTAACCCCTAGACCAACAAGGCGTTTCTATCCATCTCATTGCTGAGTCAGTTCTCCTCCATAGCCGACTGTGCCACGTTGGCCAGATGGGTTGGCACAGGGTTTCAAGTTTTCCTTTACATCCGGCTTGATTATCAGCCTTGTCTTTTCTTTATGTCGGCGCTTATGACACCATCAGGATGAAGATGGTGTTGATGGGCTGATGACACTATGTATTCTAAATCTATCACAATACTACCCAACACCTCTCCACCAGCTGGTGGAGAAATCAGCTAAGGTTTGGGGGCGCGGCGACTGTTTTATATATATATCCTTTGACATTTCACATAACGCCATCTCGTCCCAAGCTAAGCAACTTAATGCTTATGTTATGGTAACGAGATGGATGATAAACTACTTATATACATTTATTTTGTCAATACATACATATTATAGATAGAAAACACCCAGACCCGGAACAAATACTTAGGTCGTACAAATATTTCTTCCGTGCGGGAATCGAATCCGCGACATGCTGCGCAGCAGTCGATCGTTCAACCACTGCGCCAACCGTGTCGTCAGATATATATTCTAGTATAAATCCACACCGCAAAATTGTAGAAGTATTGTAGATTTTAATTCCAGAGAAATTATGAATGCGTAATTGAAACATAGTAAATATATATATATGCACACAGAAAAATTACATGCAACAATAGTGTGTATAAAACAATAGAAGAGAGAAAAGAATTTGATTTTCTTTTTTAGATTCGCGCGACAGAACGCTCTCTCGCCGCAGAGGTTTTATGCACGCAGCCTACATTTTTTTGTCAAGAATTTAATACACAATAAATGTACGGAACTTCTTGAAGGGGGCAACGCCATCTTGTCCGCTTTCGTTTAGATAACTTTATTTATGTATCCGCAGGTGCGGTCAAGATGACGATGTCTAGGTCAAAGTTGATCGGATTTAAATATTTTCTTTTAACTTTAACAATCCGTGTGGTAACGGATTTAGAATACATAGTGTCACCACCCCATTCCATCCTAAGGGTGTCGTAAGAGCCGACGAACGGAAATGACAAGGCCGAAAACCTAGCCGCGAGATAAGGAAAACCTGAAACGTTAGCCTGTGCAAGCCGTAACTGGAGGAGGCCTGACTCAATTGTGGGTCATTTATGGGCTGAGTAGTAGTTACTCTATAAGCAGTAAACTAACTCCAATAATATGCAGCACTCTTTTTACAACACCTGCCTGGACAGTAAATCAGATACACATCCTACTGACACAATTGCCACTTGGCTTAAAAGGCCAGCCCTACAAGCCTATACCGGGAAATCGACCCACATATTAAGATTCCTAGCGCGTTTGCTTTGTAGGTTTCCGGACGAGTCGACATGTACTAGAAAACTGATATACTTTTTTTATTTCAACCTTTGCTGTGGACTAGCTGTTGTTCACTCATTTCATTTTTTTTTAAAACGAAACCCCTGCAATATTTACGACCTGTATCGCGGGGGCAGTTTACAAACATGAAATTCACGAACACAAATGACGCCCAGACTCAGAGCAAGTGCCTACGGTTTAGACAAAGACACTTGCCCGACCTCGGAATCGAATCCGGGACCCGTTGATCCAAAGAGGCACTCGCGTGGGAAGTTCTCCCCCCAGGTTCTCCCCTCAATTTGATCTAGCAGTAAAGAACGCCCCTCTGTTGATTTAGCGATGAGCTACGAAAGGCTGCGGGCAGGATTTAAGTTGATGATATGACCTCCGTGCTTGGGAGGACATGTAGAGCCGACAAGCCCAAATGTTATTTTAACATCTATGTCATAAAAAAAATAAGCAACATTGGAGTTTCTTGTCGGCTCTTCTTTGTAGAGCGTCTTCTTCATGCCAAATCGGTGGTAGTTTCAGTATGCACGTGGAAGGACATAAGGGTTGTGAGAAAAGAAATGGATGGATTGTGTGAATATGACCATGCATATGTAAGATCTGAATGTAGATTTAACGCCGATGGGAGTGTATAGAGACTTCGTGGCGACCTAGTGTGAGACAAGAGCCAAAATCACACACACACACACACACACAGGGACGCAAATGAAATCCGTATAGTGAAAACTGTCAGCTGGCCATAAGAATCTAAGAATTACCGGAAGTAGCATAGGGGGTTTAGACGGCCACTGGTCTATATATTTACAATGGTGGGTATAGGGTTTCGTATGATGATCTTACAACACCCCCAGGATGGAATGCGGTTATTATGTATTATAATTCCATCATCACACAAACACTTATAAATTGTACACTTATATGTAAGATATAATATTTTTTTTAAGTGATGTTCTCTATTTCACAGGTAAGAGTCTTCTTCATTCAAGAATCTGGCTACACCCATCGCAGTAAGTAAGCACAGCAATAAGTTCGCGTTAAATTTACGTAGTAATTAACTTGCTCTGTAGGTTGTACAAATAAACTAGACGCGACTAACGGTGGAATACTTGCGTATGCCATACATGAGATTCTTCGTGGATAACCATTTAGTGATGGGAAACATCGTGAGCTTATCGACAAAACGAAATATTATTCAATTTGATATTTTATTCAATGTGTTAATTTTGGAAGAATTTAATTAAATGAAATAAGAAACAGGGTCATTTAAATAGAGGGTAAATAAAAGGGTAAATAGGTGATTTATCTGGTTTAGAACACTTAAGGTTTGTAACTCTTTCTGAAAAAACTTTGAACAATACCAGCATTGTAAAATCTCTTTTAGTTATGTTATTGTAAACGTAGTAGTCAAAAGCTGCAGTTATTATGCAGTATTATTGCAGTGTTTGACTGCAATAATAACCCCTAAGCAGATAAAAGTACGTTTTATTAACAGAGTTTGTTAAAAGTGTTTGGCCAAATGAGACACGGCAAATTAACTTTTAAAACACGTTTGACTAACATATATGAAAACCTATAGCAGGACAGCAAAATATACAACAAAACCCTTGTTTAAATTTTACGCAATGCGCGAACAAACCACAAAAAGGCATTGGAAAAAATATCTTTAAACGTTGCTTAAAGTTAAATCTTTAAAATTAATTCACATTTTCACGATCTGCTATTAACAATGGTGTATAATAGAGCAATGTCGATCACACAAGTCCTTGTAACGTTTCACCTCAATACGTTATTTCAATACTTTTTGTCGATATCTCGATAACAATGAAATAGTAACAGTATTTTTTTAATTCTTTGTTGATTCAATACAATAATAGTTTAAAAAAATGCGTGTGATTTAGTAAATTCAATTTTATATGACACTTTAAGCGGTTTTGGTAACAATATTTTTTGTTTAATAAAGTTAGATAAACAGGCGTGAGTAAGAACTTATCCGTGAGTTACTCACGGCTAAGATGGGGGTTCTGAATTTTATTAAATACTCAAATTATAGAACTGTTATATTTTTAGTCCTCTAATAAAAACATCGATAAATTATCGACGCGTCACTGCGCCTAAGAACAATAGATAATCATAAGCGCCGTAGCGTGTCGCCGCAAGCGCATCCAAACTTGAACATTAGGTGACAATGATTTTGTTTAATAATAGGATAAATACGAAGTTTACCACAACGTTTGTGAATACCTCTACTGAATAGAACTGTAATAAAGAAAAAATAACATTAAATACCTAAAACTGATAATGAAATAATATAGCATTAGTGTTAATATATATTTTTTATATTATGTATCTAATATATATTTATAATACATAGTGACCACCCATTGCATCGTGAGGGTGTCGTAAGACGCGACTAAAGAACGCAAGAGGGAGATCATCTATCTGCAAGAGAAGGAAAACTTGACACGAACCCTGTGCCAACTCGTCTGGCCAGCGTGGCACAGTAGACTAATTACCCTCCATGTAATTGGAGGAGGCCCGACTGAGCATGGTGTCTTTTATGAGCTTACTAGTAGTTGTATTATATACTAGCGGACCCGACAGACTTCGTCCTGTCAAAAAAATTGACTGTTTGACGTTAGGAACACACCTACATTGCTTAGACAACAGTGAGTGGTTGTAATATAATATGAACTTTATACAATAGTAATGAAGCTCAAATTGTCTCTACGTTTAAGTTAGAAAACGTTGGTATGGGAAAAAGAAAAAGGCTGTTTTTAGGGGTTTTCCGGCAATTATTCGAAAATACTAAAACCATCCTTCTCCCGTGAACTTCAACGAACATTTTAAAAAAAGAATTGGCCAAATTGGTCCAGGCGTTGTTGAGCTATGCGCTTAACAACACATTTTGCGATTCATTTTTATTTATATAGATAGATAGATTAATTTTATACAATGACTAAAACATAAAAATATGTAAACGTAATTATTTTTTCAATCTGAAATAAGTCAACCAGATTGCTTCTATATATTAAAAATGTTACTAATATTTGTTCGTCTTGTTTCGTAGACATATTTATTACATCAACACTTGTGTGCAACATTTTGGCAATTTATGCAGTTGATGATCTAAACCGTGCGCAGAAACGCACAACGATTGCAAACAGAATACCAATGAGGTTTAATGAAGATTTAGTGCTGCAATTAATTGCATAAAATTATAGACGGATGTGTATTTTTTCTAAAATGGAAAGGACTGTTGTGTGATCATTTTTTGTTTAATTTTTTCTATCATATATCTGTATTTCACCTAGTGATCTGTAATTAATACGCTTTTATTAGCTTCGCTTGTATGTATGTAACGGAATCTTTGAACATGATTTTGACCCACTTCAAAGCGTCGGATTAACTGGAAATTTGGCATACTTATTAAGGACCGATGGCAATTCAATATTTTAAAAATGTTGACCCGTTATCATTAATCGGATAATAATAATAACGGTGATCAAGGTGGAACACCGCTCTTCGATGCGATAGCTAATAGAGATGTAAATATCATATCAGCTATTGCTATATTTTTTAGTGATTACTTAGCAATAGCTTTATGATATTTCAACTAAAAAATAAAAAATAGGTAATAGTTTAAAAAAAAAACTAAAAAAATACGCTTTTATAGAAAATCGAACTAAAAAAATTCGAACCAAAGTATTTTTTGTAGTTTTTTTTAAACGATTATTTTTTTAAACATAGGAATTTTTTCAAGCATACCCTCTTTAATTTTCATTAATATCTTATATCTATATCACCATCGCGATATCAATCTACAAAATTAATGCTGTAATAATGAAAAAATAAAAAAAATAATTAATTTATAATATTCTATAAAAATCACAACGCCTTATTTTTAAAATATTATGTTTGTTCGGTGTTTTTAATGATACTTTTACCGATCATTTAAAGCCTTCTTGGTCTAGGGGTTACATGTGCCGCATTTGGATCACGGGTTTCCTGTTCGTTTCCGGTGTCAGAGCAGGGATTAGGATTTTCTTTTTAAAAAGCCATTTTTGTAATATTAATTGAATTGAATAGTAAATATATACGAAGCGTGAGTTTGATTAAAATTGTGCTAAAGAAAATTAAATTAATTAATTAATTATGAAGGAAAACTTGATAGGAAACCCTGTGCCAACCCGTCTGGCCAGCGTGGCAGAGTAGGCTAATTACCCTCCATGTAATTGGAGGAGGCCCGACTCAGCAGTGGGTCATTTATGGGCTGAGTACTAGTAGTAAACAACATTAAAGTACGCGATGTCAATTTACATACAAAAAAAATAAAAGAACAGTCTCATTAAGTACTTGTATCATGGACACTGCAACTAGATCCAATGTTTATGTCAAGAGGTCGTTCCCATGACCCATTGCTCTACAGGCTGGACAAAAAATGATGAGACTACGTCTACACGAGTTGTAACACCCTAATTGTGATGAATGAAAATGATAGCATCGTAACTAGCCAAGGAACTCTTTAAAGGAAACTCTTTGCCGATGTGGTAACGGATTTAGCAGAAATGTCCGTCGTGCGTCGTGCGCGATGGTGGCGTCGTGCGGCGGGTCGTGCTCTTCCCTGCAATATGGTTGAGGAGGGCGATGGCTGCCGCATGCGTCATGCTTGTGAACAGGTGCCGTTGCTGGGGGTCGGTTGGCTTGGGCATTACAAGGTTACTATTGTCGACTAAATCTGGCTGATGTTTGGCCCTTTGGAACTATTGCGCGACTTTGCTCTCGCAAATCTATCTTATAACCAGTCTTGTACCCTGTCAAAAGAGCTCTAATGAGCCAACTTGATTAAATGAATTTTGATTTTGATTTTGACCCACTGCTGAGTCGGGCCTCCTCCAGTCCATGGAGGGTAATTAGATTACTATGCCACGCTGGCCAGGCGGGTTGGCACAGAGTGTCCTATCAAGTTTTCCTTCTCTTGTGGTTTGTCGGCATTTTCGTTTCCATTTCTCGACTTTTACGACACCCTCAGGATGGAATAGGGAGGTGATGCTATGTATTAAACCCACGAAATATATGTAAATAATCGTTAATAGTTTTTTTTAAATAATTGTGCATACTCTCGTAAGCTCGTGTGTTCAAGTTTTCTACGGTTTAAGCAACCCATTTAACTTTACCACAAACCGATATGCAAATAACTGTTACATTTAAACCGTAAATTATCTCTGTTACAGTCCGATAGTAATTCTAGATAACGTCTAATATTGTCGGTCCGCCTGTCACAAAGTCATTACGTAACTCCCAGGCCCTCGCGCGTTATGCAACTTAACGCAATAACTACCCAAGTTTTGCAGCTCCCGATACTCAGTCATAATTTAGTTCTAGGCTTGTTTTTAAGTATTTTTGTTATTTTTAAGAAGTTGAGAGGAAATAAACAAACTAACATGTTTATATAATCATCGTCATCACACATCATGATAGTCGTAATCAAGCGGATAGTTCGGGATTGATTTATAGGTTAATTGATGCTTCACACATCATGATAGTCGTAATCAAGCGGATAGTACCAGATTAATTTATAGGTTTAGCAACACTCTCTGCGGTATAGTAGATATTATAGTATAGTAACCATAATATTATAACATCCAATCTCTTTCGTGCTCCCGAGGTGATGCAAGGCCCAGATCATTTAGCCGCAACAGAAGAAAGACTTGATACAAACTCTGCCAATTCCTCATGCCAGCTTGGCGCAGTAGTAATTTCCCTCCATGAATTTGGAGGAGGCCCGATTCGGTAGTGGGTCGTTTATAGGCTGAAACGACGACGACGTTTATACACAGACAAGGAAAACTTCTAACACTTTTTTTTTCCCGAACGTTAAAAAAAGGGTAATTTCTATTTGCAAATCAGGATTGCAGGTACCAGGCGCTCATAGCAATGTAGGAGGTAGCGCCTACCCTCTTGGTGGTGCATACGGCAGTCAATCTAGCTTCAACCGAAGCAGCGATAATTCCTACATTGTTTTGCGACCCTGGTACCGATCATGATCGAGGTGGCTATTTCTCCCCATGAAAATGATGGAGGCCCGACACAGCAGTGGGTAAATTATTGGTCTGTTTTGTCTGTCTGTGAATCCGTGAGATTTAGAATACATAGTGTCACCACCCCATTCCGCGCGGGTGTCGTAAGATCCGACAAAAGGGAATGACAAGGCCGATAACGTAGCCACAAGAGAAGGAAAACTTGATACGGTAGGCTAATTACTCTCCATGTAACTGGAGGAGGCCTTACTTAGCAGCGGGTAGTGGTCGTGAAAACAAACAAAAAATAGTTATTTGTGCAACAAGAGAGCAAAGTCGTTTTTTGCTGCGAGTGCTGATATTGAATCCCGAGTAAGCGAAGGAATCAATGATTGAATCACGAGCGTAGCGACTGATTCTAAAGTTGATTCCTGAGTGCTGCGAGGGATTCAAAGGCACGAGATGCGAAAAATTTTGCTCTCGTGTAACACACATAACTTTTCACTTCAGCTGCGAGAACACTATATGTTTAATCAAATATAGTTCCCATAATATTGCTCTATCAATTTAATATTTTTATAATCTGTACTTTAATGCTTTGTATTGTTTTCTATAGCGCTACCTGCTAACATTTAACTTCATAACTCTAACGCAACTTATAACCAATTAATTTAACTTTCATAATCACACGAAATTTCTAACACAGCACACTTGTCATTGGCAAAATCATCGGTATAACGATGGAAGCCAAAACCTAAATGAAGAAGAAGAAGAAAAATCGGAGCTGTTGGTACTGACCACTTGGTCTTTGTCTCTGTCTCTTTTCTATTGGCGGGAAAGAGATAGTGTCAATGTTTCGAATTAGAATTAAAAAGTTACTTTGTCTCACTCAGTGGGCAAAATCGCATTTTGTCCACTGTTTTCAGTGAGCAAAACCTACATGTTTGAGCTACTGAAGTGAAAAAAATCTTATCCGTATCAGTCATTACTCCCATTATGTGATTAAAAATGCTCTTCATCTTTTGGATCGCGTCTTAACGCACAACGGTAAACTACTTGTCATTCCCACCCACGGCTTGTCCGAGCTATTAAGGCGAGTTGGATTATAGATTTTCTGTTTTTGGTACGAAACATGGCTATTGGAAGTGGGTTAACAACGCGAACATGACTCGTACGGTGTATAATAGCTGTTTACTGTATGAAAGTTTTCAACGAACACGTCAGTATTATTTATGAAATTCGACTATAGTTAATTTAAATTATTATTTTCAATTTGACTACAGACTAACAATAAACATAAGAGTATTTAAGCGTGTGTGTCAAATACATGGCAGTATACAGAATGTTATTTAATTTTTAAAATCAATATTTTAAGCACAATTAAAAAAAATACGTTCACCATATAAACTAATAGCGAAAGCCGTGCGAAGCCGGGACGGGTCGCTAGTTAATATATATATTAGGTAGATCATATTTCGACTATGCATTTGTGTTCTATTCAGAGGTCTACCCACGCTTCTCTTACCCAATGCTCATAAGATATTTTATAACACTATAATGACTGTCAATAACTTAATTAACACCGACAAATATATTAACAGCAATAATAGAGGCTGCTTGTCTGAGTAGGTGGTTATTATAATGCAACCAGTTAAACAACTATTTCTTTCCTTGAATTACATTGCAGAATTAGGCTAATCTTTTATTTATTGCGAACAGCTCGTGTCATTCACTTATTCTTCCACGAGGGTGTCTCACGGCAGTTGTCAAGTTCAACTTTTACAAGCCTTTTACTATATTTATTTTTTGGTTACCCGTATTACATCACAATATATTCTCACCACCCGATAACCTAGCCACAAGTGCCACCTGTGCCAACCCGTCTGGCTACGTGGCACAGTAGGCTTATTACCCTCCATTTAACTGGAGGAGGTCTGACTCAGCAGTGGCACTGGACTGAGTATTAGTTGTAGTTTAATATCATTTCACGCCTATTAAAATAAAAGTGACGTAGAAATAATTAAAACACGCACTTTCTATATACAGAAGCCGCGGAAGTAGAAACGGTATGCCAGTGATTACGCTATCGCACTCATTTACGCATCCATTTCTCTGAAACTGTATCGTAACTGTGTACAAATATTTGGATACGTTAAATAATAAACAGTTACTGTAAGACAATTAAGCGCGCAGCATTACGAGATATGAATATGTAGTATTAATTAATACTAGGTGCCAGTGATAGCGGTTTTATAAGCAGCGCGGAGTCGTAATTTAGTGGTTTCGGCCCATAAATGACCCACTACTGAGTCGGGCCTCCACCAAATTAATGGAGGGAGGAAATTAGCTTACTGTGCCACGCTGGCAAGAGGAGTTGGGTGCACAGGGTTTGTATCAAGTTTTCCTTCTCTTGCGGCTAGGTGATCTGCTTCTTGCGTTCTTTTAGTCGCCTCTGACGACACCCTCAAGATGGTATGGGTTGATGACACTGTTTATTCTTAATCCGTCACCACACGGACCGGAGTAAGCAGATTTAATTTACACAAAAATATGCTCCATTGAAAATAAAGTAATTTTCGTCTGTTTTGAAATTATGTTAAAATACCTATCTTGTCTTACTTGTGTTTCCATGTGGTGACAGATTAAAAATATACCGCGCCATCAACCCATGCCAATCTCAAGGGTGTCGTAAGAGGCGACTAAAAGAACGCAAGAATCGCCTAGCCGCAAGATAAAGAAAACTCGATAGTAACACTGTGCCATTCAGTCTTGTCAGCGTGGCACAGTAGGCTTATTTCCCGCCATGAATTTGGAGGAGGCCCGACTTAGTACTTGGTTATTTTGGGCGGAAACGACGACAACGACTAATAAAGATAAAGGCCAAAAACTAGTTCATACTACAATAATGTGATCTCATATTTCGGAAGGTTACATTATGATTATGCAACTTAGATTTATGTAATGCAATTGTGAGAAAGATGAGTAATGGAATGTGATAATCTTGATACTACGTCGAAAGATTGTAACAATTGACATTTGCAGCAAAATTACAAACTGGATATATGTATATGTCGGAGGAAGTAATCAGAATGGAGTTGATTGCTGGTTACATATAGACGATATCAATTAGCCTAGAAAATACTTTGTTAAATCTTAATTTTAATTAGTTAGATTTTTCTATTCAATTTAGTTTGTCATCTTTTTAAAAGAAGACGTTATATTATTTTACATTGTCAGAGCGGAGGGTAGTCCTCGAGCGGGGTCGAGGCGCCATCTTGACGTTCGGCAAAAACGTATAAAAGGAGCGCGATCGCGGTGGATCGCGCATTATGATAGAAACAGTGGTTGCGGTGCGGTGTGTTAATGCTGGAGTGTAGTTAAGATCGGTACCTTGAACCCGCTGCTCAAATTAAAGGGTTTAATTAAACAGTTAATTCTCCGACATATATAATATATTTATATATAATATATTTATATACTTTTCAATCAATAAGATGTACTTGGCTAACGATGCAGCGATGTTTTGAGGCGAATGAAAATGATTTAATGTTGTGTATTAAGTTATAGATTCGAACCACCAGTTATTAATTCTAATACCAGGTTCTAATGGTGGAAGTGATGTATATTTAAAATTAAAGAAAGTTCTTTAAACCGTTAAATTAAATTCGATATGACTATTTTAAGTCCTTTGACTTACATGCGGAAATATTTCAATCTGTATTTAGGTCTATGCAAGCGAACTACAGTTTTAATACATTTAATGATGTCTTAGGTTCTCACAATCTTTACACATTGCAGGAAATGATTTCTTCACGGTTTTCTGATCGTTTTATTTTATTAAATGCCCAACGTTTCAGACACTTTCCAGCAATACAGTTTTAATACCCAAAATTTTGCTCATTCGTTGCATCATAATCATTTCAGCCAAAAGACGTCCACGTAGGTAGGCCTCTCCTAAAGATTTCCAATAAGGCCGGTCCTCAGCTGCCCGAGTCCATCGCTTTCCGGCGACCTTAACCAGGCAATCGGTCCACCGTGTGGGAGGCCACCAGCACTGCGCCTTCCACTATCACCCTGTGGCTCTGTGACAGGGACGGTAGACCTTTTTTTATTATATAATATCATTATGAATTTTTGTGAGTTGACTTTTTGTGAGTAGCCATCGTGACCTAAACAAAATAAATGATTCGAGGACTTTTCTGCCCCATCGGCCGTCGGTCTTGCGGGCTATCAGTAGTTTACTTTTTACAAATATATACATAGAGAGCCAAATTCTCACGATCTAACTTTTTGTTATTAATTCTCGCCACGCCAACAATGGGACAGCGCCCTCTCACGGTTAATGCCAAGAAGTGAATCCGACGGAGTTATATAACTCATTTGTAATGAATGTCGCAAATCAAAATTACGGGTTAATAGGTCGTTGGCACACGTTAGATAATGTTAAGACTAGTTATGATCATTACTAAATATTACCAGAGATTTTATATGAGCGCGTAGACTATCCGCTGTAATGTGGAAACTGGAAATGCAAATAACAAATTTGATATCCAGGGTCGGGTCTTTGAGAAAACCAGAGGTAGGTATTTGCTCCGAGTCTGGGTGTCATTTGTGTTCCTGAATATCATGTTTGTAAACTACGCAGAGACACCTAGGACACTAGGACACAGGACAGAGGTTTCGTTTTTATTAAAAAAACCACGGGGTGAACTTAAACTTTGTGCATTTTTAAATATTTTGGAATGGTTAGGGAATAATTTCGCACGAATGGCTTTATTTATTAGTATAAAAGTACTTGCATTTATGTGGTTGAATACAATATTTATGTATTGCGCTATCTGTATATAAATGAAGGTTTACAAATAAACCTTCGATTAACCAAACTGTAATGAATATTAATTGGTTTAGGAAGTATCTGAAATGTAATTCAATACTTTAATACTTCCTAACTTAAACCCTATGGGCCTAAGGACATTTGGCTGTGGCCTTACCATGAGGCACCTACGTCCGTTAAGCCGGAACTTGTCAAGTTAAGCACAGTCTGTCACCAAATTCGATGGTTAACTTGTTTGTTAATGCAATGGTTCATTAAAAGCCTCTGAAGGTAATTTAGATTTAGAAATTGCCTCGCTGTGCCGCCTTTAGATCAACGAGGCCCGGATTTGATTCCGGGGTCGGGCAAGTGTCTTTGGGTAAACTTCCGGTAAAGGTTGGTTACATCCCGAGTATTAGTAAGTCACCAATGCTTTCAAATCGTCAATCAGCAGAATTTTGGTTTATTGATCTTAGCAAGGTCCTACAACAATTAGTGTCCTTATGCACATACACTTAGTCAAGGTAAATAAATAAAAAGTCCTCGAACGAAGAAATGGTCCACGAAGCGCAGCGCTGGTAGTAGTGATGGCCTGGTTAAGGTCGCCGGAAAGGACCAGCCTTCGTGGAAAACCTTGGGGGAGACTATGCCCAGCAGTGAAAGTTTTTAGCTAAAATGAGGATGATGATTAAGGTGGATGCTCCAGGGTAGCCCGCGAAATTCAAATTTTCTTACGTTTTTTGCAATTTGCAGGGCAGTGCTAGGTTGTATGATGATGAACATTTGATTCGCGGCTGTAAGACGTATGTAGTTATAGAGTTATAATCATCAAACTCATCAATACAACCCTCCAAGCTCATAAAGGTGCAAGAATGACTTTGACGTTGAAAAAGTTTTTCTTGCACCTTTATGAGCTTGAAGGGTTGTATTGATGATTTTGATGATTATAATTATTTAACTACATACGTCTTACAGCCGCGAATAACATTTTAATCAACATACAACCTAGCACTGACCTGCAAATTGCAAAAAACGTAAGAAAATTTGAATTTCGCGGGCTACCCTGGAACATCCACCTTAAGCACATACACTTACTCAAGGCAAATAAATAAAAAGTCCTCGAACGAAGAAATGGTCCACGAAGCGCAGTGCTGGAAGTAGCGATGGCCTGGTTAAGGTCGCCGGAAAGGACCAGCCTTCGTGGAAAACCTTGGGGGAGACTATGCCCAGCAGTGAACGTTTTTAGGTAAAATGAGGATGATGATTAAGTAAATGAAATGCATAACTGCAAGTGTTCGGTCGAGTAGCAAGAACCAATTAAATGAACTAGGCCGCAATACTGCACTCGCCTATACTAATGTCTAGTACACATCAGTGTCGGCAGCTTAAATGACCCACTACTGAGTCAGGCCTCCTCCAAACTCATGGAGGGAAATTAGCCTACTGTGCCATGCTGGCAAGACGGGTTGGCACAGGGTTTGTATCAAGTTTTCTTTCTCTTGGGGCTAGGTGATCTGCCTCTTGCGTTGTTTTAGTCTCCTCTTAAGACACCCTCAAGACGGTATGACAGATCAGTGTAGCACCTATTAAATGATGCTTAGTAAAGTAAGTAAGATCTTCTCATCCCCAATACCACAGTGTCTGAAGACAAAAGTCTTCAACCAATGTGTGTTGCCAGTGATGACTTATGGAACAGAGACGTGGTCGCTCACTATGGGCTCCATCAGAAGGCTCAAAGTCACCCAAAGGGCAATGGAGAGGGCTATGCTCGGAAATGAGGAGATACGCAGGAAAACCAGGGTCACCGACATAGCCCACAGGATTGCCAAACGTAAGTGGCAGTGGGCAGGGCACATAGCGCGCAGGACCGACGCCCGATGGGGCAGAAAAGTCCTGGAATGGCGACCGCGTTCTGGAAAGCGCAGTGCTGGTAGGCCTCCCACACGGTGGACCGATGACCTGGTTAAGGTCGCCGGAAAACGATAGATGCGGGCGGCCCAGGACCGGACTTTGTGGAAATCTTTGGGGGAGGCCTATGTCCAGCAGTGGACGTCTTTTGGCTGAAATAATGATGAGTAAAGTGAATTTGGTAGAGGCCCGGCTCAGTATTGGGTCATTTATGGGCTGAAACGACGACGAAACTAAAATAGTTCGTGTGGTGGCTAAAATGGTCTGTCCTGAGGGTGAAGTAAAGCCGATTAAAGGAAATGAAACCTAGCCGTAAGAGAAGGAAAACTTGATACTAAGCCCTTTTGTTTTTTTTTTTTTTACCCTGGATAAAATCCTTTATGGACTTTCTCGCCGGCCACGGGGATGGCCAGCGAGAGGAGTGTGGGACTCTCCCCATAGTGGGGGCCTCCCCACTAAACCTCCCCGGGGTGCTCCAACTCGCGTCCTGTTGCGGCATTGTGGGATCTGATGCAGAACCACGCCGCCGCAGACGAGGAGGCCCTCCTCCTCTCCTCAGGCTCATTACGAGCACTCGACGTCCTGCCGTGAGCACCCGGCAGGACGTCGCTTCCCCTCAGATCCCGTGTGGGGCGAGACATCCCCGTACCCCGCCCCGGGATCTCCTATGTTTCGCCGTGTGCGTGGACGGCGTCTCCTCGGGACCTGTGATACTAAGCCCTGTTCCAACCCGTCTGGCCAGCGTGGCACAGTAGGCTATTACCCTCCATGTGACTGGAGGAGGCCCGACTCAACGTGGGTCATCTATGGGCTAATATAAGGGCTGAGAAGTATTAGTAGACATTACTTTAGTTCCTTTCAATATTTTTTTCTGTTGGTGTGACGTAGTTATAATGGAAGAGCATTTTAATTATTTTGTTCTGTGGTATTTGTAGTTGTTTCATCATCATCATTTCAGCCAAAAGACGTCCACTGCTGGACATAGGCCTCCCCCAAAGATTTCCACAAAGGCCGGTCCTGGGCCGCCCGCATCCATCGTTTTCCGGCGACCTTAATCAGGTCATCGGTCCACCGTGTGGGAGGCCTACCAGCACTGCGGTTTCCGGAACGCGGTCGCCATTCCAGGACTTTTCTGCCCCATCGGGCGTCGGTCCTGCGCGCTATGTGCCCTGCCCACTGCCACTTAAGTTTGGCAATCCTGTGGGCTATGTCGGTGACCCTGGTTTTCCTGTGTATCTCCTCATTTCTGATTCGATCTCGCAGGGAAATTCCGAGCATAGCCCACTCCATTGCCCGTTGGGTGACTTTGAGCCTTCTGATGGAGCCCATAGTGAGCGACCACGTCTCTGCTCATAAGTCATCACTGGCAACACACATTGGTTGAAGACTTTTGTCTCCAGACACTGTGGTATTGGGGACGAGAAGATCTTTCGCAGCTTCCCAAACGCTGCCCAGCCGAGTTGGATCCGACGATTGACCTCTTTCTCGAAGTTGGACTTACCTAACTTAGTAGTAGTTGTTGTTTATTGTGTGTGATTACTATTAAGTGATTTTACTTAACACAGTGTGGACACGCCATTAGCAACGGGCGCGTGTAGTAATTGTCATGCAAATCATATTTTCACGGTGTTTTAACTTGTGTGTAGGATATTTTGGAGTGTTTACTTTTGAGTGTACTAATGGAATTTTAAATGTTTTCTTTTGTTTCGAATTGCATGTTTCTACTTGGAAATAGAGGTCAAGGCTATGTTGTTTAAATACCCGTCCATACGTATAGTTTAGCACTAGGTTAGGTCTCCCCACTTCGAGACTGGATTAGTCTTAAAATCAGGCGGAATGCAGTAATGTGCCTGTTCTTACATTAAAAAAAGACCGACTCAACAGTAGGTCATCGATGGGCTGATTAGTAGTAGGTCAGACTCAGCTAATGCATTTTAAATCCGTCACCAGTTGAAAAGGTAAACTAAAATACATAACCCATTTTGCCACGCTGGCAACAAAGGTTAGCACAAGGTTTCTATCAAATGTTCCTTGCGTCGATTTATTCGCCTTTTTAGTCACCCTCGGGTGGTATTAATTAAATGGCGCTCACTCATACACTGACAATACATTTGTGAAAATATATTATTTGTACGCAACTGTTACTATAAGCTTAACTTAAATTTGACACAAACAGAACCACTTAGATCACGAAGTAGCTATTGACTATTGTGCGTAAAATAACTTACATTCACGCAGTTTAATGAACCGTTAAATTGGTAAAAAGAAGAATTATTGTGTGACCATAGTTTTGTAACCTAAATAATGTAATTTGATGTAACACTCAAGGCCTGCAATTACATTTGTAAGCTATTTAAGCTAACACAACTACTTGATAATGTAACGTCGTCGTATCAGCCCGTAGCTGACCCACTACCGTATTCGGCCTCCTCCAAATTCATGGAGGGAAATTAGCCTACTGTGCCACACTAATGTACAATGATGTTTATACATATGCGATTATTCTAACGCGTTATTATTAAAACTTGTTAAGTACAGGGAAGATTGCAAGAGTCGCCAATTTTTATCAGGATTGTACCATTGAGCTTACTAAAGGATATGATCACGCATACGGTCATTATCATCATCATTTCAGCCTATAGACGTGCACGGCTGGACATGGCCTCCCCAAGAATCTCCAAAAAGGCCAATAAATCCAAAAACGCCGGTCCTGGGCCGCCCGCATCTGTCGTTTTGCGGTGACCGTAACCAGGTCATCGGTCCATCGTGTGGGAGGCCTACCAGCAAGGCGCTTACAACATCTTCTTCTTATTTATAAAAATGAATTGCTGTTCGTTAGTCTCGCTAAAGCTCGAGAACGGCTGGACCGATTTGGCTAATTTTGGTCTTGAAATATTCGTGTGAGTCCAGGGAAGGTACAAAAGGTTTAGTTTTTATTTATTGATTCTGAGGCGGTAGGAAGTTTGCCTGGTCAGCAATAATTGCGCCGTGCAAATTAATATGGGCAGTTACTGTCTTCGAAAAAATATGGAAAATGAACACGAAGAATAAGACAATTTCACGGATTTGGAATACGAAATGGCTAATTTCCCTCCGTGAATTTAGTGTAGGCCTGATTTTGTAGTGGGTCATTTAGAAACGATGATGTGAGCGTGTCTCCGAAGTAACTTAACTAGTTTATTAGCAGGAGTAACTAAGCAAATCAATTCATTAAAGGTATTTAAAGTATAAAATACTAGTTTATAAACATCTACCAAATAAAAATGAATCGCAAAATGTTTTGGTAAGCGCATAACTCAACAACGCCTGGACCAATTTGGCCAATTCTTTTTTTTAAATGTTCGTTGAAGTTCAAGGATGGTTTAGAGAAAAACTCGAATAATTTCCGGAAAATCCCTAAAACAGCCTTTTTCTTTTTCCCATGTAAACGTTTTCTATCTAAAATGTAACTAATTCATTATTATTACATACTAGCGGCCCGTCCCGTCTTCGCACGGGTGCGATGTTACGTCGTACCGCGGGTACGCCGCGGGGTGAAGCTAGTTTTTAATAAATAAATAGCCACAGAACTTCAACAAAATAACTTTAAGATGACGATATTTTAGGTGCAGCAAAAAAACGAAGACGTGACTCGAATGAAAAACCTATGTACAGTTAGTACGGAAAAAATTAACAACTACTTACTTATTTTTTTAAAATAATTGATGTACGTTAACATTGGCCGCGTGTTGACTGATTTAGAATACAAGATATCTGGTTTCGACTGGAAGATCATCATCATCATTTCAGCCAAAAGACATCCACTGCTGGACATAGGCCTCCCCTGTTTCGACTGGGAGATAACAAGGCACAACACCTCGCCGCATGAGAAAAACTTGATACAAAACCTTGTGCCAACTCGTCTGTAGACTATTTATCCTCCATGAATTAGGGGGAGATTCAGCTCAGTACTGGGTTCTGCGATTTTTCATAGTTTTAGTGTTTTGGTTAATTTTCCGAGTTGAATTAATATTATTAAAATATGAGTTATTGAGTACTAGCGTCCCGCCCGAGCTTCGCACGGGTGCAATTATGAACATCTAAATTTATCAGTGTTTCTCTACAATATTATGCATGTATTATACATATAAACCTTCCTCTGCAATTACTCTATCTATTAAAAAAACCGCTTCAAAATCCGTTGCGTAGTTTTAAAGATTTAAGCATACATAGGGACGGACAGACGACCGCGACTTTGTTTTATACTATGTAGTGATAGTGAAGTGATAGTGATTACAATAATAAATTATTGAAACTACACACTACTAATTACTGCGCCAAGTTGGCCAGGCGGTTTTTGGTTTTTGGGCTTGTCATATACATACTTTTGTCGGGTTTTCCGACACCCTCAGAATAGAATGGGGTGATGACACTGTGTATTCTTCCGTTACCACATAACGATATCATATACTTCAGTCGGTTTTCCGACACCTTCAGGATAGAACGGGGTGATGACACCGTGTGTCCGTTACCACACGGACATCGGACAATCCGTTATAAAACGATCGATGATATATTGACTATGACTGTACGTTATAGTCCAACCTAATATATTTATATGAATGACGCCATATTAAAGATTCGTTTTTATTTTGCTTAAGGTTATGTATAAGGTGTAACTAAAACTCTATATACATCCGAAGATACCAAGCCTTTTTTAATTTCGCTGGGGAAATCTTTTAAGCATACCGCTGCTCCTTGGAAGTAGGGTCAGTGGTTATATGGGACTCCAGAACTCTCAAATACCCACTAAAACCTTAAGGTTTACCGCTGAACACACGTCTCGTTTGGCACGCCACTGGTTGGCGAGGATGCATTCTACTGTGGCACCCCAACGGGTTTCGACTATTGGAGGGCTCCCAGGTACCTGGGAGGTCCTCAGTCAATGAGGTTTGTGACGCAGAAGCAAGCCACGCCAGATCTCGGCCTAGCGACTAACCGACTTGACCGCGGACCCGAGGACACCGGGACTTCGAAACGGTTTAGAGTTTGCAGGGCAACTCTGAAGACGGAGGAGTCCACGGAGCCCAAATCCGATACGTTACCGTGTGCTGTTATTTATCTGGCCTCTCCCCGTGGGTGACCCTGTGCCGGTATTATGACACTGGATCTTTAAGGCACATAAGCCCCCTCTCCACGGCAAGGTGGCAGCACAGTAAATAAAAAAAATAAAAAATATCCTTGGACATTTCACACAACACCATCTCGTCCCAAGCTAAGCAACTTAATGCTTGTGTTATGGTAACGAGATGGATGATAAACTACTTATATAATTTTGTTTTTTGGTAAATACATACATATTATAGATATAAATGACACCCAGACTCCGAGCCAGTGCCTCTGTTTTAGACAAAGACACTTGCCCGATCCTGGAATCGAACCCGGGACCCGTTGATCCAAAGGCGGCACATCTGACCACTAGACCAACGAGGCAGTCAAACTGGATCTTTAAGGCACATAAGCCCCCTCTCCACGGCAAGGTGGTAGCACAGTCAAGGGGTCTTTCTTCAAGCCTGGACCAATCCGTCTGCACAGTAGGCACAATATATCAGTAGGCTAATAAACCTCCACGTAACTGGAGGAGGCCCGACTCAGCAGTGGGTCATTTATGGGCTGAGCAATAGTAGTATGCAGACTTACTACTAAGCTTAGCTAAGGAGCAGCGTAGTATTCATGTATTTCAAAAGCTGGATAATATATGTGTAACTGATGTTTATAGTTCTGTCTCGTTGGTCTAGTGGTTAGATGTGCCGCCTTTGGATCAACGGGTCCCGGGTTCGATTCCGGGGTCGGGCAAGTGTCTTTGTGTAAACCAGAGGCACTGGCTCGGAGTCTGGGTGTCATTTCTTTCTACTTATTATAAAGTATGTATTTACAAAAAAAAACAAAATTATATAAGTAGTTTATCATCCATCTCGTTACCATAACACAAGCATTAAGTTGCTTAGCTTGGGACGAGATGGCGTTGTGTGAAATGTCCAAGGATATTTATTATTTTTTATTTATTTATAGTCTTTTTTGTATTGTGAATGGTTTACATATCTAGGCAGGTAAAGCCTAGGGCAGAAGTTAGTTTACATCATAAATAAAATACATGTTTTGAAATATTCATTTATACGAAAACATACCTTTTTTACATAACTTCTTGTAATCTTTTTTATAAAACCCATTAACTAGTGCTATTATTATAATATTCGAACGTCCTTCCTAGAATTGTTAATAAAATTATGATGGAATAAATTTGTGTTTTTAACGGATTTACAATACATAGCGTCATCAACCTATACCATTATGAGGGTATTGTAAAGGTCTGGGCAAACAGCGGACGGGGCGGGACGGCGACGCGACGCTGGCGGGACGTGAAGAGTTGTAATGTATTAGTTAATGTAGAATATGTCACACAGAGCCGACGCGACGCGACCGCTACTCTCGCGCCGAGCGCGACGCCTCTGTGTGACATATTCTACATTAACTAATACATTACAACTCTTCACGTCCCGCCAGCGTCGCGTCGCCGTCCCGCCCCGTCCGCTGTTTGCCCAGACCTTAAGAGGTGACTAAATAAATGCAAGCAATCACCTAGCCGCAAGCCAAGGAAAACTTGAATCAACCACTTTTTTTTGTTTCGCTGGGGAATGCCTCGGGAATGGGGTCGGCGATTATGTGGGACTTCGGAAACTACACATCTACCCACTAATACCCCAGCGGTAAACCCTCAAACGAAACACTTGGGGCGCCATAGGTCCCAAGTCGTCAACGCATTCATCACTACATAGTATAAAACAGAGTCGCTGTCGTCTGTCCGTCCCTATGTATGCTTAAATCTTTAAAATTACGCAACGGATTTGAAGTGGTTTTTTTAACAGATAGAGTGATTCAAGAGGAATGTTTTTGAGTTAAAAGTTAGTGAAAGTTTAGGATGTGAACGCCTTGTTAAAGCGGATAATAAAATATGGTTTAGCACAAAACACAGACCATCTAATTACCAGTATAATTTACAATATTATTTGTGATTATACAAACATAATCAGTATCAATTCATCATTATTATTATTTATTAAATAGTATAAAACAAAGTCGTATGCATATCGTATGTATGCTTAAATTTTTAAAACTACGTACGCAAAGGATTTTGAATCAGTTTTTTTCAATAGATAGAGTGATTCAAGAGGAAGTTTTAAATGTATAATACATGCATAATATTGTAGAGAAACACTGATAAATTTAGAGGTTCACCATTGCACCCGTGCGAATATAAATAGCAAGCAATATATTTTTTTTATGCGTGCAATTCGTTGTAAACTGTTATAGCTAGAGAAGGGGTATGGTTCTAAAAAAAAAACAATTAAAACGATAAAAAAATAATGTTAAAGACACTGGTACACTATTAAGATTACCTCACGACCCCCCGGGATAATACGCCGGCGCCCCAGGGCGTTGACGTACAGGGAGGGCCTAACTTAGGCCACAAAGCATCTTTGTTATTGAGTGTAGTAGATTCTTTGATCGATTCCAAACGTGATCTGTTTTACGTAAATCGCTTTCGTGACTGGTCCCATTAAATATATTTTGACGGTCTGTTGAGCAAGTCTGCACACTTGTACGAAATTCAGGTCTCATTGCTCGTTCCGCATCCGATATCCGGTCTTTTGTTAAATGTTGCAACATCTTGATATTTGACAAATTGTCGAAGCATTTATTTGATCCACCTTAGAAGCGACTTTTATAGGACAAGTTTCCATGGTTGTCTGTGTTTTAGGCCACCGACAAAAATATGGTGTTATAAGTTTGACATGTTATAATTTAAACGAAATATACCCCTGCACTTTTTATACTTGTGTATATAAAATATTTATATATTAATAAAACCCGGCTTCGCACGGGTGCAATGATGAACATCTAAGTTTATCAGTGTTTTTACAATATTACATACAATATTATTAATGTTTTATACATTTAAACCTTCCTCTTGAATCACTCTATCTATTGAAAAAAACTGCTTCAAAATCCTTTGCGTACGTAGTTTTAACGATATATGCATACATACTTACATACGATATGCATACAACTTTGTTTTATACTATGTAATAAATAATAATAATGATGAAATGATAATGTTTGTTTAATCACAAATAATATCGTAAATTATACTGATAATTAGATAGTCTGTGTTTTGTGCTAAACCATATTTTATTATCCGCTTTAACAAGACGTTCACATCCTATACTTTCACTAACTTTCTAAATTTAACAAGAATAACTATAAAGTATTAATACTGCACTTAAATTGACTTTCAAAGGGCCATTAAGGGAAACTTCTTACATTCTTAGTTTTTTTTTACCAATTACTTGAATGTTTGTGACCCCAGGCTTGCGTGATGGAAAGCAACGCCAAGGTCTAAGATGGGGCAGGCAAATCATGGAAATGCCCTGTCGGGCACCGGCTCTCACATACACACAACGAAACAATAAAACTGCTTGGCGCCGGACTTAGATGTGAGGGTGGTAGCTAGCCGGGCGGACCTTTAGATCTTACCACCAAGCGTGCTGGGTTTTAAACTTACGAATGTCGTGTGGTATCGGCGTGAAGTCACTAGCCATTGCATCCCCAGCGTGTCGTAAGAGCCGACAAAAGGAAATTTCGCCCGGTGTCAAATCCTTTATGGACTATCCCCGTCGGCCACGGGGATGGCCGAGGGGGGGTGTGTGGGACGCTCCCCCAGAGTGGGGGCATACCCACTAAACATCCCCGGGGTGCTCCAACTCGCGTCTTGCTGCGGCATTGTGAAGACCGAAAACCTGGCATGCGAAACAAAACCAAAAATGACCCACGGGATCGGGCCTTCTCCAACCACATGGAGGGTAATTAACCTACTGACTCACGCTGGCCAGACAGGTTGGCACAGAGATTCGTATCAACCTGAGGCTCGCAGGGTCACGGAGCATGCTCCCGCAATGGCAGTGAATCCCGTGGCCCTGGTTCGGGCAGCCACCGATCGCCATTGGTTTTAGTGGGTAGGTCGGGGCGACATTTACCATCTCTACGCGCCCTGGAGTCCAACATAACCCGGCCAGTCCCCAACGGCCGGTCCATGAGGATCTCCGACGCAAAAAAAAGTTTTCCTTTTATTGCGACTAGAGTTTCAGCCTCGTCATTTCCTTTTGTCGCCTCTTACTACACCCTCAGAATGGAATGGGGTGGTGTCAACGTCAAAGTCAAAGTAAAAACATTTATTTTGCATAGGACAAAATGGACATTTACAAATTGTCAACATATTAATAAAATTTATACAAAGTAATATAGTTTACCACTATTCCACTATTCACTATGTATTCTAAATCCGTTACCACATGTACTGTTTATAACTAAATATTCTCGCGTGAATAGAGTTAACCACTTATTGATCATCATTTACAGTATACCTATTATACATAGTCGGTCAAATGGTGAAAGTTATACGAATGGTATGCCCTGCGGGTCGAAAGTGAATGACCGTTGTTGTCCAAACATTGAACAGGTATTATGGATGACTCCAAAAATCTTTACAAGCTGAGTTTTGTCATCATCATTAACTTCTGAGCCAACTGACCCACTGCTTCCAATCTGTATACATCTGTACATACAAATGAATAAAATTAAGGTGTCTGTTTGTAATATTAAAATAACAGCTTTACTCCATTACATTACTTAGACGAAAACATTTTTTTTTTAAATTGTGCTCTTTCAAACTCTGTTGCAAAATGTTTTTTATTTATTCGAATAAATTCTTGCGAATGCTTTCAAATAGTCAAAAAATATAACACAAAATTATATTAAAAATAAAAAAAAAAAATCATTTAGTTTTTACCACCGGTTCGGAATGCCATTCCCCTGAGAAGAGCCGGCAAGAAACTCCATGGTTGCTCTTTTAAATATAAAGGTAACAATGATGGTTACGTTGTTTCGGCTAACCTCTGAAATGGCTAGACCGATTTTGACGGGACTTTCACTGGTAGATAGCTGGTGTAACAAGGAGTAACTTAGGCTAATTTTGTTGACACCCCGGACCTTAGCGAGACATTCCAAACTTCCGAGTTATATTCGCGCGAAATATAGAATTAATAAGTTATCAGAAACTCTGCAAACTGAACAATAACTCTTTTTACGACGCGAAGGTAGTCCCTGGTAACAGCTAGTTTCACTACATAGTCTAAAACAAAGTTGCTGTCGTCTGTCCATCCCTATGTATGCTTAAATCTTTAAAACGACGCAACGGATTTTGAAGCGGTTTTCTTAATAGATAGAGTGATTCAAGAGGATAGTTTTTATGTATAATACATGTATAATATTGTAAAGAAACACTGGCAAATTTTGATGTTCATCATTGCACCCGTGCGAATCCGAGGCGGGTCGCTAGTAATATCTATACGTGACATGACATTGAGCATATTTTAATGTAAAAAAGCGGTTACACTTGGAATTTTGCACAGGTACTAATGAACCAACCAACAAGAGAGTGTTGTAGTGTACTGATTTGAGATACGATTGTTATCATACATTCGTCTCGTTTTCGCATGATGTTCTGTCACTTTCCCTCTCATTGTCACTTCCACTTTCCATACTCTTAGCACGTCTCAGTTTATATGACCTAACAGTTTTCTATATTGACCTAGATACCCGCAGTATACGCTAATTTCTTCTCGTAAGGTTTGTTTCTTGATTTGGAACGGCTCTAATAAATTTAACTTCATCATCATTATCAGCCCACATTAGTCCACTGCAGGACATAGGCCTCCCCTAAAGAGCGCCATAGCGCCTGTCTTCTGCTTGACGTATCAAGCTGCTGCAACCTTTCGCAGATCGTCGCTCCATCTAGCAGAGGGCCGTCCCACACTACGCTTGCCGATTCGCGATCTCCACTAAAGAACTCGTCTACCCCAGCGGTTGTCGGTTCTTCTACAGATAAATTTAAGTTAAGGTGAATGTTCCAGGGTAGCCCGCGAAATTCAAATTTTCTTACGTTTTTTGCAATTTGCAGGTCAGTGCTAGGTTGTTTGTTGATTAAAATGTTATTCGCGTAACTATATACGTCTTACAGCCGCGAATCAAATGTTCATCACCATACAACCTAGCACTGCCCTGCAAATTGCAAAAAACGTCAGAAAATTTGAATTTCGTGGGCTGCACTGGAGCATCCACCTTAACGAGAGGTAATCATGACCAGCGAGAGATCTAGAGCAGATTGACTGAGGAAAGACTGCTACATTGAGAACTTCTACTTTCCTCCCCACAAAAGAACCACTGCTGAGACGGGCCTCCTCCAATTAAATGGATGGTAACTAGATTATTATACCACGCTGATTAGATAGGTCGGTATAGGGTTTTGTTTCCACTTTTCCTTTTGTGTGTCCAGTGCCATTTTTTTTGCTTTGGTCGGCTTTTACGACATCCTCAGGATGGAATGGGGTGTTGACTCCATCGCTGGAATTATGAAATATTGTTTGCGAAAACTCCATTTCGTGATCAGCCAAGGATGACAGCGGATGAAGAAGATAGTATAACGTTTTCATGCTCAGCGATGCGTGTGATTACCAGTGATGTATCTTGCGCACGCGCTGATTGTAACTTTTTTATTGTAGGAAATGCGTAAACGCATACCTATTCACTGTACGCGGTAAGTCAGGGCTCGCGGGGCAGTCAGTCACTGAGGGCATCCCAGATTACTCTGATAATCGCTTACCCGTTGGGGCGCCAAAATAGCAGCATGAGAAGGAAAACTTTATACGAAACCCTCTGCAAACCCGTCTGGCCAGCGTCGCACAGTGGGTTTTTACCCTCCATGTGACTGGAGGAGGCTATATCGACTGAGTACATCACTTTTTGAAAGTACGCTTCTGAGTTTATTTGTTCTTTAAGAATGTGTTAATAGCGTCGCGCGTTAGGTGGATTATGAAATATTTAGATTGTAAGGCTTGGTCATCTTTATTATTGGGCAAACGACATTGAACTGGCAAATTATGATGGCGATTTCAGAATTGTTTCTTTTCGTTTACAAATCTACACATGGTGTAACAAAAACTCTATAGACATTCAATGTGAGGGCAAAGAGCTAATCAAAGAATTAGTATTCTGTTTTTAAATTGTTATTATCGGCAAGCGTAGTGTGGGACGGCCCTCTGCTAGATGGAGCGACGATCTGCGAAAGGTTGCGGGCAGCAGCTGGATGCGTCAAGGCTGAAGACAGTGTTCTATGGCGCTCTTTAGAGGAGGCCTATGCCCAGCAGTGGACTAATGTGGGCTGATGATGATGATGAAATTGTTATTATCTGTACAAGTTAGCTTGATCTTTTTGACAGATATTTTATTTTCTGATCGAGATAACTTTGCAATGACTAACATATTGACAGTTGGGCTAGTGATTGGAAACAGAAAATATCTAGGATCCGTCGCTTATCTACCCAATATTTTTATATGTCTAAAGTGCAATAAAGAATTTTACAACCACACCATCTCGTCACAGTAACAAGTTACAGTATTTTAAAACGTTATTTTTTGGACTAGTAGATATTTTCTGTTTCCCACCACTAGCCCGTCTGTCAAATAGATCAAGCTAACTTCGACGTTTTCCTGAACCATATTTTTATTATGAAGTCTAGAGCCATCCGTTTAGAATTCTCATTCAAATCTCGAAACTTTATCAGCTTTCGATTTCCGAACAAAGAATCTGCACATGTTTGCTATTCTCTCGATGTATTGGAATGTTCTAGAAAACTCTTCTACGTTATACAATACGTTGTCTGAATTTTTAATGGAAAATCCAAACTCTAGAAATGAGACATTCGCAGCCGCGTGGCACAGTAGGCTATGTTCCCTCCACGAACTTTGTAGTACACTGGCCGGTTACGGTCGATGCCGATTTTATAGCTGTCATACTTTTGTCGTTGTCAAATAAATATTTTCCAAAATGTAGAACATGTTTTCTGTAATTCTTTAAGAGCGGATACATTAAACTTGGAGGAGGCCCGACTCAGTAGTGGGTCATTTATGGGCTGAAATGATGAATTGTACATGGAATGGTAATTAGCCTACTGTGTCACGCTGGCCAGACGTGTTACATAGGGTTTTCTAGCAAGTTTTCCTTCTCTTACGGCCAGTTTTTCCTTGGTATGATTTTTAGTCTCACGACAGCCTGAGGATAGAATGGGGTGGTGACACTATGTATTCTAAATCCATCACCACACGGAATAGTGAGAGCCTACAATAGTGTGCTCTAAAAACCTACGCGTTATCGTAATTTATGCAGCCAGGCTCTCACCTTATGTGTTGTTCATATTTTGTGATATGTCCGGTCTTGTATGCAGGTAACCTTTAACATTTATTGCCATTATTAATTCAATCATCTTTTCTTGTTTCAGGTAAAACATATGCGTCAAAAGGTCAACAACATTCTCTGAATCCACCGTTTCAGGTTTTGTGGTAAATATTACAACAATCACATAAAACATACTACTCCTAAGCCCATAGATGACCCACTGCTGAGTCGACCCTCCTCCAGTTCCATGGAGGGTTTTTAGCCTACTGTGCCACGCTGGCAGGCGGGTTGGCACAGGATTCGCGGAAAAGTTTTCCATCATCTTCTTTATTTAGGTTTTGGCTTCCATCGTTGTACCGACGATTTTGTTTTGTTAAAAAGGTTCGAGTGATTATGGAAGTTAAGTTATACATGTAGTGATATGTAGTGATTTAATTATTGTTGGTGCAATAAATAAAAATCTCATTTTTTAATTTAAAGTGTCATTAAATTCAAGTGATAATTGGAACACGAAAGATTATATAGGAACTTCTTTTTGGTCATAAATGTATTGGTTTGATTTTGAGTGATACAAATTATCGGAAAAGTCCACGCGCTGGATAGTCCTACTTAAAGATGCGGATCCGTAATTTTAAGTTTCTGTAAAACAGACTCGGTCCCGCCCGGTGATGTGCGTTGACCTTTATTTGTCTCCGTGCATTCTATGTATACATGCGATCTATAGAATACATGCAGGGTATTCTAGATTAGACGAAGCTCTAACCAGAGTATTCGAATAAAAAATGTTTTGTCATCATTGCGAACATTTCATGACAATAGTATTTTGCAAGCATGCCAAACACACGGATACGTTCCAAAGTATTAAATCTCGCATGCAACAAATATGTCACGTTCCATATCACGACCTTACACTGCAGCCTTGATATTTAGCATGGGCACATCTAGGCATTCTTCTAACAAAGAGCTTGATTGAAAAAAATATTGTTGAAATTTGTGGAGCAAAGTACTAAGGCCCCTAACACACGGCGTATTTAAAACGCGCAGATGACGTGTGTTTTAGCACGTCGTCTTTTGCGATGCCGATTTTTGCGTTTGTCTAGATTCAAACATGCGTAAAACGCGATACAAGCGTGCGTGTGAAGCGCGTTTGCTACTCGTTTAAAGCGTGTACGAAGGTATGGAGGAGGGGTAAAGGATGGACTGATTTGATCAAAACGTAGAAGCTACGAGCGACTATAACGCGTCTGTATCTCGTTTGCAGCGCGTATGCGCGTGGCATCTGCGCGCGTCGACTGCGCGTTCAAAATAGGCCGTGTGCTATGGGCCTTAGAGACCAAGTCACTTAAGGTCTGGGCAAACAGCGGACGGGGCGGGACGGCGACGCGACGCTGGCGGGACGTGAAGAGTTGTAATGTATTAGTTAATGTAGAATATGTCACACAGAGCCGACGCGATGCGACCGCTTCTCTCGCGCCGAGCGCGACGGCTCTATGTGACCTATTCTACATTAACTAATACATTACAACTCTTCACGTCCCGCCAGCGTCGCGTCGCGGTCCCGCCCCGTCCGCTGTTTGCCCAGACCTTAAGTCGTTTTATGTTTAGGAACTAATTTAACTGATTAGGCACTCACCTAACCTGATTACCGGCTGCTCTTTAAGACCTAAGATCCGATTGCGATTACCGGTAATCTTAGTTAGATAAGATGTCGTAAGATCCGACAAAAGGAAATCACAAGGCCGAAGAGCAAGCCACAAGAGAAGGAACACTTGAAACAAAACCCTGTGCCATCCCGTCTCTCTCTCTATGTATCTGGAGGAGACTCAGTAGTGGGACATGTAGTGGTAGTTCTAAATCCGTCACGATATGATAGACAATATTGTCACGATGGTAACGCGGGTTATAATCGTCCAACGGTTTATGCAGTGTTAGTAGATCTTATAAGGCATTCCACAAATGCCTTATGGAGGAAATGCTTGCAGTAAATGCTACAAGTGCGGCACATTAGATACAGTTCTGTAGCGTTTGTTTCCTCATGTTACACCGTCGGATAATATATATATATATATAAATTACGCGTCGCGTTGTTTCTCCGCGATGGACTCCTAAACTACATAACCGATTTTAATCAAATTTGTCAAACAGTGTGCAGTTTGATCTAACTTGGAAAATAGGATAGCTTACATCTCAATTTATAGTCGCAATATTCTTTTAGTGTACATTATTTGTGTATTATTTTGACAGTCACAACTATCTGTTAGTTCCAAACGATTCTAATAGATGGTGATATCTGTCGACTGGATTGAGTATTCTAAAGATGGCGCTAAATAAAAAAATTGTTAATGTTAAATATAATATCACAAAAATCTTAGCCACAGCAACGCGAGGCCGGGTCTGCTAGTTTACTATATGTTACTTTGAAAATAATGTATATATATACATATATTATTTATTTATTTATTTATTGGTTCTTCACAGCTGACAAATTATAAATTCAAATAATTACATTTAGTAGAATACTCCAATTACGAAGTACACATTAATTGAATAACAGAGAGTAAACTAAAATTATATAATTAATAATAATTTATTGAAAAGAAAACGTTTTGTGCGTTAGCGTGTGTATGTGTATGTGTGGGTGTGTGTATGTGTGTGTGTGTGTGTGTGTGCTGATGTGTGTGTGTGTGTGTTGTTTCATTACCTATACCACTTTCATTACCTACCATAACCTAGCCACAAGAGAAGGAAAACTTGGTAAGAAACCGTGTGCCATCCATGTGGTACAGTAGGCTAATTACATGGAGGGTATGTTTATGGAGGAGGCCGACTCAGCAGTGGGTATGAACTGAGTATTACTACTACTACTACTCAGCCCATAGATGACCCACAGTTGAGTCGGGCGTCCTCCAATTACATGGGGGGTAAATTACTGTGCCATGCTGCTCAGATGGGTTGCCATATGGTTTCGTATCAAGTTTTCTTTCTCTGGAAGCTAGGTTTTCAGCCTATTCATTTTCTTCTGTCGGCTCTTACGACCCCCTCAGGATGGAAGGGGGTGATTACACTATGTGTTCTAAATCCATGGTAGCGGATTTTACAGCGGTGTCAGGACACCTTTTTGTGTTGACGTGGTTGATGTGTCTATTTGTTTGTCTTTGTATTGTGGCGTGATTGGACTTCAGACTATGTTGGTTTTTTAGTTTTTTTAGTCGTGTCGCGTTTTATTGTCTAGGGAACTTGCTCTCACTATGCTGTATAGTGTTTTTTTTGTAAACAAGACTTCTTTCATAACTCTGTCGTTATTTTTTTTTAATTATATGCATTTTAAATAATAATCTACAGAGTTGCCCTCTAAAAGAAGTCTGCACAGTCGCTCCAAATTTAAACCTCTAATAGAATATAAATTATCTTTACATTCTAATAATACTAGAGGTCGTCCAGTGGTCTAAAATCGAAAATAATTAATTTAAATTATAAGTTTGAACATTAGCTATTCTCAATTTGACTACAGACTTTAACAACAAACAAAATATATGTATAAGTGTGTTAAATACATGGTAGGTAGCGTGTGTAATGTTTCATTAGGTATTTAAAATATTTCAGGTATTTTTATGAATAATTCAAAAATAAAATTCATATTCCTCCGAAAATTCATCCACGTATTAATATTTTGAAAATGAAATCTATTTACTAAACCAGGAACTAACTAATTTAAGTGCGATTCAGGAAAACGATAACGTGTTTATGTATATGTGTTTCATTTTCATTATTTTTTTTAAAACTACTTTTCTTCACTATGTGTGACCCGTATCGCGAGGGTAGTTTACAAACATGAAATTCACGAACACAAATAACATCAGACTTGGAGCAAGTGCCTCTAAGCTATTTTATTTTTTTATTTTATTCGTTTATCTTATTGTTTCCACCCGTGTAACAATCGTCTAGAAATTTAAACACTTACGCGAGTCTTATAAAAGGTCGTGAAATCCCGAAGTATTTACAGTGCGGTGTAAGTGGCGGTCAATAATCGTCCCTCATTCGCTATGACGCGTACGCAAGTCAGCGGCCCAGTATAACTGTCATTACAACTTGGACTCGTAAAATACTTTTTAAAGGAATGTAAAAATGTCATCATTATTTCAAACTCAAACTGAACTTATTTCCGTAAGTTTTAATAAAAAACTCATATAAATCGTCATTTTTAAAATTACCGTTATATAATTTCCCTAGCGATCCCAAAAAAGAAAGAAAAAAGGTGCACCTTTTTTAGATACTTATTGATTATTTTTACATTTTTTTCTCGTCATATCTACTTTTGCATCTAGACAGTACTCTAAGACCTCCGATATTAAATGTTTGTTCTAGAATATCTTACTTACTTCTCAGCCCATAAATGACCCAGCAGTGGTTCTCACAGGGAGCGTAATTAGCCTACTGTGCCACGCTGGCCAGTCAGCGACGTTTCAAGTTTGTCCTGCTATTGTGGCTAGTTTATCGGCCTTGTCATTTCCTTTTGTCGGCTCTTACGACACCCGTGCGGAATGGGGTGGTGACACTATGTATTCTAAATCAGATACCACACAGTTATGATAGTCGCTTAATCATTTATGGTAAATGCACAATAATTTAACATGTCACAATATGCTTCTATAATGAAAATATAAGGTTTCAGATGACTTCGTTGCTTTTTAATAGCGTCAAAATGTCAACCGCTTATATTGTTAAATACAGTCACTAATTCACCCTTGACATTATCCAAAAATAGGTAGCAAAAAGTAAATACGTCATATGTTGATGAGTGTTTATCGATTAAGTGATTCCAGAATAAACATTTCGTATCGGAAGGTCATAGACTACCGTGGAGTGTTGAACACTATCGATCTTTAAATTACGCAACGTCTGCATTATTATCATTTCAGCCAAAAGACGTTTACTGCTGGACCTATGTCCAAGGAGGCCTATGCCTCCCCTAAGGATTTCCACGAAGGCCGGTCCAAGCCGCCCGTATCCATCGCTGTCCGGCAACCTTAACCAGGTCGTCGTTCCACCGTGGAGGAGGCCTACCAGCACTGGGCTTCCCGGAACGCGGTCGCCACTCGAGGACTTTTCTTTTGTGTCCTATCCACTGCCACTTAAGGTGAATGTTCCAGGGTAGCCCAAGTCATGAATACAACCCTCCAAGCTCATAAAGGTGCAAGAATGACTTTGACCTTGAAAAAGTTTTTCTTGCACCTTTATGAGCTTGGAGGGTTGTATTGATGATTTTGATGATTATAATTCTATAACTATATACGTCTTACAGCCGCGAATAACATTTTAATCAACATACAACCTAGTACTGACCTGCAAATTGCAAAAAACGTAATAAAATTTGAATTTCGCGGGCTACCCTGGAACATTCACCTTAAGTTTGGCAATCCTATGGGTTAGCAGAGTCGCTTAAATCAAAGCCCTATAACTCAAATAAACAAGACATTTTTGTAAGAGTTATCTCATATAGGTAATACATGTTATACATCATTCTATACATTTCGATACGTGTGGTGACGGATTTAGAATACATATTGTCACCATCCTATTTCATCCTGAGGTTGTCGTAGGAGCCGACAAATAAATAAATAAATAAAATAAATATCCTTGGACATTTCACACAACGCCATCTCGTCCCAAGCTAAGCAACTCAATGCTTGTGTTATGGTAACGAGATGGATGATAAACTACTTATATACATTTTTTTTTTGTAAATACATACATATTATAGATAGAAAAGACACCCAGACTCCGAGCCAGTGCCTCTGGTTTAGAGAAAGACACTCGCCCGACCCCGGAATCGAACCCGGGACCCGTTGATCCAAAGGCGGCACATCTAACCACTAGACCAACGACGACCAAAAGCAAATGACAAGGCTGAAAACCTAGACACAAATTAAGGAAAACTTGAAACGTAACCCTGTGCCAACCCGTCTGGCCAGCGTGGCAGAGTAGGCTAATTACCCTCCCTGTGATGGGAGGAGGCCCGACTCAACAGTGGGTCTTTTATGGGCTGAGTAGTAGTAGTTATACATTTCATACGTTCTCCAGTTCGTTCACATGGCTCTACCAATATGCACAAGACAAGCGCGACGGAGATTCCAGTTGCATCGAACTGCGCAGGCGTATGGAAAGTAAGGCCGCCGCGAGGTCACCACGATGTATTGTGAGATTCAAAAATGGAACTTCAAATTTAAATTTTCGAATGTTGACTTAAAAATGAATGAACTATTAGGAACGAACGTTTTCGTGTTTCCCGCCATTTTGGTACATAACGACCGACATCATGATACGCACGACATTACTAGGATTTTACTGTAATGAATCATCATGATCACTTCCGCCAAAAGACGTCCACTGCTGGACATAGGCCTCCCCCACGGATATCCACGAATTCTGGTCCGGACCCGCCAGCATCCATCGTTTACCGGCGACCTTAACTAGGTCGTCGGTCCACCTATACCACCTATGTACGCGATCATATATTACACAGTGATGGTAGGCTGTGTAATATATGATCGCGTACATGGATATATATTTAAAAGTATTTTTCGTTATTACTTCTGAAACGAGTATATAATATAATGAAACATTTAAACCTATCCAATTTTTTATGGATCAATGTATTTCACCATGATTGTCATAACCAATCTCGAGACTCAACTATTAAAAAAAAGTTGTAAGAGGAAAACTTCTGAGTTCAAAATAAACGAGTACTTTTTTATTCATATCTTTGGTAGTTAAGTAGGTTGTTTCCGAGGCCTTTCTGTATGCGATATAATATGTGTATTTTGTATAAATACTTTTATATAAATATCTCTGGCTAGAAGGCCTCGGGGCCAAGAGAAAACAACTTGATTCACGCCCAACTTCAAATTAAGAACCTGTTGCGCGCTCTTTTCGCTTTTACAATGACCCCGATAACTGTCAACGCATTGATAGGGTTGTCAACGCATAATAAAGATACATTTTAATACAAAACTATCAATTACATTAATGATTTTAGGTTCTTAGTGATAGTGTTCCTTCTTTAACTTTTGCTCACACTTTCCCACTCTTGGGCTTAAGTCTCCCCCAATTGTGTCCATCCGTCAGTCTTTATATCTTTCTTCGACTTATTTGTTTATGAGTATTTCTTTTTTTACATTAAAGATCTAATTAAACCACAAGCAGAAATGTATATATCTTAAGCTGATATTAAAACGATTCCATTAATACTGATAAAAATGTATTCTCGATTCCCTTTTAATTATAAGGCCGCCAATTATACGTGCTGTTTTTATTTATATATTTCTTTTGTGTCCCGTGTCGTCGAGTCACATACAGAATAGAATAGAATAGAAAAATGCTTTATTGTATAAACCAATTATGGCGTTCACAATAGTCAACGGATACATACGTTTTAGAACACTACTACCAGGTCGGAATTCGGCACCAACCGAGAAGACCTGGCGGAAGAAACTCGGAGGGCTTGTCTTTTTTTTTAAACGCCATATTACAATGACCTTGTACATAAAACTAACTAGTTTCGTTCGGTTCCGAAAGGCGCTCAACTGAAATATGAATTTTATAATAAGAAAAAAAAAATAGAATAATAAAAAACTGATATTACAAGACGTCTTGAATCCAGTGAGCCGACCAACCCCAAACAGCGGCACCTGTTCAGAAGCATAACGCGTGTGACAGAGTTATCTATCTATCTAAGTCCAAAACACTTGGTAATTAGGTGATCTATACTTAATTGTATTTATTTTGAAAATAATATACACACATACACACACAGCAGCCCTGGACATAGAGCGCCATATTGTCTTGCCAGCGCTTTTTTTCCAAATTCAAACACTTTCGATTTCGTTGGCGGTAACAAAACAAATGAGATATGTATTGTTATTTTTTTAAATTGGCTCTATTTTGTATCTTTTTGACTGCCTCGTTGGTCTAGTGGTTAGATGTGCCGCCTTTAGATCAACGGGTCCCGGGTTCGATTCCGGGGTCGGGCAAGTGTCTTTGTCTAAACCAGAGGCACTGGCTCGGAGTCTGGGTGTCATTTCTATCTATAATATGTATGTATTTACAAAAAAAAAGTATATAAGTAGTTTATCATCCATCTCGTTACCATAACACAAGCATTAAGTTGCTTAGCTTGGGACGAGATGGCGTTGTGTGAAATGTTCAAGGATATTTATTTATTTATCTTTTATAATATACTGTCTACTAGCTATAATCCGCGTGGTACTTAATTAACAAGAAAGTTTTTTTTCAGTTCGCAGAGTTTATTGCAACTTATTAATTCTGTGTTTCATGCGAAAAACAATCAAAAGTTTGTTAAATCTGTGCAGTCCTTTCAGAGATGAGCCGAAACAAACAGACTGGCAGACAGACAAGAATTGTAAAGAATGTTACTTTGGCATATGTACCGTCTATACATCTAAATGCACTTAGTGAAAAGCGGTTATTTTAATATGTACTTATTACAAAAAGACACTCAAATTTAATTTATTTGTATAGTTGTCACCCGGTTTAGCTAGCGAGGCAAAGTAGACTTGTTTCCCTCCACGCAATAAGAGGAATCCACTCAGCAGTAGGTAAATTATGAGCTGAAATTATGATAACGTAACCTACAAGAGTTAGTAGTAGACAGACAAGATTTTTTCTATCCACTCTATAATCAAGAACTATAATCAGATATAATCAGTAATCATAGATAAGGATTACGCTGTCATAGTACTGTCAATGACCCAGAAATCTCAATCTACGGGTAAATTATAACGCATAGATTAAAGACCGACGAGGTGTTGCCCGCGGCTTTGCTTGCGTAAACCTAGTTCGTGATTTTTATATCACAAGGTTTTGGTACGTTTGGCGACGGATTTAGAATACATAGTGTCACCACCCCATTCCATCCTGAGGGTGTCGTAATAGCCGACAAAAGGAAATGACAAAGCTGAAAATCTAGACACAGGAGAAGGAAAACTTGTTACCATCCCTGTGATGGGAGGAGGCCTGACTCAACAGTGGCTCATTTATGGGCTGTTTTGGTTTCTTTTGGACCTTTGCACGAGTCGTTTTCTCTGTACGCAGTGAGAGCATGTTGCTGGTCTCTGATCCCGGAGTACCACATATCCTGACTAGTCTCCAACGGCCTGATGGATGCCCATGAGGAAAGAGTCTTCCTCTGATAGAGCTCTGACAATCTTATACGCAGGAACACCACACCTTAAGTGATGTTGTTAAACTACGCTCTTCTTTAAAATGGAGGTCTTGATTGTGAAACTCCCTCCGTCTTACTAATTTGCGATCAGGTCACATGTCTTGACGCGAGTTTGACAATTTATACCCATCCCAAGAAAAGTGCTCAACGCAGCTAAATAATTTTTTACTTAAAAAAAAACAAAATGTTTGAGACTAACTAAACTAGACTTTGGACCTTCGTAAAATTAAAAACAACTTTGAATTAATGCATTTTTACGTAAGTCTAGTAGAAGGTTTTAAGCGAAAGATAATTTCGTAATCTTGCAATGATTAATACATATCACTACATATTATTAAATAAAGTCGCTGTCGTCTGTCCGTCCATATGTATGTTTAAATCTTCAAAACTACGCAACGGATTTTGAAGCAGTTTTTTTTTAATAGATAGAGTGATTCAGGGGGAAGGTTTATATGTATAACTAGCTGACCCGGCGAACTTTGTTCCGCATTATATATATTTAAAACAAAAAGAAAGTTGGACATAGGATACCTGAGATTTTTATCCCGTCCGTATAAAACCTACTTTAACAAAACGCAACTGACAGCGAAACTTTATGTTGTCTATAGTTTAATATGGTCAAAAATTTGACAATTAGAAATGTTGAATTCGACTTGTTTATATTGTTGTAATTCACATAATATCTTTATAACTTGTAGCCTATGTGTTATTCTGATGTATAAGCTATATTATTGTAAAGTTTCATTAAAATCCATTCAGTAGTTTTTACGTGAAAGAGTAACAAACATCCATCCATCCATCCATCCATCCATACTTACAAACTTTCACGTTTATAATATTAGTAAGATACAACCTTCATTGCACCCGTGCGAAGCCGGGACGGTTCGCTAGTTTATAATATAAACTAATCAGCATCATAAAAATCATTGCCCGTGTCGAGTTAAGAATACACCACCAATTTATTTTCATGACTAAAGATGACTAAACTCCATGAATCCAAGAGGCAGACGATCTAGCCGTGAGAGAAATTAGCCAGACGGGTTGGCGCGTACAGTCCGCGCCAATCTTTATGGCCGGTCTGAATGTAGCTGCATTACGCTGCGCACAACACAAAAACAGGTATCAGCGGGACGTACATGGGGCGGGGAGGCAGGCCACGTCCGCGCGTGCCGTTTTTCACCCGCAAGCACTCTCGCCACCCGCATGTTAGTGAGTTACATTCGTATTGGTTATGAAAATGTACGATGCGCAAGTTCGTACCCACGGCTACATTCAGACCGGCCATAAAGATTGGCGCGGACTGTACGTGCCAACCCGTCTGGCCAGCGTGGCACAGTAGGCTAATTCCCGACTCAGCAGTATGGATATTAGCTGAAGTTATAAAAAAGCTTGTTGTTTTTTTTAAATTTCGCGCCATTTGAGCTAGGACCGCCATTTTATGAACAATACAAACTGCATTAAGCTGCGGTTCGAATTTCAAATCGATTGTGTTATTAATATGCACGCCTAGTCTTTCACCTCAATGCCAACGGCCTCGCCTCGAAAGTGTCCGAAAAATGTACTCTTTATAATCGATTTCATGTACTTGACATTCACGTCACCCTTACTGAAAGCGAGAAAACAAGCAAAATTATTTACTGTCTCTTTGTTCTAAAGTTGTTTTTTCTTTGGTGTATTTTTAGAGAAACGATCAATTTGCTATGCGACACCTGTTTTGATCTGCTTTTGAATTTCAAACGCATATTCTGTAGGTGATTCGAATTACAAAATTCGTTTAACTTTCTTTTGGATGCGTTTAGAATTTAAAGCCAGTGGCCAGTTATTTTATTGTTTTTTAATTGTAGTATGCTTCGGAGTATAAAACAGCCAGGCAGTAAAAAAATGAAACCGGGTTAAGCGATCCCTGGATAAACGAGAACTCTCTGTTACATGTACATTGATAATTATAGGTACATATAGCCCCGCCGCACATGCTCAGACTCGCATTGGCTGTCACGAGCCGCGTGCGAGTGGCCGTATTTAAAACCTATGGCGCAGTACCAAGGTCCGCATTTGCTCACACGTGTCGACGCACACGCGTACATGCGTAGTTTGGTACTGCACCTGGCACGCGGCGCGTGACAGCCAATGCGAGTGTGTGTATGTGCGGCCGGGCATAGAGAATTCTTAGTTCAAAACTTGACATTGCTTTTTAATATTTTTTTGTTTGTTTAAGTACCTCTATATATATTTTGGAAATTGTAGCTTAATCGTTTCTATAACTGAGACCATTGACCCACTAACCCGTGGCCAGTGTGGTAGAGTAGGATAATTTCCCCTTTAGGTCGACTCAGCATCCTCATCTTCGCCTAAAGAAGACCTTTTTAAGAGCGAAGATGAGGGTGTATTGTATGTACATCCGGCACGGACATAGCATACTATAGTAACCATATTATGTATACATATACACTGTGTGTTGCCAGTGATGACATATGGAACAGAGACGTGGTCGCTCACTATGGGCTCCATCAGGAGGCTCAAAGTCACCCAAAGGGCAATGGAGAGGGCTATGCTCGGAGTTTCCCTGCGAGATCGAATCAGAAATGAGGAGATACGCAGGAAAACCAGGGTCACCGACATAGCCCACCGGATTGCCAAACTTAAGTGGCAGTGGGCAGGGCACATAGCTCGCAGGACCGACGCCCGATGGGGCAGATAAGTCCCCGAGTGGCGACCGCGTTCCGGAAGGCGCAGTGCTGGTAGGCCTCCCACACGGTGGACCGACGACCTGGTTAAGGTCGCCGGAAAGCAGTGGTTGCGGGCGGCCCAGGACCGGCCTTTGTGGAGATCCTTGGGGGAGGCCTATGTCCAGCAGTGGACGTGTTTTGGCTGAAATGATGGAATACACTGTAAAGTCAGTGTATGTGTATATATAATATGCATTGCATTGAAGATTACACAAATGAATATACATGGACGCAACCATGCCAATTCGAAACGGATTTGGCGGCCAATGATTTCGGTCTCGTGAAATTGTTGTGTATTTTTCTATGACAACACACATTACTCAGTAACATTTCTTCGCGGTTGTTAGACCGTGAACGCAGAATTAACACATTGGCCGTGCGAACGGATTTTTGTGGAAATCTTTATTTGTATACATACTGCTTAGTACTTTCACTGTGAGATGTCACTTTCTTTAGATTTTAATGTCGTTTGTGGAGCTCATTTGGAGTTTTATTCGAATTTGGAACGCTATTTTTAAGCCACTACTGAGAAAAATTGGCGCGAATACCGAATTATTTTTTAATTATAACAATTTGGGCAGCATGTTTTTTTTATAAATTTAATTCACTTTTAGAATACTAAGTACTAGAAATAATGGCGCGTAATTTTACAATAGAATAAATATTGCAAGAAATGATTTCTTAACGGTTCTGATAGTGTTATTTTATTTAATTCCCAACGTTTTAGACACTATGGAGGGTCCGTGGACGTGACTGAAACGTTGGGATTTCCTGCAATGTGCATCTATTATTAGGAATATTGTTATTATTTTAAATACCAATATATATTTTATTCTAGCCGTATATTATCGTTATTGGGAGAATATAGTTCTTGACCATTGAGTTCTTGTTCTTATTTAGAATTTATGTATTATCGATCAATACAAAAAATTGGGCGTAGGTAATAAAGTAAAGTATTAATAAAATTTAAAATGTTGTTTCTTTATTTTTAAACACCTACATCTGGTAATTGGAGTTGGCATTTGCAGTGGGTCTTTTATGGGCTAAGATGTGATGGAAGCTGTGTACCAGTACCAAGCTTTCAATGACTTGGAAGTTACAAGGTCAGAAGTTTAAACAATCGTTTGTAGGTCATTATTCCCCACAGCCACGAACAATGGCCCCTGAGAAACAACTCGTGCCCCATTTGCATATAATGTGTTTTTTTATACCATTAGGGTGGCGCTCAAGCGTGCGATCCGCTGATGGTAAGTTATCAACGACATCGGTCTATTGCTTCCTGAATTAAGAAAAAAACCAGACATATATAATATGTAAGACAATAAGTACCATCTTAGGTGTATCTTCCATCAAGCGAGATTGAGGTAAAATATAAGCCTCATATAAATGTATATATAAAAAAAGTGTTTTAATTGTTTGCAACACTCAAACTTATTTACGTAGGTTTGAAAACAAAACAAATATAATTCATCATATTTAAAATTACTATTATTATCTTACCCACAGTCATGCTGGAACTACCAGTTCAGAATGATGCACTACAGAGAAGAGCCAGCAAGAAACTCAAGTACATTTTTATTAAAAAAATCATAACCTATGTGGTAATCAAAGTGTGAATGTATCTCAGTGGCATATAAACCAGATTCGTTCAGCCATTCTGATATGGTTGTGTAGCAAACCAAACCCGTCCAAACTTTCAGATTTTAAATAGTAATAAGCATGAACAATAACTTTTTAATCGATCCGAAAAAGTTACCTTTGGTGCAACACTATTCCAATATGCCTTATGTCACACCGTAGCGCTTACATCAGCGAGTGTGTGATAAGCAACCAGGAAACCGAACTTCCGAGCATTCAATGGAGCCTATCGCTGATGAGAGCGCCTACTGGTGTAAGACGGTTGGGTGCCCCACATTCGGTTATGGTGTGAGTGTCGGTCGCACGATTCTGTTTTTGAAAATGTGGGTTAGTGTGTGTGCCGCGTATGTAGTGCTAAATACAAATATTAATTTGATGGTGTTTCCCGGGCATTTAGGCCCAAGCCTAATTTCAAATTTAAAAAAAATATTTGCTTTTTTAAAGATAAGTTTTCATGAAGCTATGTTTGTACTCATATTTCAAGTTTTATACCAAACTGATTTCGGTAAAATTTAAATGCTACCATTTAAAACACTGTGACATTTCACACAACACAATCTTGTCCCAAGCTAAGCAACTTAATGCTTGTGTTATGGTACCGAGATGGATGATAAACTACTTATATACTTTTTTTTTGTAAATACATACATATTATAGATAGAAATGACACCCAGACTCCGAGCCAGTGCCTCTGGTTTAGACAAAGACACTGGCCCGACCCCGGAATCGAACCCGGGACCCGTTGATCCAAAGGCGGCACATCTGACCACTAGACCAACGAGGCAGTCATATAAATAAACACTAGCCGCAAGACATGGAAAATCACTACTCAGCCCATAAATTACCCATTGCTGAGTCAGGCCTCCACCCATCACAGGGAGGGCAATAAGCCTACTGTGCCACGCTGACCAGACGTGGTGGTACACGGTTTTGTTTTAAGTTTTCCTTCTCTTGCGGCTAGGGTTTCGGCTTTGTCATTTCCTTGTGTCGGCTCTTACGACACCCTCAGGATAGAACGGGGTGGTGAAACTATGTATTCTTAATCCTTCAGCACACGGATATTAACATTATTCGATTACAACAGTCTGTACACAACAATAAATTTATACCAGAGATAAGGTGACGCGATACCGGCCAATAAATTTGTACAAATAAATAAAATTGGAGTGTCTGTTTGTAATAATAAAATAACCACTTTTTACTAAATGCGTAAATATGTTTAAAAAGTACTTATACCAAAAATAAACATGTTTTTAAAATTTTGACTGTCTGTTTGTTCCGGCTAATCTTTGGAACGGCTGGACCGATTTTGACGGGACTTTCACTGATAGGTAGCTGATGATATAAGGAGTAACCGTGGAGCGAAGCTGGACTTTTTATAGACTAGCTTCGCTCCAGCTAGTCACTACATATTATAAAACAAAGTCGCTGTCGTCTGTCCGTCCCTATAAATGCTTAAATCTTCAAAACTACGCAACGGATTTTGAAGCGGTTTTTTAGTAGATAGAGTGATTCAAGAGGAAGGTTTATGTGTCAATATTGCACCCGTGAGAAGCCGGGGCGGGTCGCTAGTTAAAAATAAAATACTTTTAACTCGACAACGAAAACAACGTTTGTTTTTTGTACGTTACGACGTAAAAGGATGTCACGATGTCATTTTTTTAGGCACAAAATCAAAGCTTTAGCCAGCATTTAGTCATAATTATTTTGAACTTGAATTTATGCAGGAAGCAGGCAACATTGTTTTTACACACATAAAACTGCTTTAAAGTTTTTATGCGATTCATCAGTTATAGCGACACGCCCCGGCTTCGCACGGGTACAATGCTAAAACTAAAGACGGGTGTGCCACAGCCTGAGTATATCAGATATTAGACAATGCTACGTTAAACAAGGTCATTGCTTAATGTGACAGCTGGCTGGCTTGCACCCGCAGCAAAACCGGTTCATTTACACAATCCGGTCAAAATGTTGTAACCAAAATCTGTAGTAGTGACGCATCTATACACTATACTTACTATATACATATATACAAATAAATAAAATTGGAGTGTCTGTTTGTAATAATAAAATAACCACTTTTTACTAAATGCGTACTAAATACACAGTTCATAGACCAAAATAACTTTTTTTTTAATTTTTGTCTGTCTATCTGTCCGTCTGTCTGTTTGTTCCGGCTAATCTCGGGAACGGCTGGACCGATTTTGACGGGAGTTTCACTGATAGGAAGCTGATGATATAAGGAGTAACTTAGGCTACTTTTTTTAGACTAGCTTCGGCCCGGGGCGTCACCCGCGGTACGACAACAAGAAAGCGCGGGCGAAAGCACGGGGCGCAGCTCGTTTAGAATATATGACGTGTGCACCCCATTCTATCCTGAGGGTGTCGTAAGAGCTGACAAAAGAAAATGACAAGGCAAGTAAACTAGGCGCAAATGAAGGACTACTTAATAATAATAATAAATAAATAATAAATAAATATCCTTGGACATTTCACACAACGCCATCTCGTCCCAAGTTAAGCAACTTAATGCTTGTGTTATGGTAACGAGATGGATGATAAACTACTTATATACATTTTTTTTTTGTAAATACATACATATTATAGATAGAAATGACACCCAGACTCCGAGCCAGTGCCTCTGGTTTAGACAAAGACACTTGCCCGACCCCGGAATCGAACCCGGGACCCGTTGATCCAAAGGCGGCACATCTAACCACTAGACCAACGAGGCGGCTTGATACAAAACCCTGTGCCAAACCGCCCAGCGTGGCACAGTGGGCTAATTCCTAATCTAAAACTCTCCACGTAATGTGAGGAGGCCCAACTCAGTAGTGGGACATCTATGGACCGCCTTGTTGGCCAATGCTTGGGTCCCCGATTCGATTCCGGGGTCTGGCAAGTGTCTTTGTGTGAACCAGAGGCACTTGCTTTGAACCACTGCGCCAACCGTGTCGACGACACGGTTGTCGCAGTGGTTGAGCGACTGCTGCACAGCATGTTGCGGGTTCGATTCCCGCTCGGAAGAAATATTTGTACGACCTACAAGTATTTGTTCCGGGTCTGGGTGTTTTCTATCTATAATATGTATGTATTAAAAAAAAATTATATAAGTAGTTTATCATCCATCTCGTTACCATAACACAAGCATTAAGTTGCTTAGCTTGGGACGAGATGACGTTGTGTGAAATGTCCAAGTATATTTATTTATTTATTTGTGTTCGTGAATTTCATGTTTGTAAACTGCCCGCGCGATACAGACTACACCTAGTGCAGCAGTTAAATTATAATAAAAGCAGTTCTTATTGCCATTACATTACACCACTGATGGTCTTCCGATGTCAGCAACCTGGTAGACGCCTCTTTGTGGTCCAACTTGAAAGATTGGATAGTTTACATCTCAATTCGAAGCAGTAATATTATTCTATTGCAAATTATGTTTCTGTTATTTGACAGTCACAATTATATATTACCTCCAAACATGCTTTAAACGACAGATAGCTATATCTGTTGACTGGATTGAGTAAGTATTCAATAGATGGCGTTGGTAAAAGTTTAATTTATGTGTGGTAATGTTAAATGTAATTTAACAAGAACCTTAGCCACAACAACGCGTGGCCTGGTCTGCTAGTAGTTAATACAGAAACGGTGTGCAGTTTTTTTTTAAATAAGCATAATATAAACATACTTTAAATCAGGGTATTCCAACCTCATGACACAGCCCCTTAGCTTGCCCTTGCTTTTTTCATGTATTTTAATTTGTGACAAATTAATATTCAATCCAACATATTTATTCATTTTCATAATTATAGTTCGGTAAAATACATAATTAAATACGTAAAACACATTTTTTTTACATCGAATGCGTCGCTAATAGATAACGCAAATTAATACAAAATATGATTATGTCCTTTATTTAACAGTTTTCCTAATAAATCCTTTTAAACTATATTGTTTTTTTTTATAACAATACCCCCTATCGCGATACCCCCTAAAGAGGCTTAAAGACCCACAGGTTGAAAAACACTGCTATAAATCAATAATAAACATTACACACACTACCATGTATTTGACACACACACACGCATAAATACTTATTTATTTATTTATTGTTAAAGTCTTTGGTCCAATTGAGAATAGAACTATAATTTAAATTAGTTATGGTTGAATTTAGCTGGGCGACCACTAGTTTCGGTAGGATTGCCAGCCCTGAGAGATGGACTGTTGTGTAAAAAATTGCGAAGTCTCCATTATGATTATGACAGTCTAATCGTGAGAAACACATTTGCGAAACGCTCGATAGCTTAAGTACAATACAATCATTAAAACGAAAGACATGTTAAATACTTCTCTCTTCAGTGTTAGGTAAGAGAGGCAGGGTGCGATTAGCCACCGTTTTGCGTATGAATTGCTCTGTAACTTTGATAGCGCGATGCAGGATATTTACGTATTTAATCATTTTCTATTATGTATTGATGCTGTATTTACATCATTAATTAAAAAAGGCTCTACAATGGTTTTTTTTTCATTACGGAGCCGTGTTTCTGAAATTAGTAAACTCAATCAGACAAGCGCACACAGATAAATAAAATCGGGGAGAATTTACATCATTTATTAAAAAATCCTTTTTTAATTTGCGAATTTAAAAAAAATGGTAAGAAAGTACACCAAATTACACCATTTTTTTTTGTAATACCTTAAGGAAAGGAACTTACATTGTAATTAAAAAAAATGCAGGAATGTGCAACCGCACGGCACAGTATTGCTACTCAAGTGCATTGACACATGTTCACCCACTAACATAGTTCTACATCTCTCTCCTTCTTAGCATACACGTATATACCCTTCCCTGTCGCACCCGCAGCTTTTTACACGACACTTTTCCCGCCATAAAGCTGAGGACTCGTTTCGAAATGGTCTCCGCAATGTTCTAGAAAATTAAATACCAAAATGGCTGACATGGTTATATAAATTACTGTTGTAATTAATAAGAAATTGTTATTTCCTTTCTGCAGCTTGAAATATGGGATTGAATTTAGACAAATAAACAAAATTGGAGTGTCTGTTTGTAATAATAAAATAACCACTTTTTACTAAATGCGGGTATGTTAAATTTAGCGGGCCGCTAGTCTAAAATAAATTATATGAAAGTGGCTGATCAAATATTCATTTCCACTGTCTCGTTGGTTTAAGGGTTGGATGTGTCACCTTTGGATCAACGGGTCCCGGGTTAGATTCTGGGGTTGCGCAAGTGTCTTTGTCTAATCCAGAGGCACTCGCCACTTGCTCTGAGTGGGTGTCATTTGTCATTAACAGCCCACGCGCTCCGTCGTTTTAAAAAAAACATTTTCTTCCTTTGCAGCTCTTTGTAGGGTCATTAGGAGAGGTTATGATCAGGAGTGGACTACAGTGGGTCGATGATTATACAGCATACAACGAAATAGCCTGTATAACCATACCGAAAATATTGACATAGTTTCACAACCCCATTGCATGCTGAGGGTGTCTTAAGAGTCGCAAAGGAAGGAAAACACGTCAGGCCATCGTGGCACAGTAGGCTTATACGTAACCCAGCCGTGGGTCATGTATGGGCTGATTAGTAGTTGTAGTATGCCTCGTTGGTCTAGTGGTTAGATGTGCCGCCTTTGGATCAACGGGTCCCGGGTTCGATTCCGGGGTCGGGCCAGTGTCTTTGTCTAAACCAGAGGCACTGGCTCGGAGTCTGGGTGTCATTTCTATCTATAATATGTATGTATTTACAAAAAAAAAAATGTATATAAGTAGTTTATCATCCATCTCGTTACCATAACACAAGCATTAAGTTGCTTAACTTGGGACGAGATGGCGTTGTGTGAAATGTCCAAGGATATTTATTTATTTAGTATTACAAGGCAAAAAGGAAAACTTGAAGTTTTAGCAGTTGGTATTTTATGGCCTGAGTTGGTGAAGACCTGTTAAATTTAGCCGGACGCTTTAGCCGCACGTCCACCACCAGCTAAAATAAGTTAGTTTAGATTAGCTTGCATAGTTTAGCCAGTTTTTCATACATGCGCGACCACCGACGGTGAACTAACACGTAAGAAAAACTGGCTCAACTATGCAAGCTAAACTAAACTAATTGTAGCTGGCGGTAGACGTTCGGCTTTGAAGTAAATCGTTCGGATATCTTCGGTCTTGACTTCGGCTCTTGCCAAAGTTAGGCTTGTTATGTGAAAAGAAATGATAGTTGAACAAACAATTCAGACTCATGACAGGTTTGACTTTTGAAAGCGTTTAACAAAACAAGAATTTTGGCATGGCATCACACTTTCGTTGAAATCCGAGGCGGGGTAAAAAGTGAAATTTACAGGGTAAAAAACGGTCAAGCTGACTCTTAAAAAAGAACACAGTTCAGTATCTATACAATTGCTAGTCTAAGGATTTAGAATACACTAGCGACCCGAACCGGCTTCGCACGGGTGCAATAGTGAACATCAAAATTTACCTGTGTTTCTCTACAATATTATATTAATACACTAGCTTTTGGGCGCGGCTTCGCTCGCGTGGACTTCGAACCCGTGCTTATATGCATTTTTTTTATTAATATAATAGTGGTTATTGTGACTAAACTATGATAGTTAGATATGTGCTCTTTCGGACTTTTTTGTAGATTTTAATAAGACCTACAAACTCGTAGTACTTCATTTTGTTCTATTGTCAATAGTTTTTGCAGCGCACGCATAAATAGGTTTTCGATTTTACACCTTGGGTTACAAAATCGCAATTTTCATACGGATCCCTAATTCTTTTGAAAATAAAATATAGCCTATAACCTTCCTCGATAAATGGACTATCTAACACTGAAAAATTGAATTTTTGAAATCGGACCAGTAGTTCCTGAGATTAGCGCGTTCAAACAAACAAACTCTGCAGCTTTATATATTACTATAGATATAGATTATACATATAAAACTTCCTCTTGAATCACTCTATCTATTGAAAAAAACCGCTTCAAAATCCGTTGCGTAGTTTTAAAGATTTAACCATACATAGGGACGGACAGACGACATCGACTTTGTTTTATACTATGTAGTGATAGTGATGATAGTGTCGCCATCCCATTCCATCCTGAGGGTGACGAAAGAGCCCATAGAAATAAATTACAAGGCCGATAACCTAGCCGCAAGAGAAGGAAAACTTGATACGAAACCCTGTGCCAACCCGTCTGGCCAGCGTGGCACAGTAGGCCAATTACCTTCCATGTAAATGGAAGCGGTGCGACTCAAGTTTTCCTTCTCTTGCGGTTGGGTTATCAGCCGTCATTTACTTTTGTCGGCTCCTACGACACCCTCAGGATGAAATGGGATGGTGACAATTTGTATTCTAAACCAGTCACCGCACAGGCTATAATTTCGTACTACAATAATTTAAGAGAATTGAAATCTTAGAAAAAAGTACCGTTTTTTATTTTCTGCTACGCAAAGAACTACGTTTAAATACCAGTGTATGACATTTTTTTTTACATATAAGTAAAAACGCTACGTTACGACATGTCCTCATTTAAACGAGGTTTAAATAGAGCACTCACTTCACGGTAAGCAACGGCTTGGCTTGTGCCCCTGGCACTGCCAAAGTCCTTGGGCGGCGGTTTAAACTTACCATCAGGTGGGCCGCTAGCTCGTTTGCCAACAAGGGCAATAAAAAAAAAGTATGATGATTTCTTTTCTTGATCTAATTTATCCATAATAACTATCTAATTTATTGGACTAAATAACATAAAAAATATTACCAAAATTATTAAATCCCAACATGTTTAAATAAGTTTTATTGAATAATAAACAAAACAGGCACATTTACACTTCAAAATTGTACTCATATCGCTTCAAAACTTGACTTACGGAATCCCAATAAACATAAGTAAAACGAGACGAAAGCTTTTCCCGATTGCATCTGCGGTAACTTACGGAATGTGGTGTGTTTATTTGTGCCGGATTATCTAAGCAACTATCTAACCAATTTGTATAGCACTTTCACTGTTAGTACAAATTGTAAACACAATACATATTTTATGGGACTATGGTAATACGTAGAATTTTGTCAATTTGTTAAAATAGAATTAATTTATTTGTACATAGATTTTGGATACATAAGATTAGGTGTTGTTTTTTCCAATCACTTGAATGCCTTTGGCTTGCGTGACGAAATGCAATAATGCCAGGGTTTGATGGGGCAGGCAATTCAAGGAAATGCCCTGTCGGGCACTCACATACGAATAAAACTGCTTGGCGCCGGATTTAGATGTTAGTGTGGTAGCTAGCTGGGTGGACCATTCGATCCTGCTTATGCTTTGTTGTCTAGCGGTTGTTTAAACCTAATCAGTCGGATGTTTCTGTGTGTTTTTGTGGTATCGTAGCTCTTAAACGAATGCACTAAATATGATGCATTTTTGTTTGAAAACAATTTTTCTAGATGTTGTTCTTAGATGTTTAATCAGAATGAATTCAGCCGTTTTGAGGTTATCAGTATTTTTCTAGTTGTAAGGGTTCATTCGTTTTTGTATTTTAATTTTGATTATTTTGATAATGTCAAACTGAGGATATAAGTTTCTTAGTATAAGCCAGAGAAATCTTGGATTCGGTGTCTTTGTGTCAGTTACCAGTCGTACACCTTTAATTAGGGCGGGAAACTGTCTTGATAAAAAAAAGTAAACTGTCAAATGATTTTTTAATGCACATTTTGATAATGACCACAAAATATCGTAGAAAAAGGTTTCTAGGTAAGTGTCATTTAAAATTTAGAACACCGAATATTTTAATAGAAATTTCATGCGAATTAAGACTCTATCGAAACCGAATTAAGGTCCATCAAATTAGATGGAGCATGAAACGTTTTTGAAATGAGAACGTGCGAATATAATTACTATTTTGAGTTTAATTGGCTATTTTATAAGCAATATAATTTGAGATTTTCTACACAGCATTAATTTGGGACCTTTGACTTTAGTTCTTATTGGTCCGATACAAGGTGTATTACCGCTTGTCAAAGTTGTTTGTTCATTAAAGCTGAGTAACAATGAGTAATGAACTCTACGGAAGTGAATTTTTCGTGGGAAAATATCATTTTTAGGTTACTAGGTGTTATCTTTCGGTTCAATATACTCAGTATTATATAATATTAGCTCACCCGGGAAACGTTGTTTTGCTATATAAACATATATATCGTCCGTAGCCAGTGTGGTGACGGATTTAGAATACACAATGTCACCAACCCACACTATTGGACTAAATTGGCACTAAAGGATCGTAAGAGGCACATCTCCTAGTCGTATGAGAAGGAAAACTTAATACAAACCCTTTTTTTTTTGTTCGCCCGGGGTAAAATCCTTTATGGACTATCCCCGTCGGCCACGGGGATGGCCGAGGGGGGGCGTGTGGGACTCTCCCCCAGAGTGGGGGCCTACCCACTAAACATCCCCGGAATGCTCCAACTCGCGTCCTGTTGCGGCATTGTGGGATCTGATGCAGAACCACGCCGCCGCAGACGAGGAGGCCCTCCTCCTCACCTCATGCTCCTACGAGCTCTCGACGTCCTGCCGTGGGCACCCGACAGGACGTCGCTTGATACAAACCCTGTGCCAACCCGTCTTGCCAACGTGGCAGAGTAGGCTAATTTAACTCCATTAATTTTTTTTTTTTTTTGGACATTTCACACAGCGCCATCTCGTCCCAAGCTAAGCAACATAACTTGTGTTATGGTAACGAGATGGATGATAAACTACTTATATACATTTTTTTTTTGTAAATACATACATATTATAGATAGAAATGACACCCAGACTCCGAGCCAGTGCCTCTGGTTTAGATAAAGACACTTGCCCGACCCGGGAATCGAACCCGGGACCCGTTGATCCAAAGGCGGCACATCTAACCACTAGACCAACGAGGCAGTCAATTTGAAGAAGGTCCGACCCAGTAGTGGGTCATTTATGGGCTGAGTAGTATTAGTATAGTTGACTAGCGCTGTCACTGTCAAGGTATGTGGGACGGAAGAGAAGTCGCACGCCTCAAGCATACTGATGGCTTGACACTGATATCGTCATTATCAGGTCAGTAGACTGATCGGGCGAACGGAAAGCACGTCCCAGTTAAAAAATGTACTCACTGTTTCATACATAAATAAATACATAAATATCCTTGGACATTTCACACGACGCCATCTCGTCCCAAGCTAAGCAACTTAATGCTTGTGTTATGGTAACGAGATGGGTGATAAACTACATAAATACATTAATTTTTTTGTAAATACATACATATTATAGAGAGAAAATACCCAGACCCGGAACAAATACTTGTAGACATACGTGTTCATAGTTTAAAAATAACAAATACTTGTAGGTCGTACAAATATTTCTTCCGTGCGGGAATCGAACCCGCGACATCCTGTGCAGCAGTCGATCGCTCAACCACTGCGCCAACCGTGTCAAAATACATGGAAAAGAAATAATCAAGACACATGGCACCTAGGGGGTAACGACCCAGTGGAGATCCCGGACTGGGGAAAGACCCTGTTCCTCCTTAGCTCATAAATGACCCACTACTGAGTCGGGCCTCCTCCAATTACATGGAGGGTAATTAGTTTACAGTACCAAGCTGGCAAGACGGATTGGCACAGGGTTTCGTTTCAAGATGCCTTTCTCTTGCCGTTAGGTTTACAGCCTTGTCAAATGACAAGGCTGTAAACCTAACGGCACCTAACAAAAGGAAATCCTTTTGTTGGCTCTTACGACACCCTCAGGATGGAATGGGGTGGTGAACGCCCAGGGGCCGTAACGACTGATAGGTGGGACAGGTCCCACGCTTGATGGCTTCATACACACTTATTAGTCGGCATAGCTACATTCACACCTTTCATACACAATTCGTCATTCTTACAATACATCAATATCAATCAATGCCACTTTTGTGCCCAACATTTTAAGAGCAATATTTATCTTTTTTGCTTCGATTATTATAATTTTATTATAACTTGCAACTAGCGACCCGCCCCTAGTTCGCACGGGTGCAATTAGTATTAAATAATATAAACCTTCCTCTTGAATCACTCTATTTATTAAAACAAACCGCTTCAAAATCCGTTTCGTAGTTTTAAAGATTTAAGCATACATAGGGACGGACAGACGACAGCGACTTTGTTTTATACTATGTAATGATTATAATGATACTCGTTCATTATGGCAACAGGTTTGCAGCCTGTATAGAAATATAACCACTTCAACAATTTTTCACATGACCAGAGATTCCAAACCTTGCGATAACATTTCCTAAGCCTTATCGTTCCTTTCGGAATACGTGAAATTTTACAACACAACCTTTTATCATTGTCAGGTGTCGTGAGATAGTTTTTGTAAGATATTTCTATAATTGTATTGCGTGTCTCGCTCGGTAAGAACTTAATAAAACATAATTTTCCGTGTGGTAAGAATACAATGTCATCACCTCATTCCATCCTGAGTGTGTCGTAAAGGAAACTAGTCACACAATCTAGTCTCACAATCACAATCGGGCCGGGTGGAGGGAATTGTGTAACCCTGGTTCGGGCAGTCGAGGATCGCTGTTTTAGTGGGTAGGTCGGGTCGCAACTTATCTCTATGCGCCCCGGAGTCCCACATATCTCAGCCAGCCCCCAGTCCGTGTATCCAAGAGGAAGACCAACGAAAAAAAAGGCACTCAACCTGGCCTCTTTATAAAGAAAATTAGAATCTTAAATTATTTTCATTATTACTTCTCTTAATGACCCACTGCTGAGTCGGGCCTCCTCTTGTTACATGGAGGGTAATCCTGTTGCTGCACGGCCAGTCCCGATGATTTCCGATGAAAACAAAAAAAGACCCGTATCAAAGTTTTCTTCTCTTGTGGTTACGTATTACGAAGTTATTGTGAATCTCACGAAAAATTCGTCACCACACGCTAAGGCTGTGTCACCAGTAGACAAACAGTTTGCAGCCGCTGACTGAGGCAGGCTGAGTGAGCCGCAAATTTATGGCGAACTGAAATTTGAGTTAGCTGCAAACTCAGATCGATTTTCGTGTGTCGCAACCGGCTTTGTTGTGAGTCGGCCACTAACTGAGACAGTCGGCGCACGTAACGCTGCAAACTGCGTTAAGTGAGCGGAAAGCTAGCAAACTGTGGACACTCCATTTCAAATATATGGAAAGGCGTACTAAACCGATACGCCGCAATCTCAGTCGGCTGCTAACAGTTTATCTACTGGGGACACAGCCTAATTTTGATTGCCTTGTTTTTTTTTTTTTTTTTTTATTGCCTTTATCGGCAAACGAGCTAGCGGCCCACCTGATGGTAAGTGTAAACCGCCGCCCATGGACTTTGGCAGTGCCAGGGACACAGCCAAGCCGTTGCCTACCGTGAAGTGAGTGCTCTTTTTAAACCTCGTTTAAAGGAGGACATGTCGTAGCGCTCGGGAAACACCGCCGCAGGTAATTCATTCCAGAGTCTGCACGTGCGTGGTAGGAATGATCGCTGGAAGCGTACCGTGCTGGACGTTATCGTTTGAACCCTGCTGCAGTGTCGAGTTGTACGATGGTAGAAAGGTGACGGTGGTACCATGTCAAGCAGTTCCTCGGAGCACTCCCCGTGGAACAGACGGTAGAGCACGCAGAGAGATCCAAAGTCTCTCCGTTGCTCCAACATCCCCAATTTGTCCGTGAGATTCGGATCCCCGACAATTCGAACAGCACGTTTTTGCCTTTTAATAATTTGGTCCCCGGTTAGATTCCGGGGTTCGGCAAGTGTCTGTGTAAACCTGAGGCACTTGCTCTGGGTCTGTGTCAGATGTGTTTGTGAATTACATGTTTGCCAACTAGCCCGCGATATTGCAGAGTTGGTTAAAAAAGAACAATGATTTAGATTTTTAAATTTCGTAACCCACATTTTGCGATACAATCAAACACGTTGAAAATATTTACTCATTCCGCCCGACCTTCAAAGGATATAATGCGTATACAATACTTTTTTTTAATAAACAATTGCACACGCTCAAGAGACCTCGCCACACTTAGTCACTTTCTAGAATGCATTTGGGTTATCATTAGGGTTGCTATGCAATGTTGAATTAAATATATAACGCAATGCCGGATACCATGTGGTGACGGATTTAGAATACATAAATAAATAAATAAAATAAATATCCTTGGACATTTGACACAACGCCATCTCGTCCCAAGCTAAGCAACTTAATGCTTGTGTTATGGTAACGAGATGGATGATAAACTACTTATATACTTTTTTTTTTGTAAATACATACATATTATAGATAGAAATGACACCCAGACTCCGAGCCAGTGCCTCTGGTTTAGACAAAGACACTTGCCCGACCCGGGAATCGAACCCGGGACCCGTTGATCCTAAGGTTGCCGTAAGAACCGATTAAAGGAAATGACTAGGCCGAAAAGGAGAGCAAGAGAAGGAAAACTCTGTACCGACGCGTAGCACAGTAGGCTAATTACCCTCCATGTAGTTGGAGGAGGCCCGACTCAGCAGTGGGTCATTTATGGCTGAGTAGTACTAATGGTGGTGGGCCTTTCTTTCATCATCATCATCATTTCAGCCAAAAGACGTCCACTGCTGGACATAGGCCTCCCCCAAGGATTTCCACAAAGGCCGGTCCTGGGCCGCCCGCATCCACTGCTTTCCGGCGATCTTAACCAGGTCGTCGGTCCACCGTGTGGGAGGCCTTTCTTTATTAATAAATAATAAATATCCTTGGACATTTCACACAACGCCATCTCGTCCCAAGCTAAGCAACTTAATGCTTGTGTTATGGTAAAGAGATGGATGATAAACTACTTACTATACATTTTTTTTTGTAAATACATACATATTATAGAAAGAAAAAGCCCAGACTCGGAACAAATACTTGTAGGTCGTACAAATATTTCTTCCGTGCGGGGATCGAACCCGCGACATGATGCGCAGCAGTCGATCGCTCAACCACTGCGCCAACCGTGTCGTATGGATATGCTTACGCCGTTTGTCCACCGCCGCCGTCACCGGCACGTCACCGAGAAAGAGATGACGGCGCCGAGTGAGCGATACATACATTTACTATGGCCGTGTGTCCACCGCACGCCCGTCACGTCATCTTAAACTCGTCTTGAAATAATCTCGTTCTCGTTGACGTGCCGGTGACGGCGACAAACGGACAAACGGCCTTAATGTATACTGCCCTTCGGGGATAGTTCGGAACCCTCGACTACCCACAAAAACCCCACGGTATACCCTCACACGTCTCGGGGCATCCCGGGTAACTGGAACGGATGAGAAGGAACGGAACGGAGGAGAAGGAAAACTTGATACAAAACCCGTCTGGCCAGTGGGGTACTGTAGGCTAAATACCCTCTACGTAACTGGAGGAGGCCCGTCTCAGCAGTGGAGGTGACCACAGCATCGTGATTAAGCTTTGCCCGCTACTTTCCCTGTGCCAGCCCTGACTCATAACCATAGGTTGTGAAATGCCCTGGTTGTAGCAACTAGTACAGATTATCTGTATTTTCAGTGATCAGTTGCTTAAGTAATCTCATTGGTCATGTTTAGTTAGTGCTATAACAAAAATGATGTTAGGTACTAGTTGCGCACCGCGGATTCACTCGCGCGGTGACGGTTTTTTTTAAACGAAACTCCTGCACTAAGTTTATCCTGTATTGCTACACATGTAATTCACGAACACAAACGACACCCAGACTCAGAGCAAGTGCCTCTGGTTTCCACAAAGACACTTGCCCGGCCCCGGAATCGAACCCGGGACACCGTGGTCCAAAGGCGGCACATCCAACCCCTAGGCCAACGAAGCAGTCAAACCAATGATAGAAATTAGTGAATTTTCGCGATAATGGCTTACACATCACTACATAGTATAAAACAAAGTCGCTGTCGTCTGTCCGTCCCTATGTATGCTTAAATCTTCAAAACAACGCAACGGATTTTGAAGCGGTTTTTTTTAATAGATAGAGTGATACAGGAGGAAGGTTTACATGTATAATACAACCATCACTTCACCCGTGCGAAGCCGGGACGGGTCGCTAGTAAAATATATGCCGTCACAAGCATTTTTTTCTTCTAGGATTTAAGATAACATGTCCGTTAAACATTATATCTGTACGTGTAACTCCAACGGTTTTTGCGGCACACGCCTGATTAGCTCGCAGATGGCAGTATATTTTCTCTACTCACTTGACGGTTTTTGCTGTATTTTGGTTAATTCACACTATATCTTTATTAATTATAGCCTATATGTTATTCAGATGTCCAAGCTATATTATTGTAAAGTTTCATCAAAATCCATTTAGTACTTTCTGCGTGAAAGGGTAACAAACATACATCCATCCATACATATTATGCGTAAATAGGTTTTAGCCGCAAGATAAAAAAAATCCTGTGGAGAGTCGTCTTGCCATCGTGACTCAGTACGCCACATTCCCTCCATGAATTTGGAGGAGGCCAGACCGAGTAGTGGATCACTTATGGACTGAAACGACGACGATTCTATAAGATGGAGAACTCTTTTTTCTTCTTATTTGTGTAGTTATTTGAGTATTCCTTCTTCAGCATACGAGTGCATCTCATAATTAATTTGTGTTTTGTTTTGTTGCAGAATTAAATTATGACGAAAACGAACAAATTGACACGACCAGAATAAAACGCGAAGGAGTCCCGGAAAATAGGGGTATGTTTCTATGACTATTAGCAGATAAACATACATACGTGTCCTACTTAAAATGAGGGAATTTAACAAAGTTACAGTGTTCACTGCTGTAATGCTAGTTTAAAAGTACAGAGTTTCTTACGGGCTGTTCTCAATAGAGAAGCATCCCGAAATTGGGATAGTTATAGCTGCGAGGTTACTACTACTGCGCAGCCCACAAATGACCCACTGCTGAGTCGGGCCTCCGCCCATTACATGGAGTATAAGTAGTGCAAATAAAATTGAACAAAATGATTTTGCTATTTACTTTGATTCAGAACTTAATAAATAGCAGTATTTTGTCAAATTCTCTCATTTTAAGTTATTTAAGCAGAATTAGATAAAATTTCTAACGCAAACAGACATCGATCAATTAGTATCGTCGTTTCACTTAAAGTTACTTTAAGCATTAGAAACTTAAAACCTGTCATCTGATATTAAAATTACGTTCATCATCATCATTACATCACTGCTAGACATAGGACTCCTTTAAAGGTACACGAAGATTTCACCGGTTTCCGGCGACCTTATACAGGTCGACCACTGCGCTTACGATCGTCTTGCAACGCGATCGTGATATTTAGTGAGATCAATTACCAAAAATTCACGTACCTAGTCTCATTTGATCTAAGTGAGTTTCGTTTTGTGAAATAAATAATATCGGTACCGTTTTCAAGTATTAACATACAAATAAAAATATTAATACCGCTGCAGTTAGTGATAATATTATATTATTTGATGGATAAAGATAAAACAGTTATTGACATAATATTAACTTGCAATAATTAGTCAGCCCCAAAATATACGAATGAATTATTTTAATGAAAGACGATTTTTGGCGATAAATCTATGTAGTGTTTTTTTAATCACTTAATTATTTTAATTCCAACCTTTTTTGATTACGTAATTGTCCATATTGGGCCCAAGGTCCGTTTAGAAGCTTAAATAATCGAAGCTCTGTATGACAGAATGTTTTCATAATACTTGTCACTAACTGATTATGTTCCGAATAAGCAATAATTTTGGACTTCTTCATTTAATGTTACCACGCCCTAACGACGCAACTAACTGTTGCCCCAGCGTTTCGTAGATCATCGTGCCATCTGTCAGTGTGATTTAAGTTTCGTTTAGTGATTCAAATTCGTCAATAATCGTTATTTTAAATATACAGGATGTAACAAAAATCCTATAGTCATTGCGAGGATTTCGATAGTATTACTGTTATAGATACTAGGTACAAAATTCTAGTACTAATTTTCCAGGAAAACGCAAGGCCATATTTGAACTTAGATTACTAAGCATGTAGGATAATAATATCGATAGTTGGTAGGACTTTCACCAGAAACCCGAATATTGAAATATAATCGAAAATATCTCGATTATATTTCATGTCAGAAAAATATTTTGAATTTGGAACTGCTTCTTTGATTAGAATAGTAAAATGCTTTATTGTATAAACGAATTATGGCGTTGACAAACGTCAACGGTTAAATCATTTTTAAAACACTACTACCAGGTCGGAACGCGGCACCAACCAAGAAGACCTGGCGGAAGAAATTATTAAAGGGAAGTGGTCGGTTTGATTAGTTCTATTTCCTCACTTCGGATGGCTATAGAGTTTTTGTAAGACCCCTTATAAATGGCAAATCTGTTACTTGCAGATAATTATAAAAAAAGTTGCCACTAAAAATAGATTTTTTGTAACTTTATTAGTAGTGAGCGATGTCTGTCTGCGCAAAATTATTGTAAAAAAACCTCTTCTATGCTTGAATGTAACTTTTGCGAATGCAAAGTGACCTAAATTTTCTTCAAAAAATCTATTTGTTATGAATGCTACCTTTTATCTTATTTCTTTGATTATTATCTTCACAAACGTAACTTATTTCTGAAACTATTTAACTATAAATATGATTGCATCTTAAATGTTGAGGTTTATGATGATACATTATTTATTCCATAAACAAACTTCAGTTCTTACTTCTTTATTATATGCTATAGATAAACCAAAAAAAATATTCTCAAACCAGAACCAAAACATCATTATAAGCCTCAAGTAAAACCAAATTGTACAAATTAGTGCTAACATCATATTTTTTTCCTATTAGTATTTATATTATATTTATATCGCATTATTAATTGTATGTTTTTTCTTTCTCTTTCAAATCTAATCCTGTGGTCGGGAAACAATCGGACCTTGTACAAAATAACGCACCTCCAACGATATCCCATCCGCTACCACACGACTCTGACCAAAGACTTGACAGTGCTACTCGTGAACCAGAAGAACGACTATAACACGAGAGTCGGGAGATACCACAGTGTCAAACCGCTCATTGGACTCCTGACCTCAACCGCCCGAACCTTCATCCAAGATGGTGTCACCACGGAGTTTGCTACGCAAATCCTCGGTACCACACTGGATAATGGACGCATATACGCCCAACTACTGACCAAGTCTTCCTTGGTGCTTTACAACAAGCCTACCAATGTAGAAGACCCCGTTATTGTAAATCCTACGCGCGTGCATTCAGTATTTGATGGCGAATGGAACGTCAAGCAAGATTTAGGCTTCATTGATCCAGAGAAATTTGTTCTCAAAAACACTGATTATCTAGCCCCTAGCAGTAAAATGGAGATTGTCTATGCTAGCAACCCTGTTCAAGACAATGTCAAATTATGGACTCCTCCTAGTGCTCCCGAAAGTCAGGCTGACAATCAAATATTTGATGAGCCAACTGCGCGTAGAGTGCAACCTGTTAAAGAAATACCTCGATACGTTCAGAATGAAGCCTTTAACTACCTTGACGGTCCATCTATCGACAAAGATAAAAGAAATGAATTCACTGTAGAGCCATCCGTCGTAGACAAAGTAAATACATTTTACCGCCAAAGCAAAGCTTATGAACCAGTTACTGAACCGTTAAAATTAGATACACGCTTAAACGAAGATGTAGTAGAACAAGCCAAAGTAGTTAAAGTTAAACCGAATTACGATTTACCGACATTTACGATAAAAAACGAATTTTCGCCAATATTTTATTATATTGATAATGTAGAATCACGTAAACCTCAACAGCAGGTTGCGCAGCAAACAAAAACACCTAAAAAATTGTTTGGCCAGAAAAGTGAACCAAGGCCAAAAAAGACATTCACATATGCTGGCTTTGCTGATTTCACGACTGTTGTAGGTGACACGGTTATAATATTTAGTCCTAATACAGAGACAGTCCGACCCCCTAACCCTGATGAAGTAAATGTTTATCCATCAGCTAAACGAGTAGATAAACTGGCTACAAAAATTACATTCCTTGCAGCCGATATTCCTGTGGCCACAACCACTTACAAAGCTTATGAATCACCTTCGGCAACAACGATTGCAACACCAAGTACTTTCGAAGAAAGTAGATCACAGAAAGCTCTATACAATGATGAAGAGAGCCTTAAAAAGGTCCTTTACGAAGTTGATGATAAAGTACCCGACTCCGTTAGTGTTCAGTACAATCATGGATTTGACTTAAATATTGACGTTATCCAACCTTCAGAGGCCCCCATTTCCATGACAGAAAGTACCCGTATCATGGATGATTTGCAGGTTATACCTCTTCAAGGATATCAACCTGAAGCTACAGAACCACTATCACCTTCCACAACAATCTTAGACGTATCCACAGAGTCCGTTGTGACTGAGGCTAACATGGCTGAAATTTTCACAAATTCTGAAGAGGAATCAGAAAACACAGCTGCGGAAGTCACAGAAAAAATGGAAGAAGAAGAAGAAGAGGACGATGATGAAGAAGAAACTACTACTGAAATGCAATCAGAATTTATGACTACGACCGAGAGTGGACATAGTGAAGAATCCTCTGAAGAAATTGAAACAACTACCGAGTCCCGATATGTACCAAATGATTCTTCAGAAGATTTGCAAGAATTAACTCATGAAATCACACATTCGGAAAATCATGAAGAAACACACGAAGAAGTTGTTTGTACTGATGGCTTGGAAACACTTTCAACTATGACTACCGCATATAAAACTCTAACTTATTTGACTACATATTTCATCCCATTAGAAAGCACAGAGACTACGACTTCTATTAAATCAGATGTGGTTGTAGAAAGTAATGTGGGGTATCTTACAAATGTTGTATGCAAAACTCAACTTGATATCGAACCTACAACTGTTGTGAATGTAGATGTCAATTATTCGGTTCAAACTAGAACACAAATCATGGATCCGGTTACTGAAGAATCTACTACTATGTTTGAATCAGAAATAATTACAGAAGCGCCTAAAACAACTCAGCAAGAAGAGGAAAGGCCAACTACTACACAGGAGTTCGATAACACTGAGGTTACTGTTGGAATAAATGAAGATGAATCGGAACCGGAAGAAATACCTCCAATTTCAACTACTGCACGCACCACTGTAAGCCAAAATCATGTGGAGGTGTCCGTAAGTACTGAACAGTCGACGACGCCAACTGAAAAATCAACCACACAACAAGAAGATATTCAAGATCATGAAAATGAAATAGATGTCATTTATAAAACCCTTTATACAACTTATACATATTTTACTACATTCTTTGGTGATCAGACGTCCAGCGTTGCGAGTCATAAATCTGTAATAACCAATATCATGACTTCAACTATTGACCTTGCCCAATTAGACCCTTCACTATTGGGTGCTTTTGGTAAAGATGAAATTGCACCAACAGGTGTAGGAATAGGGCGCCCAACAGAATCTATTGCAATTAATAGTATCATAGATTTAGTGAAGAATAAAGACGTCATAGAATCTGTAGAAGGGGATCAAAGGTATAGCTCTCAAACACCAACTCCCACCTTAGGTGATGACATAGTTGCTAGTATAAAACCTGATGCAGTTAAAACATATTATACTACGTACACCTTCTTTACAACGATTTACGTTGGTACTGACGCCAACGTTTGTAGTAGAAGTGAGGTTTATACCAACTACGTTGGCCCTGATGAACTTATTCCAACAAAAACTAATCCATTAGCAACAGAAGTTACGAAGGCCCAATTCGATTTTAGAAATTGCAAACAAGTGAAAGTCAAGCAACCAACAAATCAGGACGAAAATTCTTCAATGGAAAGTAGTATAAGTATGGAGCAAGACACTCAAAAATCTTTGGAAGAATCAAAAGAAAATGTAATACCTCAACCTACACCAATTGAAGTTGATATGTTGTTTAGTGTAGAATCAAATCCCTTGGAGTCTGAAAATTCATACGTGACCGACGTAAAATCATCATCCTCTAAGGGAGAACGCAAGTTTCTAGATAGTAACAATATAATATTAGATGATCAAATTAGTTCAGAGAGTAACATAGAAGAAATAATGCCATCTCCTACATTACTTCTTCAGACTAGTTACACCACATTTACATACTTTACTACAATGTATATTGGCAAAGACTCTAGTAAAATCAAAAGCAGACTGGAAACTATAACAAACGTAGTAACTGAAACTATTATGCCAAACAGAGAACCCGAAGAAGAAAGTAATCTACCAATCACCTATTACACAACCTTTACTTATTGGACAACCCTTTACAAAGATAAATCAACAACAATTACAAGTAGAGAAGAAATCGTTTCCAATGTTGTTACTCCTGTTCCTCAGTCTCAAGCAACGATAAGTCCAATTGATACTACACCCATTGAGGTTGACAATGTACTTCCACCAAAAGAACTGGAAATTGAGCTTAAACCATCTGTAGTTAATGATAACCTTGAACCAGACGATGGTAAAGCTACGTTTTACACAACTTATACATATTTCACAACTTTCTACACAGGCAATACCTCACAAATCAGAAGCAGTTTAGAAACTGTAACAAATATCGTTGATAATACCAAACTAATAGAGGATAACCAACTTGGAAGAAAAGTACCAATTGGCTCACCGGATCAAAACTTGATTCAGGATAATGGTGATAAACCCTTTATTGTACCCACGACCTTAAAACAAGAAATTATACCTACAAAATTACCCGATTCTGTCTCTGCAACACCAACGGTCCTATCTGGTACTTACATTGATAATCTATTTGCGGAAATCAAACCTGATGATAAAGGGCCTGAAACCAGTACACCCCCAGATAGTGACAAAAAAATACTATTTTCTCAGGTCGCCGTTATATCTGGAGACTCTACCGTAGTGACTAGTGATAATAAATCACTTTCAGACACAACCACCACTAGTACTACCTCGACGATAACTACTACAACAGAAGGGGCCATCATTAGTCCGACTCCAGAAGTTATACAAAGCTCAGTTGCAGAACCTGCTGAAACTACAACAGAGCCTATACGCGAGTCTGAAGAAGACGAAGATGAAGGTACAAACACAAGGAAAAAGTCACGTCTTACATTCACACCCAAGAAACCTTCTACCACTCCAGTCATTATTCCATTTGCATCTCGAAACAGGCCAACATTTATTCCTAAACGTGTACCATTATTAAGTAGTGCAACTACAATTACTCGAGCAGATTTTACTCCTCCAGTCATTACCGCTACACCAAGCTTAAAATCGGTAAGACCATCAGGCTATAGTGGGAATAGAAAACAATCTGCTTTTCCAGGATCCTCTACCTCTGGTAAAAGATTCCCCGGGCGTAGCAGTGTCGGTAATATATCTGGTAATATTCCATCTGCCTCACGTCCTGGAGGATTTGCTCCAAGAGGAAGCATTCAACCTACGTCAAGGCGTTCTGGGTTCAGATCAAGTTCAATAAGAGGCAACAGTCTAGATTATATTAGTAGATCGGCACTACCGAGGATCCGACCAACTGCTTCCTCCAGACTTCCCCCAGGCAGAAGTATTAGACCTACAGCATCAATTACATTCCCACCAGAACAAGATGATTTTGACACAGATGGAACTCTTCAAGATGAAAATGCCACTGAGCCATTTGAAGAAGTAACAGAAGCTCCTGTCAAAACAACTAGTAATCCTTTATTAAGGTTCAGAAGACCACCAATCGCAAGACAGCCAGGTACTGCAATCACTCCTAGATCAACTACTCCTTCTTCAAGACGTATTACACCGCGAGGCCGTGTTACGACTACCACTAGAAGAACCACAACACGTTCCACCGCAAACCCACTATTATCGTTACGAAGGCAACGACCTAATGCATTGTTCCCAAGGAGAAATTTGTTTAAACAGCCAGAACCAGAACCTGAAGAAGAGGTAAGAGATGATGAACAAAATGTTGAAGATAGTGAAGAGCTCCTAGAAGAAGGAGACTTTGAAGAAGATACTGACTATGACTCTTCTGATAGAAGAGAACGGCAGGTGGATTCACCCCCTCCAGCTCCTCCTAAACGTAATGCTGTTCAAATAAGGCCTTTTTCTTTCAAGAGAAGAACAAAACGTCAAGTTGATTATGGCAACAGAAAATATTCGAATTTCAGGAGACCGAGTCCAAAATCTATTTCTACTCGACGTCCGGAACCCGAGACAGAAGCACCGACTACTCAAAAACCAAGTAGGCCTAGCAAATCGAAACCAAGCAATCGATTTAACTCTCGCAGTTCAAATACAAGGTCAACAACTGTATCTGCTCCAAAATCTTCAGCAAGACAGCCTTTTATTGTTCGTGGTGAAAGTAGGACTACTACAACTACATCAGCCCCAGGGTATAAGAGAGGAAAATCTATAAGACCCTCATCCAGAACAACTACTACTTCCGCATCTAGACCAAAAGCACCAAGACTGACGAATAAAGCGTCATCATCAAGAGCAAGCACCCCTCGCTCAAGTTCTGGAAGATCGCGTCCAAGGACAACAACCAGTAGAGCTTCAAGTAGACAAAGAAGCTCCTTTGAAAATAATAGTGGAGAACGTTTCAACTTTAACAATGTTCTTAATGATGGAAAAATCACAATTACACATCAAATACCAACTGAAGTAACAGTACCATTTGTAAATGGAAAAATAACTGAGTACAAAAATCTATTATCAGCAACACCAAGTGTAGAAACTTTATTATTAAATCAAATAACAACTTCAATCGGGCCTTTAGGCGTTGAACAATTGGTCCTTGCAAATGAATCTACAGAACTCGGTGAAAATGGTGCCACTAAGGTAATCAAATACGTGCTTCACGATACTCCTACAACTACCGTCATCTTCACACCTACTACAATTAGAGGCCGCAAAACATCATTTTCTCATATTTTACCAAGTACAGTTTATAATGTAGAGGCAGTTACTCAAACTGTTGCTCCTGAAATAAATGCTAACGTTCCGTTGGCTAATTTGCTTCTTTCTCAATTGTTGCTTGGTAATCAACAACCTGCGATAAATCCTCTCCTTGCGTTGCAAGGACAAGGCTTATTACCGCAGCAACCTATAGTACAAACTCCAGTCACCGAATATAAAACTAGAACCACGACGTATGTAACAACAGTCACTGACGCTAGAGAAACCGTATTGCCGATCACGTTTAAGGGTAAGGCTATTTTGACCACCATTGTTGACCCTACTATCAACGTTTTTACTGCAACTGAATTCATTACAGATACTGTAGTAACTACACCCACAGCTTTAGGTCCAGCTCCTCAGTTAAATTCTTTGTTACTCCCACTCCTTCTCCAACAACAACAACAACTACAACCGGCCCTTGCTTTACCAACAGCCAATCCTCTATTAGGTCTTGGTCAAGGAGATCTCGGTCTAAATGGTTTGAATGGCTTAGGAAATCACAATCAAGCCAATTTGCATAATGATATTTATAGTAATAGTCCCAAACCTAATATACTGTCAGATCTAAATAGTAATGAGGACTTTTCCGAAGACGATCAAGATCCTGATGAGGATTCTCCACCACCACCTCCCCCTCCATCTCGCTCTAGAACCAGAGCACGCGTACCTAAACCTGCGCCGCCAGCTGCTGCCCCAAAAATGACAAGTGTTGTAACACTTTATGTGTCGGGAAGACATCCTGGTGAATTCAGTACAGTATTATCAACAGTAGTTTCTGATGATACGCAAATAGTTAGAAAACGTGAAGCAATTTACTATGAAGATATAGAAGTTCAGCCATCTGTTCTACCTTCGATTAACGAACTTCTTGGGTCATATACCGACAGTGGTATCGTTACGGAAACTGAGAAGTTCCTTGACAAATTTTCAATACAAGCTCAAGGTGAAACACAGAGTTTGGAAAGTATTGTCGGAGAATTAAGTAAACATATAAGATATGACGCGTCACCTACAAACGTCGTAAAATTAGCCAGTGCTTCTGCCATTAGTGATATAAAACAAAGTTCAATCGATGATGTCTCGTGAAGAAAAACAATTTGGTTATGTGTATAGTAATGATGTAGTTATTTATTTACATTGTATCATAGTAAGTTAACTATGGAATAGTGCCTTATAGATTTAATGTAGCTTTAAGAATAAAATACTCTTTTGTACTTGACTAGAATATTAAATTTACGAATAAGATCACCAAAAATGTTATTTCTTATGTTACCGTGATCTGGTGTCAATATTGATGGGTAACCATTACTACTCACTCACCTAAGAATAAGTCTAGATTATGATTATCATAATTCTCTTTTAATACTCATCCTTCCTTCGCTTTTGACTGTACATTGCAAATACGACTTAAATATTAAAAAAATAAACAGTGTAGAAAATCAACGCATTTTTATTAATTCTTCTTACACACAAATACTAAGCAGAATTTAGAAACAGGAGCCCATTTTCATTCAAAAGATTGATCAAATAATGAGAATAATAATGGGTTTCAAATGGCATCGTTTGTTTCAATTACACACATTATTAGTCTACTAATAAAGGATTTAAATAAAATTAAATCTACTAATAAAGGATTCTTCACTGTTTTCAAAATACAAAGTACATAATAAGAACCATATATTCTGAATTGACAAATAGTGCACTTAATCATGGTCATAATAACACATAGAGATACCATTAATGTACCTTTACCCAATATAGGAGAACAATCACAAGACGCTAATACATTGACTGATCTTGACTTGTGTTGACAAATTATATCTTGACGAAAGACAGACAGACTGGAGGATGACAAAGGAAATCTCCTGTAACGGATGGTTCCAACCCTACATCCTGCGACATTCAATTAAAAAGGTGAGTTGTGTTTTGTTTAGTACCTGTAGCTTATTGAAGATGTCATTCAATTAGAAGAAATGGTACTTATTAGAAGTGGAATTAGTAAATAATTTAAAATGAAATAATTATTTTGAAGCTTAAAAGCTCATCTCATAATGAATGTACCACTGACATCCTCAATGAAAATGTAAATACAGTAGGGACCTAACTAGCACATATTCCGTAGATTATAATTGTAGATATTTTCATTGTTATTGTTAGTGTAACACACAAGATAGAAATTACACCACTTATTGGAGCAGTAAAATATAAACATTACGTGAACGCTGAAACTATGCTGGCACATGCAAATGACAGACAAACACGCGATGCACTGAAGACTGGAGCACGTAATAATATCAAAAATCTATGTCATTAATATTATGGAATATTATGCGATTTTAAATGTGTGGGTATGTTTGTATTGAAAGTATGAACTACAGTTTCAATGCTAATAAATAGTTATCCTTTATCCGTTTTTAACTATGTCTATAGTTATAGCTCTAACAGTGTTTTGGTTTATAGTCATTATTAGTGCTATCAGGCCACAATTAAGCATAAGGATTTTTACGGCCAATACATATACAGTTGCTTTTAAGGATGTAATTTCTATCTTGAACCGTAGTGGATTTATTCGTTTTAATAATAAAAATTTATAATTTCATAGATACTTTGAATGGCAGCTGTAGAAAAGGCTTGTAGATGGTTTTTGGGTATAGCTGAATCACTTTCGTGTAGTGAGACGCTGCTTAGTTCTAACATAAACATTTAATTTATTGATTTGTCTGCTGAACTGTTTCTTTTTGAAACAATATGACTTTGAACAGAACTAATGTAAATACCTAAAACTGTACATTTTTATAGATATTCATCGGAATAATATTAACAACTACTTACTTAATATTTTAACATTTCAGCTTTCAATACAAATGGAATAGTGTATGATAACTCACCATGGAGGCCAGGGAGAGATATGGATTTAGTAGAAAAAACCGAAGAAGACGAAAGGAAATTAAAGAACTTATCTACCAGGATAATGTCTAATGGCGTTGAAGTACTGGTAAAAGATAAACGCTCTGACGGGAAACAAGAACAGGTATAATTTAATTGATATTAGGTTAAATGGAAAACAACGAATTTCAGCACGATAAGTCCTTTTTATGTTTGGCACTACTACATGTTTTTGTCAACCATGACATAAATTAGTATTTCATTGCTTTTCAGTTGTATTTTACAGTAAATTCTTTTAATGTGAATATATTAGGCCTTTCAGCTTGTTCATAACCTTTCAAGTCTTTATTTTCTCAGCGCAAATTTAAACTTATGCACTCGAGTTTGGTACCGTCGACTGACACTGCTTCACCAACAAAACAATTACTATCGTCAGCTGTCGCTACTTTCGTCAGCCGTCAGCAAATCAGTGCACTGTTCCCACTTCACCAATTGATGCAACACAATTACATCATCAAGACTTGCATGACAACTTATACATATCTGACGACAATCGTACATAACAAAAGGAGTGCGATATCAACTTTTGAGACAATAGTATCAGTGGTCACAACTGAATCGTTGACGAATTTGTACGATACTGATATCGTAACTGAGTTAAAGCCAACTAAAGTAAGAAATGGGACCCTGGTGGAATCCTGGACATCTCCAAAATTCCAAGAAGAAACCCAATTTAAAATATTTATGACACTGCTTACTGTTTATCCCAGCTACGTTCCGTGTCTACTTCACGAAGCCTAGATAAATGCATGTTTTGGGGTTATAATTTGTGAAAACCTTCAAACACTATGCGGAATAATATTTCAACCAGAGCAGTTCTGCAATTTTCTTTTTGGAGATAAATTCTGGAATAATCTAGTCCAGTGTCTTCGTGAAATAGACAAAATATATCATCATATAGTTACCCTACTATTAAACTGTCTATTTTAATTTCCTTCTGTAGTTAGTTACTGGTAAATTCAGTATTTTATTGTTAAACCAAAAAATAATAATATTTAATTTGCTTAACTTTACAGACAAAATATATGGATGTCAAGACAATTCAACCATCGGCAACAGCTAATTTTGACAACAGCTATCCCAAAATTGACAAAAGAATTGATAGCGAAGAAGATAGTAACTTTGACTTGATACAACCATCTGAAATCAACAACATTCCTTGCACTAGTTCATGCTCTTGCAGCAATACAAAAACAGAAGGTTTGAAAACCAAATATACTAATGCAGACATGTCTATTTCATCCAACAATCATGGGTTGAAAAATACCAAGTATGGTGTGTCCAAATTAAATACACGCCCATCTGAAGTAATTTCTGATCAGAAAACTCAGTACCTTCCTTATGAGTATGAAGTTAGCCAGAACCAAGCTCCTAATGACAAAGTAGTTGAAAAATATACAGAAGTAATAAATGATTACTCTGAAGAAAAAGATACTAACTCTGTTGAAGAAAGTGAATTGTTAACTAATGAACAAGCTCCAGGACCTGCAAAAAGTAATAAAACTATTTCGAAAAATCCTGAAAAAAGTAAGCCTAACAAACCTCAAAAACCTAATAAAAACAAGTTTGTAGTAGCAGATCTCTTGAAATTAGGAACTTTAGGTATAAAAGGATTGTCTCAACTAGCTCCTGTTTTTGAGAAAATGACTGGTGGATTCATAAAGAGAACTGACAATGTTAATAAAACGGCAACTACAACACCTAAACCTGCTGTAAAATTAACACCTTACAATGTTAACAAAAGGTTGGATAGCGAATTAGAAGCTAAACATAACAGTTTCCCGATATACATTCCAGTTGATGAAATGGAAACTTCTGAGTCACAATTAGTATTTACAAATGCTACACTGCATCAAAATTTAGCGTGGGCAGCGGAGCATAAACAGCCCAAAGCTCATATTGTTATACCTAAAATTATTCACGAAAGCCCTCTTGTGAATGGAGGCATACCTATAAGCCCGGGAGAAATAATCAATGCTAACTCCGATGTTATTGTTGGTAAACCAGCTATTGGTGGTCCATTGACATTAGCTGCTAGTGGAATAAAATTACAAAACTCTGTGAATCCTCCCGCAATTGACAGTTTTGTTTCAGCTAACGAGCAATATTTGGTCAATGAAACACCACTTAGAGATCAACCAGTAATATCCAATAAAGATGACGATTCATTTGATTTAAGACCACCAGAACCGCCAAAAATCAAAACAAAACCTAGCAGGCCACCAAGACCTCAATTCAATGTTCAAAATTACCCCAATGACAAATATCCGTATCGTATGCCGTCAAGTGGGCATGATCAGATAATGAAAACAGAGAAGATACAACCCACAGAAAACGTCTTAAGCAATCATGGAAGACCAGCTTTCTTAGATTATATTCCTTCTTTGGCAAAACCATCGACTAAACCTAGTCAACATAACGTTAATTTTACACCCTTGAAAGACAGCAACAAAGAAACCGATGTACTTGATAGTAGTCCAAGTTCCTCAGAGGTAGTAAATACTAGGGTAAAGGGCACTCAAGACGACTACCACACTCATAGTGATCCTCATGCAAATAAACAATTTCTAGTTGACATTCAACCATCTCGGGTAGCTAATGTGCTAATACCTCATGGAAGCTCAACAGCATTAGTATTTGCGGGTTCATCAGAGCCTCATAAAACTGGTGATTACATTGATGATCCATTACCCTATCCAGAACCAGGCTACTTTGGCAGTTTCAGTATTGATGCTCCTCAAATGACTAATGTACATAATGTAGCTCCAAATAATAACAAACAAGTTTCAACCAAACCAACAACTTCTACAAGTCATTATTCTCCATCTTATAAAGAACCAAGAGATACAAATGATGGTAGATTTAAATGGAAGGACACAAATCGCCCTATCAATTATAGCAAGGTCCCACCACCAGTGAGTAATCAGGAAACTCATATACAGATAGGACCTCAAATTACCGTTTATGATCCAGAGGTGTATAACCCTAACAATGGCGAATTTAGTCAATATAAACCATTGAGAGAAAAGACAAAAGATGGTAAACATATAATTGATAAAGAGTATGAAAACTTTTTGGCAGTACCACCGCCACCTCCGAATTCCAAACTGCATTTTAATCAACACACCAACGATAAAAATAAACCTTATAGCCAAAGACCTATTGTGCACACAAAACCAGTCCAAGATATGAAAGTATTTTTGAATGTTCAACATCCAGTACCTGACCAATTACCACCTAAAGTGACATCTGAAATATATTTTGCAGCACAGATGCCACACAGTCAACCTACACCTACATACACAATTAATTTACCACCAGCATCTCCTACTTATACTAGTCAGTATAATCAAGGTTTCAACGTATATCCAAAGAAGCCCGTAAATAATGTTACACCTCATCAAAATTCTTTCTCTGTGATAGCTTCCCCAAATATTTACAACAAATCTACATCTTCAAATGAAATCAGTCAGAAAGAAAATACTTACACTGTAACTTTAAATGCAGCTACAAATGTTGCTGGCAATAGTGAACAGGTGGTTGGTTCTAGTATGCCTGTACCCGTCGGGACATCAACTACAAATATTGAGCAACTAAATACCGATATTCCGATTGGTACTAACTTCGCAATACGCGTTGAAGATAATACAGGTCCTTTTGAATCGTACGACTTACAAGTGAATGAAAAACCTTCAACCAATTACAAAGAACCTTCGTACGTGATTCCCAATAATTTTAGAGATAATAGATGGAACACAAGCTCAATAAGTACAAATTCACAATCTGAGATTGTATCATCAAGTAACAAATACAAGCAAAATAACAATAACAAAGTTGTAAGCGGTACAATAAGCCCATATATGCCTCCATCTCTCAACAGTCATGCAAACTTCCCAATGCTCAACGAACACAGTACCTCGGTAATTTCTAATGTGGACGTTAAACCTGTCGTAGAAGAAGAAGAACAAGACCTACGACCTAATGACGTAAAACGGCCAGCGAAATTAATACCAAACATTCCGACTAATTCCCACGGATGGTATTCTAGTGTCTTAAAAGAGAATAACATCAATAATATAAATGTTGAGGCAACAACACGAAAAATAATTCCACTGATTTACGATTATCATGAAAAAGATACGGTCTCACAATTTGGTCATAAAATTACAAACGCAGGAAAACCTCCTACCAATTTTTGGGCACACAAAGATTCTGCTATAGGAAACTTCCATGTTGGAAAACCATTCACAAAGCTTCAAACAAGTACTGATAAACCATCTTCTGTACTATCACTTCATACTACCAAGCCACATAGTACTAACTATGTATTGACTAACTTCGGTGGCTTGAAACAACCTGCCTATGATATACCAATAAGAGACAATAGTGACGAAACTACTACAGCTAAACTAAGTTACACAAGAATGACTACCGAGAAGATTAAGCCTGTTTATGAGAATTCTGAGGAAATATATGATGGTGAAGAAGAATTTGAAAATCCTGGTGACATTGATGGTGAAGTTAGTTCCGAATCAATGAAAATTCCAGTGGTTAGCTCATCGAGTGAACTTAAAGGCTCTCCAAAAGTTACTACGGAGTTAACGTTATTACAAGACGAGGTTTTCGAACAAAATAAGCAGAAACAAAACGAAGATAGTCAAACGCTAGTCAATTTCAACCCTGGTACCCAAACAGAGAAACCATTTAGAACCTACAATCAAACGACTTTTACGACGAATAGTATTAAACCTTTAATCGAAAAGGATGTTTATACAAAACCTAGACCATTTACAGTGAATACTGCTATGATTTTGGATCATCAGCTACAACAACCGCATTGGCAGATCAATGAAATGATGGAGAATTCTACTAATGTGTCATATGAAGACAATTTAGATTTGAATCTGGGTGAAGAAATAAAAGCTGGAAACATTGGCAAACCTTTTTCGACACAAAGACCAATGTACTCCAACGAACCTACAAATAAATTTAAACACCCCTCTAGACCTGTGCTTGTAAATAAGTCAAATAATACTAAGATTCACAATGAGTCAATTATAACGTCGACTGTTCATATACAAGACAAAAACCCATTGATTATTGAAAAAGTTACAGAGCAAACGACGTTACCGTCATTTACTTTATCGAATTTGGAATTAAACCGTTCATCAAGTGAGATTATAGATTTGTCTCCACCTCCACCAACCTTAGATTATAACTTTAAACCTTCAACAAATGATGAAATGATTATGGGAATGAGTCCTCCACCACAAACACCACCGGCAATAAGAGTACCGACAAGAATTCCTTTTACTCCCCGGCCGCCCGTACCAATTCGAACACCACCACCATACAGAACAAAACCACCAAGACCAGTGAGAGTGACTACACACAGACCTGTTAGAAAACCTATTTTGAGAGACGAAGTATCGACATATAGACCCGCTTATGATATTATTAACAGTAATCGGAAACCAGTCTATAACAGGGACCAACCATCTTCGCAACTTTTGCCACCACCCAGAAATTTACCTTCCAGAGTCATTAATGACAAATCTACTCCTTCTAGCGTATCAGAAGCACCTAACATTGTCTTCCCTACACCCATTTCTTCAGGATGGTTAACATCATCTAGTATAGAATTTCCATCTAGTTTCAACTTTGCCCCTACGTCTATACAGTTCCCTGAAACATCAGAACCTTCAAAAACTCCATCTTTGAGTGAGAATTCGTCGTCAGAAAATGTTTATTCTTATGAAATTGAGTCATCGTCAGAAAATAATGACGATCTGCATTCTGAAAAGCCTGAATATGAAGACACTTTCTTAACATCTAAAGAGACTAGTACAGAGTTTACATCTACTACTAAAACAAGCAAAGAAGAAAATGATTCAGTGTCCGAATCTAGCATAGAAGATGGAGTTAAGGATCGATTTAAGCCAAATAAAACTAGAACTCGTAAACCATATCCTGTAAAAACAGATGAAAAGAAAACTCCTTCTTCTAATAAGTATAAATTGCCAAGTAGGTCTACTTCATTTATAAGGCCCACTAAGACATTATCACGTCCGGAGATTTTGTATCCAACAAGACTGACTTCTATTAAGAAAATTGTTAGACCCATAAGCCGGCCTACTGTTATGACCACTCCAAGTATAATTGAAAGTTCCGAGACATCAGTTAAAGATGACTTCATTCAACCTACAGAAGTTCTTCAAGAAACTTTATTACCAGCCACTTCATCTCAAAATGAAATCATATCAAGTGTTATTGAAAGCAAATCGTATATTACTGCAACACCAAGTACAGAATCAATAGAACTAGTACCGACACACCATGCTGGAAATGAAGTTAAGATATCAGATGAAATACTACCCACTAAAACCGAATTCCGTACCACTATAGTAACATTAACTAAAACTCTATCTGAACCACCTAAAACAGTTTCTAGTATAGGCTACGTTAACTTAACGCATACATTGACTGTAACTCACACAAAGACGAGCTTAGTTAGCCAATCAGAAGGTGCAGTCACACAGACATTAATTTTGACGAATACACATACATCTACAATAGTTGATGTTGTGACTGAAATACACACACAAGTGCAACCCACGACCATTATTGAGACGGTAACTAAGCATATTCCTATACAACAAGTATTACCAACTCCTGTTGAAGAGGTCGTACCGAAAACTAAAATACCGCTTGATGATGTAACGATGTCATCTGAAGAAAGCGACAATTTCATTATAAAAGACAATGAAACGACCGATAATATCATTCAAAAGATTGATCACGAGAATGAAACTGACAATGATACTTTCTTTGTCGTTATGAACAAATCCCAGAACGGTGGGCCAGGCCCATCTATGAGTACTGACATTGATACGGGAGATTATGACGTCACCAGAAATGAACAAGTTAATAGCAATGGGGTATCACAAGTACTATTTGGAGAAATATTGTTAGCAGGAACACCTTTCTTGGAAACTACAAATGTGAATCCGAATGGTATGTATCTTTTTATATGAACAAAGAACAATTGTGTAACAAATTACTCCTCAGCTCCTAGCGGTTGGCCGCCTAGGCGGCTAACTTTTATTTATTTTATGACTTAAAGCAAATAGATTTTTATTCCGCAATTCCAACTTCACTATCACTACGTAGTATAAAACAAAGTCGCTGTCGCATGTCCGTCCCTATGTATGTTTAAATCTTTAAAACTACGCAACGGATTTTGAGTGATTCACAAGAGGAAGGTTATATGTATATTAGCGACGCGCACCGGCTTCGCACGGGTGCAATGATGAACATCTAAATTTATCAGTCTTTTTCTACAATATTATGCATGTATTATTATACATATAGACCATCCCCTTGAATCACTCCATCTATTAAAAAAAACCCTTCAAAATCCATTGCGTATTTTTAAATATTTAAGCATACATAGGGAGGGACGGACAGACGACAGCCACTTTTTTTTAAAATAAGTAGTGAAGACATGCATAATATTGTAGGGAAACACTGATAAATTTAGATGTTCATCATTGCACCTGTGCGTAGCCGGGGCGGGTCGCTAGTGATAGTATAAAATTATACTATTGTATAAGCGTGGTGACGGATTTAGAATGCTTAGTGTCACCACACCTTTCCATCCTGAGGGAGTTTTAAGAGGCGACAAAAGGTAATTAGGAGGCCGAAGTTTTCATTCGTTCGCGGCTAGTATTTCGGCTTTGTCATTTCCTTTTGTCGGCTCTTACGACACCCTCGGGATGAAATGGAGGTGGAGGCAATTTACCATCAGTCTGGTAAGCTTGTGCGCCATCGTAGTGATATAAAGAAATCACAAGCACACTATGTCTTGGTACACACTATTTTCTGTTCCAGGTTACGGCAAAGAGTGTCAGCCAGATTGTAAAGCTTCCAGAAACGAGAGATGCCAGCGCATAGACGGCTTAATGAAGTGCGTGTGCAGACCAGGATTTGCTAGGATGTTCCCAGATCGACCTTGTAAACGTTAGTATTGTTTTTTTTTAAAGATTTTAGTTAATATCCTTGGACATTTCACACAACGCCATCTCGTCCCAAGCTAAGCAACTTAATGCTTGTGTTATGGTAACAAGACGGATGATAAACTACTTATATACATTTTGTTTTTGTAAATACATACATACTTATTAAAGATAGAAAACACCCAGACCCGGAACAAATACTTGTAGGTCGTACAAATATTTCTTCCGTGCGGGGATCGAACCCGCGAAATGCTGCGCAGCAGTCGATCGCTCAACCACTGCGCCAACCGTGTCGACTATATAAAAGTTTATAGAAGTATTAAATGCAATGATTGCTTGGAACAGCACCTTTACACTCTAAAAATGTTTTGGTGTACTAAAAAGAGTTCATACATAAATAAATAATGTAGTGGTCGAAATTCGAGTGTGATTAATTTAAATTATAGTTCTATCAATGAAGGTCTATTCTCAATTTGACCACAGACTTAACAATTTTATTAACAAACTAGCGACCTGCATCGGCTTCGCACGGGTGCAATGATGAACCTCTAAATTTATTAGTGTTTCTCTACAATATTATGGATGTATTATTCTTATAAACCTTCCTCTTAAATCACTCTATCTATTAAAGAAACCGATTCGAAATCCGTTACGTAGTTTTAAAGATTTAAGCATACATAGGGACGGACAGACGACAGCGACTTTGTTTTATACTATGTAGTGATAGTGAAGAGTATATATGCGTGTGTTTTAAATACATGGTAGTGTGTGTAATGGATTTTTTATTAATTTAATGCAAACAAACTATGCATAGAAATATCATATGCATAATTAAAACAATATATTGTCTAGCAGTCTGCACTCCAATATAAATTATAAGTGTGGGAGATTTTATAATCCTCCATCCGCGCAAGTTTCGTAAAAAGGGGTACAAAGATTTTATTTACGTACGTATATATGTATCTAAGGGTTTAGAATTGATTAGTTGTTAATAAGTTCCTCTACCAACCAACGAGCGACCACACATGTGACAGTTAATTTGACATTGACAACTGACAGCTTAACAATGTCCATGAAAATCATTCAATGCTGCCATACGAATGTATTAAATTTATGGTCCATTAGATAAAATACGTGCGGACGTCCGTGTGTTGACGGATTTTGAAGTCACATCTCCATCTCATTCCATCCTGAGGGTGTCGTAAGGAAATTATTGCTGATAACCTAGCTGCAAGAGAAGGAAAACTGGATGAGAAACCCTTTTTTGGTTTCGCTGGTGATATACTTTATGCATACCACCGCCCCTTGTGGGTGGGGTCGGTGATTATGTGGGACTCCGGAAACTACTCGTATACCCACTAAAACCCCGGCGGAATACCCTCACACGACACGATTGGGGTACCACTGTGACGCTTGATACGAAACCCTTTTTTTTTTTTTATCTCCCGGGGTAAAATCCTTTATAGACTTCCTCGCCGGCCACGGGGTTGGCCAGCGAGGGGAGTGTGGGACTCTCCCCCATAGTGGGGGCCTACCCACTAAACCTCCCCGGGGTGCTCCAACTCGCGTCCTGTTGCGGCATTGTGGTATCTGATGCAGAACCACGCCGCCTGATACGAAACCCTGTGCCAACCCGTCAGGCCAGCGTGGCACAGAAGGCCAATTACCCACCATGTAACTGGACGAATCCCGACTCGACCGTATTAACAATATTCTCTAACATATATTATACTACTTTCAGCTACCTACACATATTCCGTGAAGCTAGCTCTTGGGTCGCAAGGCAAGGAACGTCTGGAGTTCCACGAAACCCTGGCAGATAACTCCAGCAAACAGTACCAGGCACTGTCCATGGCTACACACGAGGGCATCAACCGAATGGTGATGCAGTCAGATTTGAGAGACGTGTTTCACGGCGTGCACATCACTGGCTTCCAACCGGTCGACATAAAAACGCCTAGCGGGGATGCCTATAAGGGTGTTATGAACGACTTTTATGTACAGGTAAGTTTTATTAGGAAATTAGCTAAGTCCCGCTATGATACCCACGGTGTGAGACGCCACAGGGCGAAGCTAGTCTAAAAGTAGCCTAAATAACTCATTATATCATTAGCTATCTATAAGTGGAAGTCCCGTCAAAATCGGTCCAGCCGTTCCAGAGAGGCAATTCATGGAAATGCCATTGACACACAGTTACTTTATAAATTGTAGTCTATGTGTTATTTTGATGTATACGTTATAATTATTGTAGTTCCATTAAAATCCATTCAGTAGTTTTTACGTGAAAGAGTAACAAACATCCATCCATCCATACTTCCAAGCTTTCGAGTTTATAATATTAGTTGGAGGTGTTATTCCAGTTTATAAGCTACTAGCGACCCGCCCCGGCTTCGCACGGGTGCAAAGATGAACATCTAAACTTATTAGTGTTTCTATACAATATTATGAATGTAATAAACATATAAACCTTCCTCATGAAACACTCAATCTATTAAAAAAAAAAGGCTTCGAAATCCGCTGCGTAGTTTTAAAGATTTACGCATACATAGGGACGGACAGACGACAGCGACTTTGTTTTATACCATGTAGTGATAGTGAAGTAGTTGGAGGTGAACATTTTAAGTTTACTTAAGGGTCGGTTGATTCTTTCTAAAATATTAAACCGCCTGTATTTCGCCGGTTTTGAAATAATTCATGGCACCAATATAGTTTCTTGTCTTTTATTTTATGTAAATAACAATGTCGTATTAATATTGCCCCACTCAGCACAATGACCGCCTCGTCTGTGATTACGGAAACAACTAAATCAGAATACTCGCAAATTCAAAACGATATGTACTAAATTTTACATTACACGCGAACGCTCGTCGGCGAGGGAGGTAGTATTGTAATGTAATGCTCAAAGTCGAATCTATAATGTTACATTACACCCGAACGCTCGTCGGTGTGGGAGCGCCTTAATAAACATATAAACCTTCCTCATGAAACTTTCAATTTAATAGAAAAAACCGCTTCAAAATCCGCTGCGTAGTTTTAAAGATTTAATCATATATAGGGACGGACAGACGACAGCGACTTTGTTTTATACCATGTAGTGATGATATTATTGTTTCATCAAAATCCATTATGTACTTTTTGCGTCATTAACATAAATACATTCTTACATACTTTCAGGTTTATAGTGTTAGTAAGTACGTTTACGCAAACCACTTCTGTTTTCTCCAGCTATTTGACAGTGTACCTAATGCATTATATATTTCAGCTCTCCGACAATGCTCATGAAAGCAGGCTAAAAGAAGTCATTGAGAAGTATCTTAGGAACAATAACTACAGTCTTGGAGGAACCGAAGTCCACGCTGCAAGTGAACTGGTTGAAAGGTTAAATGTCAGCGGTAAGTTACTCAAGAACAATTAACAATGACTATATAAAAGATGAAAGGATTTCCTTACTTCTCAGACCATAAATTACCCACTGTTGAGTCAGGCCTCCCCCGGCTACATGGATGGTAGTTAGCCTACTGTGCCACGCTGACAGACGGGTGGGAATGGGGTTTCGTATCAAGTTTTCCTTCTCTTGCGGCTAGGATTTCAGCCTTTTCATTTCCATTTTCATTCAGAAAAGTAGCATAGCATGGAGATAAGAAATCTTAGCATTTCAGTAATCATTATCAGCCAGATTACTGTCAATTTCAAGAATTGTATGATCAGCTTTGCAAGCGATTTCTGACGAAGTAGTTTGTAGCGGTTATGTAAAAATACTTAAATCGCAAACCACATTGCTAAATATCTCAGACGAAAGACATTTGAGTGACTCCGGAATAAAGTTGCTCATAAAACAATGTCCGTATTGTGACGGAATCAGAATACCATGTAGTCACCACCCCATACCATCTTAAGGGTGTAGTAAGTGCGGACAAAAGGAAATGACAATGCTGAAAAGCTAGCTGCAAGGGAAGGAAACCTTGAAAGGAAACTCTGTGCGAACCTGTGTGGCCAGTGGCACAGTAGGTTAATTACTCTGACTGAGTAGTAGTAGATTGGAAACCATAGGCGCCAAATGGCGCTTTCAAGACTCAAGTCATTGAAAACCTTCCGGCTTAGATTCTTATTTCTTAGAATTCCTGTCTTTGTAGCGACCAGCATGTTACATACTTTACACCATTTACCCGAAATATCTGAAATATATCATCAAGAAATATCGAATACAAATGCGAGAATTATCAAAAAGTCCTACATCGCGATAGCGAAGTTTCAAGAGCAATTCGCAAAGTTAAGAATTCCTTGACTACAACTATCGGGGGATAGGCGCTGCTACGCCTAGCCTGGCAACATCGTCTGGCTGGCTGATCATCCATTAGCACCTAAATCATAAATGTGATCCTACCTTCTTTTCAGACTTCGACGAATGCGTCAGCGGTCAATTCCACGACTGTTCAGAACATGCTCAGTGCTTCAATCTCCGAGGCACGTACACCTGCAGCTGTCTTGAAGGGTTCGCGGATCTCAGCGTCAACACTTTGTATCCTGGAAGGATTTGTTCTGGTGAGTTTTCCTGGAGTTCTGGGAGACTGTGAGTCGGTTAGCCGAGTATTATACTGCGGGATCCGTCAAGCATGAAGCTATGTTGCTATGTCTCGTTGGTCTAGTGGTTAGATGTGCCGCCTTTGGATCAACGGGTCCCGGGTTCGATTCCGGGGTCGGGCAAGTGTCTTTGTCTAAACCAGAGGCACTGGCTCGGAGTCTGGGTGTCATTTCTATCTATAATATGTATGTATTTACAAAAAAAAAAGGAAAAGGGTAGTTTATCATCCATCTCGTTACCATAACACAAGCATTAAGTTGCTTAGCTTGGGACGAGATGGCGTTGTGTGAAATGTCCAAGGATATTTATTATTTATGTTGCTTATTAGGGAAAGCATGTTCATAAGTGAAGAAAAGTCAGATGATGATGAAGGTTTGTATTGATGCCATCAACACAAAATCACCAACTTAGTCCACCATGAGGGCGTGGTAAGAAACGACAAAAAGAACGCAAGAGGCAACTTAGCCACTAGAGGAGGAGAACTTGAAAGAAATCCTTTTTTTTCGATGGGGAAATGGGGAAAATTTATGCATACTGCCGCCCCTCGGGAGTGGGGTCGAACTCCGGAAACTACTCGTGCATCCACTAAACCCCAGCGGTATACCCTCGCTCGACACGCTTGGGGCGCCACGGGTTCACGTAAACGCATTCCACTGTGACGCCCCGCCGTGGTACCTATCGAAGGGCACTTCAAACAAATCTTATTTCATTTTTTAAATTACATTTTTATTTTACATTTTAATTTCTGTCTTAAGGTGAATGTTCCAGGGTAGCCCGCGAAATTCAAATTTTCTTACGTTTTTTGCAATTTGCAGGTCAGTGCTGCGTTGTATGTTGATTAAAATATTATTCGCGGCTGTAAGACGTATGTACTTATAAAATTATAATCATCAAAATCATCAATACCACCCTCCAAGCTCTTAAAGGTACAAGAAAAACTTTTTCAAGCTCAAAATCATTCTTGCACCTTTATGAGCTTGGAGGATTGTATTGATGAGTTTGATAATTATAATTCTATAACTACACACGTTTTACAGCCTTACTGCAAATTGCAAAAAACGTAAGAAAATTTGAATTTCGCGGGCTACCCTGGAACATTTACCTTAACATAAACATTACCTTATTTCTTCAGCTGAACCCGTTGGCTGCGAGCGATGCAACTACCACGGCGCCTGCTTCTCAAGAGACGATCACAGGATGCTTTGCGAGTGCTTCCAGTGGTATGCTGGCAGTTCTTGCCAGATTAACTTGAAAGGTAATTTGGAAATGCCATTTTAAATTTCCTTTTGGTCATCGTGTAGTTAGACGAGCAGGCAACCCTAGAGCGAGGCACTAGTTCTGTCCATTCCACATTAGACATCTAAAACATTAACTGTTGTGCAATATGTTACATTGTCCTCACATCTTAGCTTATAAACACGAAATCAATGTAACCCAATCAGATGCTTGTAACAGAAAATATGATAAAAAGAGTGTCCATGGAGTTTCTTGCCTGTTCTTCTCCATAGGATCTACTTTTTGGAACATGCAACTAGATTCCTAACTTCACTTTTGACTTTTCAAAAACACCAGTAAATAGGTTCAATTGAAATAAATGATTTGAGTTTGAGTTTGAAATTATACGGATTTAAAGTCTTGCATTCTTTTTCTCGCGACTTCACTTATAAGTTTCAACAATCGTGTAACATTAATTCCCGACGCTGGAGAGCGCATCTGTGAGCAGAGAAACTATTTAATTTTGACACTTAATATTATAAAGAAATATTTAATATACCGTCAAAACAATTTTATTGGAAAATAACCGCTTGCGGTACCATTTTGTAGATGTATTACATTTTATTGATGTTACACAATATAGAAAATCATTTCTTTATTCACACTTATATAGAGTAATGGACTATAACTTAAAAATACCAACTAACCTAAAACTAAAAAAAAGACCTTAGAAATAAAATACTGAAATATATTATTTATAGGAGTCCCTTATTGTAAGGTTCCGAAGCGTTCCCCTTATGATTCGCTAGACTGATTCTTAGATATAATATTTATATAACATCATCATGCTTAATATCATTGTATGTAAAATAAATAAATAAGTATGTAATTAAAAAAGACAAAAATTGCTGCTTGTACCGCTTGGTTTTCCTTCTTCCAGTCAGTTGGAAAATGCCCAACTCAACCGTGTTTCATTTCTTGGCTAAGTCTAGATCTGGATCCATATGAGCTTAACCGCCGCAGTTAAACAGCAACTGCAGCAAACCTCTTAAATGTTCTTCCTTTTTTGCAGTGGTTCTTATCTCCCTGGTGGTATGTGGGGCTCTGCTGTCGGTGGTGCTAGCAGTGTGTGCAGTTCTGGCTTGCTCGAAGAAACGACCTCCCAGACCACAGCGGTCCATTGTCGCCTGCATCCAAGGCATGCCAAGCTTACATCAGGTAAACTTCTGCTTATTTTACAATATTCCAATGTCTCTTGGAATTAATTCCTCATGTAACTTGTATAATACATTATTTAACGTCTAGAATTCAATAATGTAATATACACCTGATAAACCTTATAATAACGTTAATATAACTTTCGGTACCTATATAATATTTTTTTAAACCATTGTTTGTTTTCCAAGAGACGTTAAATGTTCACGATTTTCGGACATTATGAAAAAATTTCGGCTACATTAAACATATTGCCTATTTCGTATAACGCGACCAAACCTTTTTTTTTGCCTTACTTTATGTCCTTTACTATGCGTTATTCTGATGTTTAAGCTATATCATTGTAAACTTTCATTATTTATTTTTTGGACAACAAAACAGGTAACAGCGAATAACTAAACATACATTCTAATAAACCGATCTATCCTAGGTTGTAACCCTTAATTATGTTGACACATCTTGTCTTAAAGTTACATATTATATATATGTCGGAGATAGCGACGGCTGAGCGATAGAGTCGTCATCATCTTGACTTGGTACGAGGTTTATTACTTGTAACTTTATAATTCACAATATTAACCACAGTATCAATAACAATGTTCAGTTAACATACTTAAATAGACAAACCGACAGGTTCGCAACGGAGAAGTGTCTCGGTCCGTGTCCCAACGTCGACTGACTGATCGAGCCAACCTCACTTTCCATTACGACTCTGTCCACGTGCCGCCATTGCAAAACAACTGACGTCACCGCGTTTGCCGCACTACTGTGTCAACAATCAATTGAGAAACTTAATAAAACGATATCGTTATCCACGACACGGCCATTCTGACGAAGCACACGTCCTCGTGTGTACTTGTAACAAAATAACCAACTGAGGCACATTTTCACGTTCGGCCAACCTGATGGTAATGGTCCGTAATCGTATCTTACGAATAAAGTTAACAGAGATCACGTTAGCATACAAATAATTTCAACAACTTTAACACGAAAGGTTCCTCTAAGCCCATAATCTTTAAATCTCAATACTGATACTTTAAAACAGTAAGTTTAAGACAATAAGTACACAACACATGGCCCAGCTGTCCCAGCAGCTAGTGACAATTCACGTGTCACCCATATCGACATCGCTCCAAGCGATACGACCAACACTTTAACTGGAGTCCACGACTCCCAGGCCACACAGGACCATACAAATAGTCTCTCTCGAAACCCGGGTCCCCGCCACACCACTAGCTGCCCATCGCGCTCTGTACAACTCTGAGAGTTGCAGTTACGACTACAGACTAGTGCGTGTAGTGCGACCTAGCCAAGGTATGTGTTCTTATTTACTGTTGGAGGCATCCTCCTCACCATCTTCATCAGACAAATTTAACTCAACGGACACACTGCTTAGAGGAATCCTCCTTATACAGTCGTGAGCGTATTTTTATGTTCTATTACCGGTCAAAGATTTCAGCAAATAACGATCACCATCAAGTAACTCCACATTTTTTTTTTTAAAGGTCCCTTGTATTTCGTGTCTAATTTAGTTGGGTTTCTCTTCGTTCTGAATTTAAACTAAATTACCAACATCAAACTTTACCACTTTAACTTGTAGTTTTATCAAATTTTACTTTTTCGTAACTGGCACTCTTTTCTATGTACGTGGCCGCTTGCTCTCTTGTCTTACTAATGTCTACTGCCGGTCCGGAATCATTCAAAGTTAATAGGTTAAATGGTCTAGCTAAACGTCCTATCAGAAACTCGAGTGGACTCGCTTGTATTACACGGTGGACAGAGGAATTCAAAACTAATTGCACGTCTTCTAACGCTTCATGCCGGGACCTATCAGACGCTTCTACCGCGGTCAGCATACTTTTTAACGCGCTCATTGTTCTTTCTACTTGGCAATTAGCGCGACTTGACTAGCTATCAAACGTAAAGAAACACCGTGAAACTGACAAAAAAACTTTGAATTCTTTGTTGGCAAAGCATCGTCCCAGATCTGCAATAACTAACTGGAGCTCCAACTAAAGACGCTTGATTTAAGGGATTTAATTGTTCTAGCCAAATCTATTCTCAGGGTATGATATAAGGGAACAAATTTTGTGACCGCATCAATTAAAACTATGACCTACTCCTTGCAATCGCTTTTTCCACTTAATTTGCCAGTTAAGTCAACGTGCACAGTATGCCACGGGATACTTATGTTAGGAATTGGATGAAGTCCCGAACGCACTTAGCCATGTGCTCGAACCAATAGTGATCAACCCTTTCAAGAGTCTTCTTAAATTCAAGGTGCATACGTGATTCGTGCACGTGGTTAATTACTGACCAGCGGAAGGCCCGGGGAACAATTGGAAGACACCGGGTCCGATTATTTCTCTGTACCTTGCGATGTAGGACACCTGAGCGCATGTTGGAAATGTCGAGTGGTAACAGATGATCTTACGAGCTCGAGCCATACGACGTCCCTCACGATAACTGATTTGAAAATCAAAGGCCTGCACCAAGGCCCACCTAAGATGCACACGTGCGGTGCTGTCGGTGTTCCAGGGCAGAATGAATAGAACATTCATCCACTCCTGCGATGACCGAACCACTGACTCACTTCATTCGCGAGCGAAACCATCCATTTACTCGTTCCTTCGTTCGATATGTCACAGCTCTTCAGAATCTATGCGCAGCGCCATCCGCGAGTAATGCCACGGAGGCGGCATAGATGGCGCTAGTAGTACTAAAACGTTAACTCAATACGCCACACGACCATCCTGACAGTCAGCGCGTTCTCGCGCGTCTTTCATTGTCGTTGCGTGTGAAACGTAATAAAAGTAAAAACTCGTACGGTTATCGGGGTGCCCCGAGTCACAAAGCGCCAAGCTTTCAATGGTCAACTGTACGCGAAGCGCGTAGCTCCCGACGTAACAGTACGGGCTACACAAAACACGGAGTTCCGACGTACAGCACCGGAGCTACGTGAAGCGCGGAGCTTCCAATACACTATAGCAGTGTTACACGAAGCGCGGAGCTTCCAATGCACTATAACAGCGTTACACGAAGCGCGGAGCTTCCAATGCACTATAACAGCGTTACACGAAGCGCGGAGCTTCCAATGCACTATAACAGCGTTACACGAAGCGCGGAGCTTCCAATGCATTATAACAGCGTTACACGAAGCGCGGAGCTTCCAATGCATTATAACAGCGTTACACGAAGCGCGGAGCTTCCAATGCACTATAACAGCGTTACACGAAGCGCGGAGCTTCCAATGCATTGCAACGGTGAACTTAGCAAACTTCCACATGCCTCTCGTTACTCGCCGCTGCTGCAGGCGCTGCTCCGAACTGCTTGCGCCTACTGCCGCGCCAGCTCCTCCGCTGTTGCCACGTGGACACTTCGTTGCCAAATGTCCGGCGGTGCCGCACCTGAAACAGATTAAGTCCGACCGCGGCCTCGGTCCCGCAGAGCTTGACGCCGAAGTGACAGCACTGGCTGCCTTGCCTTTCACCTCGCCTTTGGAACGGCAATCGGACGGTCGGTGACCTATTTTACCGCAGTTGTGAAATTTCACCGTTGCCGACTGAAACTTCGATCGCCTGAAGTCTGGATCTGCTGTCCTATCGCCTTATGTTTATGCTCTCAATCTACCTCACCGATGCAAATCAAGGCATATAATGGTGCCATAATCTTGGAAAACTGATATAACCTGCCGAAAATATGACGCTAGACCGATGAACTGTCAAGCTAAACAAGCACAGCAATCTAAACTTCGTATCGCAAGTAATTAACAGGTAAACATGTAAAAGAATTTCAAATAATATTTTCTTACACCGGTCAAAGCCACACTATCGTAAAGTCGTATACCATACAATATACCCGAGTAATAAAATGGAAACTGCTCACCGGAGTGACGTAAAATTGCAGCTGGTGCGCTTACTACAGATCCACTCACTATTCTTTGACCTGGCTGACCGCAGTACTGTTGCTCGCCTTCCTGCTGCTCCGCTCAGGGCAGTTAGACCCATAGTGTCCTTGTCCATCACAATGAAAGCAAGTGATCCCCACTTGGTTAATCGCCGCACTATGACTGCAGCTTGTGATCTTCAGTTTAGAACAATCTTCATGTAGCTTAATGTCTCCTTTATAGTGACAATGAATCGCCATTATCGGTTATTTCCATCGCGTACAGAAGCACACACATTATCACTACACTGTTTTCTCCACGTGGGCTGAATGAGTTACATCCCACTTCTGATGTCGGAGATAGCGACGGCTGAGCGATAGAGTCGTCATCATCTTGACTTGGTACGAGGTTTATTACTTGTAACTTTATAATTCACAATATTAACCACAGTATCAATAACAATGTTCAGTTAACATACTTAAATAGACAAACCGACAGGTTCGCAACGGAGAAGTGTCTCGGTCCGTGTCCCAACGTCGACTGACTGATCGAGCCAACCTCACTTTCCATTACGACTCTGTCCACGTGCCGCCATTGCAAAACAACTGACGTCACCGCGTTTGCCGCACTACTGTGTCAACAATCAATTGAGAAACTTAATAAAACGATATCGTTATCCACGACATATATAGTACAAAGCAACTATTATTAAAATTTATCATATAATCTGATTGTCTAAAATTTATCTTCAAGTTCTAAATCTGTCTGAAAAGCACCTTTTGAACCGTATTATGGAAATCATTTTGGTTTGGCGAGAAGATATCTAGATTTGGGTGAATATAACATAGATCATTTTAAAGGCAACACATTCTTGTCATGGGATTATAAAAAGACGTAATGGTTTTATAAATATTTATTTGAAAAGTTCTAATAGGTTCGCGATTTACAAGAGTTAAAATTTAATAGGTAAATAATTAAATTCCATTCACTAGTTTTTACGTGAAAGAGTAACAAACATCCTTCCATCCATACTTAAAAACTTTCGCGTTTATAATATTAGTAGGAAATTTTGGTTATATTAAAATTAAATGTTGTTGGTTACACTTGCAGGGTGCCATGCCGAAGCAGCGAGCGGACCGACGAGCACTTATTAGTGAACGAGGAGAATCGGGAGATGCGTCTAGTATACAAAATGCATCCTTACCGTATATACCAGCCAAGGTAATATTATAGTTATATTTTTTGTATTAAGGTGGATGCTCCAGGGTAGCCCGCGAAATTCAAATTTTCTTACGTTTTTTGCAATTTGCAGGGCGGTGCTAGGTTGTATGATGATGAACATTTGATTCGCGGCTGTAAAGGTGCAAGAAAAACTTTTTCAACGACAAAGTCATTCTTGCACCTTTATGAGCTTGGAGGGTTCTATTGATGAGTTTGATGATTATAACTCTGTAACTACATACGTCTTACAGCCGCGAATAACATTTTAATCAACATACAACCTAGCACTGACCTGCAAATTGCAAAAAGCGTAAGAAAATTTGAATTTCGCGGGCTACCCTGGAGCGTCCACCTTAATGATGTGTTTCTATTTCCACATTACAGCCCATATATGACCCATGGGCTGCCACAGGGACTCGTATGATTTTTTCCTTCTTGGCTTCATATTTAGCCCTAGTAGTTCCTTTAGTCGCCTCTTAGGTCACCCGCAGGATGGAATGGGGTGGTGACACAATGTATACTAAATCCGTCACCACATGGACTTTTAGTCCGGAATCTCCGGTACATTGATTTCACTTGATTACTATCAAGCTAATTTTTCGTGAGTAGCTTCATTTTGATGAGACGCCCAACATTTTCTTGTCGATAACTCTTGACTGTGGTAGCTAACAGAGGTAGCTGGGATGAAATATGTTGATTTTATGATTCTAAAAAAAAATATTAGTAACCGCGTGTTTTTTGGTATATCTGATGATAATGTATGTATTTACAAAAAAAAACATATATATAAGTAGTTTATCATCCATCTCGTTACCATAACACAAGCATTAAGTTGCTTAGCTTGGGACGAGATGGCGTTGTGTGAAATGTCCAAGGATATTTATTTATTTATTAAAAAAAAAAAAAGAAAATTGTCCTACCAAATGTAGGGTTTGATCAAAGAGTCCCCCACTTCCAATAAGTTTAAGATAATGGACTAATATATTTGCAAATATTTGTTTCCAGAGAGGAGGTAGTAAGAAGCATATAATGTCGGATCCCCCCGCTCATGACCCCCCGCCACCTCCCCCCGCGCCAGCTGTGATGATCCCCAGAGCAAGGCTCCATCCTCATAGCGAAAGGTAAGGTCAGGAGACTAGGTGCGACGCATACCAATGTTTAACAGTCAAAAAACAAGAGGGCTTTGAAGATTAGTTTGACTGAGTCTGATAATTTATAGAACCCTTGGTACAACGCGATAAAACAACCTGAACACTGCTTAACCAAGCATAGTTTTATAGTTTAGGCGCAAAGGGATGATCATCCATCCAAATGAGTGGTATGTATTGTAGGGCTGCGGTGCCTATACCCCAATAACTGTAAAGTCGGTGATTTCTTAACCGTGAGAATTGCTCCGTAAACTTTGCTATCGCGGTGTAGGACTTTTTGGTATTTCTCACATTTGTTGATAGTTCAGATTTTTCGGGTAAATTGCTATAATACATTGAGTTAAATGTACTTCGTACTAGAGGAGACACCTCAACTAGATTGTTTGTAACACGCGTTGGAGCGCGCGCACTCCAACTCATTTAGTCTGTGACAAGCGCTTGCTGCAACATCACACGTTTGAGTGTTGTTTTGTTTTTTAAACTATGCCGTCGTGTGTATTGAGAGACTGTTCAAACAATTCGAGAAATACAAGTAAAAGTCAAGGAGTAACTTTCAACATTATTATCTTTAAGACACGCTTAATTTAGTCATATTTTATCAATTTATTGTAACTCTTGACGACGCCTCACTGTGGCGGCCATGTTTATGTGAATATCAAAGAGTGAGAACATTTGAATGCGCAGAGTTGACACTATCGACGTTAAATAATTAAGGACACTAAATAATAATAGGGTTTACTGCGAAAACCAGCTAAGTGCAGTCAAGTTAGTTTTGAGATATTGCGTTTTAATGTATAAGACTAATACAATGAGTTTTGAAATATTGCGTTATTTATAGATTATTTAAAATACAAATGCTATAGTTTTAGTAGGCCTTGTATCCAGTATACAGTAGGTATATTTTAGTAGTTAGGGTATTATGTAAAATAAATATTTTATGTTTGTTTGTTTTTATCATTATTTATCTCGTAAACCACACCATAAATTTTGTGTTGAACTAAAGTTTTTCATTTTTCAAGTAGTTCGGTTTTGCTCAAAATAAGTCAGTAAATTAGTCAGTTGTCGCAGTAAACTCTCGATATTATCACGTTATGAATAGTTCATCCATATTAAAATAAATTAATATATTGATTGGATTTTAGATTTACAGATTTACATTTACAGTACACACAGTAACTAGTAGGCAGAATAATAAAATAAAGTCGCGTCTCTCGCGTCTGCGCGTTTTGATTTTATCTATGAAAACATCACACCCCCCGCTTGCCCCGCTGTCATCAAGTTACGCGATACTTTTTGTTTGAAATAGCTTCTCTATATATTTAACTCAATGCTATAATATCGTATTTTCAACCGCTTCGCAATCGGTGCAGCCGTTTAGCCGCTACAATATTAGAAACACCTACACGATTTTGATCCTGATTTTGTACTTCTTTTTCATCATCATCGTCATCACAATTTCATAGCACTTGCGAAGAGTTTCAAACCTTAAAAGTTCGGCTCCCAAATCACCCTGTTGACACAAGACAGGTCATCCCGATCCTTCATGCGATTCTCATCAGATCGAATCGTAGTCCACACTTTAAATCCTGCTGCTATCAACGCTCCTGAAAGTGTCGAATTCGACAATAACGCTTCCGTACTTCTGTACTTCTCAGTCGATAAATGGGTCAGTAGTGAGTCGGGTCTCCTCCAAATTCATAAGCCTACTGTGCGACGCTGGCAAGACGGTTTGGTAAACGGTTGGTATCAAGTTTTCCTTGCCTTGCAGCTGGATGATCTGTCCTTTGCGTCTCTCTATTCACCTCATACGACACACTCAGGAACAACCCACACAGTGTTGGTGACACATGGACTCCTTCTTTCACAGTCGGGAAAACCTAGCAAGAAAAAGGAGCATGGAACTGAGCAGTGAAGACAAACTCATCAGTTATTTGGAATCTGGTGCCACAACTTCCAATGACGAGGTATGTTCTTTTTAAACGAAATCCTGCACTGGGTATAGCCTGTATCGCGGAGTAGTTTAAAAACATGTACCTACATGGCAAGTGCCTATTATTAAAAAAAAATAGGTTATGTGAGAAAGGTGCATAAACAAAAGATGTAGATCTTTTTATTACCTACAATTTTGAACCATAAGTTTTTTCCATAGGGCTTGTAGTTATAGCGGTAATCGAGATAAAGCGTTTTTTACCCTTAAAATTCCCCCCTCCCCACTTCCTGACCTTAGATCGCCCGTAATTTATTTTTCCTTTAATTGTTGTTATATGTAATTTCCCCCCTAAGGAAAAAACTCATACAATCACATAAAAAAAATACGAAACTATGAGATTTTATATTATGTGTATTTGACCGCGAAATTGCTCCTAAAAACTCATAACGGTCATAATTCATTAGAATCTAAGTGATCTAGAATTTAAGCTTCCTCTTCCAACGGGTTTCAATCTTTTATATTTCTTTTTGGTTTTTGAAATTATCGACACTGGTCTAATATGACTTTGAAATGATTTGACTTTAATTATTTTCAGATGCGGAGAAAGCACAGCTTAGAATCTTCTTACAGTGCCAACAAGGACCGCCACAATAAACAAGGTATATACTAGCCTCGTCCCTCAAGTTCGACTTTTTTTACCAATTACTTGAATACCTTTAACCCTAGGCTTGCGTGATGGAAAGCAACGCCAGGGTCTAAGATGGCACAGGCAATTCAAGGAAATGCCCTGTCGGGCACCGGCTCTCACAAACACACGACGGAACACAGTAAAAGTGGGCTTGGCGCCGACTTAGATGTGAGGGTAGCTAGCCGGGTGGACCATTCGATCCTACCACTAAGCGTGCTGGGTTTTGTTGACTTTTACAACACGCATTTTTTCCCAGCGTGCGGTGGGGAAGTTTTATAACATTTTGATTCCATTAGCTTACGCAATTGACGACGTTGTACTCGTTTTGAAAAATATTTAAAAAAATAACGTATGGCAAATGCTTACGTAGATAGTCCAAAGGTTTATAAGCCCTCAGCCCTCGGAAGGGAAGGAGGTGGTGACATTATTCATATATATAACTAACATAGTATACGAACGTCAGTACATACAAACAAAAAACAATATCCATTTAAAGCTCATGTAACTACTACATCCACTTACCCACTTACCATCATGACGGTGTCGTAAGAGTCGACAATACGAAATTACAAGGCCGAGAACTTAGCTGTAAGAGATGGAAAACTTGATACGAAACCCTGTAGCAACCCGTCTTGCCAGCGTCGCACAGTACGCTAAGTACCCTCCACGAGTTAGAAAAGGCTCGTCCCAGCAGTGGGTCTTTTATGGGTTAGGCAATAGAAGAAAAAGCATAATTTTCGAATTCGACACTTTTAGGAGCGCTGGTATCAGCAGGATTTAAAGTGTCGACTACGATTCGACCTGATGAGAATCACATGAAGGATCGGGATGACATGTCTTCCGTCAACAAGGGTGATTTGGAAGCCGAACTGTCAAGGTTTGAAACTCTTCGCAAGTCCTACAGGTGAGTCTTCTAAAATATCGTATAACCTGAATCGCGGGGGCTGTTAACAAACATGTAGATCACGAGGACAAATGACCAGACTCAGAGCAAGTATCCTCTGGCTTAGACACTTGCTCGACTCTGGAATCGAACCTGGGACCCGTTAATCCAAAGGCGGCTGACCCCTTGACTATCGTGGCAATTATTTATACTCTTTTCAAATATATATAATTCGAGTTTCTGTTTAAACATCTTACTAATATTATAAACGTGAAAGTTTGTAAGTATGGATGGATGGATGGATGGATGTTTGTTACTCTTTCACGTAAAAACTACTGAATGGATTTTAATGAAACTTTACAATAATATAGCTGTATACATCAGAATAACACATAGGCTACAAGTTATAAAGATATTATGTGAATTACAACCATATAAACAAGACGAATTCAAAATTTCTAATTGTCAAATTTTCGGCCATATTAAACTATAGACAACATAACGTTTCGCTGTCAGTTGCGTTTTGTTAAAGTAGGTTTTATACGGACGGGATAAAAATCTCAGGTATCCTATGTCCAACTTTCTTTTTGTTTTAAATATTTATAATGCGGAACAAAGTTCGCCGGGTCAGCTAGTTTATAATAAAATAATAGCTTTTTACTTATAAGTGCATTTGGCTGTATACACGGTAGTTAAACCGAAACATTATTTTTCTTATTTTTTTATTTCTGTTTTCTCTGTTGCGGCTAATCTCTGAAATGGCTTTACCGATTTCGATGGCACTTTCCACGTCTAATTATTTGTTTAAATTGTAAATGCGATTTCACATTCTAATTGTTCTTGTTTTGCAAATAAAGAGGATTATTCTTCCAGCCAAGAAGAGTTATCTGAATGGACGGACGCTGAAAGAAGACTGGGGGAACTGTAAGTTATTATATACTAGTGGCCCGCCCCGGCTTCGCCCGTGCAAAGCGGGGGTGGGTTATACATAAAACCTTCCTCTTGAATCACTCTATCTATTAAGAAAAACCGTATCAAAATCCGTTGCGTAGTTTTAAAGATTTAAGCATACATAGGGACGGACAGACGACAACGACTTTGTTTTAAACTATGTAAAGATTTATAAAATACCTTAAAATATCATTTTCAATATATACTTCTCCGACTGCGCAATTTTCGTAAAAAAGGGGTACAATATTTTTGCTTCACTATAAAGGCATTTTTTTAACTGCCTATACTAGGTATCATTTCCAGGCTCTGTACCAAAAATCAATTTTAAAGAAGCAATAGTTTAGCCGCAAATGATTTTTAAAATGTTTGCCTCATTTGAACATGATGTACCTTTCCTAACAGATGTTTATGCCTAACGCATCGTTGATTAACCTTAGGGACTGTCCATTAATCACGTGACGTTTTTTTAAATATTTTAACCCCTCCCTCCCCCTTGGTGATACCTGGTGAGGTTTAAGACTACCCCTCCACCCCCCATGAAAAATCACGTGTATTTTTTTTGTACCGGTTCGAATTCATACTAATCACAAATAGTATACGTAGTGTAATTTAATGCCCCTCTGTCATATCAACTCTGTATAAAATGAATGTCTGTCTGTATGTCCTTTACAGAACTGCAGACTATGCACTTGATCATGTGATGATCTTCGGCCCACGGAGGTTTCTGAACAAAAAAATAATTAAAAATTTTGTAATGTCTTTCCTTCAAATTTATTTTAGTTAGTGGCGTAGCAATGTTCACGGTACAGATAGTAGATTATAGATTATACGAGATATCCACCTATTGGAGTATACTGACTCACCACGATGTCAAGTTGCTACATCGGTGCCACATGACACCGAACTTATAAAATGTGACAGTTTGACTCTGACAGGAGAATAAGTGTAGATACAGTCCTCGCCAAACTTTATGGCCGCTCTGAATGTAGCCGTCGGTGTGAACTTGCGCATCGTACATTTCATAACCAATACGAACGTAGCACACTCACTCTAACGCACTGGAGCAAGGAAGCTTGCGGGTGTAAGACGGCTAGTGCGGGTGTGCCTTGCCTCCACCCCCCGCGTACGTACCGCTGATTATGAGTTTCGCGCAGCATAATGTGGCTACATTCAGAGCGGCCATAAAGTTTGGCGAGGACTGTACCTTCAGATGGCTGCAAAGTTTTTATTCCACCATGGTTTTTACAGAACTTTGTCTGAGGCGAGGTCCGTAGGCGGCACATTACCTGCCAGCACTGGAAGAGCAGCCTCATCGACACGCCTCACACACCAGGTAATGTCTATCTCCTATCTCTTCCTTACACGCACTTACCTAAGCCATCAGCTGCATGGATGTATATCACTAGTTATTTGATATTTACAAAACTAGCTTCTTCCCGCAGCTTTTGCTCGCACCGTCTCGCGAGTTTGGTTTATCATCATCAGTACACATTAGTCCACTGCTGGACATGGGCCTCCCCTAAAGAGCGCCATAGCACCCTGACGGGGAGGGGTTTGTTTGTTTACAACAAAATCGTGTTGAATAAAAATATTAAAAAGCATATTATTTAGATGCAAGCCTTGTTGAATGTTTGTAACGAATAAAATCAAAACAAAAAACAGTTCGACGTAGCGCTACCATCCCGTTTCATCCTGACGGTGTCGTAAGAGCTGACAAAAGGAAATTACATTATCATTAGGTTTTGTCGGCTCTTACGAAACCCTAGGGACAGAATGGGGTTGTGACATACTACATAATAAAGTAATAGACATATTCTTTTCATCCCCCCATCTCGGAAAGAGTATTTTTGCTCTTCGATATCTGAGTGCAAAAGCCGTTTTTATTCGCTAGAGAATAAAGTATTTTTGCTCTTCGATATCTGAGTGCAAAAGCCGTTTTTATTCGCTAGAGAATAAAGTAAAGATTATTCTGTAATACTTACCTGTCATAATGTAGTAATTAATACCTAAACTGAAATAAAAGTGTACCTATCTTGTGATTGTAAACGTTTTTTTTTTGCATTTAGTCATTTCCTCGCTGAGGTGGAATGAAAAGTTACGTGTTGCACTCGAGTGCAGAGATTTTACACTTCGTGCTCTTTTGATTCACTCGCTAACGTTCAGGATTCTAATTTTAGATTCCTTCGCTTGCTCGGTCATCAAAATTGAACACGCGGTTAAAAAGCAACTTTGCACTCTTGTATAACAAATAACTATTATTGTGGCAAGAGACAAAAATACAATGACAAACATACACATGCCATCAGACATCAATAATAGTTCATACACAGAACTTCTGATGGCTATATGGTTTTTGCTTCACCCTGTATATTATGTTGCTTTATTGTTTAATGACGTCATACAACTTTGTGACGTCATTGCTAAATCACACCAACATTAATACTGCACTGCCTCCCCTTAGGAAGCTAACACGATGGCGGAACGCGACCTCGGGTCCACCTTCCTTTTGCCGCACGTTCACCTCTATAAGCCGGACCTTGTGGGTATCTTTGCACCTGTATTTATTTATTTATGTAACCTTGCTGCGCAGCATGTCGCGGGTTCGATTCCCGCACGTATGAAATATTTGTACGACCTACAAGTATTTGTTCCGGGTCTGGGTGTTTTCTATCTATAATATGTATGTATTTACAAAAAAAATGTATATAAGTAGTTTATCATCCATTTCGTTACCATATCACAAGCATTAAGTTGCTTAGCTTGGGACGAGATGGCGTTGTGTAAAATCTCCAAGGATATTTATTTATATTTACAGAAATGTTATTCAACCCTATTTATACCGGAGTATCTCCTCTCTCTCTTCTTAGCCACTGCTGAGTTCCACCTATATATAAGGCATGTGCGACGCTGGCCAGACGCGTTGGCTGGTTTGGTTTGAAGTTTTTCTTTCCTTGGTTTTCTCCCATGTTTCCTTTAGTCGGGTTTTACGACATATGCTGGAGGGAATGAGAGAGTGACATTAGTATTGTAAGTCACCACACAGAAAGCTTATTTTTTAATTTTATATGTCAACTAGCGACCCGCCCCTGCTTCACACGGGTGCAATGCTGAACCTCTAAATTTATCAGTGTTTCTGTACAATATTATGAATTTATTATACACTAGTGGCCCGCCCCGGCTTCGCCCGTACTAAGCGGGGGTGGGTTATACATATACCTTCCTCTTGAATCACTCTATCGATTAAAAAAAAACGCTTCAAAATCCGTTGCGTAGTTTTAAAGATTTAAGCATACATAGGCACGGACAGACAACAGCGACTTTGTTTTATACTATGTAGTGATAATGATTTCTTAGGTTTTCGCGATTGTTACACATTGATATTAAACACTTTTTAACGGAGTTATCGCGTGTATATTACATTATTTAATTCTACATAATTACATAATTTTAGGCTTTGCAGCAGTCCTGGTCGCGGGAGAGACGACTGCTGCAAAGCATTCGAAACGTCGGGAATTAAATAATGTAATATACACGCGATACATCCGTTAAAAAGTGTTTAATTTCAATTTATATGTCAAATTATTTCTTCACGTGCTGTAGACAAAAAATATAGAGGCTATTTTTTTTTTTGTTTTACCACTGTGACTATCGAACTTTTAGGCGGTTAGCTATATTGTATGGATATTGATACCAATATTACCCGCATTTGTATGCAAATACTACTAAACTACTACTACTGAATGTAACTTTACCCCACAAAACTTTGAATTTTCCAAACTCACATTTCAGCAACATCTAAATATTGATCATCTTTCGTATTTAAACCCCAACGTTTCAGACACGTCGCAGTTTACGTCGTCGCGGAAGGTGTCCGAAACATTGGGGCTCAAATAAAATAACAAAATTTAGAACATTTTTCATCAAAATGTATATTTTTAAACATCTGCCTTTTTCGTATTATTTAAGTTTTATGGTGAAAACACACAGGAGCGAAGGTGTATCGGAGACGGAAACTCTTAAATACACTTTTTTACTTTTACACACACATAGACTTTTACCTCAACACAAATTAGTACATATATTTATTTATGTAAAATTAGCCCTTATTCCATCTGTCAATAAGATTAATCTTACACTATTGTCTTTTTTCAGACCAGTGACGTGTCCGAATTTGATTCGCTGTGAAGATTAGAAGCTCCACCTCAGGATTTCATTACTGTTTTTTAATTTACTACTCAAATCAAGTTCTCCCACTTAGAAAGCAAATTTTTTAGCACAGATAATAAAATCAACCTAGGTATTAAAACAGACAAGATATGAACTAATTTCTAACTATTAGCCACATATATGAACGCAAATTACGTTCATACATTTAGCGACCTATAAAAGGTCCTTAGTCAAAAATAAAAGATAAAATAGTTTATTTTCCCGATAATCATATTTTACCTACTCCTTCTTTAGCAATCACTCTAGAACCTGTCGACTAATAGTATTTCTTGAGATTATTGCGAACACACAAACATACATAACTATAGACAAATACGGACGGGAGGACTTTGGTTTTTAGGCGCAAACTGATAAACAACTAGGCCACGCTTGGCTTGGGCCGAGCTGCCTATCTCCCACTCCTATTATGGGATTTCTTAACCTTGCTGAATTGCTCTGTAAACTTCACCATCGCGATGTAGGATATATTTGGTTATTTTCGAGTTTTTAGTTATTTGCGTGGTTTATAATAAGTCAGATTTCTTACAAGTGGGAGGATTTTGTCTGTTTCATCACCAAAGTAAAAACTTAACTATTCTATTTATTATACTAATTTATTTAAATTTCTAACTTATTTAGTTATTGTAAATCGAGGCTTTCTGTTGAATTTATAGGTTATTTCCGACTTATTTACAAACAATAAGAAAGAAAATGCCATAATATATGTAAGCGTATTTAGTGATAAGTTAAATGAAAGTTATTTGAATGGGAAATCTGCTAGTTATCTTTGGAAAGCAGAATTGAAAAGATTTCTTATTTGAAAGATTTTCATGTTCGTAAAGTGAAGTCACATATTTACGCGAGTTCCAAAATGTAATTTAATCAGTGGCATTAAAAATGTCCTTTTGAGAAATTAACTGTTCAAATCCTTTCGTTTTAGATCCTAACTAAGAATAGGATTAATAACAAATATTCCAGGGTTTGTGCCCGGTGCGTTTTATAGTCGCATCGTAATATAACCATATGATAGAATTTGGTGATGTCCCTGTATTCTATTCTACTTAAGTCGCGACATGAACCCAAATACCCAATAATGTATACCATATAACTCGATACCCAATAACTCAGTGATTTTAGTGTGTTTTGTAGCACTTGTGGAATTAAAAATAAATATCTCAGAATTTGATATCATTTTGGAACCCGCGAATTTGTTTCAGAACGTATTGTGCACTATAATGTGCCAAGATTTCTGTAATGTTTTGTATAGTTCTTAATAGCAATTGTAATGTCGAGCCTTTTCTGGAAGAATGTCATAACTGACTATTTGCTATAATCACAACTAACTGCGTATCCCGAGTGGTTCTGGATATCTGTATTGCCGTACCTGATAGTATTATAAAGAATGCAAAAATAACCATACTGCCTTTTACATTTGTATTGGCGATTCGCGAATAATCGGAAATACCTCCTTTAATAATAGTCGCTTGGATCAAATTAAAACCCGATGTTAAAATTTACTGGATATGCAAACCCGGGTTGTTGTTAAATTTTCTTGGAAAATTATATATTTTATATTTATTTAAAAAATAATGATATATTTTAAATTACATGTTATCTGTAAATAACAGATTTGTCTGGACATGGTTTTATCTTCTGTATATAAGTAATGTTAGGCATATTTATAACACTGACATTTCATATTACTTAAAATATAAACCTACGTATAAATTCGCATACCAACTACGCACTCGTTAGTCCGTCAGGTTCTACACACAATGTTAATAAGTTGATCGGTAGCTTAATAAAAAATACATTTTCAGAAATTATGACTTACGATGTTTTACTTGAAAAGGTTCGAATTGTGACAAAATAAGTTAAATATAATTTACCTGCATATTTAAAAAAATATAGTTGTAATGGATTTATAGTTTATTTTGTACGGTTTGTTAATAAAGATTTCTTATTTTATTCTTTTATTTTATTCCAAGTCCATCATCTTCAGCACACTAGTCTGCTAGCCTTTTATGGCAATGTTATCACTTCTACAACGGTTTCTTGTAGAGACTTTTTATAATAGGTATGTCATTTGTATTCGTGAATTACATGTTTGTAAACTGCCGCAGCGATAAAGTTTTGTAAATTGTACCTAGTGCAGGAGCTTCGTTTTTTATTAATGATAAAATAATTTAAGACAGGCGCACAATTTCATCGTATGATGCCGCGAACAGATGTCAAAATGATTACCGGGAGTCGAGGTCATATTTCAGAGGAGTATGGTGAAAACAAAAACACAGATATAAATATGAGTCATAGCGTATTTATTTAATATTCAATAATCATTTAATCGATAGAATATTCAGCAATATTTAAAATATAACGTGAAACAATGGAACATTTGCAAATCAATCCATCGTTAAAAACTTAATACGAGCATAAATTACTTATTAGCAACATTTAGCGAACGCCAACAATCGACATCGTAAGCACACAGACTTTCAAAAATTAACTATTATTTTATTAAAATGTTACAAGCGAACCCTTAATATTATTCTCTAATTAAATTGTAACATCTTTGGTGACATACAACACGAACATTTGTTTAGGCTTACATCAAGCTGAACGTAGCTTGTTTTATCTAAGTATCCGAAGTGTTAGATTGATTTTCAGTCTCAATAAATCTAGGATAGAAACACTACTTGTAAAACAAAGCTAAAATGAGGGACCTTTTTTTGTTAAAAAAGAAATTTCCTTTTATATAAATAAAGAAAGTTGGAGAAATTATTATTATTATTATATAGTACCGTACGGCATTTCTTTACATTAACACAGTTTTGGGAATGTTATTCTAGAGAAACGTCGCTTTATGCATTAGGTACTGCCCAAAAGTGGATAGAAATCAGTAATAAAAAAGAAAAGGAGAAATAAAAGAATTTTACAATTGAATTTCTGAACACCCATTGGTTCAATAAGACAATGATATATTTTTAAACCTGGTGAAGTGATAAGAACAACATTTTTAAAGAAACTTTATTGACAAAGCTAAAAATGATAGAGTGCTCCACTACAAATAATTTTAAGTCACAATCCTAATTGGCTATTAAGATCCCATCATCAGATTTACTATAGACAAGCTATCGTTTGGTAACTTTCTAAAATATATACGTTCACAAATATGTTCGTCTGGTATGCCCTTTATAAGCTACACTCAAGGCTGATGTTATATAAGTCGATCGACTTTTACCAGCTGCCGTGTTAGCTAAGCATGTCTAATACATTTACCATCTCAGTCTCATCCCAGGTCTATCAGTGATAGAACCATTCTCTCAACATGTAGGACCTTGATCTTTTGAATACTAGACTTCATTTTCGTCATCACCTCTGCTAGACATAAGTCTCCTCTCATCACTAACATAAGACTTAAGGTGATTTCATCATCTTTAGACTCCGTTATTATGATCATTGCTAAATATATCTCTTTAAAGACCAGCTCAATAATCACCTACTCTTAAATCATCTCATCATCTCAGCTCATTAATTACGCTCTTACATTTTGTCCTCCAACTAGGTTCTTTAGTTGTCGCTTGCGACATCCACAGAATTGTGTTGGTATATACTGAATCTGTCATTACACGAAGAAACTTGGTTTATGCCTTGGTTCAACCAATTACAAAGATATTACTTTCCTAATGTAAGTTATCGGCTCAACTCTGGAGTATTCGTCGAAATGGAATACAATCTAGTCGAAACTGGTCAGAATCTACATCCAGTTTGGAGGAACCATGGTAATTTCTGGTCTGAGAGAGCGTTTTTAGAAAGTTAGATTTTGGATTATCCTAGGATTAATCCAAATATATAAAGTTAACTGTATCGTTTAGATTTCAAAAGATAAAGTCCTCAGCTGTAATAAGATTCTTAGGTCCGATATCTAACTTAACATCCAAAATTAATCTTACGTAATCAATTATATTTGGAAGTGAGCAAGCCCTGGTCAAATATCTGACACTGAATTTGATGCCTCTACGATCAACAGTTTTGAAAAGAAGTCACCAAATCCATTAGAATCAGTATGAATAGTTACTGTAATTATCAATTTACTTTATCGAATATTGACTAGAATGTCAGTTAGTACATAGTAACGTTCATAATCCTAAAGTAAATACAAAGTTAGATAAGCTCGAAAATATTTGGCAAGAACTCAATATTAAATTTTCAGTTGATCGTAGATTCATCGTTAACTTACAGTCTATAATAATCCCTAAATATGTAGTTAAGTAAGAAATTGTGCAATCATAAACAGAGGTTCTATAAATATCTCCATTACAAAAGATGTAAACGTAATCCGGTGTCAAATGCTTTATCAAAATCCATTCTGAAACCTACTTATCATTTACGCTTACAAAATAGTTAATAGTTCTACGTGTAACTGGATAAGCATTATCATTGTCTAAGCTAAGCTAGGAGATTTTAGGTCAAATGAAATGGACCGTGACGCAATCGACGGCTCAGTACAAAAGTTGAGTACCAAAATACTATTCAAAATTTTAGGACAAGACCGACATTTCAAATCGATCACTATTTACCGAGGTATTATTCATTACTACATTCTTAATTCCACATAGTTGGACGTTTTGAGATGTTTGTTCAAATGTTAAATGGCAACTTTTTGTTAAGTCCAATTTGCTGTGTTGATAATGGTAAGAATTATTATAGTATTTCATTTCAGTCATAAGAAGTTTAGTAGTTTTAAGGGCTACACGACTAGGGTATCAATTGATATGGTTTCTTCTGAATCGACGTAAAGATTCATTAGTTTTATTATTTTGGAATAATGTAAAGTCTCTTTTTGTATTTTCTATCAAATTTCGTGACATTTTATGTGCATCTTTGCCTTAGCTGGACCTAGCATGAGTTTGCAAATAAAAATTATAGTTAATCAAAATGATTGGAAAGTAATTTTATGGTGAACTGGCGAGATTCAAATTATTTTTTCGTAGTGTCATCAATACTGGATGGAGGCGACTTAGCGATCATTGTTAAAGATCTGAAATAAAACGGAAATTACGTTCAATTGGAAGACTTATTTCAATCTAGTTAAACACCGATTTATTTTACTACTATAAAATCCAATCCCACTATTAATCAATCAAAAACTCTTCAATACATGCCATTTATAACTAAAAATACTGCACACGCATTTAAATGTTATCCCATATAATCATTATAATATTACAATGCAGCTGAACACAATAATATCCACATTAACATTATATGCGGACAAATGTGAATGTTTATGAAGCAAATAATATTAAAAAAGCAATACAATAAAAAGAAGTGTACCTATTTTTCGACGTTATCTTGAGAGTGACTTAAACAATAGCAGCTGCAACCATAATTTGTAATTTAATAAATAGGTACATGTTTAATAAAATGTAATCATTTAAATGATAAAAACACACCGAGGAATTAAAAACCTTTCTTGTAATGTTTTAACAGATGATTGTCAGCATTGAACCGAGATAAGACTAAACAAAATATAAAAATACGTACTTAAAATAACGTAATTGCAAATCAAAGTAAATTATTGTGAAACCGAAGATTTTAATACCGTTAATATTACTGTGGGAAATGCACTTTAAAAAAACTTAATATTTAGTTTTGACAGATTTATTAATATCACCGATTCGGCGACTATCTCACCTTCTTTGAGCAGGAATGGGTAGTGATGGCTGTGTTGCTGGAGGTAAGGATGCTGGGCAGCTGCCAGACAGAGTTGGTTGAACGTCATCATCATCTCTTCTTTCGCCTAAAGATGAATTTAAGTCATCAATCTTTGCTAATCTTGATATTACGATATACAGTGAGTTAGATATAGTAGCGACCACGCATGGGATATCAAAGGGTCGACTAGGTGGACAGACGACCTTAAAAAGGTGGGAGTCGGTGGATAGGGTATGCATGAGATCGTACGTGGAGATCTTCTTGAACAGTTTATGTTCAGCAATGGACGTCAGTGGCTGATAGATAGAAGTAATGAAGGTTGTAATGGTTTTTGGTATGTTCACCACACGTGGTAAGGCTGAGCAAATAGTCCTATCGGGTTATGAATTGAAATGAATTTCCGTGTGGTGGCGGATTTTTAAAATGTAGTGTCATCACCCCAATCCATCCCGAGGCTGTCGTAAGAGCCGACAAATGGAAATGACAAGGCTGATAATCTAGCCGTAAGAGAAGAAAATCTTGATCCGAAACTGTGCCTGTGCACTGTGCGCGCTGTGCGGGCCAGACGGGTTCTGGCCCGCGTGGCACCGTTAACAGGCCCTCCCATTTAACTGGAGGAGGTCGGACTCAACAGTGGGTAGTAGTAGTAGTTCTGAATGTTCGTGCAAGGAGTTTTATTTTCTGTTGTTTTTATATTTGGCATTACCTTTAAGAATGGGTGTGTCGCCGATGTAGAAAGTTGGGGCTGGTGTCTCCACGGTGGCTTCTTTGACGGAGCCATCACCACTGACAGCGCTTAGGGTATCAGTGCTGTCAAACATGATGGTGCGTTCTTTCGCTTGAGGAGTTTTGTTGTCCAGCTCCTAAAAGCGCATTTTCAAGTTAAAGTAGGAATGAAAGTCGGTTGGACCTTACATTTCTTGGCTGTTGGCCACGACAGCGGGCTTGGGACACTCCAGTTCACAAGGCCAAAGAGGAGATATAGCTCAAACAGCGCTTTGTTATGTAGGGTCGAGTTCATCTCACCTGTCCTAGCCACTGCCCCAGCGAAAATGTATGTAAGTTTTCCGCGCATGCAAGAGTCCGGACTTTGCGGGGCAGGTGTAAGATTTTATATTCAAAATAAAATATTGGGCTTTCGAACTGTACGATTTTGCTGTGAACGAAACGCGCCAGCCGGTCACGTGACGAACAGTGCCTCTTCAATAAATTACAAATAAAACTGTATTATAGAAGCGAAGTGTACCGTAGTGGGTCCCCGGGGATGATAAAAGGTCTGTCAACTCCGGTAACGGTGAGTCGTGCATTATTTTCGACTTCTACCAGCGCAAGTTTTTGGTTTAAGGCGCCTATCCACCATTTACACATTTACACTTCAGTTCTTTAGGACAGTTTTCTTGTTAATTTCTTGAAGAGCTGCACGCGCTTTCAGTACAGCATTGAACCATAAATCAAGGAAGACTTTACATGTAACCCTAGGCATCTGGAAGGAGGATACATACATAATGAAGGGTTATTAAAAATGTGGATCACTCACCAGTCTTTCTGTGTCGGAAGACGGTTCCTGCACTTCGTAATCGTGGGAAAAGTGTTCACTTGTGGACTGGTGCTCCAGACTCTCCATTTGAACAGCCGTCACTGGGTCCAGGGTATCCAGAGAGGATACCATCGTGTTCGACCCTGGAGGGGGGCGGGCTGTTATCTTTCTGATTAGTATCAAGCTTGGAAGGGTAGCAATATGTATTAAAAATAACAGCATGAGTAATATTAGTAAAACAACATGAGAAAGGATGTGTAAGAAGAAGGATACGTTCATTTTTTTTTTATAGATTATGAAATATGACGGATTTAATAGTGTCATCACACCATTCCACCCAAAAGGTGTCGTGACAGTCGACAGAAGGAAATGTCAAGGCCGATAACCTAGCCACAAGAGAATGAAAACTTGATACGAAACCCTGTGCCAGTATCACTTGTCAATGTTTATCTTATTTTTATTGCCATAATTTAATTGGTTAACAGTTCTAAATATTATAAAATAACTGCTGAATTAATTTTCATGGCCTAAACAGCGCAATTGGTCTCACTCAGTCATATGCGTGTGGATAATGCTATCGGGCGAGCTTTAAAGCAAAATGGCCGACGGAAAGTGACTAGAAGTTTTGATGATTTATTTTTAACAATATTGCCTAAAAACTTACGTGAAAATCAGGCAGGAGGATTTACGTGACGTAAGTAATCATTTTATGTACCTACGTGGTTAAGTAGCATCTTAATAGTTTTGATGTAATGATGTATCCTTGTTTTACACGCTATTATGTATCATATTAAAAAGCAGGATTCGCTAAGCTTTCTGTAATGTACGTATGGTATGGACTGAATTATTACCATATTGTTACATAGCCATTAAATGTACCGTCATAATACATACATACATACATAATCACGCCTCTTTCCCGTAGGGGTAGGCAGAGACCACTTCTTTCCACTTGCTACGATCCATACATACTTGTTTCGCTTCGTCCACTTTCATTATTCCCTTCATACATGCTCTTCGGTTTAGGGTACTCTTGACCTGGCCTTTTTTCAAGACGTCCCTGATTTGGTCTTGAAACGTCCGCCTAGGTCTTCCCCTTCCAACACTTTCATTCACACTCGCCTTATACACTTTTTTCGTCAATCGTTCTTCATTCATTCTCTCGACATGGCCAAACCATCTCAGCATACCTTTCTCAATTTTTGTCACTACATCTTCTTTCAGACCACAACGCTTCCTTATCTCACTATTTCTTATCCTGTCACTCAGTTTAACTCCTATCATACTTCTTAACGCTCTCATCTCAACTGCATTTATTCTGCTTTCATGTTTCTTCTGCCATACCCAACTTTCACTTCCATACATGATACCGTCATAATGCATTTGGGTAATAGTTAATGGTGAATTATGAATAATGATAATGTTAATGTGATTAATGAATTATACGCTATATTAGTATAATATAAACCATACATTATTATTATAGTTTTTTAAGTTAATAAACCTAAGATTAACCAGTCCAATGTATTAGTTTTAGTCTAAATTCACAGATTTTTTTTATGTTTTAGGCAGTTTAACAACCGATTGGTTACCATACTGATGTCATATTGGGGCTTAGATTACATAGTGTCAGATTCCATCCTGAGGGTGTCGTAAGAGTCAACGAAAGGAAATGACAAGGCCGAAAACCTAGCCGCAAGAGAAGGAAATGTTCAAACGAAAGTGTGTGCCAGCGCGGCATCCCGGCACAGGCATATTACCCGACTCAGCAGTGGGTCATTTATGGGTTAAGTAGCAGGTAATGTAACAGGGTATGTCGCAGAAGGCAGCGCCGGGGTTAGTCGGAAAAGGGGGACCTCTCGCTGACCCGCGCCGGAAACGGCGGCCGTAGGGACCGGGACGTACCCACCTTTGTCTTAAACGCCAGTGGTAGGTCGGGAGACCTACTGTCGACAAAAGCGCTAAAAGACTAGGGCGTAACAAGTCGCCACAGTAGAATTCGTCGAACTCGCGAACCTGTTGCGTCTCAAACGAGACCTGCCGCTGAGGGATTAGTGGGTAGTCGAGTGCATTATAGGTAACCGATGGCCCCACACCCGAGGGGTAGTGGTGCGTATTACCCATTTCTCCGATAGACAAAAAAATACGGGGTCGATAAATTGTATTATAACATTGGACTGGATAAATAATGATAATAAATAAGAAATAATGAAAATGATCCTTACCTCCAGATGTTAGGCTCCCTGTCATAGGTGTGTCAACTTCATAGTTGTAAGTGGCTCTAGTTGCATTTGAGCTTGTTGCTTCCAAGCTGTCTGTGCTACCCAACATTATGTCAGCTCTGGCACCCCTGAAATCATCATCATCGTCACACTCATCCCATCCATTAAGATATTGTGAGAATTGTCCAAAATAAACATTAGGCGTCAAGTAGAAAAAAAAAATTTGGCGAAACTATAAATTCGGTAAAACCGTGGGATGCAGCTATTTATAAATATATAATAAATAATGTTACCCATTAAAGATATCTTTACATATTTGATTCTTTACATATTTGAGTTTCTGCTATTTTTTTACCGTTATTAAGAATTTATTATAAATAAATATTTCATCAATATCTATTCAGTAGTTTTTGCGTGAAAGAGTAACAAACATTCTAACAAACTTTCGCGTTTGTAATATTAGTAGGATTGACATGGTCACTCACCGGCTGAAGCTCCCAGACGAGCTTAACTCCTCGTCCTGACCACTCCACGACCCACTAGCTGGATCTGTAAAATGTTTACCGGAGAAAGAAATGACGCTGTGAGCTACCGACTTCCCCGAGGAAGGCGATAGCTCACGGACGCCACTTCCTTCACGCGAAAAATCCAAATCTTCAGGTTTCTCTGAAGACATTAAAATTGTTTGTCTCGTAACAGTCACAATTCCACCATCCATTTGTTTCTCTAGCACAGTCATTATGCTGTCCATTTCGGATGGCTGAGATGTAATTGAAGATGACATTTCTGAACCGTAAGACATCGCCAGCATTGCGTCATCACTTTGTTTAGATCTAGATGGTATATCTAATGCGCCATCACCATCTGTACTAGTGACTGTCTCAGATACTTTTTTTCCATCAACAAATCTTTGTTGGATCACTGTCGTTGTACGCACTACTTCAATTACACCACCGTCTGTGACGCTTTCTGTTTCTATTTTACTCTCTTTAGATTTCTCTTCTTGATCAAGTAGTTTCATCATTTCCTCGCAGTCTCCCGGAATAGATTCAGCTGAGCCGTCACTGGGCGCTGCAGCGCATACAAATGAAGATGCTTTTTTACACTCTTCTTTTACTTCTGCTGAAGAATCTGACGGCGTTGGTTCGGGCTCTGGTACAAAGAATGCTCCCCTATCATCATATTTCTTTACTGTAACCACTTTTGGCAACTCCTGGTGTATCTTTTGCTCAATAGCCATCTGCTGATCAATCAATTTTCGGATTGATGCCGAATCTGTGAGCATTTTTTGCGAAGGACTTCCGTAACTGCCTACTTTCTGTGATGGGCTGCCGCTTTTTTGAGAGGGACTCCCACTTTTCTGGCTGGGGCTACCACCTTTTTGCGGAGGGCTACTTTCAGAGCTTCCACTGTAAGATCTTTTCTCTCTTTCTAAGAAACTACCACTGACTTCCTTAGGATCTGCCATCAATAAGGCTTCTTTTTGTTTAGCGAGAATTTCCGCTCTTAACGCTTCCAAACAAGCTGACTCAAGGCCTTCGAACTCTTTAAGGCTGGACACTGAAATATCATCACCTTGACTTCTGCTTAAAATGTAACGTCGTGGAAGTGAACCATTTAATGACTCCTGAGATGATGAAGAAAGCTGTTGATATTGTTCCATTAAAGCTCTTTCTAAATTTTCAAATTCTTGTAAGGAGCTGATAGAAATATCGTCATTTTCACCCCTAACCCTAAATCTGATTCGAGATGCCATTTCAGATTCTGATAAACTACCATAAGAATTACGAAAACTGCCATAGCTCCCGATAGATTCTTTTTGGGATGTGAAACTCCCTATTCTACTTGCATCGAAATCAGTCATTTCTTCTTCTTTAATGTCCTCAAGCGGCACCCTTTCGTAATCATATCGTGGATCTCCTTCGAATTGCATTTGAATCCATCGTCTTCCAGCTTCAATTTCGGCCAACTCTTGAGCTTGTAATCTTTTTTGTTCTGATTCATATTGCAACAGTTCCTCATCCGATAAAGAACCCGATGCACTACTAGCACTGTCTTGTTTCTTAGCAGTTTTTGATAAATATTCTTCTACTTCAGTATCGTGTCCTTTGACGTATTTCTGTGACTTTATTTGCACACTTTTACCCTCAGTATCACTCTCGTGAGCTTCTTTAGCAACTTCTTCAATTACTACAAAATCATCGATTTCATTAGGTTTGTCAACCATTTCGAATTCGTCACTTGTCGGTGATTCTTGTCCTTTATCATATAATTCTAGTGTTTTGTCTTCGGTAGTCACTACCAGTTCTGACTTACTACTTTCAACTAAATCTGATCTCAGTTCAGGAGTTTCTGATATATCGTACATATCATCTATGACATATTCTCTTCCATTATCAGTAGATAGTGAACTTTGACTAGGTGCCGATAATGGAGTCTGCGGCGTTGATTGTTCATGTGTTTTTAGACTTGATGTTGAACTGAGTTTGCTTTCAAATTGGGAATCAGGTGTTTTCGCTACTGATTTCTCCACTTTTGTTTTAGGAACTGATGAGTCACTCTTTGATTTTAGGATTTCTTCGTATTGTTTGGAGACAACAGGTATGATATCTTCTTCTACATCTACAAACTCTCTTTGACTTGGTGGAATCTCTGTAATGCAAAACGGAACGACGCTCACTTCTTTAATAACTTTTTTACGACATTCTTCCATAACTTCGCAAACTTGATCTTTTTGAGGTAACGGAACACTCTCTGTCTCGTGAGTAGTAGTTTTAATAATAATGTTGTCACCTTTTGAAGGCGAAGAAGACCTAGATTTAATACAGCCGTGTTCAATTATTTCTTGGTATTCTAAAGAGCCCACCGGAATAATTTCACTTTCAACATCGACGAATTCTCTATGGGGTTTATCTATTTTTATCACGGAAAACGGGATAGCTTCTTCCGTAGGAGCTACGGTTTTTGTTACCTTTTCAAAGATTTCAAGACTTTCCTTGCCTAATTCTGATGAAGGCATATCCAGCCTAGAAATAGAAGACGATAATTGTTCATCAGTTTTTAATTGGCTAGATATAGTAGTATCAGAGATTTCTCGGTCTTTTGTAGAATCTTCACCAACTTCAGCACTCTCAGATACACTCTCACTAGGAAAATGCTCGGGAATCATTTCTTTTGGCTGAAATCTCATTTCATGAGATCTTTTCATTTTTCCAACTGCCTCTATGATTCCTATTTTACTTTCTTCATCATCGGCGGATCCTTCACCGTCACTTTCATATTTAAGATTTTCTTTTTCTTTTTCAACTTCATGTAAAAATTGCTCCACATACGTGCTGCTTTCTAATAATTCTTCTTTCAATTCATTTGCTGATGGAACCAAAGTCTCTGAAGCATCCGATATATCGATACTTGCTACATGGCTGGAACCATCAGAATCAAGGCTTTTCATACTGTCCCTCGATGCTAGTGAGCTGCCTGCCGTATAATATTCTTTAGATGTTCTCAGTGATTGAGATGAAATATCATGACTAGTTAAAGCAGTTTCAAATTCTGTGGCACTTTGGGCCGTCATCATTACGTCAACATCTGATGATAGGGGTCTGCTGTCAGAATGTTCAAAACTATGATAATGACTTTCACCTGAACTTGACCAACCTTCTACTTCAGATGCAGATCGCCTATCTGTGGTTCCTAAAATTGACTTTAATGGCTTTTGGTCTCTAAGTTTTACTTCAGTGGATTTGTCTTTTTCATATAAAACTATTTCACTATCAGTCTCCATTATAGAATGAGGCCCACTATCTGATTTTATTGAAATATCACCAAAGTCTAAGGGTGGACTAGATTCTTTTATGTAAATAGTGTCTTTGTCCTCCTCAGAAGTTGTGATTTCATCGCAAGAAGTTAGTTTATCTGAAACTGTTTTCGATCCTTGACTATCTAATAATTGGTCTTCTTTTTCAGCACACATTAATACTTTATCTATATTGTCATCATGCTGTGGTTCTTCGGTTATGACTTCAGGCCTGTCAGGGCTGATGAGGAGCTTAAACTGAAATTCAGATGGTGATTGTTTGTATTTACTACTTCCATCGTTTTTTTCACTTATGATTTCTACTTGGGCTGCTTCAAGAGACTGTTTGACTTCATCTATGGTTTTTTCCAAAACTGATAAGTCAGCTAGTGGCTGAGCAGACTTCAAAAAATCAAAATCCACCTTTTCTGACTCGAGTTTTGTGGCATGAAACTCGGCAGAGGAGAGATCAGTATCGTAGCCACTGCTACAAATATCTTCTAGACTTTTTTCTTTTACAAGTTTTATTTCTTCTTTTTTATGATCTGTCCCGGTTAAATAAGCAGAATCAGCTTCTGTATCAAAATCTGAAGCATGTAAAGTTTCTACGCTAACAGTAGAATCCATTGATTTTTGTAATACTTCTGCTTCATGGGATTCTAGAGATTTAATCATACATTCAGTATCTAAGCTTTCTCCTGATTTTGCCATTATATCTTTTGACGTACTACTCAATTCCTCAGATAGTTCAAAAGGTATTGGGGATATCATATCTGTTTTAAACAATTTGGTTACTTCAGTCCCAGTATCTGATATTACTTTTACATCTACAATTTTATCAGAGTCTACGCTTTTTTCTGCTGGACTTAATGTATCAGTATGGCGTCTAAATTTAGTTTTTGGTATCTCATCGGCAACTTCAAATGAATCCGCTTTTTGTAGAGATACTTCCCAAACTTGGTCTTCTATTTGTTGCTGTGACATTCTAATTGGGGATTTAGTTGGTTTTTCTCTCTTTGGTGTATCTCCAGTTTTATCATCATGTGGCAAATCAGGCGCAGCTTCAGACTCAGAATGACTGTCCTGGCTACCGGTTCTACTAAATGTACTCTTGACAGGTGAAGTGGTGACTTTAATTTCTTTTATAAAATTAACTTCATATATTTCATCATCTTTTTTGAATGACTTTGATTTACTTTTTGGGCTCATTTCTGAGGATCCCCGACGTTCTGTAGGTTCACTTTTGAAACTGGGAGCGTGAGAAGCATCGGAACTGAGGTCATCATGTTCTTTGCTCTCAATAACCGATTCTTCTTTATGATATTCTATTGTGGAACTGACAATTTTTCCTTTTTCAGAGACTTCCACGCTAGAAACAACTTCGTCTTTCTCAATGATTTTCAACGATGAATCGACAAACGCTACTCTTGATTTACTATCATCATCTTCCACGATATTTTCAAGTTCTTCAGGGTCAGTAAAATATTCTTTTCCCCACTGTTCATGAGACAAATCTCTTTCAGATATTTTGATTTCGTGTTGTTTCTTTGTTGTTTCATCTTTTAAGGCTGTCATCTTTTCTTCTGACTTAGTTTGTCTTCCAGTGTAAAGTCCTTGTTCAGAAAACTCTCTTTCAACCTTAATAATATCGTTATCGTCTGTGCTTCGTTGTACTGTTTTTGTTTCTATATCTGAACGTATTGCAGATGCTTCATGAGCTTTTTCAATTTTCTTTTGAGAAGTTTTTGTCTGGTCTCCATCTATTTTTACTATTGTCTTTTCTTTAGTTTCATGTTCTTGACCTCTTAATTCACGTTTTGTTTCAGTTTTAATTATCAGTGAGTCATCGTCCGACGAAGAAACTTGTTTGGTCTCCGAAAAAAACTCTTGACCCGATATTTTTCTTGTTTCAGTTTCCTTATGTGTTAAAATAGTACTAAACTCATCTACAGTGCCGAACTTTGCAACCATGTCTGACATAGCCGCTTCAGGATTTATTGATTGGAACTTAAGTCCACCCGTTTCATAAGTTTTGTGAACAGATGATGATGAGGTTTCTACTCTAGACTCGCTGTAAAACGTGTCCGTAGATCTAGATTTTTGCATTTCTTCCATTTTAACTGCAAGCTGTTCTTTTTTTATTTGATCAATAACATCAATGCTTTTTTCTATTGTTTTATCGACGAGCTCTTTTGCACCGCTGGTAATAGTAGGTTGATCGACATTTACAAATGTCATATTTTCAGCAATATGTTTTACTGGCGATTTAGGTCTGGCTGCGGCACTAAGCGCTTGAGATGCTTCAATCAATACATCTGCAAAGAAATATTATTTGAAGATTATTAAGATTTTTATAGTTACTTCAGGTGTGCTTTGAGTTTAATGTGCTTATTTGATGTTTTTGAGACAAACGTTATTTTTTCAAAATACTCTTTGTGATCGATAGAGTTTCCGCATAAGAATATTTTGATGAAGAACACAGAATAAAGTTTTAATTAATGCATTGAAAGCGTCTAAAGCAAGTGTATATTGCATAATGGCGATGTTGTGATGATTTTTGCTTATCATTGAAGAGCAAATAGAAATGATGGCTGATTGTGAAAAATAAACGAAGATTTAGAATCAAAGCGAAACATTACTCAATGTGAACGATAAAGATGAATAATTGCGAATCAAAGACGTGAAAATAATTTATTCTTAATAAGAATGAAGCAGTAATAAAACAAAATGATGTTTCGATTGCTTGTGGGTCCACTCACCTATAGCAACGTAAGGGCTCCGCAAGAAAGAAAGTATAATTTACTGTGCTGACAAATATTTGTGTACATATCATGATAGCTGATGATTCATTTTAGATATTTTAATTTTAAAGGGCCACATTGGAATTTTGCTTCTATTTAGTGCATTCTGTCATTTGTTTGTGCTATATGAATTATCAAATGTCACGCAATTTTCAAGTTTCTTTGTGTATCAAACTCAATTACGATTCATGCGAAAACTGGCGTATAAAAGTGTGGCAAATAAGGCTTCTAATGATACTTTACTACGAAATTAAGAGTAAGGTTTCGCTATGACTCTACTTTGCCACTACATTACTGCAAAAAGCTTGCAATAATCATTTTATTTCTATAACATAAAAGTTACAGACGAGGGTTTTAGAATTAACCATGGTTCTTTAAAAGGTTACCAAGCAATTTATATTATGTTTAATTATTAGACATATTTCAATTAAATTTCACAATAGGTTTAATACTGACCACTTTGATGTGCTTCTGTTTCACTAAGGAGACTGTCACCAGCTGAAGAAGCTCTTGGAGATTGGCGACTCGTATCCAAAAATGAAGAGTCTGAACCTAGACCCGAAACATAGCCTTTGAATACTTTCTAGAAGTATTTTAGCATCATAACCATTAAGCGATTGGTAATACATACTTATTAACAGAGCTAAATTAACCAACATTTTACCTCTTAATTGTAGTCCGAGATGTTTCTCGCTCGATCCTACATTGACTTTAGCATTTTCTTTTTGAATAAGGTCAACCGGAGACGGTGGTGGAGTTTTTGAAAATTTTGATGCGAGATCTGTTAAAAGATTGTATTAAAATCACTACTAGCGAATGATGAAAAACATAGTTTTACGAGTAAGTTTGGTTTAAATAACTTACCATGTGTAACATGGGACGAATCAATTCTTATAAGAGCTCCTTGTGAAATATCTTCAAGTAAATTAGAACATCTTCTATTTAGTTCCGACATATCAGGTACTTGGTCTTCATCTTCTTTTTCAATCGAGACGGGATCTTCTCTGGTTTGTCCATTTTCGAAAATTTTCTCTTGCTTAGATACTGTAATTTCTGATGATTTAATTTCAGTGGTGTTCTCTACTTTCTGGTCGGACTTCAGAATTTCTGAGTCTCTTGACGACACCAGTTTGGTTTCTTGTTTATCTTCAAAAGCATGTTCCAGCAGAATGTCTTCCTCTTTTTTAAATTCTGATTGTAATTGTGCTATTTTTTCTTCCATATCACCTATGAAATCTTTTTCTGTTCCGGTTATATCAGATAACTTTGTTTTATCTTCATATTCACTATAAACTTTACTTTCAGTAAGCATTGACGTTTCCTGGGAGGAGCTTGTTGATACCTTAAAGATTTTAGATACCGATCTTTCTTCTTCAATAAATTCTTTACTTATTGTAATACACTCTGAAGCATCAGAAGCTAAAGTTTTTGAAACGTCCAGGGATGAGTGGTCTTCTGAAAATGTTTTTTCATCTATCGACCTTGAAGTTTCTTTAACGCTTTCTACTGAAGCTTTTGAAAAGTCTTTACTTAAGTCCACAGTAGAATCTTTTGAAAGTTCATTTGTGGCAAAGTCTCTTGAAGTATCTTTGCTGTCAATTGATGATTTTGAGTAATCTTTTGTTAGGTCTAGAGACTTTTTAGACAGATCTGGTGTTGCCCGATCTTCTACTTGTTCTTCAATTCTAGAGTCTTCTTTAGCATCCATTGACATTTTGGAAGGATCTTTCACTAGGTCGGAACCACTTATCTTCGAAAAATCAGCGGAAGTACCATCTTCAAGTACCGATTTCTGATCTTCATCAGATGATTTAGTCAATGTAGATATTACTGTGGTGACTGAAGATTCTGTTGTTGACTTAGATACGAGATCTGAACGAAGGATCGTTTCTGAGAAATCCGTATTTTTAATTAGTTTTTCCGTCGACACTTCATCGTCTACAGTTGTAATTGTATGGGACTTGGTCTTCAATGATTCTTCAAATGAAACTTGAACTGAAGATTCCTGCAAGTCTACAGTATACTTTTCTTCTTCTCCAAAGAATTCAGCCTGCACCAACAAAATTTGACGTTACTTTCATTTCAATATATTAAAATAGCTAAGTTCGTATATTATAGTTACCTCTTTTTCTGGGAAATCATCAGCATCGTCCAAGGAATCTGTACGCATTTTTTTCGCATCAAAACTAGAAGCAGGCATTTTACCTTCCAAGTCAGAACTGGGTTCAATTATCTCCAACACCTTTGCCTTGTCCATATCTAAATAATATATAAAATATTAAGGTCGGCATGGCACATACATTAAATATTGTATGTCGGTGTTAAACTTATAGAAACCATTTAAAATGAAATATGTGTAAATTGTTGTTTTTCATACTATCTTGTGTTTTATTTTAACAGGCTACCTATTTATGAGTCAAGGTATCTCTAAAAAGTATCTATTTTATTGTTGATAACGTGAAAATGTTCTGAAAGAAAGTAATTTAAACCACTTGCTTGAAATGATACCTACCAGATTCAGAATCCGTATAAATTTGTTCCTCAACTTCTTCAGGCGAACTTTGAACAGAAAATGTTCTTGCATGTTTTTTCTTTGGCATAATACTAATTTCTCCACTATCTCGTGACAGGGATTTAATAAGTCCGGGTCTTTCCTTTACAAACACACAGGTTTCTTTAGAAATAACTTCCTTCACATCTGTTTCTTTATTCTTTTCATCTAAGAAACCTTCAACAGTATTTACTGCTTCTTCAATGATAGAATCAACAGAAACCTCACCAGATATACCTTGGGCAGCAGTTTCTTCTGCTAAGTTCTCCTCAGATGAGAGATCAATATCTTCTGAAGCTTGCTTTATTATAATTTCAATATTATCAGCCATTTGCTTCATGGCAGAGTCTGATTTTTTCATTTCTACCACTGTTTCTTTAGTTGCTTCCGGTACCGTGCTACTAATTGATTTCAGAGGTTCATCTTCTGTTTCTACATCGGATTCTGCAATCCTTTCAAGAGAGACTGCAGGACTAATACACGAGTGCCTACGTTCATCCTTGTGTGGTACTTTTGCATCATAGGATCTTTTTTCTGTTTCTACAATATCTTTCGTTAGCATCTTGATATCTTTTTCTTGGACAGGACTTCTGGCAGCTGCGGCAATTGTGCCTTTTTGTAAAATATCATCGATTACGGGTTTTACTTGTTCCTTTGTGATTTCCGAAGATTCTTCTAAATCTAGTTCTGTAGGCACAAATTTTTTAGCTTCATCAATGTCAGTCACATCAAAGTGTCCTAAGGTGTCAGTTCGTATTTTTGAAACATCAAATTTTCCTTCCGTTGTTTTCATATCTTTTGTGGTTTCTCTGTGTTCTTTTATTGTTGTAACACCATCTTTGATAACAGTAGTAGTTTCCGAAATTACAACTGGTTCATCATGTCGTGAAGTTGTATACTTTATTTCGGTTTGTCTAGTCGTAAATACAATTGGTTCACCTGTATCTTGTGTAGAAGGGTCAACTATTTTTACTTCTTTAACCAATTGAACTTTTTCCGTAGCAGAACTTGACACTACAGATACTATTTCACGTTTTAATTGTTCATCTCTTTCTTTGCTCAAAAAACTGCTAGTTAGATCTTTGTCACTTATGGAACTGAAAGAACATGAATAAATAATCATTTTGAAATTTGTAATAAGTAATGGTTTAGTTATACTTTAAATTGTTTTACTTCCTAGTTTCAAACAAGAACTTACCCAATTTCGGCAATGTACGGTAATTTATGAACGTAGTCAGTGACATGGTCTTCAGGGAATCCTTCGACATCATCTAATGAATCACCATGGGTTAATTTTGCAAGCTTTGAATGATCAGCTTTACCTATATAAATCAAAGACACATTTTCAATTTATCCATATAATTTTTAATTGGATTTCCTTAGTAAGTTATTGAGTATTGTTGTATTTAGTATTACATTAATGCGAAAAAAAATAACATACCTGAAGCTGTTTTAGTTTTTTCACTTTCTTGTTTGTTTTCGACCTTATCCTTCGAAACATCGACATGGGTACCTTGAGTTCCTATATCGTCTTCAGATTCTTCAAACGTATAATCCCTAGATTCCGTTAAACTATGAGCGTCTGATAAACGTTTTTCTTCCAAACGCAGTTCACTCATTGACCCTGAACCAGCTGAAGTAACAGATTGACGTTTGCCTGTGCAGAACAGAAATTTCGGAATTAAAGGATTCGTGTTTAAATCAAAATCAGTAGCACAAGTTTACTCTTATAATAAGGTTTTCTTTAACCAATTCCCAAGTCCAATTTCAGTGCGTTCAAGGGCTACTGCACTACTACGTTATTAAATGCGCGTTTCAAGGTTCTACCTTACTTAAGCGTGTTGGTTTTCCCTTAGATACCTAAAAGTATGGTAACAAAAATGCCCAGTACCTTTTGAACAATGATACATGTTGTTGCCTTGCGTTTACGCCATTAGTACAGTACATTAGTAGATAAGGAACCGCGATAAATTTTTTACAAAATTGTTTTTGTTTCAAAATGAAAAATATTATTGTCATAGCAACAATACTGTTGGAGCGTACATTACGTCCCAATACGTCTAGTAACAATATAATATTATAAATTATATTTTTATAATACATAGTAACAATATTAGAAATACACTAGATAACGGCCACCAATAGTGCAATGCATTAATAATACCTTTATCCTGAGAGTCTTCTTTCACTACTTGAACTTTAGTTTCAGCAGTCTCATCTTTTACCGCTGCCATTAGCACTTCAGCTACTTTTTCTTTTTCAAATATATCTTTTCCTGGTTCATCCTCCGAAGATGTTTTCTTTTCTGTCACTGCGTCCTCAGAACTTATTTTATCTGATATACCTTCTGATGATTTTCTGTCAGAAATTTCGATTTCTCTGCTGCTCTCAGAAGATATTTTATCTGATATGTCATCTTTATCAGAAGTTTCGACTTCTTCTGCTTCGGTAACGATAATTTGTAACTCCGGTTTGGGTTTAGCTAACTCTGCGTCACTTTGTAAATCACTTAATTTGCTGATCGATATCGATTCTGTTCGAGAATGTCGCTTTGGTGTCATTTTTTTAAATACGATATCAGGCTCATCTGCTTTATCCGATTCTGTTGAATCTTGTTTATCAGAATCAGAAGTCTTTGGATCGATTCTCAACGACGTAAATCCTACACTTTCTTCAAATTTCTCATCACCAAAACCACTACCTGAATCAACGGTTTCTTCGTATTCTGCTCGTTCATCAATATCTGATGAAGATATTTTGGCTTTAACATCTGATTGGTCAGATTTTAGCGACTCAGCTTCTGAATGGCGTCGTGAATCAGTGTGTTCTGAATCTTCAAGGGAATCTGAATAAATACGTTTTGAGAAGAAGCATTCCTGCACAGAATCGTCTTCTGGAACTGTTTCAATAAATTGGCGAGCCTTGGCACTTATTACTGGTGAATCTTTGCTCGTCATCTAAAATTGTATAATTGCAATAAATAAAGCACCGTAGTTGACGAACATTTCCAATAATGAGATTTTTTTAAACTCACCTTTTCTTGATCTCGGAGTCCATCGGGTCCAAGTACTTGAGAGCTATGTTCGCTTTCATATTTTATGATTTCCAATGTTTGGTTTTTAGTCTCTCTACTGTCTAACACGGTTGTTGTCGTTTTCAATATACTACTTTCAATATCACTGTTAAAGTAAGGTTTATGAGCTGGACTCGTTCCAATTTGATCTTCTAGTTCGGAAAATTGAGAAGTTTCATCTAATGAATCACTACGGTGTTTTGAGTCTTTGGAATATACCTGTAAGTATAAATATTTGAGTTATACATTTTACAACTAACACAAAATCAATTTTATAACAATACTAAATAATAATTCAAGTAAAATACAGAATCAGTGATAATATGATGAGAACAAGCACAAGATGAAAATAGAATGAATAGAAAAAGAAAGCAAGTTCTACAACATTATTATCAAACCATTGATGTATTTAAACACAATATTTCATTGAACTTAACATAAAAAATATAATATTAGCTTTTTTTATGTCTGAAGTATTTACTTACAAATGTTTTGTGAGCAAATCTGATTATATGCGTAATTGCATGTAATCATTCCATCAAATTTTGGGAATATAGAATATCGTTTTACCTTAGATTCTGTTTGAGACACAAAACTAACATCCCTTTCGGTGCTTTGCTGCAAATCTGCTAAAGAATCGGCTTTGTCAATTACGGAAGTTACAGATGATTCCTGAGATAGTCTTTTATCAATCAATTCTTGTACATCAGACCCCATTGAATCAGTTTTAGTATGTCTACTCAAGTCTGATTTTAAACTTGATATAGATACTTGAGTCTCCACCTAAAATTAAGTAGTATGCAAAAACAAATTAAAAACAGGAGAAACATAATTAGAGAAAAAACATTAAATTTTCGTTGAAGTGAAAAGAAACATTATGTGTGAGATGACAATGAATAATAAATATTAGTGAAATCATAATAATAATACAAACCTTTTCTTTAATTCTATTAGATACAGACACATCTTTTTCCTCTAGGGTTTCGTTTATATCTTCTTCACTAACTTTCGATCTTAATTCTTGAGTCATTTGTCTTTCTAGTTTCTGTTCTTTAATTATAATACTTTGTTCATCCTTTTGGTCTTCAGTATCTGATTGTACAGTATTATCCTCTTCGTTTGCAACTTCAAGCAACTTTTTAACTTCAAGATCCTTAGACAGGGTTTTATCAATTATGGGTTTAGATTTTGTCTCTAACTTGTCTACTTTGACAGTTGTCTGTGATTCAGTCTCTGTTTCTGAATCTGTTGATTTCTTTAAGAATTCATTATCTTCTTCAGAAGACACTTGAACCAGCGTCGAATCAGTTCTTATTGTTTTAGGGAATGGTCTAGATTTGTCATCTTGTTTTATTTTTGAATCAAAATGTTGAATAGTTTCTTTGACAGATTTAACAGTTTCAATGTGTTTTTCTGTCTCAACTGAAACCTTGTGAACAACATGGGTTTCTATACTAGATATCTGTTTAGATTGTTCTCGAACAAACTCTTGCGTGTATTCAATTCCTTGGTCTTGTTCTAGGGTATGTTTTTTCAAAGCTTCTTTTGTCAATTTTACTGTTGGTTTAGCTATTTCTATAGAAGATTCTTTCGACATTTTTGACTCAAATGTACTAATCTTATCTTTGAGCGGAGCCTCCGCAATATCTTTTTCATCATCCATGACTAACTCAGGCGATTTTTCTCCATCTTCCAATTTTTCTTCCACTCTAGATGTAACCTTTTCTTTTTGCGAAATAGCTTCTCTTGTGAATGTATCCGCGATTTTTGAATCTGCTGTCTCAGCTGCGGCTGACTTTTTTGGTGTTATGGTGACGTTGGAGAAATCACCCGAAGGGAATCTCATAGATTCGTTTCTCATATGTCTTTGTAAATGCTTTGGAGTGGGTTTAGCTGGTGAAGAAGGATCAAACTTTCGGAATTGCTCTACTTGCCTCTCCGCAGGTTTCACATCTTTGGTTTCTTCAACTTGTGATTCAACCACATCTACTAAATCATCTGTTTGAAGTTCTATATCCCTTTCTTCTTCTACTGTATCTGGGGAAGTCTTCGATCGTGTCTTTTCCAATTTAGGATCCTTTTCCATAACCTAAATGAATAGGAACGTTAGGTAGATAGACGTTTTGATCAACAGACGTAGTTAGATAGCGGATAACCCTGACTGGAGCTACCCGACTGGGGAAGGACCTTACAGAAGACTGCAGCCAAATAACAGCACCCTCGGGTAGTATGGTGTACCTTCACATGATCAAGGTTGGCAGTGCAGTGGTATTGTATAACGTCTTATAGTCGACGGTAACTGCTTCGTCAAATCTGTTTGCTGGAGTGCCTATTTCTAAAACGAGCATAGTTATAGCTTACCTGTTGTTCAATATCCTGAAATTTCTTAATATCTGGTTTGATTTGGGTTTTAATTTCAATGATCTCTTCTCTTATTTCTTTTTTCTGTTTTGATGCGGGAATTTTGCTTGAACTTAACTTTCTCGTTATTTGCTCTTTTCTTTCAGCAACGCTCCGCTTAACGTCTAGAATACAACATATACTTATAATAATGTAATAAAATGACATATTATTTTTATGTATTATTTTATTGTTCTGATACTTAACCTGAAATAAAAATATTGTATATTATGTCATGTTAACGGAACTGTTATTTTTAATTACCTTCGTCCTCTTCACTCTCTTCACTTGGCGAAGGTGTTCTTTCAATTTCACTTTTGTCTACAAAGGATTTCTCTTCAGGTGAATATTTGGCTTCATCCTGATCGTGTTCGGACTCTCGATGTTCCGAAATTTGATCATCATCATGTATTCTTTCCTTAAGTTTATTGTCTTCTTCTGCTAAAACATACAATAAGGAAAATTAGACAACCACTAATTAATAAAAAAAGTTGTATGGGTTGTTTCATACCTTTATACGCTTCGATTTCTTCAGATTCTTGCCGTTCTTGGTATATATTCCGTTGTATGCGCCTCTCATTAGTCATTTCTGACTGAGGTGCAATTATATCATCTCGGCCAATACGACAAAGTGCTAGTTCTAAAGAATTATCTGCAAAATACATTTGATTAAATTGGAGTATTATCTCAGGCATTATATCCTCGATGAAGCTACCTGAACTTGAACTTTATTGTGTTTCTGAAGAGCTCTTAGGGAAAGCATGCTGCTGGTAGCCGAAGGAATCCAATTTTCTTTTGATAGCTTCATACTTAAATTTTTACAAAGTTGAAACCGTAGTAGTTTAAAAATATATTTTTGGCACACATACCCAAAGCCTTAGTTCCAGACTGAGACTTCCAAAGCTTCAGCATAAGTTGGGCTTGCTCGGCAGCTGTAATTCTTTTCGCTTGGATCTGATTAACAGTGGCCACACTGACGCCCAGTTCATAGGCAAGTGCCACCCAATCTTTGCCTAACAGGTTACAGATGTCTTCCAACCTTTTGGGGGCAACATTGATAGATAATGATTGATATTCAGGCACCTTTTAGCGATATCAATTTATCATTGCTTTCAGATAAACAACCATATCATGGGTAATATTTAATTTAATCTTGACAGTTCGATATGCGTTTACTAATTGAAGTAGAAAGGTATTTATAATCGGTTTCTAACTACTTAATATCAATTATTAGTAGTGAGGTCGATTTCCAACTAACGTTATGTAAAGGTCAACAGACTTTTAAAAGAAATTCAACATTAATATTGATACAAAATCGAACCTGGGATCACTGAGCCGTCGTCTCCAGATTAGTTCTTGCTCCTCAGTACGTCGGGGTAAAGTATCAGAGGGTAAAGGAGAAGTTCTCTCTGTGGGCTCATCTGGTACCATGATGTTCAATATGGCGATCTGTAAAAGAGATTATTTCAAGCTATAAATATGTAGATCTGCACACCGACAGTAGGCCCAAAACCCTATGTAACTGGGGGAGGCTGACTCAACATATATGGGATAAGTGGTGGTAGTAGTAGTAGTTGGCCAAATCAGGCTACACTACGGTGGTCCCCAAAGAACATGCGAAAAGACACGGTAGAAAACCACACTAGCGATGTCACCTGGTACGATAAACTGTTTTTAGAAAACATGTTTGCTATTGTTATACTTACAGGAGTTGGCGACGGTTCTCCTTTAGGAACCTTCGGGTCCCTCATAAATTGGCATCTGCATATCGGTTCCAAGTCCTGAGTTTTGATCATGACTGGGAAAGCAACTCGGTTCTCTCTGAACGCCCTGAATGGTATCGACAACTGCTCACCAGACTTAGCAACGGGTACCAAATTCCCTCCAAATTCAAGATACACTGGCTTTCCTTCGTGGACCTATAGACATTGAAGGTTAATTTGCATAAAATAAACATTGTTTATATTTTCCGAAAAACATTAAAGAATTATCGCTGCTATTTCCTTATCTTTTACCTTGGTGTCAAAGTCAGTTACAGTTCAGTGTATTTTAAAATCACCTTAATCTTCATTTCCGAACGTTCCCAAAGGCCTTTGATGAAATTTAGATTACTAATTATGTAGTATAGTGGCAGTATCAATTTCTTATGACTTATGTTACTTACATAGTGAAATTATTTACGTACACTATTGAGTGTACGGAAGTAATGCCTGCTGAATTAAGTGGAACCAATTTTGTAGTTCATGTTAGAGCAGCAAGACTTACCTCTACATCTCTGCTCTTAGCAACTTGGATAAAACGTTCTATCCTCTCCAAAGCTTTATCTTCTTTGTCATCAGTGACACAGAACATGCGTAGCTGAGCCTGACATTCGTCAGTTCGTTTGGCGTAGACCACGAACCGTGCCATGAAGGGTACGTGGATTGCTTCCCTATAATAACGAGGTATATTTTATTTACCCTGCTTTGGAAGGTACGTAAAATCATCGATCTCAGCTAACTGTCAACTGTGTAATAATTATGAAAACTGAAACTGGCCTAACCAAATGATTACCCACTACATGGATCTCAACGGCAACTGCTGCGTGTGATGACCCCAAAGAAAATGGCACGAAAGAAGAATAGTTTATTTATGCGATTTATATTCATCAAATTCTTTGCACACTTTAAGGACTCAAGGATGCAAGTATTTCATCTCTAATAGCTAAACAGATTTTATGGACTATTTTGCGTTAGAGTTTTGTTAAAAGTGTCACGGTTTATACGTGACACTTTTAACAAAACTCTAACGCAAAATAGAGCACTATGTAACTTGTCTCCATTGTCTTCCGTTACTCGTTACTAGCCAAATTTTCTTTTGGTCCACTTCGTACCTGTATAATTCAGTAGCCATCTTCGTAGCTTCTTCGACATGCCTACAGTCAATCAGCCAATACCTAGCCGACACCGTAGTTGTGAACGATACACAATCATTTACAAATGTCAAAGGAGTATTCTCAGTAACATCTTCCCAATGAGCGCGGTTTGTTCCACCTGTGTCATAAAATTTGAATTTCATATCTGCCAGACCGTTTTTAATTCTAGACATGCTTTTGCAGTTTACTTTTACGGCTACAATTAAAATGCATTTCATCTCGTCTTTCAGTTCAAATGAAAGCTATGAGGCAGTATTCTGCGGCTAAAACGCTATTTGTTAACTGCCCCGATAATGAGTCTAACTTATATTGCATGCCAAAGCAGGCGTTTATTTCTACTACTTCAAATATCACTTTCACATGTTATATCTTTAATAATTGCTAAACGTTCTAAAAGTATATAAAAATAAGATGGAATTGTAGTTGTTTGTTTTACAGTTTACGAAAGAATAGCTCTTTTATTATAATCGAAACCCTAGTCAGAATAAAAAGAAACAAAATTTCTTAAAGTAATCAATGTGGAAAAAAGATCGGAAATAAGGAAGAGAGATTATACAAAATTAACAATAAATAATTTAACATATTACTTCCAAAACGGCCTATAGCAAATACACAACAAGCAAATACACAACAAGCAAGGACAACACATCACACAAATAAAATAACGTACTTTTAAAATACTTCTCATCAAAAATTAAAAAGTGACTAAATGTAACACTGTGACTGTCACCTGTTTCGTACGAATAGTGCTTATATGAAAATGATTGCTAATTTATCAAATCAATAATTTTCGTTGCATCTGGCTTTTCGTAAAATAGATCTCTCGAAGGACATTCACTGAAAAGAACCCAAAACTCCAAACAAAATTGAATCAAACTTTTATAACAAAAAGTGTTTTGTGGAAAAATGAAAAGAAACAGAAATGAGAAAAAAACACAAAAGAAGATGATATATGAAATCGAACTGATAGGCCGTTTTGGAAATAAATCTCTGTTTAATATAAGCAAAGTAACGAACATAAGAAACACTGACGTTGAATGATAATGAAGATGAAAATGGCACCAGTTGAAAATGTGTATTTAATGCTTACTCTATACCATAAGTTACATTTAAGTGTTTAAATTTCATATTTTGATGTGCCACCATTATGCAATATATTTAGATATTCTAATGTACCAACAATATTCAGTGAAGGTTTCGCAGTGCTTATCCTTGATGTCCCAAGATTTTATGATGATTATGATACAGAGTGAACGTGACAAAGCAAAAAATCAGCCCGTGCATAGAGGAAGAATGAATGAAAAGCAAGATAATCATGGAATAGCATTCAAAAAGTGAAAGAGGAAAGAAAATAACATATCTGATAGTTATACTCTAAAACAATTGAAGGCCGTGTAGAGTATAAATATCTGGTAAAACTCAATGATTTATGAGAAATAAGTACCAATTAGTAAATCAAAAGTACAACGAATTTTCAAATTAAATAAACAAAATTGAACCGATATTTTGATTTCTTTTTCGTATAATATTTCTAATGGTTTTACCTTCGAGAGATCTTTTGCGAAATACCCCTGTTGGTGCGCGCCGATAGGTGGCAGCACATTATTTAGCGCCACACACGGTGAGCGTGCAACACACACAAACACGAGAACAAAGACAATGTAGACACGCACAGAACGAAAACACAGGGACAAAACCCTTTCAGCTGCTTGTGTATTTGCTATAAGCGTTTGGTCTTTTAAATCATGTACTGCGGTATTCTATATAGTGATGATTGTTTTTGACTTAAACCAAAAAGAAACTACGCTATCTTTCTTTAACATGCTCATCCCGTTGTCTAAAAAATGGGGAGTTCACAATACCTGTATACCTTTGGACTACATTTACCAGTATGAATCATGATAAAATACTAAAACTTTCCAATAAACTATAGATACTCTATAAAAGATATTGAAATTTCAAAATCTATTGTCTACCAGTCTTTATGTAGAGCTATGTAATTTACCTACAAATTTACGATATTCTTAATAAGTTAAATTATTGTATCATTCTAATAGTGTTGTAATGGAATATTGGTATTATATTATATTGTTACTTAATCAAAACTTACGTAACGGCAGTAGTCACTGCAATGCAACTTTATACAAAATTGCTGCTTATTTCTACATCTAAATCGCAAGCAATGGCATAAATTTTTTTAAAACTTTTATTTTTGTGTTTCTTTTTACTCGGATGCCGCAAATAGCTTCAATTATCTGCACATGTCTATACCTGCACCAAATTGTGGCACACTTACCTTCATAGGCAAAGCATGTCATCAACATAGCAAACATAAGCCATACTCCATTGCAACACTGCAACGATCTATTTGACATTGGAAACCACCAAGCAACTATTATTAACCCGAAAGTCAAAGAGTTCAATATAAATTTAAAATTTATACATGTTCAGAACCGTCATAATCAATATTTTGGTAGTAATATGTACTTGACATTAAGCCTAGAGTAGGTTTATAGTAGTTTCCAATAATAAATAGACCCGCATTTTAAATAGCAGCGAACTATTCTAAATGTACCTGAGATGGAACAGAGCAGTCTTAGGGTTGGCGCCGATGACGTACTGTATTGGTTTGTCATACCCTGGGTGTGAGGCCTAGGGGCAGGCATACTCAGGGTAATAGCTTTATGGAACTTCCTTCTTCTGGGTTCTACAGTAACTACTGGTGATACAGCTACTCCACGACCAAGAAGCTTAGCAGTCAGTTCGGAGTCGATTATTTGAGCCTGTAATATAGTGCAATAATTTTTGAATTTGAACATTACATTTTTGAAAAGTAAAGGTTCTTTATGAATTGATTACTTACGGAATTATAAAGTGAATGATTAACAATTTAATGGTTCAGAAAGTAATATTCCAAAGACCAAACGCAATCGTAATAAAATATTACATGCTATGTGCATTTAAATAAATATCAATTTTTGTGTACTTACCCTCTTTCACAAATCAATTCTCTAAAGAATGTTTATAGTTTTCAATACCTTTTTAATTTCTTATAACTTTTATTTTTAAGCGGTGTAGGTTCCTTTCTATTCTAGCTTTATTAAATACTACGTTTAAAAATATAGAAAGGTTGTTGGTGGTTTAGAGAGCCGGTGCAAAATTAAGCAAATATGAACATTATGAAATCACAATTAAAGCATTTGAAAACAAATGGTCCACAGATCAAAATATAACTCAGACTTTCATCTATTTCTCACACATGCGCATAGAAAACAAGATGCCACACATTTATGAAGCTTAAAATAATAGCAAAACAATACACATAATTACATATATACAACATGCAACTCTCACGTTTGGTCTTTAGGAAATAAAGTACAAATTCGCACATAGATTCAAAAATATAACTAGGTAAAAGCATAGATAGACATTACCCAATAAATTTAGCCATCCTTAAAACACTACTTATGTATTTATGATACGTCACTCCATTTTTTAATAAACATATTTTAATAATACACACACATTTACTTCTAAACAATCCTTAATAATACAGTAGAAGTTATATCATCATGATTATCAATCAAATCATGCTTTACAAAAGCCTAAAGACCAACTAGAGATACTCCAAAACGAGGATTTGCAGTGTGAGAAAACCTGTCAATATACTGTTCAAGTTTCTACTGTGATTTCATACAATTCAATTTTGCTTAAACTGAAAACAAAAGTTGTCATAAATACTTTATTAAATATTTTGTCTACAACGTTTTAAAGTGAACATCTAAATTTATTGGGTATGACATAACATTCTTATAGGAGTATCGTACGATATATGCTATGCGCCTGTTTCATCAAATCTGTTGAAGCAATTTGTCGAAATATTTTGCAACCACGAATACTAAAACTACTTCGATTATCACATTTTGTACCTTTACGAAACCAAAGTATTGCACTAATTTTAAAGAATTATGATGCATCAGTTAAATAAACGGATGTGACTGAAACAGGCATTGTTTACTAGTTATTATTGTTATAATCACGGTATGTTAACATACGAGCCTTTGTTAATTTCAGCGATATGTGATGTAACATTAAATGAGATAAAATATTAATACATTAAAGTATTTTGTAAGTATTTAAGTAAATAAAATAAATCTTATTTCTAAAAAATCTTTGGCAATCGTATTTTGTACTTTTGGTAAGATGGCGAAAGCAAGACTATTAAATAAAATCTCATACGAATTATTATTAATGGATGGTAAATAGATGTCTGACAATGATGATGAAAATTATTTAACCAGTACAAAAATAATGAGTGTCTAAGCAATACTGCTACAAATATATCAAACATATGCATGATTTATATTATTCTAGTAAATTAGAACTGTAACAAAGAGCTTAGCTTTCGAATCAAATATATAATTTCGCCTAACACTGATACTATATAGTGACTTTGCTACAAGAACACAATCCATAATAACTTACAAATAATAGTAATTTAGTGAACACATATGTTCTACAATCTAACATCGAAATACACGTACAAATAAAAGAAATAGCTAAAGTATCTAAGAGTCCTACTTTAAAAGTTATACAAAATAGTCGTTACTATATTTCATAAGACAAAGATATTACTGACCTTGTCAGTGTTACAATCCTAAATTATTTTAAATATAATACTAGAGCATGTTATACTACCAAATAAGAGAGAATCGTTTTTTCTTAGAAACGTTGTTAACTGTGATCTTTTTAAGATTCTTATCCTTCACACCTTTTCGGGGCTTAAAGAGGTTTACCTGTAGGCCAACTTTGATCTTCTTCGTCAACGCGCCTTGAGGGAATACAGCTTGGACTTGTGGTACAACTGAACTGGATACCATACCACCTGTAATTTTTTTTACATATGAATCCATAGGTTTTCATTACCAAACAAATATGTGCATTTCTTTTTTATTCGTTTGTCTTTAAAAAGAGAACCCCCTGCACTAGGTATCCTGCACCGCGGGGGTAGTTTACAAACATGTAATTCACCAACACAAATTACACCTAGACTCCAAACAACTGTCTCTGGTTTACATAAAGATACTTGCCAGACCCCGGAATCGAATCGGGGACCCGTGATCTAACCCCTAGATCAACAAGGCAATTCCACTTTCACTTCTATACTAATATAAATTTGTATCTTATATATTACTACACCAAAGCTCGGCACTTTGGTGTAGACATATATAAGAGCTTGGGAATTGACATAGGTCGTCTCTATTGTTGGTTGAAAGTGAACGTCGAATTGAGCAGAATAACCCACGGATCAAAGTGAATATAGTTGATTTGTGATAAAAAAAAATAGTTTCCATTAATGGGTCATAATTTATTTCTTCGTACCTTCTGGTCCGATAGCGTGCACCTCTTGTCGAATACGTGATATCACAGCAAAGTATTGTGGGAAGTCGTGTGTCAGAATTCTTGTGACACGTGGCACATCCCAACCTTTCTCATCGTCAGTTGTCTCTGTTAAATGATAAATTTCAATATTTTAATACACTACATTTATGTAAAATAGAATATTCATAATAAAACACAACAACGATAAAGAATCCATCAGATTTCAAAGTAAACAAATGTTAATGCAGATTATTTTAAACATTACAATACCTGCATTATGAATGTCAAGAACCGTTTAAAATACTGACTTGTCAAATCGTTATTGATTTACTAAACCAATATTAGTCAAATTGACATGGTTCTTACCTTCAATCTCTAGAGTTTCATGTAGAATGTCCTGGACGACATCTTCTGTAGCATCAGCGTTATGCTCTCTCCAGCTAGTGCCGTTATCAGATCGGAGTATCACAATTTCTCTCTCCTTTCCTCTGAGAGATGCATAGTGAGGCACTTCCAGAATCACCGGACTGGAGATGAGGTTAAAATTATAGCAAAGTTTACTTTAAAAACGTCCGGCATGGAGCTTTTCTAAGGTTGTTTAAAAGATATACAAGCAGATTTTTTTAATTACTTTTGATAATACCATGATGCATTAGACCGAAAGCTGTTTAGAGACTTTACTAATTTATTTAGATACATTTTATTCAATTGTGCAGATTGCCTATTATTACCTTGACAATATAAAGTTTATTATACGAGTAGGTGTGTACAATATTCTAATAAAAAAAGTTGGTTTGTCAAATCTGAATAGGTTACTATCTTGTAGCCAGTTTACCAGGAACTAAAAGAAATTAGCAGTTTACTTACCCTAAAAATTTGGCGGAGACTGGTCCCATTTCAAGGACTCTAGAGGCTAACGCTTCACCTTCCATTAGAGGTGGCATATGGTTGATCCTTGATGGTTTCAAATATCTGTCAAAAAGTACAAAAGTAATTTAACTAAATCTGGTTGTTTAAAAGGGAAATGTTGCCTGTAAAAAATCTCCGGCTTCGATAAGGCCAACCGTTAACCGTTTAAGGAATTTATGAATCTTACTTAATACTGTAGCGATCAACATGCTACATACTTTACATAATTTATCCGAAAATCTGAACGATCACGAAATATCGTATACAAATGCGACAATTACAAAAAAAGTCCTACACCGCGATAGCGAAGTTTACAAAGCAATTCGCACGGTTAAAAAAATCACCAGTTACAGTCATAGGGGGAAAGGCGACGCGCCCCCCTGCCAGATAGGCGCCTTAAATATTATTTTAAAGATTCTTCCCTATGTTTAATAAAAAGAAAATGCTAGCCGAAATTTTAATCTTAATTTGACAGCATTTGCTATTAGTTAGTTTATATTTAGATTTCAGGTAAATAGAAAGTAAAAAATCTTTCTGCCCTGGCCTAAGCAGTATGATAATATTTTTGGTTTGTTCGTCAGTAATTTCTAGATTTAAATTATTATAACAAATTACAAAGCAATCAGTACATTAAAGCTACATAAAAGTAACGGAATACTTGGCATGGCTTTAAATTATGTGATCTACGATGATCCAACTCAACCAACCAGGCCAGATACATAGAGAAACAGAAATGCACTAGAATTTATTTATTTATTTATTTATTTATTTATTTGATTATAGACGAGCAGCATAGAGCTGATATGTCTATTTCAGGCACTGTTGAAAGTTTGATAGTCACTTCACATATTCACTGAATGTTTTATGTTCATTATGTTTGTTTAAGAGTCACGTTATTTGTGCGTAACCAATTATCAAGTCTGTTTTTAAAGGAGTTCATAGATGTGGCAGACACTACTTCCTTTGGCAGTCTGTTCCAATTGGTAACCACTCGGTTGCTCAAAAAGTGGTGTGCAGTGTTGGTTTTGGCTATCTCATGGTTTATTTGATGTTGGTGTCCACGCGTGGGTTTTAAGGTTGTCTTCAGGTTGTATATTTTTTGAATGTCAGGTAAATTGTATCCAGATGTCAGGATTTTAAACGTTTCAATAAGGTCGCCACGGAGACGTCTTTCTTCAAGTGTAGTGAGGCGAAGTGTGCGGAGTCTGTCTTCATAGGGCATTCGACGTAGAGCTTGTGGTATCTTGGTCGCTTTTCGTTGGACACTTTCTAAAAGATTAATGTCTTTTTGAAAGTTTGGGCTCCAGATTTGAAAGCCATATTCGAGTAATGGGCGTACATATGTTTTATAGATCTTTCTAAAAGTTTCAACTGACATTGCTTGAAATGATCTACGTATTACATAAAGAAATGAGTTTGCTCTCTTCACTATACCAGCTATATGTTCTTCCCATTTCAAATTGGATGTTACGAGGATGCCTAGGTCTCTCTGTTGATTCACAGCTTCTAATGTGATTCCGTCGAGATTATACGAAGTCTTAGGATTTGCTCTACCGAGATGAAGAATAGTGCATTTAGATATATTTAGTGTAATGATCCATTCCTTGGTCCATCGAAGAATACGGTTTAGGTCGTCTTGTAGTTGTCCACTGCTGGTAATTGGGTTTGTAAAGAGCTTTCCGTCATCAGCGAAAAAGGCGGATTCTGAATTTATTAATTCTGTGAGATCATTTATGAATATTGTAAACAGATGAGCAGAGATGACTGATCCTTGTGGCACTCCACTGAGCACTTTCTTGATTTGCGACAAGGAGGTACCCACACGTACTTGAAACGTTCTGTCTGTCAGATAATTTCGTATCCACTCAAGCAGCGAGCCGCGTATTCCGAAGTGTTCTAGTTTCATTAAAAGGCGTTGGTGGGGGACTCTGTCATAGGCACGTTCATAGTCTAGGTAACACACATCCACGGGTTTGCCATTATCTACATCTTTTGTCCATTTGTGCATACACATTAGTAAGTTGCTAATGGTTGACCTTCTCTCAATAAATCCATGTTGCTTTGTCGATATTATACATTGCTTGTTTAAGAACTGGGTCAATTGTTTATCAATAATTTTTTCCATAATCCGTACAATGATGCTAGTTAGACTTATTGGACGAAAATTGGCAGGAAAGGTTTTGTCTCCTTTTTTATAGATGGGTGTTACAACTGCATGTTTCCAGTCTGACGGTAAATATCCATTTTCAAAAGATAGTTTCATTAGTGCTGCAAGAATGGGGGCAAGGGTCTCTGGGCAATTTTTTATTATACAGCATGGTATTTTATCTGGTCCAGGAGAAGACTGTAGTTTCAAGTTAGCAATCACACTTTTTACATCCTCTACGGTGAAGGAAATATCACATAGACTTTCCTCTACACAGGGCATGGAGTTAATCTCTAGTTGTTGGTTCAAGGTTGGTTCCTTACAGTAGGCTTTCTGAAACTCTTCAGCAAATAAGTTGGCGATGTCGTTAGGGTCTGTCTTTAGGTCACCATTCGTACTTCTGATAGTTGGAGGAATGCCAACTTTTGAAGTTGTGCAACGACGGATGTAAGAGTAAAAGGCCTTATCTCCATGGTCTAGAAGATTCAATTCAAAGAGACTTCTTTGTCGTCTTGAGCTAGCAACACATTTATTGTTAATTTCTCTAAATGCCATGTAGTCTTCTGGGGCACTAGATGCTTTGTATTTGTCCCACAGAAGTTTTTTTTTAGTGATCAATTCTAGAACACTTTTGTTAATCCATGGCTTATTACGTGATTTAGTCTTTACTATTTTAATTGGTGCATGATTATCTATGGTTTTATTGAGTGCCCCCAAAAATCCCATCCACAGTTGCTCCGTGTCATCACGTGTCAGGTCAATATTCTCTAGGTTGTTTTGCAAGTCTGTTCTAAAAATATCATAATCGATACGGTGGTAATTTCTTCTGTATTTTGGAATGTCACTAGATTTCTCCAGTTGACATTGTATGCTGAATTCCAGAACACAATGGTCACTCTTACCGATTGGAGGTTTATGGCTTGCTTCCTTTATAAGTGTCTCTTCATTAACCATTATTAAATCCAATAAAGAAGGTTCATAGCCAAGTCGATATCTTGTGGGCTTGTTAACTATTTGGATTAGATTACTTTCAATAAAGATATTTTTGAAAAGTTCTGCTGCTCCAGACTGGTTTTGATTCAGTTGAATTGGCCATTTTATGGTTGGATAATTAAAGTCACCGGCTATAACAACAGTGTTATTTTCGGCTGCTGTAATGAGGTTTTGTAGTAATAAGCTGTCGCGTGGTTTCCAAACGCTTTCGCTGCTGTCATCAGGTCTATATACACCAATTACAAGGAAGTGGTATGTGCTGAATTGTATGTCTATGTATAAGGATTCCGTCTCATTAGACATATACTGTTGATTGAGTCTGCTCACAATTGGAATACCATTTACACAGTTTTTTACATATATTGCCACACCTCCACCTCTAGTTTTGCCTTCCTGTTTGTTTTTCTTATGGGGGCGGTCTAACCGGAACAAAGTGTATTCAGGGATATTGTATGTACTATTGCGATCATTAGTTGTAAGCCATGTCTCAGTAATTATTACAATACAAGGTTTATTGTTGTTTACATAAGCTAAGAAAAGATCAACCTTAGAGTGTAGAGACGAAAGATTGGTGTACATAAATGTAAGGTCAGTATACAGGCACCTGAAATTGTTTATTAGTTTTTTTGCTGGACAATCTTAGGGTTGCCTTTTATATATTTTATTGTCAGGCCAGTTTCACCTCTTTCGGTACGGGTTTTAAGAGACTCCCGAAGATTTTCCAGTTCTTGCCGTTGTTTAGGCGTTTTATCGTCATAAACTCTTACCTCCTTATTCGCCTTACTCTTATTTTTTAGTATCCAAACTGCATCTTGTCTTGACTTTAACACTACCTTGATCGGCCTTGTTTTACCAGGTTCGCGACGTCCTAGGCGATGAATTGAGGACACCCTGTCGCTGAAGTCAGAGCCATTGTTTATGTCTTGTAGAATTTTCTTAACACAAGTTTCATCATGTTCTTTTCTATCACTGCCTACATCAGATACATTTTCCAGAATTCCAACCAGGATAACGTTGTTGGCTCTTCGTTCTCGCTCCAAAATTTCCTCAACCAGGGCGTTAGTATCAGGTGTTGACGATACTGGTGTCGCCGTTACCGTCGGTATGGGCGACGGTGAAGAGAGAGCTTCTGTTAGCTGTTTCTTTAAGTCACTCACTTCTTCGCGAAGTCCATCATAGGATTTAATTAATTTCGGTACTTGAAATAAAGCCTCCCTACAAGGGGGACAGAGGAAAAGTAGCGTACGTTTGCCCTTTAACCCCATGACGCGCGCCTCACTGCTTGTAAGATTACTGCATTGTAAACAGATATTTCGTTTGCAACCATCACACTGCACTGTTTGATCGTCGTTGTGGTCAACATCACATTGAAAGCACTTCATTTTTATAGGTTTTTGAGAAGTAATGTCTACACAAGAACTCCAAAAACTCAATGAGATTTAACACTGTTCACAAGGGTTAACACCGGGAATATCACTCTGTTTAATCTTTTCACAGTTAAACACTGAGCTATCAAGAATATTAATCCAGTTTTTGACACAAATATCAATCAATAACTATTTTTATTCTCGATTATAAATAGGACACGATTTTCAACAATGCTCCTTTTACTGAGGGTAGAGAGAAAAAAAGGACAGTAATCACACAAGCCAGACTTACCTACAAGTGATCCTAGTAGGTTGTTGCGCAGATAGAGGGGGCACAATAACCCTGACTCCTCCACCACGACATCCCCTCATAGCACCGCCTCGGGCGTCGACCAAGAAAGACACCAGGAAACTAAAAGTGGTAAAAGAAGAAAGCATATGGATATGAGTGTTAAGGTATGGGACAAATTCTTATCGACTAACTGATTTAATGGTCTCCGGTAGATCTCAGAAATATAGATGATTCTGAGGAAACTGTTAGCACAATCATTTTGAAGGAACCGCAGGTCCGAATAGAACTAGATTAAATCAAATTTTTATAAGCCACTATTCTATAATGAGAAGACTTATTTGAGCCTTTTGCGGTTGAAACATTGGGTCCGTAGGGTCCTAGTGCTCACGGGTGGTTAGAGACTTGTCGCGTAGGGTGGTCGACACTACCAGCGACCAGAGGGCTGGCACTTATCTCGTACGTAACGCTGCTAGTTTGAGTTAGCGATTGGGCACAATTAAAAGAAATAATTTTCACTTACTTCTTCCATTGTAGCTTTTTCCTGCAAGCGTATTCCAGGTAGCATGCGCAACATACAGCAAATTAATGAATATACTCTGAAATAAATTAAAATATAAACATGTTTTTGTAAACAATATTAACTGTACGAGTGGATAAAAGCAAATTTTAGCAAAACATCTAAACATTATTTCTTCTGTCTATAAAAATAAACGAATCCCCTGCATATAGGTAGGTATAACCTGGATGCACAAGATGCATTACCAGAGCATGGGCTTCTGGTTTACACAAAGACACTTGACCGACCCCGGAATCGAATCGGGTTGATCTAAGGGCGCCTTTAGATCACTGCACCGACCAACAAGGCATTGTGGTTATAAAATTTGCTGTTTATTGTATGGACAAATTCAAACAATTTCATACTAGAATCCATTTTTCATTTTCCTTATTATTCGGGATTAGGTACTGACTTGGGCATAGTAGGGTCCACGTTGTAGCAGTAGCCTTCAGGAGCTTGAGCAGTGCTGTATCGGCTAATGCTCTTCACCACCACCTCTTGTTGGGGCTGGTATGGTATACCATTTACGGAGCCTGTGTAAAAATGTACTTGTTAAAATATTTTGATTAATAAATCTGGTATCAGGGGAATAATAATCGACGAAAAAAAACTCCATAACGTTTCTCTCTGAATATTATTGTATTCAGTTTTGAGTGTCAGAGTAGCTTCAAGCTAGTTTTCCCTAGTAATATTAGGATTTGCCCTTCAAGGATTGCTAATAGATAAAAATTTGTATTTATAGGTAAATATATTAGTGTCATCATCATACATTGGTCATATAACAATTCACTAACTGGATTCGGTTCTTATTCTTCATCAACTGTTAATATTACCTTGCGATAATTCCATGATATTCTTGTGGCTCATAGCCGACTCTGTTCTTTCATCTTTAGTGACGTCAATAGGCAGCGAGTCATCGCCAAGCGACTTCATGTCGTCAGCTGTCAAATATCTATACGGCTGGTCATTGAGGATCGTGTCTTCGCCTAAAATATACACATCTTTAAACCAATATACAGATAATGCCCTTTATTAAGAACTGTTGTAAATAAATCTAAGCAGTCAATGATAGAAAAGGTAAAGACGAATTATGAATAAGTTCTTAGCTCATGACGACAAAGGCAAAGAGCTTTTTGAGCTTTTTTATTTACAGTAAGTGATAGAGAATAATAGAAAAGGAAATTTACAGAATTAAGATCCCCAAATGGCTTGACAAATTTCTAAGCTCTTGTGCGGTTCAAAAGGGTTTGGTTTTTGAAATTGGCGCATATGTATTAAAAAAACAATAGGATTTCTTGTAACAATTTACCTCCTTCTTCTTCTGAATCAGACATAAATGTCTCCAGCATTGTCTCGGGAGCAACTACTTTATACTTCTCCTGCGAAGATGGGACTATCGATGGTTCTGATACTTCTTTTAAAGTTTCCATAACGGTGACGTATCCCAGTTTTGATGCTATATCCAGGGGAGTTTGACCATTCTGTACAATAAGAATAGAGTTCACAATTTTTTTATATAAAGATTCTTCCTAGAATTCTGCTTAACGATGAAAAAGTCAAATTTCATATAATAATGGAATAGTTAACAGAAACGTATATAAGAAAAACGTGTACTTAATCAACCAATTCGTAAAATGTACCGAAAAACGAAATAACTATGTATTTCAAAGACTAATAATTGTGATGGATAGAAAACGCGACAGTGGATTACGCCAACATAGATAGAATAGATGTGACAACTAGTCACTACATAGTATAAAACAAAGTCGCATTCTTCTGTCCGTCCCTATCCTACTTCCTACTAATATTATAAATGTGAAAGTTTGTAAGTATGTATGGATGGATGGATGGATGGATAGATGGATGGATGGATGGATGTTTGTTACTCTTTCACGTAAAAACGACTGAATGGATTTTAATGAAACTTTATAATAATATAGCTTATACATCAGAATAACACATAGGCTACAATTTATAAAGATATTGTGTGTAAATGTATAGTGATATTAAGTTAAATTTTAATTTCTAATTGTCAAATTTTCAGCCATATTTAAATATAGACAACATAAAGTTTCGCTGTCAGTTGCGCTTTGTTATACCACGTAGGTATTATATCACATTCTACGGGAACGGGATAAAAATCTTAGGTATCCTATGTCCGACTTTCTTTTAAATATAGAATATATGTCCAATATCCATGGACAATACACAAAATCATACTTAATATTATAAACCTGAAAGTGTAAATGTGTGTAATCCCGTTCCGTGTTATAAAACATAGTTTATCAAAATGCAACTGCTGGAATAACAAAACTTCACCGACAGCTAAACGCTATGTTGTCTATAGTTTGACAAATTTGACAATTAGAAATTTTGAAGTTGACCGGTTGATGTATTTCTTTCGAGTAAATATTAGCTTATTGTGCCGAACAATGAAGAAGAACTAAATAATGCACGTGAAGATCACCGCATTAGTATGGCTTGAATCCGTGCTTCTCAATCACAAGAGCAAATCGAGGCAGCCCGTGAAACGGTTTGGTTGGGAATGCAAAATCGTCGAGCAAATTTAAGAGATCAACAACTAGATAATTTTCGAGACACAAGAATAAATTTATAAAGTAGGTACTACATAATTAGGATCGAGCAACGTTTCGATACGGTGGCAGCACTAATTACTGCTTGCATACTTGCGTCCGCATTGGACCTATAGATGCCATGTAATATTACAAAACACTCCTCAGCGGCTAAAGTTTTATCAAAATGGAAAATCGTCATCTGGGACGAATGTACAATAGCGTATACACGTGCATTGGAAGCACTTATCCGATCCGACCGAACACCTACGCAAGGACTCGAGATGTTTTGGAGGCGCAATGATTTTACTGTCTGGCTATTTCTGCCAAACACTGCCTCTAATTCCAAGATCGACTGCTGCCGCCGAAATAAGCGCTTGCCTCTAATCATCGAAATATTTGGATTGATTTTATTTTCTCAGAATTTCTGTTCATCGAAGGACGAACTCACAAACACAAAAATAATGAATGGTTGACTAAGCGAGCTGTTTTCGCGGCTAAGAATATATATATGTAGATGACATAAAGTAACTAACATAATTCAGAATGAAATCATTGGTACACTGCATTAATTCAAATATAATGACTGTGTAAAAAAAGAGAAAAATATATAAACCAAAACCACCAAACCTGTGCAACGGAACGCGTTTGGTGGTAAGTGAATTGATGAACAATGGAATATACTCAAAGTAAAGTTGGAAGGTGAGGAAATTCTCATCCGAGGATCCCGACGATATCAACTGATATACCGTTTTAGTTTTAATGATTTCCGATCCGTCGTGCATTCGCCGTGACCATTAATAAATCACAGGGCCAATCCTGGAAAGTTTGTGGCCTAAATCTAGAAAATTCATGTATTTCCCAAGATCAATTATATGTGGCATGTTCCGGGTCAGAAGACCATCTGCGTTATTTGTTCATGCGCCTGATAATAAACCGAAAAATGTCGTCTGTCACAAGGTGATTCACTGAAAAGTGCAGTTACTAAAATAGATGGCCAATAAAGTATAATTAAAATCGTAGATGTTTTATTTATATTTATCCTGATAAAAAGTTAATAAAATAAAATATCTGCTCATTTATTGCCTTTAAGGCGAAACAAAGTTCGCCGGGTCAGCTAGTGTATGCATAAATCTTTAAAACTACGCAACGGATTTTGAAGCGGTTTTTTTAATAGATAGAGTGATTCAAGAGGAAGGTTTATATGTATAACACACCCCCGCTTTGCACGGGCGAAGCCGGGGCGGGCCATTAGTAAATAAATAAATAAAATAAATCGATATGTACGAAGTGTTAGTTACTCTATGTGATAGAATCAGAAATGAGGAAATCCGTAGAAGAACTAAAGTGACCGACGCAGCTAGAAGGATTGCACAGTTGAAGTGGCAATGGGCAGGCCACGTGGCCCGAAGAACGGATGGCGGTTGTGGTTTATAAGTCTTGGAGTGGCGTCCACGTATGGGAAAAAGAAGCGTGGGAAGACCCCGACTAGGTGGACGGACGACCTTGTGCAGGTCGCTGGGAGTCGGTGGATGGGCTCTGCACGAGATCGTGCATTGTGGAAATCTATGGGGGAAGCCTATGTTCAGCAGTGGACTTCAGTGGCTGATAGATAGATAGATAGTACGAAGTGTGAATTGATATTTAATTTAAATTAAAATAGGGACTTCCAAATGTGGACTAAGGAAATCACTTACTGTAGTAGCAGCGTTGGCGTCCGCTCTGTTCTCCAACAGTATATTGACAATGTTAATGTGACCTTGTTGAGCTGCGTGATGCAGTGCGGTATACCTAAAAAGAAAAAAAAACATGTGGATTTAGAATACATAGTGTCACCACCCTATTCTCACCTAAGGGCCTCGTAAGACAAAAGGAAATGACAAGACCTATAACCTACCTAGTCGCAAGATAAAGAAAACTTGATACTAAACCCTGTGCCCGCCCGTTTGGCCAGCGTTGCACATTAGGCTAATGACTCTCCATGTAATGGTAAGACGCCCGACTCAGCAGTGGTGGTAGTAGTTTACTTTTAATCTAGATCATCATCATCTTCATCAAATCAGCGTATAAATGACTCACTGCCGAGTCGGACCTCCTCCCATCACAGGGAGGGGGTTTAATTAGCCACGAACTACTTCGTTCCAGGAGTACGGTCTGCGTAAGATTCAAATAATAATAACTGACAATTGTTCTCGGTTAAAATATGGAAATATTCAATGAAATTTGTCAAAATATTTAGAAATTTCGATAAAATGACGTAATTTGAAATTTTAGCCACTCAGTACTAACAAATTGTATGGAAACTCAAATTCAAATCATTTATTTTGTTTAGGTCACGGTGGACACTTACAAAAAGTCAATACATTATTCATAGTGATATTATATAATAAAAAAGGGCTACCGCCTACCACCAGTTCGGAACGCGACCACTGCTGAGAAGAACTGGCAAGAAACTCAGACGGCTTGTCATTTTCTTTTTCATTGCTTTTGTTTCTTTCTGCTTTCTGCTGCTTTCTTATGTTTATGTACAATAACATAAATAAATAACATAAAATACTGGCATTGAACAGCTTAGTCCCAAGCAGCTGTGTCGTTTATATAATCAGCAATGCGGTATTTGTACGCTTTTTGTAAAGCTTTGTCTTGACCGTCTTTTTAAAGGCATTGTGAGGCAATTCTCTAAGTTGCATGGGCAGTTTGTTATAAAAGTGTATACATTGACCCATGAATGAGTTACTTATTCTGTGGAGAAAAACCGTGACGGTGTTGGGTATATTCATAGCTAATTAATTAATTCATGATCGTCATTATCCAATCGGGTGTCTGTCCTGCGCGCTATGTGCCCTGCCTAGTTTTAAGCTAGATATGGTTGTCTAAATCCACTCACTCTCTTAAAATTTCTTCCATATCATCCTGACTTTGTGATGAAAAGCTACTTACCCGTGACTAGTCTGCGCTTTCACAGATGCCCCATTGTCTATCAGGAACCTCACCATGTTAGGCTGTCCATAGTGGCTGGCTATGTGAAGAGGAGCGTACCCACCCTTGGTACAAATATCCACCTGCAAGTAAGGATCATATTGGATTGAATGCATACCAAATGGGAAGTGGCCAAAAAAATTGATATTTGTATGTATTTTAATACTTGATTATTAGTAACTGGCGACCCGCCCCTGCTTCGCATGGCTCAAACTCAAACTCAAAAGGAACTTTATTTACGTAGGTTTCATCACAAAACTCTTTTAAATCGTCATATTTATAAATACCATTATCATCTTAAGGCCCCTGTCCCACACTAGGTGGTAGTCTCCATACACACCTATCAGTCGTTATACGTACTCACACACAACTTCTCACTCCTATTAATCTCCAAATTAATCTTATAAACCTTTCTGTTGAATCAATCTATCTATTAAAAAACCCGCTTGAAAATCCGTTACGGACGGACAGACGACAGCGACTTTGTTTTATAATATGTAGTGATTGTGATGATATTTAATGCGAATAAACTTAATTTTTATTTAAATTAATTATAAACTATAAAAGCGCCATGATCAGTCACCATAGTTGTGACGTCATAATGTTATAACAAGCTGATTGCACGATTATATACAAAATAATTGAGTTTGTGAGAGGATGTTACTGTTTCACGCAAAAATTTCTGAATGAAACTTTACAATAATATGGCGTACACATCAGAATAACATCACTACATAGTATAAAACAAAGTCGCTGTCGTCTGTCCGTCCCTATGTATGCTTAAATCTTTAAAACTACGCAACGGATTTTGAAGCGGTTTTCTTTAATAGATAGAGTGATTCAAGTGGAAGGTTTTTAAGTATAATACATGCATAATTGCACCCGTTCAAAGCCGGGGCGGGTCGCTAGTATATACATATAAAGCAATAGTGTGAATTGTCTATATAAATAAATAAAATTGCAGTGTGTGTGTTTGTAATATTAAAATAACCGCTTTATACTAAGACCGCCCCTTGTACAAATTGTTGCTTATAGTGTGTTCTGTATAATTATCTTATGTACAATAAAGAGTTCATCTATCTATATATCTACATATACCAAAACAAACATTTTAACCTTTTTTCTCTGTCTGTTTGTTTCGGCTCTAAAATGGCTGGACCTTTTGATTCTTAAGCGGTATTTAGGTTCGCTATACGCGTTTTCTACTTTTAAAAAGACGTGTTCAATCCGCACATAGATTTTTATATGTTTAAAAAGAGATTCTATATACATACTAACCTCTGCACCGTTCTTGATTAGGAGTTGAGCAACTGAAACCCTGTCTTCTTGAGCAGCGAGGTGCAACGCTGCCAGCCCGTTCTTGGACTGCTGGTCTACGTCAGCGTCGTGCTCCAGAAGCAATGAGCACATCTCCGTGTGTCCCTTGGAAATAACTTCAATTCAAACAAGTTGCCCAAACTCACCAGCACTAACATGACTATCTGCCTTTTGCCCAGTCAGTCATGTTGGGACAACAGATTTACAAGATCTCTACTACTACCACTCATAAATGACCCACTGTTGGGCCTCCTCATATCACAGGGAGGGTCATTGGCCTACTGCGCCATGCTGGCCAGACGGGCTGGCAAAGACGTATCAAGTTCTCCTTCTCTTACAGCTAGGTTTTCGGGTTTGTCATTTCCTTTGACGGCTCTTACGACACCCTCAGGGATGGAATGGGCTGGTGACACAATGTATTATGCTGGCAGCAGCAAAGGTTTCCTTCAGCTGCCATTCACCATGCTCTCAGCCGACACCCTCAGGGATGGAATGGGGTGGTGACACAATGTATTATGCTGGCAGCAGCAAAGGTTTCCTTCAGCTGCCATTCACCATGCTCTCAGCCGACACCCTCAGGGATGGAATGGGGTGGTGACACAATGTATTATGCTGGCAGCAGCAAAGGTTTCTGCCATTCACCATGCTCTCTGTAGAATACATGATGTCTTCTCTATAGCTCTTCGGTATACCGTCCGTGTGGATTTATAATACATAGTGTCACCACCCAATTCCATACTCAGAGTGTCGTAAGAGCCGTCAAAGGAAATGACAAACCCGAAAACCTAGCTGTAAGAGAAGAAAAACTTGATACGAAACCTGTGCCAATCCGTCTGGCCAGCTTGGTACAGTAGGTTAAGTACATGTAACTGGAGGAGGCCCGACTCAACAGCGGGTCTTTAATAGGCTTATTAGTAGTGGTATATCGTGGCGCAGTAGGTTAAGTACCCTCCATGTAACTGGAGGAGGCCCGACTCAACAGCAGGTCTTTAAATGGCTGATTGGTAGTGGTATATTGTTTGTTGCAATAGTAAGGTTGACTGACCTGCTGGGCCGCTAGATGAAGTGGCGTGAACCCAGCTTTGGACTCGGCATTGGTGACTGCTCCGTACTCCAGCAGAGTTGCAGCCGTCTCCATCTGGTTCTTGCGCGCTGCTATATGCAGGGGTGTATGTCCGTTCTTCGCTACAGCCTTTGGGTAGAAAACTAATTGTAAGTGGAGAAATTAATGTAAATAAATAAGGAATAGGACTGACGCCCGATGGGCCAGAAAAGTCGTCGAGTGGCGACCGCGTTCCGGAAAGCACAGCGCTGGTAGGCTCCGACACGGTGGACTCAACTCTTTTGAACATATTATATCCTTGAGATTAACTTGAAAGGAAACTTTAAAAAGATCCTGTATTACTCGCACCTTCAAAATCCAATGTTTAAATACAAATAGATAAAATTGGAGTGTCTATTCGTAATTATTTATTTAATTAAACTCATCAATACATCCCTCCAAGCTCATAAATGTGCAAGAATGCTTTGACGTTGAAAAAGTTTTTCTTGCACCTTTATGAGCTTGGAGGGTTGTATTGATGATTTTGATGATTATAATTCTGTAACTACATACGTCTTACAGCCGCGAATAACATTTTAATCAACATAAAACCTAGCACTGACCTGCAAATTGCAAAAAACGTAAGAAACATTGTATTTCGCGGGCTACCCTGGAGCATCCACCTTAATGCATGGAGGACTTACAGCTACTAAAGGTTTATGTGTGGCTTAGGGATAGCTTCATTAAGCCAATAACAAGTCCTCACTTATAGCTATTGATTAGGAAACTTAGGAGCAAACAGAGTACAAATGTACTACAAATAAATGTTAGGTATTGCTGTAGAAACGTGCTTTGTTTGCCTACATAAAAACAGTTGAGTTATGCGCTTTCTTGCCAATTTAACACTAGTTGAAAACGGGTCAATATCGTGCTGCTCACACAGATCGTTAAAACTAATACTGGCACGCACTAAGTAGCTATTTTGCCTATAATTTGTTAAGCTAACCGGAACACTAAGGGGGGCTTTGATGCGGAATGATTTAACTGGTGCTTTAAAATCAATAGGCCTTTTTATAGTTCGCATAGCGCAGGCGCGTCCGCCATGTCAAAAACGCAGCAGTATGACAGTTTCGGGCATTTTTCATAACTATGGATGTGCAACAAGCATTATCACACATCACATTTTTAAATAAAGTGCCCGAAAAACATGACGGAAGTTCGGGATTGCGCACAAAATATTTTCAACTATAACAAGCTTAGTAGGTCTGGACAGTCAATGTCAATTATGATTTGTCAATGTCCATTTTTATTATGATATTTTATTTTTATATATAACTAACAGATTTTTACCAAGTACTTGCGTGTATACACGATACCACAGACGGTGCATATACCTACCAAAACTTTTTTTTACAATTTTAGAAAGTGTACGGTACCTACATATCCCAAAACAATTTTTTTACAAGTTCTGTTATATGTCAATATTATATCTGTCTGTTGTTTTCTAAAATGGCTGGGCCGATTCTCACCGGACTTTCACTGACCGATAGCTGATGTAACAAGGAGTAACTTAGGCTACTTTTATTGACCTCCTCCCACGTTTCAGATATTATTCCTTTTAAAAGCCAACCAAATAAATTCATACCTTAGCATCAGCTCCTTTCTCCAGGAGTGTAGTCGCCACAGCCTGTTGGTCATACTGAGCTGCAATATGAAGAGGTGTCATCCCATTCTTTCCAGCCTGGTCTGGTAACGCTCCATTCGCCAGGAGAAGATTTGCCACCTGTTTTACATAATACCGACGATTATTTTCTCTACCAGAAAACACAATCTTAACTTAGAGTTACGTATGGTTTAAGGTTTACTCAATTTTGAAATCGCTTTGCAGATCTAAGTGATGTTATTTTTGTTGAGGAAGTTCTAATCGAAACATTGAAATAAACGACTGGGTTGGTTGGATTTTAGATTGTTTTTTTTTTAAACCCCCATCGTTTAAGACAGTTTACAGTGTCTGTGGTCGCGGGACCACATGATGACGAATGATGGTCTAAATAGTTTTAAAAGTAATTTACCAAAATGTGCGAGCATCGTGAAAGTCGTCAATTTAAAAGGAAGTTCTAGATTAGTAAAGAAATATCGATAAAGTGAATACCAACGATTTACCTCTACATACCTGAAAAAATATACAGTTATAAAAGTGTTAAAAGCGTAAGTAAAGGATATAATAGCAGCTGGTTAAGGCATTTAAGTAGAGATTGACTTTTAAAGCTGGATTAGTAACACATCAAAATAATTGGTGTTCAGGTGTTCAGTACCTGCCTCGTCGTCGTCGTCGTTTCAGCCCATAAATGATTCACTACTGACGCGGGCCTCTTCCAAATTCATGGAGGGAAATTAGCCTACTGTGCCTGCCTAAAGTGAGTTTAAGTGTGTGTAGCTACGATCGCTAAGCATCGTGAACCATTGGTAACTCCACTACAATCACACGTAGTGATAAGTCTGATGCCTTGCGATGCAAGATAGAGAGAATAAGTAGGCGCAATTAAAGAAACAGTACCTTCAAGTTTCCATATTTTGCCGCAAGGTGCAATGCTGTGAATCCTTTCTTCGTTGTTGCTGTTAATGGTGCGTTATGTTCAATCAACGCAGCTGCAACCTGTTCATTATGCACAGTTATAGATTTGTAGCGACCAGCATGCTACACAATTTATACAATTTACACGAAATACGACACGGTTGGCGCAGTGGTTGAGCGATCGACTGCTGCGCAGCATGTCGCGGGTTCGATTCGCCGCACGGAAGAAATATTTGTACGACCTACAAGTATTTGTTCCGGGTCTGGGTGTTTTCTATCTAAGTATATTACGTATGTATTTAAAAAAAATATATATAAGTAGTTTATCATCCATCTCGTTACCATAACACAAGCATTAAGTTGCTTAGCTTGGGACGAGATGGCGTTGTGTGAAATGTCCAAGGCTATTTATTTATTAAATTTATTATTTATCTGAACTAATAACATTAAGAAATGATACCTACAAATGCGAGAATTACCAAAAACTAGTACACCACGATAGCGAAGCTTATAGAGCGATTCGCATGGTTAAGAGATCCCCGACTACAGTTATCGGGGGCGTCGGCCCATTCCAGACACATCATATCGTCTGGCTGGATGATCATTCTGATTTCATAGGCTTTCGCGATTATTACACATTGAAATTAAACACTTTTTAACGGATATATCGCAAGTATGGTTGACAAGTACCACCTGCTTGGGATCCAGTCATTAAATTGATCAAATCTCAAGCAGAACACTCATCTGCAAGACCTCTGGACACCGTGAGCGATTTCTGCGTGCACAGGGAACGTTATCAATAAGACTAAATTAGAGGCGGTAGATTTTAACTGTTTCTTTGTACTTTTGAAGACAACTGTCATCTAGTCTCTCCCGCGACCACGACTGCTGCAAAGCATTGGAAACTAAGGGAATTAAATAATAATAGATCCGTTAGAAAGTGTTTAATTTCAATGGATGATAATTCCTTTGCGTATAAAGATTGTACATATTTTAACATTTCCACTAATTCAGATCTCTATGAGGTCTAGTGACCTGCCGTTATTTAAGTACACTATATTTTAATTTGTTAAAAGCCATTTTGTTTAAATACAATTGGAATTACTAAGTGGTTTCTACTTTTATTTATTTTCCGGATACTCACATCGTGGTTATGCTGTTTAGCAGCAATGTGAAGAGGGTTGTAGTGATCAGCTGTCATAGCCCTAACGTCGGCGCCATGTTGGAGCAATAGCACTGCTATATCAACGTTGCCAAGTCTTGACGCGATGTGCAGTGGAGTCTGTCTCTCCCGAGCTTTAGCTTCCACTGCAGCACCGTTGCGGAGCAAGATTCTGATGATGTCCGTCTAAGAAATGGAACTTTCGTTATTCTAAGCACGTCGCATTAAGCACATGACGAAAGCTTTGGAATGAATTGCCATTGAATAGAACTTTCTTCTATTCTATTCTAATACGAAAACTTTGTCGGTGGAGGAATATGAAATTTCCCATACATATAGTTTATTTATAGAAAGAATGCAGAATGCAAATATTTTTAGTATTATGCATAAAAATATTATTAATTTATATCACACTACAATGCGCGCATATGTACTCTTTTGTTTATTTTTAGAGTAAAAAAAATTACTTGATAAATTGAGAATATAACTATAATTTAAATTAAACAAGGGTATTCAGAATTAAGTAACGTAAGTTTTAGGTAAAAATTTCACATGTAACAAACAATGACAATTACCTTATGTCGTCTCGTTAGTTCTAAGGGAGCTAAAATTCATACAAATCTTCTTTGGCTCCACTAGTCATCGATATATTCTAGACTTAGGTTATTTACCTGATTTGCTCTTGCGGCCAAATGCAGAGGCGTCTCGCCTCGTACAGTTGGGACGTCAGGGTTGGCTTCATGTTGCAGCAGATATATCACGATGTTCATGCAGCCCATAAAAGCAGCCACATGGAGAGGGGTCAGACCAGATTCTGTGGTAGCTTGTATACCTTGGGACGAAAGCACATTTTTTAAATACTGCGGGCACCTGAGCTCGGGGCACTATGGCACATAGTGCATGGTGAGTTTATCAAAACTCTTATAAATCGTCATATTTAAAATTACCAATATCATCTTATGGAATGCGCGCTAGGTGGTAGTCTCTATTCATCTTCATCACACACCTATCATTCGTCATATCTACATTCACAATTCCTCATTCTTACAATCCACCCGTCTCTTTTGATCTCCCACAACCCTTGCTGAAACTACCACTTTAATAATAAAAACAACTATAAGCTCATAGTGTGGACTAATCAGTGTGGTTCAGCAATTGTCGCAGAGTAGTTAGGCGTGTGTTTACTTGAAGACCTGAACCTATCTAGAAATATTTCCAAGATAAAGTTCCATAAAGTATTCAATACTTTACTTCTTCTTCTTGGAACTTTCTTGACTCTTTCTTTCTGTCAGTAATTTTTTATATTTATCCTCCAATATCTGCCGAAAGCAGACTCCAGTTCTTGTTTGACATGACTCTCCAGTGAGACATTAGAAGCTACTAAGTCATTTAAAGGAAATACCATTATGGATCAAGCTAATCCACTACGAATTGTATATGTATACAGTATTGAGTTTATATTTTAGTTGAGCGCCTTTCAGAACCAAAGAAAACAAGTTAGCTACATGTACATGGCCATTATCATATGGCATTTAATATTATCATATGGCATAAAAAAGGCAAGTCTTTCTACCGCCAGGTTTTTTGGGTTGGTGCTGCGTTCTGCCCTGGTAGTGCTGTTGTAAAAATATTTGATTCTCTTCATGTTTTTCTGGAATCATTACTTACTGGCTCCGTATTTGAGCAACAGCTCCACGACTTTGATTCGGTTTTTCTTGCAAGCGATGTGGAGTGGAGTGAAGCCGTTCAAAGCGCGAGCGTTGGCGTCCGCATTTCTGCATATAAAACAAAATACTTGTGTTTTGTTATTGTGTTATTTGTTTTCAAATAAATATGAAACCTCTGCCCTAGGTATAAATACCTGTATCGCGGAGGCAGCTTACAAACATATAATTCACGAATACAAATGTCACCCAGATTCGGACCATTCACTCTAGTTTACGAAGACGCTTAGACACTCTGAATCTGGGTGACATTTGTGTTCGTGATTTACATGTTTCTCAACAAGCCCATACTTGAGCATGGGAGACGTTTAAAAAAAACTATAAAAATGTTTGTAATGTAAATTAATTCCTGTGGATACTAATTTCAAAAATGGTGTTGCCAAGCCAGTTTATGTTGACGGTGTTGTACGAGACGTCTTAAACAACTGGATAGATAAGTTTTTCGGAAGAAAAGGCAAGCTGGACAGTGTATCAGACTAATTAACAGAGGATTATTTACAGGTCGAGGAAAAAAAAGTACCATATAAAGCAGGGTTGCCTGGAAGAAATTACTTTGAGCAAATACCGCCAATGGTACCTACTTCTGTAAATCTTTCTGATGCCTATTTTGTGTATTCTTGTTTTTGTACTCTATCTATATATTTATGTGCATAACCTAAGCAAATTACCTTAGTTAATATAAAAACAGAATAACAAAACTACGTCAGTCCATAGACCAGATAAATTGGTAACTATATCCCTGTAAGAAAATAAAATATTGAAAATGTATAAGAACCTGTCCAGAAGCAATTTGGCTACTTTAGCATGTCCGCAATGGGCAGCTACATGCAGTGCTGTGAGGTAGTCAACGGTGACGTCATCAACTGGAGCCCTACGTGAGAGCAGAACCCTGGCAGCTTCTGCATGGTCACCTTGAGCTGCCATATGAAGAGGTGCCAGTCCATTCTACAACAAAAATAGTTTTTGCAATTATATATGGAAATTAATCGCTTACGAATATATCGCGTGTTAAACAGTCTTCGTGTCTTACCTTACTCTTGCTAGTGATGGGAGCGCCTCTATCAAGTAAGACTTCCACAACTCTCTCGTGGCCTGATCTGGCTGCGCAATGCAGTGGGGTAAGGCCATCTCGAGTCCTAGCTTCCACGTTAGCTCCATTGTCGCAAAGCAGAGATACCATATTTTCTTTGCCTGGGTAATTAAAACAGTATTTGCATTGTTTTATAATAATTTCAGTTCTAGTAAATTAAATCATCCTATATGTGCTGACTACATAGTGATGATTGGCCCTTTGTGACTATTGCCCGAGTTTGCTCTCACAAAACAGTCTAAGCAGTCATGTATTAAAATATTGCGATTTTAAAAAGTAATTAATGAGGTTTTTGCTGTATTTTTTCTGTAAAGCTCTCTTCTGGATTGGTGGTAAATAGTGAATTTATATTGAGGTTTCAAAAGGGGCTCAGATGAGCGAACTTGAATAAATAGATTTTGGATTTTGATTTCAGTATCAGCAAAATTAATGTGCTGCAGTATAGGAAATAAATGTTATCTTATAAATCCGTGTGGTGGTGGATTTAAAATACATTGTGTCACCGCCCCATTCCGTCCTGAGGGTGTCGTAAGAGCCGATAGAACTGACAAGGCCGATAACGTAGCTGCAAGAGAAGGAAAACTTGATACGAAACCCTGTGCCAACCCGTCTGGCCAGCGTGGCACAGTTGGCTGATTACCTTCCATGTAACTGGAGGAGGCCCGACCCAACAGTGGGTCACCTATGGGTTGAGTAGTAATAGTAAGTTTTACTGTACTCGCAAAACAAGTCGACATCAAACTAATCTTTGTCCTGAAGAAAAAGGATTGACTTACCCCATTTTGCTGCCACGTGTAGCGGGCAGATGTTGTGTTTGGCAGCACAATTGACGTCTGCCCCCTTGGCCAAGAGCAGCCGAGCAACAGCTTCGTTGCCATAATGGGCAGCAATGTGCAGTGGTGTGAACCCTGACTTTGAAGTCACGTCAGGGTTATGCTCATTCTGTTCAGAAGTCAGACGAAGTTTGGTTAGCTACCAGTTTTTGCAGATTACCGTCTATACTTGAAACTCCCCTAGCTACTACTGGTTCGTCAGACCAGTGGGCAGCAATGTGCAGTGGTGTGAACCCTGACTTTGAAGTCACATCAGGGTTATGCTCATTCTGTTCAGAAGTCAGAAGAAGTTTGGTTAGCTACCAGATTACCGTCTATACTTAAAACTCCCCTAGCTACTACTGGTTCGTCAGACCATTCCCTAGGTATAGACCATGGGTCATTTTCCGGATTTAGACATCCTGAGGGTGGCGTAAGAGTCGACAATAGGAAATGACATGGCCAAAAACCTAGCACAAAAGGAAATCTTGAAACCCTAGAGCTGTTAGAATAACGGCATGGCTTTGCGTATCTGACGAGTGACATGCAGCTTTTGTTGTATTTATGAAGCAACTACAAAAATTTTGCAACAAACGAACCAGAAGTATTAAATAGGCCTTTTTTACCCGGGATAAAATCCATTATGGACTATTCCCGCCAACCTGGGGATGGCCAGCAGGGGTGTGCGGGTGTCCCCTCCGCCTTTGTGAGGAGACGGAGGCATACCCACTAAACGTCCCCGGGGTGTACCGTCCCGTGCTTACTGCTCCGTGCGGACACTTGCTAATTAATCTTACTAATATTATAAAAGTGAAAGTTTGTAAGTATGGATGGATGGATGGATGGATGGATGGATGTTTGTTACTCTTTCACGTAAAAACTACAGAATGGATTTTAATGAAACTTTACAATAATATAGCATATACAACAGAATAACACATAGGCTACAAGTTATAAAGATATTATGTGAATTACAACAATATAAACCAGTCGAATTCAAAATTTCTAATTGTCAAATTTTCGACCCTATTAAACTATAGACAACATAACGTTTCGCTGTCAGTTGCGTTTTGTTAAAGTAGGTTTTATACGGACGGGATAAAAATCTCAGGTATCCTATGTCCAACTTTATTTTTGTTTTAAATATATATAATGCGGAACAAAGTTCGCCGGGTCAGCTAGTGGAATATAAAGAGTCAAAATCCATAACCATTGATGGTCGATTTTGAGAGTTTTAGTAACCCACACACTTGTGACACAGGCAGTCCATAAACTTTTGAATTTAGCAGCATAATGCTAGTCTTTGCAATTGCATTGTGTCAGATAGGTACTTCCAAGAAAAAGGCTTATCAAGGTGCTGGAATTATACAGAACCATAACATCATTTTCTACAGTGTCGACTAAAATTACTACAGCTTCAATCAAAACTGACCTCAAGTAGTAGATTAGCTGCTTTGACGTCATCTTTCTTCGCAGCTATATGCAGTGCTGGTAAGCGGACCCTGCCGCGCGTGTCTGCTTCTAGGAGTACTGCTACGACCTTCTCATGACCTTGCTGCATGGCCACTGCCAGTGGAGTGAACCCATCCTGCATTGAAGGTAAATGTGGTTAGGTTAGGATTCATTATTGTAACTTGTGGCGCCCTAAACGTGATGGTGAGGGTATAGCGCTGGGGTTTTAGTGGGTAGACGTGTAGTTCTGGAGTCCCACATACTCGTAACCATCGACCCCACCTCCGAGGGGCGGCGGCATAGTACCCTACAGGATAGTGAGCGCAAGTCGCTAGATAAGTAATCCCACAATCGAATATATGATCCTTTATACTGGAATTGAGACATGGAAGTATTGCTACATGACGTAGAGAACAGACTACTTAAAAGCCCCACCAGAAAACCAGATAAGAAATAAAATTAGTTGGTCCAACTAATCTATACTCTATACTAATATATAAAGCTGCAGAGTTTGTTTGTTTGTTTGTTTGAACGCGCTAATCTCAGGAACTACTGGACCGATTTCAAAAAATCTTTCAGTGTTAGATAGTCCATTTATCGAGGAAGGTTATAGGCTATATTTTATTTTCAAAAGAATTAGGGATCCGTATGAAAATTGCGATTATGTAAACCAAGGTGTAAAATCGAGAACCTGTTTATGCGTGCGCTGCAAAAACTATTGGCAATAGAACAAAATGATGTACTACGGGTTTGTAGGTCTTATAAACTACTACAAAAAAGTCCGCGAGAGCACATATCTAACTATCATAGTTTAGTCACAATAACCGATTTTATGTTCATAAAAAATATGCATAGAGATAAGCACGGTTTCAAAGCCCACGCGGGCGAAGCCGCGCTCAAAAGCTAGTTTTATATAATTTCTCCCTTACCTCGGTAGCCAAGCTTTGATTTGCTCCATTCGCCAAAAGAAACTTCACGACTCCATCATGGTTCTCTTGAGCTGCCATGTATAATGGGGTGAAGCCATTTTGCGATTGAATGTTGACCTGCAAGAAGAAAAGGTATTGGAGAAGCCTAATTTTCGTTCTGCCGGGAGTACGTTTGAATGTTTAAGGTCAGCAAACCATTCCTTCGCAAGAGTACCAAACAATTAAATAGACGAAAGATTATCAACACAAAAAAATCTTAATAGACTAGCGATCCTTGAAGATTTCTCTTCTTTATCTTCTTTGTTTTTGCAATGTAATTAGGCCATACTGAATTACGGCAGACTGAAGACTAATGATTGCAGGACCGACACCTCAAACTCCGAGATTTTGAGTCAGGTCGATAGTTTCTATGTGCGCGTCTACACAGAAACCCGTCATAAATCTAGTAAACGACTCTCGTGCTATATTAACCGGCACTACACTGAAGACATCCCGGACATAGGCGACAAGATTGTCAACATTAAGTGGCAGTGGGCAGGGAACATAGCCGGCAGGACCCACGCCCGATGGGACAGAATAGTCTTCGAGTGGCGACCGCGTTCCGAAAAGCGCAGTGCTGGTAGGCCAGGCCTCCCATACGGGGGACTGATGGCCTGTTTAAGGTCACCCGAAAACGATGGACGCGGGCGACCCAGGACTGGCCTTTGTGCAAATCCTTGGAGGAGGCCTATGTCCAGCAATGGATGTCTTTTGGAATGATGATGATTAATATAATATTGGAGTTGGCATCAGTCTGACCTGGCTAACTACCAGTTATAACACGAAGCGATCTCCTGAATGGTGCTTAGTATTTCTAGTTTTTCACGTTGACAGTACTTCTTACCTGAGCTCCATTCTGCACAAGCAGCTCAACAACTGCCTTCTGTCCGGCAAGAGAAGCAATGTGCAGAGCAGTATTTCCTTTCTTGGTAGCAGCATCGATGGCTGCACCTCTATCTAACAGCTCCCGTACTACTTCAATATGGCCGTCTTTAGAAGCTAAATGGATTGCGTTTAGACCATTCTGTGAACAAAGCAATGCATAAGAATAGTACTTAAGAAAATCTTGGCTAGCAGGGACGCCGAATAGGTTCCCTAGTTATGGAGTGCAACCCTGGGGCAGTCGACCATCGCCGTGAGTTTTAGTGAAGAGGTTTGGGCGCAATTTTTCAACCTATATGCTTCATTAGGGTAACATTACCAGTTCTTAACGGCCGGGTATCCATGAGGATTTATCACGAATAAAAGGGTTGTGCTCAAGCATATTATGGTCCATATTTTTTGTGAGGGGTAAAATCCTATAAGGACTATCCACGCCAGCCCGATGAGGCCACCGCGGGGCGTGTGGGACCCTTCTCTCCTCGGGACGAAAAGGCGGAGGCATACCCACTAAACTTCCCCCCGGTGTACCATCTCGCGCATTATCTGTCCCGTGGGCCCTGACTGTAGCTCCACAGGGAGCATATTATAGTCCTGATGATTAGATAAGGATTTAAAGCGTAGTCTCATCACCCCATTCCACCCTGAGGGTGTGGTAAGAGCTGACAAAAGAAAATAACGACACCAATCATTTAGACATAAGAGATAGATAACTTGATACGAAACCCTATGCCGTCTGGCCACCATGGCACATAAGGCTTATTACCCTCCATGTAACTGGAGGAGGTCCGACTCAGCAGTGGGCCATAAATGGGCTGGGTAGTAGTAGTAGATAAGGTTTTACAGTCTCTTGTTTGCAATACCAGCGTAGCTCATGTATTGCTTACCCTCTAAAAAGCAAGATGCTGGAAGAAGAGGGAACGGGAATTACTTCTCCTCTCAACTACTAGCTTGCCCTGGTAGAACTCTGAATATGCTGAACGTGAACCAAAAGCACTTCATCAAGGAGCACTCGCAGCTTTAGTACTCGGCCCATAGATGACCCAATATTGAGTCGGGCCTCCTCCAATTACATGGAGGGTAATTATCCTACTGTGCCACGCTGGCCAGACGGATTCGTTGAAATATTCCTTCTTTTGCGGCTAACTTCGTTCCTCGTTGGCCTAGGGGTTGGATTTTGGATAACGGGGTCCCGGGTTCAATTTCGGGGCCGGGCAAGTGTCTTCCTCTGAGTCTGGGTGTCATTTTTGTTCGTGAATTACATGTTTGTAAACTGCCCCCGGGACACAGGTTAACCTAACGCAGGGGTAACGTTTCGACCTTTTAATTTCCTTTTGACGGCTTACGACACACTCAGGATAGAATGGGGTGGTGACACTATGTATTCTAAATCAGTCAAAACACGGACTAGCTTTAAGTATTACCTAACATTCTACTTAGATCGCCAAACCTTTCTCCATATTAAACCTCGTGACTGTTTTGCGTGTCAGCCCTAAATAACTGAGAAATAGCGTTTACATCAGGCCAATCCATAACCAACGCTGAACACGAATGGTTAGGGTTCATTTTGGGAAGCCGGTGGATTCGCGAACATGTTACACGAATTAATACTGCCTAATATTTTTATGGTTCTATTTATAGAACATTACGTAGTAATGGGAGTAATTGTGTCACGTGACCTTATTAAATGTAAGTAAGTTATGCTATAAACTAACAAACGTATAATAAATATATCTTGCCTGTTTCTCTATTTCAATCGAACAAAGATGGCGGTTGATACAGGAACTCAAGGCTTTTATTTCAGTAGCAAAGTTCTATAACACTATTTCCTTTCATTTTATCCCATGCCTAAATTTAAGAATATACAATCAATAATATTAAAAGAAAACTTAAATAAAATAATAATATATAATATATAATATATAATAATATAATATAATAATATATAATATATTATATATAATATAATATAATAATATATAAAGCTGCAGAGTTTGTTTGTTTGTTTGTTTGTTTGTTTGTTTGAACGCGCTAATCTCAGGAACTACTGGTCCGATTTCAACAATTCTTTCAGTGTTAGATAGTCCATTTATCGAGGAAGGTTATAGGCTATATTTTATTTTCAAAAGAATTAGGGATCCGTATGAATATTGCGATTTTGTAACCCAAGGTGTAAAATCGAAAACCTATTTATGCGTGCGCTGCAAAAACGATTGACAATAGAACAAAAAGAAATACTACGAGTTTGTAGGTCTTATTAAAATCTACAAAAAAGTCCGCGAGAGCACATATCTAACTATCATAGTTTAGTCACAATAACCACTTTTATATTCATAAAAAAAAATGCATAGAGATAAGCACGGGTTCGAAGTCCACGCGAGCGAAGCCGCGCCCAAAAGCTAGTAATAATATAAAAATTACAAAGGGTATATTACAGTGTTGTTTGTTACTAAGTATTACTGGTATTACTTATATATAGCATATCACTACATATTATAAAACAAAGTCACTGTCGTCTGTCCGTCCCTATGTAACTATGCTTAAATCTTTAAAACTACGCAACGGATTTTGAAGCGTTTTTTTTAATAGACAGAGTGACTCAAGAGGAAGGTTTAATACATGCATAATTGCAATTTTGCAAAGCCGGGGCGGGTCGCTAGTTAAATTTAATAGTATACTAAATATACTATACATATACTAAGCCCCCGTAGTAGTTATTGTGTAGTAGTGTATTTAAGATTGCGCCGAATAAATTATTTTTCTTTCTTTCTTCTTCTTTCTTTCCGTACGAATTAGAGGCTGGCCGCTTTTCCAGTTTAATATACAACCGGGGTCCAACCGCTTAACGCGGTTTCATTGCGGTTGCATATTAAACTAGAAACGCGGCCAGCCGCTAGTGTGTATAGGGGCTAAGTAAACATTTAATAAACTATGTTCAAATAATATTTAATTTGTAAGTTCCCTCTATTTTTTATTCTCTTTTTAAACGAAACGCCTGCACTGTGCACAAACATGTAAGTAAGTAACTCAATTGACCCCAGACACAGATGAGTGTCTGGTTCACACAAAGACACTTGCCCGTCCCCGGAATCGAACCGAGGAGCCATGATCCAAATGCATATCCAACCCTTAGACCAACAAGGCAGTAAATCGCAATACTATGTCTATATATTATTTTATTGGTTTACTTACAGCATTACTGACGTTAATGTCAACGTTCTGCTCCAGAAGACTGATGATCTTCTCGATTTGACCAGCGCGGGCTGCTCGGAGGAATGCCGTGCTGGCATCCGCCTGCTGGCAAAAAAAGAAATACACATTAGTATCACTTCAAGCCATGCTGGAATAGAAAACCAGTTCTTGGAAACTAGCCTACTTCGTCTACAAGACAGGTACAAGCAGGATGGGTCCGCCTCAAATCTTGTGGCTCCACTAAACGAGGCGGGCCAAAGCCCACCCCCTGGTGGGTCTATAGACCCCCCCAATCGGGAGGAGTGAAGCCCGTGGCCCATGTTCGGGCAGTCAAGGATCGCCGTCGGTTTTAGTGGGTGAGTTGGGGCGCAAGGAATACTTGGCACAAACCCTGTGCCAACCCTTCTTACCAGCGTCAGACATCTTTTGGCGGGGATCCAACTCAGTAGTCGGTTATTTATGGGCCAGACGGCGCCGGGCAGGCGGGTTGACACAGGGTTACGTTTCAAGTTTTCATTCTCTTGCAACTAGTTTTTCGGCCTTGTCAAAACTCAAACTCAAACTCAAAATTAACTTTATTTACGTAGGTTTTATCACAAAACTCTTATAAATCGTCATATTTACAGTTACCATTATCATCATCATCATCATCATCATCTTACGATCCCTGTCCCACGCTAGGTGGTAGTCTCCATACACACCTATCAGTCGTCATATCTACAGTTACACCTTTCATACACAATTTCTCATGTTTACAATCCATCCATCCATCTCTCTTGATCTTCCACAACCCTTACGTCCATCCACATTCATGCTGAAACTACCACCGGTTCGGAATGCTGCTCTACAGAGAAGAGCCGGCAAGAAACTCCCTGTCATTTCCCTTAGTTTGCTCTAACGACGTCCCCAGGATGGGAGGGGATGGTGTTACTAGACTTGTACACTTCAGACGCACACACATGTCAAATTTATAACTGCTCTTTTTTGCAGTATTCCACATTTTAATTGGGAGTAATTCTGAAAAGGTTCCTGCATTTTAATAGATCATTATCGAGTCATTACCGTACCACATCTGGCGGCCCCTTGTGACATGAAGAGCGTGTTAAGTGTAGAGTACTGGGGTACATTACAAGTGTCTTTGAAGTGTAGGGTGCATTAAAGGTCTACCAAGAAAGAAAGAAGAAAGAAAGAAAGAAAAATAATTTATTCGGCGCAATCTTAAATACACTACTACACAATAACTATAATTACTTAAACTCTAATCTAGATTGCGCTGAAACGCGCTTACCAATTAAATGTATTGCTCTAAGTAGGAATAGAAAGAATGTAAGTAGGGTAGGGTATAGTCAATCTCATTAACAAGTGTTAAAAAGCTTTGTAACAAAACCATTTCACATTTCAAGTACTATATTTTTTTATCGCAAAACATAGTTATACATTGAACTACCATTTGATTGCTGTTCCTTAACTACATAAAACCCAAAAAAAACTCAAAAGGAACTATATTTACGTAGCTTTTATACGCTTTTTATTAGCTTCAGATGTACGAGTATGTTATACGCTTCAGATCTTTCTACATGATTTTGTAATATGACGTTCACCACAAAGTTAAATAAAAGTTAAAAATATGTATAACCTGTGATACGTTTGTTTGTATTTAGTTTACATACTTAATAGCCCACAAATAACCCACTGTCGTGTCGGGACATATACACTTACGTGGAGGGTAATTACCCTGTTGTGGCTAGACGCGTTGACACAGGGTTTCGTATCACCCTGATGAGGGTCTCCGGGTCTGGGCGGGGGACTAGGGGAAGTCCCCCGCCCACTGGAGCAAGAGACCCCGAGGGGAAGACGTCCTGCCGAATGCTCCGGGCAGGACGTAGATAGAGTGACCTAGTCACTCACGAAGTGGAGACACTCAACCGAGAGTACGAGTTCGGAGGAGGAACAACCTCCAGTCTGTGGCGGCAAGGATAGAGCTTTTTAGCACCGGGTACGTTGCTAAAAATGCCGGCACAAACAAAGGACACGATTAAGGAGCACCCCGGGGATGCTTAGTGGGTAGGCCCCCACTCTGGGGGAGAGTCCCACACGCCCCCCCTCGGCCATCCCCGTGGCCGATGGGGATAGTCCATATAGGATTTTACCCCGGGCAAACAAAAAAAAAAAAAAAGGTTTCGTATCAAGTGTTTATTCTCTTGCGTCTAGGTATCATTTCCTTATCATTTCTTTTTATCGGCCACTACGACACCACATGAAATGGGATGGTGACACTATGTATTCTGAATCCATCATCAATTTTAGTTGGGTTAGGTATTTAGTATATTTTTTTTCTTTATTAGGTTACTAGCGACCCGCCCCGGCTTCGCACGGGTGTAATAAAGAACCTCTAAATTTATCAGTGTTTCTCTACAATATGATGGATGTATTATACATATAAACCTTCCTCTTGAAGCACTCTATCTACTAAAGAAAACCGCTTCAAAATCCGTTGCGTAGTTTTAAAGATTTAAGCATACATAGGGACGGACAGACGACGGCGACTTTGTTTTATAATATTTAGTGATAGTGATAGCGGGTTTAATCCCGAGGATTATTTCACCCTCACAGGCACATACTGATAATACAGTTTATCGTTTACCTTTTTTTTGGTCCGTCTTTACCATTTTTTATATTACGCTTGCTTCTTTTGACAATGGTTCTGACTGTATATTCTGGCTAAGTCCTACACCTATGTATAGCTGTTTAATAAAGAACTAGCGACCCGCCCCGGCTTTGCAGGGGTGCAATGATGAACATCTAAATTTATCAATGTTTCTCTACAATATTATGCATTAATAATAATATACTTAAGTATTTTCTTTTAAGGGGTTTTTTGTAGTTTTAGGCTAGTTAGTATTTTTAAGTATGTGTATATTCTCTATTTATGTGTGAATAAATGTATATTATGCATGTATTACACATATAAACCTTCCTCTTGAATCACTCTATCTATTACAATAAAACTGCTTCAAAATCAGTTGCGTAGTTTTAAAGATTTAAACATACATAGGGACGGACATACGACAGCGACTTTGTTTTGTAATATGTAGTGATAGTGATAGTGTTAGTGATTATTATTATCATTAATTCAATAACTTCACAAAACGCAAAATATTCCTAAATCATCGATATGTAAGCAAACAATTCTATTGATTAACAAATCATCGGATTGCCCCTACCCCATATTGGGGTGGCTCCCCTTGTTTGGGGTGTGAAATTATTCGTCCCGTGCACCGCATAAAGCTACTGGGGTTCGACGAAGTGGGTATAATACGGCTAAAAACGTAAGCTACTTCTCTGCCCTTAAATGACCCACTGCTGAGTCGAGCCTCCGCCAACTACATGGAGGGTAATTAGCCTACTGCGCCATAAAGTCACCACCCTACTCCATCCTAAGTGTGTCGTAAGAGCCGACAAAAGAAAAAATTACAAGGCTAAAAACCTATCCGCAAGAGAAGAACATTTTGATGCGAGACCCTTTTTTTCTTTTTACGTTGAAAATCCTCATGGTACCCTACGGCTAAACGCCAGCCGGTTTATGTGGGACTCTGAGGCGCGGAAAGAGTGCCAACCCGTCTGGCCAACGTGGCACAGTAGATTAATTACTACCGCCCCGCCCCCCTCCTTATGATAGGAGGAGGCCCGACTCAGTAGTGTGGAATTTATGGGTTGAATACTAGTAGTAGCCTGAATACAACATATTACGTAAGTACGTTTTCCAGGAGCAGACGAAGCTTGATGTAGGCAGCGGAAGGAACTTTTTTTTTAACCGCGCCGTGGATGGATGCGGGGAGAGGGGTTTGACGATGCGCTCTCCTTCTACCCTCTCTTAGAGGTCGATGGTGGGTCGGGACAAGCCTCATTGACTGAGAGCGTCCCAGTTACCCAGGATGGGCCTCGATAGTTGTAAATCTAAATTTCGGCACTATAGGTCTATTTATATGTAAACTAGAATTATTGTATTTAAGGTGGATGTTCCAGGGCAGCCCGCGAAATTCAAATTTTCTTACGTTTTTTGCAATTTGCAGGTCAGTGCTAGGTTGTATGTTGATTAAAATGTATTCGCGGCTGTAAGACGTATCATCATCATCATCATCATCAGCCCACATTAGTCCACTGCTGGACATAGGCCTCCCCTAAAGAGCGCCATAGCGCCCTGTCTTCAGCTTGACGCATCCAGCTGCTGCCCGCAACCTTTCGCAGATCGTCGCTCCATCTAGCAGTGGGCCGTCCCACACTACCCTGGAATTAATTAATTAATCATCAATACAACCCTCCAAGCTCATAAAAGTGCAAGAAAAACTTTTTCAACGTCAAAGTCATTCTTGCACCTTTAAGAGCTTGGAGGGTTGTATTGATGAGTTTGATGATTATAACTCTGTAACTACATACGTCTTACAGCCGCGAATCAAATGTTCAATATCATACAACCTAGCACTGCAAATTGCAAAAAACGTAAGAAAATTTGAATTTCGCGGGCTACCCTGGAGCATCCACCTTAAGTTTAAGAAACGACTGTTTGTTGCAAAAATAAATGAACAAACAAAAAAAACCTTGCGGCGCGTCACTAGGATGCGTCCTCTCGAGTCTGTGGCGCCCCAAACGCTTGAGGTTATACCGCTGTGATTTAGTGGGGAGTGTTCCTGGGTCCCACATATCCGCTGACCCCACCTCCAAGGGGCAGTGTCGTGCATTAAGCATTTCTCCACCGAAATCTATACTACACTGACCTGCAATACTAAATACTACACTTTTAATATATCATTTTTTCTAAACTATAGAAGTTAGAGATTTAAAATAAAAAAAACGTTTTATAGCAAATGTTATCAGCTTTCTATGTAACTATAGCAAACTCTACAAACTTTTTTTCGAGTCCTTTTTATATCGAACTAGTGGCCCGCCCCGGCTTCGCCCGTGCAAAGCGGGGGTGGGTTATACATATAAACCTTCCCCTTGAATCACTCTATCTATTAAAAAAACCACTTCAAAATCCGTTGCGTAGTTTTAAAGATTTGTGCATACATAGGGACGGACAGAAGAACGCGACTTTGTTTTATACTATGTAGTGGAGTATATCTTGTGTACATAAAAAGTTATTGCAATTTTAATGTGTGATACTTTGTTTTGCAGCCCATTGTAGTTACAAATAAATAAAATTGGAATGTCTGTTTGTATTAATAAAATAACCAATTTTTACTAAATGCCTAACTATGTATACACAGTACATAGACTAAAATAACTTTTATTTTTGTCTGTCTGTCTTTCAGTTTGTTCCGGCTAATCTCTGATACGGCTGGACCGATTTTGACTGGACTTTCACTGATATGTAGCTGATCATATAAGGAGTAACTTGAGGTACTTTTTTTTTAGATTAGCTTCGCCCCGTTGCTTCACCCGGGGTACGACAATAACTAGAGACTCAGCTAGTCAAACAATAAATAGCTTTAGTCATTTTCGTCATGTTTTGACAGGTTGATGAGTTATTTTTTTTCAGTGTCGCATCACTATCACTACATAATTTAAAACAAAGTCGATGTCGTCTGTCCGTCCCTATGTATGCTTAAATCTTAAAAACTACGCAACGGATTTTGAAGCGGCTTTTTTAATAGATAGAGTGATTCAAGAGGGAGGTTTATATCTATAATACATACATGCATAATTGCACCCGGGCGAAGCCGGGGCGGGTCGCTAGTAATAAATATGTTTATATTCGAATGATGCAGCGAAGTACACCCTTACTATTTTATAATAATACGGTGCGTGCCGCAAACAAATCTCGATCAGATTGGGGTAGGGGACCTAATGATTAATACGAAAACATTAGTCGTATGATGACAAATTTTAAACAAGTCATACGCAATTACGAAGACTTTTGAGTTGTGTCAATATAAATATTATTATCAAGTACTACTGCTACTGTAGTAGGCCCGACCCAGTAGTGGGTCATTTATGGGCTGTAACGACGACGACTACTACTCAGCCCATAAATGACCCACTGCTGGGTCGGACCTCCTCTAATTAGCCTACTGTGCCACGCTGGGTTTCGGGTTCGGGTTAGCACAGGGTTTTGTATCAAGTTTTCCTTCTTTTGCGGCTAAATCAAATCAAAACTCATTTAATCAAGTTGGCTCATTAGAGCTCTTTTGACAAATCAAACAATAAAATTACCATTTAAAATTAATTATTTACCATCTACCACCGGTTCGGAATGCACCTCTACAGAGAAGAGCCGGCAAGAAACTCTGTACAAAGTTGCTCTTTTTAGATCGCCTTTTTTCGGTACAAGACTGGATATAAAACAGATTTATTTTATTTTAGTTGTACAGAAGTTTGAGATACTATCCACTTCATGTCAATTGTTAGCTACAATAAAATTATTTTCTTTCTTATTTGTGAGAGCAAACTCACGCAATAGTTGCAAAGGGCCGAACATCAGCCAGATCTAGTCAACAATAGTAACCTTCTAAAGCCCGAGCCAACCGACCCCCAGCAACGGCACCTGTTCACAAGCATGACGCTAAGTTTTCAGCCTTATCATTTCCTTTTGTCGTGACACCCTCACGATGAAAACGGGTGGTGACACATTGTATTTTAAATCTGTGACCACACGGAAAGGATGAGTTTTGCCAAAAGATAAATGTCATCACATGTATTGCAAAATTCTTCTCCATTTCTGAGGTATGAAATTCATTTTGCCCAGAGCTATCCTTCAGCGGTCGATCACAAGCCAGTAGCCAAAGTGTCTATGTCAATACAAACAGAAATCGATCGCGTGGTACGGGGTAAATACACCCTGGACTTATTCCCTCACTGTAGGCCAAGAGGCAATGCTGTAAAGTAATCGAAAACAAATTGCAAACCAAAACAGTATCGCTCTTTTGTTATTTTTAAACTTTAGCGATTTGAACACATAATTGAACATCCAACGGGACTTATCGCGTACAGAATCATTGCTGAGCATTTGCTTGAGGCGGATTCTGATCACTGGATCGAGCTCCACGATCCGAAAGTCCTTTCCACTGAACGGCATTACTATGCGAGAACGGTTCGTGAAGCGGTTGAAATCAGAAAACACCGTAATTTTATTAATTTAAACGCGACATAGTTATAATATTATTAATATAATAAAATTCATTTTAATATATGTGGGATTTTAAAATTTTAATATTAATTTCATTGACTTATCACCATGTAGCAATAATCAATTCAATATTATATTTAATATTTATCACCATCCAATAATTAATTAATTTATTTATTAATTCTTTATTTGCATTTTTATTAATTTTAACCGCAATATCACTCACAATAATTGTTTTAATTATGTTAATATCATTTTAATACATAATAATTTATATTTTAGTATATTTATTCCTCATCTGCCATTGACCATACTCTGTGAACATACCCTGTACATATAGAGATGTCATTACGCAATTATTTAAGAAATGTTGTATAATTTTTAATTGTAATTTGAAAAATAAAATCGTCCGGGCTGGAGCTGAAAATCAGTGCTGCATATACCTGCAGTGTATACTGAGCTCCTGCCTTTTAGACACCATATTATCGTAACCTAAATTTACTTTTACTTTTTCTTTCTGTATATTTGTGTGTCTAATAAAAGTATTTTCTTTCTTTCTTTCTTTCTTTCTAATTTTAACCGAGAATATGGATTCAAGTTGGCGGCATCGTGGAACCCAGTTATAAGCAAATGTATAGTTCGCGGTGTAGGTACTAAGTGTTCAACCGATACAGTCAGTGTTGTGTGCCGTAGTGACAACCCTACGTGTGTGCAAAACCAAGTGAGGGTAGGAGACCAAAGTACCCTCACTTCCCACTAGAAAAACTTGCGTTCTGCAGTGAGCCGCGAGCTGACGGTCATAAAGGTGCAAGAATGACTTCGAGCTTGAAAAAGTTTTACTTGCACATGTTTCCTTAACTTTTCTACTGAACATTTGCCTATATTAATCTACGGACATCGCTGACGAAACAATTTTATTTCTACCGCGTGCTCTTTGGCTATGGACCTTCTTGCCGACTGACGTCATCACTGACGTCACTGGGGTGTGCAACTCAGACTGGCATAACGGTGTCAACGGTCCCGTTTAAACTAGAATGCCAATTATTTGCCACCATGACTAGCAGACAAGCCCAGTTTAATATAATTAATGAAAAACGCTTGGTGATGGATTAAGAATACGTATCACCACTCCATCCCATGCTGAGGGTCTCATAAGAGCCGACAGCATAAGGCCGATAGCTGCAAGAGAAGGAAAACTGGATACAACACCCTTTTTTTACGTCGGAGATTCTCATGGATATCCGGCCGTTGGCCTTTGCAGCAGTCGTGGTCGCGGGAGAGACTAGATGACAGTTGTCTTCAAAAGATTTTAACTGTTTCTTTGTACTTTTGAAGACAACTGTCATCTAGTCTCTCCCGCGACCACGACTGCTGCAAAGCATTCGAAACGTCGGGAATTAAATAATGTAATATACACGCGATAAATCCGTTAAAAAGTGTTTAATTTCAAAATATATATAAGTAGTTTATCATCCATCTCGTTACCATAACACAAGCATTAAGTTGCTTAGCTTGGGACGAGATGGCGTTGTGTGAAATGTCCAAGGATATTTATTTATTTATTATTTATTAATATTGGAAAATACGTACTTAATTAATACGGTAATTAGCCTACTGTGTCACGCTGGCCAGACGGGTTTTCCTTCTCTTATAGCTCGGTTTTGAATTTAACTTTGACGACACGGTAGGCGCAGTGCGATCGACTGCTGCGCAGCATTCGCGGGTTCGAATCCCGCACGGAAGAAATATTTGTACGACCTACAAGTATTTCTTCCTTTCTATTTATAGTATGTATGTATTTACAAAAAAAAAAGTATGTAAGTAGTTTATCATCCATCTCGTTACCATAACACAAGCATTAAGTTGGTTAGCTTGGGACGATATGGCGTTGTGTGAAATGCCCAAGGATTTTTATTTATTACTAGCTGCGCCCCGCGGTTTCACCCGCGCTTACTTATTGTCGTACAGCGGGTGACACCGCGGGGCAAAGCTAGTCTAAAAAAAGTAGCCTAAGTTACTCCTTATATAATTAGCTACCTATCAGTGAAAGTCCCGTCAAAATCGGTCCAGTCGTTCCAGAGATTAGCCGGAACAAACAGACAAACAGACAGACAGACAAAAAAAAATTAGAATGTTGTTTTGGTCTACGTACTGTGTATATGTCAACGGAAAACAACAAGAACCGGAAATTTATAAATTACCTAGGAAATTTATAAACGTCCGTAGGTTTCCAAACGAGAGATAAATTGTATTATTTTACGCCCACATTTTCGGAAATTTATAAATTTACGACGTCTCGTCGTAAATTTATAAACTGACGGATATCCATTCGTAAGATTCTAAACGGTTCGACCAATCACAGTAGAGCTTTTAATTTTACGCTTCTATATGATACGGCAAATAACACACTGTTCTCTGATTGGTAGATGTTGATAGTGCCATGCTTGTGTCCATAGACATAGGTACAATTAGACTTGTCAAACTATAAATTAATAAGTACCTAACAGTATTTTTACGTTAAAACTAGGTAAGTACCTATAATACAGGGTTACTGTTTTACATAATATGCTAATGACCCCTACTTCACTCTACCAAAATAAAACAAAAGAAATTGTGAGATGCGAAGATAAAGAGGTTTATTTAAAAAAAAAAACAATAAACCCGGCCTTCTGCTAAAAAAACAAACATTATAAAGTTTAATTTCAAAAAAATACGTTGGCCTGAGGCGAATTGCCAAACAGACGCTAAGTAATAAAAAAATGCTTAAAAACATGTAACAAATTAAACACGATAAAATAAGTATTTAACTTAAAAAAACTATTTTTATACCCGTTTCATTGATACCGTATCAATGAAACCAATCTCGATACATTTACTGTAATTTGGTAAGGAGTTAGGTATACTATAGATTCCTGATGATGAATCTATAGTATACCCTAGGTCTAGGTTACCACAAGTAGACAATATCGAACAATGGCGGCGGAGAGGAAAGGAACACGTGACTTATTCAACCAATCAGAGCGCCCATGGCGTTTGGTTATTGCTACTTATTATTTTACGCGTGAGTTCAGTAAGTTTATAAATTTCCGAAAATATGGGCGTAAAATAATACAATTTATCTCTCGTTTGGAATCCTACGGCCGTTTATAAATTTCCTAGGAAATTTATAAATTTCCGGTTCTTGTTGTTTTCCGTTGACATATACATACTTACGCATTTAGTAAAAAGTGGTTATTTTATTATTACAAACAGACACTCCAATTTTATTTATTTGTATAGATGTATAGATATGTATAGATATTTATTTTTTATAACTAAAAAATTTGAAATAGCTATCCAACACATTCACATACACACACGCACACATACAATCATGGAGGCTGCTATTAAGCTGTGCCGAGCTCTGTTGTACAGTCAGCAAGATAAATGAGGCTCTTCCTATACAAAGATCCTCTTCCCCCGGTTTAGTACCGTCGTCGCGTCGGCCAGACAACACTTATGTGTAAACAGTAGACAAATGAGGTACTCGTGTATCAAAAGAATGCGAGGAATCGTTTCTACACGGGTCGTTCTTACACGTGTTCTTTCAGTTTTTACGGTTTAAGACGAACTTTATAAAACATCATCATTTCAGCCAAAAGACCTCCGCTGCTGGACATAGGCCTCTCCCAAGGATCTCCAAAAAGGCATTGGGCCGCCCGCATCCATCGTTTTCTGTCGATCTTAACCTTGTCATGAAGAATACAATATTTAGATCAGCGGAAAATACAACGGATTTTAAATTATCTCAGAATTAAAATGTATCATTATCATTATCATCACTATCACTACAAATTATAAAACAAAGTCGCTTTCGTTTGTCCATCCCTATGTATGCTTAAATCTTTAAAACACGCAACGGATTTTGAAGCGGTTTTTTTAATAGATAGAGTGATTCAAGAGGAAGGTTTATATGTATAATACATCCATAATATAGTAGAGAAACACTGATAAATTTAGAAGTTCATCATTACACCCGTGGGAAGCCGGGGCGGGTCGCTAGAGATCATCTTTGTATGTTTTTAATCACAAAATTAAATTATCGTTTCAAATCGTTGGAAAAAATGGCTGGACGCCAGGAGTTTACGTAAGTTAAAGTTTACGTGATTATAAGGGAGGTCACCAACCCACACTATCCTGAGGGTGTCGTAAGAGGCGACTAAAAGAGCGCAAGAGGCAAATCACCTAGCCGTATGAGAAGGAAAACTTAATACAAACCCTGTGCCAACCCGTCTTGCCAGCGTGGCTTTCCCTCCATGAATTTGGAGAAGGCCCGACTCAGTAGTGGATCATTTATAGGCTGAAACGACGACAGAAATGAGCTTGATTTCTGTACCTAATTATTTTGTGCCTCAATATACATGTAAAACCACAGTTAATGTTAACCGATGTAAGATAAGGGAATGCAGCGCCCCCACATTATTACTGCGGTGAAGTTTCTAATAAGCTTCGCAAATTGTATGCATTTTACTAAAATGGAAACGATATTTTTATACACCGCAAGAAATCTGGCGAAGTTTCTAGAAAGCTTACACGTTGCGATAGACTCTGTCTGTCTCTGTGTCTCTATTATGACTGTCTTTTTTAATCTATGACTTGAATGCCTTAGACCTTAAGCTTGCGTGATGGGAAGCAACGCCAGGGTCTAAGATGGAGCAGGCAATTCAAGGAAATACCCTGTCCGGCACCGGCCGGCTTAGATGTGAGGGTGGTAGCTAGCCGGGCGAACCATTAGACCGATAGAAACATTAGACGAAGCGTGCTGGGTTTTGTTGACTTTTAGAACACGCGTATTTTCCCAGCGATGGGGACGTGTCTGCTCCGTCCTCACACGGGGAAAAATAATACATGGTTTTACTATGCTATTCTAGCCTGAGAGTATTGTAAGACTTCTTTTCAGCCCATAAATGACCCACTCCTGGGTCGGGCCTCCTCCAAATTAATGGAGGGAATTTAGTCTACTGTGCCACGCTGGCAAGACGGGTTGACACAGGGTTTGTTTCAAGTTTTCCTCCTCCTGGGGCTAGGTGATCTGCCTAATGCGTTCTTTTTGTCGCCTCGTACGACACCCTAAAAGATGGTATGGGTTGGTGACATTGTGTATTCTAAATCCGTCACCACACGGACAGACGTAAGACTTGACTAATGGAAACGACAAGACAGACAACATAGGCTGTTGTCTCACGCATCTGATTTAAGGTCGTTAACAAATGGGCTTTTCGGCAGCTGAGAACTATGCTCGGAGTTACTCTGTGGTATAAACATAAAAGTTGCAACTGCTGGTCACAGGTTTGATTCCGGATTCGTAACTATTATTCGGGACGCACTTAGCAGTGATGCAGTGAATTCGACTTTATTGAAGAAACTAGCTAATGTGCGCAGCTTCGCCTGCGACTTTGCATATAGCAACGAACACGACTGCTGCAAAATATAAAACTTCCCCACCGCACGCTGGGAAAAAACGCACGCTACCCAACGCACGTCGTCCACCCGGCTAGCTACCACCCCCACATCTAAGTCCGACGCCAAGCAGCTTTACTGTGTTCCGTCGTGTGTATGTGCGAGCCGGTGCCCGACAGGGCATTTCCATGAATTGCCTGCTCCATCTTAGACCCTGGCGTTGCTTTCCATCACGCAAGCCTAGGGCCAAAGGAATTCACATCACTGAAAAAAAAAACGCTGGGAATTTAATTAAGGTTATGTGTAATAATCGCGAAAACCTATGACATAATAGATTATAATAGACTGCCGGTTAGCCGCGACTCAGTTCGCAGAGGTTTCGATAAATTATTAATTCTGTATTTTGCGCGAATACGCTGAAATCTTGGGACTCAGTAGCGGGGAGCTCTGCTCCACTCCTTTGTGTTTATTTATTTTAATTAAGAATCTCCAATAAAAGATGTACACATACGTGATACATTATTAAAGGGCAACATCAGGTATTATATAGTGTACTCCTTCACATAAAAGATACCACAGCATGCACAATACGTGTTTGACGACACGGTTGGCTCAGTGGTTGAGCGATCGACTGCTGCGCAGCATGTCGCGGGTTCGATCCCCGCACGAAAGAAATATTTATACGACCTACAAGTATTTGTTCCGGGTCTGGCTGCTTTTTTATCTATAATATGTATGTATTTACAAAACAAAAATGTATTTTAGTAGTTTATCAGCCATCTCGTTACCATAACACAAGCATTAAGTTGCTTAGCTTGGGACGAGTTGGCGTTGTGTGAATTTATATTTAATAAATTTAAAAACTAAGCTTACACAATTATAACATTAATAATAGGCAAAATATGGAAAAAAAAATTAAAGAACATTACTTAAATAAATGTCTGATCAGAACTAAGGACAGAGATGTCCCTGGAGCCCAAACCCGCTACGACACCGTGTTCTGCTCTTCGTCAGGCCTCTCCCCGTCCGTTTTGGGTGACCCTGAGCCGGTATGGTCCCAACGGATCTTAAGGCTCGTACAGTCGAGAAAGATCACGTAGACACCTGGTCTAACCATAATATCATAACTTTTTAAAGTATCTATTTCCTCGGTGCTCGAGTTATCATACTCATGGCAGTAGCGTCGTGTGGTCGCGTCTCATCCATGCAATATGGTGGAGAAGGGCAATGGCTGCCCCATTCGTCAGGAAATCATCAGGTCATTGCATTCTTTTATTTCTCTTGTATTCATTTCTCTTGCATGCTTTTAGTAATAGTAAGTGCTTTTTGTAAACTAGACAACAGAAACAGACTTTTCTTGCCGGCTCTTCTCTGTAGAGCAGCATTCCGAACCGGTGGTAGTTTCAACATGAATGTGGGTGATTCATGTTGAAACTATGACGCAAGAGTTGTGGGAGATCAAAGAGATGGATGGATGAAAGGTGTGACTGTAGATAAGAACACTGATAGGTGTGTATGGAGACTACCGCCTAGCGTGTAAGGTCGTACGATGATAGCAGTAATAATTTTGGTGTTAATTTTAAATATGACGATTTATAAGAGTTTTGCGATAAAACCTACGTAAATAAAGTTCCGTTTGAGTATGGGTTGGTTGGTTGATTGCCAAACTTAAGTGGCAGTGGGCAGGGCACATAGCTCGCAGGAGTGACGCCCGATGGGGCAGAAAAGTCCTCGAGTGGCGACCGCGTTCCGGAAGGCGCAGTGCTGGTAGGCCTCCCACACGGTGGACCGACGACCTGGTTAAGGTCGCCGGAAAGCAGTCGATGCGGGCGGCCCAGGACCGGCCTTTGTGGAGATCCTTGGGGGAGGCCTATGTCCAGCAGTGGACGTCTTTTGGCTGAAATGATGATGATGATGATGGGTTGGTGACATTGTGTATTCAAAATCCGTCACCACGCGGAACCCTTTACATACATGCAGGTAATTATGTCGCACCATTTGCTTGAAACCTTATACGTTGCAACGTGACCGAGGTGTCAAGGGCGGCCTTAATGGAACGGCAAATTGTAACACGCCCTAATCGTACTTAATTTATTTTTCTATGGGGTACTTAAATGAAGACGTCGTACTTTGATTTTGACATTTTTCGAACATAAAATCTTCGTTCGTTTTGTTACAACCTAATTTAAAAAAAAAAACGAAACCTCTGTATTACCATTGTCGCGGGGGCAGTTTACAAACATGAAATTCACGAACACAAATGACACCCAGACTCAAAGCAAGTGCCTTTGGTTTACACAAAGACACTTGCCCGGCCCCGGAATCGAACCTGCGACCTCGTGATCCAAAGCCGGGTCGGGCCTCCTCCAAATTCATGGAGGGAAATTATCCTACTGTGCCACGCAGGTAAAACGGGTTGGCACAGAGTTTGTATCAAGTTTTCCTTCTCTTGGGGCTAGGTGATTGCGTCTTGCGTTCCTTTAGTCGCCTCATAAGACGTAGGTATGTAGTTATAGAATTATAATCATCAAAATCATCAATACAATCCAAGCTCATAAAGGTGCAAGAAGAATTTTTTCAACGTCAAAGTCATTCTAGCACCTTTATGAGCTTGGAGGGTTGTATTGATGAGTTTGATGATTATAATTCTATAACTACATACGTCTTACAGCCGCTAATCAAATGTTCATCATCATACAACCTAGTACTGCCCTGCAAATTTCAAAAAACGTAAGAAAATTTGGATTTCGCCGGCTACCCTGAAGCATCCACCTTAAGACACCTTAAGGATGGAATGGGTTGACTTTGTGTATTCTAAATCCGTCAGCACACGGACATGTATAACTTCTTGGAAATCAACTGAACAGGTATTCAGTACGTTATATTAAACAATTTATCACGGCAAAAAAATAGAATAGAATAGAATAGAATACTCTTTATTGTACACCAATAATATTCAAAGTTAACATGGCAACAGAGAAATACAATAAAGAAATGTACAATGGGCGGTCTTATCGCACAAGGCGATTTCTTCCAGACAACCCGTAAAAAGTTAATGTAAATGAAAAAAATATGTGATATTAAGTGAAAAATAACCCATGGATGACCCACTGCTGGGTCGGGCCTCCTCCAATTACATGGAGGGTAATTACCCAACTGTGACACGCTGGCCAGACGGGTTGGCACAGGGTTTCGTATCAAGTTTTTCTTCTCTTGCAACTAGAACTTTTGTGTTTCGTTTAGTCGATTCATACTACACCCTCAGGATGGAATAGGGTGGCGGCATTATGTATTCTAAATCCCTCGTCATACGGACGACTGTTACAATGTAAACGCAAATGTTCTCAAAATAGGTAATCATCACTACATATTAAAAAATAAAGTCGCTGTCGTCTGTTCGTCCTTATGTACGCTTAAATCTTAAAAACCACGCAAAGGATTTTGAAGCGGTTTTTTTAATAGATAGAGTGATTCAAGAGGATGCTTTTTAAGTATAATACATGCATACTATTGTAGAGAAACACAGATAAATTTAGATGTTCATCATTGCACCCGTGCGAAGCCGGGGCGGTTCGCTAGTTTAAGAACTAAAGTTAAATTATTAGCAGGAGCTCAAGAAGCTTTAGGAGTTAGTCGGAAATGTTTAAATCAATACGACAAGATCAGTCTTCGACTGAAACTTAGTTTCCGGATCCAATTTAAGAATAAATCTAGTTTGCTTAGCAATTTCACGATACTGATAATAAAGTTTCCAGCAAAGAAATATGCTTGCGATTTTACACCCAGAATTAGAGCAAGTGCCTCTGCCTCTGGTTTAGACAAAGACACTTGCCCGACCACGGAATCGAACCCAAGACCCGTTGGTACAAAGGTGGTACATCCAACCAATAGACCAAAGATCCAGGAAGGATGTATATTCTCCCTATGTATATTTCAGCACAAATATATTGATAGGCTGATTCCGAAGTATCAAATCAATCTCCTATAGCTGACCAGTAACTGAAGTTGAAAGGTAACACATTTTGCAGGAAATGATGGCTTCTGGATGGCAGTTGTCGCTGCCATCCAGTCGTCCCGCGACCACGGACACTGCAAAGTGTCTGAAACATTGGGAATAAAATAAAATAAAACGATCATAACCGTGAAGCCATCATTTCCTGCAATGTGTAAAGATCGTGAAAACCTAAGCCCGTGTGGGGACGGGTCAGAATATAAAACTTCCCCACCGCACGCTGGGAAAAAACGCGTGTTGTAAAAGCCAACAAAACCCAGCACGCTTGGTGGTAGGATCGAATGATCCGCCCGGCCAGCTACCACCCTCACATTTAAGTCCGGCGCCAAGCAGTTTTACTGTGTTCCGTCGTGTGTATGTGAGAGCCGGTGCCCGACAGGGCATTTCCTTGAATTGCCTGTCCCATCTTAGACCCTGGCGTTGCTTTCGATCACGCAAGCCTAGGGTCAAAGGCATTCAAGTATTTGGTAAAAAAAAAAAAAAAAAAAAAAAAAAGGTAACACATTTATTTTTTCTGTCGTAAAAGTCGAAAAAGTAATGTGTCGAACTTAAGTGGCAGTGGGCAGGGCACATAGCTCGCAGGAGTGACGCCCGTTGGGGCAGAAAAGTCCTCGAGTGGCGACCGCGTTCCGGAAAGCGCAGTGCTGGTAAACCTCCCACGCGGTAGACTGACGACCTGGTCAAGGTCGCCGTAAAACGATAGATGCCGGCGGCTCAGGACGGGCCTTCGTGGAAATCCTTGGAGGAGGCCAATGTCTAGCAGTAATCGTCTTTTGGGTGAAATTATGATGATGATCCAACGAATAAGTAAATTTCTTAATTTGTTTTTGATCGATCTTTCCACAATACATCTACATCATCTTGATCAGAATTAAAGAAGGATAAGGACACTTTAACATTAAAAAAAAATATAATGATGATATAAATCATCATCATCACAGGTCATAATAAAACCTACTGCACCAAGCTCACCAGACGGCCGTGTCATTTTCTTTTCTTTGCTCTTACGACACCCTCTGAATAGTATAGTGTGGTGACTCTATGTATTCTAAATCCGTCACCACTTCCTTTTATAAATTTGATTAGCACTAAATCTGGAGATAATGTTGATACGCAATAAGATTTAAGTGACTGATGTACAATTCTAAAAATAGACATAGGTACGTTATTGATCGCCGAATGTATAATAGGATGTAGTTATGTACCTATCCTATCTAATAGTTATTTAGTACTACACATAGAGTATTATAATGGTTCCGGACATTTAGAAATTAAAATAAATGTTTCTTCTAAAACAAACCGTTATATAACAAGAGGCTTATGTCCGAAGGGCAATGTCCTTGACACGACGAACGTACTGCGGCAAATCTTACTGAGAAATCTTACCTGGTTAGGCGTCGCAGTTTCCGTCGTCATGTCGACTTCCACCGACGCCAGTCTACTCCGCTTCTTTTTCTTCTGACATGTACAACAGTCTTTTAACGACAGTTTAAGACCACTGCCAAATTAAAATGACAGTGGAATCTCGATCTCGACACTATTCAGTCCTCACTGGCATTTCGAAAACGATACAAACATTTCAAATATTGATTGAGTTCTATATTCGAAAGGAAACGCGCGTCTCGCGCTCCGCCATTTTCCTTCCGTGTTCCAACACCGTGATTGGTCAGTTCGCACTTTTTTTAAATACTAATCGATCTAATGATGTCTGCGTGACAATTATAATCGAATGATACACTAAATATGATGAATCGAATTAAAATATGAGTATATTCGTCAAAGTTGTTGCGTTTGGTGGCTCACCGCGGGGTGTAAAAGAATTTTGCCGGCTTTGCTCGACAAGTGACTTGGGTGGGGTGGAATGGTCTCACTGCGACTGCGCGGGGGTGTATCTTTGTGTGCGTGATTTGCGTGTATCATGACCATTGTGTCACGACCTTTACCTGCCCCTCCGTTATTCGGTGTACAGGGGTACAAGGGGCAGTATTTGGTAAAGCTGGAGCTCTAGGTAAAGTGGTATGTTTGCATATATTAACACAATCGATAAAATAGAGTCAGATGGAAGGAAATATCAGACAGAGAGGGGCCGACAAAGAGGTACTGGATGGAATAGGCAGACGGTCGTTTGAAGGCAAAAAGTTAATCCTGAGAGTGTCAGAGGCACCTGGGGAAATGAAGAACAACCCGACTTCAATTCGTATGAGAACTGTTTAAATGCATCAAGACTCTAAATTGCCAAGGAGTAAGCAGAGCAACTTTTATATCGAATAAAGAGGCAGTTTATGTATGTCCGTGTGGTGACGGATTTAGAATACACAATGTCACCAACCCACACTATCCTGAGGGTGTCTTAAGAGGCGATCAAAGAGCGTAAGAGGCAAATCACCTAGCCGTATGAGAAGGAAAATTTGATACCAACCCTGTGCCAACCCGTCTTGCCAGCGTGGTACAGTAGGGTAATTTCTCTCCATGAATTCGGAGGAGGCCCGACTCAGAAGTGGGTCATTAATGGGTTGAAACGACGATATGTATTCCATAGGGTGATGGATTAAGAATACATTGTGTAACCACCCCATTTCATATTGTGGGTGTCGTAAGAGGCTACTAAAGGTACCAAGGCTGAAATCTCACCGCAAGAGAAGGAATATTTGATAACAAACCATGTGCCAACCCGTCTGGCCAGCGTGGCACAGTAGGCTAATTAGAGGAGGCCCGGCCCAGCAGTGGGTCATTTATGGGCTGAGTAGTACTAGTAGAACAGCAGCAGAACTAGATAGTTTCTTGCCGGCTCTTCTCTGTAGAGCAGCATTCCGAACTGGTGGTAGTTTCAGCATGAATGTTGGTGGACGTATGGGTTGTGGGAGAGAGATGGATGGATTGTAAGAATGAGCAATTGTGTATGAAAGGTGTGACTGTAGATATGACGACTGATAGATGTGTACGGAGACTAACATTTTTTTTTTTGGTTCCCGGGGTAAAATCCTTTATGGACTATCCCCGTCGGTCCCGGGGAGGACCGACGAGGGGCGTGTTGGACTCTCCCCCACTGGGGGCCTACCCACTAAACATCCCCGGGGTGTACAATCCCGCGCAGGATATGCCTCGTGGGCCCAGAAACTGCACCATGAGGCAGACGCGCGATGGAGACTAACACCTAGCGTGGGACATGGGTCGTAAGATGATAATGGTAATTTTAAATATGAATATTTACAAGAGATTTGTGATAAAACCTACGTAAATAAAGTTCATTTTGAGTTTGAGTTTATTATGTTCGTATGGCATGGTGCCGAACTGTCGCCCTATTGTATTAGTAGACTAGCTGACCCGGCAAACGTTTTGCCATACTTAAAATTAGCCATTCCGTGTGGAAACGGATTTACAATAGACAATGTCACTGCCTCGTTGGTCTAGTGGTTAGATGTGCCGCCTTTGGATCAACGGGTCTTGGGTTTGAATCCGGGGTCGGGCAAGTGTCTTTGTCTAAACCAGAGGCACTGGCTCGGAGTCTGGGTGTCATTTCTATCTATAATATGTATGTATTTACAAAAAAAAAAAGTATATAAGTAGTTTATCATCCATCTCGTTACCATAACACAAGCATTAAGTTTGGGAGCTTGGGACGAGATGGCGTTGTGTGAAATGTCCAAGGATATTTATTTATTTAATCCATGCTATCCTGAGGGTGTCGTAAGAGGCGACTTCTTCTTCTTGGTCGGTATCTTCATTGCTGAAGGTCGTGTCTAGAATGACCTTTTGGTCACGATGCTCTTCCACGTGTTTCTGTCCTCGGCGGTCTTAATAGCTTTGGTCAGTGGCAGGCCGGTAACCGTTTTTATCAAGTCTGACCACCGGGTAGGTGAGCGACCGCGTGGTCTCTTCCCTTCGACCTGTCCAACTACCATCAGCTTCTCCAGGCTTTCAGGGCTTCTGCGAGCAACGTGTCCAAAATATTTAAGTATCCGCAGAAAGCAGCACTGAAAGAGGCGACTAAAGGAACGCAAATGGCAGATCACCTAGTCGCGAAAGAAGGAAAACTTGATACAAACCATGTGCCAGCGTGGAACAGTAGGCTAAATTCCCTCCATGAACATGGAGGAGGCCCGACTCAGCAGTGGGCCATTTAAGGACTGAAACGAACGAACGATAATTAGCCCAGCGGGTCTTGTGGCCCACATGACCCTCCATGCGGGTAAAGTTTTGGAAAAACTGTTCCTAGGTAACCTCTACTCGACGACATAAAATATTCCTACCAGATTTCATTTTTTTTATCAGTGACTTAAATGCCCTTGGCCCTAGGCTTGCGTGATGGAAAGCAACGCCAGGATCTAAGATGGAGTAGGCAATTACTGCACGGCTCCAACTGATAAAAATTAAATTCAAAATTTAAATAAACCCCCGACACAATAACCTTTAAAAAGTAAAAAAATAAAAATAAATACTTCGCGTTGGGGGACCACTCCCACTTATTTATTACCTGAGCCCTGGTCCCCCAACGCGAAGTATTTATTTTTATTTTTTTACTTTTTAAAGGTTATTGTGTCAGGGGTTTATTTAAATTTTTAATTTAATTTTTAATTTATACTTTTTATAGGTACATACTTATTATAATGTAGATTTTGTTAAATTGCACGTGATGCGCTTTCATTTGAGACCCCACTCGATTATATTTGCAGACATTCGGTTATTCTTCCCCACTTTCACCCCTCATAACTTTTAAACGGCTCACCCGATTTTCATGAAACACGTCTAAGAACACTCGCCCGTAACTCACCTTTCATACAAAAAAAAACTTTATTGAAATCGCTTCATCCGTTCGCGAGCTACGGTGCCACAGACAGACAGACAGACAGACAGACTGACAGACAGACAGACAGACAGACACGTGAAACTTATAACACCCCTCTTTTTAAGTACAATAAAATTATTTTCTTTCTTTCTTTCAATTCAGGGAAATGCCCTGTCAGGCACCGTCTCTCACATATACACGACGAAACACAGTAAAACTGCTTGGCGCCAGACTTAGATGAGAGGGTGGTAGCTAGCCGGTTGAACCATTATTAGATCCTAACTACCACTAACCGTGCTGGGATTTATTGACTTTTACAGTACGCGTTATTTCCCAGCGTGCGATTTTTTGTATTTTAAGAGGCTTCTGGGTACAGAGATATCGTGATAATTGACCAAGGAAGGTCCGATTACGTGTTAAAGTGCTAGAGCATATAGCATCCCCCCGTTCCAACGCTGATACGAAAGCTTTTTTTTTTTGTTGATGCTGGGGAATTGCTTTAAGCATACCACCGCTCGGGGAAGAGGTCGGTGATTATGTGGGACTCCGACATGGGTCGTCCACCCATGAGTCGTCTACCCACTAAAACCAGTGGTTGACTGCCTCGTTGGTCTAGTGGTCAGATGTGCCGCCTTTGGATCAACGGGTCCCGGGTTCGATTCCGGGGTCGGGCCAGTGTCTTTGTCTAAACCAGAGGCACTGGCTCGGAGTCTGGGTGTCATTTCTATCTATAATATGTATGTATTTACAAAAAAAAATGTATATAAGTAGTTTATCATCCATCTCGTTACCATAACACAAGCATTAAGTTGCTTAACTTGGGACGAGATGGCGTTGTGTGAAATGTCCAAGGATATTTATATAATATGTGTATAATTCCATATATTAATTATTATATTAATTCCATATACCCTCACATGGCGCGCTTGGGGCGCCACAGGTTCGCGTAAACGCAGTCTACTGTGACGCCCCGGCGTGGTGCCCGCAACGCGGGCAAGCGACTGTCAGAGAGGACGGCATCCCGGGCCTTATACGAAACCCTGTGTCAACCCGTCTGGCAAGCGTGGCACTCGAGGCTAATTTCCCTCCATGTGAGTCCCTAAGATGATGATGATATTTGCTTATTAAACTTTACAAAACAAACCAAAGGTATCCGTATCCATACATCCGTTGATCAGCTGACCTAAATTTTGAAAACAATCAAAAATGTATTATGACGAAACATTATTATATTTGCGTATGAGTAATGAGCGTTTAAAATTATTTAATGGGCTCGTTCGTAACGCTCGGTCATAAGATTTATCCGTTATTAAGAACAAACAGCGATGCATTATAATATGCGCGGGCGCAAGCCATTCGTACAAACGGAATTCCGCATTCTAAATTCAATTTGAGCGTTCAACGTGTGAAATATATATTTGAATTTTATTTGGCATTCTAAATTCAATTTGAGTGTTTGACGTGGGAAATATTTTAAATTTCGTTTTTCAATAAAGTGCGTTGAAGTTTTTTGTTTATACCTAATAACGAATTATTTCCCAGCCCATAAACGTCCCACTGCTGAGCCGGGCCTCCTCCAACTACA